>FPAK01000006.1:8153794-9403794 GCA_900116095.1 Euclidium syriacum
TTTCATCAGATGGCACACAATTTTACAACACCGGCCAAACATATGGCAATGGATAGCCGTCCTCAAAGCATCACGCCCAGATTTAAACGCAGACGAAACCCACCATGAACTGCACCACATCAAACCCACACCGGCGATGAGAGAAGAGTCGCTGCCTAACCGGAGAAAGGACATGTACATGAACCCAGCGCAGCAGGGGATGACGGAGGAGACCGCGATAACAACCAGACGGCGAGGGGGGGGGGACCCGACCAACACTAGATGAGCTGTCGGCCGGTCCCAAAGCTAGATCTAGATATGGTTTTGAAAGAGACAGAGGTTTTTTGATATTCGTGCCCGAGAAAAAAAGATCGTATTAAATAATTCACATATGTGAAATTTTACTATTATAGTACAGTAAAACAAACTATATATATATATATATACATATATATATATATTTCTAACACTATTTTTTTTAGTTGCATTTGATTTTTTATTTTCCTATTGCATTATGTTTGTGTTTCCAAATTAGGTTAGTGTAATATTATTTACAATTTCATCATGAAAAATAATATCCGCTATTTATTCTAAAATATAAGCTTTTATTTATATCATCTTAATTAGATAGTCTAATATGCTATTAATATATATTAATTGTGATGGTTGAAATCTTAATTGTCGTATAAATTTACAAATTTTTGTTTTCATTTCATCTAATCAAATTTTGCATGAATAAAAGTGTCATGTACCTATCAATCTCATTTTGCATGAATTCGAGCTTTGTTCATGAAGGGTGCGTAACAAGTTTTGGAGGAGATGATAACTAACATATCATGAGTTTTTTTGGAATTATTTTGGACTTAAAATTTTTTTTTTAGTTATTATTTTATTTGAGAAATACTGAAACTTTTTTGTTTAAATTTTGATTTTTTTGATTTTTGATTTTTTGAAATTTAGTTGAAGTTTTTTAATTTTATTTTAATAATTTATTTTGAATATTTGTGAATTGTTTTTTATTTGATTTTTTGTTTTTTTTTTTTTTCAATATGTTTGATTTGTAATCGAGTTTTGGATCCTTAATTTAGGTCAAAATTTGGGTTTGGTTACGGTTCATGAGGAGGGTGCAATTTGAAAATTTGGGTTTGGTTACGGTTAATACACTGATTTATAAGGATCAATCAAGAGTTAAACCCATAGAAAATAGAGTGCAATTTGACAATAAGTTTATGAGGAGGGTGCAATTTGGTCGAACCTAAAACGGGGATGCAAAACCATGTAAAAATTTATTCATGGTGTAGAGAATGACAATTTCATTTAAGCAATCATAACATATTCATCTTTTTCAGTAAAAATGATGTTTTTATATCTAAAATCACATTAAAAAAAAAAATCTAATCCCTAATCCGAACAACCTAAACTTTCCTCAACATCTTAACACTACTCGTAGCTACTTAATAACCTCTTTATTTAAAAAAAATTAAAATCTGATTTCTCACTTATAAACTCAAACACCCTCCCCATTTAAAAAGATTTTTATATAATTGAAAAATCAAAATGTTAAATCCAACAGTCTAAACCCTAATCACCGTCTTAATGTTCGTCGTAGGTAACATACCTCGTTAAATGAAAAATCTAAACCCTATTCTCTTACTTATAAACACATATTTCCACTTAATATTTGCTAGAAGTTGTTTACATTTATGCAAACCCAAACTTCGACAAGGTTTTGGAAACATACGTAAGTTTCATAAAATTTTACGTCATTTTAGAATATGTTAGTGTATGCTAACTGAGTTAAGGATGAGGATGTCACAATATGAGGATGTTATATTGTGTATGGTTTGAGATATGTTTATGTTGGTGCGTGGTTCTACAACTCAGTCATCAAGGGAGAGATTGTTAGTGTATGCTAATTGAGTTGAGAAGCTGTTCAATCATAGATGGTGAAACATAGCAGAGTCGACAAGCTGGTTGTTCAATCAGAGATGGTGAAAAAGAGTAGAGTAGAGAAGTTGGCTGTTCAATCAGATATGGTAAAACAAATCAGATTCGAGAAACTGGCTGTTCAATCAGAGATGGTGAAACAAAGCAAAGTCGAGAAGCTGTTTGTTCAATCAGAGATGGTGAAACAGAATAGAGTCGAGAAGCTAGGAAGGAAAAGTTGTTCAACCAGGTCAAAAAACATAGATGAACGAGATTTGACCAGAAGCTGAGTGAAGGGTTGGTTGAGGTATCACCACAGGTATCAACACAAATACAAATATGTTGTGGTGATCTTGAACACTGTTGTTGGTGCGATTAAAGGTATACCAGACAAAGTGCTGAAGTCTGATTCATCAGAGGATGTAGCAGGTTTGGTTAAGGTGACGCCACAAATATGAATATGTTGTGGTTGATCAGGAACACTACTGTTGGATACATTAGGAGATGTATCAAAACGGGCATAGTGCTAGGTGTTGATGCATCAGAGGATTCATCAGACATAACGTTGGAGTATGTGTGCTCAGACAGAGCGTTGGTGTCTGATTGATCAGAGGATGTATCAGGCGTCACAACAGAAGGCAAGGACTTGACGCGGCTAGAGACTGACGTGGCAAGTGGCTTGCTGAGCTGGTAAAGTTGTTGGAATAACGAATATTCTGGGCAACATATTTGGAAAGTAGATAAGCTTGGAGAGCAAGCTGTGTCTACAGAATATTCTGAGAAGACCTAGGATCATGGATTAGGCGAGCTGTATAAATACCAATAGACGGTGGTCATAAGTCAATGCGCTTCTAGGGTTTTATCAAGGAGAAGCACATTGGATGTGTGAAGGCGTCGCTATGCTAGTTAGACATGATGTGATGATATGTAAGTTCAGGATATACATGATATCACGATCTGTAAGTTTCTGTTAGCAGTTCTAAGCAAACTAAAAACGATGTAACAAGAAAATCTTTATCATTGTATCTAGTGGATTGATTCTGGACTAGGTCCCGAGGATGTAGGGAAAGCGAACCTCGTTAAAAACATATGTGTCGTTTAATTTATGTCTGTTTAAACACATTACACACAGATCTAGCCACATATATGCACTTTCAATTGGTATCAGAGCAGGACTCGTTAGAGAAATATTCTTATTTTTTAGGTATGATCCTGGATATGTAGTTAGATGGGTTTTCGAAAAGAGAATAAAGCCATGGACGTTCATTGTGTTCTTTGATTGTGTTGTGGAACATAAGAAACATATGTTGTTTTTGCAGCTTAGATTAGACGGAAGAGATAAAACTAGAGATCTAAGAAAATCAGAGGTGCAGTAGTGTTGATTGTGTTTTGGCCTCGCGGAAGATTAAAGAGACGAAGACAGAGAGAAAGTTAGGGTTTTGATTGTTCTAGACCGTTGTTTTTTATTGTTTATTAACATGAGCTTTTTGTCAAGATGGACCAAGGATTATGTCGAAGGCCTAGTTAACAAAAAAAAAGAAAAAAAAAAAAAAAAAAAAAAAAGGAAAAAATGGGCTTTGCGACGGTTTTGAAGGGCAACGACGATGGTGATGAAGATTTTTCGGTAAAGAGAAGATTATAGCCTGAAACTGAGAACGGAAACATCTCAGGTCTTGTTGGGTTAAACTTTCAATAAGTCTGAGCGTGACGTGTTAGCCTGAGTATGTTCATGTTGGACCAAGTATCTATGTATATGTTCTTGTCAGGATTCATCAAGCAAAAAAGAAGTATTTGGATTCAGCAAAATTGTAGAGAGAAAGGACCTGTTTGTGATGTTTTTGTGTTAAACAAGTGCATCAATCATGAAAGAACGTTCAAATGCCTTAGAAAATGAGTTGAGCAGGACATTGAAATGTTGTAGGAGCTTAGATTTAAAGAAAGATGACTCAAGAAACGAAGTCGCAGTTTTTCCTGATAAGACTCGAACAAGAACTCGATCAAGAACTCGATCAGGGATCAAAACAGGACGTATAACAAAGGTGAAACCAGGACCAGGAACAAAGGTTAAAGCAGAAGTTGAAGCATACTTTGCTACAAATGATGGAACATGCCATTAGAGAAATAAGTCGAATAAAATTAACAGAATAAAAAATAAAACTGATAGAAGAATAATTTATTTCCATTCATTCCGCATAGAATATTGGAGAAACAAGTTTTTTTAAAAACTGTTAACAAATTCAGTTTTTTCTAGCGGAATGAGTGAAATCTTTTTCCATTATCTTTACTTTCAAATAATAATTTTTTAAAGAAATATCATTTTCCACTATATTTATGCCTCTAATTATACAACCATTTACACCCGTTCATAACTTTTTTATTCTTTTTATTACTAATACAGTAATACTGCAAATTAAAAGATCTTTTTAGGTGAATTTTTACAATTTCCCTAGTTAACTTCATAACCTTATGAAGAACCAACCACCAAATATTTAACCTCTCCGTTAATATCCTTCAACTTATTTTTCAATCGTAAAACCACATAAACATTTATATTCATCATAATCATAAATATGGAATTGCTACTATCAAAATTGCGTTTCAGATAAATAAACATATTTGTGTTAGTATTACAATTTAATTTAATCCAACCAAGCCTCTAAAATAAAGAAAACGTTTTCTTGTGGCAAAAAAATAGAAGGTTTTCTCCTATTAAGAAGATATCATATCGTGATTTTGTATGGGATGCCTACCAGCAGCGATGACATCGTATCGAGGTAATGATACAAATGTTTTTTCCTATCTTTTTTGTTTTGATCAAATGTGAAAGAAACATAGTACAAAGACTTATTTTGACTAAGAAGAAACAAAACAAACATGATGACTACTGACTAGCAATTTCTCGTTTGTTTCTTCTTGTATTTGTTTGTCCAACTTTTTATATTAATAGAAGAAAGTCTTTGTTTTATTTCCTTGGATTAGATTAAATTATTTGGGTTAAGCAATACTAAGGCAAACATGTTTTCTTTACTTGTTTATAAATTTGAAACATTAGAAAAACGTTTATCAAAAAAAAAAAAATTTGAAACACAATTTTGATACTAGTAATTTCATATGTATGATTATGAAAAATGTAAACATTTGCGTGATTTTACGATTTGAAAAAATAAATTGAGGAAGTTTTAAGAAAATGTTAAAAGTTTGGATTGTTAGTACATTAGAGGTTTGGGTTTTTAAAGTCATCCAAATTTATTGGCATCCGAGTATGGAGATGATTTTGTTTCAGCCATAGCTCTTTTACCCAAAAAAACACCTCCCATTTTAACAATATTGGGAAAATTACTATAAAAAAACATTAGTGGAGAAATAGTATACGCATATTTAATGCAATTTTTTTTTTTTTGTTATAGCATTTTTTTTTTTCAATGCTAGTGGTGCACTACTTTGACGCATTCTCATTATAAACAACATATATGACGCTAAAAGAAATTAAAATTGACTGAAGAATTTTTTTTTTTGACGAGGTAGACAGTGGCGGGCGCCAGCCGGTTGAGTGGCATGACGATTACAGTATTAATCCCTATACAAAATTCGGCCGTACATCTTAAATTTTACATTTATTTAACTTATGATTCAGTACATTTTAATTTTTTTTCTTTATAAACAAGTTTGTATTAGTAAGCTTGTCCATTTCAAATAGAAATCATATGCCTTACCCATCCCCTAACTTCTGTTTACTTTTTTGTAATTTTCTCATTTTAATTGAACTAATTACACTTTTGAAATATTTTATTTTATTTAAACGGATAAAAAAAAATGTTATTTGATAGTCGATACTTTAATTATTTGTTCCTTTCTCGCTACCACTATTCTTATCCTGGTACTCAAAATAGACATACCTATATATTGGTGTTGTTACTGTCTCACCATTCAAAATCAATTAATTCTAGTAAAATCCATGTGTGACTTGTTCAAAGAAAAAAAATATTGTATTTTTGTTCCAGCTCTTATCATTATTATTAATTATGAATATAGTATGTTTTGCGATGGAGTTGGAGAATGACATTACAATTATACCCTTAATCAAATTACCTAGTTACACTGTGATGATTTATTATTTGTTGGTTTTTACTTTTATTGTTAATGACAAATTACCTAGTTACACTGTGATGATTTATTATTTGTAGGTTTTTACTTTTATTGTTAATGACGTTGTTGACACTTGTTGTCGTTGCTTATGTGATACGTGTATCTTAACGTCTAATTAGGTTATTGGTCTGTTTGGAGAATCTTTTGAGTGATGATTTAAATCTTTGTTTGTTTATTATGTAGATCTTTTGATATGTAAATTCTAATTTGAAATGTAAACCATAATTTTTTACAAACCTTATTTGTCTACAATTATTAGAAATGTAAAGATTTTTAAAAAATAATTAATTTTTTATTGTCTTGACAACAGTAAATCAATAAGTTATATCTTAATTATAAAATAGTTATAAAAAAAAGTAACACGACAAAAAATTTATTATGATAAAAAAAAAAAAACAAATTTATGAATTTCATCATCATAACTGCGCAAACGTGGGGACATCAAACAATTATATAATAATCATATATAGATTCAGATATGAACATTCATCTTCACCTTCGATCCAATTATTATCATTAATTTATTACGATTCTCAATGAGCAGCCATATTTGAGAAATCGTAACCACTAGTTTGGGTCAGTGACCACACCTCTATAGTTTGTTATCAGTATGTTAGGTGGATAGCATAAGTTATGTATTATATTAATGTTCGGTAAATCTATATGATTTTGAAAATCTATAATATTTCGGTTTTAAACTCAATTACTAGTAGAATTCTGAAAACAGCCACGAAAATTTATGTGGCTACAACCCAAGATTCGTGGCTATATAGTTATAGCCACGGAAAAAATTTGTTGCTATAGGATTGTGGCTATATACGCTGTGGCTATCTAGCCACGAATTTAGTCACAGCAAAAAACCGTGACTAATCCGAAATTCGTGGCTAATTTGTGGCTATATAGCCACGAAAAATTTGTGGCTAATTCGTGGCTGTATATAGCAAGGGAAAATCCGCGGCTAATCCGTGGCTATTTAAAAAAATAAAAACCTACCTAGATCTGACCATGGCTCTGGTGGTGGCTCCGGAATACGGATCTAGATAGGTTTTATATAAAAAAATTGAAATCTACCTAGATCCGGCGGTTGCATCGGTGGTGAATCCGACGGCGGATCTAGATAGATTTTATAAAATAAAACTGGAAGAGGAGAAAGAAAAGGAGGATTAATGGTGGAGGAGGAAGAGGAGAAGGAGACAATGGAGGATGAGAAGGAGAAACGATGGAGGAGGTTGAAGAGGAGATGGGAAAGCGATGGAGGAGTAGGATTCATGGTGTAAGAGGAGTAAGAAGACCAATGACGGAGGATGAACGATGGCGGAGGAGGAGGTCAAATGGCAAAGGAAGAGAAAATAAGAAAATGGAGAAAGATGAATAAAGAAATGATTGAAGGAGAATGAGAATAAGAAGACAATGAA
Source organism: Euclidium syriacum (assembly GCA_900116095.1). Classification (NCBI taxonomy): domain Eukaryota; kingdom Viridiplantae; phylum Streptophyta; class Magnoliopsida; order Brassicales; family Brassicaceae; genus Euclidium; species Euclidium syriacum. The sequence continues at coordinate 8,161,261 of FPAK01000006.1, forward strand.
ATTTCTTTAATTAAAGATAGCCATAGATTAGCCATGAAATTTTTTTGCTATATGTGAGGTTCAAATTTCAAAAAATTTAAATTTATGTTGAAATTTCAAAAAAATTCAAAAAATTTCATATAGCAACGGATTAGCCACGAATAATCCGTGGCTATATGTAATTCTAAGTAGCTACAGATTTTCTGTGGCTAATCCGTGGCTATATATATAGCAAGAGAATAATATGTGGCTAATTCGTGGTTATATAGCCACGGTTATAATTAGTGGCTAATTCGTGGCTGTATATATAGCAAGGAAATAATTTGTGACTAATACATGGCTATATAGCCACAAATATAATCAGTGGCTAATCCGTAGCTATATAGCCACAGATTTTGCAGTGGCTAATCCGTGGATATTTAGCAACTAGATAGCCACGGATAGCTACAGATCTCATGTTCCACGAATTCTGAGGCTAATTTCTACATAGCCACGGAAAATCCGTGGCTACTTTTGTGGCTAAATCGTAGTTTTCTATTAGTGTATGACTCTTCCCAAGATGTGGAGGTTAGAAGGACAATTCGATGAAAGGGTTAACGATGATGGGTTAATGCATTTTTTTCTTCAATATAGAGCACAATATGCTTACTGTGATTGACAATGGCTCATGATCTTTCAAAGAAGTGATGGTCTTGGTGAATATTTGGAATCGAAGAGTTTATCCGAACTTTCTTCAGTGTATTACTGACTGGGTACAAATCTTTAACACATCTAATGAACATCGTAATAGATAGACTTTGGTCAAGAAGAGAATGTTAGGATCCATGAATCCTACTAAGGATGTTGAAGTGGAGGTTTGGATACGTATTATAGTTATTCAAGAGATTCGTATACTTTAAACAAGTTTGAGTATGGAAAGTTGATAAAGTTCCGCTTCAAGTGTGGAGCTCTTATCCACAAACTCTACATGTGTCGTAAGATATGTTAGTGGATTACTTCATTCTTTTGGAAGTCAATAGCCATAACCATAAAACCATTTCTCCATGATTTTAATTCGAAAAGAAGACGTAGAAGAATATGAAGAAATAAACCATGTTCATCAGCAAATTAGTCATGATGACATAATGGGTGAGAATTGTGTTGGTCTTCAAACCCAGCCCATACCTTTAGATCATATTCCACAAAGGATATAATTTGATCAAATGATAGAAGTGAAATCCGGTGAGGGAACAAAAAATATGATAGATGTTCTACAAGACCATGAACCTATCATTTTTTTAGGGAGATATGATCAACCTCAATCCAAATTCAAAGAACTAAAAGAAAGAATCATTCTTAAAAATTTGATGATCCGGCTTATAAAAAAGACAAAAAATTGAAGGAGAATTAAAAAACAAGAGAGTTGGTGACTCTCTATGAGCCACCCCCACCACCACAAAGGATCCTCCATTGTAATTTAAAGGGATAAAGAATAACCTGAAATTTCATGACTTTAAATGCATCAAAAGTTCTTTTGGAAATGTTGTTATGCTTATAATTGAAATGATGTAGACAATATTGAAATTGATCATGCTTTCTAAGAACTAACTTATTCTCATAAATTTTCATTTTTAGGCTTCCAATAGATGAGACTAGAGGTGAAATGACAATGACAATCTTCTAGGATAAGGATGTACAACTGAAGGTAATAGGATGCCCAAAACTTTATTTTACATGTGTACATAATAATTGTAAAAAAAAATTTGTATTTCAAATATATATATGTTAACCTGGAGAAGAAGAGGGCACAAATCCAACAATATCAACTTGCTTATGATGTAGTAACATAGGTCTTAAACAACGTATTCCAAGAGTTGCTATGGGGATTTTGATGATATTCAAGGAAACAATGAGAAGGAAGGTAGGACTTCAAGGATGTTATCAGTTTTTGGTTTTCAATTCTGTTTTTTCACAAATATGTAAAACATATTAAAATTAATTGTCATTTTACTCTTAATGTTATTAAAGCTAGTCTCACATATTAAAATATTAAAAACATATTAAAATAATTTTTTTGATGTATCTGTAAATATATTCTATTTTTTATATAATTAAGTTTTAGTTTGGTATCATTTTATGACATTTATATTTATTATATGAGTAATTAATATATATTTTTAAAAATTATAATCTCTCCGTTTCAAAATAAGTGTTGTTCTATCATTATTCACACAAATTTAAAAAAATATTAAAATTTTATTATACCACTAAAAATTAAATTGATTCTTAATATTTCTTTTTTTGGTTGATCAATATTAAAGTTAAACTAGATAATTTATAATAAAAATTATATATTAAAACAATATTTACTTTAAAACGAAAAAATAATTTTTAAACGACACTTATTAAAACGTAGGGAATATATGAAAAGGATTCGGGTTGGATCCAACCTAACTATTCGGATTCGATGGGAACACCTCAAATGTCCTATTTTTTTAATCGTATTGGATTAAAGATGTCGGATGCCCACCCCTAATCACACTTTCTGCGATTTTTACAGTCCATTTACACCTAAAAATTTCGGATTAGTGATCAAATATACTTAAAAGTTCGAGGAAAATACATCTGTCCACCCTTATCTATTGGACCGCCATAGCACAAATAAACATTACAATAACAACTCAAATTCAGAGAAAAGTCATATGTTTATCACTCGAACAAGACGTGACACAGTCCATTAAAAATAAAACATAAAAACTCGAGTCAAAGTTCAACTTATGCACTCATTATTTTTCTTACTTATTATAAAACCAATCCATATATATACACACGCATAGACCATCACCCTTACACTCAAACTTGTGTGCTCACAAAAACCAAAACGCACACAAAATGGATTACATTTTGGTATTATTGCCATGCTTATTGTTTCTATTGGCTTACAGATTCTTATTCTCATCCAAAACGCAGCATTTCAATCTCCCGCCAGGACCAACTCCATTTCCTATCATCGGCAATCTACACCTCGTGAAACCGCCGGTCCACCGACTCTTCCGCCGCTTTGCAGACAAATACGGCGAAATCTTCTCTCTGCGATATGGCTCTCGCCAAGTTGTCGTGATCTCTTCTTTGCCTCTCGTTAAAGAATGCTTCACGGGTCAAAACGACATCATTTTAACAAACCGGCCGCATTTTCTAACCGCCAAATACGTAGCCTACGATTACACCACGATCGGAACCGCTGCATACGGCGATCATTGGCGTAATCTCCGCCGCATTTGTTCTCTTGAGATCCTCTCCTCTACCCGTCTCAATGGATTCCTCTCGGTCCGTAGAGACGAGATCCGACGGATGCTCACGAGGCTCTCACGTGACTATAACGGCCGTGTCGTTGAGCTTGAACCTCTTCTTGCTGATTTGACGTTCAACAATATTGTCCGTATGGTCACAGGAAGACGCTACTACGGAGACGAGGTTCGTAATTTAACTAGATACCATTAACGCTTAGCCTGAACAAATTCACAAATCTCTGACACTTCTAAAATTTTTGTAGAAATGTTTAATATTGCTATTGGTGCGTTTACCATAACGTATCTCGACTAAATCCGCAAATTTAAATAATAACTTTTTTTAAAAAAGGCGGATTAGTTGTAGAAAAACTTGAAAGGGATTTTTAGGAAAATAAGTAATATTTTATACAAAAAGTAAACTATATACCCTTAAAAAAAGTGGATTAATGAATCTATATATTTCTTAGAGCTATTTATATTGACTTTATGTTTGTCGAAAAATTAATTTTTAAAGGTTCACAACAAGGAAGAAGCGGATCTATTCAAACAATTAGTGACGCAAATAAACGACAACAGTGGTGCGAGCCATCCTGGAGATTATCTACCGATACTTAAAGTATTCGGAAACAGCTACGAGAAGAAAGTGAAATCATTCGGGGATGCCATGGACACTTTCTTACAACGACTACTCGATGAATGCCGAAGAGATGGACAAAGCAACACAATGGTTAGCCACTTGTTGTCTTTACAAGAAGACCAACCAAAGTATTACAGTGACATAATCATAAAAGGCCTTATGCTCGTAAGTATTCATCATACATAAATTTGATGTATGTATTCATAATATAAGAATGAAGTAACGAATTTTGGATGTTTTGAATGTGTACAGAGCATGATGCTTGCGGGAACGGATACTTCGGCGGTAACATTAGAATGGGCGATGGCAAATCTGTTAAAAAATCCTGAAGTGTTGAAAAAAGCAAAAGCTGAGATAGATGAGAAGATTGGAGAAGAACGTTTGATCGATGAACCGGACATTGCGAATCTCCCTTATCTACAAAACGTAGTTTCTGAGACTTTCCGGTTGTGTCCGGCCGCACCACTTCTTGTTCCACGATCTTCATCTGAGGATATCAAAATTGGTGGATACGATGTGCCACGTGGCTCGACCGTTCTTGTAAACGCTTGGGCCATCCATAGAGATCCAAAGCTTTGGGATGAGCCTGAGAGGTTTATGCCAGAGCGGTTCGAAAACCAAGCAAACACTAATAAGCTTATGGTGTTTGGCAACGGACGAAGAACTTGTCCCGGAGCGACTTTAGGACAGAGAATGGTGAGTTTGGCTTTAGGATCATTGATTCAATCCTTTGACTGGGAAAAAGTCAACGGTGATGATATTGATATGGCAGAGAATCCGGGAATGGCTATGCGTAAGCTCGTGCCGTTAGAAGCTGTTTGCCATCAGCGTCCAATTATGACTAACCTCTTGGCTTAAAATATCATATTCACCCTTTTGAAGATTATCGGTTCAAGCGGCTTTACGGTGATTTTTGTTTTTATTGATTTTTTTTTAATAAATTTCTTATATGATTGTTTTTAAGTTTGGAGATTAAATAATACTTCCAAAAAATGAGTTGTCAATTAGATTTGAATTGTCTAAAGATTAGTTTTTCGATACTTGTATAATACAAATAAAATAAAAGTTGTGTTTGTGCGCAGAAGTTTTGATATCCGCATTGTTTTCATTATTCCAAAACCGTTAAAAGATCGACTACGAAGAAGTATATGAATATGCATAAAAAAGGTTGAAAGGTTCAAGACACTAATGGTTTTCCTGACAACTCTATGATACTTAAGGCGGAGATGATTTAACAAACGGTTACAAAGTAAGTTGTTAAAGGTTAGAATGTAAGATAAACGCATGAGGATTAATGAGGTTGAAATTTCCAACCGCTAAAATCAAATATGTTAGTGAATGGTAAATTTTGAAGCATTTTGTTACCAAACGGGTAATTCAATGCTATTCATTGAAAGTTAGAGTATTTCCATCGACGCCAATCCACATCAATAAGTATCGACTTTTTCAGATCCTTATTTAAGGACTCATCTTTCATTTGCAAAACAAAATAATAACTTTTTATTGTTTTTTTATTTAGGAAACTGTATTAATATCGATGGAGATGGTCTTATATATCCGGTATTAACCTATTTGTTTTTTTTCTATTTTAACGAAATATTAAAAAAAGAAAATGACATGAAACCCAAACAAAGCCCAAAACAATACCAGGAATAAACTTAAGCCTCTGAAGGAAAACATAAACCACCGTTATCAAAGAAGCAGAGTTCCAAAAAATACGACTTTGGCTTCCCCCTACAGATTGTCACTTCCTTCCCACAATTAACTTCAAGGTAGACGAACCCAGAATCAATAATTGGCTTCCTCTGCAATCTGGATTCGTATCCAACGATTCTGGGTTGAAGCTTCGAGCTGTGAAAGCAAATCGGAAGAACATTCAGGTTTAATTTCTCCTGTAATGTAACATTTGTATCGAAGTTTGTGCGTATTTATTTGAATTTTCGCATCGGTAGCAAAGATAGAAGAAGATGACAATCAATTTGTCCTCTTTCATTAAATCCCTCACTCTTGATATGTGAGACAAAATATTCACATTACTCATTTTTCCTGGGTTTTTGATTGATGTGAGAAATTAAATTCTTTATGCATTTTACTCGAAATATTAAAACTGATTTGGAAAGCAAATGAGTGTTTAGCATGATATGATTAGAGGAGGGAATATTTTTTTCTGAGCGTGCCACATGTTGTTCGATGAAATGCCTGAAAGAAAATAATGTACGCTTCTATCAAATTTTTCCGGAGAAAATATATGAGTGTCCAAAATTAAACAGATTACTTACTTATAGTGACGAGTGTGCTTCTCGCATAGACTTAAAACGCAAAAAATCTATTAACTATCATGTTTTGAATATTGGTTTGCTTTTCACCTAATAAACAAAGTTGATTATCAGGATACATTTTGGTTTGCTCAGATGGGAGATACATCATTTCTCGATAAAATGCTTCTCCAACTTCGCTCAACGTGCAAGTAATGAATGAGCTTGAACTTGTTTTATTGGTTCTTTAACTTGTGATACCATACACATTATGAGTTTAATTGTTTGTTGTTGAAATGAAGGTATTACAGTGGTCACCCTAAAGATCTCGGACCATCACGGATTATCCATTTTACATCAGAAAGAGAGTTTGTCCAACTTCTTCACCAAGGCTATCCCGTGGTTGTCGCATTCACCATAAGGTAACTTAAACCTTCAAAGTTACGCTCTTTTGCTGTATTCCAAACTCAGAAGCAAGTCTTATTGTATAAAGCAGAAGTAACTACACATCACATCTTGACAAAATGCTTGAGGAAGCTGCTGCTGAGTTCTATCCCAACATCAAATTTATGCGTGTGAGTTCCTAAACAATCACAAAGAATACAAACTAAGTAGATGGAAACTTTATAACAGTTAAGTGACTGTTGTTTTTGGATTTCTTTTTTACAGGTTGAGTGCCCTAAGTATCCTGGATTCTGCATAACTCGTCAGAAAAGTGAATATCCTTTCATTGAAATATTCCATAGCCCACAACAAGTATAGTTTTTTTTATATTTCCGATATCAAACTATGCATTTGCTCCTTTGGTTCATCTTGTAAAAATGGAAATCCTTGTGATGCAGGCGGGTAATGAAGGAAAGGTCCAGGATCCAAATATCACCCGTTATTCAGTTAAAGTTGTACCTGTAAGTTGAAGTCTTTTCCTCCTTTATTTAGACATATACATATATTCATTCATCTATTGCAGAGTCTAAAGATTGGTTCTTTTTTGGTTTGTTTTGTTTGTGTTGGCAGTACAATTATGATATGAGTCCATATGGATTCAGAGAATTCTTCAAGCGCCAAGGGGTTCGTACTTCGGATCCTAAATGAAGTTACTTGAAGGTTTGTTCACGCATTCAAAAGCTTTTATGAGTGTATCAATGGCTTCTATGAGGTACTACCAACAGTAACTGTAATACTATATTTCCATTTTCCTTCGGAAGTAAAGAGAGAAAGAAAGAATTCTTTTTGACGTCTTGAGAATGTTTTAAGTTGTGCGATATTGCATGAAATTAATAAAAAGGGATAAGAGCATTTCTGTAATTTGACTCTTAGATCTAACATAACCGACAAAAGTTGCAAACCATGTTGGGCTGTTGGCTGCTTCATAAAAGGTTTTAATAATCGTTGCACATAGTTCAACGCTCTCGGCCTTGATTCCACGTCGATGTATAAATTGTTTGTACCAATTATTTTTCTTAAAAAATAGTATTAGTTATCTCTATCTTTTTTGTTGATGCTATATCAATAATGAAATAAAACTATAGACATTTTTAATAAAAAAAAAAATTGTGTCAAAAATGCAATAAGTCATGCATATTGGAAAAAAAAAACCATGTTTAAACATGTCCTATGCTAAAACAGAAAGAGTACTATATACTTCTACAAAATGATTCATGACACAGTGTAGTTAATGATTCTAGTTGGGAAATTCAGTGATGCTTTCGCTTTTAACGTATTCAAGTCAGTAATGCAAGTCAAGTCATTTATCTCGTTCTTTTACTTCGTCAATAGTTATCTCTTTGTTTCAGTTAGAGGTGGCCAAAAACACTATACCGAGCCAAACCGATCATGGATGGACTTTTTTAATAATATTTTTCCAGCAGGACTCTTGTAATTAAGCTTGTCAATTTATGCATTATTCGCCTACTGATTTTTCACTAGTAAGGCTTCATTGAAGCTTTGGATACCTCGGAGACCAAGTCCCCCATTTTCCTCCGATTCCACTAACGAATCCCAAACTATCCATCACCTATTCTTTTTTCTAAAATGGAGTCCTACCAAAACCACCTTAAAGAAAACTCAATTCTCTTGCAGAGATTCATTAGTAGTTGAAAGCAAGCGATTGAGTACAAATGTATCTTGTGAGAATATTCCATATCGAAAGTTGAGAAGAGATTTAGATCAATATATAAGGGACATTGGTCAATCCACTTATCGTCAATTGGTTTCGAGTTAGAAATCCATGAAACTTGACATGGTATCAGAGTCCGAACACACGTTGCCCAATCCGACCCGCAATCGATATGGTCCATCGAAAGAGACCCATTCGATCTTAACCACAATCGGTTCGGCACAAAATAATCCGGTCGATTTAACTCGAAATCAACCCTATGATAGGATATTGTCGAGATCAATGGCTAAACGAGCCATTGTCTCGAGGGGGCGTGTGAGAATATCTCACATCGGAAGTTGAAAATGGATTTAAACTAATATATAAGGGTCATAGGACAATTCACTTATCGCCATTTGGTTTTGAGTTGGAAGCTCATAGAAATTAACACAACTAGAACTAATTTTAACATTACTAACTTTCTAGCGCTTGAAAGTCTTATTATAGCCCAGTTCAGAGCTCTTTGTTTGATCATGTCGACTATCGATGTGAACATGTCTCGTTTTCTCCTTCCAAATAATTATGGTAATCTCAAGTACTTGTTGGTTCCTCCCACTTTCGTGATCCCAAGATGATTGGTCACTCGTTCTTGAATTTCAGTTGATGATTTCGCAAAGAAAGTAATTGTGGACTTCTCCTTGTTTTTCATTTATCTAGAGACACCTTTGTAATCTTTTAAGATATGTTTTAGCTTTGCACAACTTTTTGACTACGATTTGAAAAAAACCATTATATCATCAGCAAACAATAAATGATTGACTCTCAAACTTTTCTTTGATACCCTCATCTCAATCATGAAATCCATCGCTTTGTATGTTTGAACATATAATAGTAAGAGAATTTTTCGTTGTGGATTGATCAATCTCTTTGTTGTCATGTAGATGAGAAACGAGAAATAAACTATTTTCCACATAATTTATGATGTTTTTGGAATTTGTTTTTTTTGTGATGGTAGTGTTTGAAAAAGAAAAACTTAAAAGTTTGGTGTTTTAGTAGTGACAGTATAATGGGTGGTAAAAAACTTATAGATAATGTAAAGAAGATGGATAAATGTAGTTAGTATCTACAGTATTGGTTAGTAAAACTAACTTTTAATAATTTATTGGCTAGTAACACTAATTTGTATCAACCTCTTTGCATATTTTTTGTTGGAATTTAAGGGAGACACAGAACAATAGACCACACATGAAACCCAACCTTGTTAGATGACTGGCGATTTCAAGGCGGTTCACTTTTATCGGCTCGAAAACCGTACCGCATTTGTGTCTCAGTTCAGAATATCAGAATAATACAGATGAGACGAATCTCTTGATCTAGCCGCTTATTTCGCAAGGCTACACATGTACGTACATTGATTGAAACAATATTAAAAACTAATTTAAGGTTACGTTCAAAATATGTAAAATATGCAATAAATTGCATGGTTGGAAAAAATGAAATTGCACGAATATTTGCGGGCCACTCCCTAAAGTCTAAATTAACTCAGCCATGATCTTACCCATAGATCACATTAATGCTACAACGAAATGACCAAAATTGGATATGCATATCTTTCGCTTTGATCTAACCACTATTGCTTCCCCATATCCACTATTTACTGCTTCACATTAGTTGAATGTTCCCTTCTGATCTTATCTATCAGGATTTAGTATTTTCTGACTTTAATAAGATATGGAGTGATTGGTCGAAAACAGAGTAATAGATGAACGATACATTAAAAAAACATATGAAGAAAAAAGTAGGTTAAAGGAAGTAGCTAAAATCAAAACAGAGTTTACAAGAGCGTACAAATGATCTAAAACGCTTTACTCGCTAAAGATTCAATACGTATTTACAATTACACCTACGCAATCTAAAAACAATAATGCACCCTAACGAATGATTCCCACAAAATTCAATTAATTGATGCATCCCTAAAATCCTTCCCCAACACTTACCTATAAACTACTTTATCAACTCTATTATATAAATTTAGATCATTTAAATATATATTTGATTATAACTTCATTTTGTAAATAATAAAGATTGTCAAATCGTCATGCAACTTTTAATTAAAAACAAACGATAATTAATTTTTCACAAAAAAGGGTCATTGGCCATTGTGTGTTTATATAGACGCACAACACAATGAGGCTTGAGCAATAGTCCATGTGTTTTCCTTTCCTTTTTTAAAAAAAGATTTTGCTCTATTGGGTGGAATCTCTTTGGAAACGTCGTTCTATTTATAACATCCACTGGCTAATTTTAAGATTTCGTTTTACTTCTTCTTTTTCAGCATTTAGGGTTCGGTTCTCTCTCCTTGTTTTGCTCCTGCAATCTTTAGAACTCAACAACGTCAAAGGGACTTCTAGTGACTCTTCTTATCAATATGGTATGTGTTTTCACATTAATATATGATTATTCATAATAATTTTTCATTGGCTTTGCGTTTTGTGCATAGGCAGAACAAGAAGAAACCAGAAAACACGTTGTGTTGGCGAAACCTTTTTCGTTGGAAGACGATAACGACTCTGAACACGCAACTTCCAATCTCATCAAACGGATCCTTAGCCTCTTCAAAAACGTACGGCCAGGATCCGATCTCTCTAACTTTCAGGTACGTAACTCATTTTTTTTTTCTTTTTTCAGTTTCGGATGACAAAACAAAGTAAAGTACATATATATATATATATATATATATATATATATTTAATTCTTTTATTTTCTTCCTAAATTTATACAATTCCACATATCTTTTTTACTTAAAAAAGGATTCTATTTCTTTCAAAAGATCTATGTTCTAAATTTGCTTTTTATCGGATAAAAAAGAATTGCATTCTTCGATATTTTTAGTGTAAGAAATATCAGAACATTTATATGTGTGTATATATATATATATATTGCGTAATAATTAGTATCATTTACTGTGAAAGCTTCCACCTCAATTGAACCTACCGAAGTCGCAGCTTCAATGCTATGCCGAGACGATCTATAGCTTCAACTGTCACGATCTACTCGGAGAATGTGGCCGTCGTGACCAACCAATCGAACGGCTCAAATCAATTGTGACGTGGAACATTTCAACTCTACGGCCATTAATCTTCGGCATGGCTCCGTATAACCCTGTCATCGGCGAAACTCACCACGTGTCCAATGGCCACATCAATGTTCTCGTTGAGCAAGTATAAAATACTAGTATAATATCAACAATAATATTTTATTAATAGCAGTAATATTGTTAGTAATCTCGATTAATTAATTTATGTTAATGTTTTGAAATATTTTAAGGTATCGCATCATCCACCAGTGGCTGCTCTTCATGCATACCACGAGAAGGAAAACATAGACGTAATGCTTTGTCAATACTTCACACCTAAATTTCGTGGTACGCATATACACATACAATCACATTATAACCTTATTATTATTCTTTAAAATTACTATAAAACTCAAACCTACTAATAAAAGACAATTAAGATTATATTTTTTTTGCTAAGAATAGAAATCGATCAAATCTGCATCATTAAATAATAAATAGGATGGGAAACGAGAGATTGTGCCATGGTCAAGATAACTATTTAATTTGCATTCGATTGCGCTCCTAATTGAATTCGCATCACACTTTGTATATTCTTTTTTCTTATTCATTTTAATTGATTAAAAAGTACTATTTAAAATATAACATCCTAATAAAAAAGTGGGAATATGAAAGATTCCTCTTCTTCCTTTTTTTTTGTCAACTAATTGAGATTCCTCTTTTTTTTTTTATCAAATGAAACTAAAGGTGCTTACGTGGAGGTTGAAGTGAAGGGTAAAAGAGTGGTGAAACTTCTAAATCGAAAGGAGACTTACGAAATGAACCAACCAAAACTTCTGATGACATTTCTGCCGGCGACGGGAGCTCACTGGGGCGGAAAAATCGTGATAAAGTGCCCGGAGACCAAACTCGAAGCTGAATTACAGTTGCTATCAGATTCATTTTTCAGTAGATTCTCAGGAAACAACAAGAGATCCATTAAAGGCAAAATTTTTGAATCCTCCACTGGGAAAAAACTCTATGAAATCTTTGGACATTGGGACAGGTAAAAAGCAAAGATAAATCCATCTTATCCAAAAGTTTATTGCAATTACAGAACAATGAGAATTTACAGTAGCATAATGTTTTCAGAACCGTTACCGCGAAAAATCTCAAGACCGGAGAGCTTGAGGTTATATACAAAGCGAGTGAAAACATTGCAAAGCTCAAAACTCCCATTGTCAAGAACCTGCAGGTTACTCTTTAGAAACTTTGGAAATTAAAATTTTTGGTCGGTTTTTGTAATCCGGTTATTTCTGGTTTGCAGGAGGTGAGTGAGAGCGAGTCGGCTAAGGTGTGGAGTGAGGTGAGTGAAGGAATTTTAAAGAAGGATTGGGAAAAAGCAAGAGAAGGCAAGAGAGTTATCGAAGAGAAACAGAGAGAATCTCTGAAGCAAAGAGAGGCTTCTGGAGAGTCATGGGTTCCAAAACATTTCTCTGTGGTTCGAGCTGGTAAGGACTGGGACTGTGTTCCTCTACAGTCTACTGTTCCTCGTGCTCCTATCGTCGTTCCTCTCTGATACACACAAAGTAAGAACTCATGAAGAGTATAAAGCGAATAGATACAAGTACAAGTACAAGTATAAAAACAAAAGCTGTAAGACATTGTCATGAGATTGTTAACTTACCAGTTCATCTTATAGAAAAGCTGTTAATCAACAACTGCCAAAAAGTTTTTTCAGTTCGATGAACGAACTCTTCAAAAGTCTAACCATTAGGCATAGAAGAGAGCACAGACATAACAAATTCATTAGCTTGTTTCAGCTTTCCTCTGGAGCAGAGTGAGCTAATGGTTGAGTGAAGGCTATGCAAATCATGAACAGAATCTTCTTCCTTCTTTGCTTCTTTTTCATTCACACCATTAATAAATTGCAACCTTTGACAAGAACCCGGGTTTTTACTAGAAAGATAGATTGTTGAACTTATCTCATCTAGGATTTTGACTGCCTGTGGAATCCTTCCTTGCTCGCACAGCTCGACGAGAAAGGTTTTGATTGATTCAGATTCAACTAATTCTGCATCAACTCTGTTAATCAGCTCAACAACAGATTCTAAAACAAGCATTTCTCTTAAGACGCTTCTCGCTTCTTCCATTCGTCCTTTCGTGCAGAAGCCTTTGATCAGAAACAGAAAACCCAAGAAATCCGCTGAGACGTTTTTACCCTTGAACTCAGCAAATACTCTGAGAGCTTCTTCCATGTCACCTTTTTTACAGTAACCTTTGATCAAAGAACTGACTGTGAATGCATTTGGCGTTATGTTCCCCACCATTTTCCAAGATAAAACCCTCACGGCCTCCTCTGTTCGCCCGAGCTTGCAATATCCGTCAATCATCGAATTGTAAATGAGAATATTCGGTACGAGCCCCTTAGATACCATCCTGTCCAATAGCTTCTCAGCATCAAGAAACAAACCTTCTTTGCATAAATTGTCAATCAAAATACTGTAAGTGGCTTCAGACGGGACTAAACCAACGTTCTCTAGCGAATCAAATAGACGGAGAGCTTCTACAAGACAACCTTGCTGGCAAAGTCCATGTATGACTGAATTATATGTGATGATGTTAAGAGGAATACCTCTCTGTTTAGCCAAAGTGCACAAATCTAATGCCTTTACCAGAAATCCTTCCTTGCAGAGACCATCAACGATTATTGTGTAATCGATAACATCCATAGAAGGCAGAATACTTTCACCAGAATTTACAACAAGTGAATAAGCATCCAATGCTCTGAGATTACCCACTAGTGCTTTTAGAATTGTACAAGCAGATGTAACAGTCAAACCCTTTCTCCTCATAACCATATAAACTTCAATCACAGCCTCGAATGAACCTCTCTCGCATAAAACCAACATAGCATCATTGAACATCGTACGACAAATGTTCGAATTCAACTGCTCCAGTCTATAAACCAACCCAAGCACTCCTTTTTCGCCTCCGTTAGTATAAACTGAATATAACAAGGTCCGAGATGTATGGATATCCAAAGACAGTTCTTTTTCACACAGCTCCATAAGAACTTCAATGGCTGTTTCCACCATCTCTTTCTTGCAGAGTGCATCAATGATGCGATTATAACATACAGCTGAGGAAACCGAACTTTTCCTCAACGAATCAAACAGCTCAAGTGCCTCTTCGACCTGACCTGATTTGCAGTACCCATCAATCATTGTTGTATACGTGACCGTGTCTGGAGTCAGATCCATTTCTGGCATCGCCCTGTAAAGTACGTCAGCTTCTCCATACGCACCCACCAATATAAACGCTTTCAGGAGGATGTTGCACATAACCAAGTCCACAGGGATTTTAGCTTCTACAAACCTACGCCTAATATTTAATACAGCATCAATATTTTCTTCCTTGATATAACTATCTAACAAAGTACTATAAGTAACCACATCTCCCAAAACCCCTTTCGAAATCTCATCCGCCTCCGACACTCTCCCTACCTTGCACAGTCCATTAATCACAGTATTATACGTAAGGATGCTTGGTTTAATCCCTCTCTGCTCCATATCTCCCAACATTGAGAAAGCTTTATTCAAACATCCCTTCCTACAAATTCCATCGATCAGAGTCACATACACAAACTCATCTACTTCAACTCCAATACTTACCACTCTATCAAACAACGCAAACGCCTCTTCCAGTTTACCCTTCTTGCAGAGTCCTCTCATAATAGCTGTAAACGTGACCAAATTCGGTTCTATTCCCTCCTTCATCATCTTCCCCAGTAACCCCCACGCTTTCTCCATATTTCCTTCCTTTGAAAACCCATCTATGAGTATCGAATAGCTCACAGCATCTCGATTTATTCCCTTATCAACCATTTTCCTGTCCTGCATAAGTGCATCCAATAATGCACCTCCCTTAAGGTACCCATGAATCCAATTACTGTAGAAAACGCAGTCGAATTCAAATCCTTCGTCTTCAAGTCTCCTAACCAAATCTCCAACTTCATCAACCTTACCCAATTGACAAAGAGCGCTCACAAAGGTAGTATAAGTTACAAGGTTTGGCACTAAAGCTCCTGAATCCACCGCACTATGGAAAAACCCTAACGCAAGTTCCGGTTTACCAATCCTACAGAACCCAGAAATCACAGCACTACAAACGAAATTATCAAACGGATAATTCACTTTCTTGTTCGTCATCATCTCTAAAACCTCAATAGCGTTTTCCATCTCTCCTTTATCAACGAAACTATAAATAAGTGAACAGAAGGTCGGGGAAGAGGGAAGCGCACCGTGATTCCGTAAGCTATCCCAGAGAATCGAAAGGGCTTTATCGGGATCATTTCGTGCGACGCTGAATCCATGAATTAGAGAATCCAACATATGAGTTCTGGGGAAAATCGAGGCTTTTGAAATCTGGGTGTTGATAAACTTCTCCGCGTCTTCGTATCTGTTCAAATTGAGGAATGCCCATGAAACGACAGAGTAAATACTGTAGTTGATGTGGATTTTCTTCGAATCTAGCTGGGAGTAGATGTTGAGAATGCAATTAAATTTCTGGCCACGGTAGAGATAGCGAAGAAATTTGTCGATGGAGTTTAAGGTGGGAGAGAAACCGCTTTTGAGGAGCGATTGAAGAGAGAAGCGTCCAGAAGAAGTACGAGGATGGAGCTTCATGGAAATTCGCAGAAGGAGTTTACTTTCCCTCTTTGGTGTTTAAGCTAATTCGTCATTTTACAATCACCATGGCAAAGAAACAACAAATACAGAAGAACTCGCGACTCAATTGTACCGGCCTCGTTCTTACTGAACCGGTTAATTTGGTTTACCCATCTAATGCGGCATCTACTCGTATTGGTTTAGAGGTATTTGAGACGGTATTATATATCAAACTGAACCGGACGATCTTCAATTTATTACATTCAGTTTTCATGTTTACAAACCCAAAAAAAACTCCTAAACCAAAAAGTACAAAGCATAAACCAACTAAAAAACACGAAGTAAAAGATAAACGTAATGTAAATATGTACATCTACTTGTGTCGTATTGGTTTTGGTTGTGTATATAAATGTATATGCTACACTCTATTCTTTAACCTAAAAGATGAAGATATTAAAGATCTAGAGATTTCACAGGAACAAGTAGAAGATCATGTTTCTTAGGAACAGTGAGTCCATTAGCTTCATCCATGTCAATATCTTCAACCTCCATACCTTGTGATAACTTCCAATCAAACTGATACAAGAGATTCGCTAGAACAAATTCAACCGTTGATGTCCCCATGTACATTCCCGGACAAATTCTCCGACCACTCCCAAACGGTAACAGCTCAAAGTCTTTTCCTTTAAAATCAATGTCACATTCCATAAATCTCTCTGGATAAAACTCTTCTGGATCTTTCCATACCTTGGGGTCGCGACCTATAGCCCATACGTTAACATGAAGCCTTGTCTTGGGTTGAATGGTGTAACCATTGATTTGAAATTCAGATCTTACTTCTCTTGGAAATAGAAGCGGTGATATTGGATGTAACCTCCATGCTTCTTTGATCACCATTTTCAAGTAATTGAGTTGTTCTGTCTCATCTAAGCTTATGATTCTTGCTTCGTTCTTCCTCGAATTCCCTAATCGATTTCTGATTTCGTATTGAAGTTTTTTCATCACTCGCGGGTTTCTTGCGAGTTCCGCCATTGCCCATGTTAGGGTTACCGCAGAAGTATTGATTCCCCCCAAAAGTATATTCTGAGAAAAAAAATAGATATCAAATATAACGGTATATGTTAGGAATTTCACATTGAAAATAAGCTAAAACCATAATTTTTGTAAAGGATATAAGCCAATAGCTAATTGGTTTTTTGATGAAACTGATGTTATGAAACTTCTTCCACGTTGCTTTTAATAAGACAAGTCTTACTAATTACCATCAAGATTGCTTTGATATGGTTTCTTGTGAGTTTGTCATATCCAAAAACAGCTTCTTCCTTTTCCAACCTCAAGAGCAAGTCCACAAAATCATCTTCACCTTCTTCTCTGTTTCCTTTTTGATGCAACTCGATCATTTGCTCATAGAACGCATCTAAATCCCGCACGCTTCTCTCTCTCCGCGCGTGTAAGCCCGTGAACCAGTCGAAGATCCAACCGATATATGGGAAAAAATCTGAAGCAGAGAAGCTCCCCAACATCTCAAGTGCTTCATGGACTAAATCTTGGAGCCTTTCATTGTTGAGCACAGTTCCTTGAAAACTCACACCAAATGATGCCTTACAAACCACGCTGGCATTTAAAGAAACAAACTTCTCGCTCAAGTTAACCAAAGTTTCCTGAGAAGCGGATTCAGTGATTGAGTCAATCAGTTTCTTCATCTCCTCCTCGTTGATTGGTTGTATTGGATTAACTCGTTCAGTACTTAAAACTTCTTGAACACAAAGCCTCTTTAATACTTTCCAATAATCATCAAACTGAGAGCAACCTATGTCTCGATAGTTGTAAGAGAGCTTTCTTGTGCCTGGGAAGATAAACACACTAATTAAGAATCTCTCTGGATAAACACACTAATTAAGAATCATGGAAAGCAAAATTACAAAAATTAGTAATATGAAAATCTTGGTATACCTTCCATGATTGGACGGCTACAACAATAAAGATCGAACTCTCTAAGAACATGTTTTGCTGTTTCTGGAGAAGAAACTATGACTGTTGAAACTCTTCCAAGTTTCAGTAACATCACAGGACCATACTTCTTTGAGAGTCTCCATAGAGACTGATGTGGTAATTCTCCGAGCTGGTGCAAGTTTCCGATGATCGGTAAGCCTGGAGGAGATGGTGGTGTGTTTGACGGCGTGTTGATCTTCTCCTTTTTGCCTCCTTCTCGCTTAGTGTGTTTGACGGCGGCGAGAAGGAGAAGGATGAGGAAGAGAAGTGACAGAACCCAAATCACAGCCATATGTTACACGTTTCACGTTTGTAAGTGATGATGAAGCAAGGCTCTTGTTTTTATATATACACACACATTTTGTCACCGATCTGTAAAGGGATAATTGTTTTTATTTTCTGTGAACAAAATATCAATTTTGGTTGAGTTCATGTGAATTAAATAATTCTAAAAACAATGCGGTCCACTTTCTCATGCGGGTTCTTAAAAAAGAAATTGATATGTTATTGTGATTTTTACTTTCACACTTTTTACGTAACCACTCTTTAGCTTCCCTAGCCCCATCATATATAAATGAAAGTTTCACTTTTTACGTTAACACTCTTTAGCTTCCCAGTTCCATTCCATATGTGCTTGGAGTTAGAGAATGGGTTCGGTAAGAAAAAAGTTTTTTTTATATTGGTTGTACTATCCAACAAGTGGGCCTAATCAACCGCTTCGTTTATATTTGGTTCAATAGAATTAGCATACAAATTGAATTGAGAGAGAAGAACATAGTCGCATGACCAAGTTACTTGCAAAGAGTTTATTCATGTTTTTCTCTTCCAGATCTCTGATGCAGTGGTCGTGCGAGACACCATCAATTTATTTGGTCTTTGCCAGCGGAAAAAATCAAGATTGGCTGCAACAATCTCATTTTATTGCGACTGTGGGTGGCGGAGGGACAGTAAATCGATCAAGATGGCCACCGAGAGCGTAGCCATCAAGTAAGGCATGAACTTGTAAACTCCACATCAAGTAATTTGTACTCGTGAGTTTAGAAACATTAGACATGTTGATACGAAGGTTATTGTTGGTTTGGAGCGGAATGGATTCATTTGTGTGTGTGTTTGAAGAGGAAGTCATGGCTAACGACTGAAGATTGAAAAAACAATTAGGGTTTTTAGGAGCAATGACTCTGATACCATATAGAAATAGAAGTTGAATGTATACTTTATATAAACATTACAACCTATTTAAGTATTTATACAGATACTAGAGAGACTAGGGTTTACTTTATTACATCATTACAACTTAATCCCGTATAAAACATATCTTCATATATCCTCAATACTAAATACCTTTTGGTTGTGTATATAAAGGTAATGCTACACTTTATTCTTTAACCTAAAATATGAACTTAGAGATTAAAGATCTAAAGATTTCACAGGAAAAAGTAGAAGATCATGTTTCTTGTGAACACTGAGCCCATTAGCTTCACCCATGTCAATATCTTCAACCTCCATACCTTGTGGTAACTTCCAATCAAACTGATACAAGAGATTCGCTAAAACAAACTCTACCGTTGTTGTCCCCATGTACATACCTGGACAAATTCTCCGACCACTTCCAAAAGGTAACAACTCAAAGTCTTGTCCTTTAAAATCAATGTCACATTCCATAAATCTCTCCGGATAAAACTCTTCTGGATCTTTCCATACCTTGGGATCTCTCCCAATAGCCCATACGTTGACATGAAGCCGTGTCTTGGGTTGAATCGTATAACCGTTGATTTGAAATTCACTTGTCACTTCTCTTGGGACTAGAAGCGGTGATACTGGATGTAACCTCCATGCTTCTTTGATCACCATTTTCAGGTAATTGAGTTGCTCTGTCTCATCTAAGGTTATAATTCTTGCTTCGTTCTTCTTCGAATTCCCTAATTGATTTCTGATTTCGTATTGAAGTTTTTTCATCACTCGCGGGTTTCTTGCGAGCTCCGCCATTGCCCATGTTAGGGATATTGCAGAAGTATTGATCCCCGCCAAAAGAATATTCTGAGAAAAAAAAATTGATATCAAAGAATATGGTATATGTTAGGAATTTCATACTAAAAATAAGTTAAAACATATATATAATAAAGGATATGAAACTTCCACACTGATCTTAATAAGACAAGTCTTACTAATTACCATCAAGATTGCTTTGATATGGTTTCTTGTGAGTTTGTCATATCCAAAAACAGCTTCTTCCTTTTCCAACCTCAAGAGCAAGTCCACAAAATCATCTTCACCTTCTTCTCTGTTTCCTTTTTGATGCAACTCGATCATTTGCTCATAGAACGCATCTAAATCCCGCACGCTTCTCTCTCTCCGCGCGTGTAAGCCCGTGAACCAGTCGAAGATCCAACCGATATATGGGAAAAAATCTGAAGCAGAGAAGCTCCCCAACATCTCAAGTGCTTCATGGACTAAATCTTGGAGCCTTTCATTGTTGAGCACAGTTCCTTGAAAACTCACACCAAATGATGCCTTACAAACCACGCTGGCATTTAAAGAAACAAACTTCTCGCTCAAGTTAACCGGAGTTTTCTGAGAAGCCGATTCAGTGATTGAATCAATCAGTTTCTTCATCTCCTCTTCGTTGATGGGTTGTATTGAAATAACTCGTTTAGTACTTAAGACTTCTCGAACACAAAGCGTCCTTAATTCTTTCCAATAATCATCATATCGTGAGAAAGCTATGTCTCGATAGTTGTAAGAGAGCTTTCTTGTGCCTGTGAAAATAAACACACTAATTTAAGAATCATAGAGAACAAATAATAATAATAAGAAAATCTTGGTATACCTTCCACGTTTGGGCGGCTACAACAATTAAGATCGTAATCTTTAAGAACTTGTTTTGCTGTTTCAGGAGAAGAAACTATGACTGTTGAAACTCTTCCAAGTTTCAGTAACATTACAGGACCATACTTCTTTGAGAGTCTCCATAGAGACTGATGTGGTAATTCTCCGAGCTGGTGCAAGTTTCCTATGATCGGTAAGCCTGGGGGAGACGGTGGTTCCCTCCATCGCCGCTTAGTGTGTTTGACGGCGGCGAGAAGGACAAAGATAAGGAAGAGAAGTGACAGGAGCCAAATCACAGCCATATTTTACACGTTTCACGTTTGTAAGTGATGATGAAGCAAGGCTCTTGTTTTTATAGATATACACGCATTTTGTCACCGATAGGTAAAGAGATAATTGTTTTTATTTTAATTTGTGTTAACAAAATAACAATTTCTATCTGTTGGTTGAGTTCATGAATTTAGTAATTCTTAAAAAAAAATGTGGTCCACTTTCTCATACAGTTCTTAAAAAGGAACTTGAATATTATTGTTATTTTCCGTTTCACTTTATACGTAACACTCTTTAGGTAAGTAAAAAAAATTCTACATTGGTTGCACTATTGATGTAGAGAAAGAGAAAGTTTTCCTAATAAAACTGCAAGTATACAATTATTACAGGATTATTGTTTTTTAAGAGATTCGTTGAAACACAATTAAATCCAGTTTTTTATTTAGCTAGGTAATTCAAATTTAAATTTAAAAGACAAAAAGTAAATTAAAGCAGGAAAATTGTTGTTTTTAAAACTTATGGGAAAAAGCGTTAGGTTTCGGGATTTATTCGGGAATCTGAATCTAAGCGGGAATCTACCTAGTTATCTAATTAAGGAATGTTCTAGAACACAAACACAAATCTATAGAGAACCAGCTTCCACTGCGAAGCTCTAACTATGCCTAGTTAGCTAAATTACCAAATTCCTTTGAGTAATCTAACAATTAAGGCATGCAGTTTTTCAGGTTTGTTAAGTTCACTAGATCTCTAATCCAAATTCCTTTGCTACTAGTCTCCCTAGCTCAATTAATCTATTTTCCAATTAACTAAGTCCACTTCCGTTTCTTTATCTAATCTATGACTTAAACCTAGGTGATCAAGCTAGATCTAAGTAAATATAGCCAGATTAATTGAAGAACTCTTAATTAGACTCCTAGTTATGAAAACCCTAATTTAGATTCATAAATTCCCTTAGAATCCCTAAACCTAACTATGGATCTACTCAGACATGGTGAATGAAACAAACATCATGAATAAAGTAGAAAGCATAAAAGAGATTGATATTAAGAAAGAGGAGTTCAAAATCTTCTCTGAAAGCAGACAGAGTGCGGGATTTGTCTCTCCAAAATCTCTCTCAAAAACCTAAAATAATATCAAGCATCGCCTAAACAATGGTTGAAAAATCCCTTTTATAAACATTAGGGACGACCTAGATGTTTCCTTTTTCAACTAGGGTTCAATCTGGGGCAAAAAAAAGCAATTTTAACACTTAAAATCGCGTCCAGCACTGCATCGGTCGATGCAGTAGGGTGCATCGGTCGATGCACTCTCAGAAAGTTGGGCAGTTTCTTCAACTCGCGACAGATCAGACATGTCTTCATTAAAATGGTCATATCTTGAGCCACAGACATGAGAATCACTTCAAACCACTTGGAGATGAAAGCTAACTCAAATATCTTTCTTTTGGCACCGGTTTTATCAAATTTGAGTACAGGGAAGACCTTAATCCAATGTCATACTTCTGAAAGTCAAATCCGAGACTGCATCTCCCATTTACTGATTTTGCTCCTTTTTGCTCCACTTTCTCCAAATCATCTCAAATGCTCAAAACATCTATAAAGCCACATAAAGACATACAAAAGACTCTAAAACTAACAAATATATAGGTTCTAAAACTATAAAAACCACAATATATCAACTATCCAACATGTGAACCTAGTCAACCGATTCCTTTGTATTTGGTTAAATAGAATTGACTTGAGAGAGAAGAACAAGGTCGCATTACTAATTTTCTTTACAAAGTTTTTTGTTTTTATAACTTTGCAAAGTGCTTATCATGCTTTTCTCTTCAACACTAGGCTAGACTAGTTTTTGTAATGCTTGATGCTTCAATAAACTTGTCGACTTAGCCATTCATTAGTCAAGAACTAACCAAAGACTCCTTCCATTTGGTGTGGTTCTTCCTCACAAGGTTTCCACTATCTTTGTCCATCACAGACATTGTAGCGCTCAAGATCTCCTTGGAAAACAATCATGTTTCCTCTCTTTTCACTTCGACCGAGACCTCAAGTTCTTCGCTCATCAGTCTGGTGTTACATATTTGCTCACACATTTGAACAAACACTATTTGGAAATCATTCACTAGAGCTTCTCACATTGACCCGAACCCACAATGGCTCACAAAGCAGCCTATTGATGGATGACCCAATATCAGTGGTTGTTGCACCCAACCTCCCCAAACAACTCCATGCCCCTTAACCCTCTCTTCAAATCCTTCTAGTAAAGCTTCTTCAATGGTCGATGCGCCTTCTAGTGGTTTTAGCGCTACAAGAAACGGCAAATCTGCCAGCTCCATTCCTAAATAGAGTTCTTGGAATGGTTCCTTTTCAAGAATGATTTGGCTTCCCAATGCACAATATAATATTAATCCTTGTTCGAGTCGGCTTAGGCACTGACTGCATTTATCTTCTAGTGGTTTACTATGGTTCGTTTGATTCATGAAGCATTCAATTACGATATTTTATTGATTTATAGAGTTATTAATTTTAAAAAAAAAATTTATATTTCTCATATTTTTTTTCTTTGTATTTTCCAATTTGTTCTAGAAAGTTTTTTTCAAATTGTTAAAACTTTCTTTTTTTTAGATTTCCTATTTGTTTTCGAAATCTTATTTTTTCTTTAGATCTAAATTGTTTGTAGTTTCCTTTTTGTTTTTGTTTTCCAAGTTGTTGTAATTATAAGATTTTGCAAATTATTTCATTTTTCGTAGATTTCACAAATTCTATATATAATTCTATATATAGAGATTCCAATGATTTTGATTTAAATCACGTCTCTTTTTTATTCTCTTGACTTCTTTCTTTTTTTTGTTTACTAAAAAATTCATCAATTTTAAAATCCATATTTTAAATTCCATAGCTAAAAATGGCTCTAATCTAAAAGTTATTACAAAGTCAACAATAACAGATGAAATACGTAAAGAACTATGTGAGTACAAGAGAGATTATACGAGAAATACTCAGAAAGATTTACAAGCATGGCTTGAAGAAAAATTTCATTTAAAAATCAGTCAAGATACAATCTCAAACACACTCAAATGATCAGCTGAGTATCTTTCAATCAACCTAGAAAAAGGAGAAGGTATCAAGCGGCACAAGCAAAAAATGGTGAATGTTGATCATAAGATTGAAGATGATAACATTGTATCCTTAGAAGTGGTTACATGTAAAAAAACCAATTCTCGCGTCTATAACTCTTCATAATTATTTATTGCGATCCGAGAAAATAAAACAGAAGTTCTTGATACACTAAGAAAAATTAGAAATAAACTCCAACAATATTTAAGTTTCAAAATAAAACAAACAAAACTATAGTCATATTTCACTCAATTGACTTAACTATATATATATATATAAATTTATATATTTAATTATTAATTTATTATATTATTGGAATCATATATTTACATATGGTTTCTAAAAAATACTATCTTATTATTTTATCGAGTTTTATAAAATTTTATATTGGTCCAATTTAAAATCGAAAAAAGTTATTAATTTAGAGTGTTTATTAGGTTATTGAGTATTATTGTAATTCGTTATTT
Source organism: Euclidium syriacum (assembly GCA_900116095.1). Classification (NCBI taxonomy): domain Eukaryota; kingdom Viridiplantae; phylum Streptophyta; class Magnoliopsida; order Brassicales; family Brassicaceae; genus Euclidium; species Euclidium syriacum. The sequence continues at coordinate 8,185,892 of FPAK01000006.1, forward strand.
CTTGATCCATTTAGGGCTATATTGTATCTGTAAACATGTCAACGGGGTAGTTAGAGAGCACCTAGGGATCCCTACCAGTTAGGTTCACCGACTCCAAAGATGGCCAAAACTTTTTTTTTGGATTTTTAATGATTTTTATTAAAACAAAAGCTTAAATTAGGTAGAAACACAATAGGGAAAACAATTTTAATGGTCTTTTATAGCTTTTTATAAAAAACCAAAATACGAAATTCAAACATATGCAAAAACAATTAAACTAAAAGAAAATGATAGACTAAAGCAATACGACCTGGTTTGTTAGGAACTTGGTTTGTTTAGGTACTTAGGTTTAGATATCATAAACTATAATATAAACTAAAGTATTCGTATCATATTATATGGCACAGAACATGGTAAAAGTTCCAAACTCTTTGTGCTAAGCAACTAAAAGCTCAAATTACAACAACATAAACCGGTCCACACTTACCGAATCATGGCTAGCTACAATAAGAATAACCAAATCTCCTTAACCAAAAATCTCTGCTTCTAATTGTTTTTCTGATACTAGACCTCAGAAAACCTCTCCCATAAAAGAGACTAAATCCCAAGAAGAAGCATTTTTCATAATCTTCAGTAAATTTACAGTAATCTGCTATCCGATTCAATCCAATCCAACCCAACGTCGAGATATCTGGAAGTGTTTCGTTTTGGTTTCAAGAATCTGTGTTGTTCGGTTTCAAGAATTCGTATCTGGCTTTATCTATCTCTCAGGCCACTGTGCTCGTGTAGTTTGGGAAGAGTCTGACCAATTTGTTAACAGAATCTGAATGAAACTTCCTTGCAAACAGATAACATGGTCTTCTAATTCCGTTCCATGTACAAGGCCAATGCAGCTCTTCTCCACGCTAATCCCCCAAAACAAAAACCAAGAAGATCAATGAAGAAACACATTTCACAAATTCAATGTTTTTCATTCCAATACACTGAGAATAATGTACCTTGCCAACACTTGTTACGTGTACACTCATATCGTCGGACTGCAAGAAACAGAGAAAGTAACATACTTATCAAATAAATATATAAGATTTTTGAATTGATGTGTTGAGAGGAGTGTGGTGGTGAGATTACAGTGATGTTTTTCAAGAGCTTCATTGAGACTTCTCGCGCTCTGTATGTCTTTGGATGCCATCTACGCTCTGACCAATCAACATATGTGACTGACCAGTTCGAAATTCCTCCAGGATCAAGCATCTTTTAAAAAATAAGAAAAGATTTCATCAAGGACAAGAATCAGTGTCATAAGAAAGAGAGATCTGTTGTTATCATTAATGCCCTTACATGGAAGAATGTTGGCAGGTAATGTTCATCTGCGATGCAGTTCTTGTTTGCTTCTACACCGGGCTGACAATTTAGTGAGAATTTTCAAATCAAGAATCAGAGCAAGACAGAAATCATTCATTAAGACAATATGGAAATGAAAAGTGTGATAGAAACAAAATAAAAACGAGCTTACTCTGCAATACTCGCGGAATTTGGAGTAGTAGAGACCATCAGCCATCACTATCACAGCGTGTTGACGCTTCATGGTGAACCACTGTACACAAATATGTTTCTCGCAGATTAGTCCATATTTATGACAGTACCATTAACAAACAGAAACAATTCATATGGTTTTTTCACCTGAGCACCCTTTCTGAAATCTTGCCTTGGGATTTCAGGTAACATGTGATCCATGTGTCTGCCTGTCCCGTGAGGACCACGATCCTCGAAACTTAAAAATAGAGAAAGAGAAACAGTCATTAGTGAATGTTGACATTGAGAGAGAGAGAAAGAAGCTGACATTTAAATTACCTGTCAATGAAGCTGACATTTCCGTGCAACAAATATCTATACGTATAGTCAAACGTATGCAACGGTATACAACTGCAAAGTTTAAAGACAGAGAGAGAGAGATTAAATAGAATGTAGGTGGAAAATAAGCTATGAGTTTGATGAATCAAACCTCTCTGAAAGAAGAACAAAGTGTTGGTTATCAGGATCTTCAAGAGCATTTGCTAGAAGTCGTCTCTCAGCATCAACCATAGAGATCCTTCCCCAAGTGACTTGATCACTGTGAATTTCTCTGTCTGAAAAGTGACGACTTATATGAACTGGTCTTAGCTTTGATGGATGGATATAAATAGAGAATCTCCCTTCTTGACCCTGGAAAAACTTATCCCAAAGCTTCTCAAATGGCAAAGTACCAGGAGTCAAGAACATGAAAGCGATTTTCGATTTAGCAGTTAAAACAGGAGGAGTTCTAAGTATGTCTTTGATTACGACTCGTGCTGCTACTTCTTCGTCTGTGTATTTCCTCTTATGAACAGGAAGCCATCTCGCACGCGCTTCACATCCTCTGCTAGACAAACCCTCACAGGAAGAAGTCTTACTGTTTTGCTGTGGGTACGTGTAAGAGAAGACCAAGAGCAAACTTGTGATGCAGACTAATAACACTATCAATAACGGCTTCTTTAGCGAAGACCGGTTTCGTGGAGGCAAATGCAGATTCTGTGTATCACCCATTGAAGCTCAAACAAGTTTTTGAATCTTTAACTTCTTTACATCGAGCAAAACCTGGAGAATTTCGATCAGGTAGCATTAATTGGAGTAATTGAAAACATGAATCTTTAACAAACCGGAAAATACGGATTTTGAGTAAGTAACGTTTAAACCAATCTAAGCCTTTTTTTAAGAAACAAGCAATTATAACATGAATTTAAAAGCTCAAGAAGCCCCACACGTATGATGAATTACGATTTTAAGAAGTTTAAAGAATTAAAGAAACCCTAATTCAAAGGAGGAAATGCACGTTGTTCTTGTGAAATGGGAAAAAAGAGAGATTCTTACCCGCACGTACGGAAGCAGTTAAGTGTAAGTCTTCTGGTTTTGCTCTTACCCAAACCAAAATCCGAAGCTACGCAAAGTAAGAATTAATTTGGATACTGTCAGATTCGATTTAAGCTATGGGGACACATTAATGGAGGAAAAACATTTATGGGTGAGACGAATTAGAGTTTATTACAGTACCTGAGAGTGTTTTCGAGCTGAATTCGAAATGGAATAAAAACGCAGAATCTTTGTCCGAACCCAGATCTCGAGAATGAGAGCTTGATGATCTGAACCTTAAAGATCTAGGGCGACAAGAAAAATCAGAACGACGACAAGTCAAGACTCAAAGAGAGAAATGATAGCGAGAGTGAGATTTTTTATTTAGCTTTTGTAATCCGTAAATATTAATAATATATATAATAATCTGTCTCCAATGAAGAACATACACTTAATTGTTTATAGAAGACGATTCAGATCCTCGATTTGTTTTCTCTCTCTTCGCTTTGAAATAAAGGAATCGAATCGACCAGTGGTTTTAGACTTTTCTTTTTTAATTATTTTGGATGACACTAAAACTCCTAATTATCTTCTTCTGGTGTTTTTCCAATGATAGTGGAATCCGAAGAGACTAGAGATAAAAGTACACGCATTGTATTTTGTATTTTCTTTTCTTTTTAGTAATTATTTGGTGGATTTGAGTTGGCTTCACGAACTTTTTTTATCTCTTCCTCTCAAGTTTTTTAAGAAATAAAAGATTTTTATTTTATTTTGACCTTTGCATAAAAAATTAATCTGCAATTTGAAACTTGAAAGGACTATTTTACAAGTTTTTTTAATTATTTCTCTTTATCTTTCCTATTTTTCTTTTTTTTCTCACCCCAAATGATCTCGAAATCAGCCAGCATCGTAGTGATGGGGTTTTCGGCTTCAAAGACCGTCGGAAAAAGGGTTATAATCAGCCGATTAACCGGAATTCAAAAAAATAAAAAAAATCGGACTTATTTCGGAAACCCAGATGGACAGTCTACACAATGTCTCCATATGGGCAGCAATCCGTGGACACTAATACGATGGTTGTTGTCCATCGAAAGCTCAAATAGACCATATGCATGTAAGTTTTTCTACTGTCCACAGCAAGCATCTATCATATGTCACGATCGCAGTGGTATCCATGAGTAGCATGTGACATGATTTTCGTACTATCTACGTTGTGTTCATGGATAGTGTTCACCTATAATTGACAAGCCAGTTAGGATTTCGATTGACAACAACCATTGTTTAGTGTACACGAATATCTGTCCATGTGGAGACATGGTGTAGACTGTCCATATGGGTTTTTCAAAATAAGTCCGATTTGTTTTTTGTTTTTGAATTCCGGTTAATAGGCCGATTTGCACCCCTTTGCGAGGGTCTCCATGACCGAAAACCCCAGCACCACGACGCTGGTCGTCTTCGAAATCATTAGGAGTAGGAAAAAAAAAAGAAATAGGAGAGAGAATGTATAAATGAATAAAAATAAAAAAATAAACAGAAACGATTACCTGTCCACGATTAGCTATCCATGTAAATACCGATTGACACAACTGCGAATCATTTGCTATCCACCGAACACATCTTCTCTTCATTAAGGGTATAATGGTCTTTTCTAAGCCTGGGAAACTGCAAAAGTTGTGAAAAGATACATATCTGAACACATGTTTTAAAAGATATATTTTTGCAAATACTTTTCTAAAAAAATATAGTGGATGCAAATAGTTCTTGTAAGTTTTTGGTATGGGCTTATAGGCCTTTTCCTTTTTTTAAATATAAAATACTCCATTATTAATTAATAACATAAATTACGTTGACATTTTTTGTCTAAATAAAATATAGAAACTTATTTTTACGTAAAAGAAATGAGTTATTATGAAACAAACATCATATATGTCGAAAAAATAAAGAACCATGTCATAAGATAAGATTTAGTAGCACATATGTTATTTTGAGCTCTACAAAGTGTTCTTTTGAGTTCTACAAAGCAGATCTAATTTCGTTCAAATCACACAATGGTTGTCGAGATATTCAAGAGTATAATATTTGTGTTCTTCTCTCTAAATAGCATATATAGTTGCCTGAAAATTCAATATTATTATAAATGATATGTTATCATTTTGTGAAATGAGACTTAATGTAGTTAAAAGCATCAAAAAGATAGTAGGTTTTCGACTTTAAAGATAAGAAAATTCAAACTTCTTAGTTGTAGTCATTATTGGCAAGAGACAAATTGAAGGCACCGATTATCGTCCACTCATAAACATATATCTTGTATGAAGACGATTTCAAGCGGTGATCCATCTTATGAAACAAAGACCCATGTTATGAAAGAATGCTTTGGAATGTGACCTTAAACCAAACCGAAATTTGCCAGGCAATAATTGGCTCAATTGTGTTGAAAGCTTCTCATGTCTTGGTAGTTGAGAACTCATTTAATGTAGGTATGTCACCAATCTTCTACAAAAATTGAACATCCACATTAGCGATAAAGGTAGGATGTGGTTGCGACAAACATTCATTGAAGAATGAGATTATTTGATTACTAGATATAGATAAGAAATCATTTATTTATATCCTCTAGTAGAATATGAAACAATAGCTTGTAGTGGGGGAGTGTATTACAAGTCTTGTTTCACATGTTAACTTACGAGTGACTCTAAGAGAGTCTAGTTTCCCCAGTAGAATTTTGTTGTCATCCCTACTGTGATTCCTAATCCAACAGTGTAAGTTATCCCTTCTAATTATATGGCGTAACTTACATAGTTTTCTCCATATCCAACTCCCAAATATATTCAGATCCAATTCTAAATAAAATTGACGATCAATGAGATTGCATCAAACCCATGACACCCACGAAGAACCAATTGATTACATGCTTTCCAACTCACATTCTTGTTCATCATTCGACTCGAATTTGGTATAGCACTCAGTCTTCTGCTATCTAGAGATAACCCAGTTTCTAAACCATCAAACCATATATAAATCTTTGACCGTGAAATTCTAGCATCCACAAAGTTCTACCCTTGTTTTGTGTATGTGAACTTTAGTTTCATTCTTAAAATGAGGAGAAATTTTTGTATGCATGCTTGAGTGAGAAAACACTTCTCTGGATCCTTTAGTATCTTTAGAAGAAGAACAATAAGTGATTTATTAAAAGGTCCAGCTTGAAACACAAACACTTGCAAGAATATCCACGAATAGTGTAATATATGGTTTTTGACTAAGAAGGAAAATGCTAAAGATGAAGCAATTCGATCAGCCCTACCGCATAAAGACTCTATCAAGTGGAAGCTCTTTACAAACCCATGGATAAATGCAACCATAGCTTTCTTGGTAAAAAAGAACAAGCTGGATGGTGTGGCATGGGTAGTGATAAACTCTAATGGCTTGATTTTGATGCATTGACTCGTTTTTGCAGCTTTAGATTAAGGGCTTCCTCTAGGTTACCCAAGGCATGATGTCACATGACTATAACATAGTCATCTTTGAATTATAGGCTACATAGCTTATATGAACGCTTAACATACCTCATGTTTGATCTTCTTTCTCTTATCACATATAACAAGTTAGTCTAACTTCATCGCCGCTTATTATTTCATTAGTGATCTTAGAATCTCCGACAACAAACATAGACACCACTCTTATTTTTCGAAGTGTAACTTTATATGGTTGGTTATTTTTGTATGTAGCGACTGACCAACTATTATGGCTCTCGGAATTTTTGAAAATGAGAAAGTTCATGTCTTTTTCTAGTGATCTTTTTTTAGTTAACCAAGTTTGGGGCAAAAGCATTGGCTGTATCTTCTTATGTTTTTAAGTGCAAAAATATATCTTTTGAAAGTTGTATTCATTTATGTACCTTTTTAACTTTCTGGTGTGTGGAAATGACGAATTTGCCCTTAATGAAGAGAAATTGTCTTCGGTGGATAGCGGATGATCGGCGGTGGTATCAATTGGTGTCTACATGGATAGTTACTCGTAGACAAATACTCATTTCTTTTTTGTTTTTTTATTTTTTAATCATTTATCCTTTATTTCTCCTATTTTTCTTTTTTTCTCACCCCAAATGATTTCGAAGTCAACTAGCATCGTGGTGGTGGGTTTCCGGCTTCGTAGACCGTCACAAAAGTGGTTATAATCGACTGATTAACCGGAATTCAAAAAAATAAATAAATCGGACTTATTTTGGAAACCCATATGGATAGTCTACACAATGTCTCCATATGTGCACCAATCCGTGGAGACTAATACGATGATTGTTGTCCATCGAAAGACCAGATAGACCATGTGTGCGTATGTTTGCATGCTGTCCACCGAAAGCATTTATCATATGTCACGATCGCAGTGGTATCCATGAGTAGCATGTGACATGATTGTCGTACTATCCACGTTGTGTTCATGGACAATGTTCACCTATAATTGACAGGCCATTTAGGCTTTCGATGGACAACAACCATTGTTTAGTGTCCACGAATTGCTACCCATGTGGAGACTTGGTGTAGACTGTCCATCTGGGTTTTCCGAAATAAGTCCGATTTGTTTTTTTTTTTTTGAATTCTGGTTAATCGACCGATTTGCACCCCTTTACGACGGTCTCCATGACTGAAAACCCTATCACCATGACGTTGGTCGTCTTCGAATTCATTAGGGGTAGGGAAAAAAAGAAATAGGAGAGAATGTAGAAATAAATAAAAAAACAAAAAATAAACAGAAACGATTAGCTATCCATGTAGATACCGATTAACACAACCGTGGATCACCTGCTATCCACCGAACACATCTTCTCTTCACTAAAAATATAATCGTCTTTTCTAAGCCTGGAGACTGCAAAAAGTTGTGAAAAGATACATCTCTGAATACATGTTTTAAAAGATATATTTTTGCAAATACTTTCTTAAAAAGATATAGTGGATGCGTTTTGGGTTTAGTATTCTTTTACCTAAAAACTCTAACCTCTTATGTTTGCTAGTAAAATGGTTGTACTTATCCTAAGATGTTCTTTTTATTCTAAGAAGTTCTTTTTAGGATAGTACATCCTAAGATGTTCTTTTTATCCTAAGAAGTTCTTTTTAGGATAGTACATCCTTGATCCTTGTAAATCTCAGTAGAATTTGTGATTTGGTTATGATCGAATATTGGTAGGATTTGTAATTTGGTTAAGGTGGAATATAGATCGATAATATTACATCAGATGGAAAAAAAACTAAATCAAAAGGAAATATATCCAATCGGTCTAGTTGGATAACCGGTCCGACAACGACCATCATAGATAGTTTGAGTTTTACGAAAATAAATTTTAGTTCTATCTTTTTTTTGTTAACGGTATTTACGCAGCGTTTCTTAGGCCCTAAACCCTAAAAAGATTCAACGCCGTTCGTTTGTTGTTCTTACTCTTCCGCGCCGCTTTCTGCCTCTCTGAAACTCAATTCTAGGTAAACATTTTCTTCGATTTTCCTCTTAGTTCAATAGTGATTTCGCGTCCCTTCGTCTGTAGACGTGAGTTTTCTGTTTTACAGTACCGAGATTGATATACCCTAATTATTTCTGTTCACTTTGGAGCTTTTCCCAACTTGGTCGATAACCTAATTGTTGCGTCGAGTACGATAATTCTGACCCTAATTTCGTGGCACAGTTTCACACAGCTCCAGAATCGGCACTGCACAATGGCAAATCGGCCTGAATTGCTCGCACCACCGGAGATATTTTATGACGAATTAGAGGCTCGAAAGTATACTTCTTCATCCCGTATCGTAGAAATTCAGGTCTTTAATTCTTTCCCAAAGAAATATCTCGATTTTCCCTAAATTTCGTAAACGTGTCCTCCTATATAATCCCTTTGTGTAAACATTTCTGACTATAGGCGAGGCTGTCAGAGAGAGCTTTGGAGCTTCTTGCTTTGCCCGATGATGGAGTTCCTAGATTCCTACTCGACATAGGTATAAACCTTTTGATTTACTGATGATGAACAATGTTAATTGCTTACTCATATAGAGTAAAATGCTCTGCGCCATAAATTCTTACTTGTTGGTCGGTGTACAACTTACCTGTTTAGCTTAACAGCAAGAGTAGAGATATAGCTAATGTCTATTGTGGTTCAGGTTGTGGATCTGGCCTGAGTGGGGAAACACTTTCTGAAAGCGGGCACCACTGGATTGGTCTAGACATTTCAGCCTCAATGCTCAGTAAGTTTATTCTTTGTGAAGGGTTTCTAGTCATTCCATGTCTCTTGAAGACCTAAGTCCATTTCATCTTTAATAAACAATGTAGACGTTGCTGTGGAACGAGAAGTTGAGGGTGATCTTTTACTTGGTGACATGGGACAGGTAATATAGCTTTACTTAACCTCTTCTCGTGGATTTTGATATGTTATTGGTATAGATTAATGTTTACATATTTGTAATAATTGCTTATCCACATATTACTATGTCTTAGGGATTAGGTCTTCGTTCTGGAGTTATCGATGGAGCCATCAGTATATCAGCTGTTCAGGTTTCACTTCTCAAACTACCTTATCGTTGACTAATTTTGTAACATCGACCATAGTTCTTGGTTCTTGAGATATGGCTTTAACCGATATTTTGTTTTTCCTGATTAAAGTGGCTATGCAACGCCGATAAGTCATCACATGAACCTCGTTTGAGGCTAAAGTACGTTTTAAGTCATTTTACTTTAACCCTAGATCAATAAGATAGCGTGGTGCATAACTGATGTTTGACCTGTAAAATATTTTGAAGGGCTTTCTTTGGGTCACTATACCGATGCTTATCAAGAGGAGCAAGAGCAGTTTTCCAAGTGTACCCTGAGAATATTGCGCAGCGTGAATTGATTCTTCGCCAGGCCTTACAAGCTGGTTTTGGTGGTGGACTTGTTGTTGACTATCCACACAGGTATGTTTCTGCACATTATAAACACTTTTTGTTGTTGACTATCCTCACAGGTATGTTCACCACATTTTAAACACTTATTGTGACGTTATTAACACATATGGGGATATTCTGTAAACTGCAGTACTAAGAAGAGAAAAGAGTACTTGGTCCTCACGTGTGGTTCTGTTCCAACCAGTATTAAAGAGAAGAATGACGATAGTTGCTCAGAGGATGACGATAGTGAAGATGAAGAGAATGGAACGGTAAAAGCTGAATCTCATTACTGCTTTATTGCTTTACTGCTTTATATCGAAGTCTTTATTTACCATTCTCGGTTTGGTTTGTCAAAAAAAAAGGTGAGTGTATCAGAAAGGAATAGGCCAAGGAAAAGGCAGAGAACGGACAAGAAGGGGAAAGGAAAGAGCAAAGAATGGATTTTGAGGAAGAAAGAGCAAAGTAGAAGAAAAGGAAACGTTGTTCCTCATGACTCCAAGTACACCGCCAGAAAACGCAAGTCGCGTTTCTAAATTTTGTTTATGCTTCCTTGATAAACGCTAATTTAGAGCGTTTTTACAAAAGTTTTGTCATTATTAAAAGAATTACATAACATCCAACTGTTAAGGCTTTTTGTGTGTACTCAACTTTTTTGTGGTTAATGGTCAGCTGCATCGTCATTTGCATTAGCCTTTGTTTCTTTTCTTTCTTATTCTATATTATTAAAATAACTTGTATTTGTTGAGAACAAGGTAAATTCTGTCTCTTGTGCAACCAAGATTGATTGTTCCTAATTTTAATATAATCTCCTTATTGTTATGAACAAGAAAAAAAAGATACGTTATATGATTGAAAATTTGTAACTCGTAAATTTGAAACATTTGCATATCTACAAAATGTCAAAATTTGTTTTAAGTGGGTGCATTAAAAGTGAACAAGTTAACTCTGGTTAGGAACCCTAGTGATTTCTCTAGTACCACTATTAATAATGGTGAATAAATCATATAAGCATGCAATATTTCCCCATAACGAAAAATGGTATGTTTTAGACTAAGTTTTGCATAATACGAGTTGAATCCAGAAACAAACAATATATTTCTGAGATTACATCATTTAGTCTCTTGAAACAAAATAGCATCACATAAAGAAGAGATCAAAAAACTAAAGTTCAAAGGAGTACTTTGTCTCTTAACCGAAGAGATCGAATCCGAAGTCACCCTCTTCCTCTTCAGACTCTTCCTTCTTCTTCTCTTCCTCCTTTGCTGCTGCGGCAGACTCACCTGCACCACCACCGCCTCCAGCTGCTGCACCTCCGGCAGCAAATCCTCCACCACTACCGCCACCGATGATCACCTGCTCCATACCATTTTCTTATTAACTCAAACATTCACAACTAAAGTTTTCAACTAGTATGACTCATTTGAACAATTCAGCTAGTGTCATGATACTGTAACAATTATATAAGCATCAAGCATTTCAAAGATTAAACTAGTATTATGCATTCTTCACCAAATTGAAAATGAGTCCTAACAACAGAGTTATGATGCAGTTCTTAACCGATAAATGGCAAATTCGAAGATTCTTTCACCGTGAACTATCAAAAGCAGTTTTACAAATTTCCCTAAACTATAGGATTGTCAGACCTAGATTCAGAAAATGAAAGCCTAATAACAGATTTAGCTACCTACATTGCTCTATAAATCGTAATCGTTGTCTCCGATTATACAGTGAAACGAGAAGACGAGATTGAAAATTAAAGCAATCTAAAATACAACGATAAAACCTAGCCGTGATCTCATCAATCAAACATATAAGAGGGAGACGCAGAGAGGAAATGATTGAGAAACCTGGAAGACGGCGGATGTAGGGGAGACAAGCGAGAAAGAAGACTGAACACCACCGGAGGAATCAGCGGAGAGAGCAGTCTGAACAAGCTTGCGCTGGAGATCGTAGGTAGAAGAAGCAGACGCTTCAAGATCTCCCTCGTGTTGCTTTGCGGTCCATTCTCCGCCTTTGCTCTTGCAAACGAAAGTGAAAACTCCCATCTTTTCTTCTTCTATCGGCGGCGATTTCTCAACTGTGAAAGACTTGTCTCACGAGGAAAGTGGCGTGTACGTTTATATATGAATGATTTAACGACAGAGAAAACCTAGAACCTGAACAATAAGGTGTTTGAAGACCGGGCTAACAAAGTATCTATTAGTGGCCCAGATAAATAATATTCAGAGCCCACTATTAAAGTAATTATGTTCAAAATACTTACTTGGCCGATGTGCCCGAGTTTAACCTCCTCCCATTGGTTAACAAAAGCAGAAAATGGATATATTAGCGGTTAGTGAAAATGGTAAGCGATTGGAAAATAATGCAAAACTATAGGAGAAAAATGTTGGTGAAAGCGGCAACAAAAAACTAAGAGAAACGTTTTTATGATTGGTGGACATAAATTTTTTTTTTTCCAACCGCTTTAATTTAGTACACCAATCAAAACTATTAATTTTTGAAAATCTGAACATTTATATTATAAAATTGTTTCATTGAAATGTGAAAATTTAAGTGGCACAAGTTTGGTTATAGTACAAGTTTATATGTGATAGGGGATAAGTTTTATCCAAGTTAATCCGGAAGTGCAAAAATATGCAATTGTAGTATAATAAGGATCGATCCACAGAGACTAGTAAAACTCAACAAATTATACGTTTGAAATAAGCTAAGCAAGGCAAATTTAAAGTAAGTAAATCGCAAGAAACAATTTTGAATCGGTTTGTAAACTATCAGAAAAAAATTAGGCGTAGGGAAACTCGTCGAAAATCCGAATTGATGAAAACAAAAACTAGTAGGGCACTCGCGTGCGTGTCGATTGACAAGACTCACATTGTCGTTCGACACAGAGCTGATTCTTGAACACAACACAAGTCTATGAACAACCAACTTCCGCTGAGAAGTTCACCTATGTCTATACTACTAGATAATCAAATCCCTTTGAGAAATCTCAATTGCTAAATATGAATTGATCAGGTTGCTAAGTACAAATGTTCCCTAAACCAAATTAATTTGAAAATAAGCTAACTTGTTCATCTATATTCTTTTCCAGTTAACTAATAATGCTTCCGTTTAAACTAATCTACCTACAGATCTTAATTCTAGGTAGCTAATCCAGAACAAGCATAGAGAACAATAAAGATGAATAATCTAAAAGTAAACTTAACCTTAATTAGTCATGCGTCAATCAATTCATCAATTCCTTTGAAGTAACCATAAACCTAACAAGGGATATACTCAGATATAGAGAATAATAACATCATCATATTTGAACAAAACTGAGTAAAAGATTCAAAAGAGTAGATTAACAAAGAGGATTCAAAGACTAACTTTTCTCCCTAAAAAAATCTCTCTAAACACCTAAAAAACAACTTATGGCTTAAGCAATAGCCTAAAACACATTTATATAAGTAAATAAGCCGGTCTTGCAAAGTCTCTTGTGATTAGGAAGCCCAAAACTCGTCCAACTTGGAAAAGAAAAATTTCATTTTTCTTCCGCGGCCTCTGTCGATCGACAGAGTCATTTGTGTCGATCGACAGAGTCATTTGTGTCGATCGACACGCTTCTTTGTTGACTAGTCAACGCCCGATTTTCAGCAACTTTGACTTTTCTTCAAATTTTTGCTTCTTTTCTCTTATTTCTCCAAAGTTGCCTATTTTACCATTTTAGTCCATTTAGCTCCTAAAACTCCTAATAAACACATATAAACATATGAAATATCTATGGGAAAAACCCCTAAAAACACTTGTAAAAATTTAATTTGAGGTATGAACCGGTTTCTATGGTTTCTCTTGGTTCAATGATGGTATGAAATCTTGTTTCTCTTGGTTCAATGATGGTATGAAATCTTGTGTCTCTATTCCATCTACTTGCTTTGGTAATTTTAGATTTGCAATGGTGGCTATGAGGTGGTTGATGGTTTGCGTAGGATTGGAGCGGGTTTTTGCACGTGACATAGATACCAACAACAATGACATCAATAGCTAGATGCACTGTTAAAGGACGCCGTTAATCTCTCTGATAAGATGATGACAATATTAGTAACTTCGCGCCGGATACGCCTCCTCCACAATATCATGAGTTGAAACTAAAGAAGGGCTGAGCCTAGGAATAAGTGGTTGTTCCCTCTCAGATTAGGATATGGATTCATTTATGACATCTATATTAGCTCCATCTTTATTTCCCAAGGCAACACAATTTCCCATCCTCTTTTGTCTCCATTGGGAGAATGTCAGAAGCTGTGTGAGTTTTTGTGGTCCTTAAAGACATATGATGAAGAATTTTGGGGAATCGGGTTCTTCAATTTTGGGATGATACTTATCCTTTTATCCTATGTTCCAATTGACGGAGAAAATCGAATTTGAGTCAAAGAAGCTCCAAACACTATGATTCGCGAATTCTCAGAGCGGGAGATAAAGCATGTGGGACATTTATCGAAACCATATCTCATCATATTTATTGTGAAATCTGGCAATTGAAGTTGCCAATATAGGTAGTATCAGGAGGACATAAGAAGTTTATGTTGATCGCTAGTGAGGAACCATGTTTATGGCTGGTGGGGGATGCTAGAATTTCACGGTTAAATATTTATATATGGTTTTCTGATTTAGGGATCGAGTTATTTGTGGGTAGCAAATTGATCGAGTGCTAGAGATGTGCCTATAATGTAGGTTGAATACTACGACTAAGCTGGGAGAGCTATTTGAGTAGGGGAGATTATAAAAACTATTGATTGGAGTCTGAGTTTTATTTGGTATGAGTTCTCGGGTAACAAGAATACAAGTGGTATTTGAGTCCGAAGACGAATATGAGAGCATATTGTAGTTTTTACTGTGTGTGTGAGAGTTTGAAATGACATGGTTCTTGATAGCTCGTCTATATCATCTTTTATAGACTTATATTTTCTTAACTCCGCATTAACTCGGGATATTTACCTATTTTGATTTGATATTGACCGACCGTTACTAGCCGGTGTACTTGACTATTGGTTTTGATGGTCTCAATTTCGAAAGAGTTCCTTGAGCTCATTGTGGCTCCTTGAGTTCGGAAGATTAGCTGTTAACTCGTTGTGATTAGGGAATTTGAGCCGAGGTTGAGATATTATGGATCCTAAATTATTTATGGAGGACAAACCATAAAGATAAATTGTTATCCATTGAACGTTTACTTGAGATTTAGAACTACCATGTGCTTTCGTATTCTGATTAATTGAAGAATCTTCAGCGCGTGAACCCGACATAGTGAGAGGCGAAGATGAATGAAAAAAAAGCAAGAGTAATGACGAATGTAGTTCGAAAATGAAATAAAGATGTCACAAGAAACGAAGGCATCACTTGTCGAAACGAACTAACTCGCTTAACTAGGCCAACTCATGATGAGTTGGCTTTAGTTTAACTCCTTTATTATATGAGTTTATATTCATCAACCCGAATTCATATTTAACTTATTGTGAGATAAACAAATTAGATTGTGAGCTAAGCTGGGTATATTAGCACATAAAAGCATTACCAGTGGTTAGAACCCTTTTTAGAATTTTCATTTAATATAATAACAATATTTTAGTTTTAATTTTATTGTTGAATTAAATTTTGTGTTTTTAAGTGTTAACATGTTTTTACTAACTTTTCTTAAAAGATTATATTTTATTAATTTTGAATTTTTTTGAATTCTGAAAAACTCACATTAAAACACCCTACTAAAGATGCTATAAGATCACTAAAATACAAATATGTCAAAAGACGTTGCAATTTAGCGAAGAAGATAATTTTCAATAATACCCTTATTTCTTGTAGTACTTCTATAATTTTGGCTCCCTAAACTCAGTCATTTAAATGTTACTTCGAATATGGGTATTGAATCATCATAGACCCACACGACACACTCTACTTAAGATAAATATGTCATTGCCGACACATATTAAAAAAATTCAACCTCAACAAATTTCATAAATTTTTTTTTAAAAAAAATCAAAGCTTCCATATATAATTTAAGTTTAAGAACAAAATTAAAAATCGAAGAACCATATCTAAAATGATTCTAATGCTTTTCTTAAGCGTTTAGGAATTTCTCTAAAAAAAATTTTTCTAAGAAAAAAAAATAGATTCCAAAATTTAAAAAGTTTGTAGCATTTAATAAAACAAAAAATTACGGTGTTATTATTCTTAAATTTTTTTTAAAAATTGAGTAGATTTATTTTAAATTATATTTTCAAAATTTAGTCAAAAAAATTTCAATAAATTATTTACTTAAATCACGTATTTTTATAACCTTACACACTTTCAATTGATAGAAATTTGGTACCCAAAATCAGATAGAAAATTATAAAAATTACTTACCATTATTTTGCAACATTTTGGTTTAATATGATTTATGTAATGTGTGTGTGTGATATAATATATGGTTGGTAGAGTTATAGAGACAATGTATTCACCATCATCATGGAAATCATAATAAAGATCAAAGATGAAACTTTTTTAAGACCACTACGAAGTATATATGTTATACAAACAAGACACATAAGGATTGAGAAAATGCTTAAAGATTATTGTTTTTATAACATTTTGAGATTAATCTAGTCTCATTACAAAGTTTTCTCTAATTGATTTAAAATTTTACATTGGTGGACCAGCAATTTTGAAGCATTTTTGTTTTAGAATAGGAGGAAGCATTGCTGAGCAATTGGCTTCAGCTTCCAGAAAAGCTTTACAACAAATAGGACCTATGCTACAAATTTGGCCGGTCATTACGGATTGAGAAATCGCTTGAAAGCATGTTGGAATTTTCTTCAATGTTGACAAACAATTGATCAGTACTTCAGGCATTCCGAGCATTTGAGCATTCACGGAAGCTCCGATGCATATAACCGCTAGAAGAAAAATCACACTCTTCGACATAATGAATATATTGAAGATATGCAACAAGAGAAAGAGAAGACTTGGGAAATTTGGGATAAGAATTTTTGTTTGTTTTTGTCTCATGAAATTAAGTGATTTGTTCAATGGTCCAATTTATAGGAGAAATAATGGAGTAGTAGAATTAATTAATTTGGTGAAACGTATGAAAAGTTTTTAACCATTTGTCGTTTTAATATTTAGAGTCAAACATAAAAAAAACAAAAAAAAACGCTTGATTTTGTAGTAATCAAGTACATTGACAGATATAAACCATTTTTGTCGTTATACATTTATTTTTTCCTTCGGTAACCGTTTTGTTCATTGCTTCCATTTATTAGAAAATTGAAAGCATAACAAAATTTACTAATCAAATTTTCTTATGCATGCAAATATAGTTATTTCCAATTAATAAAAGAAAAATAGTTATTTTCTTATGAGATAAATTGTTATATACATTGTTGGGTAAAACAAATTCATCAGCCTATCAACATTTGACAACTGTTAAAGTAATTTAAACAGCTGTCATATATGTTTGAGAGGCTGTTTAAGAGTCAAAAATAACTATCATATTTGTTTGAGACATTGTCTAGAAGGTTACAACAGCTGTCATAGAAAAAAACGCTTGATTTTGTAATAATCAAGTACATTGACAACTACTAACCATTTTTGTGGTCATACATTTAATATTTTATGTAGTAACCGTTTTGTTCATTGCTTCCATTTATTAAAAAAATTAAAAGCAAAACAAAATTTACAAATCAGATTTTTTTATGCATGCAAATATAGTGATTTCCAATTAATAGAAGAAAAAAAATTATTTTCTTATGAGAGAAATGATTATATACATTGTTGGGTAAAATAAATTCATCAGCCTATCAACATTTGACAATTGGTAAAGTAACTTAAATAGTTGTCATATATGTTTGAGAGGCTATTTAAGAGACCAAAACAACTGTCATATATGTTTGGGATATTGTCTAGAAGGCTACATTAGGGCATTTTTAGTGGGATGTTTTTAGTGGGTGCTCTCATGATTAAAAAAAATAAAATTAACAAAAAATAATATTTTTAAAAAAATATGAGAACAATTGAGAACACTTTGAGAACACATAAGTACACTTGTCAATATATAATTTGTTCAATTTTTTTTCTGAAACAAATATTTAATTAAATAATAAAACTAATTATTTTTTCTTTCTCTGTAGGACCTCCATATAAAGTTTTTTTTTAAAAAGTTAATATTTTATTATATTAGAACCCCAAAAGAAGTTCTCACCACTAAAGATGTCTTTAGCTGTTATATAAAAAACGCTTAATTTTATAATAATTAAGTACATTGACAAATATTAATTATTTTGTTGGTCATACATTTAATTTTTTATGTGGTAACCATTTTATTCATTGCTTCCATTTATTAGAAAAATTGAAAGCAAAAGAAAATTTACAAATCAGGTTTTCTATTTTCTTATGCAAATATAGTTATTTCCAATTAATAGAAGAAAAAAAGTTATTTTCTTATGAGAGAAATGGTTAAATGCATTGTTGTGTAAAATAAATTCATCAGTCTATCAATATTTAACAACTGTTAAAGTAACTTAAACAGCTGTCATATATGTTTGGGAGGTTGTTTAAAAGACCAAAACAACTTTCATAATGTTTGGGAGGCTGTTTAAAACCAAAACAATTTTCATGTATGTTTGGGACATTGTCTAGGAGGCTACAACAACAGTCTTATATGTTTGGGAACCTGTTTGAAGGACTCACACAATTATTAGAAGGTCCTCAATAGCCTGCAACAAATTCATGACAACTACCAAAATGTTTTTAATAGCTTACATAAGGTCCTCGACAACCATCAAAAGGTCCATAATAACATACAGAAAGTTCTAAACAACTATGGAAACCCATATCAACCTACAAATGGCTCGCTAACATTCTAAAGACCCAAATCCCTCACGATAGAGGTTGGGAAGCCGCCTAACAACCCGAATCCACTATGAGATAGGATTTGGAGTTATTTAGAATGCGGATAAGAACGGAGAATCGTATCCTAATCTTAAGGGGACTAGGGTTCTCTATAAATAAAGAAATCCTATAACGTAGATGGGGGCGAAGCAATAAGCTAAAAACCCTAGCAAGATACTTTCACGCAGCCTCCCAAAGCAACCAACAACCTACATTAGCAACCTTTGGTAACATTAGCTCAAGAAGCAACCCGCGTTTAGTTGCTAAGAAGCCTCTTGGCAGTTGTTAGAATCGAAGGAAGTTGTAATAAGATCTTGTTTCATCAATAATACAACTATTCTCCGATCATTCTGTAGTGTTTTACTATCTTAAACCAGGTCGAAAATCACCGAAACATGCAGTATTCTCAAATTTATTATTTCTTTGGATTTAACCGTTTTTAACTTTCAGAAAGTCTTACAAAAATTTGTTATGATGCTTATTTTCATTCGACTATCAAATGCTGCAAGATGTCTTTGAGATCCATTCATCAATAAAAAGATGCTTGTATGATTCCTTAACTTCATAATATTACAAATAAAGAAAATGCTCAAATATAAGAAAGGCAACATTATTATCATTACGTCATTGTTACTAGAATATTATGGGATTAACCATAATCTCTTAAATTAAATTTTTCCTAGCTACTTTTTAAATCTTACATTGTAGTTGGAGGACTAGCAATCCGGGAACATTGTTACTTTAGTATAGGAGGAAAAAACGGATTGAATGAAAGATTTGGTGTGCAATTGGTTTCGCCTTCTAAAAAAACTTTAGAACAAGCGGAACCGATGTTGCCAAAATTTCCATTCATTATGGATTGAGAGATCTCTGCAGAGCATCCTGAAATATCCATCAATGTTGATAAACATTTGATAATTTCGGGCATTCCTGGCATCCCAGGGCTCGGTTGGAATGGAAATGGAATTGGAAACTGCTGTAGTTGAGCATTCACAGAAACTACGATGTATATAGCCATGAAAATAAAAATGACCCTCTTGATTGACATGATGAATAATTGGAGATTATGAAACAAAAGAAAAGGAAGACTTGAGGATTACAATGTAAGATATTGTTTGATAAAATTAAGTAATTGGTTTGTTGTCCAAGGAAAAAATTTTCTAAAAGAGAGGTGGTCATGTTTTGCAAGAAATAAAGAAAGATGATTCAAGTTTTTATTTTTACTTTGGTTTTGAATTTGGTATTTTAAATTTGGTTTTTGAATGAGTTTACTTCTTGATTTTTTTTTTTAAGAACTCTTGTTTTTGGCATTTTTGAATAATTGATTTGTATTTGCAGTTGTATTAACTTGATTAGAACATGAATGAGTTAGGACAAAAAATAAAGCATTTAACTTTTTAGTTAGTACGTAAACTAAGTTAGGATGAAAACTAAAGATTAATCTCTTTAGTTGTTAACTTAGTTTACGTTATAACTAAAGAGTTGAATGTGTAATAGAAGTCTAATGTACAAATTTCTTGGAAAATAACCGAACCCGACCAGAATCCGGACCGAAGCCGTATGGACTATGAGTTTTTAGCTTATACACCGAACCAACCCGAACCCGAACCGCACCCGATTCGAAGTTTTGTAATAACCGAATGAAACCTATAAGTCTAAACCCGAAAACCCAAAAACCTGAATTACCCGAACCGAATCCAATTGGATATCCGAACGTCCATCCCTAATGAGGTCAATCATATAAACAAAAATACAAATTTTAAATTTTGTAAAATGATTTAATATGATATATATTGGAAAAAATCTAAATGAATTTGTTATTGCATGCTAAATTAAATCCAACATCTAAGAACAAAATAAATAAAGATAACACATGGATAATTTAATTAGTTGTAATTCGAGCTATCCTATTCTTAGTTTTAACTCGTGTGGCTCGCCCTTCCAACATCAAGTAAAAAGTCCCAGATTTTGATAATGTTCATGTTTTTGTCATTTTCTTACTGAATAAAGCTTTCTCAACAGCTTGGAAGGCTGAAAGCTTCTCTGTGGCCGTCTGGCTCTGCAACGACCGCCGTAGATTTTCGTGGCTGATTTGCTTCCCATATTTGTATGTTTGACCATGTTTGTTTAATTTTTTTTCACTTTAACTGATTTTGGTTGAAAACCTTCTGCCAACAGAGAATTGTTTGAGAATAACCGTGTTCAATTTTCTCTCGACACTTAGTAAAGCACCCACCCTCTCACTTCTCTGTTTCTACAATTTTGCAAAGAGCACAAAAAATAATTTGGATTAGAAGTTTCAAGATTTTTCTTTTAGAAAGATTGGTAGTTAATCTCTATTAATTTATAAGTAGAAAAAATCATATCATGCAACTCGCTCTATTCCTTTGTTTTTCTTTTCCCGCAAAGTTATTTTACGATCAAATTAATACATGGCAGCAGAAGAGTTAAAATCCCTTCTTTTTGGTAATGCGATAATTTTGGGTGCATAGGTCTTTGAAAAAAGTGTGATAAAATGTTCTTAAGCAATCTGCCTTGGTAACACCGTGTTAAAAGATGAATACTTAACCAGTTCACAGTGGTAATCTTGTTGATGCTACGGTTTGAATCTTTTGGCTTCGATTTAAACTATAGTTAGCCACTATCAACGCATTGATAACAAAAATCTGATTATATAGTTGACTTGGGACGAGTCAAAATTTTACACTAGAAAAGTCTCACGCCTAGTAAAGATAAAAAATTATAAGGAAACAAGAAGTTATTACCAAGTGATGAGACTATCGATATGATTTGGGAAAGCCTGAAGCGCGTGAAAACGAAGGTTTCCAAGTCCATTACTGAGCCTAAAGTCGTCATCCGCGGTTTCTTCAAATACGGCTTTTCTAAAGCTGTCTCTCTTTGGATCAAAATAAAGAATACCACTTGATTTAACGCACGTGGATGGCACATAAATAAACTCACCACCATCAGTGACACTACTTAGTTTGAAACGCGTGTTCAAACTCTTGTCATGGAAATACCAACTCGCACGAAGAGATATACCTGACCACTCTTCTTTCTCTCCATCCTCTAAGACACATATTTTCAAACTTTCTCCCCACTTGTCCGTATGAACAAAGGCTAATCTTCCCTCATAAGCTATCAGCAAATCCCGCAAAGTTTTCAATGGTAATCTTATTGGTCGGAACGTTTCAGATCTTAAATCAAAACTCATCAAAACAACTTGTTCCTTCTGATCAAACTGAAGATGGGCTTTATAATACAAAACCCCATTGATGCATCGTCCTTTGTTATAAATGCCATGTATAGGACGATGGTAAAGATTGGTTTTGATTCTTCTCCAAGATAATGATGCTCCTCCCAATGTTAAAACCATACACTCGTTGCAGAATGTTTTACCAGGCATGCATACAAGTTTGTGTTTACCCTCGATTGGATCGTATCCTAAAAAGACTGTTATACCCTTCTTCCAGCTCTTGTCCGGTGTCGGTAAAGTTAAAAACTGTCTATTGCTAGGGTTCCATATTATTGGTGTTGCTAAAGTTTTAAAGCAGATCAAACCTTGGACAGATTCCGTGGATGAGAAGAGAAGATTTTTAGGGTATTTCATCAGATAACGATCCACATCCTGAGACGAATAAGAAGAATATGACTCACCGTTTGAATTCCGATCATGTTGCGGAAAGGAGAAAACAACGAGCTTGTCTGATTTTCTGAAAAAGAGTAAAAGACTCTTCTTTGGTCGGCTTCGAGTTTCAAACGACTTGAGGAAAAAGGGGTCGGTGCTGATTGATGACCAGAGTTTGGATACGCAACGAGTCCTCCCGATAGATTTCGCAGACAGCTTTAAGAGTATCTCGGAAACAAGATCGATAGAAATAGACGAGTTTGATTCTGAAGAGGATGAAGATTGTCTTCTTTTTTTACCTCCGTAGATTTGTATCGTCTTCTCTTCTTGTTGCTCCATCTTTGGTCGCGAAATCACAACCCTAATTTGATCTCAACGATGAAGTTCCTCAATCTATAATATGTCTTTCCACCTTATATATATATATATGAGCACAAGCCCAAAAGCCCATGTAGTTAAATCTCTTTCTTATAGAAACATAGTTAATCATGGTTATAAACTCTAATACATTGACGTTTGGTTAAAGTGTTGATCTTGGTTCTGAAAATTTCACTAGAGTTTAGCTTTAGATTTTCAGTTTTGAAATACTTCTCCAGTGATTTTCAAAACTAAAAACATTGACATTGAAACTGCAAACCATTGTATTTCATAGCTCAAACTTTAAACAATCTGATGAGCTAATGATTCATATACCATGTCAAAACCCAAAACTTATGGAAAATGTTTTTTCTTTGTTAATGATTGTTAGACACTAAATCCTATATTTATAGGGAAGAGATTGGCCTAACAATGAAAGCACAAGATCGAACTTATACAACATGAATATTTATGAAATATAATCTTTAATCAACAATAATGAAGCATTCTTTATAAGATAAGATCGTTCACATTATTGAGTTAATCGGAGGGAGTATAAAAATTAATCACCATAAAACTAAAATTCAACAAAATTTCCCTAAAATATAAGGAAATGAACAAATATTGAAGAAAATTATCTCACAGGCTGAGATTTACTAACTCTTTTTAGTGACTTTGGGGTTTGAAACAGAAGCAAGAGAAAAAAAAGCAAAAAAGGTCAAAGCTTTATAGCAGAGTGGATGGCGACAACTCCACCAACAAGGTTCTCATATTCCACCTTCTCAAATCCTGCGTCTGCGATCATTGACGCGAATTTCTCCTGCATTCATATCCGTTTACCCGATTACAAAACGCGCTTTTCTAAACACAGTTTTAAACCTAAAACATTTTCTATCCCAACATAAGATTTAATCATGGCATGTTGTTACTAGTGCTTTTAAAGAAATCCACAAGTATCCTATGCCATATCTACAAGAAAGACTAAGAGAATAAAGAGTTGTGTGTTTGAACCTGAGGAGGAAACCGGCGAACGCTCTCAACCAAGTACTGATAAGATTCCCGGTCACCGGCGATTAGTTCTCCTAAGTTTGGGATGACCTGGAAAGAATATAGATCATATCTGCAACAAAACGAAAC
The DNA here is from genome assembly GCA_900116095.1 of Euclidium syriacum. Taxonomy (NCBI): domain Eukaryota; kingdom Viridiplantae; phylum Streptophyta; class Magnoliopsida; order Brassicales; family Brassicaceae; genus Euclidium; species Euclidium syriacum. Next base: position 8,209,652 of record FPAK01000006.1, read on the forward strand.
AAAGTGAGATTATCAAAGAAACAAAACGACTTAGGGAGTTATTTCCACTACATGTTCTGTCATAAAAAACTTACAGATCTTTAAACACTGGGATATCTACATGGCTCAGCTCAAGGCACAGGAATCTTCCTCCCTTTTTAAGTACCCTAAGAAGGTGAGTTACTTTTTAATAAGATTATATATAAACGCTGTAACGGGAAGAAACACTGTACAAGTATTTGTAGTAGGTACCTATAAGCTTCTGCAAGAGCTTTTTCGATGTGAGTGACATTTCTTATGCCAAATGCAATAGTGTATCCATCCATTGAATTGTCATCGAAACTCAAGGCCTCTGCATCTCCTTCGACCCATACAAGTGACTTGTTATCTCTTAGACCTATTCAAGATAGCAGAGGAAGCTAAATCTCAATCATATGAAGCATAATAAATGCAATCAAAGAGGATTAGAAATTTGATACACAAACAAAAGATCTCATGTTTCACCTCTCTCAGTAGCTCGTTGTTTCCCAACGTTTAGCATGTTGGGATTAATGTCACATACGTATATCTGAGTTTCTTCAAGTGTAGCCTCATCGATTTTCTGCAATGCTCTTCGTTTCACACTGTTAACAGCATCAAAGATCCTAAACGCAACATCACCTGCATATCAAAAAAACAATATCTATGAAAAAGAGTCGAAAACATTTTTCAAATTATAAAGATATACAAAAGATAAATTGTTTCGACTAACCTGTACCACCGGCTACATCAAGATGCTTCATCCCTGCAAATGGACTTAGCTTCCCAACGAGTCTGAAATCATAAGACCACCAAAAGTGTCAATTTTTCAATCCAAGTGCAATTAATAACGCTTGCGATAAAGAATCATTAGGTTCCAACCTTTCCTTCCATAGCCTATGCAAGCCACCGCTCATAACATCATTCATAATATCATAACTAGAAGCTACATTGGTGAAAACGTTACCAACCAACTTGCTTTTCTCTTCTTCCTTTACTTCTTGAAACCCTGAGATCAAAACATTGAAGTGAAACTCAAACTGTTAAACCGTAAGAGAAATCATAATTTGAATACAAAAGCTTTTGACATAGCATGAAACACATGATCCTGAATTGAGAGTCATCTACAAGAATACTAAACAGCTAAATCAAGAGAGAAAAGGATAGATTTAGGGAGCGTTACCAAAACTTGTGGCATGCGAATGAAGCGAAGCAAAAGAACAACGATAACTCGAAATTCTGCTCCCGAGCCTCCTGCTTACTAATCGAAGTGCCATAGTCGTCAACTCCAAATTTTATTCCTGAAACCAAATCCGAAATTTTTTAGATGAGGAAAAAGACGCCGAATTTGATCAATACTCAAGGGGAAAAAAAGAAACCCTTTATTTGAGCAACAGGTGAAACTGAAGAATAAAATGCTTCACCGACTAACCGGAAAGAAAACCGAAACCCTAATTTGAAACCTACCCTTAATTATTAAGCTCGGTGAAGATGGGTCGTTCTAGGCTCCAGAACTACCGACTAATGAAAAGACAAGAGCTATAGCAATGAAGTTTAATTCAAGAAAATTCAAATTTTGTCGACTCAAAGCCCCGAGATCAAGTGGTGTTTACACAGTGCACGTGTTGTTCTTGCAGGACATATCGGTGCCGGGAACCGAACCAAACTTTGCCGAGGAAGAACGGCGATTTCTCCACGGCGTACAAATTGGGCTTTCTGTAAGCGTGAATTAGGCCCATTAGTAAGATGGAGTTTTTGTATTTTAGTCCCGGCCCATTTTTAGTTTATGGTTAAATCGCTTAACCGATAATTAAGATGGGACCCAATTAAAGAAAATTCAACGGGATCGATCGAAGAAGCCAACTGATCAGAAATTATGAATCAGAGAAACCCTAATTGGAAATTTTAGTGGGAAATTATTCGATCAATCGAGTGAAACGGGTAGAATCTATTCAGATTTTAAGAGGAAGTCGAAGAATCGCACCTAAATCATGAGAGTGAGACACGGCTAGGAAATATAAACGGAGAACACTTGAACGGTTGTTACTATCTGCGCCGCCGCATAAATTCGTACAATTCGAGGCGACGATTACGGACGGAATGGATGGACAACTGTCCAGAAATGTTTGGATCCGCGATGAGGGAAGAAGAAAAGGAAGGCGAAATCGAAGGAGAAAAGTAAAGGAAGATGACAAGAGTAAGAGAAGGAGAAAATCTCACCTGCGGTGAGGAGACGACGGAAAGTGACGAACCCGTTAGTCTAGATTACCTTTTACCTTTTCTTTAAAATTAAATAAACTGATTTCAAAGATTTATTACATGAATTTAAAAAATCGAAAAAATACTTTTTGTGAAGTACTTTTGCATTAAACATTTTATTTTGCCAATGACTCTCTCTCTTCTCTCCATTTTTTTTTTGTTAAAGTCGCTCTCCATTTTTTTCGACGTGTAAACCTGAATTAGCGGGAAGTCTGACCACAAAGATCGTTTTATTTTCTCGGATCATCACATTTTCTTTTCCTTTTACCAATTTTCCTTTCTCTGAATCAAGAGAATTTTAGAACCATGCAAACGCAGCATTACACATTGTTCTTGACAAAAGTCTGCAAAAGGTATTCCTTTTGTTCGTGGTTCTCAAAGCGTTGTTGAAAATTGACAGAGATAAACTAATTGACAAGAAAAACAAAACTGATTCATAACCTCATTATGTATCAGCTTCATACATGTGTTCTTGTGTAGTTCGTATAATCATCCAGCTCGTTTTTGGGATTTCAAAGAAAACTTTCTGTTTCCATATGTGATTTCTCTCTGCCTCTGACTTTTTCCATTGTTTCGCCTAAAACCAATCAGTTTCTTACGAATCTGGCTGAATTTCTGTCTCTGGTATGAATCTACTTGTTCATATTGAATTATCCTAACGGGTTTGTGGGGGATTTTGCTTCTCATTGTTGTTGTTGTTTTTGTGTCTATTCTCTGAAACGTAAAGCTCTACAGAGCATCAAAGTACCGTTTTATGTTTTGGCTGAGTAGTTGGTAGAGACTACCCAGAGCTTCGGGAAAAATGTGAATCAACAAAAGCTTCATATATCAATTACACGATTCTAGACAATGGTCCTTCTGTCTCAAGTACTTTTTATAAATTAGATTATCTCGTTTGTTTGCAGGTTTGGTTTGTTTCTTGAAATCTAAGAAGTTGAGGAGAACTTAAGCTTTGCACAAACACCAGGATGACGTTTTCCATGAGAGATTTAGATCAGGCTCTCCAAGGAGCTGGCCAGAAATCGTAACCTTCTTTCACTTCTTAAAGTTCCCATTTTAGTCCTTTAAGTAACTTTTGATATATCTAACACTTTTTGTTGTTGCTAATTGTATATACAGCGGGCTTGAAATATGGCGCATCGAGAACTTCAAACCTGTCAGTGTTCCAAAAGAGTCTCATGGTAAATTTTTCACCGGGGATTCCTATATTGTCTTAAAGGTCGGTACTCTTTCGTGTTCCTTCTTTCGTTGATGATATATAGTTCTTGATAGTATCTAAAACCTTCTTATCTAACATTCTCATGCCAGACTACAGCATCAAGAAGTGGTTCCCTGCATCACGATATTCACTACTGGCTCGGTAAAGATTCTAGTCAGGTAACAACAGTCTCTTCATATTCTTGTTTTTGCTTTTTTGATCAATTTCTCCCGGGAAATTAGAATCTTGGTGGTCTGTTTATGAAAACAGGATGAAGCAGGTGGTGTAGCCATTAAGGCAGTTGAATTAGATTCAGCGTTAGGTGGACGTGCTGTTCAGTATCGAGAAGTTCAGGGTCAAGAGACTGAGAAGTTCCTTTCCTACTTCAAACCTTGTATAATACCTCAAGAAGGTGGAGTTGCTTCCGGGTTCAACCACGTAAAGCCCGAAGAGCATCAGACGCGTCTGTATGTCTGCAAAGGCAAGCATGTCGTCCGTGTAAAAGAGGCAAGTCAATTAACAATGTCCTGAAATGTATTTTCTCTCAACTAGTCCTTCATGTTTCATCTTGGTATCCATTCTTTTTTTTTCTCATATACAGGTTCAGTTTGCTCGATCGACTCTCAACCACGACGATGTTTTCATTCTTGATACAGAGTCTAAAATTTTTCAATTCAATGGTTCCAATTCGAGTATTCAAGAAAGAGCAAAAGCTCTTGAGGTTGTTCAGTATATCAAAGATACTTACCATGATGGAAAGTGTGATATCGCAGCTGTTGGTAAGTAAACTAAACTATCAAAAACCATGGAGTTTAAGCCTCTTTTTTTCCCAATTTGATTGAGTTTCCTTTCTTGTAGAGGATGGGAGGATGATGGCTGATGCTGAAGCTGGAGAGTTTTGGGGTTTGTTTGGTGGGTTTGCTCCGCTTCCTAAGAGACCAGCAGTCAGTGATGACGCTACAGCTGAATCTGATGGGATCAAACTCTTCAGGTAGAACACTCTTTCTTAATAGAAGTTGCCTCGTAATTAACCAATTACTGAAACATATGATCATGTTCTGATTTGAGTTATGTTTTGTCTTTGAAGTGTTGAGAAGGGACAGACGGTACCCGTTGAGACCGAGTCTTTGGTGAAAGAGCTTTTAGACACTGAAAAATGTTATATTCTCGACTGTGGTCTCGAATTATTCATTTGGAAGGGGCGAAATACGTCAATCGACCAAAGAAAGAACGCAAGTGAAGCTGCAGAAGTACCTTTCTTCTCATGCACCAAACGAATAGTCTTTCTTCTGAAGGGTTTTGTTTCACTATCATATTGCTGTTCTTTATTTTTTTCAGGAGTTCTTTCGATCGTCTGAGCGTCCAAAATTGAACATGGTCAGCTTGATGGAAGGGTTCGAAACAGTGATGTTCCGATCTAAGTTTGATTCATGGCCTATTACAAGTACCGAAGCTGAGCCCAAGCGAGGCAGAGGCAAAGTTGCAGGTGTAGTATACTAGTTTTTACATTGATCAAATCTCTGAAGTTTTAGATTTTCAATTATGAGATCCGTTTGTTCTTTCCCCAGCTCTTTTGCAACGCCAAGGAGTTAACGTTGACGGCCTTGTTAAGACTTCAACTTCTTCTAAAGACGAACCTAAGCCATACATTGATGGCACAGGAAATCTCCGGGTAATGACTATGTCTATATTGATACTGGCATTGATGTGTATGAATAAGTGAACATAACCAAAACATAGTCTTTGGATTGACAACTATGAAAATTTTACAGGTATGGCGAATCAATAGTGAGGAAAAGATCCTTCTCGAAGCAGCTGAACAATCGAAGTTCTATAGCGGAGATTGTTACATATTCCAGTACTCATATCCTGGTGAAGACAGAGAGGAACATCTAGTGGGTACATGGTTTGGCAAGCAAAGCGTTGAGGTGAATTTCTTCATATATATATAAAAAAGCTTCTTACTCTCTATGTGTGCTCATTGATGATGTTTTATATAGGAAGACAGAGCATCTGCTATATCCATGGCAAGCAAGATGGTTGAATCCATGAAGTTTATGCCTGCTCAGGTGCTTCTTCCCGTTCTTTTTTATACATTTTAGGACCAACTTAAACTTTGAATATAACTTTATTAGCTTAATCTCTGCAGGCTCGCATTTTCGAGGGAAAAGAACCGATTCAGTTTTTCGTTATCATGCAAAGCTTTATCACATTTAAGGTCTGATATCTAAGTTTTTTAGCTTCAGGGTTTCTTTTGTTAGTGTTGAAGTACTCTTTATCACAATCTTTACAAAAAAAATTATCTTCGTCTCAGGGTGGTCTAAGTGATGCTTTCAAAAAGTACATAGCAGAGAATGAAACCCCTGATAATACTTACGAAGCAGAAGGTGTTGCGCTGTTTCGGGTACAGGGTTCTGGACCTGAGAACATGCAAGCCATACAGATCGAAGCGGTACGTGTACTGAAAACCATAAACAAATAGCTTTTCTTGTTCATCAGTATAGTACCGGTAAGTCAAATAGTTATCTGGTTCAAACAGGTTTCCACAGGGTTAAATTCTTCGCACTGTTATATATTACACGGCAATTCTACTGTCTTCACTTGGTCTGGCAATCTAACTTCCTCGGATGATCAAGAACTTATGGAGAGAATGTTGGATCTGATTAAGGTAATATCTGTTAATGAGCTTTGTTTCTGAAATTTAGGAGCTTACCTCTCAGATCTCTCATGTTTTTTGTTTTGTTGGGTACAGCCAAATGAACACACCAAGGCACAAAAGGAAGGTTCAGAGTCTGAACAGTTCTGGGAAATATTAGGAGGAAAATCAGAATATCCGAGCCAAAAGATGAAAACAGATGAAGAGAGTGATCCTCATCTCTTCTCTTGCACATTTTCAAACGGTAAAACCATTGTCGCAAACATCTGTTCCCGTGATTTTCATTTTTCACTTTACTTTCTTTTTCACAATCCAAGAACTAACTTGAATATTTTCTCCGGTGATACTCTCTGGATGTTTGCTATATCTTTGTCTTACCAGATAATCTGAAGGTAAGAGTATGGTTTTCATTTTTATAAGTCATGTTTATGTTATTATCCCACATCTCAGGTTCTAAATCGAGTCGCTTTCTTTCTTCCTATTCTATCCTCATATATAGGTTACAGAGATCTTCAGCTTCGCTCAAGATGATTTGATGACTGAAGATATTTTCATACTTGATTGTCACACTCAAATCTTTGTCTGGGTCGGGCAACAAGTTGACCCCAAGAAGAAACCACAAGTTTTAGCCATCGGAGAGGTACTTTAAGATCCATTCAGCTAAATTAAAGTACAAAAATGCAAAAACTATACTTATATAATCTTCTGCCTCCTTTTGTCTTCCCTCAACAGAAATTCCTTAAACAAGATTTCCTCCTAGAGAATCTAGCAAGTGAAACACCAATATACATTGTAACGGAAGGAAACGAACCTCCATTTTTCACTCGGTTCTTCACCTGGGACTCTACTAAAACTGCAGTAAGTTACTTCTTGGAAATCGCTTCCCTCCGAATCTTAACTCGTACACTAAGCGATATAATAAAACCAACTTCTTGCAGATGCATGGAAACTCTTTCCAGAGAAAGCTTGCACTCCTGACAAGCAAAGGAAAGCCTCTAGATGTAAAAAAGCTTCACCTCATTTGGTTACATTTGTGCAAAATCAATCTTTGGATTTCTGTTCTTAAAATGTTGTGTCCTTTTCTTTTTTGCTCAGAAACCTAAAAGGAGAGTACCTGCTTACAGCAGCCGGTCAAGCGTTCCAGACAAATCACAGCCTCGGTCGAGAAGTATGACGTTTAGTCCAGACAGAGCTCGTGTGAGGGGACGGTCTCCAGCTTTCAACGCACTTGCTGCAAACTTTGAGAACCTAAATACAAGAAACCTCTCAACTCCACCACCTATGGTTAGCCCAATGGTCCGGAAGCTTTACCCTAAATCTCTCGCACCAGACCTCACAAAGCTTGCTCCTAAATCCGCGGCTATAGCTGCTCGTACAGCGCTTTTCGAGAAATCCCCGCCTACTTCTCAAGAATCACCTACTAGCCCCGGTTCCTCTGAAGGTCAGCACCAAAACTTCAAACCCCAAATTACTTATTTGGCGATAAATCTTAAAATTACTTATTTTGATGTATGAAGCTATAAACCCTGAGGAAGAAGCAATGGGCAGCATTCATGAAGATGCAAAAGAAGGAGACGTGGAAGAGGAGAGCAACCTCCCTACTTATCCGTACGAACGACTCAAAACCGACGCAGAGGATCCTGTTTCAGATATCGATCTCACCAGAAGAGAGGTCAAATTCTTCGAAAACACTTTTACATATTATATAAAACATTCTTTGATTGGGTTTGTGTTGACTGAAGTCAGCTTTGTCTTCGCTATTACAGGCATACATGACTACAGCAGAATTCAAGGAGAAATTTGAGATGACAAAGAATGAGTTCTATAAATTGCCTAAGTGGAAACAAAACAAGCTTAAAATGTCTGTTCATCTCTTCTAAACAACTCTCTCCCTTCAACAACTTCTTCACCAAAAACTCAGTAAGTTTCTTTGGCCCTCTGTTCATCTTGTTTAGGTGCAATTCTTGATCATGTTTTGATGCAATGTTTATTGATAGATCAAGAGATCCGGTCATCATCAGCTACTTTGTTAATCTCTCTTCCTCTTCTTTTTTTTCAGTTGAAGAAAACACAGAGAGCCCATCATATACATTGAGCTGCTGTCAAATAATCAAACCCATAAATTTTAAAATTCGTATATGCTCTATATTTATTTATAATATACTTGTTCAAATTTTCTAAAGTGATACTTAGGACTTTTTGTTTCTTTTATGATCTGTGTGGCTGTGAAGGTTCTTTTGTTGTTCCTGGCCTTGAATTTTTCTCTGCTACTTTATATACATTGAAGAAACAATGTAAATTAAATCTATCTTCAACATATATTAAATTCTATGGTCGTCGTCACTCGACAGGAAACTTCAGCAATCTACAGTTTAATTTATTTTCATAAAGCGTTGTCATTTATTAATATAATAATCGTTTAACGTTGTAGTAACGAAATAAAAACGTGGTAAATCCAAACATTACGCTGACGGAAAGAGAAACGGCTCGAACGAATACGGCTAAACAAAAAAATTAAAAGAGAGAGAGTTGCAGGTTTCTTTCTTTTTCCCCCTTTTGCGTAAGAGAGCAGTGAAGAAAAGAAAAAGAGTGTGAGAATAAGTAGAGTAGAGACGACGGGAGATACGTGGAATTTGGGGATTCGGATCCTCTTTTTGGTTTTACTAGTTTCTGTACTCTCCATGGCGACCGAGCGTCCTCCCTTTGAGCTCGCCAAAGGCAACAATGGCCTCGAGAAGATCGTGATCCGCGAGTCTCGCGGCCGCTCCGCTGAGGTATTCTTCCCGCCGAGATTGATCTGAGATTTAGATCAATTTGATTTGTTGTTTGTTGGAGATCGCTGTTGTAGTGTGATTAGGATTGTGAATCTCTTGGATCCCTGGGTTTTAGCTGGTGATTTAGAACTGTATTTGCTTAACGGAAAAACCGGATCTGTGCGTTTATCTTGCTGAATCTTCGGCGAGGAGTGTGTCAATGTTAGTGTAAGCTATGAATCTATTGGGTAAGAAAGATTTGAGAAACCATTGGTGTGATGATCTGTTGATTTTTGACTGAATTGATCATCAAATAAAGAGTGAGCTCTTGATTTGTATGTTTGTTCTGTATTATTAGGTTTTCTAATTTTCGTCGTCTTGGATGAATGCAGGTGTACTTGTATGGCGGTCATGTGACATCTTGGAAGAATGAGAACGGAGAGGAGTTACTTTTTCTCAGTAACAAGGTAATTCAGATCTAGATCATCTTTCTGGACATTTGGTTCATGAAATAGCCAATAACACTATTCTTTTTAACTTTGATTTGTGGATGCTGTTTAAAGAAGTTCAAAGCGAATGCTGAACATTTATGTTTAGATGTATCTCATGTTGTTTCTCTATTTGCTTATCACTCTATAATGCATAAGAGTGCTTATCTTTTCTATTTAGTATGATAGACTCAAGAAATTTGATGAAAGAAATCTCTGCATAAATATCATTCTTTACATTGATCATTGCCCTAATATGAAAGGATTTTCACTTCATGTTTAGCTTTATTTCCTAAAGAAGCATGTGAAAGAATAGTGAACATTTTCATTTGTCTTGCCTGGTTATGTGTGTGTATGAGCGTCTAAACATAGAGATCTGAAATCGAGTTTTATGAATCTTGCAGGCTATATTCAAGCCTCCAAAGCCAATTCGTGGAGGGATTCCACTATGCTTTCCACAAGTACGTGTGCTTTTATATCTCGTCATTCGTTTGTTCCATTTTACAATCCATTATGCTCATGAAATTCTGTCTTGTTATGTACACAGTTCAGTAACCTTGGTCCACTCGAGTCACATGGATTCGCGAGAAATAGGATCTGGGAAGTTGAGGCTAACCCACCTCCTCTGCCATCAAATTCGTCTTCTAGTGCTTTCGTTGACCTGATTCTAAAGCCATCTGAAGACGATCTGAAGATCTGGCCTAACAAGTAAGATTCTTCGAAACTCTTGCAAAGAAGAGTTTCACATTACTAACATATATCTCGGTGTATCCAATTTCAGTTTTGAATTCCGTATGAGGGTAGCCTTGGGATCAGAAGGAGAATTGACATTGACATCTCGTATCAGAAACACCAACTCTGATGGAAAACCGTTTACCTTCACATTTGCCTATCACACCTATTTCTCTGTTTCAGACATCAGGTAAAGTCCTACAACTTTCTTTCTGGGGAAGCTTTAGAATATAAAATAGTGATATGCATCTGGTTTTTTGTATTTGTTCAGTGAAGTGAGGGTTGAAGGATTGGAAACTCTGGATTATCTAGACAACTTAAAGAACAGAGAACGTTTTACTGAACAAGGCGATGCAATTACTTTTGAATCCGAAGTAAGTTTGCAATATTCCAAATCTCTCATTTCTTTGTAATACATCTCTTATATGTGACCAGCATCATCACTCAGAAAATGTTACTTTGTAGATCGACAAGATATACCTAAGCACTCCAACAAAGATAGCAATTCTGGACCACGAGAAAAAGAGGACATTCGTTGTTCGCAAGGACGGGCTTGCTGATGCTGGTAACCACCCAAAACCTTGTCTAGATCAGAATCCGAGGTTTATAGCAAAAGTGAATCATTTTTTGATAATATACATGTTTCAGTGGTGTGGAATCCTTGGGATAAGAAGTCAAAGACGATATCTGACTTGGGAGATGAAGACTATAAGCATATGGTATGTGTGGAAGCTGCAGCTATCGAGAGACCGATCACATTGAAACCTGGTGAAGAATGGAAAGGAAGACTCGAACTCTCTGCGGTTCCTTCAAGTTACTCCAGTGGACAGCTTGATCCCAAGAAAGTCCTCCAGTGAAAATCTTTCATTTGCAGGTAACTTCAATTTACCATTTAGATTCTTCATTAGTATCAATACAATTGCGTAATGGCTTAAAGGTATAAATACCTTAGTGGTAATAAAATCGTATCTATTTTTGCAGTAGTACGGACAAAGGAGTGAAGGAGGAGGAGGTTGAAGATGATGATCGGATTTATTATAATATTAAAAAGAAATTGAGATGGGAATAAAAATTCTGTTTCGTAGTTGTTTTTTGTACCAAGACAATATAACGATTTGCGGATCAAGACAGAGACTTACACAGAAATATTAAGGTGATGATGTCAACTTAAGTAGTTCTGTGATATCAATTGCGAAGATAATCGTATGGCAAGACATTGCTCTGAGTAATGCTTCTAATTCAGCGTGTAGATAGGAAAGGCTCCACACAACATTCTTGTCTCCATGTAAAGCTTTTGAAGACTCGAATGGGCATAACCATCCGAACCTGCAACTAAAACAGACTTCTTCCATGATCCTTCAATATAGCAAATGGGTTCCAAAGGGATGGAGATCTCGAAAATAGTACTTTCATTTGGGGCTATAGAGATCAGGTCGGCAGTTTGTGCTGCAACTCAAACTCGAGCGTCCACTCTCGGACTCCTAAGCATCTTAAAAGGATCTCAATAAAAATTATATCATTCATTCATTCCCAAATAAACCTTAAAATCCAAAAAAAAATTTGTATTTTGACATTGGTTTTTTTTTATCCTCTAAAACAAATACTCAAGATTTGAGAAGAATAGTTGTCCCTTAAAAGAATCCATAGGCGAGAGAATATTAGATAACGCCCAAATTTGCAAATTTGATGGACACTGGAAAATTAGGGTGGGGACGAACTGGTCTTCCTGAAAAATATGTGATATTTGTGATCCGCTTTGCTTCGCTAATATCAATTTTTTTCCGATTCGTATCCGCTTTAGAATTATCTGAATAACCAATGTACGAAAGTCCACTAAAATTCATATTGTATTAAACTTAAAGTTAGTTATTAAAAGCAGTTCAATTTACATCACATAACTTTTTTATTTTGAAAACAATGTATCTATGAAATCCAAACTTATAAATTAAATTAAATAAATTGAAAAAATACTTCGAAACAAACAATATAATTAAAAATTAAATAAAAGTTAGTTAAAGTTATGTAGAACTGCTTTAATACGCTTAATCCGTTTAGAATCGCCTAAAACAATTTAAGACCACCAAATTCGCGTAAATTTATTAAATAACAAAAACACATAATTCCAACACTATGAGAAAATTGTCACCGTCTAGAAAATCACTTAACGCCATCTAAATAGCCGCTGAAATTGCTTCTTTAAACACTAATTATAATTGACGTTTTAAAATTGTCACCGACTAAAAAATCACCTAACGCGATCCAAATTGCTTCTTTGAACACTCGTTTTATAATTGACGTCTTTTCTTGAGTTTGAAATCCACTTTATCTAAATGACAACAAATGAGCATTAACTTCAAATCAGCATTAAGAAAAAGATTTATGTTGTATGATTACAAAAGTTAATGGTTCGATATGGACATCAATTATTGAAGTGCCATAATAATTGATAAGTAACTCGAGATCAAGTACAAGATAAAAAGGACGATAATTGACCAACTTGGAGATTTACAACTAACAAAGATACTGTTCTGTGAAAACGAAAATTCATAATTTTTGTTTGCGGAAAAAAATATGATAAAATAAGGCATTTTTTGGATCCACACAAGATTACATCTGGCTCGAACATCAAGAGATTCCCTAACTTTTAAATTAATATTTTTTTATAAAAATAGTTAATGCTGTTTTTGTCGTTAATGCTTTTTCATTGGTTACATAGTCGTATTCTGAATCCGATTCATTGTATGTGGGAGTTGAGGTTGTCCTTAGTTGGTTTATTGCAATTCCTATTTATAAAAATAAAGAAACAATATAAAAAAATACCTACATAGCAAAACATTGCAATACTCATATATATAAAGTAATATCCAGATCGGGTTAATTTGTGTAAGGTTTATACTGGGAAATTGTATGGATTTCGATTCGTAAAATTGCTGAAACTATATTCTATATATAAGTGGAAAAATGAATTCATTTTCAAACTGGGGTAACTGATTCTTTGACAAGAAAAATACATAATTTCTTTTTTGTTAAAAAGAAAATTACATAATTTCCAAATCAATTTTACGAAAATCATACATTCATTTTGTGACGTGACATGAAATCGTGGAATCGTATCACCACAATACGAATACGAATATTGATTAGTCTAACATAATACTAAATTGTTATTTCAAGTTTGGTTTACACAAAAACCAGTAAAAAATGGTTTCGTTTCAGCTGGACATATAAAAAAGTATCTAGTGAAGAAGATAAGTTAAAGCTAATGCCTAATGCAATAGCCGAGGGACAAGTGGAGAAATGCAAATGAGATAACACACATGACGAAGGCCCACTTTTATTGTCTCGGTACCCGACACGTGTCTCTTGTGTCCCAGAAATCTTTGTGAAACCTTGATGATGTTCGTAATCGTAATTATTTGAAGTGTTATTCATTTAGTTTTTTTTATCACGCTGAAATGTTATTTTATTTATTTATGGCATCAAACATTTCATTTAGTACGTTACCAACATAAGGGCTATTGTTAACACGAACATTTTTAGCTTGTTCAACAATAGCACGAGGAACAAACTAAAAGACATAATGCAATTTAACCGAACACATAGCAAAACCTTTAAAAAGAAATTTTAACCGAACACGTATGGCTAATGTTTAAGATTTTCCTTTACTGCTTTGCAGGCTCCAAAACCCTTGTGTTGACAGGTATGTACTTAAAATTGCATCATAAAGAGATTGGCAAGTCACCCAAAAAACGACCATTTGAATATTAAAATTTTTCTTCAACTGTCATTTTTAAAACTAATGCCCTAGCCTCAAGAAAGGAAGAGACTAGATCTATGAAAGTATAACCTTTTGGAATAATGTTACCAATTTGTGATATAATGCCTAAGGAATACATGTTTTGTGTTGCGAGGAAATCTAAAAGTAAATACATCAAGAAATTTCTTTGTTGAAGTATTTCCTATTTGTTGAGGCTTTGTTGTTGTCTTCTGCATATCGGTTGAAGAGTATGTGCATTCTTGTGAGGCTGAAGCCAAAGATTATACTGATGCTTTCGAAATAGTATAGAAAAAATGTTTTTTGTATTATTATAAACCAGAGTATTCTTGGATATCCATACAAATCATCCTAGAAAAGGAATTAACGATGACTATTTTTTAGATGGAATACGTTACAGAAGCTAATAAGAATATGAGTGAGATTTTGAGATTGAAAGACATCACTTGGTGGAGTCGAAACAGATACTACCTCCTAGACTTTGACTACTCTAGTGTTAAAAAAAGAGATAATTAACAATCTCCTTATCTTCACCACATAGTTCACATTAGGGATATATATGAATTGCTCTTATAGCAAGTTGTGAAGCAATTGGTAAACTGTTTTGTCTCACTCTCCACCATAAATTCTTGATTTTTTTGGGAGTATGGAACTTCCAAATTTTTTGAAATATTCTACTTCGATTCTCCACGATCACAAGAACTATACCATGGCCTTGTTGCTAATGCTTTTGCATATGAAATTACATATAGTAGCCAGATTTAACTTCATAAGAACCACTTTGAATGTAAGGGCATGAAATAAGATCACTTGCTGGTGTTGACGACGACCTTGTCTTAAGAGCCAGGTGAACATCATTCAGATGCAACAGAACATGACTACTATGTTCCAGGATCGAGTACCTCAAAAAAAAATATGAGAGACATTCAACCCATACATGGAAAAGGCATATTTTGGCCTTGCAAGTCCAAGGAAATCATCTAAAATCTAATTATCGTACCAAGTATTGTTTCTTTTCCGGAGCCTAGATACTAAATAGTCCTAACTTTCAAGAGGCTTTGAGAAGCCATAATACCTTTCCAAGCAAAACTATTTTTGTAAGTTCAATTTGGCTGGATAAAAGTTTGCTTAGGATAATACTTTGACTGATAAACTCTAGCTAGGAGAGATCTAAGATGAGCTAGAAACCTCCAGCCTTACTTTGCTAATGACACAATATTAAAAGTTGTTTAGTCTCTAATGCCCAAACCTCCTTTTTTTTTACTCAATGATCTTATTCCATGCAACCCAACAGATCTTATGCCTATCATGACTATTAGATCACCCAACCTCCTAGCATCAATCAACATATTATCCAACAAATTAAGGAGACCTAAAAATTTACCAAATCCTCCTATCTAGTGAATACCCAGCATACTAGAAATCATAGAGTAAACATCTTATGAAAAACCTTTACTAAAAATGAGAAAGAATTTGGAGTAATTGACTTATTTTCGAGTAGCTTGTTTATAGAGATGCATAATTCTTTTCACCATAAGGGTATCCTCCACAATTTCTTGAGTGAAAAGAATGGAATCATCTACAAACAATAGATGATTAAATAAAGGACCCCCTATTGAAACTCTATAGCCATAAATCTTTTCTCGTAAACAATATTTTTGTAACATTCTAGATAGAATTTCCGTACAAATGATATAAATGTATGGAGAAAGGGGCCACCCTATCTAATACCTCTATGAGGATAGATACTCTTTGTTGAAGATTCATTTAAAACACATAATAGCTAGCAAATTTTATACACGTTCCAACTCCTCCACTCATGATAAAAACCCATTATTTTCATAATTTCATTAAGAGAATACAAATCCACTTTATCAAAACCTTTAGGGATATCCAACTTGATAGTCAAATAGTCACTCCTAATATTTTACATAATTAATGAATGAATTAGATCATGCCCGATCAACACATTATAGTGATATATTTACCAGAATTGAAAGCAATTTAATACTCCAAGATGACATTCTTCAGACAAGGTTTGAGCCTAGCACCTTAGAGATAATTTTATAGGATGCATTAGACAAGTATGATTAAACTCATACTCTAAATATCTTTCACGGAAAAACTTTTGAGCATAACTGAAAACTCCCGCCTACATAGTATCCCAATGATGTTGATAGAATCCAACATTCATACCATTTGGCCAAGGAGACTCATTGGGATGAATGATAAAAGCAGCTAATTTAACTTCTTTATAAGATAATGGATTGATCAATTAATGGTTAGTGTCATCAATAATTGAGAGAATGATACCTTGAAAAATGTCTTATAGGATAACCATCTGATCAATCTTATACAATCTTCAAAATAAGCTTTCACTAGATGCCGAATGTGATTTTGGTTTGTATATATGTGTCCCGTACCATCTCAGATTTGATAACCAATGATCTTTAACACCGATCAATCAACTCTTTACTACGCTGAACTCTTCGTCTCAACCTTCACTTCTAGGGTTACAGAAACATAATTGTCTATGTTTCTCTCTATGTTAAGATGAATTCTGTTTTTTTAAAGTTAAATATTAAATGATCATTTCGTTATATTAAAAGAAAGAAATTTTTAATTTCTTTTTTTTCTTTTTAATGGAAATGGTACTATATATAATAATAAAATGTAATTATAAAGGAGTAATATGGATTGTAATTTCAAAATCCACTTAATATGTACGTAATGAAGATCACACATATATTTACATATGTTTATATAGCTATTATATGACTATTATTAGAAAGAAGAGATCATGGCTATTTACGTAATGAAGATCACACATATGTTTACATGACCAACTTTAATATATTGTTAGAAGATACATAATAACAGTAGAATGTTGTAATTTTAAACCAATGTATATATTAATAATCTAATAGTATGCTAAGTAGGAAATGGTTGCTTAGCTCAATATGATGTTATCTTTGCTATACAACGTTAATACCAAAAAATTAAAGTAAGCTTTTCGACTGGATAATACTAGAGGAAAACAATTTTTACGAATTTCTTCTCTTTTCCCCTCATTAAGATTTCCTCTTTTGACCATTTCTACTAATTTCTCCTCTTTTTTTTCCTCTCTTTTTTCTTCTTTTTCCATTGTTTAGTTTCCTCTCAATTAGTCCATAGAACCACAATTTCATAGCTGAGTAATTATATGTGGAATTTCATAGTTGAGTAATTATATGTGGATGTGTGGTATTTAGTCACTATAGTGGGGTAGCAGTAGGACCCACAGTGTATGTTAGAAAGGCTACAACGCGTGCTTACTCTTTTTATTACTTATTTAATTATAATCCCAAATCTATTAACTCTCTCTTTGCTTCCACATGCCGTCACTTCACTTTAAGTCTCTCGTTATTTCTTTTTTCATTATATAATCACATAAAATCAGAATGACCAAATCATCCATTTATTTCACCATTTATAGTTTAGGGATAAATTTTATGTACTCGACTCTAAAAATTATAGGAATTTTTTTTTTTGGGTTAAAATTATATGAAATTACTAAGAGGTTTTAGTAGGGGATCACAAAGTCGTTATATGATCGGATTATGTTTTTAAAATATAATTTAAAACGACTTTTTTTATTAATAAATCATGAAACATTTCACTTCTAATCTTTTTCAATATCGAAATCAGTTATTGGTAATACCATATTAAGATGTAAATTATATATTCCAAATAAATCCGAACTAATGATTTGTCAAAAGAAACCAATATACCAAAAACCACAAGCAAAATTTAATAAGTTGCTTTAATGTTTAGTCCAAATCTAATTTTTGAGTGCTCTAATCGAATAAGAAAAAAATTGGATAAATTTTTTTTTCCTTTTTTTTCTATAGTTAATTGTTTAGGTATAAGTTATAACAGAAACAGAAATGTTATTTATATATAGCACCCAGCTCTATTGTTATTCGTTTGTTCATATAATATTGTCTAATATGCGGCGGACAACTATAATTTGATTTTCTCTGGTACATTTTTATCGTTAATTTCACGTAAAAACAATCAATTTGTTAGGTAAAGCTAAAAGGAGTTATTTAACAAAAAGGAAAAAAAAAAGCTAAAAGGAGGTAAAAAGTAGTAATTAAATATCAAAGTATTTATCTTACACAAATATAATCTACACTCAGAAACATTATAAGTATCGCGTTTTATATATATATATATATATATATATATATATATATATATATATATACAAAATCAACAGACAACAATTCATGTGATCTACTATTCGAAATTTAGATGTTGACCTGCAGATTCAAACTTTGGAACTCTAAACAAAATCTGATTTTTCTAACTGAAGCCAATAAAAGCAATTATCTTGTCTCTAATTACTGTTAAGCATTGTACTTGATATCATGTTTGGTTTGGATTTAGAATATAGTTTTATTGATTATTCTAACTAATCTTTCGAGTTTCCTCCTTGCTTCTCGTCTCACATGGCTCCGCCTAATCCAGCCAGCTCTTTTTCCCCACAATAATTACATTAAATTGTTTTTTTTTTCAGTTATTAATTTAATAACATACGCATGCATCCGCGGAAGGAATCATTTGATTTTAATATAGCAAAATATTGGACTTAATTGTTTAATATTGATTCACATTTATCATTTTGGGATCTGGATTCAAGGATGGCAATAGCAAACCACGATGAGATGTGTTTCTTAATGCACCGGCAATTAGTTGAAAGATTGGTTAGATCTATGAACTACAAATTAAAATATTATATATTTCAGTTATCCGATTGTTAATAGTCAGATTTACGAAACACGAACATATTAGCATCGTTAGACTCTTAGCGATGAACTCGTTGATAAATTTTTTTTTCTTTAAAAGTCTTTGGAATTTCAAAGTTGGGAGAGCTCGATGAATTGAGTGGGCTTTTTTTTTCAAATTATGAGCCTTGTTTTAGGAATGTCATAGCTCATAGCGATTTCCTCAATTGTAATGTTCATATTCGAAATCATATCATTTCTTTACTTTTGTAACTTTTTGGCTCGCTGCAAAAGCTATATACATGTTTGATCTTTAAGGTGAATGTGATTGTTTGCAATATCTATTGTGGTTCTTGCATTAGATTAATGTTGCAGAACTGTATCGTCACTAAACCGGCTATACTACTCAGGTATACGTACTACTTCGTGTGTATTTGTGTATAAAACTATCTTTCACACACAGTTACTTTGATAGTTATAAATTATAACAATGTAATAACTAAAATAAAATTGTATAGAACTAACTAAGGCTTTTAATGGTTGCACGTTACGTTCCTGGATGGTACCAAATTTGGATTAATACACACTTTTTCAACTATTTATAGTTTAGTCCACACTAGTTCGTACCAAGTGCATACCAAAAAAAATAAAATTTGGTACGTAGTTATTATTCATGCGGATCAAATTTTGCTTTGTAAATATGTTTTTTTTTGTCCACTCCAAAACATGTACATACCATCTGCACACCAAAAAATCAGACCAAAAAATTGTTTTCTTCTCTTTTTATCATTGGATAAAACCAGAAAACACACCACACATAAATATTTTTCTAATAAACCTACACCACACACTCGTTTTCTCTAGACTGACTAATCTTATCACGTGACTTTTTGTTTTTGGAAGTTTTCTTCTCCATTATTTAAAAAGTAATGCTATTGCATCTAATGAATTCGACCTAAAATTAGAAGAAAAAAAAATCGGTAATCATTTTGCATAGTTTCGGTAATCAAAATATAAAACGTTAGAAATAGAGAATGAAAAAGATAAGATCTTTATGTCTGTCTATTTACAAATTGACATTTTTTCCCATTTTTTGCTCTTTATATTTTCCTTTAACATCTTAGACTTATTACACTTACTAATTTGTGAAGGCTTTATATACTTTAATAAATCTTTAGCCCTATTAATATTGCACTCTTCAATGATCGATCATGTGATTTTTATTTTATATGATTCAACAAATCTCATGCACCTTTACGTTCTGTTATTAAACGAATTTTCAGGTTATGGAAGAAGAAGTGGAAGATTCTTAGGGATGATTCTAGATATGGTTTGGAGGTGCATAAGAGAGTGAGTATATGCGACTCCATAACTTTATCAAGATTTCAAATTTTCTAAATCCCGATTTTTCCAAAGATTTTACATAGACACAGACGGAAAACGAGCAAAATAACTCAAATGAACAGGAAGAAATTGAGCGTACAGATAAACAATTTGATTTTGAAATACTATTGTAAATATTTTATGGAATCCGAGAAAATATTGCAAATATGTTATGGGAGAAACGAAATAGAAGATTTTGATTTGTAATTTCTTTTAAACATGTTATTATTATTAGTTATAAAAAATATGTTACTAGTAGTTATTGTAATTAAAAAAATACTATTTTTATTTTTTAGTCCACTTTAGTGTATATTATTGTCCACTTTCACCATTCAAATATGGTTCACACTAGTGCATACCAAAATCCATATTTTATTACGTTCCACACCATGTTCACAATTTTACGAAATTCAGTGTAAAAAAATTATGGTACATTTGGTATACTGTACAATTATTCAAAACCTAAGAAAATTGATAAGTAATAATTTTGTTTAACAGCAATCAGCAATAATAAGTAATCTTATCATATTTAAGTAGATTAATTGAAGTATAAATAAGATAAGTCGGTGCGTAATCGAAACCCCATGTTAGCACGAGATTTCTTTGAGAGGAGAAAACTAAACAAGTAGAAGACAAGCCACAATAAAAAAATAAAAAAATATCTATGCATTAATTAAATTTAAACTGAACATGCCACTAAAATCATGTGCTTATTCTTTGAGGGGTTGTTTAATTTGGATTCTTATGAAGAAAACTTAAATTATATTTCTAGGGTTTTGCTATGGTCCCTCGTTGTCATTGGCCGTGGGTTTTAAATCAAATGTGAATAATACATAAGTTTATATATAGATGACTGGTAATATAAATTTGGAATGATTTGTATTTTGACATTTTATAAAACTAATAAAAGTTGGTTTTAAAGAAAAAAAAAGATCACTGGTAATATATATATATATATATATATATATATATATATATATATATATATATATATATATATATATACTGATTTAACGAATAATTTATGAAGATCGCTATTTTATATAATCTAGAAATTCATCGGTTATCAATCTGTTTATACATTTCCTTAAATCCAATATATTAGGATGTAATATTTTTCAATTTTTTTTTAAATGACGTGGTTTATTGGAAGTTCTTAAGCAAAATCATCACAACCCAAACATAGTCGGTGTTATCTTAATTAAATAAATTAACTCTAATTTTTTACGTGTTTTACTCAGAATTCTGGATGTCATTTAGTTACTAGACTAATTACTCCGACAAACTTATATGGATCTATGTTTCAGACTCTCCTAAAACATCTCAACCACAATACTTTATTATCAAATATATATATATATAAGAAATTGTTCGCGTATATATATATATATATATGCAAGTAAAATTCAAGACATGAAAAAGAAATTTGAAAGATTATTATTCATTCTATAAAATTGCTAACAAGAAATATACTGTAAGAGGATCTATCTCATGAAACTTGGTGTCAGAGAAAAAATGATACTCATGGGATTTTTGGGTCTAGTTGGATAATATGTACGGATGATAATGATGGAGAGTATATATGTTTATATATATAAATTTATATTGGTTAAATAATATACATAAAGGGGAATCATTTGCATTTCTAAAAATATTACTTAAGACAAACGAAATTATTTTGTTACAAAAAAGATAGAAGCTTTGTCTTCAATTGGTTGTTATTTTTTAATACTTTATTTCTTTTGATATTTTTATATGATTACATGCATATCTTGTTCATGGCCAGTGAGGACTTGTCTGGAATATATTGGCTAATAAAATCTTCTGTTTTCTAAATTTATATTGTTCATCATCGTCCAAATCCTCTTGATCTTCTCAATTTTATATTAAATCAACACATCCAATTATTCCATACATACCCCCACTAATAAATAATTTTAAGTGCACATAATATACAGAATCTACTTTGATAAGACTTAAAATTCTGTATCTAATCAGTAATACTTATATTGTATGTGTGGACATTTCAAATTGTCCCTAGTTAAAACCCCAACATGGTGAAATAAACTTATCTCTCAATATTTTCTATAGTGGCATTAATTTAAATCAAACAAAGTTCGTCTTCTCAGAGAATAAAGAGTGATGAGTAAGAGATTATTTAACTAGCAAAACCACAATAGTTAAACTTAAAAAAAAAAAAAAAACACAATATTTGGTTGAGTTTTATATAAAAAGTAGTTATTGTTAATCTGCTTAATAGAGAGAGAGAAGAACAAATAGATGGACATAAAAGCTAAGCATATGAAAACTCTCAGCCTTTTCCTTGCCTCCTTCCTTCTCAAATATCACAGCCTGTCAAAAATTAGCCTTTTAAAACTATTTAACTTCCGTCACCTTTTAATATTTGTTTATTAATCCTTATTTGATTTAAGCATTCCTTAGCTGTGAATTCCCATTACCCCCCTCTCTCTCTTTCTCTGCCATTCTCTCTCTATACCTCTATCTCTTCCAGGTAGCTTTTTAGTCATATATTGATTGTTAACAAAAAAAAATTCTATAGTGATCAGTCAGCTTTTGGATTATATATATCATCATCTTAAGCTTTGGTGGAAATTGATAAAGAAGCATATAGTAAGGTAAGTGTGAGTCTTGAAGAGCTTCTCGAAGTGAGTTTTGTGGCATGAGCTTAGAACATGTGATCAATGAACTTCTCTGGAAAGAATCACAGCTTATCCACTCTTCTTTTCAGGTAATTTCTATAATATATATAAGTGTGTGTGTGTGTTCATCATTTGTCTGGGTATTTCACTATTCACTTGATGAACTAAAATAGAAAGGGTTGCTACGTTATGTATATGTGTATCCTTAATTATGTATGCGCGTGGATCAGATTCTGTATACTAGTGGTGCTTTCTACGCTCACATGTTTTACACACATATGTAAATGCGTGTGTATAAAGTAAAAAAAAAAGCCAATGTTTAAATTTTAAACCTTCGGGAAGAGTATAGTCGTAAATAATCAAACTTTGATAGCGAAATAGATATTTTGTTTTGAAATTTTGATATATATATATATATATATATATATATATATTAATATATTTATATGTACATTAAAAAAAATCTTTATCATTCAACAAATGTATTGTCCTTGTCTTATCCTTCAATTGGGCATCTAATTTGGGGTTATTTCTACATATCTATACATAGACATGATCTTCCCATGTCTTTTATGTCCTTGCGCGCGTGTATATAGATAGATATAAGTACATGTGTCATATTTTTATATGATTTTTGTGTAGACAACTTTTGTATTAATAGGAAACAAGAATAAGTGGAAACTTAGGTGATACAGTCTTCTTCGTATAGAATACAAGAACATAATGAACGATGTGACCATTTCATATCTATACATACATATACAACAAGCTCGTGATCATCAATTCACACTAATAGTAAAAATTCCTATTTATTGGACACCTCGACCAGTGTTTATTGTTGCTTTTCTTTTTCCATGTCTCTATCGATTCTATATTAATCATTCTCATATTCTAATAAGTCATGCTTATCCAGAATGAAAAGGAAACAAAACTCAACAACTTGCTCTCTTTTTTTTTCCTTCGTCCTTTGCCAACCTTCACCACATATTTTTATTTAATGCTTCAACCCGAATCATTCTATTTTAAACTTTAGTAAGCTAGGAAAATGATATTATTGTACCATCTCGCTTCAATTATTTCACAAATTTTATATTTTCGAATTATTTACTAAATTACTATACTTAAAATATCATAGTTTTTCACATCATTCTCAATATACACACACATATATATATATATGTAAATAAAAATGTACACAGTACTATAATTTATATATTTTGCATCGGTTGTGAAAGTAAATTGCCCAACTTTTTTCATAAAAAAAAAAAAAAAAAACGTTTTGTGATGTTATTGGTCGGGCAAGCCGTGTCTAATGTTGTCATGAGGACACTTCTTGATTTTAATTGAGTAAAAAGTAAAATCCAATTAAGCAAATTAAAACTTATTTTGTTGGTCTTGAGGAAATTAAAACTAACTAGTTGGTCTTTTTCAACTATATTTTTTATATCTTATATTTCTATGATTCGTAAGGAAGGAAAATAAAATAAGAAAATTATAAACACTATATAATTTGTGGTCTAACTTGTTCTATCTATCGATTCTAGTGATTACTAAACACCATGAGAAAGAGAGAGAGAATCTAATAAAATTCAAAAGTACTGTGTCCCACTAGTCAACCTTCTTCTGTCTATTAACCTTTCACTTCAGGAACTAGTGGCCTCTGACGATTACTCCATCAAAATCATAACCACATTAATGTACACACATATATACGATCTGAGTGAAACTAGGGTTCTTTGTTTAATGTGTTTTATCAATCATCTAATGGATATCTACACGTTTCAGGCATGGGAACAAAGATCGTTGAGCGAATTAAGTCAAAGCCACTTGGAGTAAAGAGTGCTGATCGTAGTGGATTCATCAGATTTGAAGTTAATGGTCGACAAAAATCTTCAAAGGAGACGTTGACAGACGACAAAGAGAAGGGAGAAGAAGAAGGGTTTATTGTCATAAAGTCAATGGATAGGTTTCTTGAAAAGCCAAATGCTGAATCCATCAGACATACAATGCTAGCTCAAGAAGATATTTTCAAACAACAGGTACGTTATAATACAATATATACTTATATATTTATACACATACAATGATGATTTGGAGAGCATCATATTGAAGATCTGAAGGCCGCGTGTTCTTTCCATGCTCACCACACTCTTATATTTTCATATATATATCAATATAACATAAAAAAACGTTGATTTGTATTTACTAATGTTGATGATATATAAATTGGCAGGTAAGAGAGCTGCATAGAGTATATAATACACAGAAGATGATGATGGACCAACTCAAACATAGAAGCCAATATTGGGGTATTAACAACAAAGACCAAGCCGGCTCAAGAGAGAGAACCGGATGTTCTTCAGGCATAGATCTCGAAAATGTCGTTAGAGCCAACAAAACGACGACGGATCATATCGACGAGAGTGAACTAGAACTGACATTGAGCATTGGAATGTCTTCTTCGTCTACTACTATGACGACGACGAACAAGGATATGGACTTCTCGTCGACGAGATCATCATCGGATAATTGTAATAATCAGAGTAATAACAATAACAAAGATAGTAGTAATAATAGTGGACCAACCACGCCTATGAGCAGCTCGAGTACGACGTCGTTGGATCGAGAGAAGAAGAGACCTCATTGGCTCTTTCAAAGTCTTAGTATTAACCGGACCTCTTGATTTTTGTTCATTCACTGACTCTTTCTTTTTTCTTCGTCTTCTTGATTTCTTTTTGTATCTGATTTATTATTACTATAATTTACCACGTCACTGAGATTTGTCGCTTTCAGTTTTAGGCTTTTAGCTCTGATTATCTTTCTTCGTTAATATAGACTATTGACAGAAAAAAAACACATTTCTGTTTTCTCAATATTTGTTCTCTTTAATTTGCTTCTGGAGCTGAATGAGGATGAAATAAACTTGTATTTAATAAAGTGTATAGGTTCAATTTGAAATTTAGGTACTTTGAGTTTGACCCTATTAATTCTAAGATTGATCTTTAGTTACTAATCTCAAGGTTCACAGCCCCTCTTGTATCATTAGTTTCTAATCCTTACACAAACTCGTATATTAATTGCACTATATATGCTAATGCTATTTTAGCATATTACATTAATAAGTAACCCTCTTTCAAAACATTGTTTTCACTAATAGTCATCGTCCTCGTCTTGTTTATTTCCTGATCGAAAGAAATTTCTAGCGACGGCTGAAGCGGCTCCAAAAAACATGAAGAGAACAAGGAGGTCGAAGCCACCTCCAACACCAACTGCAACTGCAGGACCAGGGGCAAAAAAGGAAAAAGGTGACCATCCATAACCACCGTAACCATATCCGTAGCCACCGATCAAAGGTGGTGCGACCGGAGGATTCACGTAGATGTTTGTCCTGGCAAAACAATGTACATATTGAATTAAGTGATTACTGTGCGTTGAATCAAGTGATTAATATTTGATCATTAGATTCCAACTGTAAACATACAGTTCAAATTGTTAAAAGTATGAAAACACAAGCACTAATGGGCTTTAATACGATCCTTGAGGCCCAAGTATATGAGGTTTCATATATGAGCCTTTTTCTCTCTTTTTTGCATATGGACCCAAGAAAAACAATTTTATTTTGATTTAGAAAACACATAAATGATAAATCATATAGGACTAGACTGGATTAATGCGCATTCGCATGCTAATCTTATGTGACCAAACATAAATCTTGAAAGCATTTAAATTTCTTGCACAGTTAAATTAAATGAAATACCAGATACTCAATAGACAAAAATGTTACAAACTCTCAATTAAGGTCTTATCCATAGACTTTAAGTTTCAAAAATGTTACTTACGATAATTAAAATCTAGATAAGAGCTTATTTTTATTAACTGCATCTATAAGAGCTTCAAGAAAGAATTTACCTGGATCGGTTGTTAATTCTAGGAGGAGGTCGAGGAGCTGAAGACCGAAACGCTTGACCGCCGACTCTTCCACCGCTTTTAGCCGCAAACGCATCCCCAACGGATCCCAAAGCCAAAACGCCGACCGCTAGCGTCGTAATTGCCAATTTTGCCAGATGATTCTCATTTTTCCTAATTAATAATTAACAAATAAAAAATCAAATTGATCGAATTAGAGCAAGCCATTTTTTGAAAATTTAGAATAAACAAAAATTACCGGGAAGAATCAGTTTCTTCGTCGTGGTGTGGAGATTTACAACAGATTGAGTTGGGACGAGTGAGGTTAACATTGGATCTGGGTTTGAAACTATGTCGGAAATCGAAAGAGTTCGATAAGAAGCTTTGTCGTGAAGAAGCTATGGCGGCGAAATACATTTTTGTCTCTGTTATTTTGTCTCTAAGATCTTTCTTCTCTCTATTTTAAAGATCTTTCACGTCTTCTGTTTTTGTTTTTCATTTTCTAGCTCTGGGTTTGTGATAAAGCAATTACCACGTGGACTACTACTAGTGGCATAATCAAGAACACATGTATGACCACGGATTTGGATAACCGGTTTTTTGTATCTAATCGGTCTGAAAAATAATTCAACCGTATCTCATCGTCATCGATACCGGATCCAACATGCCTTCGGCGTTAATATTCTTTTTTTCCTTCCAATCGGAAATAATTAAAAAATTTAATCGGTTACAAACTTACAAGGTACGGCCCAATTTGTTACATAAACTCCCAACTTTCCTAACTTTGAATAATATATTACCAAAATGACAAAAAATAATATTACTAAGTACTATACCAAAACCATAAGTGTATACTTAAAGACAATTAGGTGACAAACACAATTTCTCCAATCCCATAATACATAAGAGAATAAAAATTCGGTAACAAATTCGCGAATTCGAAAACAGAGAAAACACGCTAGGGATTCTGCGGAGACTACAATCGTAAAGACACTACATCTTATAACAAATTAAACAAAGTGTCTCGTGTCTCCTCTTACAATAAATTTTGGACGCCTCATAATTACATCGTCTGCCATTAATAAGACAAATAAGTTTGGTAAAAAACACTTAAATACTTCATACTAGTTTGAATGTGCGGTGATTGCGTTGTTATTGACGAACTAAGTTTTGCTGACTGAAACCACCGAAAACGAATGAATTATGTGATCAACACTATAAATTAGCCACTACTTTTGCTAACTAGTTCATTTTTTAAAAAAGGATATGCAATTTATATAACTGGAAAGGTTACACGCTATGACTTTTTTGAATCATACAGTTTTAAAATTTGAAATTAAGAGAATATACATTTGGAACAAATAAATGAGAAAAGTGGATAGAAAAGGTTCCAAGCCTCTAAGCAGGGGAAATGAAAGATGTTAGCCAACGTTTCCACCGCGGCCTCGGCCACGTTTTCCACGACCTATAACTACCGTCCATTCATTTTCTTATACCTTTTGGGTGGGTTTAAGAGATCTCTCACTCAAACTTCTCTGAAAAGATGAGGTCTCTCAATCCTCATATTTCATAGAACCCATTTGTGATGATGCGTGGCCATCATAGAAAGCGTTATCACTTTTATATTCATTTATCAAGAGCTTTTCTACAGTTGCATCTTCGCTAGCTCTCTCCTCCACATGCCGCAATACACAAAGGAGCTCTAGAACGCGTAAGCCCTCCTCGTCTGAGAATGGAAGTGGGAGGAGTACCGAAACCCACAAAGAAGACTACATCAATTCCATCTGAACCCTTAACCGAGCCCATTTAAAAAAAAAAAGCGGAGGAGACGAGAGGACCACCGAAACCTTCCCCTGCAAATTGTAGGGAATTGTATTCTTATTGGTTTATCTTGATTGCTTTTTTACCATCGATGCTGTTTGTACTTTATAGATTCTGTATTGAACTTTATATTAGGTATTAGTATTACTTGAAATTCAGAATAAATTACTTGATAAGTTGACAAAATAGAAAAATATCTGTATAACTTTCAAATTGTTCATATATTTTATAAAAAGAATAAATATTAGCCATGTCTATAAAACTTTGAAAAAAGAAGTTGTATATTTAAACAAAAACCTATGTTATTTAACTTCTTGGTTTTTTCCTCCAACATATAGGGCAAACTGAAAGCACAGTTATAATAAACTAGTCTAGAATGAGGAAATCGAAAAACCCCAGAGTTTTAGAGGAATTTAACACACAAACAACAAAAGCAAAAACCTTATTCCCTCTCATCTAGTATTAATCATCATTATCATCTGTTTAACAAAGGATAATCTTCTTCCTCTTCTCCTTTCTTAAACGGTGTAGTGACCAGCTGTCTCGATATCTAGTCCCTTCAGCTTCACCACCGACTCTACATGCCCTTTAAGGGTGTGAAGTTCCCTAAGCCTGTCAAAAACAAACCTTAATGTTAGCGTGATCCACAAGAAACCACAGTTATTGTTTTTTAACAAATGATTTTGACCTTGCGATCTCAGCTCGTCTCTTAGCTTGCTCAGCAATCTCAGACAGTTCTCTGTAACCACCTTTCTCCGGGAAAACGGTAGTCGTTTCAGTGTTTTGAAGACCATGTAAAGTCCTCTGTGCATGAGCCCATTGTGCTTCTCTTTCCTCAATTCCATAGTCCTTCTTGGTCGTAAACGCAGTCTGTGAAAAAAGATATCGTAGAATCACATTCTTTGCCTTTTCAAATAGAAAAAGAAAAGGTCAAAAACAAGAAAAGAAGAGTTTATTCAGTACCTTGTTGTCAATGAGATTGTTCCATGCAGTTCCGGCTAGTATGTAACGGATAACGAATTTCAATACGTCCAATGGAAAATAAAAGACAATGCTGTAAAGCCAAATAACGAAAGCCCATCCCCATCCGATTCCTTGGACTCTCGCAAATGCCCAATCCGCATAAACCGCAATCAACGTTGCAATCTACAATGTCATGAACTAAGAATGAAAAAAAAAAGAAGAAGAAGGCAATAATGAATCTAAGATTTTTAATAATGTTTATTCTTCCTTACCAATTGTGCTATCCAGAAGGCGATAAACAACATATATCCAGGTCGTTCTGTAAAAGACCAGCTTCTTGATCGAGTAACGAAGATTAGCGCTTGACTCACAATACTGACTTGTAAGTATAAAGCAGACATCATCTCATGTTCGCTGCCTCTCAAGTCCCTTACGTGAAAGGTTCTCGGGAAGAAATCGGTTTCGTATGCAGCCCAGAAGAAAATGACCGTCATTAAAGCTTGGTATCCTCCAAGAACAACCCCCGTTGCAAAGATTTCTTTCAGTTTCCAGCTATCTGGTGTAGGAGATGGCTTCACTCTGTCCTTTGAGATTGTCATGATAGTTCCTGTCGGATTCAATAATATTAATAACGTTTTCATAATTAAAACAGTTGATAAGTGACAGAGACACTAACCATCGTTCAATATAGCAATGATCAAAACCATGAAGGGCGAAAAGTCGAACTTCCATATAAGAGCAATGAACATGAACCCAAACTGTAAAATTAGGATGAAAATATATTACTAATTTAATATAAAATCTTTTTATAAACATGATTACTAGTAAAACCATTACTTACCACAATACGGATAGTGATTGACACTGCATAAATCTGTTGAAGAAAGCAACATCATCAGAAAACGTAAACAAGTTTGGTGAGAATCTTAGGATACAAGCTATATATAGGTTTCAGAGGAGTTTACTACTCACAGTGTAGTTTTTCATTCTTTGGAAAATAGCACGGCTGGTTAAAACGGCGCTGATGATAACACTAAGTCCAGGCTCAGTGAGAACTATATCAGAAGCACCTCTCGCAGCGTCAGTAGCATCAGCAACAGCGATACCAATATCTGCTTTCTTCAACGCAGGTGCATCATTCACACCATCACCAGTCATTCCACATATATGCTTCAACTCTTGCAACTTCTTCACTATTTCATACTTGTGCTCTAACAAATTCAATACAACAAAAAAAAAAAACAACGTAAGAAAACACCATGCAAAAATTTATCAAAGAGATCTTGAATAAAGAATAAAACCTGGGAAGACACCAGCAAAGCCATCGGCTTTCTCAATCAACTCTTCAACAGGAATTGCAGCAAGGCTTGCGTCTTTGTTGTTACCAAGTAAAGATGAAGATGGGTACATGTTTGTTCCCATTCCAAGTCTACGTCCTGTCTCTTTCGCTATAGCAAGTTGATCTCCGGTAATCATCTTTACGTTAACACCTAGGTCTAAAGCTCTTCTAATGGTTTCTGCACTGTCATGTCTTGGTGGATCAAACAAAGGCAATACACCAACGAATTCCCATGGCCCACCTAAGCTTTCTTTTGTCTTCTCCGGTACAGTCTGAAATTAAACCAAACACAAAATTCACATCTAACTCTAATTTATGCTTATTAGTGTAAAATTCTTACCTGTCTTGCAACAGCTAATGACCTTAGTCCACGCTCGGCGTACTTTTCGATGGCAGAGTGGCATCTCTTTCTTAAATCAGCTCTCGCATTGCACAGATCAAGAATCTGAGAAAAAAATCATCAAAGAAATCATTAAAAGAGAAACAGAGTACTTATAAACTTAAAAAGTGTTTTTAGTTACCTGTTCAGGAGCTCCTTTGCTGACACGGTGCCAGTTTCCGTTACTATCGATATAAGTCAAAGCGGTTCGCTTATCGACTGGATTAAACGGAAAGAAGTGAATCTCTCTAATACCAGCTCTAGCTTCTTTAGGATCAGCAAGCATACCAACCATAGCAGCATCAATAGCATCTTGATTCTCAGTTCTTGAAGCTCTAGCAGCAAAAAGCAATACTTCATCTTTCTCAACTCCTTTAGCACAAACCTCAATAAGATTTTTGTCAACACTAAGCTTGTTTAAAGTCAACGTTCCCGTTTTGTCACTGCATAGGACATCCATACCAGCCATCTCTTCAATGGCAGTCATACGTTTGGTAATAGCTCCTTGTTCAGAAAGCTTGTGAGAACCAATAGCCATAGTCACTGACAAAACCGTAGGCATTGCTATAGGGATCCCACCGATCAAAAGAACCAAAAGGTTATCGATTCCATCTCTGTATTTTCTTCGTTGGATCGGATACATAACTACGAGCTCGATAGCGATACCGACGGCTATGGAACAAATACAGAAGTTTCCGATCGATGTTAGAACTTTCTGGAAATGTCCGACTTGGTTTGTGCTGTCAACGAGATGCGCCGCTTTACCGAAGAAGGTATGGACTCCGGTGGCGATCACAACCGCTTCAATCTCACCTTGTTTGCAAGTTGAACCGGAGAAAACTTCTTCTCCTGGTCCTTTAGTCGCCGGGAGTGACTCTCCGGTTAAAGCGGATTGGTCCACTTTTAAAGCATCACCTTCGAGAAGACGAGCATCAGCTGGAATGATGTCACCGAGCTTGATGCTGATAATATCACCAGGAACGAGAATAGCTGCGTCTTGCTCACTCCATTTCCCATCTCTTAAGACCTTTGTTTTGGGAGCAAGACCAGCCATTAAAGCAGCTGCGGCGTTTCCGGCGTTGTTTTCTTCGATGAAACTGATTGTTGAGTTGATAACCAAAAGAACGACGATTCCGACGAAATCTTGCCAGTCCGGTGGTCTTCCGTCACCGTTAGCCAAAGCAATGGCCATGATTGCAGCTGCTTCCATCACCCATGACAGTGGGTTCCACATGAAACCCAAAAACTTGAGTATTTTGCTTTCTTTCTTCTCCTCTAGCTTGTTGGGGCCAAAGAGCTGGAGCCTGTTTGCTCCTTCTGCTCCAGACAAACCTTCTCTGCTGCATTTCAACTGTTGGAATACTTCCTCTATTGGGATTTTCTCCTGCATTCATATATATATGAAAAACATGATCCAATATTTCTCATAACGTGTCAATCTTATACAGAGCCCAAAAAAAAATGACTCCTAGTTACCAGAAAATAAAAACTGATGATAAACCAAAATCTTATTATATTAAACGTTTTAACAAACAAATAAGGGAAAATTCCAAAAAAATACCTCAACTTTTTCAATTACCTGATTAATACACCAACTAGTTTAAATTGTTCTTTTAATACATCAAAAGAAAAAATGTTATGTTTTTACACCACAATTTTAACGAATCATCATAATGGAGTCTTTAACGGAAAATGACTCCTAGTTACCATATGATAAACCAAAATCTTATTATATTAAACGTTTTAACAAACAAATAATAATGATAATGACCAATTAGGGAAGGTTCTATTCAGTCTTCAAAGGTGGGACCACAAGTGGGTTGTCCTTAAATTCGCTTATATATCACGCCTACAAGGCCCAATTTATTTAGAGGTCCAACTTTTTAAAGCCCAATTGTAACGGAAGAGATAGCGATAGGGGCAAATCTGTAAATATAACATGGGATCTTTAATTGAGCGCAGAAAATCAGGTGAAGATTTGGGGTTTAGTTTCCTTAGGAAAATGTTGAACGGTTGATAATGCGATTTTCCGTGATTATGATAAAACCCAAAAAATCGTACTAATTATCCTCTTAAATTAATCCCGTAAAACAATTCTCAAAATTAGGTAAACTCCAAAAAATCATTTCAAAGTAAAGAATACTACTGAATACATATTTTGCTTTCTTTGGAAACCACTTTAACATTATTGTAACCAAACTACTTGGCATAATTGTATAGGCTGGAATTGCAAACACTCGTTGCAACAAATAAAATAAAAAACAATGAGAAAAGCTAGAAAATCTAAGATAATTATAACAATATTGACCAGTTTTATTGTTTTCATCGATCATCACGAGCAAAACATGAAACAAAAATTTAACGATCATTTGTAGAGAGAACATTAACAAGCTTGAAACAAAATGAGTAGAACCCTAGTTTGATCAAATCGTTTTAGTTTTAAAAAACCATATTTAAATTTTCGTTCCGCATATTTATTAAAAACGCAACGAAACTAAAAAAAAAAAGCAAAATATTATAGACTACGGAGAGAAATGAAAAGAAGAGAGTCATACCAAATCAACGTTCTCGTTCTTAATATCCTCGAGGGAACCACCACTCGCCATTGTTTCTCCACCTTCGTGAAATCAAAACAAAAAAAAATATCGATAAAAGTATTCAGAAAACTGCGGACAATTTAAGCTAGTAAAGTAACGATAAGATATATTCGAAAACAAATAAAGCAAAAAAAATGAAGGAAAGAGGAAATTCAAAATTGAAACGAACCAGATTCTTCGGAGAGAAAGCAAGTGAGGTGAAGAACTACGTCTGGCCATCTGTTAGCTCAATTTATATGCCTCTCTCTTAGGTTAACGACGTCGTTTCACTATTATTCTAAAATAATTATCATCTCTTTTTTAAAAAAACCAATTTATTTTAAAAAAGCGATAAAGATGCTGCCAAAAAAAATAGCGATAAAATATCACTTTTTAATGTATTTTTATATGTCATTAATATTAATTCAGTCAGATTTGACATTTGACTGACTATTTGAGAGACCATATCCAATTAAGTTATTGAATATTGAAATTTATCGAGGAGGCCAATTTTCTCTTTTCCTACAGTACATATTCAAATCATATCTCTCTCAATTTATTAAAATGTTTCTTTCTTTTTTTGTTCTCAAACCAATGAAAATTTTACCAAAGATTACAGTCAGAAACAAATTAATGATCAAATCTATTTAATTTTAAGTATTTTTCAAAAAATTTCTCCTCGAGAATATTTAACTGAATTAATCGATCAACAGTTTTCAGATTTTTAAGCGTCCTTAATTTTTTTGAGATTTCAAAAAGAATATTTAAATAACAAATAAACGAATAATAATATCTCAGTTATCACAACTATTAAAATATTGCAAATATAAATACAGAAAAATAATATATATACATATATATATATATTTATTTATCTAACGGCAAGGTGACTGCTATTGTTGAAAAGTAACGGCGTTATTTTGGTAAAGATGGCAGTATTTTTACGGTGATGAACCAATGGTAAAACAGCAGATGGTCCATCAACATCTGACACATGGCGGTTTCTTTAGCTTCTGTTACCCAAAACAGATTCTTCTGCTTTTGTATTTAAAGCTATCAGTAGACTCTAGGCAAAAGAAAGAAACAAAGCTTTCGGTAAATTATCTTTGCTCTGACACGTACCAGGAAAAAGATAGAGTTAATGACGGACGTTTTTTTTCTCTTTTCTTTTGTCAACGGGTGTGAATATTTCACTCATGGACATAAACTTATTTTTCTTATGGTGAACATTTATACTAGCTCCATGCAAGAGAATCCGGCAAACCTATGATTAAAATTTCAAGACCACAAACGCATAAAACTTCAATCGAAATAAAAAATTCAAAACTCTTAAATGAAAAAACTGATCACCTATTAAACCGCCTAAGTCTTTCAATAAACTTCAAACTATTCATTTAAACTTTAAACTATTCATTTTTCGATGACGGAAATGTCAACGATCATTGTCAAAATCACCGAAACTTTTTGGATTGGTTTTCTTTCTTGGTACTTGGTGAATTTCATAAAATAAGAACATAGAGTTATATACTCCGACTTGATGGGATTCATTATTGAGGCGTTAGAATCATCATTCACTACCAACACTAAAATGTCGAAATGTACTCAATTAAGCCCCGGTTGAGAGAAGCAAAACCTTTAAGATCTCGACTCATATATGGTCTTAAATTCCAGTGGAGGAAACTATAAAAGGTACCTAACAGCTTCACCATCCACCACAACGACGAAAAGCTAAGCCATAGTTTATGTAGCACGCTAATCATCTAGCTTACTTACTAAGAGACAGAGACAGTTCAATATAAATAAGGTATGTTTTAGCCTACTAACCCTCAGTTCACCTATTAAACTTATTTATAGTTTGTCCATCTTAAGGCACATTATACTAGTAACTAAATTCTTTTTTTCCTCCAAACCTAGCATGTACGCCAAGTCATATTTTGTAAATCCTACACAAATCCATTGGATAAGTTAGGACATAATGAGTATCCAGAAGTAGCTCAGAGGTTTAGGATTTGGAGATGTGCATAGTTTCAATCAAACCCTTCATTTTAAACAAGTTTGGAAACTTATGTAGGACAATAGTAGCATTTTTCTCAAGTATAGATACTATCTAGATATGGAGTTTCTTGGCGCATAGGTTGGACAAAGACTTTCATTCAATTAACAAATCATATTATTTGGGTGTGAGTTGTTGTATAAGGGTATTCAAAAGCATATTAGTTGTGAGTTGTTGTATAAGCATATTAGTTTCAATCAAACCCTTCATTTTAAACAAGTTTGGAAACTTATGCAGGACAATAGTAGCATTTTTCTCAAGTATAGATACTATCCAGATATGAAGTTTCTTGGCGCATAGGTTGGACAAAGACTTTCATTCAATTAGCAAAGCATATTATTTGGGTGTGAGTTGTTGTATAAGGGTATTCAAAAGCATATTGGCAATGGAAAAATATTCAAAATATGTAGACACCCATATGGTTAGAAGATGAGGATATGAGAATTCCTATGATATAAAAATATATATGTAGATTTGAATCACAAAGTTGCACATTTAATTGAAAACCAATGACATTGTTGAAATCTTAAATTGCTTGGAGAATTGTTATATTTTGCCGGTATTGAAAGGATTATGCAGATTAAACCTATTGTTTCCTTTGAAGATTTATAGACCTGCATTCGTGTAATAGAAGTGGTGAATAAACAATGAGATCAGGGTATTAATTGGTAGTTCAAGAGTTTAAATAGGAAATATATATTGAGGCAAGAATGAAATCCTTTTTCAATAAATTAAAAAAAAAACGGAACTTAGAAGAAAATCTAAGTCTTCACAAAATTAAATTTCATTGGCCGCAAAGATTTATCTTTAAGGTCGAGTATGTAGAAATGGTTGAACCAATCACTATACCCAAAACTTAATCTACTTTGGAGTTTGTGGCCTAAACCTTTTTTTCAAACTGGCTACTAATAATCATTTCGAATAGGAATAGAGCTCTTCCTCTTTGTTATCGGTATGACTTCTTTGGTTCAATTTTATTATTTTTCAATATTTTAGACTTAAGTTAACTCATTTTTTTTATAACAATAGTCTCTTGATTTTATAGTCTTGGGCAATCCTTGTATATCTCTATTGTATCTCAAGTTTTGAATATATGTATAACATCCATGTAGAAAAAAAGAAGGTCAGGTTTAAGTACAAACTACGTTCTATTTTTTAAAAATATTTTGACCATCAGATATATATTTCGTGGGATTAGTGTGATATATGTATGGTTAACGTAGTTAGTGAATTAATACTATTTAAGTGTTGCACTCAAGCTATTAATCAAAAATAGTTAGAATGACGTACTGTTGTACACAATAATATAATTTGTATATTTTAGTAGTTAAAGCGATTGAAATGAATTTAAAAAATAAACTTGGGTCTGTCTATAGTTCTACTGGTGTATAACAAGACTTTCCAGACGAAACTGTTAGGAAAAATCATGGATATATATTTAGAAATACATTTTGTGTTTTTTTTTTTTTAAAAAAAAAAAAAATACATTTTGTTATGGGTTATGTTTTTGGTATCCCTAGTTTTCAGTAGGTGTTCTATTGTAATTTAGATACAAACACAATTAAGAAAAGGGAATTACAGATTAGTTGGATTGTGGGGACGAATTACCCAGCGTTGCAACATATGTAAGGTAGAATGATTGTTCGTACAACTTCACGTACACATTCCACTAACAATGACGTAATTTCTTTGGACTTTGCCTTTGATGCATCTCATGTTCCCCCGGGTCCCACGTTCCTAAATTGCTAACTCTATCTTAGCTCCTAAACTAATCCTAACTACTTCATCAAGGTTATTAATTTTAAGGTAAACACACTCTTAAAGTAGAAAATATTAAATTCTTATGCTCGACTCAAAATAGGGCCTCTCTTATTATATGTAATGTAACCAAAAATGTTTTCATATAAAATTCCTATTGATTTTCTTCTTTATTCGTAGGGAATATTTCTAGCTTTTCAACTTTCAACATTATATATAGGATTATTGCAGTGCATCAAAAATTCGTATACAAATCTGTAAAATAAAACATGTTTCCAAAACTAAACTGGTACTCAAACGTAAATACATATCTTTTCATGGTTCACTCACTATTAAATTTAAAACTAGTCAAGCATATATACTCGTATTGCTTTGTTGGTTGAAATGCTAAATTGATTGAATTTGCAATTACGTACAAGATTGTAATTTTACCATAAAAATATTCTGGATTGCCAAAGAGAAAGACGAGCGAATTTATTCGGATCAAACATAGTGACGATGTCTTTATCTCAAATCCTTTCCTTTTAGTAAAATTAGGTTCCTCTTGAATCATTAGTATTATTTTTATTTTTCATCCAGTTTTGCCAATGATAGATTTTCTTGAACATCAACTCGCCCTCTGCTAGAGATTTGTATTGTTTTCTAGGTCGAATTATTATAGTTCTATTATTTTAATGCAAAAGGACGGAACATGAAAGATCACGATAAAAATTAAAAAAAAAAAAAACAAAAGGGGAAATTGGAAGTGAATGTGAGGTGATGAATAAAAGATGAAATCGAATCATAGAAGGTGCTTGTTGGAAGATCGTTGGACCACGATGATTGTGATTTTCATGTTCTTATTCTCAATAGTAATTATGTAACTTTATCTTTTTTACAAAAAGTTGGAATACTACGTACGTGATTATCTGAAACTTTCATGTGTTTATGGTATTTCCAACCTTTTAAATAAATAAAAACGAATAATGTAGTGGGGAATTTCAGCATATCGTGGAAGATATGAATGAATAGAGAATGTTGCAAAAGTGTAAAGAAACGACCGCCAAACCCACTTGCTCTCTCAAAAATGGAAGAAAAATCATCTAAAATAATACAATTTATATGATAATTACTCAAAAAAATTCTCCAAACTCAACTCAGATTTGTGGACAATAGTCTCTCGACTAAGTGATCCGAGTCGCATGGGTGATGTGGAGGTAAAGAAAACGAAATAAAGAATATCTCGGTTAAGAGATGTTTTATTCATGCAACAAACCAACACAATTTACCGGTTAAACCGATTTGATTGGTTCGGTTTGGGTTCTTGGTTCACATTTTGAGCCCAAAAAGAATGTATACGCACACGGGGATGGAGGTCCATTCACAAAACCCAAAACCACTAGTTTCACAGAGAATTCACACAAACGTGTGATTTTTATATTTTCTCTTACTTACACCATAAGTAACCATTTTAAATTTAGACATAAGTTAGTCCCATTATATACTACTCAAAGTTTGCTCAACTCCCTTTGTGAGACAAATAACATTTCTCACTTACTCTTAACCACACTTTTACATTCATCCAAATGTCCATTTCAATTCACTCTTATACAAAATAATAAACCCCAAGTCTTTATCAAATTTTTGTTCCAACAATTACCTTAGTATCATTTTGAATTGATTTTTGTATAAAATAACAAAATAATCAAAACCTCAATATCTCTCTATTATATTTCCAAACTTTGTTATTTTCCTCTTTATAATTTTATTTATTGAAAAATTTGATATTTCTTCTTCCTATATTCTCTCTTAACAAGAAAGAGAAATCAAACCGTAAAAAAATCATAAAAAAACCTATTCAAACCGCCATCACGCAGCTATTACACAACCCTTGCATTACCATCACGCTGCTTTCACGCCTTTTTTCACTAGAATTTTGATTATCATTGACTTTTCGAAGATTAAAATACACATATACGAGACAATGACAAAACCTTTCCCGAGTCCTATGGTCTCTTCCGGGACAGTACAAGGATGAACACTAATACAACATTGGAAAGATAAAGTACTACAAAACTACAAACCGATAATTGAGAACGAAAAACAATGATCTCCTAAACTTTCTTGCCAATATTCCTTTAAAATAGAGCTGTAGAGACGAAAAACCATTGTTTTCACATCGTTGTGGCCCATACTCTAGAAAAATTCGCTTAATTATTGATAACTATTATACCCTCTTGTATTATTGACAACAAAAATATCATCTATTTCTCTAAAACTTCTAATTCTCACACCTATAAATTTTTTTATTCACAAAAAATCTCTTATATATTAATTGAGAATACACTAAAAGAGATTTTCGCCACGTGTCTCAATGAGAACAATTTAAAGAGAAGTAACCAATGAAATAATTATATTCAGTCATGTCATTAAAAAGTATTAAACTCATTAAAAAATTTATAGTCCACTAATAGATAAAATATATTAGAACTGCAATGGAATATGTAGCCCATCTCCCCCCACCTCTTTTCGCATATCAAAAATGATTCCTACTCATCACCGAAATATCTTCCCCATTCTCTCCAAAGTTTTAAATGTATCTATATGGAAAAAAGAATTAAGATCTTCACAAAACGAGATATACTTTTAGACCAAGTTTCAAAATTTTCTATTCATAATTTCTTTCTTACCATTTATAAAATAAATTACGTCACACAGTTATTAGATTTATTTAACATAATAAAACTGTAACTGATACATATCTATATTTATATTGTATAAATTTTTTTGTTAATTTTTAAATTACCAAATTTTTTAACTATGCAATAACATGTTATATGTTAATAAATCATTGTATTTTGCATATAAATATTTTAAGAACGTTATAGCATAA
Organism: Euclidium syriacum; assembly: GCA_900116095.1. Lineage (NCBI taxonomy): Eukaryota > Viridiplantae > Streptophyta > Magnoliopsida > Brassicales > Brassicaceae > Euclidium > Euclidium syriacum. The sequence continues at coordinate 8,249,989 of FPAK01000006.1, forward strand.
GTTAACTAGTAGTTTTATACAAAATAATTTAATTTAAATATACTATGAAATTATTTTATGAATATATAATACCCGAGTCGGATTCAGGTTATAAGCTAGTATCTTTAATCCTATAACGACAAGAAAATCACGTTTACCGGATCAACAATCATGAACGATTAATGATTTCAATGGGGGACAATGAAGGCTTCGATTATGAAAAAGATGTGAAATAAAACCATATTAGTGTAGATGGAAAATCTTTAAATATCTAGTAATTTTAAGTGCGTCCGAGTTCGAAAAGGTTTTTGAACTCAAGCGACCACACTGAGCTCAAGGAATTCTCTCAAAGTCAAAGCCACTGAAGTCAATATATAGTCAAACAAAACGACAATAACAGTTGATTAACATCAGATCCTAAAAGATGAATCAATGTATTAATGATAAAACTTGCAAAGTTAATGCACAATTAAGACATGGATCAATTATACATAAAGAAACTTAGGGGGGCGTATTGAACTTGGCATTTAGAGTGATTTGAGTTTTAATAAGATTTTAGATGATTTTAATAGTTTTGGATGATTTTAAAGAAGTTGTTATGATTTGGTATTAAACCCCCCCCCCCCCACAATTTCACCTAAAACCATGAGATTTGGATCTTTATATTTTTAACTAAGAAAGTCTCCTAAAATCCTCTAAAATCTCTTGCAGTCATTAAAATCTCAATACTTTAAAACATTTTCAATAACAGTGGATTTGATATGATTTTTAAAAAGTTTTGTTTGAATAACAGGGGATTGTAAATGATTTTAAATGACTTTACATAAATCTCATTTTCAATAACACCGAATTTGAAAAGATATTTTAAAATTCTTAGTTGAATAAAAGGGGATTTTAAGAAAACCCCAAAACCTTTTAAAATTCACAGTTCAATTCATCCCCTAAGACATGAATTTCATAGTTGTCTATGAATTCATACATTACTTGTTACTTGTGAATTCATACTAAATAAACTTTTGATTCTTCTTGATATTATCTCAAATCTTCGCCTATTCAAGAGTTCTATGACTCGTAACTTTCAACCTACATTCGACTTAATCTCATATGACATTCATTAGGTGATTTACAATTGTAATATAACCTAATCCCTCAACCATCAATATAATATACGAATCTTGACATAAAATTCTAACATCCAGAATTTTATCTCTCTGATATCCGCTAAACTCTCATCACCTCAACAAATAAAAAGACATACGCGGATACTTCTCACCTGTTAACGACATAAGACATGTAAACATGATTAGTCTCTAGCAGAAATCTCATATGCTCACCGGAATCTCTCAATTGACAAGGAGAGTGGCCCAACAAAGACAAATAAAAGAGATGTTAATAAAGCGATCATACGAGAACCAGCTTCTCGGAATCAACGCTGGTAACTTGATTGGACCAAAAGAAAAGCTGCATCTCCACCGGGCTTCAAGAAAACTTCATCTTGTCCAAGTCATAAGCCCAACACCAAACTGTTCGTTAACAAAAAAAACAGTATGTCGTTTTATAAGGAAATTGCAAAAAAAAAAAGGATCGAGGCCTGATAAGCTTTTTATATACTCATAAAATTTTGGGGGAAATTATCGGAGAAAGTCTCTGGGGGTGGGAAGTAGTAACTTAAAACCCTGAGAAGACAACCACCGTTCTCAGTCGCATCACCACCATGTCAGAGCGCGAGCGACGCGAACGAGAGAGGGATAGGGATCGTGAACCCGACCGGGATAGACGCCGAGATAGAGACGACCGTGACCGTGATCGATACCGAGAAAGAGACAGAGAGAGGGACCGTGACCGAGGCCTTAGGAGCAAGAAGTCCCGATCTCGGACTCCAGATCACCACGCTCGTCCTCGCCACGTACGCTCCCCGGAGAGATATCGGTCTCGTTCCCGCTCGATTGACCGTGACCGTCAACGACACCACAGGCGCAGGACTCCCTCCCCCGATGCGACGTCGCGGAAACGGCCTCGCCAGGGTTCAGCAGACGATGAGAAGGAAAGGAATCGCAAACGAGTAGTGTCTGATTTCGTGGACGAGATCGCTAAAGAGCCTATTAAGAAGAAGGATAAACAACCAAGCAGCAATGATGCTGATAGTGGCGGAGGCGGTGGCGAAACTGAGGAAGGAATGGATGTTAATGAAATTGAGATGATGAAGATGTTAGGGATTCCAACTGGATTTGACTCGACGAAAGGAAAGCCAGTTGAAGGTGCTGACGTCAGTGGGATTAGGGCTGTAACCAAACGACAGCCAAGACAGTATATGAACCGTCGCGGAGGTTTCAACCGTCCTTTGCCTGCAGAGCGTAACCGCTAGTTTCTCAAGGTTAGGCTTCTCTCAATGCTTTCTCAAGAAATGTTTCGTTGCTGATATCTCATGGGGTTTACAAACTTAGCAGTAATTCAACAACAATTGATTTGGAGCATCGGTTTAGCTCTCAGGGTGTAGTTGTAAGATTGGATTAGCTAGAACTTAGCTTCAAGACTTGTTGGATGCATTGAAGATGAATCATTAACAGTTTTCTTAGATAATTGGGTTTTAAGAACACTTCATGTTCAGCATATTGTTGTTCTATGTCTAAATTTCCAATCTCGAATCTTTCTATAGGTATCTTGGATTCTAATACTCCCTTTCATAATTTTCTTCCCAACTCTTATTTACTGATGGTTATTCAGTCAATCTAAATCAGAGTTTTGTTTCCGTGACTGTTTATGGAGATATCCTCACAAGCTGTATATAGTAAGTTTGTTCCTTTTGTGATTTGCATTATCAACTAGTATTGTATATCGTTAAGTTATTTAGTCTCATTCCTTGACACATTTGGTTCTCTGGTGGCTTCTAACAAGATTAATAAGTTGTGCGAGTCACTGTGAAAAACCAGTTATCCCATCTTGGTATTGGTTTTACTTACCCATTAGTCTCAACAGTTGAATTTTTTGAAAGTACTTACTAGTCACTTACTAGCAAGAGATTAACCAATTTCAGTTGTCATGATTAATAGCTAGAATCTTGTCGTGACTCTTTGCGTCCAGTTTTTGTTTTCTCATTGATCACTTTGCCTCACCAATTTTCCTCACCTTTGAACATATCTTGCAGGTCCATCTCATGTTATCCTAAACACAATTCCAAAAGGATGAGGGTTCGAGCTGCAACTCCAAGTTAGTATTCGCTGCAATTCTTCCCCAGACTCTATTCTAATCTCGTTCAGACAATCATGTACTCTCTGGATTTGGAATCAGCTCATGAGTTATCTCTTTTCTTTTACGGGATTTAGAATTGTTAATGTTTATGTGTAATTTCCCAACTCTAACTTTCAGATTATGATTCAGTTGAAATCACGCCTATTCATCTCCACTTTTTTTCACCAAGACATCAGAAGCAAATTGTTGTTTTACGTACTTACATAATTGCATTCCAAATTCCAATAGTATCGTTAAGGCTTAGAATATTAAAGCGAATTGAGAAAAAAAAGACCGGTTTCGAAAAGCTTTAATGCCAGAGCTTGAGACAGGTTCCAACAGGTACAACACCAGTTGATGATGATCTCTTGCTGAGTATACATTCTGAGAATGTATGCATAAGCTGCTGTCCCAAAGAAGACAGATCCTCCATGAACGTCTCGATAAAAAGCTTCACGATTCTAACTTCTCGGTGAGTTGCTCTTAAGCTATACCATGTCAAGAACCTTTCCCTAAAACTCTTGTCTATATGCCCTTCTTTCTCTAAACATCTAATCGTCTTCACTATATGACCCAAGTCTTTATCTCCTACTACACCATTTGCTGCTTCACTCATGTCAGGTCTCTCGTTTATTGATATGGATCTTTTACTACTACCTCCTTGCTTGCCTTTTAAACTATCTTTCTTACAGGGTGTTACAAGCAAGTCTCTTATCTCCATCATGTTACCTTTCCCTTTCCGTAGCCTCTTGTCTTCAACCTCAGATTCTACTTCTCCTGCACTACAATGTTCCTTGTCGCCATTTTCTTTGCTGCAGCTTTTACGAGCATTGTTAGATTCATCTTCGAGCAAATATGGATTACTACAAAGACCACTGCTTGCGTTTGTCAAAGGGCTTTGTCGGCTCCCAGCTTCATCTCCATCATCCTTCAACGTTGAGAAACAAATCTCGGATTCATCTAAGTCGCCTTCGTGGTTAAAGGACACGACTTTGAGGCAGAACTCGGTCTCCGGCTCAAGTCCCTGGATGGTATACTTTCTTTCAGGTAGATAAACAACAGAATTCACCTGAGACGAGCCCTCTACGTCATTCGACACTCTACAGGATAGTTTGAAACCCGTGATCTGGTTTTGCAACTCCTCGGAGTCTAATCTCACAGTGACTGATCTTGCTTTAATGTCATCTACTTCCACGCTTATCTTGTCACCTAACGAGAACAAAAATCAGAAACGTATTCGGATTTTAAAACAAGTTCGAGACACACAAATTACACTAACCAACCTTGTGGTGATTCAGATTCTGATGATGATGAAACCATTTTGTCCAGAGACTTCATCGCTAGAGAACACAGCTTCTGCACTTGTGATCCTGAAGGAAGTCTATTGACAATACCTCGAGCCATCTTCATCGCCCAACCCGACAATGGACCCACATCTTCTTCCAGCTTCGTTACAGCTTCATCCATGAGTTCCAACAGATTCCCATACTTCCTCGTACCTTTTAACAGCTTCTGTCCTAAAGAAATACGGTAACAAAGTACATCCACACGCCGTGTCTCTTTCGCTACCTTCACTTGTTTCCTCCAGCATCTGTAAGTTACACTACATTCTTCAAAAAAACAATCTCTTATAACCAAACCATAGTAGATTCATATCTTAATAGATTGTTACCCGAGCAAGTCGTTATCATTCCCGCAAAACGCGCAATAAAACCTACCATCAAGACCTTTTCCTCCATCACCAATCCCATATCTCTCCTGCTTCAAACCACATTCCAAATGACAAGACAGTCCACAAGTCTCACAAGTCAGCCAAAGACTCGGATCCTTGTTATCATCGAACTTTTGACAAATGCAGCAAGAACATCTTCTACAAAAAGTGTCTTCGCTTCCTAACGCAGCTCTACAAGCTAAATTCTCACAACAAATGATGTAACCGATCATCTTTTGCTTCTTCCTCGAGCTTCTACGGTCAGAGCAAGAGGTTTCTCCAAGAGGACGAGAGACGAGATTGAGTAAATTCTCTATAAGTTTTGGTTTGGTTAAACCAGTGTAGTTCCTCTTTTTCCCCATCTCTGCACATATGATCTTCATTATCTCGTTTCGACTCCATGAATTTAAAAGCTCCGAAGCTTCTTCTGGTTGATTCGATAATGCGTGGATCAGCTCTCTCCTTTCACTTAGACTCAAACCCTTTTGTTTCGGAGGTTCACTGCATTCAAAACCTGCATAAGAAAAGAAACGATAATCCTTTAACCCTAAAATCTCCTGAAGATGTACGTATTTTGGCGGAGAAATCGAATAAGGGAACAATTTTCTAGTTTTTTTTTTTTTTTTTTGTGTAAAAAGATTCAAACTTTATCGACGAAAACAATGAAACTGAACAAACTTAGAAACAAAATTTCTACAATGACGACAAATCCAGTGTAAGAAGTGTTGTTCATATTATGTATAAAAACGACGTCGCGTTGACGACCTAGGAGCATCAGCATGAAGCTGGGGAAACAGTTTGGATGAAAAAGACGTTCACGTCGGCAAAAATATTCGTACCTTGAAACGACGAAGGATCCATGTTCTCTGGACCCACATTACCATCAAAACGCCAGATCTTTGAAAGCTGCAGATCGGATTCCACACACAAACAAAAGTTTTAATCATGTAAAGTTAAAGAAAGATTAAAAACCATCTGGGATAAACAATCTCTAATCAAGGGATCAAAGATGTAACAGTACCCACTGTGCGGTAGAGATCGAAAAAGCTTAGAATTTTTCTCGATTTTTTTTAAAAAAAATTAAATCTTCAGCAACCAAAGAGAAAACCCATGAAACTCTCCTTCTCTCCCTTTGTATAAGCACATATATAATGTAATATTTGTATATATAGACGGAAATTTGAGGACTCGGTCTTCAAGCTCTAAAAAAGAGCAAAGCATTTGAGAATTTCTTGAATTAAAAAAAATGAATACTCAAAGAATAAATTATAGAAGGTATAAAAAATGAGATAAAATGAGGATTGGTTCGTTATGAGAGCAATTTACCAAATGGCAAACCTACAAGCAACAAAACAAGACAAAACACAAAAAGGTAAATTACCGAAGCGGTTTGCATTTTTTTTTTTTTTCCGTCTTCGCTCTGTTCTTCGTTTTTCGTCTTTCTAGGTTTTTTGAGATTTTTTTTTGGGGGTTTTTGTCAAAAGGAAAATAGGGTATTTTCTCCCTTGTGGCTTATATCCTCTTTTTGTTCTAGATGTTTCTAGAGAAAACCCTCTGATGGAGGTTCTTCTCTGAAATTCTTTTTTCTTAAAGTTCTTTAGAATTTGGTCTTTGATTATTTAAACCTCGAAAACGAAAAAAAAATAAATGATATTTGGCTTTTGTTTTCATTTATTTTTTTCCCTTACAACACTATAAATATCTAATACCTTCACGTGCTTTCAAATATATTATATATACACACATATACTATGATTTGACTCTTAACCAATGTTAGACCTACGTGTATCCTTTTCCAAGGATATTTAGATTAAACACCATGAGGGGTAAAACAATGAAAATATATTAATTAATATTTTTCTGTTAAATATTATCGTAATCAATATCACATGAACAAAATTATCCTCTTTAAAAAATGAATAGAGAAATTCCGTAAGCAAAGAAATAAAATAAAATACCACGAAAAAGTAGTAGAAGGAGAATTTTTGTTACTGCCATCGAGGAAATTAAATAATCCTATGTCATAGTTCATGTTTAGTTTTGTAATTCTACAGATATTTTAAAAGTTATACTACTATTTAGCTAGCAATCTTAGCTATAATACAAATAATAATGTCATTAGCGGTTTAATTTACCCATAAAGATGGGTCGGTCCATACACCAAGAAAGGCATTTGCCACGAATCCTTTTTGTTTTACTCCCATCCACAAGTTTATTTGACGAACGACGGAACGAGTATATACTCTTTGGTTAGAAAACGTTAACAATCTATATTCGATTAAAGATTTATTTTGCTTTTGCATTCATGAACGAGTAATTTGGATTAATTTGTTTGCTATTACGACACAAAAAAACAACGAAATTCTTATATATAAAAGACGTAGGTAAGCATTTTAATTGTTGATTACTTTTTACATAGAAAAATTTCATCCAGGACCAACAAAAAAAATTTCATAAGCATTTACATAATGTAATAATCTATATCTCCATCAAATATCTTCCAATCGTTTAATCTACAGTAGATCGGTTTTAGGGTTTATTTGGACATGATTTTAAACCAATCCGAATAATTTAATATGTAAGATCATTGTTTAGTGTTTGGACCTTTACTATCATGTAGTGCAACCGTGCTATTCGGTGTAAGAAAGGTGGTCGGATACAGCACTCAACAAGATCCTTTCAGCCATTTGTCTGATCAAAGATCCTACTCAGTTCAAACTCTTAAAAGCTTAGCTGTTCTATTGTTATGAAAGGTTTATCATACCCACGTGTAAACCAGGACCGTATTTTAAACATTTTGACAACCCTCTGTCAAATACGAAAATAATGCCTTTATTACCTATCGAATATATTAATAAAATTAAAACCAAACCATGAATATGTACTAATGCAAAATAAGTTGCTAGTTTGTTGAACAAAATATAACTAGATGTTGGATTAGAGCTTCAAAGGTTGTGTAGCTACACTCCACCAAAAGCTAACAATTCTATTTTTTTTATTTTAAATATCAATTATTCATACAAAAAATGATTACCTAAACATTTTTTTTGGAACCTTTGTTGACGTAAAATTATTAATAATTGTTTCAGAATCCATACTTTTCAAAACTTCTTTTTCAATGCATAAAATTACTAAACCATTCAATATTTTCTAAGACATTGTTGATCTTAAATAATTTATAAAAAATTAAATTTAGAGAAATTTCTTTCGATTGATGCTATTGTCACAAGAGTTGTTAGTAAAACTAGATAACCAATAGCAAAAGTTGGATAACAACCAATGTTTTTTACAAACTCGAGAGCCTTGATATATGATTACAAGTTTAATGGTATTATTAAAAGAATAATACAAGATTCTCAAGCCGTCAAACAATTAAAGTTGAATTCCTAACTAGTTTAAGGACCTTTCTTGCTAATCCGAGATATAATGGATAGTAGAGGTGGATCGAATAGAACCTCAACAAGTGTGAAAACCTGATGATACTTCTAAGTAGTGTTGGGATTAAAAACCGAACCGAGTAAACCAAACCGGACCGAACCGAAATTTTCGGTTTTCGGTTCAGACCGGTTCACAGGTTCGGTTAGATTCGGCAGCTTCAATTATTTGCTTCGGTTATCGGTTTGGTTCGGTTCGAATCATCCAAACCGAACGGTTAACCGAGAAAAATAAGCTATTGTTTTTTCACTTCGAATCGTCGTTGATATCACTTAGAGCTGTGGTTGTCTTTTCTATTATCGCATCGCCAACCAGTTTGCAAACCGCCGCCGTTGTTTTCTCCGGTTTCGAATTTCTAATACGGCCGCCGTCGTGCTGCTCGTGCAATTGTTCTGTTATTTTCTTTTAATTTTAAGGTTGCATGAAGAAAAAGATTGAAACGCAGAGTTTCATTAAAAACAAAATTGTATTGGGCTCTAGCCCATACTAACAAACATAATATATAATTGACTTGGGCTGCGAAAATTAAACTTTACTTGAGTCATGCCATATTAAAAATGGATTTGTTATTATTTCTTTAATAACCGAACCCAAATAACCAGAATTAATCGAGATTACCCGAAATAACCGAATTTACCCGAAATAAACCGAAAAATTCGGTTCTTTTCGGCAAAAAAAAAAAAACCGAAATAACCGTATACCGAACCGAAACAAATTTCGGTTATTTTCTGCAATAATTTTGAAAACTGAAAAAACCGAATAACCGAACCGAACCGACCCGAATAAACCGAAATCCAGCCCTACTTCTAAGACATTCAAGAATTCGTACTTAACTCACGAAATCAAAAAAAAAAAAAGTGTTGCAACTCAAAACAATAATTTTATTAATCAAAGGTAAAAAAACAAAACTTCAATCAAGACATTATAGTCAGGTTTATGATGTAAAATTAAAGAAAAAACACAAAAAAATAAAATTTAAACTAGATGTTGGAAAAGAAAACTAATTTAGGGTGCAAACAAAGCAAGTTTGATCTCTTAGTCTTCAAATTTGATTCTTCTTGTTTTGAGAACCTCCAGCTGACTCAGAGGCTTCATAGGCTTTTTCTAGAGCTAAAGAAACCATGATGAGTTAGACTTCACCTTTGGTCATGAACAAATCCCACTTGGCCTTATAGGCTATAATAGAGTCCATTGGACATGTGGTCATTGTTTGTCCTGGTTTGAGAGATTGGTAAACTATCTCTAGGAGTTATTTGCTGTTTTGGAAAATTAACTTAAAGAATCTAAAATTAGTGGGTGGATAGTCTTTTGGGTCATCCCTTGGCACATGTGAAACTTGGATGAGTTGACTTGGTGGTTCGAGGTCCTCATTACTCTTTCCCTCTTCATGAGATTTTGACCCCAAAACTTTGTCACCTGTATTGAAACAAGCTATATCAAATACATTAAATGTATTTAATACTTGAAACTCACCTATAATTTTCATCTTGCATGCATTGTCATTGATCTTCTCCAAGATCGTGAATAGTCCATCTCATGAAGGTGAAATCTTAGGGGTTCTTTGGTTGGGAACCTGTCTGGCTACATATGCAACAAAGCCCTTTCTCCAACTTTAAAACACACTTGTTTCTTACTCATGTTGGCCGATCTAACACGGTTCTCATTTGTATTTTCAAGTTTCTCCTTAACTTTCAAGTGAAACTTCTTCACTTGTTCAACCTTCTTCTCACCATCCAAGTTTAAGAAGTCTTTTTGTGGATGTGGTGTGAGATCCAAGGGATTATTGGTATTGAACCCAAAAACAACTTGAAAATAAGGTATTAATGTTGCACTATGGATAGCTCTGTTATAAGAGAATTCAATAAAAGGTAAGGTCTCTAGCCAAGTATTAAGATTTCTCTGTATTTTTATTCGTCGAAGTGTTCCAAGAGTGTGGTTGACCATTACAGTTTGTGGGTGACACATGACTGAGAACAACAACTTGGTGCCTAAATTTCTCCATAAAGTTCTACAAAAATGGCTAAGAAACTTGGTGTCTAAATCTGAGACAATAGTCCTCGACACTCCATGCAATCTAACCACTTCTTTATTGAAGAGATTCAGATTTGAGTTGCATCATTCTTCGGCACATGGTATGAAGTGAGACATCCTGGAAAGCTGGTTTACCACCACAAATATTAAGTCCTTATGGATGATCTTGGACAAGCCTAACACAAAATCCATGGAAATATCAAACCCAAATAGAAGTAGGAACTAGTAAAGGAAGATACAAACAGTGGGGTTGGACTCTAGAATTTTCTCTCTTGCAAGTGATACATCTTGCAATGAAAGTTCCCACTAATTTCTTTAGATGTGGCAAAAAAAAATGTTCTTTAAGCATAGCCAACGTATTGTCCACACCAAAGTGACCCATTAATCCTCTTCCATGAACTTATCGAACAATAAGCTCTCTCAATGAACATTGAGAAATGCATAGCCTTTTGTCTTTGAAGAGATAGCCATGGTGAATGTAGAAATACACATAGGCTATCTTCCTTGGAGTCTAATAATTTCATTGGACCTTATTTTGGCCCATTACAAAAAGTTACTTATCTTGATATCCATAGACCCATTCCACTTGAATGTCATTTCAAAAATTTACATACCACTAAAGCTAAACTTAATAGGCGCAAAACCTGTATAATCCCAGGCTAGTTCGTTCCTCTCCTGATCCAATCTACTACAATGTGAACAATTAAATATTCTTCATTGTTAACCTTTGTAGAGGTAACGAAATTTCTCAGCAAGATTCTCTACTCGGTAAACGGTTTTCAGGTGTTAGGCTGCGGTAATGATGACTAGAGAAGTTAAGTTTTCAGGGTTCCTAGACGCTCTAGGGGATGCATTTTACTATGGAAAATTGTAGAAGAAAGCTGGTCTATTCATGTCACTTTATTCCTACTTCACTCAGTTCCTTATCTTCTTGATAATCTTTCTTCTTTCATCCTTATCTTTTGGTTTCTTCCTTTGCAAGTTATTCTTCGAGACATGTTCTTCTTGAATTTGATTGTTGATTCTTTTCTCAATTCCATGATCTTTTCTTTGCCTTCTGATTAAGCGGTCATTTCTAGTGAAGTGCAAGTTTACCCATTATACCCTGGTTCCACCTTCAATCGTCATTAATCTTTTCTTTTCTCTTAGCAAGTAGGAGAGAACATAATTCATTGAATCATTAGAAGTCATGTGCCCAAGGACTTTGACATTACCAATTCGTGATAGCATGTTGTTGTATCAATTCTCCCCTTAACCCTTTATGAGTTCCACTATTTGTGACAAATGTTGATGTGTCGCTCCTTTGACATGAAGTAGGAATTCACATCGACCCATATTCTCCATCGTTTTTACACGTAAGAATGCACATGTGGCAATGTATAACAAGACATCATGGGGTTTCAAATGATATTTAGATAGGGAGTGGATAACCAACTAAAAGTGACACATGACCATTTAGGATTCAAAAATAGAGTAGTAAAATGTGGTAAGAAAATCTCAAATGTAATATTTTTTTTGAAAATCGAATATTATAGAGAGTTCTAGTAAGGTAACTCAAAATTTTGAAGATGTCACATGATTGTGTTATGGGGAGAGTTCTAAAAGTGTGGTTTCTGAATATTTGCTCTTCTTAAAATTGCTTAAATGTTAATTGGATAATTAATAAAAACAGAAATTACATAAATATATCATACTTTCCTTGTTTTTAGCTCATGAAATTGAAAAATAAAAGTTAACTTGATAAAACATGAAAATACTCGGTAAACAGAACTAATGCCAATAGTAGAGAAGTCTTCGGTGTTAATATAGGACTAAGAAAAGGGAATAGAGCCCATTATCCTTGAGATAGATCTCACAGGTACAACAATAGGTTGGATGGACTCACTTAGACTTCCATCAGTAGTGGGAACGGCGAGTTTGACTGTTTAGAAACTTGTAATAACTGTGAAGTTCATCAAGATACTTCATGATACAAATACTCTTCTACCAGATGTTAATTAACAAGTTTATGCGATTCGGAAAACAACAAACGCAAGGATGAAGAAATTTGTAGAAGAAAGTTTCGAGACCAAAAGAAAATGAACAATTAAAGAAAGTAAATCGAAGGGTATCAAAAAAAGACCACAATAATACTTTTTCAGAATTTTTGAATACGAAAAACTTTAGTTCCTTAGTTGAGAAAGGCTACTTAAAAAGTTTGGAGACTACTTTTTAGCGTAAGAATCCCAATTAAATAAACAGAAAAGAAATGGACTTAGCGTAACCAGTTAAAAGCAAAAAACCCATGAAACAAACACATGAATCGCTAATGTTTGTAACTACAAATTTGTAGAAGATAAACGGCTAATCAAAGAAAGAAAGAAAAGAGGAAATAAAAACAAGAAGCTGAACAAAAAAATGAGATTTCCAGATAAACACATCTTTATACTTGCTTATTGATCCCTCGAACCCAACCATTATACTTTTTCTTTTACTTGTTTTGTCTACTCCAAACTCTTTTCATCTAAAGTTCACTTTCTTATTTAGACCTCTTTTATCTCTGGTCTAAATTCGGTTACCTAAATTTCAATCCCAGTATACAAATATTACATGATAGATTTATGCTACATAAGTTATGGACCATAACACCAAGAGGGCATACGCAGCAAACCGTTTTACCTTCTAAAATTTGGTTTCAGCACTTGATTAATTTTTAAACTATGCAACGAATCGTAATTTCCAAGATGAATCAAGTCCCGCCAGCTATTTCTTTCTCTGATTACATGCATTAGATAAACGTAAGTAAACATCTCCCATGTCCCGCAAATTGCATTTTTGGTCATTAATAACAGAAGAAAAAATATGACAGGGCCATGCCATGCAGACGATATTTAATACCGAAAGATGGTTTGTTGGTTTTCATTTATTCGCTTATAGTTCCATATCTTCAGTATTCATATTGTCCAAACAAAAGAAAAAATGATTGAAAAAACAAAAAAAAAACGTACAATGTTCTGAAAAGAGAAAAAGGAACCCATAAGGCAATTAAAACAAAGAGTTAGTACTGTCAGATCCCTCTAAATTCTTGGTCAGTAGACAAACATAAAAGTGAAAACTTTAATATTTATAGAAAAACTGTTTAAATAATCTAAAAAAGAAAATATCTGATTTCAAACCAATTTATTCCTACAACTTTTTCTCCTTTAGCTCTCTCACTAAAGATGAAATCTCATTCCAAACCAAAAACCGGTGTCTGCAAAACAGAGAGATTTGACTTCGCAGTTTGGTAAGGATTTGGAATGTTGTTACTGATCCAGTTTATGTTCCCACCATACCCTTCGTTCATGGTCGTCGAAGATAGGGGAATTGCCAACACCGGGCTTGATGAAGCAGAATGATTGTTATACCCTTCGAAACCACCAACAAAGTTGTTTTCTCCATCTTGCATTACCGGCATTACAGCGAAACCTGAAGACGTGTTGTGAAGATCTGACCCATAGGTCGATATTGATCGTATCTCAGCTTTTGGGGTTTCCTGGAATCCGAAAACGTTGGACCAATAATGATCAGCCGGGTCAGTTTTGATTGGAATTCCCGTATGGAAGAAAGTTCCTCCATTTTCATGGACCGGTGTTGCCACGTTAAAGGTGAGCGACGATGTGGTTAGAGACGGAGGCTTAGATGGAGATAGATCGACTGCTTTCTCAGTAGCTGCAAGGGCTGGTTTAGGCATCAGTCCTCCCACGGGCAGATTACAGCTAGCAATCGATTTGACATCATAACGACTGATATCGAAATTCGTGACCGCGTTTAGTCCTCGGAATTTGATCGCCGCTATATCATAGGCTTCTGCAGCCTCCTCTTGTGTGCCTGAAGTTTTAATAACCGATCACCACGTTAAATTATAGTAATAACAAACATATAAATCAAATTTATATATATGGACTCACTAAATGTGCCAAGGTAAAGGTCTTTGTTTCCTGCTACTCTTCCTATACGTGCCTGCCATCGACCATGTTGATGATGTCTGCATTATTGTAATAAAGTTCAATTAAATCAATTAGGAACGTATATCAGATTGTTTCATAGAATTAGAATTTACAAGTTAACGTGTAAACGGACCTAGTGACGCCTCTGTACATGGAGGCACCTCTAGAGAACCCACTGCTTTTACTATAAGAAACAAAATAATAATGAATTTTAGTACGTACGAAGAAGGAAGAAATATTTTCTTTCAACAATTTTTTAGAGAACATATCTCAAATTAAAGTATTACCGTCTTAGAGAAGCAACGAACTCTTGTCGAGTCATGTGTTTCATATCTTCAAGTTCAGCCTCGTAATTCGATATCTGGTTATAAATAAAATGCAATTCTTCAGAAAATTCAAGAAGAAAAACAGCCTTTAAAAGATTTAGTTAGCTAACGAAAATGAAAGACAAAATTACCGGGAAATTGGTCGTAGTTGTAGGACCCCAATACTTAAGAGCTGCAAGGTCGTAAGCTCTAGCTGCTTTCTCTTCTTTGTCATATCCACCTGACCATATAAAACATTATAAAATAATATAAATATGCAAATTCAAATTTCAATGCAAATGATTACGATCTCAGATAGGAATCAGTTTGAAATAAATTATTTTCGAGAATTTATTGAAACTCACCTAAATAAACTGCAGAAGAATTAAAAATCATTACAAATTTCAGATCGTCCACGTTTGGGTAATGATGATATCACGTCACATAGTCATGACACAAAAATAAAAACCAAGTTAGATTCTGTCCATGACCTCATATGTGAAAAAGTAAAAATACAAGAGGAAAAAGACGCGCATTATAGAATTATAGTAATCTGGATCTCGCTAAAGGAAGCATAAAGCCGCGCATTTTAGACAAAAGTGTACCTTGTCTTCCTTTCCTGCTTTGGCCTTCTCTTCGGCAACTATTATCCCATAAGTGAGCTTCGTATCTTCCAGTCCATCTATGCCTGTTAAAATTTAATTAGAACAGACATACACATGCATTTTACATATATACACACAGATATTTACGTACTACAACTTATTAGAGACTAATTAATCAAACGCACCTTGTGACTCCTCTATATATCGAAGTACGTTGTCCAAAACTCTCAGTGTTCTTCTTCGGAGTTGGAGAAACCTCTGAGACGGGTAAGGGGTTATGTTGTTGCTTCTGTCCACTAGAGATTTCCGACGAGTGTCCACCGGAATAGTTTCCGAGGAAGCTAGCGGCTATCGATTTGAGCTCAGAATCGTAGATCTCGGCGGCAGAAGGAGGAGGATGTGGTGACTGTAGACCGGAATTAGAGAAAACAACACCACCGAGAGAATGCACTTGTTGCACCGGTCTTGTGGTCGTCGTTGTTGTTGTTGTGGCTCCACCGCCGAGGAAGTTTTCGAGTTTAGGACCGCCGGGGTAAATGGAAAGAACCGCCGTGGCATCGCCATTGGAAACTGCCGGTGACTCATCTTGACGTTGAACTGAAAATTGGATTTGATTTATAAGGCTACTGAGGTAATAATAAATGTTTAACTTTAGAGGAGACAATATCTAGTGAAAGATTTCTCTAAGGGGAAAAAATAAATATTTGTTTAACAAAGATCTAATGCCTTAATAGTCAATATCTACAGAAAATATTCCTAATTTGTTTCTATTATCTCATCATCTATGCCTCCTTTTCCATGGAAAGCGGTCCATGGCTTTAATTTATTTAAAAAGGAAAAATATATAATGGAATGTGCACCTAAAGAATGCGAAACCACAAGTTTATTAGTATAAATTTGTAGTTGAATGAAAAAATTTATATAACTAATTAAGTAGGAAAAGATTCCAAAAGAGGGTTACGGTGGATCGATCGAAAGTAAAGGCATCAAAACCGGAGTGGGTGTAGTCTACTTTTGGCATTCAAACTTTCATTTAACAAAAAAAACCTAATATAATTAAGAGAGGGCGAGAGAGAACCTGGAGTTGTGGAGAAAGCTTGAAAGAGGGATAGATGAGAAGGGTGAGGATGGTGCTGGTTATCTGAGGTGGAAGAAGTGAGATTAGGGTTTGAGGAAGAGTTGAAATTGTTGTTGTTGTTGGAGAGAGAGAAAGAGAGCCAGTTCTGATGGGAAGAAGATGAAGAAGAAGGAGACAAAGATGAATCATAGCTAGAGGATGAAGAAGATTTGTTGTTATTGTTCTTCATCTTTGGAAACAGGATTTTTTTCCTTGGGAACTCGTGAAGGATGAGAGAGAGAGGGAATTATATCTCTGGTGATTTCACAACTTTGGAAATAGTGGAAGGTCTCGTATTTTAACTTTCTCCTCTAGGGTTTGAGAGAGAAAGAGAGAGGACATAACACAGCACAGATATAGAGGTCAAGATGAGAGAGACGAGGGAGGAATTGTATGAGAGAGAGAGAGCACGAGGGTCGAGACTCTGTAGTCTAATATTCGAAGTTAAAAAAATAAAATTTTATTTCTGATAACTTTGGTTTATAAATCACATGCAGAGACCACGTATCATATAAAACAATTAGAATGTCGCATGTATATATACTTTTAGTTAATGTAGATTTATACTTACTAGTTATAGTATTAACTCATAATCTACTTATGATTAAGCAACTGGTTTTACAACTTAACTTTTTCCAAATTACAACGCAAAATTAAACTAATCAATTTCGGAATTGATCAACATTTTACTACTATAAGGTTATTTTGACATTTTATTTGCTTTAGGCCTTTAAACATAAGAAAATCAGCGCTTTTAGTGTAGTCACCAGCTGTGTTACCAAAGTCATATTATATTCATTTACCAAATTTCCATGAAATGTAATTATATTTTTTAGATAAAAAAATAGTAAAAAGAAAAAAAAACATTAGTATGAGAACACAGAGAGAGAGAGGGAGAGGAAGACAGCAAAAGGGCAAGTGGAAGCTTTTGATGGGATGAACCGGGCGGCGACTGGTGATCTCACGTCACTTTCATTTTATTATTCAATTTTAATTCTGTTTTTTTTTTTCTTCTGACGTAGATGAACGAACGGTCTACGTTTAAACATACACATACGGTGCTATATGTTTTATTAATGTGTATGCAAGTTGGGAAGCACTTCCAAAATCAAATCTTATAAACGGAGCATTGTTAATATTACTTTTTAACATATCCTTTAATTTAAGATCGAATCGACCATTCTCAACAGATCTATTTATGTAATTATATATACATTATAGATACGAAAACAAGGATATATATTTATTTATTTAATTCTTAAGCTATATAACTAATTAGCTTTTTTTTTTTTTTTCTCGAATCATGAATAAATATTTTGGTTTTTTAAACCAAAACTAGGTCTGGACATTTTATCCGAATCCGACACTCAAATTCAAATCCGATTTTATGAAAATGTCCGAATAGGATTTTCAAATTAGACCCAGATGAAACTTAAAAATTCAAATCCAAATTCGATCTTAATTATACATTTATTTCTATCTAAAAAATTACTATTATGTGTGAGATCCCATTTTATTAAAAATGGGATCAGCTGATACCAATTTTCGAAATGTTTATTATGGTATTTGCTTTTTAAATATTATAATTTAGAACGACCATATTTAATTTATTTTGGTATTTATCTTTGAATTTGATTTTGGTTATTATCTTTTGTTATTATTTTTAAGTTTTTATTTTTTATTTTTGATGTAAAATATTTGAACCAATTTGAAATCTGAATAGATTTAGATTTTCAATTAAAAATTTGAGTCTGATCCGAATTTTTAAAATACTCAAATGACTTCTATAAATCTAAATCCAAAAAATCTGATCTAAAGCCCGAATGGATACCTAATGCCCATATGTTATCATAAATCACTGTAGTGTTATCTGATTGATGACATTTGTTCATTATTGTCGATAAGGAATTAAGGATTAGCAATATTAGGTTAAATATATTGTAAAAGCTTTTAACAAAAAAAATACTATATATATATTGTAAAAGTTTTTTGAACTGTTTAGAAATTTAAATGCATGGAAGTGGAATAATTGAAGATGGTCCAAAAAGGTGACGCGTGTCCCCTCTGCTCTGTACCCAATTATTACAAACTTTGGCTTTCCTAATCTTTTCGTCATTCTTTGACCACTCCAATACAATTTGATATTTTCATCTCCTTTTTTTTTTTTTTTTTTTTTGGATTAAATTTGGCTCCTTTTCGTACGATCTACTCTTTTCTTATAAGACAATACGCGAAAAGAGAGACAGAACTCGCGCGTCTTGTGGCCTCACTGTTCATATCAAAGCTTTGGCGCCATTTTCCACCCTTTTGACTACCATCTGCTTTCTTTTCTTTTCATTTGTAAATTGTAAATATATTGTAGAATATAGGAAGATATTTCGTAGTATTGATCTATAAACGGCGTACGTGTTAAAGTAGTCAAAAATGTGAACTGTTTTGGCGGCAAAATAATATGGTAATCGATTAACAAATGGTGCTGGTGCATTCAAATGATGAATGACGACACGTTCACGTTGCATTAATGACATTTTCAGTTTGGAGCGCCGTGCAACATAAAATTAACCAAAATTATAAAGTCCAAAAAAAATTATAAGTTTGACTGTTGAATAGTAAACTAGTTGAATCATAAAACATTAGAATAACGAAATTATAAATTTTCTAGGATGGATTTTCAAAAAATTATATTATTTAGTAAATGAATGACGTATTGTTTAGTTTAGTGAAAAATTAAAAATGGATAAATTTTAATAAAATCACTTATTAATTTTCAAGTTTTATCCATTCCATACGTTTTTGTATAAGGGGTATTTATTCGGTTGAATCATATTTTAAATGTTAAAAAATAAATAACATTCATGTGTTATGTATTTTTTAGATAAATAAAATGCTATTCAATCCAGTTAAAAAGTAGAATCTACGAGATAAAAAAGTTATTTGTTAATTTTAATTTTATCATTCTATGCCTGTAACTCTGAATATTATGCAACTGACAAACTTACGTTTTTAAATATAAAGACGTTGCCGTAAAAAAAAGGAAAAAACGTTTTTTATTGTCACGGGAAAAAACGTTAAGACATGAAAAATTACATATTCAGTGCTCTATGTCATTGGCAACACATGGACTTTGGTGCACGTAAACGTGAAAATATTAGTGCGTTTTCTTCGTTCGTCAATGTACCGACGGTTCAATTGAACCATAATAAGTTAATAGTAACGTTTAGAGTTTTGAATCAAACGCGTGGGATAAAGAGCGTGAGAGTTATAGCGAGTGAGCATATATTTGAACAAATGGGGTCCGTATGTGAGAATCTGCCAAAAACCTTATTAAGCTAACTTTTATTTACAAGTTCGGACCTAAAAGAAGATATTAATAGATGAGGTTTGTGGTAATGACGAGCACATGGTTTCATGTAAACCGCCCACACGTGTCAGCCGCTATGCACACGTGTCTTCTGCATGCTGCGTTATCCCATTGTCTATCTCTTCACCCTGCACCATTATCGTGTTTTTAACAATTATATGTTTCCTTTTCAATTATTGTTTTCTACGCATCAACTATATTTTATTACATGTCTTCTCCTTACATCTATGTTCTAATGTTGTGTATAATCTTTTTAAATTGCTTGTGATGATTGATCTAATAAAATCCTTTATAATCATATCCATGGGTACAAAAAATTTCAACAAAAAACACTTTTGATGGAGACATTTCTTATTGATTATGCAAAATATGTTGTCCATATTACACGATAACCAAATAGACAAAAAGTGCTAACAAATGAGTACAAAAAAAATTATGCTTTATATCATTTCGGGGCACGATATCTGTCTTAGCAAATGTATTCAACGCAAAGATGTACAATATTAATGTGGTTACAGCAATTTAGCTAGCTCGTTAATTAAAAATTTAAATGTATATATATGCCAGCTTTTGAAGTACGTATGTTGTCTCCAGGTCACGTCACGAATTCGGTGATTCACGTGTAAAATAATCGTAGCCTTTTGCCTTACTAATATTAGTCAATATCTAAAAATTTATTAATTTATTCTATTTTCTCATCCTCTATGCTTCCTTTTCCATCGAAAGTGGTCGATGGCTTTTATTTATTTAAAATGGAAGCAATATCTAATGGAATGTGCAGTTAAAGGATGCGAAACCACAAGTTTATTATAAATTTGTGGATGAATGAAAAACTTATATAAGTAATTAAGTAGAACATGATTCAAAAAGAGGGTTACAGTGGATCGATCGAAAGTATAAAGGCATCAAAACCGGAGTAGGGGTACTCTACTTTTGGACTAAGCGATTAAAAAAACAAAATCTCACCTCACGATTATTTGAAGATGTTGCGGTTGCTCTGCAGAGGATGTGGCCTTGTGGAGAAGAAAATGCAATAAATTCCCCGCGCATTCCATTCAAAAGCAACAGGTATGGCAATAAGAGCCTCGCAACCGATTCTACCGTGGCATAAAAGTATCTGGTTCCCAAGAACCACACCAAAATACTCGATATTTTTTTGGCGTGCGACACTAAATCGACTAATGACTGATTGTAAAATATTGGCATGGAACACTGGTGCTAATCTAGCGTTTCAGCTATGCTCGGATCCAATGGAGAGTCGTTCTCATCTTTTTTTTTATTGCGCTTATCCATAGATCATTTGGTCAAGGTTTACTAGAAATCTGATTCAAATAAAATAAACAGTCATTTGAGAACATGTCCTGACCATTCTTAGTGAGAAATACAAGAACAAACATGTGCTATTTTTACTCCATTATGGATTTTAAATATCAATTTCACTATAGAGAGAAAGAAATGGGAGAAAGCATGGTAATCCAACTACATCTTTATACTTGCGCGAACTGAAAGATGGCATATTTGATCGGTGCATGGAGTTATGGTTAGCATCGAGATAAAAAAAGATTTATAGTTTCAATTTTGATGTACATAAACTAAAGGTAGGCTAGAATCGATGGTTAGGAGAAAGTTGCAGTCATTGTAAAAAGGTATTTTGAATAAATTTGACGAAACTTTTTTTATGATCCGAGAATGTTTTACTGAGAATTCCATAAAAAATAAATTACCGGGAAGTAATGTCCAGTTCTATGACATGTATGTTACAATAACAAATATTTGTTTTTAGATGTCAATGAACACACGTAAAAAAATTCATAGTGGAAAATAAATCAATTCTCGAATCTGTCCACTTCGAGAGTCTCACAAGAGGATGATGACTTGCTATAACATGTTGGCGGCTTCCAATCGTACACGTGACTATTATGTTTGTTGATGACTGGTCGCAAATGATCGATAGTTTCTTGGAAAGTAACTTCTTTCCTTCTCTTTTGTGCGGTGAGGTTGAGGAAACCGTTAGTACAATATAACTTCTATAAATTAATAATGTCGAGACTTGAGACTATAGTTTTTATTTACATAAAAATTAATTGAAAGATAGGTAAATATATGATTTTATGATAATTCCATTAAACTCAAAATAATAAGAACTTTAACCAAGTATAAATCCATACACAAGTCCAATTCTTTTGGTTAAGAAGAAAAGACGGAGGGTTAATTTTTTTTGAGTGATATCCAATTCTCGTCATATAAGAGTTACTTGATACAGTTTATTAGATTCCTTTAATTGTATTTTACATGTTTATAGGTGTTACATGTTCAAGTGCGAATCGGAGCAGTTGAAGTGAAAATGAAAGAAAAATGGACAAAAAAGGAGATGTAGTCTTATATCTGAATTTTAGAAGTTTGACATTAGTTGGAGACTTTTTCAATATCCAAAATGGTACCAAAACAAATATATAGGAGTTAACTTTCATCTACAAATGATTTGAATTGATTTTCATGTCTGAAGTTCAAGATATAATTGTTTACTGAAGACATGTATGATTTGTCGGAAGCTGAAAAAAGCCAATCTTTCAGAGAGTGTGTCAATCAACACGTGACTAGTCAATGTCGGTTTTTTAAGAGTCAATGTTGCTATTTTTTTCTAGTCCAACCCTAATTGGAAAAGGAAACACAAAAACCATATGTTAGGTTATAAATACATGTGTTTATGTCATTGTTTTATGCTATGCTCTATTATGGTGAAATGGAAGATTCCTGGACAATTTATGTTTCTATTTTGACCTCTCTTATGCAAACTATTCCAATCATGATTTTTGTTTCATTAAACATGTCTAGGTAGTTACGTATAAGGTTAAACAAAGTTAATTTGCTTGGGTTATCTTTTAGTTCTTAATCTTAGATTGTTCTTAAAGATTCTTCTAGAGTTATGATCTAGAATTTAATATCTTAGGTTAATTAATCGCCAAGACAAGATTTTTAATTGTTAGATCTATTTTAGGTGAGCAAAATCGTATGCATCTACGCAAAAAAAATTTGGTTTAGGGATTTTATGAAATTATCAAATGTACTCGTTAATGCTTGTTTAGACTGTGAGGATTCACAAAAGAATATACTTTTTCTAGTTTCTAGGGTTAAACAATTCGCACAACGAACATTTGGCGAATTATACCATAATGATTTGAGTTGTAGAACGATTCTAAGTCGAAACCCTAATTTTTCTTCTAGTTTGAAATTATGACTCTTCTTAGGAATTCTCTAGATTTAAAAATATGTTCCATTGATTTAAACCTGTTTTAATTAGAATATTTAGTTTAATTTCCGCTGCCATATTTTCTTTTTAATATTATTTATCTAGCTTGATTTGAACTTAAGAATATGTTGCGTAACTATAGTTCTCCGTGGATTCGACACCCTATATAATATATACTACAACTATATTCACTGTGCACTTGGATTCTTTCTACGAAAAACTTAGAGCATATCATAAAAATTACAGAGAGTTGAGGTTTTTGTTGACTATTTCACCCTCAACAAGGAAACATTTCATGGTTGATATCCAATTCCCATCATATAAGATTTACTTGATGAGTTGTAAAGAGTCACAATTTTATCTAAATATGGCTTCAAAATTGGGTTATCATCAAATTTAGATGAAGAAGTCTGATGTGGAAAAGACAACATTCATGACACATGAAGGGTAATACGGGTTTTTGTTAATGTTGTTTAGGCTAGAAAGTTCACCTGCAACGTTCAATCGGTAATGAATGAGATCTTTTTCTTTACCTTGGGATATTTATATTAGTATTTTTTACGACATATTCGTTTGTAACTTATACAATAAGACTCAGTCACAACATCTAGAGGTGGTATCGAAGGTCCTACGCAGCTACACAGAGCATGTTCTTTCTAATGAGAAAAATTGCTCATTTGGAAACATTGAAGTTCCTACTTAAGTTATGTGATCACTAATTAATGATAAAGTTTTTGTTGAACTCGAAATATATGAAGCGAAGGTAAAGTTGCCTGAGCCAAAGATAATGGCATAATTAAGAGGATTTTTTTTGCGTTTAATCGGGTACCAAATATTTATAAAAGACTATGAGAAAATTGTAAGACCCTTGACATAACTATGAGACTGCAACTGCAACAATTTTCTTGAAATGATTAGCTTGCTTGGACCGAAACATGGTCTAACACCTCTTTAAACTTATCTCTTAACACAATTTCTTTCAAAGATTTATCTAGTGGAGGCTCCTAAATTTATTAGATTTAGAGATATACCGACATCTAACTTTAACTGTTTTGAGAAAATGATTATATTTTGGATTAATTAAGGGTAAATTTGGCGAAAAAAAAAGTTAATGCAACAATTGGCCAACATATATAGGCGTGACGTGAATACAAAGCTATTAGAGGTGTTTGAAATTTGTATGTCTTGAAAAGTTGAGAATCAGTAAGTCCATATTAAATGAAAGAGTATTTTTTTATTTGAAATTTCATGGGAGTCTCTTATTCTTTTAGAAGTTCAATATCCACATTTTTTACTTGATAACAAGAAAAAACTTTTTTGGAAGAGGTGGAGGGGGTAGTGATATGTTTGCTATGCGGGAGGGGGGGGGGGTGAGGAGTAGTGATATGCTTGCTATTCTTATGGTATATATGAGTAGGTTGAAGAGATAGATGAAAAATAAATATCTTCACACGTGGAATTAACAGAAAATTCTTTAATTCAGAACACATTTTCATCATCTAATTAATGATAAATCTTATCTTTTATTATATTTTTATCGTTTAACATGTGAAAACAATGTACTTAATGTTTCTAAAGTTCATGGTTAGTCATCTTTTTCAGTTACAATATCAAAGTTTCCTTATTCTTCTTTCACTCTCTTAACTCTTTATTCTCATGTCTTTTCTTCAATAAGAATAGCTTATCAATGACATGATATTAACTTGTGCTCATTTTTGGAGTATAAATTAAATCTCTTCATATTAATTTGTGTGGGTTATTATTTAGGATATATGATTAAAGATATTTTCTGAACGAGATTTCGCATACTAGGAGTATAAGTGTTCATTTTAGAACTAAAATCTCAAAAGCTTTTACATAAATGTAAGAATTCATAAACCAATAATATAAAATAATCCATAAACTGCCACTAACGATAGATACTCAAAAGTTTTGAATTTACTTAAATACATCTACCATTTTATTGCCCTCGTGTATTTAAACCTTCTCATATTAGTTTATTTAACGTCTTAATGTATATAAAGTACTAATCGAAATTGGATTTGAATCAATATGCAATTTTTTTTTTTCAAACTAACGACTGAACTCTAATTTGGGATACATGTAAAAGAAATCAAATGATTTGCTTGATTATATGAAACTTACTATGTATATCAATTTCACATAAGAGCCGTTTGAAACTATTAATTTTTTCTCAAATAAGTTATTTTTTAGATTTTTTTGCGTAGAAATTTTGGCATAATATATGTAAATCAACCTCAAATCTAATATTAAAGAAAAAAAACATAATACTAAGAGTCAACCTATTTTTAAGAATATTGTCCAGAGATTCCGTTTATGATTTGCAGGAAATAGTGGCGAGTGTAGAATAAACTCACTGAAAAGTAAATCTATGCATGACTCATGTTGATATTCCGAAAGTTTTTATAAATGTCAAAATCACGCTTATTGTAAAATGATTGGAATAGTATTGATTTGTTAATCTATAAAATAAACATAGTAAAATCTATTAAGCATAATTTAGATTCTGAGAAGGAAAAATTAATAAAACGAATTGGAAAAATATAAATGTTTATACAATAGACTGATCATTTTCGACGTATAGTCTAATTTTGATACAAAAATCTTGCTTTTTTTTTTTTTTTTTTTTTTTTTTCTTTGTCTAAACTTTTTATCTGGTGCGTGACAATAATTTAAAAGAAAAAGTCTACCGAAAACCGGTATGATTGTTCTTTAAATTCCAAGTTGGACAACCGCTAAATCCTTGACGTGGTAAAGCCTTTATCAATCTCCGATCTTTTGAGGAAGACGAAAAAGACGACGAAGAGGAAGAGCTCGAACTGTAGTTCTCGAATCTCTCCGATTCACCACAAGAATTAGAATCACCGTCGCGAGCATTATAATCTGATGGATAATACACGCAAATGTTTATGTATAGATTGATAAATAATAAATCTCTTGTAATAGGATGTTATTATTTCATCTTATATCTTAAGTATATATTAATTATAGCATGTATATATTCACGTGTTTACATCAATGGAAAGTAAGCAATCCATAAACATTTTTATTTTTTTAAAAAGAATATGAATTTGATTCACAGAGTGATTTTATGACTTGATTTTTTTGTAGCAAGATTAATGAAAAAAAATTAGCAATTCCTTTCGAAATACTGTAGTAGTCGTTTCGCAAATTTATGAAATTAATTAAAATTTATACTAAAAAGTATGTATTTCAACTATTTTTTTTAATGATTCCTCTTCTCCATACTCCATTTTATTTTTCACATTCCTTAGTTTTCATATGGGGAAATAAATTAAACATATAAAAAAAATCAATATTGTAGAAGTCTTGTGAAATCTCCAAGGAAAAGAAAAAACTGAAAACCAATATAGTAAAGTTACTATAAACGTACGTAACGTTTAATTACCTCTACTACGAAGCATGATTTGGCTTGACCATCTAGAGAAACATCTCTTACGAAGATTCTTCCATTTCCAAAGTTTAAGATTCGCCGGGAAAAGAGAATGTTTATTAGAATCTCCGACGAGGGACATTGAGGGTTTAGGAAGGCCACGACTTAGAAACGCCGGCGGAGGAGTAATCGGAGGAACGATTTCTTCCGGCGGAGGATTGATCGGAGTTCCTGGTTGCATCTCCCATTTAAAAGGAACTCCGTCGTCGAGACTCCGATGATGATAGTAATAAAAGATTCTAGAAGAAACTCCGACCGATGAATTTCGTGAGATGACTGATAACTCTCTCTTGCATAGATCGTCTTCCATTAACAATAAAGAAGCTTTTGGCGTTGGAGGTGCGTTATTGTGTTCAAGATTCATTATGATGTTAAGTTTGTGACTCGAGAGAGGGAAGAGATAGACAAGTGTGAGATTTATTAGAGATGATAAAGAATGCAAATTTGCGTGCGTATATATATGGAAAGAGATATATTCTTGCCCGAAAAAAATGGGCGTAAGAAATTAAAATAAATTGATCTTGATGTTTAGGAGAGTTGACTACGTGAATCTTAGACGCATGATGTGTTGTATATTACATGTAACGAGTTTCGATAATAATGTATTTAGTTTATAAAATAATCAAGGGTTTGACTTTATAATATACCAACAAATCCCTATTGCTTATTTCTTGGGTGACTCGGTTCTTTGCACGGGCGAATAAAGTAGCTAAGATCAATTTTATTTCTTTTTCATTATAACCAATTTATTAAAAATACATCGAAATAGTTTATAGTCTAGTGGTCTCATCGATTTAATCTAAAGATAAGACCGGAGCATTTACATTGCAAATCCATTATCCATTCTAAACTGCGATTATAGAAACGCAATTATCCAAAAAGGAATAAACCATAATTGTAATTATGAAAATCATTGTAGTGCTAAGGAAATGTTTTGATGTATTTCTTTGGTATCATTAGCTAAAGAAAATAGGGTATTTGATTTTCTTTTCTTTTCTTGACAATATAAGAAAATATTTAGTTTCCTTTATTATAAAATCTATGTTAACTTTAATATGAAGCGCACGTTAATACAAGTCCAAGGACGGTTGATTTCATATGCGCATGTGAGGCAATGACTAATTCCCTTAAGAGACGCCAAACTTTGCGTACTCCTCAATTTCATTATCGTTTCATTTTATCTCATTTCTTTCAATCATTGCACAAATCACGTAATTACCATAACTAAACCCATTTTTACGAAATCATATCAAATCGTAAATATCAAACATTACCAAAACAAAACTCATATCTAGAGATAATATAGAATCGAGAAAGAAAAGAAGTCCACAAGTCACCTAAATTGGACCGACCAAAGCAACCAAACCGTGAAATGGTTTCAAAGTGATTTGATCGGTTTGGTTGGAATTTGAAACAAAGAACATGGTGTTTTCTATATAATTTTACTCTGTGTGCGATTGATTACTAATTAGATATGATGATAATGTAACAGAGAAGAGTCATGACAGTAATCAACAACCATCATTGAGAACCATATGATTTGTTGTACAGCACACTAGAGACTTGATCATATATAATTAAGATTTTAATATCCCAAGGAGAAAATGATAAAACTAAAAGTTGAAAATATACAATAGTTGGATACTGAAAGAGAGGTTTTTTGGTGCTAAGACTAGATTTTTGGGACACATACCTTAGCAAACTTAGATCCATGGCTTTGAGTTCTAACATTTTTCATACTCACTGTGCATACGTTTTATATAAAGCTGATTATTTTTCTAAGAAGATAGAATGAAAGGAGGAGTTATAAAATTATAAGTATACCTCAGCTGCCAATGGGACTACAGATTCCCTGCAACAAATGTTTGTTAAATTTTTAATTTATTTCCCATAGAAATCTTTCTTTATGCCATTATCAAAAGAATATAATACCTTCGCTGGTCTGATTTTGATTTTGGGAGATGTTTAGACATTATGGACTCCTGCAATTAATTCAGGTTTTATTATATCTCCTCTCAGTTTCTAAACACATTCCAAAAAAGTGTAGTAGGTAAAGAAAATGAGAAAGAGGACCTGTTCTTGAATTATGCTTCTTGCTTCGACGAGCTGAGCTTCAAGTTCAAGCTCTCTCTCTGTTGCTTCAGATGTAACCGATGCTCCTTTAGGTCCATCTTGTAACTCAACCATTCGCTCCTTTTGTTTTAGTTCCCAAGAGAGATAAGATGAAACAGCAAAACAAAAATTAACCACTGATTAAAGATGGATCTTTGTGTAAATCCACAATGTCAGGCAATATAAACCTTTATGGAAGCCATCTTAGTGCGTAAACTTTCCTCTATTTGACCTCTAGCCATCCGGAAAGGTAGATCAAAGACGTCCTGTGTAACGACTAGTTAGATACTGGGCAATCACTTATCTTTGATTATATAAACAACACTTAGATTTATGCATACCGTCTTTCCACCCAGTGGAGATTGTGAAGGATCAGCTTCACGTTTCACATTGGCAGCCAATGAAGGATTAGCTGACCCGTTTGGAGCATTTAAGAAATCACGCATATCTGTCTGCAACAAACCAACAGATAAAAAAAATACTTTGCTTATGAATAAACATTTCAATGTACCAAACTTAAGCTAAGTGTGAAGAAAGAGCTTTACCTGCATGGAACGAAGTAGTGCTCTTAGATTAGTGTTCTCAGCCATTAATTCTTGGTTTTTCGCTTCATATGCATCCACCTGCAGGGACGAAATTGTTAAAGAAATGCGTTTGAAAAGTTTGCATAATGATATTGATTTTGTAGAGGCTTACTATCTTTTTGTAGAAATCAGTATCAGTCTTCTTCCCATTCCAAGTCCCACGCTGCCTCCCTTCTTTCTATTATGTATATTACACTATCAGTCAAGTGAAAAGACCGCATATTCATCATTAAGGGTTGGAAACACCAGATTCGAGTAAAAGACCTGTAGCAAATTCATAATCTCCATTCCAGATCTTGATTCTTTCTTTTTCTCCATCAATACTTGATTCAGGCGTTCCTGCAAGAAAAACAAACGAAAAGAAAATTAGCTTCCAATGCAGAATCAAACAGGATACAGAAAAGTCAGTTCAACGATATAAGATACACAACCTGCAACTTAATGTAATCCTTTTCCTTTTTCTTCATTTCGTGTATCTGTTGAGCTTTGACTTGCTATTCAGGGATTATAGAATAAATGTAATCAACCAATCAGTACAATTTCCTCAAGATGAAGTAGTTAACCCAAGCAGCATAAACTACTCATACCTGGTTACCAATCACCATCCTCTGGAATTCATCCCTCTCCTGCTGTAGCTTTTCAATCTGGGACTTCAAAGCTGCTGTGTTTTTAGCCTCCTGTACAAAGCGTAAATTCATAATCAAACAAGAGTCTAATCAAAAAAAAATTTCAGCTAAAACCTGACAAGACTCACGGTTCTGGTGATTGTTGCAATTTCCCTATCTTTCTGTTGGAGTTGCGCTTCAAGCCTCTCAACTTTAGCTTCAAGTCTAGTTATATCTGATTGTTGTCTATACCAAGCAAAGGAAGCCATATAAATATAAGGAAAATTTTCAGCAAATCAGAGTGGAAAAGCTCAAACATACTAAGCTAAAGCAAGATAAACAATTAAAACTGCTAGAACATTAGGCAAATGAATTACAAACTATAGTCCATGGAATAAGATCCAAATTTTCTTTAATAAAGGTCAAATACTATCATACCTGAAACACTAAATAAGTAAACAACGACTACTAATATCAAGTGGCTCTAAACGGCAATTACAACCTAGCACCAGACCAATTGTCAATCCTCCAAGTATAATCAACCGCTATGCAACTCAAATTAAAGGAAGAGAAAAGTTCACCTCTGTCTTTGCTCGTTAGCAGATTCCCTAAACTCTATGTCACGTTGTCGCTGCTGCAGCAACAAGTACATACAATTGCAGGTCCTTGAGATGGAAACCTAATCAATAAAACCCTAATCAGAACCCAAAACATCCCCACAATTTCAGGATTAAGAACGAGTTAATAATAAACCCACCGGGTCATTCGAAAAGAGATCGAGCGAGGCGGGAAATCCAAATGTAACCATCGTCTGATTCAAGTACTTCGTACAATGCTCCAAGTTGTCCACATTTGCGAAGGTGTAATCCCTTCTCAAAGCAAAAAGAACAAAGAAAGAAACACTGTACTCACCGGAAGTATTCGGAGTAAATTAAACCCTAGGGGATGGGAGAAAGAAGAAAACTAACCCCGTTGCAGACTGAGATGAAAACTGTGAAGCAGAACCCAGAGAATGAATCATGGAACTTGAAATTCGAGAGAAATATAGAGAAAACACATCGGAAAGAGTAATCTTACATTGAGATCGAACTCGGCATCAGTCGGCGGCATTTTCGAACGAGCTACAAAAAATCCACCGGAGAAACAAACGGCGTGAGCAACGACGACAAACGCGGAATCGCTCTGAGGAATAGATCTAAGCGAGCAGAGAGGATGAAGAATTCAAAAATCAAAATATCTGAAACGGAATGTTTCTGGAGAAGAGCGAAAAAGTTTTAAAACCTCTTTTCTTCACTTTGCTTTTTATTTCAGTAATAATCAAAAGGAAATTCTTTTTTTGATGAGCTCTAATTTGCCGAGTGGGTGACTATGATCCAGTGCTGAGACACCCACCGGTTATCGTGCTCCTCAACGTGATTTTGACTCGCCAACGGTTTATGGATTCAGTTTACAGAACTCGCCTTCAAGTAAGGACTAAGGAGAAACGCTGACCCACACCGTTGAGAACCCATCGGACTAGTAAGCCTCATTGGGCTCAAATAAGGCCCAAACTATGTTACCTTCTGATTTAGTGACAAAATGATTATTATTGTTTGGTTAGAAACAGACCAAAACAGCATGAAATTGTTTGATTGTTGTGAGAAGTTTAATTGTTATCGGGGAGTGAAATAAGCAAACATTAACGTATGTCTGTAGAATCGAAAAAAACAAAAATCGAGACAAATTAATTAGATGATTAAAATAAAGTGAAATTTGTGAGAGATAAATTATAATCTATGAAATCGATGTAAATTTTAAACATTTTTCCATGCCTCCCATGTCGGATCTTCGAGTCTTCTTTCGAATCCCGAGTATAAAATTAAATGTATTTTATGTACACTTAACACCATGATTATTTATATAATAAGTAGGACTAGTTTGCTTCAAACTTAAGAAAATATGCTTCTTGTGCTTCGTTTTATGTCTTCTTGGGTTTGCTAAGCTCATTGACACCTCTTGCTTGTTGGATCCACCGTTATCAAAAGAAAAACAATTGCTCAAGAAAATTTAAAAATCCTCTCAAACATAATATCATAACTACTACTTATTGTTTCGCCTATGAAGATATAAAAATTGATATAGCTGTGTTTATTTTACTATTATATGCATAATTTTTGAATAGTGAAATACTATACTACTTGTTCGGTTTTAAAATAATGTGTACTGCTATGCTAGCTAGTATTGCTTTGGAATCAATGGTGTCCTTAGCTATCATAATTTTTACTTTAATCATTAATTGTCCAACTATTTTTAGTCTGATTGGGCCACAGAACAGTAAAAGATTTACAACAGTTAAAATAAGTAAATATACATTAAATTGTATTAAAAATTAAATCTGCTGTACTGTCTATAGGTTAGTCCCAAATTCTAATTCCGAACAAGGGTTCCTATGGGGTTCAAGTCTGCTTTAACCCATTGTATATCTTCAAATTCTAACATAATTACTCATGTTTTTAGTTTGCAAGTGGATCTCATTGCAATATTGGGGGAATTGAAGAATTTGTTTGCTCGAAGACAATTTGAATTTATGATAAAAACCTGCAGTACCTTATACATGTTAGTATTCGACTATGATTGTTTCAGAGTTATAATTTGTTTGAGTGAATTTTTGTGAAAATTTTATTGATTTAATACTTGAGTGTGAAAGTATTTGTTTAGTGTTTTAAGTCATGCTTATGAGTTTGATTTGTTTTGCTTATAGGATAGAGATTTTAAGAGCTTGTTTTTGTTTAGAAATTATACTGAAAAAAGATTAACAGAAAGCCATGCGAGATGGCAAACCAATGATGCCAGCCAAGACAATCGAAGCTAGTAGAACAGAGAAAGCAAGTCTTGCGCCCAAGACCAATACAAACTCCCACATCCTAAACCTTTTTTAGGGTACATCCGAAGCATATGCCACACGTATAAAGGTCATAAACGATTCATCCGAACCAAAAAAGGGAGAAGGAAGGCCGACGACTGACCGAACCTTGAATCATGATGCACTCTGAAGCCAAATTATTTATATCCACCCAACCTTC
This sequence comes from Euclidium syriacum, assembly GCA_900116095.1. Lineage (NCBI taxonomy): Eukaryota > Viridiplantae > Streptophyta > Magnoliopsida > Brassicales > Brassicaceae > Euclidium > Euclidium syriacum. The sequence continues at coordinate 8,282,817 of FPAK01000006.1, forward strand.
ATGGGAAGATTCGATCGTCATCCTGAAGGGGGCCATGGTGGCATCCAAAGAAGGAGGAAACTGAGATCGTGAGCCATGCGAAAAACCAGAGCACTGATGACATGAGCCCCTACGGATGGATTTCTTATGAAACCACATGCAACCAACTTCAAGGGCTTCGAGTCAGTAAAATTATCAAAGAGAACCTTTCGAAAGAAATATGAGGTCCGAAAAAGATCTCAATTAAGGAAAATAAACTCATAAATCGAGTTTGTATGTCAAATCAAAAGTTGGAGGACAACTACAAAAAGATAAAAATACAGCTTATAAAGGTCAAGGAGACCGGTCAAATCATAAAAGTTCTATTGACTGAACGAGATTCACGAAGCATTTCAGAAACTGGAAAATAAATTCCTCGGAATTAATTTATAACATATACATTAATTCCTTAACTGATATAACGTAGTCAAAATATTTTTTTTTTTTGGGGAGGGGGGAGAGAGGGATAACTGTTGGTAACAAAATCGTAGCCCATAAAGAAAATAAACGAAACCTAATAAAAATTAGCCTGGCCAGATGAGAAGGAGAGACCCAACAAAGTCAACCAAAATATAAGGATGATCTCGAACTTAAAACCCTGTGTTTAGTTCAAAAGGTTATCATGAAGTCGAGGCAACCGAGTTCAGAAATCACACTCACCAGCTAGTAATTGTCGGTTAACATCATATCATAATGACCATATAGAGGTATTATTGGCGGATCAGCTAGAGTTAAAGTGACATTAAGACGAGAATCATGTCTATAAAAGGAGAAAAAAAGTGAGTTACCAAAAGAAAATATATTCTCAACTTTAATACCCACACTAGATATACATTTAGCTCTCAGTATAACATATTCGTTTTGGACTCAAATTCTACTTAGTATTCTTGTAACCCGAAAACTCATACTAAGTTACTAACTAACCTTTGATCATTTGTGTATTCACTCTAGTCCCCGCTTACTTAAAATAACTTGCCAGCTCCTACCCTTCATATACATTCGACTAATATCTCGTCTACTACTCGATCCTTTATAGCATCCACAATGCACCACTAAATTTGTACCATCTTTCATTACTACGATATTATTTTATCTGCTTTATAGTATGATTACGCATCATGCAATATACATTATTTTGCAATGATAATGTTAGTAATTAAAATCATTATCTAGAATGAATTGTTTTTCATTAGAAAAAAAAAATACATCTTCAGAGATATTCTAGATTAGAATACGCAAAAAGTATGGATTAAATTGTTTGCATACAAATGAAATTAAAGGAATCATTACTTAATGTTGAACTTTAATTATGAACGTTTTCCACTTCTAGAGCGTCAATCGTTCTTATTAGATTACACTTGAAGATGTTGGCGTATTTTCAAATGTGTTTTTGTAGTCACATGTTATATGGTTTACTCGGACTTCTTCAAAAATTGTGTGTAGGTTCAAATTGGTATGTTTTGGTTCACTTGATTGCAAAACTCATATCTCCTTTAATGAACTAATTATCTCGTGCTAATTCCACTCCGAAAGGCATCCTAGTTGATCTAAGAATGTAGTTCAGGTGGTCGTTGGACTATACCAGTTGATCTTGCGCTTCATTTCGTTAAGACAAGGTTCATAGATCTTATTTTACGGCATGAATGGATGGTAGTCGATCTAAATGGTTCCATGGTTGACGCTTGATATAATGACCTCGTCATCTTCTCTGGCGGCACCCCGACCTTCTCCACTCATCACTCGAGCTATGCACCACTGTTTTCCCTCCACTCCCCCTCGCGAGTCTGATTCTACCATGCCGCCTGTCCTCTTTTCACCACTCCTATTTCGTCTCTAGACTCCCCTGCTCTTCTCCTTTTTTCGCCGCATGCTTCTCCCTCCTTTTTTTTTTTTTCTCCTCTCGGTTCTATTTCATTTCTTTCAAGTTATTGTAAAAAAAATTGGATCGCAAAGCGCTTATGGGTTTTGTTCGAGTAATTAAACCAAATATTCGTTCTTATCTAGGTACATATCATATAAATATATTGGTGTAGTATAATACATCCATTAAACTTGCGAGACATATCAGTATTTGTGTGTGTGTCATAGATGATGGATTTATTGATTGATGAGTATGCGTTTAGCGTTTGTAATTTAACACCTTTTTTTGTATCTTCTTCGTGACCTTGACACATGTGTTTGTATGTATCTAACTATCTATGAATACATGTATGTGTAAAAAGAAGATGACGTGGAGCTACCCGACCAGGCGCGAGGCGTTCGGCGACGGCAGCGCGGTCGTCTCCGCAGCCCATGCGTTACAATTTACAAGATCTCTTTTCTATACCTTGTTTATTTATTTATTACATTTTATATATAATCTCTTTAATTTGGAGTTTTCTAGTTCATATTCATTATTATATTCATTCTTGTAAGATGTTTTTTTTTGCTTACTTATGTTTGATTTACCATCAGCTTGCTTCTTGTTCACGTAACACTTTCTAAAACCTTTTTATTTTCATATATGCATATATAAATTGCACACTACAATGAAATATTGAAAGAAAAAAAAAAAAGGGTGAAGTACATACATTTTCAGTAACAGCTTTTGCTCCAACAGTGATAGATTAATAAAGTAACAATATCATTTAATACAAATGCATAAAGTGACAACAAATCTATGTGAATCCAATTGTTTCATTCAAATAATTTACTATTAATTGGACTGTTAATGACGGATCCTTTGTTTAACGGGAAACCCAAAGAGCAGAGATACTTAAAAAGTAAATGTAAAAATTTAAGACAACATTGAACCAAAAATAAAGACACCTTTTGCCACACAACTTACGCCTCCTCTCTATCTATTTATAAGTACATACATTCACTTTAACCACAATCTCATCAACACAAAATCAAACACAGGCTCCCTCTTTCTCTCTCTAGCATAGCATAAGATAAAAGACTCTTTTGAGTTCCTCATAACCGCTGTCTCCTCTAAGTTACAGAAACCCTAACACCCTTAAATCTCAAAATGAACAGTTACGAGCCACAAAGCCAAGAGTCTTTGAAAAGAAGGTTTCATCAAGACAAATCAACACCTTTCATGCCCAAACCTATTCCAATTAACCCTAATACTAGCAACTCAAGCTCCGGAACCGCCGGTAGATCATTCCCAGGGTTTGGTCTGAACGTGGACGACGATCTAGTATCGTCGGTGGTTCCTCCGGTGACGGTTGTGCTGGAGGGACGTTCGATCTGCCAACGCATTAGTTTGGATAAGCATGTGAGTTATCAGAGCCTGGCTTTGGCTCTGAGGCAAATGTTTGTGGATGGGGGGGATTCTACTTCGGAGACATCGGACGGTCTAGATCTCTCCAACGCCATTCCTGGCCATCTTATTGCTTATGAAGACATGGAGAACGATCTTCTTCTCGCTGGTGATCTTACTTGGAAGTAATGCTCTTCTCCCCAACATTAATCTCTTCTTTTATTGTACTCCTTTTTTTTTCCAAGCTTTTGTTTTTATTTTAGATCAGTTGCCAAAGTTTTATTATACTCCTTTTCTTTCTTAGATTTTTTAGATTTTGCACACATAGTAGAAAATATATTGACAATACTTATTATTATACTTTTATTAAGAGAGGTAAACTATAAAAATCTTATACATTTATCTATATTATTCAAATTTCACTTAGAAAAAAACAAAACATCTACTTTGTGAAATATATTTTCATCTCAAACATGTGTATTATTTATTTAAGAAACGGAGAAATTATTGAGTATTAGATAATGTTATTGATGTCGTACGTAGGTACGTGTGAACGTTCATGCAAGACAATAACATACTTTTTTTTGTTTGTTTTATGCTTCGAAAAAACTTGAATCTCTCTTATGAAAAAAGAAAACACAAACTTTGGTCTCATATATATTTGAACATAAATAGATGGTTAATGAGGAAATTTGGTTTGTGGATGACACAGGGACTTTGTTCGTGTAGCGAAAAGGATTCGAATCTTACCGGTGAAAGGAAACACAAGAAAGGTTAGAAGAAACGAGTGAGTGAGTAGAGATAAAACGATGTCAGAAGATGTTTGTAAGCAGTCAATGTCGGTGATTCCCAGGGGCATTATTGTAAAATAACCATCGGATGTGTTTTTGCTTCTTTATTCACTTATATATCTTCCCACGCAGTTTAATTTTTTTATATATATGTGAAACAACGAAATAGTTACTATAAGTGTTCTAAGTTTGGTGAAATGAAAAAACGATATGAAACTCGAGCTAAAATATTAAGTATAGATTGTAAACGACACATGTAAGTGATGCGTAAAAAAAAAGGAGATTCGAGACATAACAGAAGGAATCAAAGCAACAAAAGAAAAAACAAAAGTAGTAGATAGATTAATGTTTGGGAGTGACAGTTGTACATTTGTTTAAACGTTGAGAGACAATTTTGTTTGGTCTCTTGTCATGTCAAGACAAACTCACTCAATTTTGTCTTCAATACCCAAAATCATAACCATTGACGACATAAAACCTCACGGCATTGTCATGTAAACGCCAAAAACAATAAAGGACAAAACAGTCAGCTTCTCACCAATTTATGATTCCAGTTTTTATCATCATTACCCTTGAAGAAGAAGTTTGAATCCTTAGTTTGAATCCTCAAATGGAGGCAAACCCCATTCCTCTGGTTTGAAATCAACTAGAGAAGTTAAGATCTGATCTGCAACATCTTGGTAAGAGATATCTAGTCTTGGATCTGGCACCATCACCACGTTCCTGTATAGACAAATCAAGAAGATATGTAAAAGTCTTTTCTTTTGGTATATGAATGTGTATCGATAATTATGAGAAACTGCACTTACATTCCAGCGTTTTTACCAGCAAGAACTCCAGATGGAGCATCTTCAAACACCAGAACCTTCTTTGGATCCACAGGACCGTCCTAAAGAATCAGGTAGTAATAAAAATGGTGTTTATGTTTAGATGCTCATGCACACTTATATATAGTGTTAACGAGCTTCCTCTTATTACCTTAAATCTCCTAAGTGCAGCGAGAAAGCCATCAGGGGCAGGCTTTCCTTGCTTCACCTCTGGATCATCACCACGAACTATATGATGCATCAATGAGAATAGCTCTTTGTGTCTTTGTGTTTTTAATTCATAGTGACGTGTGTGAGTTCTGCAATCATACATTCCATAGTAAAAACTCAGTTTTTGAATTTGCACACTCAATGGTATCTAATGAGAAATAGATATGATGATGCAGTAAAAGAGTTACCCCGTTGCAACACAAATCGGAATATTCTTCACGTGGAGATGCTTGATGAGTCTACTAGCCCCTGGAACAATGGAAGAGGATTCATTCATAACAGGAAAAGTTGAAATGATTGGTCTTAGTATATTTCAGCGGATTGATATTTTGTTTGTGTGCAAAGATATTGTGATTGTACCTGGCATTAGCTCACTAGTAGGGAAGAGGTCTTGTAACATTGACTCTCTCTCGACAAGGAAGTCTTCGGCTGAAAGAGAGTCACTGATTCCACTTTCCTCGACAAAAATCCTAGCAGCTTCTATTGCTTTTCTTCCCATCATTTTAGCTTTGAGAGACCAATCAAATGTTTTGTTGAATCTAGCTAGTATGATTTCCTGAACCTCAGTGTAAAACTTCTCTGTGTCTGCATATAGAAACCATAGAACAGGATTTTCCGGCAGCATATTAATCTCAATTTTCCAATTTCAGATTAGATTCAACCTAGTTCATTGATCCAAACAATCAAATACACATCATCTTGATACCCTCACATGAATGGAATTGAAATCCTAATAACGATGAGCATATCACATAAAATGGCTTGTATAAAATCTATTCGATTGAAATAAGAATCTAAACAGCAGCTATGTTCAGTAATTCGATCCAACAGAGCAATGTTCGTTACAAGGACTAAGAAAAGCAAAGATCGAAGAGCAGATGCGAGGAAGTTACCGAGAAGAAGACCGTCCATGTCGAATATGACGTGAGTGATCGATTCTCTGCCGGGGACGGCGGCTGCGGCTACTGGAGTCGACATTGATGGTACGATTATGATGGATCTTTTCTGGAGGCTCCGATTAGGGATCGCTGTGGAAACCTTTCGCGAGGGAAGAATCGAAAAGCTAATGGTTTCTACTTTTCTGGAGTGACAGCGAATCGAATTTACTAACTTGGCTAGATTTACGCTCATATCTATGAGACTATGACGGATATAATAAACAAGGATCATTTTAACATGGTCCGGGTCTTGTAAATGGGCCGAATCACATAACATAGAGACTCGACCTTTTTCCCGTATGTAGTTGCAAATCTGAATTTTGGAGATGTCTAAACTCAAAACTCAAAACTTATCACTGAACCTAAGATACATACAAGTCAACAAACCTCTTAGTTCATTTAAAAGGTTTATTTTTTTTAATTATTAGGAGGTTCTGAATTGAGATCGGATATTCCTGTAAACCCTAAATTAGAGTATATTATATGATTATGTACCAAGCGTCATTCGAATTTATAATCTCTAGAATTTGCCTAAGATGCTAAAAATATTTGGTTCCATATATTATCCAAAGAGATCAACAACCAAAACCATTAGTTTCCTTGTGGAATTCCTTAGTGTCTCTAAAATGTTCACCACTTGTTCTAACCTTAGCCTTAGCTTTAATCTCTCATTCTTGTCTACATTAGAAGTCGATTTGAGCTTTTTGAACTGTCATTCATCATTCCCAATCGCCAGCTTCCTTTGATTACGATGTCTTTCAATGAGTACAAGAAATAGAAAATAATCAAAAGATAAAAAAAGATCTCTCGTTTTAGTTAAGAAAAGAGAAATGACTGGTTAACTACATGCGAACTACTAATAGGTCAAAGTAGACAATAATATGTTATTTGATGAGTATTTATTGCACTCTTTAATATGCTCATATTTAATAACCATTGAATTTCCGAGTTTATATGAGCAAGTAAAGGTAAATACAAAACTATATTTCTAAGAGCACCCCTATTAGAGGTTTTTATCTGTAATTTTTAAAAAAGAAATTATATTTAAATCGTGGGTTCCATCATTTTTTAAGAGACTGACTCTTAAAGTTTCTTAGTTAAGAGACTGTATCTAACTGTTTCAGCGACGTGGCTTATTTCGATTAGTCTGTTTTTTTTTTTCTCGTCTTTAAGAAAAAAAAATTAAAAAAAATTAAATTTACTTTTTTTAAAAGACGGTGAGACAGTCTCTTTAATGGGGATGCTCTAATGGGGATGCTCTAAGGACGATGAACCTGATTTCTTAACATTCAATTTAGCATTTTACTAAATAAAGGAAATAGTTTGAAAAGCAGAAATCTTATAATGAAAATTAGAATGTTATAAGCGTTAAAGACGAATACAATACGAAACATAGTCTTTTGAGAGGTCCAACAACTTCAAAAAAAAAAAAAATCTTAATTAAAATGAAGTACAATTAAAAAATTACTCTTACCCTTATTAACTAATATTACACTAATTATCAATACCATTAAATTTTTTTAAACAAGGATATTAAGGGTAAAATCGTATTAATTAAAAAAATTCTTAGATCAAACCTGTACGCTAAAACCAAACAAGATGGATTACATCCGACTAAAGTAGATCAGAGACGCGGACCCCTTTATTTTTAAAATCTCAGTCGTCAAATTTTATTACTCTAATCTCGACTGTTAAAAATAAAACAAACGACAACATCACAAGCCCAATTTTACTTATTGGAATAGGCCTTACGTGAATGATTTAGCATATTTAAAAGCTTATTTCACAAAAATATTAGGGAGGATTATTTATCTAGTATGAAATTTTTAAAAAATTACTAGACTAGTATTAATTTTTTGACCCTTAAAATGAATTTTTTCGTACCCACAATACCTTTAAAACATTTGACAAGAAAAAACATATTTACGAAAATGCCACCTTACCAGCAAAAAAAATCCGCATATTATTTTTTTAAAATCCGCAAACATGTGTCGAAGATTTATTTTTTTTCGGATTTGTTTTGCAGATTTAAATGTTTACGGATTTTTTTAACAATTTTATTGTACTTGTTGTAGTTTTATTGCTTTGTTGCGGATTTCAAAAAATCCGCAACAACGAAAAACTTGCTTAAAATATTACTAAACTAGTACAGAAAAATCCGTAGTGTAACAGATTTGTTTATAGTGTAACAGATTTAATTTTATGCGGATTTTTTTTGCGGATATAATTTTTTTTGCAGATTTGTTTTTTTTTGTCGAAGATTTTTACGCGATTTTGCAGTTTTTTCATAATTTGCGAATTTATTCTGCAGAGTTAAATTGTAGTGCCGAAGATTTAGTGTATTTTGTGCAGATTTATTTAACTCTGCAACACTGGCAAAGATGCTCAAAAAATTACTAAAATAGTATTGTAGTGTAACATATTTATTTCTTTTGTTACAGATTTATTTAAATTTTACGGATTTTTGACATCTGATGAGGTAGCAAGAGACTAATAGTTTTTTTTTTTTTGCAGATTTGTTATTCACTATCCAAAAAAAAATCTGTAATTTTTTTTTTTTTAAAAAAACAAGAATTTTGTTTTGAAAATGTTTTTTTAAATTTTTCTAAAAACTGGACGATTTTTTTTTTTATAAAAAGATTAGGATTTTGAATGTCATTTTTTAAAAAAGTTTAAAATTTAATTTCAATGTCACTTTTTAATCAATATAAAAAAATTCTAACTTTTTAATTTTAAAAATTGTTCCGTCCTATTATTAAAATTTTAGAAAAAATAAATTTCAAAATAAAACTATAGTTTTTTAAAATAAATACGTACAAAAATTTTTCAAAATTTTTTTTTTAAAAAACATTTTAAAAAAAAAAAAACCAAGATATTATTTTGATTTACAAATACGTTATAAAATTAATGTTTTAAAAAATTAAATTTTACTATTTTTTTGATTAATTCACTAAATATTGTTAACTTTTTACTAACTTTGTATAAGGATATTTTAATATTTTAGAACTTTTTTAATACTAATTTTGTAAAAGAATACTAACTTAATAATTACAGTAAAGATTCATACTATTTAATTGAAAAAAAACTTGCAGACGATTCCTTCTTACAATTTAAAGGATCTAAATTGAATTGACTTCTTTGTAATATTTTTATCTATAGTTTTGGATTTAATATTTTTAAAACCATAACAATATATACGTTTTGCAAACTTTAAATAACTTTAATTTATTAGCAAACCGTATACTCATGAAGGAATATTAATACTATTAAAAATGTCTTTATCCTTACAACTAAAATTTCACATATTACCAATATCATTATGGATTTTTATAAAAGGTTAGTAAGGATAAAATCGTGTTAAAAAATATAATCTAAAAACCAAAATTTTGTTGAAACCAAAAAAATCGGGTGTGATCCGGATATAGTCGGAAAAGGACGTGGATCCTCGTTTTTTAAAATCCCAGTCGTTCGATTTTGGTTCTAATCTGAATCGTCCAAAAAACAATTTCTTTTAAAAAATCTGAAAAAATGGGCCATGTGGATAATTTCTGTTTTGGGTTTGAAATAGAACTGATGCCAATAAATAATTTACCACTTAACACTAAAAAAAAGAAAACTCCTATATTTTTTCAACTTATTTCCGAAAATATCTTCCCTTAATTTTCTCTGATTTAAAATACTTTTAAACCCAATTTGAAAATTATGGAAAACTCATATATTCTCTCCAAAAAAATTCAATATTTTCTGTAAAAAAATAGAGGCCAGCCGACTTTTTTTTATAAAAACTTAACTCAAAATCGTTAACCTAAAATATTTGGTTTCCACTTTGTTTCAATCACACAAAAAAACGGTCCCTAAAAAAAAAAATTCTTTCACGTTATCATTATTGGAAATTATTAGTTATATGCATATTATATTAAATATTCATTTAATTAATTTCAACAACTTATTTTTGAAAAGATTATCTCTTAATGTTCTATGATTTTAAAGATTTTGTTACCCAATTAGAAGCAATTTCAATATTTTCTAAAAAATATTTTGGCCACCCGACTCTTTTAACAAGTTTTTATTGTGTCAACAAATTTAGGTAAGTTAACTAAAATTATGCTCTAAATAACTAGATTTCCCTTTAGGTTCTACCAAAATCACGGTTATATATTAGATTTTATTCTTTTATATTAATTACAGATATTTAATTTCTATTTTTTTCCTACCACGATTTTTTGTTAAAATCCAAAATCCTATGCACCATTCTTCTCTTATAAATACATAGAGAAACTGTCACTCTCACCAAACAAAAGATTTCGACCATTTTTTTTTTACATAAAGAACCTTCATTCGTTTTTTTTTCTTTCGTTTTTTTTTTGGGATTTTCCTAAATATGGTGATGATTCGTGTCTCATAAGTCGGTTGTCATTGCATTGTTATATGTTGGATCCTTTTATTTTAGTTTTGTCGCGTCTCTAATTCGATTGAATTTGTTTTAATAAATCGTGCAGTTTAGTAAATCGTTAGTATTTTGATTAAAATTGCACGACTGTTGTTGGCGCTTCAAATCCAAACTTTTGAAAATGTCTATTTGAACCCACTATGTGCTTAAACTATTTATCTCTTTCCATGAAAAAGAGCACATAACCGGTTGCCTTGGTTTGAATAAGTGGTTTCATTTTTTGTTTTTTCCCCTTTTTCCAATCCAATCATATTGAAATAGATTTCATAGCACCGACTGATTTAAAAATCAAATTTCTATCTAACCACATTACTACTATATATACTCACATACACCATTACGACCATAGAACAAATAAAAATCGTTTCTTCATCTTCGCTAATCATTCTTTTTCTTATCTAGGTTTTTTTTATTTTCGTTTATATTCTTCTTTCTCTATTAGTTTCTCAGGTGTAAAATTCTTTTCTTTTTTTATGAAATATCCATTTTTTCTTTTTCAATTGACAAATGATGAAAGTATTATATTTTTTCTTGGGTGAATTAATTGAGAAGGAACGTGTGTTGGTTTGTAAGTAAATGACAATTTAATGAACTATTATAATTCTCTTTTATTCTATTATAGCTTTGCGTGTCTAAAGCTATTGTGACATGAAAACATTAGAATTTTAATTTATTTTATTTTTATCTCTCCTCTTTTTTCATCCATATAACATGTTTTTTTCATTATATATAGTATATTGCACATTATATATGTATATATATAGGATATGATTTTGAAATTATACATAACATATATGTAAAGAATATTTCAAACATATTTTTTGGTTAAAAACAAGCATGCATTTCCGGAATCCATGTGTTTCTAATAAATCCATTTGTTTTTTGTAATAATTCATTTGTTTTTAAAATAGAAACAAATGAATTTTCACGTAAATCGTGATTTTTTTTATAAAATAAATGTATTTCATAGAAATGCATTTTCTATGTGAATCATTTTGTATTTTTAATCTGATTTTCAATATTTCAAAAACTAAAAAGAGTATTTTACTGATTTTTAATCTCTTCAAACCAAATCAAAGAAACATGTCTAAGGTATGAGAGAGAAAGGAAGTAATTCTCTTTTTAATATAAAATATAATATACATTAAATATATATATATATATATATTTTTTTTTGTTGATAACAAACAATGCATTTACCCATTAATTTTATTAAAAACATGCAACAAAAAAATACTTTAATGCGATATACTTGCCTAAAAATAAGATTTTTCTCTTGATCTCCTACAAAATATTTAATGTATATCAAATAATTTGTGATCAAAGATTTATGAAATAATATTAATTTTTTCAATTTGCTTCTCTTTCTTTTTTTTTGAAAATCTATTTTAGTATAGTTTATAAAAATTGTGATGAACATTACCAGATCATTAATTTCTTCCATTTGCTTCTCTTTTTTTTAAAAAATAATAATATAAGTTTGATTTGTTTTACATTTGTTCGGAATGATTTTCAGTTTCTTTAATAAGTCATTTTCATACAATTTTTTTATTAAAACCATATCCTTAAACTAATTGAGCTTTGCACTCACTCATCATTATTTTTGTTATAACAACTTTTTTTTTTTACCAGAGTTTTTTGAAATAGGTTTTTCTGCAATTGATTTTATCATTAACATGTCTCTTTGGATTTTATTTACTATACTACCACATCGATGGGAATGTTGATTTAATACAAAATATTTTATTTTCATTTTTATTGTTTTCGTATCACAAGAAAATGAGAAAATGAGATCTGATGCAGCGATCAACTCTCGATCTAATGAAGATTATTAACATTATTACTTCAACATAAATGAACTCTTTTATATAGTAAATCATTTAACCAAAAAAAAAGTTCTCTTTTAATTTTCTACTTCATTTTAAATAATTAAAAGATAATGTTTATATTATTCATCTTATGAAAACTTTATTGAAAATAATAAGAATGGTTGGTCTTCTTTACTTCTCGATTTTCAAATTTTTGATTTTTAAATCATTCTTATTAACTTGCACTATTTTCTTTCTTGAAAGTTTCAGGTTTTTTCAATAGAGAAAGAGGAGCATTATGAACTAATTTTTTTTTCTTTTTTTCCAGCTAAAAAGCATTGTTCAGACTTTATAGTTTTTAGTTTAAGTATCATATTTACATGAGATGTTAGTTATATTTTTTTCTAGGATTTGAAAAAAAATTATATGTCCGCATTATAATTTACTACATTTATTTTACGTTCCGTGAAAGTTTACAAAATAACGAGTACATACTAGCAACTAGATATTAGTGCATACTAGATAATTCGTTATAAAAAAGAATTCATAAAAGAATAGAATTAACATCTTCTTTTACATCTTATTTTCGATCTTTTTATTCCAATCTTTCAAGTTCACAAACTTTTCATTCAATATGAAATTGTCGGTTTTTCATACCTATCACTATATATCACCGTCAAATAAGTTATTTCACTCAATGTCTTCACATTATACAATGGTCCAAACACCAAATACTACAAATGCACCGAATTCATAATATAATACGTTACTTTTGAAAAAATTTCCACCATTATTTACATACATAACTTATTATCTTGAAAATAATATATCTAAATTTATTGTAGCACTAGAAAAAAACATTAAGAAAAAAAACTACCCACGCATCATCACGTAGGTCAAAATCTAGTTCTTCATTAAAATAAAAAACTAAGCCAATTCTTAGCACCATCAATCAAGACTTGGTGCGTGACTCATCAATTAAGACTTTGTGCTTGTCCTTGTGTTTCCATTTCTTCGTTTCTATCCATCTCCATATACTCGTTTTTTCAGCATCAAGGATTGCAATCATTTCTAATATTTCCTTATCCATGCTACATAACAAAAACAAGACATATTCTTTTAGAGAAGTTTTGGAATCACATATTCACACAAAGCCTCATATACAGAGACTCCGGATTTTGAATCATTAGCCTAATTACAGAAGCAATACACAACACACATTTTCAGTTGTAAATTAAAAAATTCGAAAGAAGCAATACACAACTACAAAATCACTAGAATCTATTCCCAATTGGATTGGAGTCGATTTATAGAGCTCGGACCAATTTATAGACATATTGGAGACTAATCTATCTTAGGGATTGGATCATTGGTTTGAAGAGAAGGGTGAGAAGCCTTGAGATAGTGATTTGGACCAACCTCGGATGAAAACTGAAAAATAACTGCCTGGTTGTATCTATAAATATAATGTCGTAAGACATGAGGATACCAATTGACAAAATTAGAGATAATTTGTCCGCTTATGTTCGATATACGACTTTTGACTTAGAAGCTCCCAAAACTTGGCCCAGTTTTTGGTTTTTCAATTTTATTAAGGATCTTTTATAAGGGCAATTCTCCAAAATACCATGAAAAACGCTGTGGACAAAAATGACACGTTCCAAAAATGTCACTTTTGTTGGACGATTTTTGCTTTCAGTGATTTATGATGAAAGTTTTTGATATTTAGGAAGCAAAATATTATATCCAGTACGGCTGTCCTAAATTTAACTTCTAAAATCTTGGCTTTTAAGAAGAAATTTTGTGATTTAGGATGAAAATAGTTGATATTTGGGAAGCAAAATGTCATTTTTAAGTAAGGTTGTCCTGAATTTGAATTTTAAAATATGATCCTAGCGTTTAGGAAGGAATTTGTTGATTTAGGATGAAAGTTGTTGATACTAAGAACGACCGTCCTAAATTTGACTTCTAAAATCTTAGCTTTTAAGAAGAAATTTGGTGATTTATGATTGTTGAACCAAGGAAGTTCAGTGCAGATCGAGATGACTGATTTGTTCGGGAACGGGTTGAAGTTCTTACGATAAGATAAACCGAAGAGAAGTTGCAAAGTGGATTGACGCTCATGAGCGAGGGTTTCTAAATAATGCGTTTATAATTACTTGTTAAGTTATCTTCGGGCTACAAGGTCGAATACATACAATCGAAGTTTAACACTTAGTGACGAGAGTCGAACGGAAACGTTAAACACGATATAAGTTATATTTATTGCTCCGAAGTTCTCCCGTGGATTCTGTGTGTTTGGCTCATTCAATGTCCCTCTCCTTTTATAGAGGCGAACTCGCGTAGTTGAGCTCATAGCAGGTGAGCGTGGATTTTGAGAATCATCATTCACCTCCTTCATCCGCCGAACTAGGTCGTTCACTGGGTTGGTGAGTAGGTCATCATTCACCCTGTCTTCGGACTGTTCATGTCAGGAGCAGTTGGACTTCGCGTGCTCGAAGGTCCCCGCGACCTGTCGAACATCTACCACTCCGATGGTTTGATGACGTGGCTTTCTCGGGTGTTGAACCGTAGCTAATCTAAAACCGGACCTCAGATTGGGCCTTGAGTGTTTGGTGGTGAAAGGGGAGATTGGGCCTGGCCCATTTGTTCTGGGGGTGCAAACCCGGGTCCAACAATGATGAAAATAGTTGATATTTGGGAAGCAAAATGTCATTTTAAGTACAACCATCCTAAAAAACGTGATTTTTGCTTTTTAGGAAGAAATTTGTTTATTCACGATGCAAGTTTTTGATATTTTAGAAAACAAAATGTTATATTAAGTACAACTGTCCTTAAAAACCTGATTCTTGATTTTTAGGAAGCAAAATGTCATATTATATACAACTATCATGAAAAACTTAATTCTTACATTTTTAAAAGAAAAATGTCATATTAAGTATAGGTATCCTGAAAAACTTGTGTCATTTCTATACACAAACAAAAGTTTGTGTCATTTCTCGAAAAAAAAAACTATCTTATGTCAAAATTGTCTTTATCTCCTTTTATAATAGCTGTACAAAATACAATATTGTGTCAAAACCCATCACAATATTTGAGTTGCATTAAACACATTAAAATCACTATGGTTCTTGATACCACCTTTCTACTAAGATTTGTTGATTCTTCATACCATCTTTCTACTAAGATTTGTTGAGTTGATTTATTACGGTGAAATTTTTTTTTTTTTATTGAATTGTAAAAAAATCATTTTACGTATTATAATTAAAAATATTATATTATAAGGGTGAAATTATTATCCGAGATCATAGATATGTTCCTATCGGCTCCAAAAATTTGAATATGCGCGGGGTTGGATCCAGATAGTAAAATTTAGGATCCGTCCAAATTGGATTTGGATCCGGATATCTTAGTTTTGAGGTCCAGATATGCGGATCCAAACCATTAAATATATTAAAATTTTTTTACATATATTATCTGATTTCTTATATAAAACATGTAAGAAATTTAAATTTAATTATGTTTTTATAATATATTACATTTTATTTTATAAGATATTAAATCAAATATTGTTTTTATAATTAAAATTATTATTTTTAGTATTTTTTAATTATTTTTACGGATTCGGATATCCGTGAATATCTTGATTTTTAGACGTATACCTTAAACCCAGATACTCGAAAGCCACGGATCTGAATATCTGAATCTGTCCCACCCTTAGTAAGAAAAATCACACACACATATATATATATATATATATATATCTTTGCAATATATTCTTGGTTACTATTTTAAAATATTTAATACGTTCATTGGTTTTCTAGAGAAATTGATAAACTTGTTAACATATGAATGTCAAATTAAAATTCTCATGTCAAATTTGGTCACATTTCAAGATTAATCTTACTTTTTATATACAAATTCATGTCTTTAACTTTGTAATTAAAATCGTAGTAGTCAGTTAATCATATTAGCCTTGTCTATTTTAGGACGGGAGCCCCATCTCATCTCATACCAGTTTCAAAATTCACGTCTCATTCCCGTTCTCGGTTAATCAATTTCCAGTTTGTAACCCTTCATTTTATAAAAACGCATAAAAGAAATAAAATATATGGGAAGAGAGTACCCAAATTACCTAATTTATTCGTTTGCATCTAATTCTCAAAATTAATGGGTGAAAAAATTACTCAAAAATTTTCGAAGTTTCCTGAAATACCTGTTCCGAAATCGACCTTTACCCAAATTACTGAGAGTTTGGGTCCTAAGTTTATCTACCCAATTTTTTGAACGAGACCCAGTTTCATTTTTTTTTGTCATGTTACTCAATTTTCTATTCGTTTCCTAATTGAGAATACTTCGAGATATGTTTTTCAATACTCTAATTAACCATTCTCGTGATTTCCCCTCTCGTTACCCATAAACCCCTACATTAGATTTCGACACATGCAAAAATACTAATTTAAATTTAGCCACATGTAAAAAAAAACTTTTTCCAGATAGATCTTACTTGTATGTGTAAATGTGCAATCGATAAGATGAAAATAGTACTATAAAAATGAAAGTTATTTTTTATTTATCAAAATAATAAAAAGAAAAAAGAAAGTAAATAAGGAAAAATATGTTGTAAAATTTTAGATGGAAAAAGATTATAAATATTCACCTTTCTATAAACAACTTCTAAAAAAAAAAAAAAATTCCAAAATTTTGAACAATCATAAGCAATCAAAATACTATAAACACTTATACAAACCACATATATAACATTTGTTTCATAAATATATACACATACAATGAAAATTTATCTCTCAAAAACCTCGATTTTTTAAAATTGTAATATCTCAATAATAAGACAATTTGAAACATATTATATATTTATTTGTCTAACGTTTTAACAAATTTACCAAAAAAAACACATGGTGCATGAAAATTCTCTAAGAAGACGTACAGAAAGATTTAAGCTTATAAATATATAATCGCTACTACAAATTTTTAATATATTTACAAAATAAAAACATTGGTACACAAAAATATCATAACATAAATAAGATATTTATTATTGAAAACCTCAAAAATATGTTTTTTTTTTCTTTTTTTGTCGCAATCTCAAAAATATTAATAAAATGTAAACATCAATGCTTTTTATTTTTCCACTATTTCTTTTTTATAATATATATATATATATATATATGTCAATTAATGTATAATAGTATTTCTAAAAATAATGTTATATAGTCCTTGGTAATAATTTATCTAATTTTACAAAAAAAAGTGTTAGAATAGTTAATAAATATTTAAATAAAAAAATTTTAATCATTTTTTTAAGAAATATACTTGTCATCTAGAAAAATAAAGTTATCTTTATTACTTGAATCTCTTGAATAGTAAATATTTCAATATGTTTTTTCTTATTTATATTGACTTATTAAACTTATTTTATAAGAACATATATACAAACGTATCGTTTAGTCGTAAGTTATACTTTCATAAACGATAAAATAATTAACATGTTATCTATAAAAATTTTTAACTTTAATATCTTTGCTAGAAACCACAAAATCTTAAGAAAAAAACAGTCAATTCAAGTAATTTTTTTGTTTCGAGCACATGTTTTGGAATAAAATAAATCTTTTACACATGAAGAAATTTTTTGAATCAACATGAAGCGGAAACAATAAAAATAAAATATGATCAACATCGTTTAGCTATTTTAGACTCTTCGCAAATGAAATAAGATGTTTTTTTGTAATAGTAGCATGTATCTTATTATTCTATAAGATGAAAAGAAACTGATAAAAAAAAAGAAAAAAAAAGAAACTAATCAATAAAATATAAATATCAATCACAACAAAAATATTTATACTTTAATTTGAGATATGTTTAATTATTTATAGGATTGAATCTAATTCTCTCATCCGTTCATTAGTCGATGTGGAGCAGAAAAAAATTGTAATATTTGCTTTGTATGTAGGAGTGCAAAAGAGTTGAAAGTGAAAGGGACAAAATGAGCTTAAACTTAGTCTGAAAAAATGAGAATATATATAGATTTTATCATTAATGTTAAAATAACATCTATATGTTTTTAACAGTTTGAGAATTTATGGATAATTTTTCTCCCATACATATACAAAAGTATAGTATATTCGTAAGTTATGCTTCCATAACCGATAAAATAATCAACATGTTACCTATAAAACAAGTTATACCTTTAATATCTTTGTTAGAAAACCGCGGAAATCTATAAAATTCAACCCATTCAAGAAATTTTTTTTATTTCGAGCCATGTTTTCAAAACCCAAATTATTCGTTTATGTTTTTACCATCTCATTTCCCGAAATGAAAACCTTTAAACCAGATTTCAACATTAGTATGTCGAGGTATAAATATCTCGTTTTATAATCGTATTAAACCGAATTTAAAATTTTAATTTTAGATGTCTATTATGTTAGACTCCCTGCTTATAATTTACAATAGTGAGCAAAATTTAGTTACTTATAGGATTGACTAATTTTATCTCCTTTCTTTTGTCAATATGAAACAAAAAAAATATTATAAATTAAAATTTTAAGTGATATATAAAACATGCTTTCATTTCAAATAAGATAACAAAAGTGATTTCAATTTTAATTAGGACTTTTGAGTTTATAGTTTCATTTTACTAATTTAAAAATAAATTATATTTTTTATATTAAAATTAACATTGAATATCTAATATAATCTTATATGAATTATAAGAATATCGTTTTTATTTATTTTTATTGTGTTAGGTACTTAATTAACAGTAGTTTTCATTTTATATTTATAGTTAGTGTTAACTAATTTTTATATTTGTATTTTATTCAATCAATTTCACAAAATATACTTTAATAGTAAAAAAATTATTTTTGGTAGTATAAATGACCTTTAATATAAATATTTAAGAAAATTCAGAATTTTCTTTTAATTTACCGAAATTTAAGTATAATTAATTGAATTTAAACGAATACTTATGTGATATACTTATAAATAAACATAACTAAACAACTAATGAAACAAATAAGGATAATCTATGTGAATATCTTTATTAATAAAAATCTTTAGAAATAATTAAGGTAGAGAATATCTAATCTTCTTTTAAAGTTTAAAGTAGACATGTATGTTAATTACCCTTTAATCCTTTCTTGTTAAATTTCTTTTACACTTGTTTATAATGTCAATAAATGTAAACACATTACAAAATAAAGGTTAGTTAATAATAATACTTCTCTTTTATTATATTAGAGATTCAATCATTTCAAAGGATCAACTCAAATAAAATAATTAATTTGAAATAAATAATAGATTTGATAATATGTCAAAATTTACTGTATATAAACACTTTAAGAAGAAATAAAATATTTATTTATATATAAATCGATGAGGTGATACTTTGGTGAAGTTTATAATTAACAATAATTAATTTTCATTTTTAAACTTTGAACCTATATTTTCTAGTTTTTCATGTATTTTGCATACAATTTACTTATATTTTGAATATGTTTTGCTTATATTTTTACTTATTGTTTTATATTTCTTTTTTTCTAATCTTAAAGATTAAGATAATTATAATAGAAAATTATAGTGAAAACTAAATCAATTAAGATGATTTATCATTAATAGTAAAAACTAAACTATTGTTTAAAATTTTTTCATTAGAATCTCCAATTTTTCAATTTCACAAACCCGTATTCTTTTTGTTATTTCAATGTTTCAATACAATCTGTTATCATCAAAAAACCTATGACATCTTCGTTAAATTTTCCAGTTAATTATAAATCAAAACAATAAAATACCTCCCGCGCGTCACCGTGTGGAGCAAAATCTAGTTAATAGTAAAAACTAAACTATTGTTAAATTTTATTACTAAAATACTCTAAAATAAGATAAAAACAATCCAATTATATATATATATATATATATATATATGATTATTACTTATAGTATAAATATATAAAATTCTCAATTTCTCTAAGTCGTAGTCGAGCAAAAGCACGAGAAAAGAGCGCCTAAATCTAAAATCCATCATTTGTGGACAGTTGCTAGTTGCTGCTCCAAACTTCGTTTTCTTCTGCCGTCTCCAAACAACGTTTGATGAGAAATCGAATTCCAGTGTATATCATTATAGAGATGTTGTCATGGGTAAACCTACTCCATCTAGATCTATCTCATTTAGATCAAAACCCTTTAAAACATTTTTTAATGTTATTTTTGCCAAAACGCTATTTTCCGAAAACGCTATTTTTCGTGAAAACGTTATTTTCAGCCGAAACACTATTTTCACGGAAACGCTATGTTCCGCCGAACGCTATTTTCATGGAGCCGCTATTTTTCATGGAAACGCTATGTCCCGGAAACGCTATTTTTACGAAAACGCTACTTCAGTGGAAACGTTGTTTTTCGCAAAAATGCTATTTTTCGCAAAAACGCTATTTTTTACGGAAATGCTACTGTTCAGAGAAACGTTATTTTCACATAAACGCTAAACACTATTTTTGGGGGAAACACAATTTCCACCGAAACGCAATTTCATAAGGTAGTTTTATTTTTTAAATATAGAAAATTAAATATAAATTCAATCCAATATAATATAAATGGATCTAATAGTTCCCAGTTTAAATATCTCAAAAACCCATTTAATAATTGGGTGTAATTGGATAAACCCATTTGAATCTATTTAACTACTGATTGGATTTTTATTTTAACAAATGACCCATTGAATCCACTAATCTAAAACCCATATCAACATCTCTAATTATGCCGATGAAAAACGATAGTATCATTGCGCAGATGATGGCGGGGCCATGGATGTGTATCGGCTAAGATGTTAAACACTTAAACTCCATAATTAGTTTCCTCTTGTTTATGATTCCGGACTCGTTTTGTTCGAATCACATCCGGAATCATCGTAACTGGCAAACGTGGAGGAGGTTTGACTTTTGAGTCAGTAGTTTGCGACTTCGTTTTAGTGGCGTGAACGCAAGAGAGTTGTGATAGCAAAGAAGTAACACATTTTATCTTCGGTTTATTATAATCTATGAAATCAGTGTAAATTTTAAACATTTTTCCTTTTTGTTAATGCGTGAAGAAAAGAGACTTTTCTCCTTTTTGTAATTGCAAGCTCAGAGAAAACACAAAACTGCACTGTAATAATCTACTTTATTCATACCTTTCCAACGCCTTTTATAGAATACAGGTACAGGACACGACTCCACTAGCTCAACCACTAAGCTGCTAGAAAAACGGAAACAGAATTGACCCATTGACATGAGTAAATGTTCATAGAATGGAAACTAAATACAATCACCAAAGCAAGTCTATATCACATATAAAAAGTGGAATATAAATTATCCTGCATAGCACAAGCCATCAACTAAAGTGAATTTCACGAATCCCCTCGTATGTGATCATGAACTCGCAAGAATTTCCAAGCAAATGAGGTGAGAAAACAATGTCAAGCCGTCTCTGAGTTCTTCTGGACCCAGAACTTGGACCGCTCTCATCGTTTTCGCTGATCTCTTTGCAGATACTGTCATCACTACGTGATATGAATAATCTGGAATTGACACAATTAGCCCAAGCTAAACCTAAAGCAGGAACAACTCGTCTCCCAGACGAACATAAATACCTCAAATTCCCAATCCTCAACCCACTTAACCCATCAGAAGATTCAACAAAATCGGTGACCTGATTCGTAATCACCACTGCCAAGTCAAACTTATTTGCCAACTGCTTCAGCTTCCCTGATATTTTGAAAAACAACGAAGCTCTCTTTCTGAGATCAGACGGAGTGTTATCGAATTCCGATCTGAACAATGCCGCTACAGAATCAAGTACAATCAGCTTCAAAGGAAACCTAGTTTTCGAATTCCCAATAAAAGCATCTACCCTAAGCATTATGTCGAACAGGTGATCGACACAATGGACATTTTGTACGAACACATGATCACACGGATTATCATTGTGATCCGCGTAAACACTAGGGTTTGATAGATGAAACGCGCGTGAGAGCTGATGAAGACGGCGAAATGGAAATGGAAATTCAGAATGGAGGTAAAGAGTAGAACCTTCAAGTCCGCCGAGTGAAATCGGAAGTTGGGCACAGAGCGAGAGCTGGAGGCAGAGCTGTGTCTTTCCGCAGCCGCTCTCCGCAACGATTTCGGTCAGAGAATCACAGGGAAATCCGCCGCGAAGACATCCGTCGAGGATTCGACAGCCGGTGGTTAGCTTGCGGTTCGTCGGCGATTGTCGGACGAGACTCTGCGGCTTCATTTCCCATCTCGCATTCCACCGCCAAAAGCAATTTATTTCTCGAAAATTATAAGCGCCACAAAATTTAAAGAGAACTAAAACCTAAGTACTGAAAAACGGTGCCGTTTACCGGTAATTAGACTTATTCTCTAACCTTGGAGTTAGGCCCAATAAAGTAAGCCACGAATAATGTTCGAAACGGTGTCGTTTTACCAATATCACTGGTTCACAGCGAAGATCTCTTCTCTCCCTTTTCGTTTTCCTTCTTCGGCCATCCTTCTCAGATCTGATCGAAATTTTTCCTCCGATGATGCTTTGAATGTATAATCGATTCGAGGCTATACTAAGATCGATTATTCGCGAACAGTAGAAACTTCGGGATCAATTTTGAATCGGGATCATGTCGTGTTTAGCCCTAGCTCTGCAACCGGCAAATGGATCCGACATCTTGCTCCAAACTAGGGAGTGGTTTCCGCCGGCAAGAGCCCTAATTGCTCTCTCCTATTTCCGCCAAATGCGTCACGCCTTGGCTTCCTCTAAGCAGCAGCAGCAACAGTCGAATCAGAAACAGAATCAGGCTTCTTCGTCATCCTCCGCGGTGGATCCCGACGATGCCGCGGCGGCGGAATTTGTCGGTGACGATCCGTTAGCGGCTTCAAATGGACAGGTGATTGTTGGTGTTGAGAGCAAGTATCGGGTTGTTTATCGACTAGTGAACTCGATCTACATCCTCGGCGTCACCGTAGCGGATCACGACAACTCGATCAATGTCTTTGAGTGTATTCACATCGTGAATCAGGCTGTTAGCGTCATCGTTACTGCTTGTCGAGGAGTTGATGTGACTCCGGAGAAGCTTGGACGGAAGTATGCTGAGGTTTACATGGCGCTCGACATTGTCTTGCGCGGTGTCAGCAACATCCGTCTCGCCGCGATGCTTGGTGCTATGCACGGAGATGGAATCGCGAAGATGGTTCACTCGGCTCTCGACACGGAGAATAAGATCCGAGGAGCAGATAGCTGGATGTCGGTGGAATCACACGCCGCCGAGCATCAAGCTGCTGTGCACGCGTTTTCCAATATGAGATTCGAATTGCCTCCAGAGACCGTTACTGCCGGAGACGAGTTAGCAGCAAGTCTTGCCCCAGTGGTGCAAGAATCAGAGCAATTGAAAGAAGAACCGGAACCAGAAAACAAGGATCCTTTTGCGGCAAGTGAAACGATCAACAAGGAGAAAGAACTCGTAGGTGGGTTCAAGAAGACCAAGGATCCGTCCTCAACGGACTTGACTTTGGCATTGGCTGGACTCGAGGTGACCACATTGCCTCCAGCTGAAGCAACACAATCTACGCACATCAATGTAGAAGGATTCGAAGGACAATACGGTGGGATTGAGTTCAGCAACGAACAGGCTACAATTGGAGAAACTTTCGAAGCGTTTAGTGATGCTTGGGGAGGTGGATTAGATCCTTCAGAGTTTATGGGACCAAAGAAGATTCACAAGAAAGAAGGACTCGGTGGGCTTGAGTTGTTACACACCAGTGATCCTAAAGCAGTGGAAGGCAAAGATGCAGGAGGTAATCTCGATAACTTAGTTAAAAAGCCTGAGATGAAAGGTCCTGAAATGTATATCTCTGAGGAAATTAGAACCGAGTTTAGAGAATCCTTGCTTGCTAGAGTAGGATTAATGGGTGTGATCTATCTGAAAACAATGCCACCTAAAGGCTCTGGTGAAGAGAAAGAAACCGAGTTCTCATTCCGTGTTGAAGGAACTAGTGCCGTTAAGAGATTCGCTATGCAGAGTTCTCGGATCAGTAGCTTAGGGAACGGTTTGTTTCATCTGAGAACCGCTCCATCAGAAGAACCAATCCCTATCTTGAAATATAGCTTACAACCTAAACTAACACCGTTGCCTCTTAGAGTCCGAATGGTAAAACGAACCAGTGGGACTTTACTCTCACTAATGATACAATACGTCTCAAACCCGGACTTACCTCAGCCGCTGAAAAATGTCGACTTTATACTGAAACTTCCGGTTGATCCCACATTGCTTAAGGTTTCACCTAAAGCGATACTAAACCGAACCGATCGAGAATTGAAATGGCAAATACCGGAGATTCCTCTGAACGGTACACCAGGGAGATTAAGAGCGAGGATGCCTATTGATTCAGAGAACGGAGAGGAAGAACCAGAAATCATCTGTCATGTGAAATTCTCGGTTCAGGGAAATAGTTCATTGTCTGGTATCAGTCTACGTGCGGCTGCTGAAGGAAATACGGATTTCTACGAAGTAGATCACAGGTACGAAACCGGAGTCTATATGTGCAATTGATACAATTTCTCGAAAAAGAGTTTTATTTGTTTATAAATTTCTCTAATGTTTTTTTTGAGTTTGCCCTTTTGTTGGAAGTAATTCTTTTTTGTTTTGTGTCATGTAAGGTTTGTTTACTTGTGTATCTTGACATTTTTCCTCATTGTTATCTGTTTTATCCCATCTGCTATTACATTTACTTTTTTAGTTTTGATATTAAAGTTAGAAATATAATATTTCTTTTATCAAATATACTTTACAGAAGATTCTCCCATTTGTCTATAATTTACGAGTGATGTTTGAAAAACTTAAAAGAATCTCCAACTTATTTATTTTGGCAAAGTAAAATTCCGTTGCTTTTATCGTATTAGATTTAGCATTAGTCAATGTCTATGAGAAAGAAAGGCTTGCATCATCTTATGTAAAAAATCTCTTTCCACTCTATCATTTGCCTTGTTTATATCAGTTTTCATCACTAAATAGATTTGTCGAAACTCGCATACGAGCTTTCAGAGAGTGCACTAATTTGTGATCAATCACGACGTTCGTGGAGATCATACAACCTGGAATAAACATTGCACAATATGACCCGAAAAAAACTTGAGTCTTTGAACCAACAATTTAAAGATTATCTTCTATAAAACATTACATAATCAAACAGTATAAAATAAAAAAAGTTTGTGGCTCGTCAATTTTGAGATCATCCAATATTATGATGAATATGTTGTTTCATCTTAGAGGTTACATAAAAGTCTCGGATTTCTCTTCTAACTTTCGGTGCAACAATATCCCAACAATATTGATAGAACGTTTAGTTAAGCTGATTTTTTTTTTTTGGTGTAAAGGTTAAAATTTTATATTATATTTTTCGTTTTTGACAAAGATACTGAAACAATACAACGAAATTAGAAGAAATAAAAAAAATACGTACGAAAAGAAACTACAATAACTAAGTGAAACCAAACTATTGTAAACCCTAGAAGATTTAGTGCCTGGATGAAACAACAATCTTGGACACCTAGATATGTATAACAGTTAAGTGAAACTAAGGCTTTGATTGTTTAGTGTTTTTGAAAATGTTTTTGGTTTTTGTTTTTAGAAAAATCATTTTTATATCCAATCAAGATTTTAGAAAAATAAATTTCCTAAAATGTAAGGAAACTAGTTTTTGAGTGTTTTAACATCTTTTCAAAGAAAAACCAAAATCCTTAGAAGTTTTCATCCCACAAATTATTCGTAAACTGCTTGGTGTTGAAGTTTTAATATATTTTTGTAAAAAAGTAAATAAGTATTCAAAGCGGTATGTATATTAAAATTTTTGATATCACATCATATTAAAACTAACGTAGATCTTATAGGATAAGTTTTAAATCACCCCTAAAAAAGAAAACTATATTGTCAAGGTTAATGATTTGAAATTAATTATATTTTCAAATTCAATGATTTGAGTTATCATCTTTTTCTCATTTTTTAAAACTCCATCAGCTTCAAAATCATTATCAAAAGAAAGATCCCAAGCTTAATCGTATTGTTCAACTAATCAAATTAATCATTTCTAAAATCTCATATATGGTCAGACCATATTTATAATCAAAACCCTTTATAAAATACACTTATTAGTGTGAATATATACAATTTATTAAATTGGTTATAGGAATTTTTTTAGTTAAAAAAATCTTGAAAATAACTCACGCTTTTTATTTATTTAGGACATCATATATCCTATACAAAAACACCAATTTCCATGCTTGTGAGATGAAAATGCAAAGCTTCCATCGTACTCTAAAACATTACGCTTTTAAAGTGTTCTTTAACGGGATAGATTCTAGATAATTTCATAACATATAGGTATATACTTTCTCCTGTCAATATATATGATGCATTTAAATTAGACATATAGAATTTCTGTGGAATTTTTATACTAAATATTATAAATAATTAACTTAACTCCATTCCAACCTAATTAAATCCATAGAACAATGTCACTCTTATGCCAAATATCCACTACGACGACCTTTCTTTATTTAAAATAATAATGTCATGTGGGTAGTATAAGCACCGAGTACAACCCGTCCTAACTACGGTTTATATAAATAAAATGTTAAACATAATAATGTTATTGTAGAGTGACATGTCTAGTGGCCAGGTTTAGCATAATAAATCAATTGATTAATAACAGAATTTGATAAAAACAAAAATTAAAAAGTAACTACAAGCTGTGGGATCCTAAACACAAACCTCTAAAAAGATGAAAAAGAGATTTAGAGCAACTCGGCCTACCAAATCGTCAACTTTAAGTCTTTAATACTTCACATTTGATTAATAAAACATATAATTTGAGTGTTCATTGACATTTGAGAACATATGCATCATATTATATTGCGAAGATGATTCTAAACCCCATACCTAATATATGACAGCTCTATTGTCACTATACAAAAGTATCAATTACAACATTCACGGTATTTATAAATGGCAATTACATGTTATATATCAAGGTCGGTACGAGCTGGATTTCTGAAAGTTTTCGATATTCGGTTTGTCTTCATTTTTGGTCAGAGATTCATGTGTATTAGGGTTCAAGAGTATTTTCTACAAAAATAATCAATAGTTTTGATCCGTTTTGTTATATGACAAAAAAACCATACTCATTACTTTTTTTTTAGTATTTTAGTAATTGACATTCAGTAAATGGATGTTAAAAGATTCAAATTTTTGTGTGTAAAAACACACGACACTGTTGTGATGTGTTGAGATTGGGTTTAGTAATAGGCTTTGGAGAATCAGTTCGTGAAACCAACTTGGATAACTCGAGACTAACACAAATAACTCAAGCAAATCACCATACCGAATTTTACCAGCCTTACTAGGACCTAGCCGTATTGAAATATTTTTAAGTTAGCTAAAACATAAATATATATAAGTACCTTGGGTGAGTTTGATTTAGAGAACTCATATATTGTTATGTCATTTTCTTTTTTTCTAACATGTCAACATTAATAACGAGAACTTGCATTAGTTGTAGATTGATTGGGTTTGGTAATTACGGATTGATCGGTTTCAAATTCACATGTTTCATGGCTGTCAAAATAGTAGTATTTCTACACAAAAATCTTCAATTTTGATTGATTAAATCTCTTGTGAATCTCAAGATCAAAACATGTCACCAGTGCCATTACAATTACAGTTCCATCTTATAAGACGATTTCTTTTCTCTAAATTTGAGTTTGATTCAACAAATTAGAAAATAAGGTTTTTATTTAACAACCATGTATTATGAAGGTGGTTCAAATCCCTTTACTTTGAGAAACAATCAAACTAGAATCAGAGAGTCTATATAGGAGAAGAAAAACTATTGTAGTAGGCATCTTTCGCAAGACAGTCCATTCGAGAAATATATAGATATGAAATTTCTGAAAAAGAAAATGCACTAAATTTGTTTCGAATAGAGGAAAACACCGTCAAATCCGTTGCATAGACCGGCCAAATATTCTCGTTCTCGTCCTCGTCATCAATCATGGTTATGAGTTATGAGTTACTCGTTTTCATATGTGCTTATGAGGTTCTTGTCGCACGACACTCCATAGCCCATATCAAAATTTCCAGAGTGTAGTGAGGAGAGAAGCCTTTTAGTCCCCCTCGAACCGAAAAATATAACTATAGTGCCTTCTGATAAGATAAAATTCAGATCACTGGAGACATTCGTAGTAAACCAAGATCCATTAACAATATCAAAGAATGTTGTGTGACTTGTATCGTATGAGACCTGAGATGAACTTTCCTTTCCTCCATTGGTCCTGATTCCTGAATCATCTTCCTCAACCATGGTTGCAATCAAGTCGATCAACCTCCAACATTTCTCTTTATTACATGCCAGCCTCATAGTATATTCAGCACATATACTTTTGATAATACTAATATGTAATTATTGACTAACGCATGGTTGTAACTAAACAAATATTATGTCCAAAATTGTTTTATTTATTTGCATATAACGAATGCTGATGGTAGTACCCAATGAGATCCACTTTTTGCATTTCCCATTCCCCACATACAAAATCGTCATCAACCACTTGCCCTTTTTAAACCACCTTTATAACTTTTTCTCTCACTTATTTGTTAATGTTAGAACTCTTTAAAATTCTAACAAACTAGATTATATATATATTCATAAATTTATTATATAATATATTTAAATTAAATTATTTTATATAAAAATAATAATTAGTTTATGGTATAATATTTTTAAAATATTTATAAACAAAATACAATAATTTATTAACATACAACATGTCATTACATAGTTGTAATTTTTTGATTAATTACAAATTTATATATATATATACAAAATATATAGATATGTACTAATTATAATCTTATATCAAATAAATTTAAGGACAAATCCTAAAAATGCCACGAAATATTTTGCCAAAGACAAAATTGCCACCAAATATATTTTTTCAGAAATGTCACGGGATTTTTGTCCTACAACTGCCATCTCTTTTTTGGAAAGAAATTGTTAATTTTTGGGACGGATATTAACATATTTAGCATAACCTATCTACACTTGATTTGTTTATTTTTGAGAAGAAACTGTTTATTTTTTGGATGAATAATAACGTTTTCGTATAGGTTATCTAAATTTGATTTTTGAATCCGGTAGTTTGCTGTATGAAACAATTTTGTTGATTTTTAAGAAGAAACTGTTGATTTTTTGGAAGGATAGTAACATATCTAGCATAGTGTATCTAAAATTCATTTGTTTGTTTTTGGGAAGAACCAATTGATTTTTAGAACGGATAATAACGTTTTTAGTATAGGCTATCTAAACTTGATTAGTGAATACGGCAATTTGTTATATGAAACAATTGAGTTAACAATTTTTGGGAAGAAACTATTGATTCTTGGGACGGATAGTAACGCATTGTCTATCAAAAATTGATTATGTGTGGCATTTTTGGAATAAAATTTGTTTATGTGGTATTTTTTTCAACTTCTCTAAATGTAATAACTATGTAACATAAGATATTTTTAAAATATTAAGAAGGAAATCATGAATAAAATGATTTCTTGTCATGAATAAAATTAATTTAATATTTTTTTATGGGTATATTGTATATAGTGGTTAAATAATTAGTTAATTAAAAAAAAATTTAGCCAAAATTTTTATAGTTTTTTTGGAAACTTATTTAATGACTCATTTAGAAAAATAGATGAGTTAAAATATTTTAATTGGTTAATTTTAATGACATTTCCCTTAAAATGTTTTTTGTTCGACACATAAACTAATTTTCTTTCTCTATCATCTTAATTAATATATAGGGGATAAAATATATTTAAAAATAGAACTATTAATAAAAAGTCATATTAATAGTTTTTTCGATGTATTTATAATTTTTGTAATATAAGATTAAAACAAAGTAAAATTAAGAAAAAAAAAAAGGTAAAACATATATAGAATATAAGTAAAACATATGTAAAATATGTAAAAAAAACTAAAAATTATAAGTTAATTATGTGAAATGTAATTAGTATATAATGAAGTTTTGGAGATGGGAGGGGTGAGACGAATTCAACACATTATTCAGTTTACTTTTTTTGTTACCTACCTTTTCCCGTCCCTCGCTTTAATCTTCACTTAAAACAATGGATCCAAGCCTTCATTTTGAAGGTAAACTCGATAGTGTCGTTGGTGTTGTATCCGCATTTTAATTTGAAACATAAAGTTATATGTTAATGAATATTTCAATTAGTTTTAATGTTAAAAGTTTTTGATATGTTAAAAGTAATATTCTCTCTGTTCCAATTTATAAGATGTTTTAGATTTTTTTCTTGTTCCATTTTATTAGATTTTCTCAAATATCTATGCAGATTTTTAAATTTAATTTAATCCAATATAATTAAAAAGCTTTGGTTGAAAGACGTGGATTAAGAAAATAAGAAAGGATAACCAATAAGTGACTGAGCCTTTTGCATTCTCATTTATTTATTTATTTTTTTTGTCGCCTCATTCTCATTTATTTTTCTTTTTAAAAATTGTTTTTATTTTGTAATTAATGTATTTTTTAAACAATGTTTTATGTAAAAAAAAAAAAAATCTTAATAAACATGCTTTTAGGTTGAACAATTGGGACAGAGGGAGTATAATTAATTCCGTAATTATATATATGACTAGATTAGGAGTCGCGTATACGCGGGTATGTAATTCAATATTTTATAATGCGTGATTTAAATTGAAAAAAATATTGAAAACAAAATTAAATCACCCATAAGATAATAAAATTAGATTGAAAACGGTGATGTAAAACTACCGAAGGAGAAGCTTAATAACTATTTGATTATTTTATTTTTTACTATTATTTAGTTTCCAATAAATATTTATCACATGTTTAGTAAAAAAATATTTTTTCTTATTTCTATTTGATTATGTTTAGGTTTTAATTTTTAGCTACTAACATATATTTTATTTTTTATTTTTTGACTTTGTTATTAACTTTTTAATCAGACGAAATTTATCCATTCTTCAATTAATTATTATTTTATGATTTTTATAGTATGAATAACTTTTAATATAATGTGTTTCTCAATAATTTTAAAAATAGTAAGTTGTGTGAAAACGTCGCTAACAAATAAGTATCACAATAATTTATTATTTTTGTTCTTCTGTTTTTATCTTATTTAGGTTTCAAATAAACTTTTTCACATCTTTCTAAATAATTAATTTCTATCAATTCATATATGGATTATGTTTAATTTTTTAATATTTAGCTATTTATTAGAAGAGTGTAACGAGGAGAGAAAAAACTATTTTGTTATTTAGCTAAATACTAAAAAGTATTTAAAAACTTTTTAGTATTTAGCTATTTAGAAGATGGATAAGAATTTGGAGATTCTCCTTACAATCTACAATCTGTGAAATACCAGAATCTCAAATAAGGAGCTACTGTCAACAACAAAAGTTTTCAAGTTAACATAAGTAGCGTCACATGATTGTTCATCGATTTAAGCCTCAGTGATAACGACCACTCAGCTGCACAAGAGGAACTTGAGAGTCTCTAGATTCCAATCCATCTTATCAAAAACACACTAGAACCTAGGTTATAACGATGAATCGAATCTGAGAAAACTATAGGTGAAAATCGCTTACAAACTCTAGGTAAAGTGTTTGAAATGGGTAATTAGCATTTTTAGGGAAGGATTTTATCAATTTAATACAAATCGAGAAGTATTTTCTCTATAAAAGCTTTCGTTATGATCTTAACTCAAGTTTTTTTTATAGGTCGATTTTTCTTTGTAGAAGCTTCCAATCTCAACTCTAATGTATTCAAATGATTTTTTTTATTTTGTCTACTGGAAAATCTTACAGAATCATGTACTATGCCTTAAATGATCTTTAATCTAAATATACATTAACGACCACTCAACTTCACGAAATGAACTTGAGAGTCTCCGGATTCAAATCCATTTTTTCAAGAACACACAAGGATCTTGGTTTTATACGATAGATCGAATGCAAGAAATTTGTAGGTGAAAATAGCTTACAAGCTTTGGATGAAGTGATCGAAATGGATAAATATCAACTTTGGCGAAATGGACAAATGAACGTTTGGACAATTTTGCATTTTCTATTTTTAAATACTATTTAAAGAAATATTTTGTTGTTTTCACTTACATATTTTCTATAAAAAAAAAAAACTCATGCAACACACAGATTCATATCTAATATAATATAATACTTATATCTAGTAAAAAATAATATTTTTTATTAATAGGATCATATCATATAACATCATACTTATATAATAGATTTATGTATATTTATTAAAACTATAAGATTTTGACACATGTCAAATATATTATCGGTTAGCTTAAGTAAAATATTTTAAACACATATCGAAATCTGATCGAGCAACTCACACGTGTCGAAATCGTCTTAATTACAAAATTTTGAATTCAAATTTTATATAATAAGATTCTTGTTTGTGTTCATCTAATTCAAGAACCAAAAAAATTAACATCCCCAACACAAATAAAAAAGGATCAACTTTCACCATTTTCTTCTACATTTTAAACTTAAAATAAGTAAAAGACAACCAAAAAAATACAAAAACACAATTTTAATCTTCTCTGGTTTTACAAATGTTATCCTCAAGCTCAATTTCCTCTTCTTCGGCTTCGTCATTATCATCCTCTTCTTCATTTTGACTATCTATTGCCCTCTTCTCTTGTTCCTCTACAAGCTCCAATTCGGTCAAATTTTCTTTCTGACCCCTCAATTTCCCAACTTTCACATTTCTCTCCCCTCTACTCTTCAAATCCTCCAACAACTCCCTAATCGCTTTCTTCTTATCCCTCCGATTCTTAATCAAAGCCTCGCTTACGTCAGCAGGCGTCATCTCCGCTCTCTCAACTACTCTCTCCATCTCCTTCAAAACGTCGCCGTTTATATCTTCTTCCTCATATCCCAAATAATTCTTCAACAAAATCTTCAACGATGGGAAATTACAGTAACTCATGAAAATATGCATATCCATTCTCCCACTTCTGAGCAATGCAGGATCAAGCTTCTCGATATGATTCGTCGTAAATACGAAAATCCTCTCGCTTCCACAGCAAGACCAAAGCCCATCTGTAAAATTCAACAAACCGGACAAAGTTATCGTGTTCCCGTTCCCGGATTCTTCCCCTGATCCAGAACCCGACCCGTTTCGTGTCTCCGGATCGTGATAACTCCGTTGCGCAATCGCATTATTACTATTCTTCTTCCGATTGGTCAAATTGATTGAACAATCGATGTCTTCGATCACAATTATCGACTTCGAACTCGTCTTCATCAGCAATTTCCTCAATTCGGAATTGCTATGAACCTCTGTGAGCTCGAGATCGTAAATGTCGTAACCGAGATAATTCGCCATGGCTGCGATCATACTCGATTTACCAGTACCCGGAGGTCCGTAAAGCAAGTATCCTCTTTTCCAAGCCCGACCCGTTTTCTGATAAAACAATTGACCTTCAGCGAAATCCTTAAGATCGTCCATGATCTGTTGCTTCTTAATCGGATCCATCGCAAGAGTCTCGAAAGTACTCGGATGCTTAAACGGAACAGACTCCCATGGATGTCCTCTCGAATCAAGAGAGCCGCCTCGCGAGTTCGTGTAAAGCAACCGGTCTTGGTTTTTCCGGCGGATCTCGTTAGCTTTCTCCATGATGAAATCTAAATACGAACTGAGAATTAGGGTTTTGTCTTTCTTCTTGATCCGGAGAGTGAATCCACGTTTCTCCTCCGGTAACGGTCTCCAAGCGAAAGTCTGAGTTTGTCGTTGAGTAACGACGTGTTCCCAGAGAACGGCGACGCCGTTAAATGAGTCGATGATGGAATCATTGTTGGAGAGACCGAAAGTGATGGAGGAAGAGTTAACGGCGCGGGTGAGGCTTAAACGGTTTCCGGCGATTGAAACTGAAGAGCTTAGGTAAAGCTGAACGGCGTTGTAAAGTTCGTTTGTGTTAACGCCGTCAATCTCCGTTATGTCGAAATAACAGTACGTAGAGAAGAGGTGGAAGACTCGGTTGAAGAATTTCAGGAAAGCGAAACGGAGCTCCGGTGGGAATATTGATTGCATTAAGCTTTGACAAAAAGCTAAAACCCCGAGAAGTGATGCTAAAGATGTCCAATACTCTTTCATTTTACCTAAAGATCAGATAAAAAAACAGAGTCTTTTTTGAGAAAGGTGAGCTTTTTATGTTTGAATCAAGGTTGGAGAAATGAAACTCTGTGAGTGGTTAAAGAACAAGAAGAGAGAAGAGATGGGTTTCTCTCAATTTATAAACCAAAGGTTTTTTTTTTTCTTTGACAAATTTTTCTCGAGAGATTTACAGAGAAAAGAAAATTAAAAAAAAAAGGGAGGAGCTTTGAAAAGCTTAATCTAGCCTGGTGATGGTGAAGGGGCAAAAGGTGGGTCCATATAAAGAGAAACAAGTGTAAAGAAAAGGAACACAGAATTGGATATTGGAGTTTTTGTTTGGGTAAAGAACAAAAAGATATGAGAAATCTGAATTATGGCCAATATTGATTATGGCAAATTAGTAATGGAGTTGCTGGATTTAAGTGATTTACAGTCAACATTTTTTGGGGTTTTCCTTTTTGTTTCTTCTTTTCTTAAATAATATTGGATTGGTATCTAGACTTTTCCTTTGCTTTTTTAAAACGTCTTTAGACTTTTTACATAATAACAAAACTGAGAATCTTTGTAACAGATTAATAATGTCATCAAAAAACAATTTTTTTTATATATATATATTTTTTTTTAAAGTGAAAAATTAGAAAAAAAAAAAAAAAAACGGACCAATTACGAGTTACCACGTGACAAACTCGAGAGAGAGGATCTCTCTTAAGAGAGTAGAAGACGAGTTCGGGATTTTATGTGGGATTCATTATTAAAAAATTAATTTTTTCTTTGTGAATCTGGGTTATAAACCTCTAATGGGAATAATCTTATTTAACAGTTTTAGATTCACGAGATTTTCAATTAATTTCGTGAGATCGATTTAAGGCAACCAATTGAATACGCAAGCTTTTAAGTTTTAGATTCGGTAGTAAATTTACAGTGTAAAACAAGAAAAATATTGGTTGTCTATTCTACCATAAAAAGAAAATATATTATTTCTACGAGAAAAGGTGAAAAGTTGATGTTTGATGTGATAGTTCAGAAGGTTAAAAAGATTATTGGGGTTGTTGCAGAATGAAAGTTACACGTACAGCTAAAGTAAATGTCTTCATCTGTGAAGAAAAAGATATTTTGGAGTTTGCTTGTTATTTTCAAAATATTATTATTATTACGTGCGTATGCAAATGTGGAATAAGAAGCGAAAGTTTGGAAAAAGGTTGCAGTTTGTTGGTGGTACGGTCGTGTTAAGTTTCCTTGAATCGAAGGAAAATGATTTACCAGTCTCGAGACATTAACCTTTGAATCGTTTTAGTGGTTAATATTGTGGTCAATAATCAAATTAGAAGAAAACTGTGTATTTAACTGAAATAATACGCTACAAATAAGGTTAAAGATATGGCCTATGGATATAGTGAAGTGGTGGAACAAATTATCTAATATTGTTTTGCATCGCGTTCTATCTTTACTCTAATTACTAATTAACACGGTATTAAAATATGTTTTAGATACAAAACATTTCATGTGCGGCAGTTCAAAAATAATTGGCAAATCATTTGGATTAGAAAAATTGATTAGACATGACAGTTTGACAGATACTTTGAGAACATTGGATGTGGGTTGGACTTATTATATAAAACATTTGTCATCTGCAGATAATTCATTGGCATAAACAACTATTTTCAAAACATGATTACTTCCATTTGGGATATTCGGGACCCAAAAAATCGAATATAAATACGCCTAATATATTCATAGTATCTTCACATAATCAAAAATAGAAGTGATATCGAGGGAAACATGAGCAACGACCGTTCTTTAAGAAACATGACCAACGACCAACTTCGAAGATAATCTCTATATTATTATCTTTTGAAGTACAATTTCGAAAGAAACCTTTATTTTGTATAAATTTACATTATATGCCATTGGTTATTAACACTGTTAGTTAAATCTTATTAAGGGTAAGAATGTATTTATAGTCCTAAACCTGTTCTCACTAAAACCCGAATCCATCTTATAATTTAGCTGATTTCTTAAACTTAGGTTGTGACTGGTGAACATAAGAGTAATTGCGAGGAATTGAGAGGAAAAAAAGTAAGAGGGGCAAAAAAAAAAATTTCATTTATCCCATTTGTTTCACCATCCTTAAAACATGAGAACAAATTTCACACTATTAGGGAAAGAATTATTTCATCCCTCTAATTATTTTTCAACGTGTATGGTTGGGTAATTGGTAGTGGGATTCAGGGGAATAATTATCTCTCTCATTCCCTTCCTTCTATTCACATCAACTAGTCACAACCTTATTTGATTAATAATGCGAATTCTAAACTTGTTTCATTATAACCCCGATCCGTCTTACAAAGATGTGAATCCTCGATTTTTTTTTCTTTAGGTTACGCAGATTTAGATGTATCATATATGTAATCTAATTCATAGCTGATTTTCTGTAATAATGGCAATATAAAATCACAAAAAATCATCTACCAACCTAAATGCATGGATATTCCATATCCGAGTATATAACATTTTTCATGTTCTAAGTTTCATTTGTTATTTGCTATAACATTTTCAGTGGTTTATGATCTCCCATCTTGATATTCTCAAACTGAGATACAAGTATGTCAACTCTGGTTCTCTTCACACTTTTAGATCTTTTAAGTTTCACTTTTGAAGTATATCACATACGTCTTTAGAAGAATCACACACCTGAATTAACTTGAATTGGTTGTTGTCGATTGTCGTGAATATTGTTGAGAATACCTTCATGTTGAATTTTGACATGATTTTATCTCCTATAGCCCAATCCTTTTTTGGATTTGCAGTATCAAGTGCACCTTCAGTTCAATTGACCATTAGAGGAGACCATTTGGTTTCAACAAATCTCCATACGTCTTCATCGACACTGCAAATAATTTCCCTAATATTTACCTTCCAATGATCGCAGTTTCCTTTTTTTTTCCATGCATAATCGGTCGATCAATCGATGTACAAAAACAAGATTCTTTGATGAGTCCATCTTTCCTCCGCATGATCCTCACATATCTTCAAGTTGCAACTTAGTTTAGATGTCTGCTCTGATACCAATTGAAAAATCAGATGAACTCATAACCAATACAAAACCTAAAAACACCAAGACTATTCTTTATTAGATATATTCAAGTATAGATTACAATCTATATAATTTTAGTTTTACACACAACCAATGACCTAGCTTGCAACCGAAACGGATTTCTAACCTAGTACAAGTAGACCCTTGTTCCATCTTTTATTTTACACCATAACAGAGAAAACTCTCTCTCTTAATGAATAAAAATCACTTCTTCTTTAGATCCATTTTTTTCTTTTCTTAGATGGCTGATCTAAACCAAAATCTCACTTCCCTTTTATATTTTTGGGTAAAAGATTGGTTCAGGTCTTCAAATCTTCACCAAATCGTCATGAATATCTCTCCTTTCGAATATAAGACGCCAATTCGTTTATCCACGTCAGCTTTCATCACCACACCAACACCTTTATTCAACAGCTCCGGACTTATTCCAGCCGAACTCTCAATTTTAGCTTCTAAAACCAAACTAAAAATACAGAAATGTCAAAGGTGTTAAAAATTACGATTGATAGTCATGTAATTAATGTCAAGGTTTTTGACTTTGATTTTTCTCACTTCATTGTTAAGAAATACGGGACTTTAATTTCTTTTCCTTCTTCTTTATTAAGGTTCTGACTTGATTTTTATGACTTCAACATATATGGTTTTGACTCTTTTGCTTTCCAAAAGCCCAAAGATTTACCATGTAAAAAAAGGACTTACTACATTAGTGTTATTTTATGTAGAATAATTGTTCCAAATACTTTAATAAGAAGACAAAACAAGTATTTTAAAAAGAAGATGCGGTGCAGTGGCGGAGTATTTAAACACAATTCAGAACATTTCAAACAGACAAATTTTGGATGACATAAGTATAAAAGCTCAAGAACTAAAAAATATAAAACAAATTTTGATTGGATTATAACAGCCGATTAAAATACGTGGGAGGTCACTTCACACAAATGAAGTGTGTGATCTAGTCATCTCCCTTAAGTGATTTTTTATTTATTTTGCCAGTATAATAATAACAATAAAAACTAAAAAGTATTCTTTTCTTGGTATAAAAGTATATTTTGCCAGTAAAATAATAACACTCCCCTTTATCCATAAACGTTTCTCACGCCGCCTTTTCACGGTTGTGCAAAATACTCTTTAAAATTGCGGCAGGATTAATCTTTTCATGTGTGTATATCAGTAAAAAACTTTGTCTAGCTTAACTGCTTAAGGCACATATCGAAATCAAGATTGTCGTTTCATGATCTATGTTTCCTGTTACGTATCGATCCCTAAAATGAAACCAAAGTCCAAAGAAACAACGCAAAAAAATAAAATAAATCGGGTTTTCCCACTCCCTTTTCTTCCATATCACAATGAAAAAAACAAATACTAATGCAAAAAGTTATTTAACCCTACAAACCTTTGTTTAAGGGATTTTTTTTTTTACCACTTGGTGAAAAATTGAATTGTTTAGTTTAGTGTTCAAGATTTGTAAGCTCTTTTCTTCTTTTTATGGTTTGAGGGCGAGGGCGAGACCAAGCCTGGGTGAAGAGGTGACAGCTTTTGAGTCATACTCAGCTGAGAAAGTAATGAGTGATTTTGGTCTCCATTCTCTCTGGACTACCATACCTGCTACTCCACTGTTAGAGAATCGAGTTTTCACCACTGTGAAATGATCGACAGAGTGAGAGCTTCCGACGGTGAAGCTGTTGTTATAGTTTGAGAATCGACGTGTCAGTTCTGCACCAACTGATGTCGTCGGGTTCACTGTGTGGACGTAAGTAGCTTTTAGACTCTCCCCTTTATCCTCCCTACAAAAATTAACATTCTTTCAATCCATAAAAAGGACAAAAATAAGATCGATAAAAAAACATCATGTTTTTCACTTACAGTATGAGTGCAGCGGAGAAGTCTGGTTTGTTGAAACCGATTCCTGCGTTGTATTTGGTTAGTGAAGAGGAAGCTGTGTCGAAACTGACTTCACCACCGAGACAAACAGTTTTGCTTCCGATAGTTGCTGATAGATCAAGTTGAGGAGTTGGGTTGAGGCCAATGCTAGAATTAAGTGTAGCATGAGGATGAACGTATTGCACATCCAGCTGAAGTATATAGCAAAGAAACAAGGTCAAGACTCAAGAGTACAGAGTCGTTTCTTGTATGGGATTATATGCACTGACCTTGCCAGATTTGTGATCAGGTATTTTGAAGCTGATTACAGCTTGAGCAGAAGGCATGAGATTTTTGACAGTTACTTTTGTTGACACCTGCGTAAATATGTTCCAGTGATATGGTTAAAATCAGTTTAAGGGTTCACAAAGAATGTATCACAAGAGATGGTTTCTTACACTTGAGCGGCTGTCGATTTTAAGATCAACAATGGTATTTTGACCTTTGTAAAGTGTATTAATGTCTCCAAAAAAGAAGTCGTCCTTCTTCAATCCTGTAGCCACGAATTCCTGTTGGGAAGAAAATTTTATTATGCAGTTTAAATTAATTTAACCACATTGGCTAAAATGGTGAACAGCCTACTTAGATGACACCAGAATCACATCAAGATTACTGCAACTTATATGATACATCAAAAACCATGTTGAGAAGCGAAGTATGTATATAACAAGCTGGATTTCCTAGCTCTGAAAGATCATGATTCTACGAAATACTGCAACCAATTTATGACTTAAAACCATGCAACAACGGTATTCATCAACACTCCCATGTTAAATTGAGTTGATTTGCTTCTCTCGAATACTGCTGTATACTTAGCTTTGGTTCAGAAAACATATGTAGCAGCACAAGTTCAATAGTGTGGCATGATAATCGTCAACAGTTCACATTAGCAAATTTTGCTTACTAGAAGATTGATTACTATATTCATATAAGACAATCCAAAGTGATATCCTACTTACCGTTCCTGTAGGACTCAACATTGTCAGAGTAAACTTATGGTCGAAAATGTAATCCTTGTTCAGAAGATCTGCAGAA
Organism: Euclidium syriacum; assembly: GCA_900116095.1. Lineage (NCBI taxonomy): Eukaryota > Viridiplantae > Streptophyta > Magnoliopsida > Brassicales > Brassicaceae > Euclidium > Euclidium syriacum. The sequence continues at coordinate 8,323,409 of FPAK01000006.1, forward strand.
ATTCACACAGTCAATAAATCGCCACCAGGAGGAAACAATAGTGAACTCAAACCAAAAAAAGGTCCAAAAATTTGCTAAGTTACCTTTGGCTTTCTTGCCAATATCGGCAAATGGACCTGGACTGCTTCCCATCTTCAAAAGTTGATTATAAATGGAGCAACTCTAACAATTCACAAACAAAATAGAAACGTAAGTCTGCCAGAAAAAGCTAGGTAAGCATGGATATCAAAAGGAAAATCACCAGTATGTAAAGATTGACACAAAATTATGTTACAAGTTCCAATCAGCCAACGAGAAGCTCAAATCTGATGGAATCAATAAAAATACCTACAATTACAGCTCACCTTCTATAGCATTCGCCCAAAACAATGTACACGTCTAAAATCTCTAAATATTTCGCCCAAAGCAACTATATATTTGCAACGAAACCCATGCCTACAATTCATAAACAGTATCATGATTCAAACTGAGGAAATTATTGAGTTTCTATCACTTAACTATAACGGCTGAAATTAATTTGGATACCATATCAAAGAGTCATAAAAAACAACAGATGGATTTATAATAAGTCTTTCTCAATTACATATAACCAGCTAGGTACCGAAACTATCACAACTATCTATGGAATGGAAACAAACACCAAATAATGGCGAAAACTGGATCGAGAGAATCTAATCGATCAATCCAATATCTAGATTCTATCATTCCTTCACGCAATCATTCGTATAAAGTAATTCAAATAAGTCCAATGAATCATCAGAGATCAGCATCTTAACTCTCTACAGAAATCTCAACCGGGAAGAATCAAACTCACACTACATGAACATAAAATAGTAGAAGGAGGGATTACTTACGAAATGGAGGATCGACGAATGGAACGGGGCCGATAACAATCAAAAGACGCCTCTCAGTTGCTGGCTAAACCCTAACTGCTCCGTCGCCTCGATGATGGAATCAGGCGACGGCGGCTTTTTCCTTTGAATAAGAGAGTAAGCACTATAGCAGTAAGTAAAAAAGGCCTCGAGAAACTCACAATGGAAGGCAGGCCAAGACCAACGCTCTCGATGAGTAATGATAATGTCACCTGGCGTTGAGGTTCGTTAGGTCACAACTGCGCACGCTTTTCCTTTTCTGAGAAAAGCCTTTTACTTATTCGTCTGTGATATAACTTCTTCTGTCACAGACAAAGCTGTATTCCAGTTCGTGAGGCCCATTCACGCCCAGGCCGACTCGCTTCAGCTGTTAAAATGACTATAGTACCCCTAAAATCGGTGGCATAAGATATGACAAATTTGATTTTTTCCTTGATTAGCACAGTTGTAACAGCAGTAATTAAATTAAGTTTAGAGTACAGTAAAAAAAAAAAAATCTGGAGTAACCTAATTTCTGAACATAAAAATTGAAGTTAGTTTACATTATGGAACATATAAATTGAAGTTAGTTTACTCAGTAAAGGTGTTTTACTAGGTGGACCGGCATCTCCAAATATCTCTCCCTATCCGAATCCACATACATACACTTGAGTGAGGAGAATGCATGAGTGATGACCCCTTTGATGATCTCCTTAACCATTGCTAAGTATACGGGGACATTATCTTTACCATTTTGTCCTCAATATTCTCGATCTGAATAATGTGGTCACCGAGTACTAAGAGGTGGAGTCTCGGTCATCCGACATACTTGCTGTACTTACATTGATGAGCAAGTTCATGTATCTCGTGAATTTACAAAAGTGATATTAAAAAATTCATTTACACTAAATTATGTGTAGTATTAAAAAATGTATTTAGATTATTTATATTAAATTATGTGTGGTGTTAAAAGATCATTTAATTTATATTATATGTGACTACAAGATTTGTTAAGATTATGATAAAAATGAAAATTAACCCATACATTTTGTTATGTTTCATTTCAGTAGTAGTTGATTTTTGATTTTTTATTTCCATCGTTAGTATAGATGTTTACAAATTTTGAATTTGTTTAGTTTTTACTTTTTAGAGAAAATAAAAATAAAGAAATGATAAAAGAACAACTATCTAAATTTTTTTTAAAAAAATATTCTAAAACATCTACTAATTTAAAATGGAAAGATTACTACAATTATAAACATGAACCACAAACAAAATAAATATTGTAAACGTTGAACATATAGCTTTGTGGACCACTTAAAATAAAGCCCACAAGTATTCTATTGAGCATGTTTGAACAAAATCCTTAGTTACACATCCCACCAAAAAATTGATTATTTTTAGGAACTTAAAAAACAATTAAGTATAGATATTAATCCGATTACAATTAAAGCCAAAACTATCTACGGTATGTGGTATAATTTAGAAGGCTTGAGATTGCTAGTAACGTTAAAATAATTCAACGTCCGTATCCACTTCTCTTGGTTCTTCAACAAATGAACCGCAATAGTGTCCGGCCAAAGCTCATGTGTGCATCTAGTCGGTGGTTCGGGAAAATTATACATCGACCACTTAGCATTAAACCGGTTTTTACCTCGTCTTCCTTCTCGAATCCAATCTCCAAACACTTTGTCTTCAGGACCTTCTAGATGTTTCTTGGGAATTTCCGAGTCTTTGAGCCAAACCGCGATGTCCCATGAGACTAAGTAGCCCATTCCGGACATGTAATGTACGAACGGGTCCATGCTTGGACATGGAATGACGTAGCCGTAGTAGAGGTCTTCTCGAGGTAATGGTCTTAAAGACGCGACCAGACTTTCTAGTCTTATGTATGTGTCGTCGTCGGCTTTCATTACGTAATGGTACGGTGGGTTTGGTGAATCGGTTTCGTTAAATAGGTCCGGTAAGCTTGAGAAGTAAGTGTAAGTTTTGCCTGCAGATATTTGCAATAATTGAGTTAGTTAAAATTTAAAAATGTACCATTATTCCAATTTGGATGAATGAGTTAGTTAAATATGCCACAATTATTCCAATTTGGTTAAGCCGGTCCAAACCGAAATAAAACCTTGCTAAAATGATCTAACCAGAAAGAAAGAAAATCAATTCGAGCTTATGTTTTTCTATACGAACAAATCGCAACTGATAGTGAATCAATTATGAAATCCATTATAAGTTTATAACCTAAATGTTTTTGCAAAATCTTCATGGAAATTTGTTTTTGCTAAAACTGAAACCGTCGAACTGAACCAAATAATATTTGAGTCCTATTTTTAGATTTCATAACAGTTCGGTGAGTAAATAACTTAAATCCAAAAATGAAAAACCGGATTTGACACTGATAGGGGATTTAGTGTGAACGTAAGAATGAGATAAACCAAGCCAAACAAAACTAATCTAAACCAAACAATAATTTGAGTTTTCTAATCTACCAAATCACAAAACCAATCCCATATACTGTACATATACCTAAATAAACTGAACCAAAATGATTGATTTGAATTTGGTGAATTCGTTCTCGAACCAACTAAATAAATCGAATTCAAATTGAACAGAGCCGAATTTGACTTTAAACCGAGATAAACCAAATACCTTTATTCATGTTCTCGTTGCAATTGAGTATGATGATGTCATCATAACGCATGATCTCCAAAGCGACAAGCACTTTCTGGTCTTCTTTAGTCAAATTACAAAACACGAACTTCACGTCGATCTTAACGCCGGCGGGAACAGCTTGAGTTCCGTAAATCAGCCGGAGAAAATGCCGACGTGGGTACTGATCGGGAAGTGTGAGGATTCCGACAAGAATCCTAAGTTCATCATCTGAAGAAGAAGAGGAAGATAACATCGAAGTCTCTGATGAATTCATCGGAACATTCGACAAAGCACATCGTCCGAAACTCAATAAACTGTCGAATCTGATCTCGTTGATGAAAGCTAATACACAGAGAGCTATGATGAAGAAGAAAGAAGGGATGATAAATTTTCTACCCGCCGATTTTGATGAATATTTCATCTTCTTGAAGTGAATTGATTGAAGAGGCCGAAATGTTGAATAAGAGGAGGAAGAAGAAACTATAAATGAAAATTGGGTTTTAACTTAAGGGAAACGCATTTAGGAGATTTGTTGTTGTTAATTATGGGGAATCAAAAAAAGAGAGCTTTAGAGAAGCTTAAGGAACGTGAAGTTCAAAGCAGAGTTTGTGAACGAAGCAAGTGTAGTGCTTCAGTTTTTCACGCCATTTATCATGCAATTGTCTGATTATTTATATAAATTAAATATATGACAGTAGATTCTGATTTACATTGTTAATGCACTTTTTAGTACTTACTCATCTATAAATAATAAATAAATTAATGAGTACGAAAACTGCATTCAGCTTAAAAGTTGTTGAATATATTAAAAGATTTTCTACATCTAATTCATAAGTCCATAATTGTTAGTTTGTTACGCCTAATATGTGTATTATGAAATCCGTTCGTGTATGTAATAGAATGTTGTTTTTATTGTAATTCGATGACTAAGTTTTTATTCTGATGGAATCATCATATTGATTACCTACAATTGTTCAACTAATTTAAGTCAAATTAGTTCAACTTGAAAGATCGTGTACTATATGTTATTTAGGTTGAAATAAAAAGGGGTGGATCTAAGCCTAACGTCTGACCAGAAATGTTAATATTTTTTTTAAAAAAGAATATACAAATAGCTTGCAAAATTGAAAGTTGGGTGATTGGAGTCAAATTTAAATTTGGTAAAATAAAACTAAGAACGTGGTCGGCTTCGAATTTCGTGACCCGCAACAATCTCATCTTGCCACTTCTTCGCTATAAAGTTAATTAAGGCGTTGACTTCTTTGGGATCTTACTGTGCGCTTTGCCTTTTTCTCTCAACTTGCTTGCTTAGAGTTACGGATTACCTCATCATATTTCACATTTCATTATTTTGTTTTGTTTTGCGATTTTAGAAATATTATTGATAAAAACATTTGATCTTATATGCAAAAGTGTTTTCTTGGGAAATTTCTTAAAATTGACTTAATTTTAAAAAGTCAATACTAGAAAACGTGTCCAGAAATTGAAATTATGTGATCAAGGGAAGGCCAAGATAGCCATTTGTCCATAATGTCCAATATAAATTCAGCCCAGTTTGGTCATCCATCAGGAGAATGTAGGCCAGTGGTGCATGACTGACGACTCCATTGGCAAATTAAAACAAAAGACTAATGAAGATGGGGAAAAAATTTAGGCTCCTGATGATTGTGATATATGAAATAGATCGGTGAATCGGATGCTCTCAGTGAGAAGTAACTAGTGGTTAATGTTAACTTTTAATATGGTGTGTTAGGATTTCACATTTAAAGTTTCAAAGAACTAATACTAGTATATAAAAAAAAACATAAATAAGTTTACACATTATTAGTTAATTTTGAGTTGAAAACTTATATAATAAACTCATATTTAACACGATGATTAAGTTTAGAAACATTTTAGTCAAAACTGAAATTATATAGGTTTGAAGAAAAAAGAAAATTGTGAATCATTAATTAATAAACTAAAAACAAAAAAAAGTATTAACTGAGGAAGTGAAAGAAATCAAATTCGTTGTCTTTGATCTCGACCTCAATGCTTTAACTAACATACCTAATTAATATTTTTGGAATATTGGCTGCAAAATTGTTTATCATATGTGTAACGTCCCGTCCATCCTTAGTCCTTACCGGTGAGTCACCCATCCCTCTATCGGGAACGTGGGTTCCACCCCTATCCGACGGTCGGTGTGTTATTTTTCGTAGGTCCGACCGAGTAATTTATTGACCCTGCAATTAGCACGTGACCTTTTTCCGTGTTTTTTCCTAACTTACACGCTATCGCAAATCACTTTCCGCAAAGTCACTCATCTTTGGCTCGGAGATGATGTTCGAATCTCTATAATAGTCATGGTAAGAGGACTCTGGTACTCCGGTGTGCTACTGACAGTTGTTGCTGTAGACATCATATCCGATCTTGCTTTTTTTCATAAAACTTTGAGCTCAATATCTTTATTTATATCCTCATTTGTGATTATCTCGGATGGAACCTTGATTTGATATTATATTTATTGTATTTGCAGTCTTGGTGGCTGACTATATTTTCTGCATGATTTGCTGTTTATTTCTACAATCCGCTTAAATCTGGATTTATGGGTTGGCACATTTGAGATTTTAATCTGAATTTGGACTGTAACTAGGTTCAAGTTACTCGTTTTTAGTTACTCTTAAGTCTTTGCCTTCTCTCGACAGCGATGATCTTAATCCCATTAAACACTTGATACAAATTGAAAATGCAATTGGGTTCGAGTTAGTCGCTTTTAGCAACTCATAAGTCTGTGCCGCCTCACGGCTGTTGTGATATTCTATTTATTTGTGTTGTGTCTATATCATTCGTTGGGAACCATTCATGTCTATTATTCCTAGGGGACTTATGCATCCAATGGTGCTTTGACAGTCGGAACAGTACACTGGTTCTATTTACATCATCCTAGCTCTACAATCTTTGCAAGGTTATTATTAGATTTGTATTTGTTAGGGGAAGGTTTCTCTGATCAGTTTTGGTGTCGTGTATTGAGTCTCGATGGACCACTGATTTACGATTTTCATTTTTTGGGTATTAATTCAAACCCCATGTAGTTAGAATATTTTTATTTGGTTAGTCATGTATTATAGTTGATAGCGTGAGGATCTGTCTCAATTTTAGTTTTGTTTCTGTGGCTGAAAAATGTGTTTACGCTTTGGGATCCAGTAAAGTCTTTGATTACTTACAGGTTTCTCCTTTTTTTAATTGGTTTATTCCTTTTTTAAATAAAATCTAAGATGACAAAAAATAATTGAGATACCATTAGTTAACAAAGTGTGCTATATTTTTAAAAAAAATATATACGTCAAAAACATGGTTAAAAGAGATTTATGAAAAAAAGTAGTGTGAAATTTGAAAGATGATGGTTAGTTGAGTTTTTGTCTTGTTTTTCATAGATAAATTTTGGCTGATAATAAATTAGAAATTTATTTGATTTAAATGTGTTGATAAATGAAAAGGTTAATGAATTTATGTGTTATCGTATGACAATTTTGTTATTATTTAATTTTGAGAAACTGTACATGTCAAAAGAAGAAATGACACATGTCACCTTCTTAAAATTTGTTTTTACAAATTTTTTAAAATATTATAAGATTATAATTGTTGTGTTGATCATTGTGTCACTCCTCTTGACTCTATGAAGTGTTAGATTTGAATTATTTCATATGATATTATACTATAATTATTTTATGAAATTTTTTTATTAAAAAAGTTTAAAGGCCCAATTTTTTTTTTTTAAATTATAGGGCCGACAAGTACTAGAAATCTCTTGTATCATTTATTAGACCACCTCCAATGAAGGTTTTAAAGGAATCCTTAGAGTTTTTTTTCAAAAAAAGAAAATAATAAAATATTCGTGGACCCCACAAAATGGTAAGAACCGATCCTTAAATAAGGAGTTTAAGATATCGGTTCTTAACACGTGGCGGTACGTGATTTGTTCGTGTTTTTATTTTTTTTTCCGTCCAACAATAAATAAGCCCCACAAAAAATAATAATAAAAAAATCTTAAGAAACTCAGTTTTAGAAACTGGCGTTGAGGATACTCTTAAAAATCTTCGTACTTTGTTTAGTCGTGTCCCCAATGATAGAGCCATAAATTTATTTCACTAGGGTGGGATATATTTGTATAGCACGATAGATAAATTATACCTTATATAATTATACACATTAATACATATTTATTCTATCATTAAAAAGAATTTTACTATCTAGCAAAACTGGTTTACGGAATGAAATTCTATTTTAATGGACAAAAAAATCTATCACTAGTTTTATTGAATAGATATTATATATAAGAACTTCAAAATTTCAAAAAATAATAAATATCATAGATTTTAAATGATCAAAGTTAGATAAACATGAAACTTTTTTAAGAAAATGTTTTAAAAGTAAATTTAATGTAATAAAATAAACGAAAATATTTGTTAATTTATTCATAATATAGTTAAACATGAATTATAAAAGAAGTTAAACATATTATTTTTGTCAAAGTTAGGATAATTTTTAAAATAAACAATAGTAGGCAGAAAGAAAAAAAATATAGTAGTCTTTGAAAACAGACATTTTTTAATGCAAAATGTGTAAAGTTTTTGGTCGTCAAATTATTGACGAAGGGAGAGTAAGGAAATATAGAATGAAACAAACTGAAAAAATAATAAGAGGAAGGACTAGAAAACAAATGAATGGGGTCATAAAAGAAATTAGAAAGGGGTCATTTAATTAAATACTTAGAAAATATAAGTAAGTTATGCAAATTTGATGGGGTCAGCTGCCCCCACTCTCCTCGAAGTGTCTCCGCCCCTGCGTGTCCCTATTAAAGATTCAGTTTGAAATAATGTACATACCAATTGTATATTTAAATTTGATTATAATGCAATGAAATTTTCTTTATCTCTCTTATCTAATTTTTTGTAGGTATAATCATGTATTTTGTTGTAAGTTAATATAAACTTGTTTTAGGTTTTCTAGATGATCAAAAATTGTTTTTTGATATAGAGCATTCTTTTATAAAATTGGAAAATAAAAAACACAAATAGCCTAGTTAGAGCAACGTTTTTACGAACCTTGACCAATACAGACAATAATAAGGAGCCCATGAGAAGTAGAGCTTCCATTAAGCCATTAATAAAAAGAAATCAGTAATGAACCATAGAGAAAATCAGAGACGGTTTGGAACCCTGTAGCATGCAATTGGATATTGATGAGGAAATTAAAGGAAAGCATTTTTCAATTCTCATAGGTGGCTAACACGAGCTGAGAAGCAAGTCGGTGCGAGGCGGTGAGACAAAACCCTTACGGTGGTGATCTTTGTTCAGAATGGAGAGTTAAAGACGGATGCTAAAAATCAATGGATCTGAAAATTTTACTTTGGAGGCAATGATTTATTTCAATCCAGAAAATGTAAAAGGTTTTTTGCCAAGCTAGTAGACCAAGGATACTGGTAATGCTAAAACATGAGTGGAAAAACTTTTTATCTTTGAGAAAGAGTACCCACACTTCTCGTTCCACTTGAATGTCACATTCTTGTCAATCATAAAAGTATAACATTTGACAAACATCATGTAGTAACTTGAAAATACTAAGAACTTCTTAACTTTGTGACAATAGTGGATCATGATCAGTTTTTAAGGTTACCAATTTTTCAAGGTTTGCAATGACACCTTGAGTATACACAACATGGCAAAGAAATCTTGTTTCTTGTTTCCAAAACTTACAACTTACTAAACTCTTATAGTGAACGACTTATGTTCACATATCCACTCAAAATGTCTTGTGAAGATGAGCCACATACAATAGATTTTGAGATAAGATTATGATGTCTTGGATGAAGATGATGACAATCTTGTCCAAATAATTGTGGAACACCTAATTTATCAATCACATAGAAGTCTTTAAAGTATTGACAAGGCCAAAAACATGACTACTAACTTGAAATAACCATATCAAGTTTTGAAGAACTTTTTCGAAATGTCGTTTTCAGTCTTCAATTACCAGAATTTGATGATAACCCGGTATTAAATTCATCGTAAAAAAATACGTTACATCCTAGAATTGGGCTAACAACTCACTGGTTTCAGGATATCCACCTTAACAATAATTATTCAGTTAAATCTATAATAATTAATTGATATAGAACCGGATACTTCATAGTTGTGGTAGTTAGGAAGATGCATATGTGCACATGTTTAATTTAAGTTACTCTGCAAATGTCGAATCGTAGTGATAATTTCAAGAGTGATTATTGTCCAACAAATTAGACTCTCTTTTTTTCTAATGAAAATTAGTAGAAACATACGAGGTCTCAATAGTTGTAGCAATCAAAATAACCATGGTTGAACACTCGAACTCATTGATTTCGTAGTGGTTAGTCATATAGTTTGATGAAATAATTAAACAATTAAAAAATATTTAAGTATTCAACTTGATAATACATTACATTACATCATCACATAACATTTCTTATTTCTCTTGAGATTATCACATCAATAAATTATATAAAATGTAAATGAATGAATGTGACTCGCTAATGACAATGGATAAGCCCGCCACGACAAAAAATAGGTTGGCCCCATCCATCATCAACGAAGACCCAATGAAATTAAAAGGATCTTATTATTACAACAAATGAACGAATAAATGGAATGGAAACTAAGGCGACCTATAGTTGAAACTCTGATTATTGCCCAAGCAGTATTTAAGTTCCAAAGAGATTTGTCTCTCAATTTTAAGTTGCCTGTAAAAATTAGCTATGAACATTTCAGCTTTGTGGTCTATGTCCTCGTCTGAAGAAGGATCATAACTCTGCGTTCTATACAACGCTCCCCTCGAAGAACCGGATGAGTCTGGTTCATTCTCTTCGGTACAAGCCGCTGCTAAACCGGGCTTATCGTTGAAACTATATCGAAGAGACGAGGAAGAAGAGGAAGAACCAAGCAATGGTACGAGACCCCAGAGACTGTTTATCTTGAAACTTAACACAAATTTCACTTTATTCACGGCTTGTCTCAACCGGTTTAGTAGCGAATCGTGTTTGCTCTTTGCCATGTCAGCTATACAATGCTTTTTTGTTTCTTGTTGAATAAATTGGTACGGATGGATTTTTGTTTGTGGTTTGTGTGTGTGATTTCTGTAATATGTTTAGAATTGAAAAAGTATGGGTCTTATATAGACACGAGTAATGTCGGCTGCAGACTTATGTTCCACGCAAATTTTCAAAGAAAACTGTGTATAACATATAGTTTTTAATTAATAAATATACAGATATACATAGGAATAGGAAACTGATTGGAAGTTTACGTACCAATATTGAGGCGTATCAATATGGTATAGCGAGTGAAAATTCAAATTTTCTAAAAGAGAATTGGGCTGCAAGTACTTGCACAAATAACTCATGTTTTTCTTAACTAGTTCAACGTCTAGAAAGAAACTAGGCGCCTCCAATTTCCCTAATTTGTATTTACTGTTTTTTTTATTATAAAGTATTTACTGAATTTCCTTCATTAATAATAAAAATAAAATAATAATAATAATATTAATAATAATAATAATAATTATTATTATTATTATCATTATTTTATTTTTTTGTCACAAAATCATTTAAGTATTAATTAATAATAAAAAAAAAATTAAATAGAAGAAGGGAAAGGGACCAAGAATGGCTCAGTCAACATTGCGCGTCATTAGTAATTTTGGATTTTATACGGAAAATGAGATTTGATAGTTTTATATTTTATTTATATATATATTAGATGAGGGTCCGCATCCAGTGTGGGCACGTAAATGCAATTGACAAAAAATCTGAACGGAAAATTCATGATATATGAATCAACGAAAAATAATCAAAATTTTGTAGTATTAGGGTGTTTCAAAATTTTGGTTATCGTTTTACATTCAAATTGGCAATAACAAACGTACGTAAAACTAATTAATCCATACTTTATTCAAACGCTTATTTAGCCGTATCAAAAAAACTTGTAATCATTACATCTATAAACAATACCTGATACATAATCCTTTGTGAAAGAGGACAACCAAAACAAAGAGCCACCGGAAACTACCTAAGGCTGATCTTAGAAGCAAACATCCTAGGAACCAGAACTCGATCACCGGCATTATGAACGGTTAGAACTTAACCCTAAACCCTAAACTCTATTAAAATTCTAGCTTCTTCTATTGAAGACAACTTGCAAAATCCCAAAAAGTAACTAATTAACCATTCTATAAACCCGCCAAACATAGTGTATTTAACTTTAGTTCGCACTGCCTTACCATGTGTTAAAAATCCAAGCCATAAAGACACCAATAAGTTGATTTAGTTTCCGATAATGTGATGTTTCTTTTCTTTGCAGATAATTATGGTAATAACTAAGACGATTGTCTCAAAGCAAAAAAAAGAGTCATTGACAAAAGTTAAAATCGATAAGCACCAAATTCAATCCTACAAAGAAGAGATTTTATAACAGACACAAGAACCATAATGAATCGTACCTGGTTGCATTACTTTAAGAAGCCATAAAATACGTACATGTGTAAAAGTTATTTGGATTAGAAAAAATTAGATCTAAATATCTCACTTGCTCTCTTATTATATATAATGTAAGAGTATACATTATCTATAATTTTGAAAAAATATAATAACTTTTATCTTTCTGAATTTCTTAGCCATTTCATTACCACTCAAGACCCAACTCCATCACCAACCACAATTTTACCACAAGTAGAATCTCTTTGTTTAATTACCACACATATTGCATCACCACCAGTGCTTTCCATTCTATTTACTTCACCACCATTCCAGTTACTAAACCAATTCGAGCTCTGGTGAAGCAACTCCACCACCAACTACATCACCACCACCAACTAAGGGTCCCAAAACTTCCATATTATAACCAAACGATCTTGATATCTAAACATAAATCTTTAATCTTATAAACCCAAAATGTTGCTTTAGACCTAACTAAATCACACAAACCGTATAGTCGTATATTCAACATCATCCAATGGTAAAATTTAAAATCTAACCCCAACCTTGTAGACCTAAAAAGTGGTACAATTCCTATCTAAATTTTATTTGGTTTAATTTTCTTCAGTTTTCCTCAGCGTAGTTATAACAAAACCCTAATGTGAACTAAATCCTTTGTGAAGAGGTTCTAGAAAATATGATTTTCACCCCAGATAAAATTTTCTTATTATATTTTCCTCTCAAATTCGAAATATCATAATGAAAATTCTCAACAATATCATAGATCAACTTGAATTCGAAGGAGAAGATAAAACCCTTATTCATAACAGTTGAAGGAAATAATCTACGCTTAACCGCATCACTGATCTCCAACATGAAATCATAATGGAAAATCTATGTAACTTCAGTGAATATCCCTTAAAACCTTGCTCCTTCACAAAGTCGTAATCATCTCGAACGCATCTCCCGAAAATAGTTTATCTTTTATTTATGGTCGAAGCAATTATAATGAATCTATATGAAGTTTTTATGTATCTAAAGGATTTCTATCTCTTTTTATCCTCCTCTGCCTCTTGTATTTCACCAATGAAGAGCTTGAAAAAAAACCCGCTTTCTAGGAATAAAAAACAAATTTGTTTATGTAGAACCCGATCAGCACCGTGAATCTTATATTTTTACTTTCAATATTGAATACATATAGTCTTGTACTCAATTTATGTTCTTATATATCTTCAGCATGCAATTATACTTTTACATTATGTTTAGGATAACATTCCAATAAAGATATATGTTTGGAATGAGTATATCCTCATTTTGGATTTTTTCCAATCCAAAGAAGAAAATATATATAAATTCTTAAGTAGGATTATGATCTTCTTCTTCACATTATTATTTATCTCAATTCTCTTGTCCCCACCATCATGTTGTCTCTCTTATCCACTCTATCTTCTTTTCATTAGTTCTATTTTTCTTCAATCTTATTTAACCTCCTCTTAAATTGATATGTGACCAAATATAAATGGAATTAAAATAAGATAGGTCCAACTCCTCAATGTAGTCAACATAACCTATGTCTCCTTGTCGTTAAGAGCAAAAAGAAAAAATGAATATCAACATGTATATTTGCATGCGAGATCATGGTCCACATTCAAATATATGATATATACTTCTCGAAACATTTGATACAAATATTTGTAACATTTGGATATTTAGTCTATGAATAATGATTATTTCTCTCGCCATGAACCTCATACTTTTAGGATCCATATTAAACTCAACCATACTTTAAGGTAATTATTATTTGGTTTGTTTCGAGATTTCAGGCTCTGCGTGCTATACGTCCCTTCCCAAATTTACAATTAAAGAAATAAAAACAAAATAATTTTAGTATCACTTGAGATTAAAAAGCAAAGAATACAATTTAGATCAAATAGCTCTTACCATCTCCAACTTTTCAAAAAAAACTTGAACATCAAGGAAACCATCCATTAATGGTTTCACCAACAATTAAACAACCATGAAGGCCAATCATTTATAACTCTAGCTATTCGATTAGTTATTGCGCACTAATTTATTCCATCAACATGGCTATGTTCCTATATAGTCACCGTTAGATCGATATCATCACTTAGAAGAATTGGATTATCATGCGTCTCTACACAACAACAACATCAAAAAGAAGTCATTTAAAAAAAAAAAAACATCAAATCAACATGGAAAATAGATAACAATCGTACCAACCATACCACCGATCCGGAGATACTACTGCAAAGCAACGAAAATTCTACAAAGGTGGACAAAGTAGAGCCACCCAAACGCATAAAATCAGAGAAACAAAAATAAAGTTTTTGAGTAGTTTACCAAGCTGCCCAAGCTAAGTAGAGTTGTTTACCCAAATTGTTTCTCCTATGGTAAAGTTGCGTCCATTAAAACATTTAGTTCTGCAACTCCAAGTGTTAATAATGCTTGTCCTTCAATATTAGATCACTCCACACTTTGTTAATACCAACATATCCACTATGCTCAACTCTCCCTTTAAAAATTAAAAATATAAAAAACGTGTGTAATTTGAAGACTCTTTTTTCATCATATAAAAGTGAATAAAAAATCTTACAAAATCAAAGAAAGGTGAGAAATAAAGGTTTCGTCATATAAAAGATGAGAAATAAAAGAATAAATAGAAAGCTCAAAGGAAAAAAACTTGTGTAGCTTGAATTTTTCGCCAAAGACAAAATATATACATTATTGATGCTAAAATCCGGGAGAACATCTAAAAAACAAAATAATGTTCTTCTATCATATTAATAAGAATTTAATTCTCACAGTTTCAAAAGTGAAATCAAGTTTTAATTACCCGAAACCAAAACGAAGCCATCAATCTATTTTTTTTTCTAGTCCTGAACATCTAAAGCTAAAACTGCACCACAAAAAAAAACAAAAAACATCAACAATAAATATAAATCAAACTAATTGAATTAAAATAATGCACCTTCTTAAACATGTGTTTGTGAGCAAATGGATCACAAACTCAAAGCCTATATCAAAGAAAAAAAAACAAAACTTTGAACCAAAGCAAACTGAAACAATAGATGAACCTTCACACACGCTCGACGGAGAGAGACCTAAACCGAGAAGAAGATGAATCCCGTAGAAGAAACGGCGAGATCATGCTCGAGAGGAAACCTCGAAATAAAATAATTCATATTTTAAAACATGTGTAGAATAGTTCGTGAGCAAAAGGATCACATGAAACTCAAAGCCTATATCGAAGAAAATAATATTGAACCAAAATAAACTAAAAGGACAACCAAAATAATATATACGTGATAAGAAAAATCATAATTTTCATTTTTATGATTGATAAGTAAAAATAAAATAAAACAATTAATGTATTTAATGAAAAATTAATAATAAAAAATTGTATTTATCCCAGAATAATAAAAAAAAATATAAAACGAAAATTAAAAAATAATATTTATCGCAAAAATATTAATTAAAAAATAAAAAACGAAAATAAAAAAAATAATAAACGAAAATTAAAAAATAATAAACTAACATAATGATCGAATGATTTGATTGGTTAAAACTACAAATGATATGATTGGATTAAAACTCCTTGAATCGTTCTCGTGCGTTTACACATCGTCTTTATTATATATGATTAATGGTCTTATACTACAGTATATTTTTAGTGGTCTTTTTTCTTAAATAAATGAATAATTGACATTTATAAAATCCCTTATATACAATTCACAACCAGAAAAAATCCTTTTAGTTTATAAGAAATTACTTTAAATACTTTTCATTTATTAGTTTCATATATTTTAATAGGTGAGCTTAATTATACGTATCTTTTTTTTTTTTTTTTTATAAAGGAATATATCTTAGTTTTGTTAAAACTATTTTTCTTATTTCTATAAAAATACTCGAAATGTAATAATAAATTAATATTTGTGATCGATAAGTTGATTAAATTTTGTATTTTGATTGAAGAATAAAATTCAAACTGAAAATTTATCAAATTAATCATACTAGTTTTTTTTTGGTACCTATATTTTTTTAAAGTCCAAAAACATGAACCAATATTATACAGAGACTCATATTGTACAACTCCAAGAGCAAAATTGATTTCTTGTCTTTGAAAAGAATGTAAGAGATCGCGAGCCCTTACTATACAGCCCATTTCTCATTAAAGAAGCCCGTTCTTAAAGATGCCACAAGAGATCCAAAGGCTTTTCTTAATCCTAGCTAATGTTTTGAAAATGTAACATTTGAGGATTATCTTCATAGTACCTCTCTTGTTGTGTATCTTATTATCTTTTTGTAAAGTAATCGAAAAAAATATATTAGAAATAACAAACGACTAGAAATAATGGTATCTGTTTGCCGGGTACGGTCCTATGTTAAGTCTGATTTGCAATCTATGATCCAAAATATTCAAAAGCTAAAGATTATAACAACTCATAATAAATAAATAAACAATGAAGCGTGGAATAATTGACAAGACATAGTTTCATGTTCAGGCTAGCATCATTCAATTGTCAACTTTGCTTCACTCTTTTGTCTGCCACCATTTTCTAATTAAATTTTCATTCAAATGCATAACAATTCATATCCATCTTGATTTTGTTCTCTTCTCTTTTCTTTTTAGTCTAGTTCTCTTCTCATTATCCTCGATTTCATTGATAATTCTCATCTAATCATTTATTCAATTGAACTAATAATTTTATTATATACAGAAATACCCATGATACATAGAAATCTACAATTTCTACTTCTTTATTCTCCAGCATGAATTATGAATTCCATGGCCAGCTAGTTTCTTTGGTAAGTTTTTTACAATTTTTTATTTTTATTTTATTTATTTATTTATTTATTTTTTATATATATATGAAAAAAATAAGTTTTTTACAATTTTTCTTATGTGTTTAATTTTCATATATGCATAAGGCCTTTTCACATGCTTATTCTGGGTAATTAAGATATTATAATCAATGAAACATGTGAATTTCCAACCAATGTATATATATTCAGTAACTTTCTCAATTTTATTACTGTAGTACATTACATGAAGTTTCCTGACAACTCCATAAGTTTTTTTATTGTTTTTGTTAAAGGTTTTGCTGACAACTGCATAAGTTGCAGCTCAAATTATTGCTTAATGGATTCGTCACAATCAAAAGGTCAAAGACCATTATCATTAAGCATTGTTTCACAGCCAAACATTTCATATCACTAATATGTCGCTATTTTCGATTGTTTAAGGATATGTTAACTCTTGGTGGATAGAAATACAAGTTTTCAATAATATAAGACAAGACTTTAAAAGAAAGTGACGTGGAGATTCGGATAAGAACACAGTGAAACGATGAACTGAGATTGCATTATGCATAGTATCACCCTCTCCCTTTTAAGAATTTTTATAAAAGAATATTATGTAGTTTGTTGTTTATAGATTTATCCACTAACAAGTTAAAGTTTATAACGACTGAAGCTTGTACAGTGACCTGCACCATAAGATACAGTTCTTTCGTTCTTGAGTGAGTGTTACTTTTTTTTTGAAAGAGGGTTTTGAGTGAGTGTTACTTTAGGGTGGTCCATCGCAAATTTCTTACAGACTCTCGATTAAATTTTCTAAGTTGAGATTCTAGGTCATGGACCTATCAATATAGACACACGAAATGTTAGTTGGCATAAACATAACACTTTTGAAATGTGATTGTTATATTTCATTAATATTTATCATATTTTAATATTCTTACATTTTCTTTTAAAAGGTACGTAATTCCGATTATAGTTAATAACTACATTTTAAAAGTATTTAATTTTTAATATAAAATATTAAATTATACCGAAAAAAAATATATTTTTTTTACAATATCTGATTTTTTTTTTAAAGCTTATATTTCCGCAATAATATTCTTGATGAAAAAAAACACGCAAATTGTCTTCATATCTCTTCAATGTGATTTGCAGTGGTGGTGTGTGCGGACTCCGGGAATTTTTGGACACCTTGTAGTGGTTTTGAAATATTGAGGGAATACTGAAATGTGATGTGGTGCAGGGTTCATTCCGCAGGGCAACAAACCTTCTACAACAGCAACAGAACTCATGAAGTCTCCATGAAAGACACAATGGGGTGTGTTTTCCAAAGATTCTTTGGCACTCACGTCAGTATATAGACCACGGGACCAATGTCAAATAATATCATGGAAACTAAGGAAGTGGGTTGGTTCAACTCCGGTCGGAAGTGAAAATGGTCACACAGAGTTATATGATGTTTAGGGAGCTGCTTAGGGTGAAAAGAGTAAGAGAAAAAAGTGCTTGAGGTAGGTATAGTTGGAGATGATCGGATATACGTAATACGCCTACCGCGTAGGAGGAGAAACCCTCTATAGTGATGCGTGAATTTTTTTTCACCTAATCTAATTGCAAGTGCACAATATACAATTGTAGTATTTAGGTTATCGATCCCACAAAGAGCTGGGCTAATTATCAGATTACTATTGTTTGGGATTGTTTCAAGCAAATCAAGTGTGTGTAATGATTTCAATCAAGTAAATAATCAAACTAAGTGAACGCAGTAGGTTGTATGCAAGATGTAAAATACTAGATCTAGGGGAATTCAGTGGGAAGCAATGGATCACGGTCCGATTAGGTGATTTCTAGAACTATAAGCACATTGTTCTTTCAAAACTCTACGGATATATTGGTGAATTGACTTTGTTTAAAAACCTAAATCCTAAAAGTGTTTTTCGCTGAAGATAAACAAGCATTAAAACGCACAAGTTAGATCTATGCACAAGGTGTCTGAACAAGCATTGGCTATGACATGAAACGCACCTTGCTCACTACAGATATTTCGGATCTCTTCCAATCTGTTTATGGTAGAGGAATCAACCTATATACCTAGACGTGGTTCTTGACATCACTTCTAAGTGTGAAGCACAATATATAATGAAGAATCTTGTGGCGTAACCCACGTATAGAAAACCGCTTTATTGATCCATTGAAAAACCTTAGATCTAACAAGAGAACAACTCATACATGGAAACAGTAACACAAATCATTATTGGATTTACGAATTGCATGCAAGAGTGTTTTAGACAATAGAAGATCAGAGGGTCGTGGATCTCAAATGAGTAAAGAACAACCTCTTTCACTTCTTCAAAATCTCAAGGGAACAAAGCTTAAAAAGTAAACCCTAGAGATCTAGTAACAAAGCAAGTAACAATTTGGGAACAAAAAAAATTCTTTGAATAATTATGATTGATGTTGGGGTCATGCATTCCTATGCTGCTGAGAGCTTCTTTTATAGGTGTGGAAGTCGTGCTTAGGAACTTCCTTAAAACTTTAGTCGGACTTGATTGGAGCTAAACGAGACAGTCTTGTAAATCTCATCATGATGACATGTCTTTAGTAAAACGACTATATCTTGGGATCTAGAAATCCATTGGACTTGATTAAAGTTGGAAAATAAAGTTCACTTCTGCACCTACAAATTGATATGTAGATAGTCTCTTGGATTTCTAGGTAAGTGGGTCAACAGTTGGTCGACTTCTAGAACTCAGATTCTGCCTCTACATCTCTTTGGCTAGTTTTGCTTCAATTTTCTTCACTTTAGCTCATTTTGCTCCAAAACGTCTTTTACTTATAAAACCTGTATAAATACCTAAAAGAAATTAAAAAGACTCTATAAAAACACATGTATCATGGTAGAAAATCGATAAAATCCATGATACATCACATAGCGATAAGACATCGAACCAAAATCTCCTCCAAGTCTCGAACTTTTATAAAATGGTCAAAACTTTGAGGGTTTTTTGAGAAATGAGCCAATAACGCAATTCACAAATGCTGGTGCTTTATTCACTAGAATTTTGCCCGTGCTAAGAGGGAAGTCAGCTGCTCTTGAGGAGTACTCTGCGAGAGCCAGCGAGATTCCTCCGGTGAATTGTTAACGACTCAACGAGTGAAAACCGAATAAGACTCATCAAGAAGACTTTTTGTGAGAAAACAGAGTAAAAGCAAAGTAATTTATCCTATGCCTTTAGAGATTGATTAATTGACCCATTTCTTGTAGCGAGTTGGGAGTATATTTATAGAAAATACATGATCCATGTTAGTAGACCAAATGGTTGAATTATCCTGGTATGGTTGGTTCGGTTGTGGTTTAGAGCGCCATGGTTTATTTATGGATCAGATAGTCTTTGCACTTGTGTGCCTTTTACCTAATGTGTCTATCGTTTTGGCTAGTTGGTAAGCCGTGCTCTCTCGAGGCGCACGTGGTCGGTAACAAGTGGATATGGGAAGCACTTCGTACTGTTTGTCGTTTGGTGGCAGAGTCCTCCGACATATATTATATTGTTACCGAGGAGCGCATGGTACACAAATGTTTCTATCATTCAATAAGTCTTTGACACGTAGACTCGTACTAGGTGCAGCCAACAAGTTTTCCTTGACAGGTTGAATCACTTAACTCAACCATGGGTAGATGGATGATTTCTCTACTGGGAGGGTAGTACTTGTTTTTTCCTTGCCGCGCCTAGGATTTTATAGTCCTGCCAATATTTCAAGACCAAGTGACTTAAATTAGAAAGGGAAGTTCGGCGTGCACTACCTGCCTGTGTTTCTCCCTCAAAACCCGGTTATTCCTTACCTTTCTGAGACCCTCAGGAATTCACGTTTTGTATCTTACCTTGGATCTCGGAGTGCTCTCCCCGAGGTATTTTAAGATGAAGATCTGGCTGGCTAACAGAGGCTCCGTTAACCAAAGTCGAGGCCCTTGTGCGTCCTTGGACGCTGGAAGATTTTTAAGTCTTTCCAAATTTTGTGAGTTCTTACCCCAACAATAGTTACATTCTATCTTTCCATTCTATCTCTCGTCGCGAGTCTATTTCTTAAGCAAGCCAAACTGCAACAAAGAACTTTGATGTAGCAAAAAAACAAGTACATTGATTATATGTCCATGTAGGATGTGGAACCCGCAACAATCACCAAGTCTTTTTAAAAACAAACTCCCTCACATACATATCACCCTTTTTATCCATATAAAACATCCACTTATCCTCACGGTCTCCTCTGCTTGAATAATATCTGATCCAAACCAAAACCCGAACCCAGTCGAACCTCTAAGCTGTATCACTGATTAATAACAAATGATACAATGAATAACACATATCTCGTAGAACCAAACGACCAACCAATTCGAGCCTCTAAACTTTATTAGTGATTCCAAAAAAAAAAAAAAAAAACAAGGGGAGCTGAACTATTTCACCCAACAAGCAGAGTCGAAGCCATGCAATAAAAGAATATATGATAGGAGCAAGAAAAAATAAAAATTTAGGAAATGAAGAAGGTGAGAGTACCGCTCCAACAAGGATTGAAATATTCCAAAACAAATTACCACATCCAACACATATAACATGAACTGACAAGACTTAATGAACCAAGAAAGAACAATAATCATCGGCTCGTCACTAAAAGCACCAAACTAAGCAAACCTTCTGGTGCAAGAAAAGGAAGATGAGTACCACTTCTTTCGATGCTAGAAGGTGGGGAAGACGCATCATAGGGGAAAGAGGAGATGTTGGCCAATAAAAAATCGAGTCTCACCAATGATCACATAATTGAACTCAGAAACCAAATCAGGATAGCAAACACATAACATAGGGGGGGGGGAATCAACCGGAAGGAGAAGCTCAATCTAGAAGAGAAAAGGAAGCCACATGACCAACCAAAGGAAAAGAAACCAATGGAACTTCAAATTTGTAGGATATGTGAACCACCTATAGACGGAAGAGGAGATTAGTTCAAAGTCGAGGAGAAAACGCATTGGAGATATGAAATCATTCCATGAGAACCGTCTTTGAGCAACAAGGATGAGGAGAAACATTTTCGACGACACCCTTAAACTAGATATGAGCAATTGAGACCCTAGCACAATTAAACAATAACAACTGTGCGCCGCCTGAGGAGTAAAGCCACATACCTAGAAACGCCAGATTCAAATCTAGAACCCCTAACATCCATCTGTCGTCCTCGAGAGGAAAAAAAAACAGAGGGAGATTTGCGAGCTGACGAAGACAGGAACCACCAAAACCACCATGCTAGCAAAAAAATAGACTCAAAATCAAGCACCAGCTAACCACCAAAAAACCCTAAACACCACTGAAAGAAGCCGACTTGAAAATTTCCTACATGAATACGCAGTAAACAAGCAAGAGAGACCTCCATCTAATGGCGACGAATTGAAAAACCGTCAGCCGAAGACATAGGCGGAGAGAAAGAATAAAAGAAGTAGCTAGACCTAAAGTTCGTTAAGAGTGTTTGGAATGACTAAATTTTTATTAAAAATAATTTTGATTATATTTTTATAATGTGTTTTCTACATATTCTGCAAATATAGTCAAAGTAAAATTTTCACCAAAAAATGAAAAATATTGATGTAGTATTAACTGTTCATAGCATACCATTTCACGAACGCAGTCACAAACCATGTAGAATCGAATTTGAGATAACAAATTTAGGATTTGATATTAAACGAAGATATCAGTAGAAGTGGACAAAGGAAAAACATGTTCACAACCAGTCCCGTCTAAGTTCTTTCAATGCATATATAATGCTATTAATTACAAATATACAAATCACAGACCAAATATTTGTTACAAAGACTATATATGCTTTGACTGAGCATAACTAATATATATATGAACTAATGTTTATCTCTTTTTTCCCCTAGATCTTAATTTAGAATCTGCATAGAACTAATCAAGAAAATTAACATGAACATAACAAATCATGTAAAACAAATCTTGTTGTGTTGTGTCTGTAATAAAGAGACAAAATGCTCAGCGCAAACTTAGCCGACTGTTTAGATTATAATCCCACAATCATGGTTTAATCTTGTTCTAATCATTCCCTTTTTCGTCCTGTTAAATTTTTAAAAAACGAATTATGAGTTTATTAGTTTTATGTTGATCAGATCTGATCCCCTGATAGTTTCTTTTCTCTTTCCTCTTGTTTTATTTTACTTTATTTGTTGCTTCAATCTACATGTAAGTGGACATAATGGGAGCGTAATGTGCCTGCTCATCTTTCCTATTGGTTGAAGTCGTACGCCAATTTACATAAACCAATCAATTTGATGAATGTTTTTAGTGATGAACAAAAAAAAAAATATTTCGAAAAATTTGCATAGCTTTTATAATTTAGTCCTATTCACACTTCCCATGTGCCATCCTGAGTTGCCACTTTGCTAGTACTATTTAATTAAATTAACAAATTGACCTATTGTTTCCCAACCTGCTGCTATAAATGTAAGAGCTTTCTAAATTTTTATATAACGAGGCAGTTGTCTATGGTCATTTTTAGTTTTTTACGTGGCAATTTAAGTTTCCAAATTTTTGTTGGCAATTATGATAATCTTTAAATCATAGAGAATATTTCTTTATAATATATGCAGTCACATACTCCTTTATCATAAATCTAAGGCGTTCAAAAGGATAAAATTAAACCGATCTAAGTTGAAACAAATTAAAATAAACAACATGGATAGATATTAGTTATACCAATCAGATCGTATTGATATCATTTTATAAAAACCAACAAATACAGATATGATTCGATTAACAGATTAAACCGATAAACCCAAAAGCCCTAATAATCTTCTATATATAATAAGATAATAATAATCTCACATTCGAAATTGCATATACATTCATATACCTTATATATATATGTAATTATATGAAACTAGTGTAATATTACTTAGTCATTAAAACTTTGTATACTAACATCATGACATGTTTTATGAGCTTCATGTTCTTATTTTTTGTTGTTAAATGCATTTTCATAAGTATTCCATTGACCTTATAAGTCTAAAACATTGAAAATAATTTTAACTAATCAATAAATAAAAAACATTGTTCTCCATCGGCATATCATAATTTCTTTTATAATGATGTAGTAAAAATTATTTTTACGAGGGTATAACAAAATAATCAATAAATATGCATATAAGAAGCTTTTAAAGTATTTTTTAATTTAATTTTATTTTGTAATAAGTAGAAGTCAATAAGCGAAATTAGTTACTATTAAAAGAAAAAAAAAGCTTAAATTAAACATTAATTGTTTATTCATTTTAAACCGTAAAATCCGAATCGTGAAAAAATCAAAAACTAGTAGTAGTCAAATCGAACCAAATCATGAGCAAATTTGTTTTTTTATATGATAACTATTTTCTAGAAACATAAATTCCAAAAAACCCAACCGAAAATCGGATTAAACACCTTTCATAAAGAAAGAAATTACATTAATCAACCCGTTGTAGTTTCATAAAACGCAATTACCCAAATGTATCGTACAAATTAATCATTCATTTTTATGTTTGATGAATAAATAAAATTCTTACTATATTTTAGAAGTTAGAATCAGTGCAAATAATATATCCGTGTATATATAGCACATAATTTACGTTACTAAATTTCTAAACCTGTATGATAAATTGACAATAGAGAATGTGTGGCTAGGTAATGTATTGTATACTATAGAAACGTTGTTGTCCACCAAAAGTGTCATAATGACGCAATCTTTCGAATAATTTCCGCGCTGCGTTTTGTCCAATCACTTCCTTATAAGATACAACTAACTACATAGGTATACAGAAATGTAACATATATACTATAGTACTTGTTATGTATTGTAGACTAATCGTCACATGATGTATTTATGTCGTCCCATCGTAGGACAAATAGATTTGAGGCGGACAGCAACATAGTCCAACCTTCTTTCTTAATTTTATTTTGGTCGGCTCATCTTACACGTCTCCTCGAAATCAAAATCACATAATTGCACTCAATTTTTCACAATAGCAAATCGAACGAAAAAAAATATCATATTTGTTCGTTTGTTTGGTCACTTTGAAATTTGCGTTTGAAAGTTAAGTTTTGATGTAAAAGCAAATGCATTCCACATATTTTAAAGTTATAATATAAAAAGGCGAGTTTGATAAAAAAAATTTGCATCCAAACAATCAAAGGATCAACATACCTATCTCCATATCTTCCATAAAAGAATCTTTTCTATTATAAATTCATACTCGTACTCTTTGTTTGGTCGATAAACTATTGAAACATTCATACTCAGTAGTAATAAAAATATAAAAACACTAGAATTCCCTTAAACTGTATACAGACCACATTATTGCGCTAAACCACAAAATATGATTACTAAAAACATGAAATTGTGTTTTCAATTAAAAAAAATGCTATCCTATATTTGCCCGAGTAATCCATTTTAGATAGATCATATAAAATTCGAACCTACGTTGCTTTTGTTTTTGATGGGTGACTAGTATTCGCTGTTGAGACGTAAATAATTTAATCGATTCATTTAACTTGGCTGGTTAGGAAAGTACCACACAATTTAAAATCGATTGGACACAAAAGAAATTAATTAAAGAAAGCGAAACAAGCATGAGAGATTAGTACAAAAACGTAATATCTCTCTCCTCTCAAGCTTCAAACGACAAAAGTCTTAATTAAACATATGTACACATGACATGGATGTGTCTTCATTGATAGAAAGTAATCAAAATTAATTGAATATAATTGAAACTGAAATGACTTCGACGATTACAAACACACGAAAGCCAAAACGTGATATATCAAAAGTGGGTTCACTGTGGCGCAGTCCACATCTTATCTGGTACGAACTCCTTGAGAACCATTGGATGGAGAGATTGATCGTACGGTGGACGATGATTTCAATTAATTGGGGGTTAACATCATCTTTCATGTTTAAGCCGAGTCAAAAAGCTTTATCACGTTAAGTGTTCATTGCCGTTACTGGAAATTCGACAAGAGAGCTTTGATCTTAAGTCTTTCTTTTTTTCATAAATTATTTAATGAACCTAACAGCTGTTTTGATAGAAACCCTATTCTCTTTTTGTTTAGACAGTTATACCCTCCTCCTTACAATAACTTTTCTTTTAATTGAATTTTGGGATACATTTTATGAATTTTCTTCCATTTATAACTTGTAAATTTGTTTTTTTTTTTTGATAGATTATATTTTTTTTTTTTGGCGATAAAACTCCCTTGCTCAAAAATCTTGCAGAGATGGCAATGCCAGTTACACTAATGCATTCGAACTTATAATTGGAGATCAAATATTATAACTCATGATACAAATTCACTAACAACATTACATTTATAAACAAATATAAACGAAGATAGTGGAAGTTTTTTTTCCTTTCAACCACAGATTTTTAATATAATGATATATAATCGACATATATTTGTGATAGATGATGCATCTATTACATTTTACAAGCATATATAACATGCTCCATTTGTTTTACAAAATTAGATGGTTTGTATTTCTTTTGTTTTGCCAATTTTTTTTATATACAAATATTTTTATTTTTTATTTACCTCTACCGATTTTTTGTTTTAAAACAGAAGAATTTAACATACAGATCAAGAAATTACTCCTACCATTTTTTATAACAATTAGAATAAAAATGACAGATTAGTAATTGCAAATATGTTTTCCGTATGTATGAAATATTAAAACGTATAATAATTTGAAACATGCAGGGGGCCCACATTAAAGAATTTTTATATTTTCATAATCAAATTATTTTAGACAAAATTATTTTTATTAGTATTTTTGTTAATTTATTTTGAGCATGATGACATCATCTTAACCGATTGCTTCGCAAAGTTAGATAAATTGACTTTGCTATTTATTTGATCGTCTTTATCTTCATAATATTTCTGGTAAGAATTTAGATTTGAACACAACTAGATTTCTTGGTTTTACTTAGAAGTTTTTTGATATTGAGTGGAAAATTCAAAAGAACTTGTATATACAGAAATTTTTCACAAGATAAGTTAAGCAAACGTATGATTAAATAAATCCCGATTAGAAAAAGGCATAAATTGACTACAATGCTCCAATTTAAACTGATATCTTATGCGTCCGGTCTTAAGTCTTAACAACTACCACATGGGATATCATTTTTAAGGTGTTCAACACTCTGAAACGCGATACCATAAAATATAATAATTAACATACAATATTATTTCAGTGCAATTGAGAAATATATATAAGTCGGAGGAAAATAATATTAGATGAACCGACAAAGGGTTCAAAGGGTGCCATTAATGGAGGCGACAACACTCGGATCCCCACTGATTCTTTCAGCTTTCATGTCTCATCTCTCTAATATATCTCTCTCCCTCCATACTTTACAGTCGAAGTGCACCCAACATGAGGTTTGAGCAAACCTACGCACCTTTACACCTTTAAATATAACCCCCCTCAAGCCCAAAACCCTTCAAACACAATTCTCTCTTATCTTCTTTCTCATCTCTCTCTCTCCCCTCTATCTCTCTCTCTCTCTAAATAACCATTAAGGTATGGACTTTCAGCCAAACACATCTCTACGTCTAAGCCTTCCAAGCTACAAGAACCACCAGCTAAACCTAGAACTTGTTCTCGAGCCTTCTATGTCCTCGTCTTCTTCTTCTTCCACCAACTCATCATCATGTTTGGAGCAACCTAGGGTCTTTTCCTGTAACTATTGTCAAAGAAAGTTTTACAGCTCTCAAGCTCTTGGTGGTCATCAAAACGCTCATAAGCTTGAAAGAACCTTGGCTAAGAAGAGTCGAGAACTTTATAGATCCTCAGCCACTGTTGATCCCGATCAGCCTTACCCTTTCTCTGGCCGTTTTGAGCTCTACGGCCGTGGCTACGAAGGATTTGTTGAAAGCGGTGGATCGAGGGACTACTCCGGCCGCCGTATGCCGGATGGTAGTCTTGATCAGGATCAGGAGATGAGTCACCTTGACTTGTCGTTAAGGCTTTAATAATCTTATGTTTGTTAGTCATATTATCGTATCAATTATTAATCTTTTAATTAATTGTTTTTCGACAAGTTACTTATTAGCTATTTCCTTTTATCTTAAATTGATTCCACGTTGTAACTATAGTCCTAAATTTGAATCAAAAATTGGTTTTAGAAATGGTACCTATATATATATATATATATATATATATATATTATTTTATTTTTTGCGGTATTTGTTTTTAGAATTTTACCCTTAAATAGTATATATAATGGTATCAACCAACAGAAGTAAAAAGAAAGTACCATGAAGGATCCATGTGTATTTCTCTATATAGATGTGGTTAATTTAATTATACGTAGTGTAGGCACATACTATATTACTGCATTATAAAATAGATGAATGTCGCTATTATATCATACATTATTGATCAATATAACAATGTGCCCCGACAAGGAGACATGTGCTGCAAAACCATACTTGAACAAATTTCTATGTATATAACATTTATCCATATATTAACATCAATAAATACATACCTACACGTATCTAGCCGTATGTACTAATATACGCTAAAAGTTATATATTCCTCTTGAACTCGTTACATCATATAGTGAAAAAGAAAATCCAAATAAATGTATTTGTTTTTGGGGCAGTAGAAGCTCTTTGTAAATGAAACCATTTCCGAAAGGCAATATATTAAAATTCATATAAAGAAAATAGTTCCGTAATTTTTTTTAGTTACTTCTGTTTTTGTCAAATTAATTAAAAAACTGAAATAACACAGTTAGACTTTATTGATCGTTGAAAAAAAAGATTTATTGATCTTAATTATATTTTAATTTTATTTAACTTTCAAATATTTTTAGTATATACAATCCTTCTCTGACTCTCAACTCTCACGAATCAAAGATTTCGTGGAGAAAGTGAAAAGAAAAATTGATAGATCAATTAATGAAACAAAAATATTACGTTAATTAAAAGTTCATTAAATATATATATTATTTTTCTTGTTTTTGAATAAGTGTCATTCTAGTTTTTTTTTTTTTTTTTTAAAATGTCATTCTAGGATTTCAATACAAAATTTGAATAAAAATCTAATTTTAACCTTGTTTTTCTAAAGTTTTAATTGGAAAGAGAAAATAATTTAATGTATTAATAAAAAGTAAAATAGAATTTTTAATATTTTTCTTAATTTGTGTGAAAGAATGACACTTATTCAAAAATAAAAGGAGTAATACTTCTGAATTATGAGCAAGTATAATTTTTTTCCTCGCTTATTAATATGTTACTGGCTTCCAATTACTTTCAACTTTATTTTTATTTTTTTTGGGGATCAATTTAGAAAAAGAAAACACTACAAATTATACCATTCTGAAAGTTATTTAATAAAGAGAGGACTTATCACGGAAACAGATTGTTGCCGTGTTGTTTATTTGTTGAATTTTAAAAGTTTTAAGCCTCCTAATGAGGAAATCTAAATTTGTAGAGTTATTACTTGTACTTGGTACTTCATTATTGATCATGCATTTGCTTTTATATATATGTTTTTTTCTATTGAAAACATGAGAATAAAAATTAAAGCTCATCATGGAAGTTTGTGAGGTAAATACCCCTTTTGTAGTTAAAACCCAAATAATTATAGAGTCCATAGAAATTTTCGCTTAGGAAACAAAAGAAGAATCATGTAGAGAATATCGAACTTTGAGATTTTAGGGTTAAAAAACGAAGTCGTTGAGAGAAGTAATGATTTCAGTTATTGTCATCCAAGAAGTAGTTGAGAGGTTGAGATTTAAGAGAGCCATACTTGCATCATCAAGGAGACGACAACATGATTTGAGGAGCGGAGGCTTGATAGGCGATTGCGGATTTTTGAGTCTATGGAGCAGAAAATAGATTCAATCGAGTGAAACTCCGATATATGAAGCTTGGATTTCCTTATGTGCCAGATCAAGTATCTAGTAATTTTCCAGGAGAAAAGAGAGAAGCGCGAACCTGAGTTTGAGTCAGAGAGAGTCTGCATATGAGTGGCGACAGAATCCCAGTCGCAAAGAAGGGGAGTATTCAATTTTTGAGATACACAGGCCCAAAGATCCCAAGAGTAAGGGCATGAAAAGTATAGATGGTCTCGAGATTCAGGTGCGGAGTTACAAAGCAGACAAGTTGAATGAACATAGAGGTTCCATCTTATCATTTGGTCTCTTGTTGGTGTGCGGTTCAGATTGAATAGCTAGAAGTGGAACATGTGCTTCGGAATGCCCCCTTGATCCACACTGCAGAGGTCCATGTAAGAGCTGGTACATGTGGCTTTATGTCCATGTATATCTCACCAGTTTGAAACCTATTGGAGGCTCGACCATTTCTTTCCCATTCATATTCTTTTCCAGTCAGGGAAATGGTGGAGAGATAAGCCTGGAGATTGACAAATTCATTTGATCTAGCCGATGGTAGTTCCCAGTGGTCATCTACAAAAATATCTGCAATAGTTGCATTGATTGGGATTCCAATTCGAGATCCAGCACCTCCTAAATAAGTCCATAAGCTACCGAATGGAGACTAGTTGTCCCACCATAACTTAAAAGTAAGCCCATTCCCTATCCTCATTTTGATCCAATTGAAAACATCGTGCTTAGCCTGTAGTAGTTTGTTAGCGAGTCATGAAAAAAGATTTCTTCTTCTCCAGCTTCAAGAATGAGTGGAGATTCCCCTGCAGCACTTCCTCCCTATACCAAGCTACCCACATCGACTATGTCTTGATGAAGAGTAACCAGACTAGTATCATCATGCAAGCCTTGTTCCAGATATTAAGGTTCTTGACTCCTAGACCGCCGTGATCCTTTTCCAATACTACACTATCCCACACCGCTTTTTTTTAGTGATGTCTTTCAATTTTTCCCATCCATTGATAAGCGTTACACAAAGAGTTTATCATTTTTATGCATTGCTTTGGTAGCACAAAGGAGGAGCACCGTAAAATTGTTTATTTCTGTAATGTCAGTGTTGATGAGTAACAATCTTAAGAATTGATTTAGAGATCTGGTCATGAAAAGGGAGGGATATCATAAGGTTTTGGTGGAGAGGAGAGCACCTGAAAGGAGTAAGATCTTGGATTCAGGAAGGAGGGGTTTGGTTTTGAGGGAGGGAGGCAGGTGCAAGCATTGTGGAGAAATGATTGATTGCAATTTAGCTCATTTGATGGGGTCATCAACCTAAGTTCCATCCGCTAGAGTGAAGGATCTGATTGCGTTATAAGCAGCTCTCACCTGAGACATTCAAAAGAAGTATGGAGTGCAATGATCACCTCCCCTTAGCCAATTAACCCTGGATTTTTGCTTGAAGAATTTTTCCTTGATTGAAGTCAACTAAAGCCATCTCCGATGCTGGTTTCTCACTTATTTGAACAGGTCTGGAGTTGGAGTAGTTAGTGCTTAAATCTGCAAGTCATGAAGCAACTGGATAGCAGTCAAAACTCTATCTAGAATATGTGAAAATTATCTTTATTTGAAGTTTTAAGGTTCCTTTTTTATGGCTCTGAGCTTCCAGCAAAGATCCGCTAGATTGGAAGCTGCACTTCCGGCCTGAATCCATGCCTTCTCAAGCACTGGTATGAAAGAATGGTGTGTGGTTAGATAGTTGAAGAATTTGAAGGGCTTGGTTCCGGTTTGGGAGAGTTTTTGGGATAGGTTTACAACACAAGGGCAATGCTCAGATCTATCGGAGGCCATGAAGAATGTGGAGCTGTTGGGGAATTTAGAGTCCACTCCGTATTGACCAATACTCGATCTAGTTTTTCAGCGATAGGTGCCCTGCCATGTGAGTTGGTCTAGGTTAAAAAGGTTCCTATACAACCAATATGGAGTAGAGTATCGTGAAAATCAGACATATCTGAGGATATGGAGTTGATTACTGGATTAGAATGCTCAGCAAGGTGTAAGATTTAATTAAAATCTCCTCTCCAAATCCAATGAGTATTGGTTAGAGACAAGATGGGTTGCAAGTTTATTAATTTCACCCAAAGGTCAGCCCTCTCTTGAGCATCATTTGAGGCATAAATGGCTGTCATAGTAAATCTGGTGACTCTTGGGATAGTGACTTCGCAGGTGATGGCTTGGCGTGACTGAAAGATGACTTGAATGCTCACTGGTGGTTTCCAGATCAACACAACCCTTCCATTATCATCAGAGAGATGATTAGAGGTAAATTTCCAACCTCTACAAACTTTTTTAATAACCTGATTCAAGTTTGTTTCCTTAACATGTGTTTTCAAAAGGGTTCCAAAAAGTGGGTTGCTAGTTGTAAGCCAACTAATTAAGGGCTGATACTTGTCAAGGTTATTTAGGCCCTTGAAATTCGAAAAAAGAGTCTAATATCCATTAATGATTTGCAGAGACCTCCTTGGAGGCCCGATGATCTGGATTTGTTGAGGACTTAGACACAATAACCTCAATATAAGGTGCACAAGTTTTTGGAGGAGAAATATTTTGAATATTGCCTTCAATTTGAAGAGTAGCAAAAGTATTGTTGGTTGGAAACATGCCAGTAGAGGTTAGAGGGACATGTTGTTTAAACGGGCTAAAGTTTGTTGGTTCAGAGAAGGAGAGGAGCTCAAGGGTGATAGGTGGGGGAGGGAACGGTGGTGGCATCAAAAAGGACAAGGAGATAAGGTTATGTGGTGACATGCAGAGAAATGAGAGAGAGATAAATGAGAGAATTTGTTTCTTATTTTTAAACATATGACAACGGGTAATACCATAGTTTACATTGTAAAATATTGATATTATAAAAATATATATGTAAGAAATTTTTCAAAGACCTTTACATAAGACTACCTTAGAATACACATAATAGAATATTTATTTACAGTCAAATCTATCTAAAATAGTTCTTCTCAATATATTTGATTGTGTGAAAATTGTTTATTAGAAACAAATCCGTCACAAAATGTGGATGGATTTTTCATAATCGTTCTACAATGAATTTTTAACAATTTTTCAATGGTAAACTATTATTGTAAAAAATCCATCCGCACTATCGTCGTCTTTTTCAAGGGCATACTCCGTCGAAAATTAAACTATACATTTAATAGTTTAATTGATAATTATATTTGTAAGAATAATATTCAAAATAAAGAAAAAATTTAAATTCATATTAAAAATGTAAACAAAAAAATATTCAATTAAAACTAAAAGAATAAAACATAAAAATAAATAATTTTAACGGAATTTAAACCCGCGCGAGATAACTAGTTTTTCGAGGAGGGGTAACTAGTAGGAGGGTCTCGATGAGGCGGAGTGTAATAATTTCATTAATGTTGACCGAAATACGTTCTAGAGAAATTTCTTTAGAGTTTAGCTAACAACCTTTAAGAATCATTCTATGAAGAGATAGAATAAGGATTTTAATTGAGGAAAATTAGAATTCTATGGAGTAAAATTAGATTCACGTCATTGTAAGCCGATCAGTTCAACTATAGGACGCATCGAAAAATCAAAAAGCCAAACCATGGGTTCAAATTCTGCTTAAGGTGTATATGTGTTATCTATAAGCTTTAATACATAAGGGAAAATGTGTTAAGGAGAAAAAAATGTCAAATTAATGATGTACACATGGTAGGACGCGTGTTGGCCACAATAAAAAAATGGGTCACGTGTGGCAACACAACCAGCCAGGTGGGCAAGCCAAATTTTCCCATCTTATGCGTGCCCAAGTGACTCATCACCACCCCAACCCTATAAATATGCTTAGTTTCTTTTATTTGGCCTTTGGAGACCAAAGATTTTAGGCCATGATGATAAATTTATGGCTCTTAGTCGCGTACGTTATTTTTCACGACCTCTTTGGGGTCTGACTACAACAAGTTGCGATTTATCGACCATATTTCAACCATCGGATTCATTTCCACCCCAATACTTATCGATCATATTTTAGCCATTCGGAGTCCTTTCCACCCCAATTTTTGTAGAGTGATTTTAACAGACACCTAATAAAACTCATCCTAAAGATCTAGGAGAGCTGAGTGTTTAGACGCGCAAAACCTAGCATAATATGGAGGAGACTGTGTCCGATCCAAATCTTTATTAAGTCATTCCCTAGCCAACTTTTTTCCAGAATATAATTGTAGCATAAGATATATGTTAGTTCTAGTTAGGCTAAGTCTAAATCCATTTCAGAAGTACTCCACGTAGATGCGGTGGTGTTCAGTTTTGTGTTGTTGTTTTGGGAATTGCATGTGTGAGAATTGCGTAGCTAGATTCCATTGAAATATATGTTTATGGAATTTAGTTGTATTTATTCTAGGTAATTATATTTGTGGTTAAAGGACGGATTCTATAGAATTGGCTAAGTGTTCGCATAAAGAACATAACATAAAGTATTGCGTGATTTTTAGAGATGATGGATAATATAAACCAAATGTGGTATTGTGATAGTGTGTTGTGAACTGTTATAGCTTGCGAGGAACGCATATTCGTCTTCCTCACTCCTCTACATGAAGTAGGAAGACTTGGCAGATAGGGGTGACTTCCTTAGCCGGGGCAATCGAGGTAATGTTCTACCTTGCATGCATTGGTGGCCGTGGAAAGACCTCACCAGATTAAAGTAAGCTCGATCACGCAGGATCCGAGGTTGAGTATGTGTGGTTGTTGTTATCTAACGTCTGATTGATGATTGAATGTGCGTACAGACGTGGGTCATGTTCCTTGATTAATATGTCTTGATTACTTGGATTGTTGTTTGTTATGTTTTGCGTGTTTTTTTAGGTTTTTGGGTTGGGAAATAATGTGTGTCTATAAGAGGTTGTTCTTACTGAGAAATTTTTTTGTTTACCTCCTCGTTGTCACTCTCTTTTCACGTAAATTTAGTAGAAACCCGGGTAGCGGAAGACTAAATGTTAGGATCACCAGAATATATTTTATGAATGTCTTTTGTGAAACTTGTTTTCATATGTTTTTTAAGGGATTATTTTATATATGGTAATAAGATAATGTTTCTAAAGACTTTTCTTTCGAATTCAGATTGGATATAATAAAAATGAAATGGATCGATGACACTATACAAGTTATGCAAGGGTTTGTGGTACAGGGAAAATCTAGTCTCAAGAATCTACACAAGAGACATAGATCCATAAATTATCAAGAACACATTCTTGAAAATAAAAAAAAATTCTTTAGACATTTAGATTGAAACTTATCTTATTAGTTATTGCAAAGAAAAAAAAAATACTTTATAACTATTAAAAACTAAATGGTCAAAACCAAAAAAATAACAACTAATCAACATTTTATTTTAATATATTACAATAATTAAAAATAAATTAATATGCCTTCATAATTTTGTGAACTTGACCTTAATTTTTATTTAGAGATCTTATTAATTGTCAATCACCACTACATTTAAATCTTTAATCAACTAATAATCTGAGTTGTCCTTTTATAAACATAATCTTCAAAATATATCTAACACTCAATAGTTTGAATCTTCTCTTTAATTTCATATCTTCATCAGCTTCTTAGACTAAAGAATCTCCTGTAATAAATGAAAAAAAAATATAAGCCAATTTCTGAAAATGTATGCTTCTACTTGGCCAAAGATTCAAGATCGAAACTCCATTAGGCTGGCGTATGAAAAGTAGCGGTTTTAATATTCAAAGTCGATTAAACTTCAGGTAAGGACGAATGTTTAGAAGTTTTTATGGGCTGTTATCATTATCAAATTTACGTTCTAAGATTTTTTTTGGATGTTTGTGAATTAACTCCCTTGAATAATTTTGTCGATTCCACTATTAATTGGTTTCTTAGTATGTTTTCGTCCTGATTTTGAGTCTATTGTTGGCTATATTTTACAAGCTTGGTCTTTTTATGTTTTTGGGGAGGCTCCTTACGATTCGCCAGCTTTGTTTCCCGCATAAAATTGTTCAGGGCTGGCTTTGTGTATCCTAGTTTACAAGTTAAATATAATTCATGTAGTGGAAAAAAATATTGTTTCAAAAAAATAAATTAGATGGGGAATGCACGAAATTAAATAATATGACTTTTAGATTCAATAATTCAATGTCTGAATCGAGCAAGTCACGGTAATCACTTCCTCGAGATAATGTTTCCCTTCTTCATGAACCTAGAGGTCATTTTAGTTTGAACACAAGAATTCACAAAGAAAAATTACAAAAATGATTTCATATTATGTTTTGTTAATTACAAAGATTATTAGACTATGTACATTAAGAGATTTAGAGGGGTTTTTAAGAGGATTCTTAAAAAAAAGTTAATATTTTAAGTGTGGGATCCACTCAATAGTCAAGAACCGTCTCTGAAAATCTCTTAGTTAAGAGACGGTTCTTCACTGTTCACGGATACGTGGCGGTATACGATTGGTCGATTTTTTTTTTCGACTTAAACAAAAAAAAAAATTAAAACTAATTTTTATTTTAACAACCCCAAAAAGGATTTTTTGATGTACATACACCTCTATGGTAAGTTCTTAACACAAATCCTTAGAAAAAAAATAATAAAATATTTCGCACCTCACGTGAATAGTTAAGAAACTGATTCCTAAAATCCTTAAATAAGAACCGATCCTTATATTATTTACGCGACGTGGCGTGCCACAATTGGTCCGTTTATTATTTTTTTTATTTTTTTTCAACTTAAAAAAATAATAATAATAAAAAATTATTAAATTTTTTTTTAAGGACTCCATCTCTAAAGTACACCAATGGAGAATGGAAGTGCTCTTAGGTCTCATATGACACCATGTGATGATGAAACTATCGTATATACTCAAGTGTTGGAACATAATTAATACAAGTTTGTTTAACAAATACATGTCATAATTTTTATAATATCGTTATTTTATTATTTGAATTCAAATCCGTATAAATTATATTATTAATTAAAAATAAAGATTGCTTGACTAAAAAAATAGAGTTAGCATTCACATTTTTGAAGCGTCCAATAAATCATCATCTCTTAACAATACCTAACTAATAGTAGGATATATATATCATTTATATATATATACTAAATTAATTAAAATTTTTGGAATTATATAATTTAAAAATTTTAAGATAGACGTAAGATTTGATTTATAGAAATTATATAAATAATAAAATAATCATAAAAATAATTTTTGTCCCACAACATCG
Source organism: Euclidium syriacum (assembly GCA_900116095.1). NCBI lineage: Eukaryota > Viridiplantae > Streptophyta > Magnoliopsida > Brassicales > Brassicaceae > Euclidium > Euclidium syriacum. The sequence continues at coordinate 8,360,390 of FPAK01000006.1, forward strand.
ATTACAAAATGAAGAGGATAACATGTATCATTCTCATAAATAATTAACATACTCAAAGTTTTCAATTATAAATATGAAGTTTGATTTAACAAACCTCCAAATTTAAAAGGTTTTATTTGGTTTAATCCAATTTTGTTATGTTTTTTTTATAAAAAAAATCTTCAAATTTCCTATAGAAATAGTTTTAAACCAGTGTATTGATAAAATACTTTTCATATTAATATTTCATGGAAAAACGATACTACGAATCTTAATAACGTTGTAGTTGACATGTGACTGAAGAGATGTCTAAAGATGAGTGTTAGTGTTCAAACACAAATCCAAACTTTATTAGTTACCAATCTTGTCCATCAAATACAAAAGGCCAACAAGTTTTCTAATGGAACTCCGTTAGTTACTATCTCAATTTAAAGGATCTTTGTTTTATTTTTCTTGTTCTATAAATACTTAGTAAGAGTTTTAGACGTAATGGACTAATGTGTGGGTCCGAAACGGTGTCGTATCAGTCAAAGTCTTTTTATTAGATATACCATGATGTTTTCCAACTTAAATTATAAAATCAAGAGTTAGACTTATCTTTTTAACAGAACAATAGAGTTAGACTCATCTTACAACAATGATTATGTTCTGTCTTATGATAAATCAAACGGCAGGAATTCTTAATTTTATGTATGTGAGCTTAAAGAGGTTTATGTAGTTGAAATATCATAAACATCAAGTTAGATTTTTAGAGTTGATTCATCAATCATAATTTATCCATACTTTAGTTGTTTACAGGTTTTTGTTTTTAGATGAAGGGCAAGTTTTTCGAAATTTTCACATACTGTACAGTATGTAATAAGCTATATTTTAAACTAAAATATCAAGTACTTACATTTTATTTGTGACGTTCAGATTTTTGAATAAGGGGTGTTATAAGTAAAATAACGAAATTTTATTAATTGGGAGTTTTATAAGTAAAATGATGAATTTTATTAATAGAGAACCGCAAAATTGAACACTTATGTCTTGTATAGTTGTGATATTATCCATGGGGAAATATTCATCATGTTGCGAATGCGAACAAAAGAATCACATATGTTCAAAAATCGTGGATGAAACTTTTTTTTCTCTTTGTAAGAATATTTAAAACTAATAAGAAAAATATATTTTACATGACTGTATCGTTTTTTGTTCTAGATAAATTAAAACTTAACAAGAGAAAACTTTTTTTTTAATAAATATTTATTAACAAGAGAAAACTTTATTACATCATCTTCTCTTTATTTTGAAACAAACCAAATTTCCATAAAATAAACATAATTTTTATTCCCACCCTCTAGAATAGCCGATATACGATTACAAAATCCTTATCGATCGCCCTTGCTAGTTACGTGGGTTGTTTACTCGGTTGTCCATGTCTCCTCCCATTCTTCTATCTCCATAGAAAGTGTAGAGAGATTTGAAATGCATATCTCACTAAAAAACACATTGGTTTGTCAAGTGAGTCATCTACAATAAAATCCATCACCATATCTCAATTCGTCGTGAACCCTTCGTCCAAAAAGCTTCCCCACAAGAGCATATCATACTTCATGAGTGTTTGGAAAATTGAAAAAGAAATGATCCATGTTCTTCACAGGAAAGTTACAAAACACACAAGACGGATTGATCCTAAAGTTCCAAACCTGTTGAGAGAAGGTTTTGAGTTACAAACAAAGCTAGACTAGAGTATTTGGACGTGGCTTTGGGGAATCATATGCCCGTATACCAAGACTTGAGTGGCTGCGCAATTTGTATAGATTTCCACGTTTCTTTTGGAACTAAACCGCTGCCTAAATCGCTCTCCCAAACCCCCTTCACAAAACAATATCTTCCTGTGCAAGTAAACCCCTATGTCGAAGACTATCAATTTGATCTTTGATAGTGTTTAACAAATTAACTCTATGTACCCAGCGTCGATGCATCTGAACTACCTCTGCCACTGTAGTGTTTAGTCGAATTCCTAAATTAATGCAGTCACACATACTCGTCAAATCAAATAATCTGCCCAAAGGAGACTATTTGTCATGCCAAAATAGTGTATTATTACCAGTGTCACTCGATTTAGATATTTTACAAGCCTTTTAGGCCATGTTCATTGGGGGGTTTATGAGAGCAAGTACATCTGTAACCCCTTTTGGGGGTTCTTAATTTTTTTTTAATATACTTTTTATTTTTATTTTAAATTTCTGAAAAAAATAATAATAAAAAAAGAACCAATGACGATTTGACACGTCAGTAGAAGGCTCTAAGAGCCGGTTCTTAAACAAGAGACTTTAAGAGTCGGATACTTAACTGTTTTAAAAAAATATTAATTTTTTATTGTTTTTTTTTCTATGAATCTGTGCCAAAATCCATTGCTGCATGCTTTGAGGGTACTTGGCACAAAATCATATGTTAAAAAAATAAAAAACTAATATACCTAAGACCATCTCCATTGCAGGGATTTTAACATGAGTTTCTTAAAAAAAATAAAAAATAATAGTGGGTTCCACAAAAATAGTAAGAAACGTTCCTAAAAATCTTTAGTTAAGAACCGCGTCTTCACTGTTCATGCACACGTGGCAGTGCGTGATTGGTTGTTTTATGTTTTTTTTTCGGCCAAAAATAGTCCCACAGAAAAAAATAATAAAAAAAATCACAAGAACCTTGTTTTTAAGATCCCTGCGATGAGGATGCTCTAAGAACCTATGCCGGCAATAGTTCTTAGCTAAGAGTCGGTTTTTGCACTGTGCACGCTGACGTGGCATAGTGCTATTAGTTCCTTTTTTTTTCTTCCATCTGTTAAAAAAAATAAAAAAATAAAAAAATACTTAAGAACCCCTAGGGGTTCACCAATGTGGATGTCCTTAGATTGTAAATACACCACAGAGTTTAAGCGATTTACGTGTATCCATTTTTACACTGTCGAATTTCCATACTCGTTGGCCAAACTCAGCGTCTAAATAGAATCGCCACAACTAAAGTTCTCATAATCAACATCTAAAAAGGGCCTATCTGACCACATAAAATAAATAAGTATTCATGTATTAATCCATATATTAACCAACGGTGAAAAATCTTAAAAGAATAGGAATGATATTATTGAATTGGTTTAAGAAATATGTTACATAAAATTGGTTTATATAAGAAACCATAAACCTAATTTCTTAATTTAATATGGAAAAGATAAACCTAAACTTCCTAAATTAATATAGAAATAATATATTAGAGATGAATGTTAATATTTTAATCTAAAACATTGTTATATCTTCATAACCTTGATCTTTATCTCCACCGTTCATCTCGGTTCTTGATTCGGTTTGGGTCGATCTCAATGATCTCCCAATAAACGGACTTCCACGAACCCAATACTTAACCCAAAAAAAGTCACGTCTCTGGCCTTTACTTATTCTACATGCCACCAATGTGTCAAGTCTTTTACTCAATTCCATAATTTTATTTATTTGCTTTGTTCTTCAACTCTTCGTTATGTTTTTGAAAAGGGTGTAGGAGAAATCAAGAGAGGAACTTTCAGGTAAAGATTTGAACTTTTCTGATTTTATATCTTCTTAAGAGTTTCATTACAAATAAAATGCATTATTTATTTCTAGGAAAGTCTAAATCATCGCCCTAATTATCTTAGTCTTCTAAATCTTTCAGGGTTTCAAAACCGTTCACTGTGAGAACTTTATCCACAATACGGTCTTGGCGACGCTCCTCTGTCCTTGCCTTATCTTGTTGCAGCTTCTTTGAAGTTGCCTTAGCCGATGATGACCGTTGTGAAGTTATCCGGCTGGACCTTGTATTTGAGTTGATTGACTTCACAGAGTTAGTCTTTATTTGGGCTTGACCCAATTTGACTTCCTTTTGTGTAATGATGTCGTTTTGGAGAGACTCAGACTGCACTAGAGTCTTCTCAACCTTGTCCTCCTTTGTCTGAACTGAGTTTTGTTGTCTTAACAACATTTCTAGGGTTTTCACTTCCCTTAGCTCCTTTGTAATTAGCTTCATTTGATCCTCTAATACATGGAACTCTGCTTTTTCTGCCAATCACGATCGATATGCGCCCCTAATGAAATTTGATATAGCGTTTACTGTTTTTGACTATGATAGACCGAGATTAATCCCACCTGAATGAATATCCTGATTTGTAATATATATTAATTATGCATTAACAAAAAAAAAAATTATGCAAAGAACGAGAAAGATTCGAAGAACAATGTAGAGAAAATAATTCACGTAGTTGCCTTGAACAATTTACTATTGGAAATAACAAACTTATAAACTTAATCTGAATTATAATAATATTTCTAAATTATATTAATTTGAAAAAGGAAAACAGAACACCTACATGCATGTATGATATAAGCTGACATAGTTCGTTTACATATAATACGATTAATAATTAAAATGTGTTACTACCACGTCGATAATGGGACACCACGAACCTGTCTAATGCACTCATTTCCGAAAAATGTCTCCCTATATTAAACGAATAATTACTCTGATAATATTCAAACCATCGGAAAGCACAAACTACAGCAGAGCAAATTCAACCCATTTTTTGTTTTGTTTTGAAAAAAATGGCGACCAAAGTGTTACTTTTGTCGACTCTTGTGCTGTTGATCGGCGTATCCGCGGGAAGTTTCTACGACAACTTTGACATCACTTGGGGTGATGGTCGTGCCAATATATTTGAGAGTGGGCAGCTCTTGACTTGCACCCTCGACAAAATCTCTGGCTCGGGTTTCCAGTCGAAGAAAGAGTATTTGTTTGGAAAGATCGATATGAAAATGAAACTTGTAGCCGGAAACTCAGCCGGAACCGTCACTGCATACTACGTAATTGTTTCTATCTTCGTTTATCTTAAACTTTGTGACCTTGCTTCTTTTAATGTGGTTTTGAATCTGATGAGATTAAATATGTTTCTATATATAGCTTTCTTCGAAAGGCGAGAAATGGGATGAGATTGATTTCGAGTTCTTGGGTAATGTTACGGGACAGCCTTATGTTCTTCATACAAACGTGTTCACCGGAGGAATAGGTAACCGAGAAATGCAGTTTTATCTCTGGTTTGATCCCACTGCCGATTTCCACACTTACACTGTTCTCTGGAACCCTCTCAACATCATGTAAGTCATAATCGATCGGTCGAATGCAATTTTCACACGCTAAATAATTTTCTCTTCATTCTGTATCGTTTGGACTAATGTTTTAGTATCACACTTTAATTATAAAAAAAAAGAAAAGGAAAAGATGACGAACATATCATGATACTCATATACTCATACAACTGCCTAGGCAGATCAAGCTTGTTCCACTTCTTGGTTCATTTCTTAAACTTTCTCTCATATTGATTTTGCATTTTCTTGGATCTCAAAAGCTTTCTTGTGGACGGAATCCCAATCCGGGTGTTCAAGAACAACGAGGCTAATGGCGTGGCTTACCCGAAGAGCCAGCCGATGAAGATCTACTCAAGTCTCTGGGAAGCTGATGATTGGGCAACGCAGGGCGGTCTAGTCAAGACCGACTGGACCAACGCTCCATTCAGTGCCTCCTACAGGAGTTTCAATGATGTGGATTGCTGTAGCCGGACCTCGATATTGGACTGGGTTACGTGCAATGCGAACAGCAACTCGTGGATGTGGACAACGCTTAACTCTAACCAACTCGGACAGATGAAGTGGGTGCAAGATGAGTTCATGATCTATAACTACTGTACTGATTTCAAGAGGTTCCCTCAAGGTTTTCCTGCCGAATGCAACCTCGGCTGATCGTGTTACCGAGAAAATTTCAAACCAGCGACGCGGTTTCTATCTCTCTTTTATACCTCATTATTTGTTTATTTGATTCGATTCGGTTATTCTTTTGAGTTTCTAAGATTTGTACCCCATATATACTGGGTTTTTAATTGGGTACGTGATTGTTTACTTCATTCTACAATTTAATTTATGTTGTTGATTTTTCTCCATATAATAAAATATCAAAAAAAAGTGATTCGTATATACACAGGACAAACAAAAAGAGAAACATAATTTTTTTTTTTTTAAAGACAGCATTTGTTTAAGTTTTTTTATAGCCATGAATTTCTGAGATAATGTGTTGGGAATGTCTTTAAATTATTTATATTTATTTTAGTTTAAAATTGTAATTTCGAGATTTGACAGTTGTATAATATTAGATGGTTATAATATTTTGTTAGAAACCGTTTATAATCTATGGATTTAGAATTCATTACTAATATTATACGATCCTACAGATCATATATCTAAACTGGATTAATTATTATATCAGGTTCTATCATTAATATAATGATGTAATATATATATATACGTGACAAGGAAAAAGAATAAGAATCAGGCTTCTTATTGTTATTAATTAAGTGGGCTTAGCCCATCAAATAACATTAACCTAACCTAACGTATACTATATCTATGATATATGATACGGCTGGGCATGTGTTTTGTCGCCGATCAAAAGAAATATATATCAGATAGTTTTTCTTTTTGCGTGAACCCTAGTTGACAAATAGTTTGTCAATTTGAGATTTGACCTCAGCGGCATTAGCATTCCATTTTGATCCAATTTATGTGCGTGTGGATATCGATAAAGACGCAATATTTGAAGCGCTAGGACAATCTCGAACCGCCTTATTTTCATTATGTTACGAAACATTCATGTAAATTAAGATTATAATTTGTGATCAAATTTATAAAATAGTGTTTTAAATCCTGCACAAATTCTTTTAGTGATATTAAAGCCTACATGTTTAATGTTAAAAATGAATATATATATATATTGCTTGATTAAATATAAGTTTTTAAAACTTAATTTTAATTATCATATATGTTTCGATTATGAAATAAAATCGTTATATAATATATAATTATGATGTTAGTCTGTTAACGTAATATCATTCATATATTTAATGTGTCTGCGAACTTGTGATAATATTGTGACTTACCTATATCTTGATAGAAAGGTCAACATCTCTCGTAAAGAATTTCAATTATTATCACAAGAAAATTGTGAAATCCAATTGGATTGGATTTAATTAAAAATCTTTTCTAACCATACATTTACGTTTGTGTGTTTAGAAATTTTGATATGATCAAAGCATCTGAATAATATAATACATATGAAACTTTATTCTTAAAACTTAAAAAGATATCGTGAATCATTTTTTTGGAAAAGTAAAACTCATATTTCCTTTTTCATAAGTGATGTCAGAATCATTTATAGAATTAAGGGGTTTATTGGTTTATGGATTTTAATAGATTTTTAAATTTATGTAAAATTTAGTGTTATTGGTTCTGTGATTTTAAATTTTTTATTCAAATCCAGTGTTATTGATTCTATGATATATAAATACTAATTCAAATCACTCCTTATTCAACTTTATGGATTTGTTTATTGATTTGATTTCATTGGTGAATTTAGAAATGTTTTTCTTTGAAAAATACATATATTCAAATCTTAAGTCAAACCTTGTTATTTGGGATAGTATTTGAAAAAAAAAAATTGTGCTCTAAGAAAAATGAAAAGTTAACCACGTTCACATAATCACATCTTATTGCCATTATCATATATCAAAACCCAACAATACTCAAAAATCAAAAAGAATACATTATTTTTTTTTAAACCAAAACCTCAAAAAAACACATGACCTGAAAAATGCAAAATGCATAAAAAAAAAGTATGACGTACGTCCATCAATAGTACGTATCCTAAAAACTCATCACCCCATAACATTACGTTTAATCCATCCATGACATTCATCAATGGACATACTTACGAATACATCTTTCATGCCTAATTGGTGAATTACTTTGACTGCATCATAACGGATATTTTCTTCCAAGTCTAAGACTTCTTTGATAGCTTCCCACAAATTATTCTTCTTTTTCTCGGTCTCTCTTTGTTCAGCCTCTCTTTGTTGTCTTGCTTCTCTTTGTTGTATTAGATTGAAGAGGTTTTGAGTAATTGTGGTCAATGAATTCGTCTCAGTAGAGATTTCTTCTACATTGAGGATTGATTCATCTTTATTGTTAGCAGAATTACCTCTATGTCTCTTTCTTAAAGGAAGCTTTTCTACAGAACTCTTTAAAGAGGCTGGTAAAGAAGGTGAAGGTGTGTCCCGATCTTTCTCTTCATTTATGTGAAAATCTTCAACATAATTTGGAAGTTCCTTTTCTGCAATTTCACTTGTTCCGGCATCAGTGCTCTCACCTAATTCAATTGCATTCCCACCAGTTGCTATATTATTTTCAAATATCACTTTGAGATCATCGAATTCTTCAAACGTTTCATCACGAAATTTTTGGTAACTCGGATGCGCCTAAATCCGAAGGAAAAAAAATATAGTACTTGTATAGTAAGTACTGAACGTATAAAAACCAAACTATGAAAGAAGAAAAAAATCATTTGCACATAGGATATCAATATCAAACAACACATGTGGTTTAATCATCGTATAGAGGAAAAAAAACACTTCTACATAAAACTTACCTTGACATAATCAGCCCACACGTCGTTTGAAGCCGTGAAGCGTTTTGTGTTTGGATCCCATCCAAATCCAGAACTGTTGCGAAGAAGTTCAACACCACTTAGATATTTTGCCTTTAAGATCTTCATTCTATTTACGTAGTTTTTATGAGTTTTGGAACAGCCAAGTGTTTTATTAAGAACATGTAGTATTCTTCTCTCCACAGTAAACTTGGTGAACGTACCATTCGCATCACCCAACCCGCAGCAACAGCATCAACAAGTAAATCGAGTAAAAGTTTGTTTTCTTATGGACTCCATGGTATGTATTCTTTTGATTTATCGGGGGGTTGTGAATCTCCCATTGTTTTTTGCTTCTAGGTTTTTCTATAAGAGAAAACTGTAGTTTACATACGTCTTTATATAGATGTATAACTAAAAAATATAGAAATTTGTAAATTACAAAAATATTTGCATCGTATCAAATTTTCTTTCTAGTAAAAATTAGAGATTTTGTTTCTTTTAAAAAATATTTGCATTGTATCAAATATTTGCATCATATCAAAAAATCTGTTTTAAAAAAAAACAGAGATTTTGTTTCTTTTAAAAAATATATGCATGGTATCAAATATTTTCATCAGATCAGACTTTTTTTATTTTGGAAGTATGGAAATCTGTAACTTTTTTTAAGAGCAAACTCTACACGTCTAGCGAAGCATCATGTCAAGAATCATTTCCATCTTCTTTTGGCTTTGTGTATGTGTCTTTCTACTCTTCTCTTTATGATATTTTTCCAGTATTCTTCTTATACTTGTACGAAAGATTTATGAAGGTTAATGTTTTATTTCAAAGGTACACATTATCAAACATGGATCGAGCACTTCATGGAAATCAAGAAAATCACGAAGAAACAGAAATACATAGATTACGTGATGATGTTGAGTTAGATGACGATATCGTTGTGTTGATGCTCTTGATTTTCTTTCAGATTTTTTGTTTGAAGGAGCGACTACAACGTGAAATTCAATCTCAAATTCAACGTCCCATTCGACGTGCCATCACAAGGGATGGTGAAAATTATATAGAAAATGTGTTGAAGGATGATCCTACGCATTTTCGACAGCTGTACCGTATGCATCCACATATTTTTCTGAAATTATGTCGTCTCATCCGAGAGCAAACAAGTTTAAAAGATACAAAATATATAAGTGTTGAAGAAATGGTTGCAGCGTTTCTCCTAATTGTTGGCCAAAATTCGAGGTACTGTTATACAAGAGATACTTTCAAGAGGTCAATGTTTGCAATAAGTGAGAATTTTCACAAAGTTTTGCGGGTTCTAAACCAAATGACACTAAGTTTCATGGCTAAGCCTAAACTCGGAACATCTGGAAAAATTAGGGGAAGCACGAGATTTATCCGTATTTTAAAGTACATATTTTATTTAAACTTTTGTGATTTTATATTCTCTCTCATGAATATAATTTTTACGATTTTTTTAGGACTGTATTGGAGCTATCGATGGTACACATATCCTTGCGACGGTGGAAACGAAAAAAGTGGTTCCTTTTCGTAATAGAAAAGGTAACATATCGCAAAATGTGTTGGCTGCTTGTAATTTTGATCTTGAATTCATGTATGTACTTAGTGGATGGGAAGGTTCACCTCATGATTCAAAAGTATTAAATGATGCTTTGACCAGGAACACTAATCGACTACAAGTTCCACAAGGTAAACGTCTTTTAAATTGTAAATACATTTTTTAAACAGCATTACTAATTATATTCTTATTATATTTTAGGAAAATTTTATGTGGTAGATTGTGGATTTGCAAATCGCCGAAACTTTTTAGCTTCTTATCATGGTGTCCGATATCATTTACAAGAGTTTGCTGGTGAAAATTGTCAACCAGAAGATGAAAAAGAGTTGTTTAATCTTCGTCATGCATCTTTGAGAAACGTAGTCGAGAGAATATTTGGTATTTTCAAATCTAGGTTTCTAATTTTTAAGTTTGCCCCTCCTTTTCTGTATAAGATACAGACAGAGATTGTACTTGCTTGTGCTGGTTTACACAATTTTCTTCGTAAGTATTGTAGAACAGATACTTTTCCTGAAGACAAAAGAACACCAGAAGAAGTTCTTAAAGAAACCAGAGAAAACAATAACAATAACATTAATGAAGTTTTTGCAACCCAAGATCAACAGAGAGAACAAGCTAATCAATGGAGAGCAACCATCGCAGCAAACATGTGGAAAGATTGGGAGGATAGTGAAAATGAAAGTTGAGAAGAAAAACAATGTATTCTTTTTTGTTGCCAAGGATGGGTTGTGATAAAAAAGGGGAGACGAGGGTTTTTTTTAAAAAAAAAACTTTTGCTTTTATATTTTAGTTTTTAATCATAAATCAATTTGGTAAATTTTAGAATCCTTTTGTTTGGATTTTCAAATCCATTGAATTTCATTTCAAATCCACTTCTTTTGATTTCAAATCCATGGATTTTACATGGATTTTCAAATACTACAAATCTCTTAAAATCCATGAACCAATAAACCTCCCTAAAATAATTTAGAATTTGTCGATCCTGATTTGGTTAGGATTTAGATCAATTTTCTGAATTGTAGTCCAGTCATGAACATATATTAGATAAGCGCGAACTTCATTATTTTAATAATTTATATCAGATACAAGTTTTAAAATAAAATGTATAATCGGACTAGCTTTAAAATTAGTTCAAATTGTTACGATCCAATTAATATGCATGTTCATAAGTTATATTTAATGTTTATATAAGATATAAACGTTAAATATAAATTAGAATTGGATTAAAGTTAATTCCTCAATTAATATCAAATTTTAGTATCTTCTCAAACCTTGTCAACTGTCAGAACTCATTTCATTGTGTTATGGATTTGCCAAAACAAGGTGTTCACAATTACATGAGTGAGGTATGTGATAATCGTTACCACATGATTTAAAGAATTGGTTTATTTGACTAGACTATCAAAATAGTTTTGATCTTAGAGACATAGAATTAGATTAAACATAAGATGTTATCCACAACCAAGAGTTATATTGGATATAATTAACAAAGTTGTTGCTTACCTAGATAACTAAAATTTGGGCGATGACTCAAAGCTCACTCAAGTTTTAGTGAAGTATGGGTCTTGGATCATTATATTCATTTAGAGGAAATATATTTTGAATATAATGCGAGTTTTCTTTATTGTTAGGATTTTTCATTTTCTTGATCGTCATAACTAAACTCCGTTTCTTTTCTTTTGATTCAGCTATGTCAACCACTCATCACAACTCCTTTTCCCTGCGATCCGTCTTTGAGAAGGACAAGTTGAATGGATCCAACTTCCTGGAATGGTATCGGAACCTGCGAATTGTTCTCAGGCATGAGAAGAAGGACTATGTCCTTGAAAATGCTCTCCCCGAAAAACCTAAGTCCAATGCCTCGCATGCAGAAAGGAATGCTTGGGATAAGCATTCGAATGATGTGGTCGATGTGTGTTGTCTCATGCTGGCTACCATGAACTCAGACTTGCAGAAGCAATATGAGAACATGGAGTCGCCAGTTGAGATGATCATTACCTTGAAAGGGATGTTTCAAGATGACAGATACCAGACGGTTAAGTTTCTCATTGAGTGCAAGCTACCAAAGGATGGTCTAGTTAGTGCACATGTCATTAAGATGATGGGTTATATTGATAACCTAGCAAAATATAGCCAAGAGTTGGCTACTAACATCATTCTGCAGTCATAGCCGTCTAGTTTTGATCAGTTTGTTATGAACTATAACATGAACAATATGACGAAGTCTTTGACTGAGCTGCATAGCATGCTCAAGACAGCTGAGCCTAACATTAAGAAGGGCACCCCAAATGTACTTCTGGTACAAGGGGGTAAAAGTTTTAAGAAACCTAGTAAGGACAAGGCTGAAAGCAAGGCGGTCTAGATTGTGAATCAGGACAAGCCCCAGCCCAAGCCCAATTCTGGCCTTTATGATGTTGATAGGTGCCATTACTGTAAGAAGACTGGGCATTGGAAGAGAAACTGCAAAAAATACCTAGAAGATTTAAGAAGATGAAGAAGACGTACGAGACTTCTTTTTCAGGTATTTATGTTATAAAAGTAAATGTTACTACTTCAAGTTCTATCTCATGGGTATTGGATACTGGTTGTGGTGCTCATATTTTTACAAATATGCAGGGACTAAGCAACAGTAGAACCTTGGAGAAGAGGCAAGGACCTGCGTGTTGGTAATGGAGCAAGAGTTGCTGCTTTAGCCGTGGGAACATTTCATTTGTCTCTACCATCAGGCTTGGTTTTAGAACTTAATAATTGCTACTATGTACCTGCTATAAGCAGAAACATCATTTTTCGATTAAAGACAAGTGTTGTTCCTTTGATCGTAATGGTATTTTCTATGATAGCGCCCCATTAGAAAATGGTTTTAAACCAATATGTGCCTGTCTATAACATAAACACCAAGCGGTTCAAGTCTAATGACTCCAATCCCATTTTTCTTTGGCATTGTCGTTTGGGCCACATCATCGAGAAACGGAATCAAAAGCTCCATACTGATGGAATTTTGGGCTAATTTGATTATGAATCATGTGAGAAATGTGAATCCTGCTTATTGGGCAAAATTACTAAGGCTCATTTCAAGAAAGAAAATGAAAGGGTCAGTGACTTTTTGAGCCTTATACATACTGATGTGAGCGACCCAATGAGCATAAGTGCTAGAGGAAACTTTCAGTACTTCATCAAATTTATTGATGACTTCAGTAGATATGACTATGTCTATCTCATGAGACATAAGTCGGAATCTTTTGAAAACTTCAAAGAATTCCAGAATGAAGTATAGAACCAGCTTGGCAAAAGTATCAAAGCTCTTCGGTCAGATCGTGGAGGTGAATACTTAAACCAAGAGTTCATCGATCATCTGAGAGATTGTGAAATTGTTTCACAACTCACTCCTCCTGGAACACCCCAATGGAATTGTGTGTTTAAGAGGAGAAATCAAACTTTATTGGATATGGTTCGATCAATGATGAGTCACACGGATCTTCCTTTATCTTTATGGGGATACGCTCTAGAAATGTCTGCGTTTACGCTGAATAGGGTTCCATCGAAATCAGTTGCAAAGACACCACATGAGATGTGGACTGGAAATGTTGCAAGTTTGTCTTTCATGAAAATTTGGGGTTGTGAAACTTATGTCAAGCGTTTGACTACTGACAAGCTCGACCCCAAATCTGATAAGTGCTATTTCGTCGGTTATCCTAAGGAAACCAATGCTTACTACTTTTACAACAAAACCGAGAACAAAGTGTTTGTTGCTCGGAACTGTCTTTCTTGAGAGAGAATTTCCTTGTAAGAAGAATAGTGGGAGTAAAGTACAACTCGAAGAGGTTCGAGAATCACAGGAAGTTGCTCAACCTATTCAGGAAGAGCAGCCATTAGATCTACAAAGAGTTGTAGAGCCTACACTTGTGGTGCCTGAAGTTCGCAGATCCGAAAGAATTCGTCACGAGCCCGAGAGATATGGATTTCTCGTGACTAACTGTCATGATCTGTTGATCGTTGATAATGACGAGCCTGCAAATTTTGAAGAAGCAATGATGAGCCCTGACTCCGAAAAGTAGCTGAAGGCCACTGAATCCGAAATGGGATCCATGTCACAAAACCAAGTATGGAATTTGGTAGATTTACCCGATGGTGTAAAAGCCATTGAGTGTAAATGGGTTTTCAAGAAGAAAACCGATGTGGACGGTAATATACAGATATACAAAGCTAGGTTGGTGGCTAAAGGTTTCAAGCATATTCATGGTGTTGTCTATGATGAAACCTATTCCCCAGTCGCTATGCTTAAGTCCATTCGGATTCTTCTGGCAACTGCCGCTCATTATGACTATGAGATTTGGCAAATGGATGTGAAAACAGCTTTCCTTAATGGAATTCTGGAAGAAGATGTGTACATGACACAACCTGAAGGTTTCATTGATCCTAAAGCTGATGGGAAAGTATGCAAGCTTCATCGATCCATTTATGGATTGAAGCAGGCATCTCGGAGTTGGAATCTTCGTTTTGATGAGGCGATCAAAGAGTTTGATTTCGTCAGAAACGAAGAGGAACCGTGCGCTTACAAGAAGACTAGTGGGAGCGCAGTTGCATTTCTCATTCTGTATGTTGACGACATACTTCTTCTCAAAAATGACGTTTCGTTGCTTCAGTTTGTAAAGACTTGGCTCGAAGTTGTTTCTCGATGAAGGACATGGGAGAAGCTGCTTATATTCTTGGAAAAAGAATCTATAGAGATAGATTGAATAAGCTAATTGGACTATGTCAGGATACTTATATTGATAAGATCTTACACAGATTCAATATGCATGATTCCAAGAAAGGCTTCATACCAATGTCTCATGGCATTTCTCTTAGCAAGATACAGTGTCCTTCGACACATGCTGAACGAGAACGCATGAGTAGGATTTCCTATGTTTCTGCTATGGGATCCATCATGTATGTCATGCTCTGTACTCGTCCAGATTTCGCTTGTGCTTTAAGCATGACGAGTCGGTACTAGTCTAATCCCGGTGAGAGTCACTGGACAGCTGTTAAGAACATCCTCAAGTATTTGAGAAATACTAAGCATAAGTTCTTAGTGTACGGAGGAAGTGATGAGCTAGTAGTGAATGGTTACACGGATGCAAGTTTCCAAACGGACAAAGAAGATTTAAGGCCTCAATCTGGATATGTCTTTTGTCTGAATGGCGGTGCAGTTAGCTGGAAGAGTTCCAAACAGAGCACTGTAGCAGACTCCACAACCGAAGCTGAATACATCACTGCTTCTGAAGCAACGAAGGAGGCTGTTTGGATTAGGAAGTTCTACACTAAACTTGGTGTGATTCCTAGTATCCCTGAGCCTGTGGCATTGTATTGTGACAACAATGGTGCCATTGCTCAGGCGAAGGAACCCAGATCACATCAGAAATCCAAACACATAGAGAGAAGGTATCATCTTATTTGTGATATCATTGATAGAGGAGATGTGAAGATCAACAGAGTTCCGACGGACGATAATGTTGCTGATCCTTTGACTAAGCCTCTCCCACGACCTAAGCATGAGAGTCATACTGCTGCAATAAACATTAGATTTCTTAAGATGTGATCTTGATTCTAGTGGGAGTTGTGTTTTATTTATGTTATGATGCTCATGTAGACATACATTTGGTTATGTTTTAATTAATGAAATTTGTTTCAGTATTATTTAATTGTATTATTAAATAATAGTTCCAAAATAATGTATGGCATTCTTATAAGTCATCAAGTACGTGACTTGATCATGAAACCTTATAAGTCATAGATGACATAAATTATCTAAGTCCCTAGTC
The DNA here is from genome assembly GCA_900116095.1 of Euclidium syriacum. Taxonomy (NCBI): domain Eukaryota; kingdom Viridiplantae; phylum Streptophyta; class Magnoliopsida; order Brassicales; family Brassicaceae; genus Euclidium; species Euclidium syriacum. Next base: position 8,376,275 of record FPAK01000006.1, read on the forward strand.
AAGGTTATTAAAGTGGGACGTTAATAACCACGAGAGACTAGTATGTGAGGTGACTGATGACTAAGTTTCATGGAGTCATTAATACGAGTATTAAAGTCAATCACATAGATATGTGTAAGAGAACACAGTATCGGATATGACCCGTCATGAGAACTCTACAAGATTGTTATATGAGTGTCATAAGAGTTTCTCATTACAACTATAGTGTATAGTCCTTAGACCTGAGTTCATCATGATTTCTTACATATGAATTGACATGTTTTGGTTTTGTCAAACGTCAGCCATAACAGGTGATTATAAAGGCATTATTGGGCATGTCATGAAGTGTGTAAGGAACAGGGATGGAACAAGATGGGATTTGTCCCTCCTATATAACATGATATAGATATCTCTAGGCCTATCGAAGATTTGATACTGAGAAATGTGTAGCCGCGCTCAAACGAGGTGATTGTCAGTCGTTTGTTTTATCAGTATAAATCAGAGTTCGATAAACGTGATCTAGCTTAATAAGGATGACACGAGCTCTTACCTTATACTCAGATCGAGATATAGAGACAAAGGGATTATGTGAATGGATGATTCCAGTACAAGTGGGAGATTGTTGACAATGTTCTGAAATCATTTATACTTTACTCTAGTTTAAAGTTGTAACTTCGAGATTTGACAGTCGTATAATATTGGGTGGTTATAATGTTTTGCTAGAGATCGGTTATAATCTATGGATTTAGGATTCATTATTAATATTATACGATCCTATATAATTAAACACATGCCTAAGCAAACTAGATCAATTATTATATCAGGTTCTATTATTAATATAATGATGTAATATATGATATGCATATATATATACACGTGACAAGGAAAAAGAATACGAATCAGGGTTCTTATTGTCGTTGTTAGTTAAGTGGGCTTAGCCCATCAAATAACATTAACCTAACCTAACGTATAATATATATGATATATATGATACGGCTGGGCATGTGTTTTGTCGCCGATCAAAAGAAATATATATCAGATAGTTTTTCTTTTTGCGTGAACCCTAGGTGACAAATAGTTTGTCAATTTGAGATCTGATTTCAACGGTATTAGCATCCTATTTCGATTCAGTTTATGTGCGTGTAAATACCGGTAGAGGCGCAATACTTGGAGCGCTAAGACAATCTCGAACCACCTTATTTTCATTCCGCTGCGAAACATCTAAATATATTCGAGATCATAAGTTTAGATTCAATTTAATATTAACATGTTTTCTGACAATATAATTTGTGATTAGGTTTATAAAATAGTTTTTTAAAATCCTACACAAATTTCTTCATAATGTTGGGTGGGTCATCAAACTATGTACAACTTCATGAGCTAAGATGATATTATATGGAATAAGTCATAGGATACAAGAGAAAATTAAGACATCATTTGTATAAGTTATTTTAAGTTGCCAAGGTTGCAAACTCCTTATTGGGATCTTTGAAATAATCTCGGAAGGAACACAACAAAGACTAATAGGTCTTAAGTCAACCATCTTAGGACTTTGGGTATAGTTCCAGGTCCAATCTTGTAGAAAGATTCCTAAAACTAGCAAAGTCAATCATAGACTTATCGGTTAACCTATTTCCAATTAATTTTGTTTATTTGGTATGGTTAAGCTCTTATCGTAATCAATTTATCTTGAACATTGTGGTAACGCAGTGATTGTTATTGTATTATTTCTTCTTGTAACTTTTAATTGCTAAATGATAAACATTAATTTGGTTCCTACTCAGATCTTTCCTACTAATTCACTTATTACTATTTATCCACAAATTACTATTTTAAAAAGGTACGGGTTTGATTTACAATATATTAAAACAAATACGGCGACTGATCATTTCGTCGTCACTCACCTTCCCGCTTTGATCAGTTTCTAATTTCGTACGTTTACATCTTCGCTGATTTCTCGTGACAAAAAATGGAGATTGCTTGAAGGAATCAGTGTGTTTATTAGTAATAGAAAAATAAAATGATACATTGGGGTGGATCGAAATGTTGCCTAGGCGCTGGAGAACAAGAAGGTTAGGGTTTTGTCAATTACTGCCGATCGCTTGTGCTTTTTTGTTTAGTGAAAGTCTGTAATCTTCTTCTTCTCTTCCTCTTTTCTCTGCGACAAGACTGTTGAATTTCTCAAATCGGCCATTAGGGTTTCCTATCTCAAGGATTTAGGTAGACGATCTAGTTGTCCCCGTCCCCTTCAATTTTAGGTTTGATGGCTTCTGATTTATGTATATATGATCTTTCGTTTTTAATTCCACCGAAATTACTTGAATCAGAGAGCAATGTGTATCCATTGATCATCGCTGTATCAGGAAGAGTTGGCTCTGAGACACCACTCAAGTGTGAGCAAAGTGGCATAGTAGGAGTTCTCATCAAAGAAATTGAAGTGTGGATATGAATTGTCAGTTTCTAGAGACAAAGCTTATCTCTAAAAACTTGAATTCTTCGAACAAAAGAAAGTTTTCATGGGTTAAAGATTGTGCATTGATGAAGGCAACGAGTAAATAAGTTCCTTGGTATTTGGTAAGCCAAAGATTTGAATTTTTTATATACCTAAGTACTGAAACTGGACTGAATTGGAAATCTGAAAATCGGTATTTAGGGACACGTGATGGGTCGTGTGAATGTAGTGGGAGCTAAAGATGCAATAAGCTTTTCTTTGACATTTGGAAGCAAATTATTTGAAAAACCAGAGCCATCATCGTTTGTTCAAGGAACATTGGATTATCTCAAAGGCATTAAGGTCTTTCCTTTCTTTTCTTGAATTGCTTGGTTTTTTTTTTTTTTTTTTTTTTTTTGTATTGAGCTAATAAGTTAACATTGTAGTGTTCAGATACTTGGCGTAAGACGTATTGAGTGTGTTCTCCCAATTGGTACACCGCTTACAATTGTTGGTGAGGTATGTCTTTATATCTCTTAGTGGTCGAAACTGAATATTTAGAACTCATTTTCTTGTTTCTTGCCATGTTAACAGGCGGTTCAGGACGTTACAGGAGAAAACCTAAGCAATGGCCTTTCTACGTCTCACCTATATCGCTAGATCAACTCATCTCTAAACAAGGAGAGTGGTCCACAAAAAACCGTGATTCTAGATTGTTTTATAAAAGATGACTTTTATTTGGCAGGATAATCAAGCATGCCTCCATCGGTTTAACTGTTATTGGTGTGATTCTGATTTCAAAGCCTGTGATTGAAGATATTCTAGAGAGAAGACGCCCTACAACTGCTAGTGAAAAGGTATGTTCACAGCTTAAATACAAGGACTCTGTTGATCGGAGATGTTTTGGTGGAGGAGAAAGACATACTTGACGAAGATGATAAAACCGTCATATCCTTGGAGGATTTGCTCTCACTATCTATGTTCTGACTTGTTTTGTATTGATCTGGTTTGATCCTCAAGAGAATAAATATAAGGATATTGTACAAAGATAACATATAACAACCAGGGTCCATTTCATTTCGCTTTTAAATGTCAATAATCTTTCTTCTTTTGATAACCATTTTTCTACATTGGGCTTAACAAACTAGCCCATATGGGTATTATCACAATGTACCAGAGTTGTGTCGTAACGTTTTTATGTTTTCCTTTCTTTATCAAGCAAAAACCAAGATGCATGACATGACGTAATCTAGAAACAATTTTATCTAGAACTATTGAAATATATAGAAAAAAATGGGCCAAAACTAATATCAACTTTAGCATAACCAACTAGAGCAATTTTAGACCATATAGTCAAAGTTTTATGTTTAACGAAGGTAAAAAAGGAAAGGGATGAAATGGTAGTTTAGTGTATAACATTGAATGGCTCTAACCAAAACAAAATGTGCATTATCTTAGTAACCAAAACAAAAAGCAAAGGTTCACAAATACTTCAATAAAAAAAAAAATAGGGTGAGCTATTGACGAATACTTATTCCTTACTATGTCTCTGGAATACTCAAATGAGGATACTCCGTTGTGCTCACGATTCTCGAAAACAGACTATTCGAAACACCCAATTTCATACTTAACGACACTGGAATGTCTATTCCCAATTCCATGCAAACCTGTTTATTCAAGAAAGAATCAATCATCCATCAAAATCCATATATTCAAGAAAAGCCTAAAGAATTAAGAAATAAAGGTTATTAACTTATCCTATCAGGTTCTTGTACTTGCATGAGATATGGATCTAAATGAACTTTCGCCGCAACAAGAAGACACGGCCTTATATAACTGCTATCTTCTCCTAGTCTTGCTACTTTCGTTAATATTTCTCTAGCTTTTCTCCATGAGTAAACATCCAAACAGTAAAAAGAACACATCAAATCCTTTCTTGCTTAAGTAAGTGATAAGTCCACAAAACCGGACCATAAGGCTTTTCTTATGATTGGTCAAAGGTAGACATTGCGACCACAAATTCACCACGGCGAGTGTCTATTACGACCAAAACCATTCTCTCAGATAAAACAAAATTTTGGAAAAGAGAAGAGAGAGTAAGACTATGTGTTTGTATACTGATTTATCAAAGTATCTCAGAATATAACACAAATAGCAAATCATCTTTAGATCTAATACACAAAATCAACACTTGATTTGCATAAAGCCACGATCTTTACTCAATTGCGGAAAACCACAACCAAATCCTATACATTTTCATGTGGATAAGATTTTGTTTGTTTTTTTTTTTTAATATAAATAGGTCATTACTTTCTAACATTGGTGATAACATCTCAAATACAACTCAATTTTCGTTTTTCTCAACTTTGTTTGTAAAATTAATTCATATTCTAAGTTTTCGTCTTTTGAAGAGGATCATCATTATGATGAAATTAGTGAGTCAATTATCTTAAATCTGAAAATAATGCACAACATATGTACCGGAAAAAAAGTAGAAAGCTATAGAAATGAAAAAAAAAAACAATTGGTCAAATAAACGAACATCTCAAAGAATGGAAAAAGTTTCATTTGTTACTTGACTAATTTGTTAAGGAATATATTTGTTCATTAATTTACTCTAAAAATAAGAAAAACTAAGGAATAAAAAAAAATTATATGTGAAAAATATTCCTTGCAAATGGTAAAAAAAATAGGAATGAAGGGAAATGTAATGTTCCTTCTCATTTCTTTCCCCTATTGTGTTCACCATTTTAACCCATTGTAGTAAACACTAAAAAGAGTTCAATAATAGTCATAATCACAAATGGCAAGTGATTTCCTTCTCTTGTAGTTGGCCTTAAAACAAGCTTGCCTCAACTTCTTGGTTCCATCAGTGAGCTCAGCATCAGGTTCTTGTTCTATAAGAACCCTATGTTCCTCCAAATTCTTCACTTCCTCTTCCATTCCAACACTCTGCAACAAACCATGTTTTGATGTATCAACATTCAAAAACGCTAACTTTAATCATAAAATCAAAACGCTATTATATACCTTGAGGTTATTTATGAGAGAGTTAAGACTCTTGAGCTTCCGGTGAGGCCAGCGGTAGATTCCAAGCTCTCTGCAACGCTTCTTCAACACGGTAAGTCCAACGTTGAGTTCTTTAGCGGCTTTCATGATTGGTCTATCGAAGAACTTTCTGATCTGAAGCAACTCCAACTTGTCATTTCTCTTTGTCTTAACTCTCTTCTTCATCTTCTTCGGTATTCTATTTTTACACCTCTCGCTATTGTAACTGAGACAGTCGTTGTTTTGGACAGCCACTGGTGACGGGTAGTCATTTGAGACGTAGGGTTCTTGAGTCTCCATGGTATTATTCACTTCCATGTCTTGGAAGAAATCTTCGAAGTCATTGAACCGGAACTCAAACTGAAAATGCAACCCTGAATTTGGTTTCAGATCTTCAGTGTCTAGTAGAGACTCTAGCGGAGGCAACCTGAAAACCGAAAACGTTTTTTTAATCAGAAAAGAGAGAAGACTTGTTTAACAAGAAAAAAATTCAAGGGTTATTACCTGTCGAGCATGTCGTACAAGGAATCTGGATCATACTGGTTTTTGATTTTTGGAGAGTCGAGTTGGTGAACGGAGTTAGGATCCATTAGTTGAAGAGATGATGGTAGAAGCAGAGCAGAAATAGGTTAAAAAGAAAACAGAGGAGAGTGTTGACGAACGCATCTATAAAGAGGTTATAAAGTTAATGATGATAGGGAATTGTGTGCCATGTAATGGGAGTTACGAGTCCCAAAGGGTATAATCATTCATTGTTATACTTTAATTGCTTGAGAGAGGATTACCGTGTGATTTAATTAAGTGTATGATCATGGCCAGGAGGGGGGTGAATTGTGGCTTAATTGCTTCTTTAATGAAGGGTTATTTTCTTCTTCTTTTTCCTCTAGTCAAAGTCAATGCATGAAAGTAGATAAAGATCTAAATTGCTGAAAATTCATAATCGATTTTAAGGGAATGGTGGAATATGAGATAATGCATGTGTTATATACCTCACTTACATCAATGTTTTATGATGATAGATACCATTTGATGTTAGAGAGATTTAACCAGAGCCTCTGCTGATTTGATATAATTCACTTTGTTAATGAAAGTGTATTCCATGTAAAAAAAAAAAAAAAAAAAAAAAAAAAAAACGCTGTAAAATGTAAAATGAGACGTTTTAAATGTAACGGAATTTCTTCTAGCACGTCATAATATAAAGTCCGTTAAAATGAAAACACATACTTCATTCTACTATTCATACATTTGGAAATTCAAAAACCTAAAATAAAAAAAGAACACTTGAAAAATTGTTAAAAATTACCAAAACCCTAAATTCTCTTTTTTATCAATTGGAAACACTCAATCAAACTTTAAAGGTTTGATATATGTTAAAGAAAAAAAATATGATATGTAAATGTAAAGGTTTATTGATTACAGATCGGTTAAGAGTTGTAGTTAGCTTTATGCGTTTAGTCAATAGCAAAGTTTCTTACGATGTTGATGTGTCGAATTCTGTTACGGTTATCACTCCATCCGAACATTTGTAATTTTGTCTTTTTTATTCACTGTTCTCACATGTTCCGTATATTCAAATCACATTTTGTAGATATTTTTTTTATTATATGGAGAAAAATCAACAACATAAATTAAATTGTAGAATGAAGTAAACAATCACGTACCCAATTAAAAACCCAGTATATATGGGGTACAAATCTTAGAAACTCAAAAGAATAACCGAATCGAATCAAATAAACAAATAATGAGGTATAAAAGAGAGATAGAAACCGCGTCGCTGGTTTGAAATTTTCTCGGTAACACGATCAGCCGAGGTTGCATTCGGCAGGAAAACCTTGAGGGAACCTCTTGAAATCAGTACAGTAGTTATAGATCATGAACTCATCTTGCACCCACTTCATCTGTCCGAGTTGGTTAGAGTTAAGCGTTGTCCACATCCACGAGTTGCTGTTCGCATTGCACGTAACCCAGTCCAATATCGAGGTCCGGCTACAGCAATCCACATCATTGAAACTCCTGTAGGAGGCACTGAATGGAGCGTTGGTCCAGTCGGTCTTGACTAGACCGCCCTGCGTTGCCCAATCATCAGCTTCCCAGAGACTTGAGTAGATCTTCATCGGCTGGCTCTTCGGGTAAGCCACGCCATTAGCCTCGTTGTTCTTGAACACCCGGATTGGGATTCCGTCCACAAGAAAGCTTTTGAGATCCAAGAAAATGCAAAATCAATATGAGAGAAAGTTTAAGAAATGAACCAAGAAGTGGAACAAGCTTGATCTGCCTAGGCAGTTGTATGAGTATATGAGTATCATGATATGTTCGTCATCTTTTCCTTTTCTTTTTTTTTATAATTAAAGTGTGATACTAAAACATTAGTCCAAACGATACAGAATGAAGAGAAAATTATTTAGCGTGTGAAAATTGCATTCGACCGATCGATTATGACTTACATGATGTTGAGAGGGTTCCAGAGAACAGTGTAAGTGTGGAAATCGGCAGTGGGATCAAACCAGAGATAAAACTGCATTTCTCGGTTACCTATTCCTCCGGTGAACACGTTTGTATGAAGAACATAAGGCTGTCCCGTAACATTACCCAAGAACTCGAAATCAATCTCATCCCATTTCTCGCCTTTCGAAGAAAGCTATATATAGAAACATATTTAATCTCATCAGATTCAAAACCACATTAAAAGAAGCAAGGTCACAAAGTTTAAGATAAACGAAGATAGAAACAATTACGTAGTATGCAGTGACGGTTCCGGCTGAGTTTCCGGCTACAAGTTTCATTTTCATATCGATCTTTCCAAACAAATACTCTTTCTTCGACTGGAAACCCGAGCCAGAGATTTTGTCGAGGGTGCAAGTCAAGAGCTGCCCACTCTCAAATATATTGGCACGACCATCACCCCAAGTGATGTCAAAGTTGTCGTAGAAACTTCCCGCGGATACGCCGATCAACAGCACAAGAGTCGACAAAAGTAACACTTTGGTCGCCATTTTTTTCAAAACAAAACAAAAAATGGGTTGAATTTGCTCTGCTGTAGTTTGTGCTTTCCGATGGTTTGAATATTATCAGAGTAATTATTCGTTTAATATAGGGAGACATTTTTCGGAAATGAGTGCATTAGACAGGTTCGTGGTGTCCCATTATCGACGTGGTAGTAACACATTTTAATTATTAATCGTATTATATGTAAACGAACTATGTCAGCTTATATCATACATGCATGTAGGTGTTCTGTTTTCCTTTGTCAAATTTATTAATTTAGAAATTTTATTATAATTTAGATTAAGTTTATAAGTTTGTTATTTAGTAAATTTTGAGGGGACATGTCTGTCACACATAATTTCCAATAGGTGTACGTGAGAAGTGGTCTCAAAATTTTCTTACACAAATGTCAGTTTCTAAATAATGTGTTTAGTTGTCCAACTTCCTTATATGTTATAGGTAATATTGTTCTTTTTCATTTGTTTTACCATTTAGCTTAGTTGTCTTTTTTTTTTTTTTGTCATGACTCATGCATTTAGATAAAATGTACAATTTTGTTTCATATTATAAATTTTGAATCAAAAACGTTTTAAACCGATCGGTTGGCATTTTCAAACTTACCACATGACTCGAAATTTTTGTTTTTGGTTTTGGTAAAATGGACCGACGTGTTTTTGAAACTTAGGACGGACATGTCTTCCACATATATATGCAAGAGTTGTCACACATAAATAATAATTATTTAATGCAACTATGTAAACTATTTTCGAATCTCTATCTTTGCATATTATATTAACAAAAAAAGAAAAATCAGAATATTCATTAACGTGGATTAATCTCAGCTAATCATTGTCGGATTCGGATTTTTGAACATATTTGAAAAGAAATAGACAAAGTATTTTCGGATTCTCATCTTGTGAAAAAATAAATTCGCAAACCATCTTCGAACTTCAAAACTTCTTGTCGTCGAATCATAGAGTTTGTTTTGAAGATCTTTATCGATAAAATTTTGAAATTGTGCTTCCATGTTATAAGGTTCTCCATATATCTCCTAATATTACGTTCTCGCTAGTTTGAATGGACAACAGCTTGAAAGGCTTACCTCAAAAGAGAAGTCTTTGCATAGTCCCTTGTTCCATTGATGAGCTCATGAATTAAATTCTCCCACCTATAATCATATAATCATAATGATGTCCCATGAGATTCTTCACCAACTTCTTCCAAATTTTCCTTGTAAAATAACAGATGAAAAACAAATGATCTCTTGTTTCTATTGGATCAGAGAAAAAGACTCAGCTAGTATTTTCATTGAAATTCCAACTTTGAATCTTGTCCCTCGTTGCCATAACAATTTTTCATGATTAGCCAAATCATAAAGGGGAACTTTGATGGTGCATGGGAGAACCAAACTGCATTTTGCCTTTGCACCTTAGATCGATAACCTCGGATCTGATCCAAAAATTCATTCGCCATAAAAGATTTTTCAAATAGTGTCGTACCTAGATTTATTGGGGTTGAGGCGGATAAAAAAAAAGTCCTTTTTGTAAGAAAAATATTATAAATAAAATATATATTATATGTTTGACAAAAAATACATTATATATTAAAAAAAGATAAAAAATTAAAAAAAAATGACGATTTTAAAAAAATTAAAGACGATGCAGTAGTGGATAACAAATCAAATGGCATGGAAGGAAGAAGGAAAAAAAACAGTGCCGGTTATTTTTGATATTTTGATGTCTTCTTTTTTAATAAAAACTTAACACAAAAAAAATTATATACTAACATATTTCTTTTTTAATTTTGGAATCTCGATTAAAGAAAATTTTTATGGAAGTAAAACTTGGGTTATAGCTATATAAACATGGTAATAAAATCATTACGATATACCCATTTTTTGGATAAAATTTAGCTTTAAAAAATTTATACTTTTTGGAACATGGGGCAAATGCCTTTTTGATTGGGCATTAGGCACGGCCCTGTTTCCAAACTGTCCACTCTTCCACTTTCAAACCGCTATCCTTGGCTTGTATCACTCGTTTTCGTTTTCGATTCTTCTTTCAGATCTCCTCTTTCACTTCATTCAACAAATATTGTCTATGTATTTTCCTTCTCGACCCATTAAAATCTCTCCGACCTTTTCGTTTTCATTACTCCCAAAAAATGTCATATAAAAAACTCATACTACTCCGAGAATCATACCAAAAAGAAGTTAAATATTTGTTACCAATTTCAACTTCATGAAAACAGTGTGCTATTTTTCATTACTTCAGCAATTTCTTCCACATCCAGAATTCTAAAGAGGTAAAATATGAAACTTTCCAGAAAAAACTAGTATTTACTAAGTGCATTTTATCCAAGTTAGTCATAATGGGATTTTAACGAGAGTATCTTCCAAATCAGCTTTAGACAACACACTCAGTTTTCATCTTCAATAAACCTCAACCCTCAAGCTTCTTTGGTACACAAATATCTTTTCATCCAACTTTAGCTTTTTTAGGATTCAAAATAGGACCTGCCCATAAAAATGATGAATGTCAATTTCATCGATGCATGCCTTTGGTAATCTAAAAACCGAAATCCAAAAGTTAGTGATATTTATCATTGAGCCAATGAGTTGCAATATTCCAAAAAAAGATAATGTTCTGGACCAGTGGCAGATCCAAAATAATATTTTACTAGAGTCAATTTATATTTTAATTAAGTTATCATTAAAATAATATAAAAAAAACAAACTAACATTTATATGAATATTTTTTTATTAAGTTTTTCTTTTTATGTTGTAAATAAGAACAAAAATAATTTTTTGAGTTAGTTTTTTTTTTTTTTTACCTATGCATATAAAAGGAAAGAGGGTTTAGGAAAAAAAAAAGATAAGAAATGGATGCAAATCAGAATATCTAGTGGTGGACGTTATTTAATTTAGTGTATTTATTGCATATTTTAAAATTTTAATGGAGTCAGACATATAAAAGGAAGATTTTACAATTGAAAAGAGTAAATTAAATGGATGCAGAACAATTTTTTAGTCGTGGAAATTGATTATATTACTATATTTAATGCAAAATTTAAAATTTATGTGGGGTCAGCTGATCCCATTCCTTTGAATGTGGATCCGCCCCTATTCTAGACGCCCATGAGTTGATGTTGATTTGTATCTTCTCAATGAAAGGGAGATATAGTCGGACCTTTTCATTCTTTATGTCATCAAAAGGAGACTAACGATCGTTAATGGAAAATTCATTAGATATTTCGTTAACGATCTAATGCAGCTCACAGTAACTCTCCTAAAGTATCTTATAATAGTTTTTCATCACTTCCGTAACAAAAAAAAGATTTTCCATTATCGATCTATTCTTCATGAATGCTGATTGGTTGGGAGTAATGAATTTAGGAAGAATATCTTTGAATAAATTCGTAAGATTCTTCGAGATAATTTTGTATAGCACGTTACATCAAAATATCCGTCTATAGTCTTGCATTTCTTTAACCTTTTTCTTCTTAGGAATGAAGGCAAGAATTTTCAAATTTACTCTTTTGGCAAAAACCCCAACTTAAAAAGGATTAGATTTTAACAACAACATCATATCCAACTATCGATCAAAATTCTTTGAAGAATTTAGCTGTGAATCCGTCTGAAGACTTATTTCCCAAAATATATAAAGATCATCTTTATAATCTCTTTCTTTGTAATTACTTCAATAAAAATCTTCTTATCCCCTCTTCACACAGAAATTAAGCAGAGTTCTAAGTTCTTCCACCGGCCATGCCTCGAAATCCTTACAAGTTAGAGAAACAAAATCCTTAAAATATCGTCTCTTGTTTCTCATCTCTCTTATCTTAGTCAGCTTAATGAACACTTTATTATTCTTGTCTCCAAATTTAAGCCAATGAATCTTAGACTTCTGTCTTAAATATCACTCTTCTCTTTATGTCTTAGATATCTCTCTTCTATTTCTGCTAGCTTAAGCAACTTCTCCTACGCAATACCCTCTTCCTCTACATTCCTTGGACACGGGTTGCTCGTGTGCCTCACATAAACAGGTAAAACGCTTCCTTTGGTTAAGGTTCGGGTGGTTTGCTTATGTCCGGTTTGTTTTCCACCCATATTCTAAAGTATATAGTGTTAGTGGATTGTAAAATCGAAATGTGTATATTTGAATTTGACAAAAGATGAGATTGAAAATGGGAAAGTAACTTCTGCCAAATTATATCAATTATTAACTCAAACGAAAACATAAAAAACAAAGACATAATCTAAACAATTAGGCTACATAATCCACGCCCATTTTTTATTATTAATATACAAACATAAACAGGGGAATTTTCTTTAACATAATACACATAACATAACATATATAGTTTGGACGAACCTATTTTACATACTACTTACATCTTCGGATGTTCGGACCAACTACTAACTAGACAAATTCACGAAGCTAGTGAATACTACACTCCTTTGGAAACCCTTGAGGAAACCTTTTGGTGTCTGTACAATAGTTATAAACCATGAACTTCCTCTGCACCACTCTCATCTTACTTTCCGCCGTTAGATCAAGCCTCTGAGAGAGCCATCTCGGTGAACTGGGGGAACAAGATGTTTTTCCACCCGACGAGACGCATGCGTCCGCTCTAAAGTTCCTGTAAGAAGCCGTGAAAGGCGCCTTGGACCAGTCGGTCTTTACCAGACCTCCTCTTGTAGCCCATTGGTCTGCGTTCCATAAACTCGAGTATAACCTCATTGGCTGCATTTTCGGATATTGTATCCCCCTATGTTCTAGATTCTTGAATTGTCTTATCGGAATCCCATCAACCAAGAAACTGCATCAAAAATATAAATGATAAATTAGTTAATAATAAACTCAAATTTTGAATATATATATATATATAAAGTTTAGAGACCAAAGAAAGTTATATGTATTTCTTTATATGCTTACAGGATGTGATGACGGTTCCATAGAACAGAGTAAGTGTGGAAATCAGCGGTTGGATCGAACCAGAGATAGAATTGTTGTTCTCTATCACCTTTCCCTTGAGTATACACATTCGTATGCATCACATACGGGTCACCTGTTAGATTACCAAGAAACTCGAAATCGATCTCGTCCCAAGCATCACCTTTGGACTTCAACTGCATCAAATATTTTTAAAAAAAATTACAAATTGTTATAAATATTCAAGAAGGCTATGAAAGTCGTAATCTAGTATATAATGAAAATGAACCAGACTTTGTGAAAATTTGGACTTCAACTGCATCAAATAATTTTTTACTAAAGTTATATTGAAGTATTAACAAACAAAAAAATCAAAAAGGTAGAAGTTACTCAATTTTTTTTTTTTCTTAAAAGAAAACAGTTATAAAAATGAAGGATTCGAGTACACCGTTTGTATGTGCTTAAAGATGGCCAAGTAAATATGATTTATGATGGTAAGTAACACTAACGTAGTAGGCAGTGACGGTTCCGGCAGAGTTTCCGGGGACGAGTTTGAGCTGCATATCGATCTTTCCGAACAAGTACTCTTTCTTGGTTTGAAAACCAGAGCCGGAGGTTCGATCGAGAGAGAGAGTGAGAAGCTCTCCGTTATTAAGGACCTTGCCACGACCATCTCCCCAAGTGATGTCGACTTCTGTGTGGAAAGTTCCGGCAAAAACTGGAGAGAAGAATGTCGTAGTCGAAACGGTAAGTGTGAAGAGTAAAGATAAGATCAAAGTGGACCGGTCCATGTTTGTGTGTCAATAGGATTGAGAGAATTGAAATCGTTCATTGGGACCGTGTGTGTTGGGGGGGTTTTATACAAGGGAGGCTTGTTATAGTGGTTTTGGAGTTTAGTTCGCCGTTTGTGACTCTTGTGTTGTTTAATCACTGAACAGCTGGTTCTTGTTGTGATGCAAGCATGTGTTCAGTATTGCCTCATGCTACGTGTGCTCGTTCCTTGTTTTGGTTCGACTCTGTCCAATCCGGTTCAGTTTAAGCCCGGTTTGGCTTTGGATTTTGGTTTTACCTCGTTTATTTGTTCTGAATGTGGACATTTTGTTGTTTGGTTAGAATTTCTTGGTTTTGACTTTTAAGGCTTGTTCGGTTCGAAGAATCTTTAACCTAATATCAAATTTATATGGTTTGGTTCGGCGAAATTACGTTTTTTTTATTACTCTTGATTTTGTATAAAAGTAACTAATAGCTTAGTAGTATATAATAGAAGTAAAATTAAATTTCAGTTTAGTGTAATGGGCTTGGTTAAACTAAAACCGCTTTAATACGGTTTGAATGGTATACAAATAATGATACCAATCAAGTTCCAATTTAACTTCGATTTGAAAGCTATTGCCCAATTATAAAACCATAAAAAGAAGTTATTGCTGAAATTGGGTTTGGTTTTGATTGTCCAACCCTAGTTTTGCTCTAAAACAGAGACGGTCATATTTGGACGGACTCGAAGCATTAAAAATGGAACGAATTACAAGAAACTTAAAAGTTAAAAGAGGCAAAAGTAACACAAGAATATTATTTTAATTTAACTAACTAGTAGTATAGTACAAATAAACGAATCAATATAATTTCACGTGATCTACAAGAAAATCAATAAATTTTTATAAAAAAATAAAGAGTAGTTTATTGTTTCTCTCAACTCTGTTCTTTCTACGCAGCTAAGCACTCTTTAGGAAGACCTTGAGGGAACCTCTTCGTATCAGTGCAATAATTATAGATCATGTAGTTCCTCTGCACCCATCTCATCCTTTCTTGAGCTGTTGAATCAAGCTCCTGCGACAACCACGAGCCAGTGGTCCCTTGGCTCGCTCCATTAGGACAAGAAGACTTGCCGTTAGACCAAATGCAAGCTTCCTGGTTAAAGCCACGGTACGAAGCAGTGAAAGGAGCTTTAGACCAATCGGTTTTAACCAAACCACCTCTCGTTGCCCAATCATCGGCGTTCCAGAGACTCGAGTACATTCTCATTGGTCGGTTCTTGGGAAACAGAGTGCCTATGGATTCCATGTTCTTGAATTCTCTAATCGGAGTTCCGTCGACGGTGAAAATGATTCGTTGCGGGTTCCATACGATCGTGTAAGTGTGGAAATCAGCTGTCGGGTCGAACCAGAGTTTGAATTGCTGTTCTTTGTCTCCTTTGCCTTGTGTGTAGACATTAGTATGAAGTGTGTAAGGATCTCCACTTGAATTTCCCAAGAACTCGAAATCAATCTCGTCCCATGTTGTTCCAGGTGATTTCAACTGCAAATATATAATAAAAATCCATTTAGAACTTGAGAATCTTTTTAAGAAAAAAAAAACAGAAATTGAAATTTTATTTTCGTAAACTTACGTAGAGTGTTGTGACTGTTCCTGCGGAGTTTCCGGGTACGAGCTTCATCTGCATGTCGATTTTACCGAACAAGTACTCGTTTTTGGATTGGAAACCAGATCCAGAGGATTTGTCGAGAGATAATGTGAGAAGCTCTCCATTGTTCTTGATCTGTCCACGTCCGTCTCCCCAAGTGATCTCAACGTCTCTTTGGAAATTAGCGGAAACTGAAACAGAGGATATGACAAGAGAAAGAAGCAGAGGAAGGAAGTAACTGATCGCCATTTTGGTTTTTGTTTTTTAATTTGTGGATCTCTTCTATTGTGTTTTGGTTTGTTGTTTTAAGGGTTTATGGATGAATGGTTATATATATAGTAAGGATTTGAGAGGCGGTGTTCGAAAGAGGAAGGTTCCTACGTATAGTGAAAGAAGATGCCGTGTCTTTTTTTGATGCAAAACAGCTGGATTTTAGGCCATCTTGTAGTAAAAGCTGTATGTTGATTTAATTGGCTTTGAACTTCACGCGGTTTATTTATTTATATATTTCTTTGTTTACTTTTTGTTAAAAATTTGGTGAGTTTTGGTAAAAGAAAAATTGGATTTGGGGCGTTGGATACTTTTACCACCGGCTTGGACCGACTTTACAGAGTAGAGGAGTTTTGCTCTAATAGAACCAAGAGATTCTGTTAGAGACAAAAACAAAGAAGGAAAAGGATAAAGTGATTTAACGATTCTACAGTACTTTAACGATAACTTTTTTTGTTAATTAGAATAGAATAATTTTGAATGGGTGATCTACAATATATTAGCGATTTAACGATTCTACAGTTTTCTTTTTAATTATACAATTTTGATTCATGATTTTGTGTCTTAATGATAGCAAAAAATATTTTTTTGGTTATTATTCAATCTTCAGATAATTCATTCGTGGTTTTGTAAATTTATAACTCGATTTTCATTATATCATATTCATATTCTTGAGTTTTAATATGTTGTATGTAATGTTTTGGGAGTAAAGAATAGTACTATTATTTATTTAGAATGAAATTGAATTGAAACTTACTTAATTTGAGTATTTATTGATCATCGACACATAACATATTTAGACTGGTTAAGAAATCAGGATAATAAAGATCGATATTTGTATTTTTATGCTAAAATATAAAAGCTTTGTATTAAATGCAAAATTTAAAATTGGGGAAAGATTGCCACGTTAAAAAGAGGATAAGGTAGTTGTTGGTAAAATCATGAATTTGACTGACTCAAACACTTGATGATGTAGTGGTGGAGACAGCTACGACATTCAACTTGATGCCGGTCGTCCTCAGGAAGTTTCTTTTCCAAGTGGCTACATCTTATGAGCAGTGTGCATTCTAGAAATCCTAATATGATACAGCTATTCTCTGGAATTTTTGTGTTGATATTTTCTTAAGACATATTTTAATTCTTGATAAAGCGTTTTTGAAATTATAAAGAATGAGAATTCAAAGATTTACAAGCCTTTCTTGTCAAAAGCTCTTGATGTTCAACAAGAAACCTAAAATAAAGGTGAAGATAATGGTCTGATAGAATTAAAAAAAATTTAACTTTACTTTTGATTATCGTTTACACTGCTACTTAATATATCGAACTTTGAAAAACTAATACATAATAAAAAGATAATAGTAAAACAAAATTATTATATATTGATCGATCTCATTTATAAACTGATAACCAAGCTAATGTACCTAAAGCTGGAAATGAGACTAGGATTAGAAAAGTAGCCGTAAGAGGCGGAATTTGAACCACGCCATAGTCCATCCATAGGTTTACTATCGAAATTGCAAATCTGATTGCCACCAGAAATGTAACCAATATGGCACATAGTGAACAAAAAGCTAGAAAGAAAAGACATCGTCTTTGTTGAATCTTTATTACTTTCTTGATAATTATGGCATATAAGATGTAGAAAATAGTCACCAGGCTGAAGCCAAGAGTGACGCAAATAAAGGCGATGTAAAACGAGTAAATAACCTTATGTCATCTCTTAGCCGTGACACTCACTGTGTCATATCCGCCTAGCGGATTGACACAGTCGTCTTTTAGCCGTGCCGCTGGATATATCATATCCGCCTAACGGATTGACACAACCAGCTACACATAGGCCGACTATTGCAAGGATTATGGTGGCCAAAAGTTTGAGCTGATCACAAAGTAAATCAAGCTCCTACAAAAAAAAAAAATGTCAAAGTAGAAACAAAAAGATGTTTGAGATTATAGAGTTATAGTAGAAACCAAATCTACCTATGATTCTTCCTCTTATGTGATGACTGGTAGTGAGAGAGGCCCTGACAAAATGGAGACTATAGGCGAAAAAAAATTAAGGGTCTTCTACTTTACATTGTAAAGATATGGTAAAAAAATTATTATTCAAATGATTTTGAATATCCAAAAGTAACCTAAAAATGACTTCTCTAAAAAAAATTAAAATAAAAATCTGAAATTGATAGTTAAGCTAACTATTTTTTTGGATTATTCGTACAAAATCTAAAATAATTTGGAATTACAAAATCTAAAAAAGGGATTTGAAAATACAAAATCCAATTACTATTCTTGCATTTCTCGTACAATTTTTTTTTTTATCAAACATTGATAATCGAATTTTTTTTAACCATATACCTTTCAATATAGTTTTTTTTCTTTTTATAGTGTCCACATCATAAGTAATTATATTAAAAATCATTAATAGTATTTTTGTTCTTACTATTAATAATAGTTTAATTTATTATAATATTTGGAATCGAAAAAGTCAAATTAAACACAATAAGTAAAAATGAATAAAATATATGCATAATATAAGCAAAACATATGGAAATATAAGCAAAAATAGAAATTATATGTTCAAAAATTGACACATTAGTTGGAAACTAAATTAATCATTGTTAATTATCAACTCCAGCAATTGAGGTGGTATTTGAAATCACTAATTTGTAACTATCATTTGTTCCTCGAATAATCTCAAATCAATTTTGACATACTTTATTAAAGAAATCCTAGTTTCCAATAACGCATGATTTGAAGGAATTTGTAAAAATCATTAAACCAATAATCTTGGATTTGGAATAATTTTTACAAATGTTAAATCTAATAAGCTAAGATTTGGAAAAAAATTTAAAATCCTCTCAAATCCATTATCTAATATTGGAACAAAATTTGGAATTATTTTGAGAAATCCTAACCACAAAGATTTTAAAGGAATTTTACCTAATATCATCAATTGAGGTGATAATTGAAATCACTGATTTTTAACCATCAATTGTCCCTCAAATAATCTCAAATCAATTTTCATATAATTTATTAATGAAATTGTAGTTTTCAAAGAGTCTTGTCGAGACGAGAGTGAAAATGAATGAAATAACAAATACAAATAATTAGTTAAATAATCTATTTTATTTAGGTATGACCACTCAATATTTTTCTCTCCTCCAATTCACCTATAGCTCTAAATTTTTTTTACTAATGGAATCTTTTAAAATTGGGGGTCCTAAACGAATGTTTTATTTGGCTTTGATCAGCTTCGCCCTTATGGAGACGTAACCACCACCTCTACAAAAAAAAAAACCAAAAGCGGAAATTAAATGGTTTTATCACTAAGTGCAATTGAACCTATACTACCAACAAAGCTCTCTGATTTGCGAGATAGTAAAGTAACAAAGGTATCGGTGAGATGAGTTACATGGAAACGTCATTTATAAGAGTGACGTCGGAAGAAGCTTAATGAGACATAGTAGTTACGAGGAAGAAAATCAGTGTTTGGTCTTTTCGGAAACTATATCAGGCCGAAAAATCTCGATGGAGGCGGTGGATTGTTGATGAAGTGTTGCACCGACGGTTGGTCAGAGCTAAGTTGGACTCGACTTCGTCGAAGAAGAAACATCAAGGTGCATACGAGATGTGTGTTTCATCAAGTGGGTGAAAGATAAGCTCTTGATGACTTTCCTGTCAAAAGCTTTTGATGTTCAACAAGAAACCTAAAGTAAGGGTGAAGATTTACAAGCCAACTTATGGCTAAATGTTTTAAAGCTTAACCAAACAACTAGGGAACATAACTTTGAGTTTGAACCAAATGATAAAGAGACCAACCCAATGAAAATAGACCGAAGTCCAAGTTGAAGACAAAAGCCCAAGTGATTGTGAAGCCCAAGTTCAATTTCAGGTTTTTAATTGATTCCTTCGAAGTTGCGGATATATCCAACCAAAATTGCTTTGAATTGTAATGGAATATTTTTTCTTTAATTTAAGTTATTAAAAAAAGTAATCGAAAAACCGAATTTAAAAGTGAATTATCCACTTCCACCAAAATCAGAGGTAAAAGTTTTGTTAATTTGATATTTATAGAAAAAACAAAGCGATAGTCTGAATTGTTGCGATTGTTCTTCTTTCTCCTCCCGTGCATAATTTTGGATTTTCTGATTTTTATATATGGTAAAAGTAAAACCATTTCTTATTTGTTCATATAGTCAAAAATGAACATTAATTGGCCATCGTTCTTGATTGGTTTCCATGTAAAGACAAAAATAAAGTCCAACCGATTTTAAACGCACACAGATAAAAGAGAATCTTTGAATCTCTTAGTTGAAACTAAAACTTCCACTTTCCACATGTGTCAAACAAGAGTTTCTTCAATATCCATCTGTTGCTTTTGTTTCCTGAAAAGCCTAGACTTGGCCATCTCTTAACACAAATTCTTCTCCTTCTATTCCTCTGTCCCACCCAAATGTCACTGTCTATCTTCTTTACATCTTTCCTCAGCTATAAATTTCTTACAAAAAAAAAAAAAAAAGAAACTCGAGTCTCGACCCACTATTAAATTTTCCAAAACAAGACATGGCTTACTCACAAATCTTGATATTTGTGACAGTTCTGTCATGTTCTTATATCGTGTGGTGCTCCGGTGATTTCAGCAAAGAGGTTGACATTATATGGGGAGGCGACAAAGCAAAGATACTCAAAAACGGCCAAGTCATTACCCTATCTCTTGACAGAGCTTCAGGTTCTGGCTTTCAATCCAAAGATCAGTTCTTGTTCGGTAAGATCTCTATGGACCTCAAGCTCGTACCCGGAAACTCCGCGGGTACTGTTACATCTTACTATGTAAGAATCTTTAAAACTAGTTTCTTTAAATATTTGAAAAATGTATATTTGTTTGGTGTTGATAGTATTTGCTAACGTGTGTGTGTGTGTGTCGCGTAGATAGCATCTAAAGGAGCGATGTGGGATGAGATAGACTTCGAGTTCTTGGGGAATCTGAGTGGTGATCCGTACACAGTCCACACAAATGTGATCACACAAGGCAAAGGTGATAGAGAACAACAATTTCGTCTTTGGTTTGATCCCACCGTTGATTTCCACACTTACTCCATCCTTTGGAACCCTAAAACCATAATGTAAATTTAAAAATACTATCTTAATTCATTTACGCATAACAAGATTTTGAGAATATCTAAGAGTTTTCTTTCCGCAGATTTTATGTGGATCGTATACCTATAAGAGAGTTCAAGAACATGAAGACCATGAACGTATCTTACCCTGAGAAACAAGCAATGAGACTCCATTCAAGCTTGTGGAATGGAGATGATTGGGCTACGAGAGGAGGGCTCGTGAAGATTGACTGGTCCAAAGCTCCTTTCACGGCTTATTACAGGAACTATGAGGTCCTAGATTGTGTTTGGTCGGATCGTGGCTCTAATGTATCTTGCGGTGGTGATGGCTCGAGCTCATGGCTCGAGGAAGGGATCGATGACAATAGCATGAAGAGGCTTAAGTGGGTCCAAAGCAATTTCATGATATATGATTATTGCAATGACACTAAGAGATTTCGCCTCGGGTTGGCTAGAGAATGCGCTGCTAAGAGTTAGTATTATTATAGCTAATAACAAAGACAGATATGAGAGCTTAAGATGGTCCTTTATTAAGTGAACCAATAAATAAATAAAAAAAAGAAAAAAAAAGTTTTGTTAGGAAAGTTTTCATCCAGCCATAAACGGGAAAAAAGGCCAATTATATGTATCGAATTAAGTTACACAAATACAAAAGCAATCTATATAGTTCAAAATCTTTATTTAGTCGAATTAATTATCTCCGGATTAAGCATTGAAATTGGGCTTGGTTAGAAATGAAAGCCCATTGGGTTAATATATAGAATTGAGATTTGGAGGGAAAAGAAAAGCAGAAGATAAAACTTGGTGTTGCGAAAAAGCAGTTAAGGAAAACCCCAAATACACTAAATCATCATTAACAGCGAATCTGGGAAACTCGGTATCAAAAGTTTCCATATGTGGGACATTTGCGTCAGTAGCTAGTGTTTAGGAAAATGGAAATCTTCCAAAGGGAAAGCCGTACGAGGTGGGTTATAAGAGTAAAAAGTAAGAGAGAAGAGGAAGGAGAGTTAAGTCGTTAGGGTTCTTGGAAGAAAACAACAATGTCTCTGTTTTTCAGCCGAATCACGAAGCACTCTGTAAGATTCTCATATCATCATTTCTCAGATTGATTCATGGGTGTTTATTGAATTCCGAATTTTGTTTGTGCAAATGGACAGGCTTGCAACAGGGTGAATAATGCTCGATTCTTCTCATCACTGCCCAAGTCACCGTATTTGTTGCTGAGCGGTGAGATGTCGGGAGAGTCTTCGGAGGAGGGTGGCAGCAAAATCGTTAATTAAAAGTTATTCAATCCGAGGACGGGAGAAACAGTGAGTAGCAGCGAGAAAGCTCTCTCCAAAGATCTCGACGGGGACGCTCTCTTGGGAGCATCACAAGGATGGGTTTTTGGTATGAACAGGAAAGATTTTTCATTACATCTCACGGATCTGTACAAGCCATGGGTCTCCAAACCAAGAGTCGTGTCCTTGCCTTGTCTCGGGTTCGAACCTAGTGTCACGGTGAAACAAGTGTCTCTTTCGTCTTCTTCTCCCGAGGAAGACAACTGTAGTGTGGCTGTAAAGTTCGACGACTCTCAGCTAAGTGTTTGCAGGCCTAACTGTGACTCCAAGTGGACTCATTTCAAAACCCTTTCCCCACTCTTGCGATCCTCTGATCTCATGTATTCCAAGAGAGACGACGCTTTCTACTTTGCAAGTATTGATGGTCTCTACATGGGTTCGCTGCATCTCGGCAGCAACAAGCTCAGGTATCGACAACTACGCTTCCATAACCTGCCTAAGATCCCAGAGGCCGAGTGGGAGATTTTGGATACATGTTTCATGACCAAACACTTTGTGGAATCGCCCTGTGGTGAACTCCTTCTTTGTCAAGTGGTACCGCCAGTGTTTGCACTTGGAGAACAATGAGAGGGAAGTTGAAGATATCCATAGCAAGACCAAGCGGTTCATGGTGTTTAGACAAGATGACAAGACCAAAGGCCTTCGTTACACTGAAGATATTGGGGATCTTTGCATCTTCCTTGGAAAGAGTGAAGCTTTCTGTCTCTCGGCAAGTATGTACCCGGGACTCAAACCTAACTCCATTTATTACATCGGCCCTGGACTTGGTTCTTACCATCTTGCCTCGGGTACTGTCTGTCCTTACAATCCCCCTGGTGCACCCAAAACCCTCCATGCGCCTTTCTGGATTAATCCCATCTCTTCTTGAGCTCTATCTATAATTATGGTAAGTGTTGTTCTTTATCATTGTTGGATTTGTGTTTCCACTTAGGTTTGCTTCTATTTTCCTTGGATTTGGTCATCATGCTGCCACTCTTTCTCTATAAAATATTTAATTTTTAAATATCTCTGTGGTTTGTTTAATTTGGGGTTTGTTTAGTTCAATAAGTTGTCTTCTTTCCACTGAAAGTCTGCTTCATGCTGTGTGTTGTTTCTTCACCAATATTGGATTTGTGTTTTGCTTCTGTTTCCCTTATTCATTTTCCTTCAATTTGTTCATCGTCGAGACGAGTTTGTATTTTAAATAGATATGATCATGTGGTTGTTGTGTATTAATTGATGAATTTCACATGCAAATATTTAAAAGAAAAATTCTCAAAGCTGAGTTTTTACAATGGACAGTCGGATTTGTGGCGAAGAAGAAAGAACCCTTTTATCTACGTTCTCATAGGAGTAACTTTCTCCAAAGTAACGAGAGCAATCTTTTCAAGCTTTAGAGTAAAGCTCACTGGCTGAAGAGCTCTTAATAATTTGGTAACTTGCGTTGATCTCTTTTACTTACATGTCTTTCTTTTCGTCCTCGCCACACTTATCAGTTTACTTACTCAGAGGTTATGAAAATGTCAGAATGATTTCCAAAGAGTTGTAGGGGAAGGAGGGTTCAGGGTTCTGTGTCATGATACTCTAAATGGTTTTGAACAGATAGCTGTTAAATTACTCTAAATGGCAAGGTAGATTAATTGTCTTCAACATTTCCTTTTTTCCTCGCCGCGTTGACTGATTATATATATATGATATTAACTTATTATTGTTTATAAAGTAAACGGCATTAACTTATTTTATTTCATATATTTTTTCTAACCAAGTTCGTCGCTGTGATGTTTTATTTCCTCTTAATTCTTACTTTTTCCCTACTGTCAAGTTACAATAGCAAACACATTGACTCATTCGTTTCCCTTGACTTTATTTTGGCCCAATCAGACGTCTTCTCACGTTTCCAAATTGGCATAGAAAGTCTCCCTTATAACTTGAGCGCTGGTAATGTTTTGACGTTGCCTAAAAAGGAAATGGTTATGGAGAATCCATGTTGGCTTTTGTTGGTGTTGTTAGGAAATTCGGCCATTTTTTATCTTGTTCAAGCTCAGGACCAACTAGGTATCCACATCTATATGGTTAATTATATTGTATATACATCTAGTGTTTTATCCGTCTTCGTTTTCTTCAAGCTATGTGTCTCATCAATGCTTGTACTTGAGATGCAATCCATGTATAGGTTCTCATTCTCTTTACAACTAAACTCTTACATTTCTCTTTCCAGGGTGCATCAGCTTGGATTGCGGGCTGCCTTCTGAACTGTCTACTTATACTGAAGTATCAACCAAATTAAGGTTCTCATTGGATGCAAATTTCATCAAGACTGGAAAAATTAGTAAAATACAAACAAATGTTGAGTACCTGGAGCCATACACGAGGCTTAGATATTTTTCAGATGGGATACGTAACTGCTATAGTCTAACTGTTGAGAAAGACAAAATATTTGATCAGGCATCTAGGCCTGAGCAGTCTACTAGTGTTTATGGAAATTACGACAATATAAACACTAATCCCAAATTTGATCTGCATCTAGGCCCTAATACATGGGAAACAATAGATTTGGAAAAATTGAGAAATGGTACATTCGTGGAAATCGTTCACGTTCCAACATCAAACTCGTTGCATGTTTGTCTTGTTAAGATAGGGAAGACTACACCAATGATCTCAGCCTTGGAATTACGGCCGTAACTGCTATAGTCTAACTGCTATATAATGCAAAATTATGTAATTATGTCATTAACATAATATCATTTATTAACAAGTGATATAAAAATTTATATCATTTATTGGAAATGATACTACTATCTGAATCATTTATGAAAATTGGTACAAATTTTAACATCACTAAAAGAATATCCGCGCTACGCGCGGGTTTTAGTTTATATAAATTATTTTATCTTTGTTAATTGAGGATGTGTTGTTTGCTTTGCTTCAACTATTATGATATTAGGAGTGTATAACATGAATTTTGACATTTGAGACATAACAAATCAGATTGCATAGGAGTTTGAGAGCATTTACGGAATGTGTTGTTGAAAGAGATTAAGTAGAGTTATTCTCATTGTTAAAGTTTCAAACCTCATTAATTTTTTGATTTAAGGAACATTCACTCAATATTTATCAAATTTCCAAATTCTTGGATCGTGTTCTTATGATTTGCATTATGGTCATTTTATGCTTATTCTCCATTAGACTCTTCGGATGATCATCTTCTTCGTCTTCCACTTCCTTCAGTTATTATTTTGTGATCCATATGCAAACTTTAAGAAACAGAGGATAAATTTTTTTTTTGTTTACCACTTAGTTAATCACATTTGACAATTCTTTCTCACAAAATATAAAATTATTAAAACGATACAAAAAATTTAGTTTCAAATCTTTAATGTAAATTCCAACAAAGTTCTTCACTTTGAAACTCTCAATCTCAGAACAGAATGATTAGACAACATGCACAGTTTTATAGCCATTGAATAGCAGATTATGTGTCATTAGTAATATTTTCTTATGTTGGACCCTTCAAATCAATACTACTTCAATTGTAAACATATAGTTCGGTTATCTTTTTTCGTCTCCTTGATATTTATAAACCTTCATTCGACTTGGATATAAATTTTTTTTTTTAAAGTGTAAATGTTAAAGGTGAACAGTGTAGCCAAGGGAGATACTATGATAGATAAGCTCTTTTAATGTTATATAATCGACTGTATATTAGTTATATAAAGCAGTATCATCTTTTAGCTTAGAATCAATGAAAGAACAAAGTATACTAATTTATAGAAAGAAGAATTTAACAAACAATACCAGATCATCATGTGATTTGGAGGCACTAATGAAACGTTAAACCAAAACAAAAATCACTAAGCACAAAGAGTTAAAATTAAATATTTTCAGAAATGCTCGAACACAAAATTACAACTTCTACCATAAGAGAGATCAAACAGATCAATAACAATTATCTAATGATCACACAAAATAATCGTGGGGATCATAAATGGAAAAAGATGAAACCAGAGATGGTCCAAGAGAAATTTCGTGTGATCTAATCAAGCTATTAAAAAATGAAAAAAATTTCTCTCATTGCCAATTCATAATCAAATTTTTAAAAAGGAGAAGAATCGTTGATCAGAAGTCCCATGGAGCAATAAATTACATAAGTTGTCTACAAAATCTAAAATCGACAGTATCAAAATATGAAGGGCCACCCTAAAGAAATACATTGGCTCAGTAAAGTTTCACTATTTCACATCTGAAATCACACATGTTTTCTTGGTTTCCTAACCACCATTTAGAAAACAAACCACTTGGGATTAAACTGTAAGTCATAGTATCCTTATAAATTTGAGGATTGTTCTCAAACAAATAAAACGCTTGACTCCCAAGGGTAAAACATAGCTACAATGATGCTCTTGTTTATAGTAGTCTATGCCCTTCGTCTCCATCCTGCCATCATCCTGCCATCAGGATTAGTTCCTCCACATAAAACACCTTTGCAAAATGGCAAAGCAATGGAGAAATCAACATTGAAGTGAACATAAAAAGATGGATAAATTTATTTGGGATTATTTCCTAATTTTGTTATACCTTGTGGACTCAGAATTGAGAGGAATTGCGGAAAAAGAAATATAGCTTGTTTGCAGTTGGATCTATAGATATTAAACAACAAAGGAATTTCGTAGATGAACATGCACACGATTCTATAGAGATAAATGGTTTAACCAAAACTGAGAGTGTTTGGAAAGGTGAAGACAAAGAGAAATTAGGGAATAAACGAAAAAAAAAAAAAATTAGTCTCTAGCACGATTGTCTATAGAAATTCATAAGTTTTTACCATACTTCCCGGCGATTTCGACCTTCTTGGTTTCTTCTATGTGAAAGATTAAAGTCAAAACCGAATCAAAAGAAGAAAGTGTTAGCGATTGAACGATAAGAGATAATGAAAAAGTTATAGTAAAGATTAAACTTAAATAAATCTGAGAACATGCAATTTCAAAATGTGATATAAAAAAGTGATTTTGATAACTTTATAAGGCTAATCATAGAAAAAAACGCATAGAGAGGAGAAATCTTTACCATTTTTTGTAGTTCGGATCTAGAGGAAAAAGATCAGGATTTTCTCAATTCGAAGTCAAGAAATTTTTAGAATCACAAAAATAAATGAAAATAGATGGAGAGGATGAATTTACAGTTCATCATTGTAAATAGAAGAGGGAGAATGAGGATAGAGAAGGTGGTTTTGACATTAAATTCTTGTTTAACAAAGAAAGTTTAGCTGATTGAGGAGGGCAGAAGTCAAGAACATGGAATAAACGTTTTAAAACCCTTTGCAAAGGAAGCAGAAGAGTTAGGAATGATTAATGAATCCGGACACATTTCGCTCTCTCGCGCTCTGAGGTGTCGCAATTCTAGAGAGAGTTGGTCAAGTTTTATATATATACGATTCATCTACAAGTCATATAAATATTTTCCATCATTTATTTTAAGTGATGCAATAGTTAGAATCGCTTATAAAAATGATACAAATTTTACATCAATTATATACAAGTGATATAAACATTTAACATTAGTTATTAAAACCATCACAAATAATAACATCATTTTTCACAATTGACACATATTTACATCGCTTACTTTAATCGATACAAATATTTGCAACAGTTGTTTAAAATGATATATAGTATTTACATCACCAAATACTAAGACGGTTCTCAATATTTTTCTTAATAAATTTTTATACTATTTACCAGATTACATAATTAATTAATTTTTTGCATCATATCTTCTTGATGTAAAATTTGTATCAATTTTTAAAAATGATGTTAACATTATCTTAAAAAAACATTAATTGTGTAATTGATGTAAAATTATATTTTTTATCAATATCATATAAGTGATGCAAACTAATAAAAAATTGTATCATTTTTAATAAAATGATGTTAAACAAGTAAATTATAACATCAATTATCATAACTCATGTTAATACACATAATTTGTATCACTTACTAATAACTAATTTAAAATAGTATCACTTAGTTTTATGATGTTTTTTCATTGATGTAATATATTCCTTTTTTTGAAATGTACATTTCTTTCTGAAGTAATCTTGACAGCTCTTTCTGATCCTTCATGTCCTGCTTTAGACTCTTCATTAGCATATTCATCATCTACAGTTTCATAAACCGAAACAAGCAAGGACAAAGCTCCACCATCCTTCCCACCTACAGTTTTTTTTTATCGTCTACACAAGACTTTCCTGTCAAAAGCTTTTGATGTTCAACAAGAAACCTAAAGTAAGGAAGAAAATAATGGTCTGATAGAATGTATAAGATTTTTAACTTACTTTTGGTTTTCGTTTACAGTGCTATTTAATATATCGAGCTTTCAAAAGCCAATACAAAACAAAAAACCAGTAAAACAAAGCTATTACATATTGACCGATCTCATTTATAAACCGATAACCAGGCTGCTATACCTAGAGCTGGAAATGAAACTAGGATTAGAAAAGTAGTCGCAAGAGGCGGAATTTGAAACACTTTGTAGTCCATCCATGGGTTTACTATCGAAATCGCAAATCCGATGGCCACCATAAATGTAACCAATATGGCACATAGTGAACAAAAAGCTAGAAAGAGAAGACAGCGGCGCCCCTGTTGAACCTTTGTTATCTCTACTTTACACTGTAAAGACATGGTTAAAAAAAAGGCCCTCTACTTTACACTGTAAAGACATGGCAAAAAAAATTATTGTTCAAATAATTTTGAATATCCAAAAGTAACTTAAAAATGACTTCTCTAAACAAAAATCCAAATAAAAATCTGAAACTGATAGTTAAGCTAACTATTTTTTGGATGATTCGTACAAAATATAAAAATAATTTGGAACTACAAAATCCAAAAAAAGGGACTTGAAAATACAAAATCCAATTACTATTCTTGCATTTTTCGTACAAATTTTTTATCAAACATTGATAATCGAGTTTTTTTAACCTTATCCATTTCAATATAGTTTCTTTCTTTTTATAGTGTCCACATCATAAAAAATTATATACAAATCATTAATAGTAGTTTTGTTCTTACTATTAATAATAGTTTAATCAATGTGTTATAGTTATTGTAATATTTGAGATCGAAAAAGTCAAATTAAACACAACAAGTATAAATGAATAAAATATATGTATAATATAAGCAAAACATATGGAAATATAAGCAAAAATAGAAATTGTAGGTTCAAAAATTGACACATTATTTAGAAACTAAATTAATCATTGTTAATTATCAACTCCATTAATTGAGGTGGTATTTGAAATCACTAATTTTTAACTATCATTTGTCTCTCGAATCATCTCAAATCAATTTTGACATATTTTATTAATGAAATCATAGTTTCTAATAAGGCATGATTTAAAAGAATTTGTAAAAATCATTAAACCAATAACCTTGGATTTGGAATAATTTTTACAAATGTTAAATCTAATAAGCTGAGATTTGGAAAAAAATTGAAATCCTCTCAAATCCATGATCCAATATTGGAACAAAATTTGGAATTATTTTGAGAAATCCTAACCGCAAAGATTTTAAAGGAATTTTACCTAATATCATCAATTGAGGTGATATTTGAAATCACGGATTTTTAACCAGAGTTCATAAGGCGTTTTGCCAGTTACTTTGTGTGGTATTTTGTTGAGGATATAGTTTGAGGTAAGCAGCGCTTCCCCCCCCCCCCACATGTTCTGGGCTAACCCAGATTCCTGCAACATGGCATTCATCATTTCCTTGAGAGTTCGGTTCTTTCGTTCCGCAATTCCGTTGGATTCAGGTGAGTAGGGAGCAGTCGTCTAATGAATAATGTCATTCTCTTTACAAAATGCATTGAACGGTTCGTTGGATTCACCTGCTCTATCACTTCTAATCATTTTGATGGTCTTATCAAGCTGATTCTCAACTTCAAGCTTGTATTCTTTGAATTTTTCCAAAGCTTCATCTTTACTTCGTAGCAAGTATACATGGCAGTATCTTGTACAATCATCTATGAAGGTCACGTAGTACTTCTCCCCACCTCTAGTTTGTATGTATTTTAAATCACACAAATCCGTATGGATTAATCCTAGAGGTTCAGTTGTTCTAGCTACACTCGGTGATGGTGTTTTAGTGAGTTTGGCTTGAACACAAATCTCACACTTATGTTTACTTATTTTGAGTTTAGGAATCATTCATGTTCATCAATCTACTCATAGTTTTGAAATTAACATGTCCTAAACGTTCGTGCCAAATGTTAAAAGACTCAGCAAAATAAGCAACTGGTTCTTTCCATTCATCTTATCAATCTTCGAGGTGGAAGCCTCGGTTACAACAATTTTATTCTTACGAATAACTGCCTCGCAGGACATTTTGAACAAACCATCACAAACAAAACCCTTACCCAAAAACATCTCATTCTTGGATAAAATCAACTTGTCTCCTTCCAGCTTGACGGTGAATCCGTGCTTGCTCATGAGAGATCCAGAAATCAGGTTTTTGCGCATTGTCGGCACGTGGACAACATTTGCGAGCACCAGCTCTTACGCCGAGGTGAGCTTGAGAACAACCATTCCTCGACTTTCGATCTTCAAGGATGCGTGATTTCCCATCCAGAGCTTCTCTTCGCCCTTGCATTCCGTGTACGAGGAAAACATCTAGACATCCATGCAGATGTGTCTAGTTGTGCAAGTGTCATACCACCAAGTCTTTGGGTGGCATTCAGCTACGTTAGCTTCAATAACAACAGCACACATGTCAGCCTCAGTCATGTTGACTTGAGCCTTCCTGCTTATGCAGTCAGAAGCCTTGTGTCCTGGCTTGGAGCAGAAGTTACAGTTCCCCAAGAACCTCAGTGAGGTCTGACCATTCTGAACATTCGAACCATTATGACCGTTTCGACCATATTGACCATTCTGAACATTTGGACCATTATGACCGTTTCGACCTGAAAATTCTTGTTCTTGAACTTCTGGAAGTTCTTTGGTGGGATCTTCCCTTTGCCCTTGTCTTGGCGTCCCTTTCACTTTTGGTTTTGGTGTTCCACCATGTTCGCGTTAGGTTCGCGAGCATTTCCACCTTTGCCAAGGTTCTCCCTGTTAGTTGATTCCACACGGAGTTTGACTATCAGGTCTTCAAGGGTCATCCTCTTTTTCTTCAACCCGAGGTAGTTCTTGAAATCTGTCCATCCAGGTGGAAGCATTTCAATGAGACATCAACTTTGATAAGTTTCACACAGGTGCATGCCTTCAGCATGGATTTCATGAAGGATGTTCTGCACCTCTTTAGTCGATTCTTGCTTGGGAAAAAAATGACAACATTTGGAAAACTTACAAAATTACATAACTTACCTAAATTGATGAATTAATAAATACTAATTGAAAAAGATGAAAGCACATTATTCAGTTGAAACAAAAATAGTGAGTTAAAAATATGCATTCCTTGGAAAAAAATTTTTTTAAAAATTTGTATTTTTACGCATTGATTATGTTATTATCTATAATGATAACGAATTATTGCAAAATTAGAGTTTTTATCGAAAAAAGATTAATTTGAGAAAAAAATAAATATAAAATTTTTGTTTGTTTTATAAATTTAACTTAATATACACTTCAACTAGGGATTTACCCGCGCGGTTGCGCAAAGATGTGGTGTAAGAGAGTAAAATTTAATACATTAAAATATTATATATCCCGCATACTCTTATCGAGACTCTCAAATCAGTGCTTACTATCTGAAGAGACGTATAAATGTATCGTAAATTAGGTGTAAGAGATTATGATATCTTATAAATGCTTACTTGTGGAGGAATCTAAACCTACATCCCTTCTTTGGGAACCAAAGCACATTCATATACAAACCACAATATTTATGATACGTTTCTCTGAGAAATCTAAACCCTAGACCTTCTTTAGGGAACCCCAAGCACATTCATATACAGTCCACGATATCTACAATACGTTTCTCTGGGGATCTATACCCCATACCCTCCTTTAGGAACCCAAACACATTCATATATAGTCCATGATATCTACAATACGTTTCTCGAGGAATCTAGATCATAGACCCTCTTTTGGGAAACCAAGTACGTTCATATATAGTCCATTATATGTACGATGTGTATCTCTTGGGAATATATAACCTAGACCCTCATTTTGGAACCCAAGCACACTCATATACAGTCCACAATATCTACGATACATTTCTCTAGGGAATCTAGACCATTCAACCTCTTTTGGGAACCAAAGCACATTCATATACAGTCCACGATATCTATGATACGTTTCTCTAGGGAATCTAAATTCTAGACCCTCCTTTGGGAACCCAAGCACATTCATAGTCCACAAATATGTATGATACGTTTCTCAGGAGAATTTACACCCTAAGACCCTCATTTGGGTACCCAAGTACATTCATATACAGTCCATTATATGTAGGATGTGTTTCTCTTGAGACTCTATACCCTAGACCCTCCTCTGGGAACCCAAGCACACTCATATACAATTCATAATATCTACTATACATTTCTCTAGGGAATCTAGACCCTTTAACCTCATTTGGGAACCATGGCACATTCATATACAGTCCACGATATCTATGGTACGTTTCTCTGGAGAATCTGAACCCTATACCTTCTTTTGGGAACTCAAACATTCATATACAGTTAACGATACGTTTATCTGGGGAATATATAAAAATGGATGAATTATTGCAAAATTAGAGATTTTATCGAGAAAAAATAATTTGAGTAAAAAATTAAATATAAAATTTCTGTTTGTTTTATAAATTTAACTTAATATACACTAGCTGATACGGATCGAAGAATGATAATTATTTTGAGTACCAAAATTTTGATTCTTAAGAAAAATGGGTTAAGTGATACGGACAAAGCAGCTCAATTTTACTACCAAGAGTATTATTATTCATATTACTATTAATTTTAAAAATCATTCTAAAATAATTTTAAGGTACTAATTCAGTAGTAAATTAAACATTTGAATGATCCACCCGTCTCTCTCATTTGTGACTAAAAGATTGTAAAGCGTAACAACAATTTTATGTGGTGAACATGTAGACCAATTGATTATGCGGCAAATCGATGAATCTAGTACATAAAAAGTCATTCATTATAATTCTTTAACAAAAAAGTCGTTGCAATTTAATGGATCGTTTAGTATGAAGTGTTTGTTGTACAATAGTTGAATAAAACAAGCTTAAGAGAACGTGTTTGTGGTCAAGTAATTATGGACATAATTTTAAGCTTTTGAGAACTTTGAAACTCAAGTACTGAAATGTTATAACCGATGGCATAAATGTGAGCTATTTCAATAAAACAAGAAGACAATTTAGTTTATTGATAAAACATATATATTTGAGATAATGATAATGTGGTTTGATTAAGTGAAACAATCTAAGGGATTTGTTCGCTGTTAACACCTCTGGATTTTGCCATTGACTTGTGACTTGCGTCGTCATTTTTACTAATTTGTTTTCTATAAAAAACCCTTTTTATATATATATATATATATATATATAAGGTATTTAAACTAATAATGAAATACGACATAACTTGTTTAAATACCTTATATATTCAAATCTTTAATATATTTAAAGCTACTTACCATTTGAAGCTTGAGGGACAAGTAAGCAGCGGAATCCCCCAGTCTTTTTAATTGATAACGTATGGCTTGCAGCGCAACAATATCATATGTGGTGAATTAGTTTAAAAAAGTGGCCAGTTGGTGAAGACAAAACTTACAAGACAAAAAAGTGGCAAGACGAGCAATTATTGAGCTAAGTAAACCCAAATGCTAGTTAAAGGTAGAAGAAGAGTTTGAAAGGATGGAGAAAGGAGCATGGTGATCACTGGGATGAAGCCAGAAAGGGGCAGGGACCACCCAGGGTTCTCCGCGGGGGAGATAGAAGTCACGGACCGTACCAGAAGCTAGGTCGTAAGAAGCAAGTCCCGGGCCCATGTAATAGATGGAGTTAGGTTTGAGCCCCGGGTACATGCCTGTCGAGAGACAAAAGGCTTCACTCTTACCAAAGAAGATGCATAGATCTCCAATATCTTCCGTGTAACAAAAGTCTTTGCTCGTCTCATCTTCCCTAAACACCATGAACCGTTTAGTTATGCCGTGGATCATTTTCCAGTCCCCATCTTTGTCCTCTTTTTGGACGCACTGAATATACCTACACAGAAACAAGCAAACAGCTCACTAAATCTACTCTACATGGATTGATTAAAAAGAGATTCGAAATAATCACCATTTGATGAAGAAAAGTTGACCAGAGGGAGATTCCACCAAATGATTGCTCATGAAACATTGATCCAAAATCTCCCAACCTGCCTCTGTGATTTTGCGCTGGTTACGAAGGCGTATGTCTTGATACTTGAGCTCCTTGCTGTCGCTTCTTGGATCCAAGGAACCCATGTAGAGACCCTTAAAACTAGTAAAGTAGAAGGCTTTGTCTCTCTTGGAGTAAATGAGATTAGAGGCTGGTAAAAGAGAGTAAGGGGTTTGGAAGTGAGTCCACTTAGAGTCCCAACGAGGTCTGCATACACTTAGGTGATACTCATCGAACTTTGCAGCCAGAAAGAAGTCGTCTTGGACAGGATCAGAGGAAGATAAAGACACTTCCGGAGCATTCGTTGAGGGTTTGAACCCGATTGATGGCAATGATATGACTCTTGGAGATGAGACTCCTGGCTTGTACAGATCCGTGAGATGTACGATAAGGTCTTTGTTCCCGAGTGAAGCGACCCAACCTTGTGATGCTCCCAGAAGAGGTTGCCCATTAAGCTCCTTAGGAACCTTCTTCTCCACGCTATACACTCTCTGTTCTTTTGTCGGGTCGAATAACCTATGTTTCACGAATTTTCCATCCGGAGACTCTTGCAACTTCATATAGCTCAGAAGAAGACACGGGGACTGAGGCGATGACGAGAAGAATCGAGCATTTTCCTTACGCGCCTGTCAATTTCAATGATTCAAAGATCGGAATGAGTAAAGAATAATCAAAGAGATTAGATGATAAGGGAGAGTTAGTAGATATCTTACAGAGAGCTTCGAGATTCGGTTAAAAAACAGAGCCATTGTCCGTTTTCTTACTCTTTCGGAAATCTAGAGAACCCTAATTTTTCTTCTATCTCATAATCATAAAAGGACCACAGACTGGCTTTGGCTTTGGAAATTTGGTTTTTCCTTCCATTTTACTAAAATTGACTCGAGATGCAAAATCTCAGAAAGGGAACCTTTCATATCGATTTCCCTTTTTTCCATCTTCTAATGATGATGATGAATTGGTTTTGCAGAGGCAAATTTGTTGCGTTTATCCCAACCACATCATTCAATTCGACGCGTCAATACTTTATTGGGCTTTATTTCTTAAGGCCTGTTTTAGATTTTTCCCAAGTCCAAATATCCTTTATGCTTTAGGCTCTACTACTCTTCTAAATTAGTTATAAACGTACGGAAACAAGAAATTACATGACTAGAATTTGATAGTAAGCGGTAGCCGGAATAACTATAATTACTATCTTTTCAAAACTTTAATTACAAACAGACCCAGAGCCGTCACTACGATTTTGAAGACCGCAAACGAGAAAAAAAAAGAAATTTTAATTAGAAAGAGAAGTCTTTAACAATGTTTTAAACAATATTGTTTTAAAATAATAAAAGATCAATAAAATATGTTAAAAATTAATAAATAAATAAATAAAAGATAACAAGGATTGGTTTCCAGTCTCGATGAACCTAGTCATAAACAAAAAAATATTGACCTGAGATTCCTTAGTTAGTTATCTTAATTATACCTTAGCCTTCATTTTATCTTGGTAATGGGCATCTTCTTCTCTCCTATGATTTGAAAGTTCAATCATTTGTAACCTCCTCTTGATCTCTTAGATCTCCCTCTCGTCCTTAGTGCTTTGATTTGATTGGTACCCCTGTTATTCGCGCTTTCACTCCTTACATAGTCTTGTATTATCTGGGTTCCCTTCTTGGAATTTAGAGCATCAAAATTTTCATTGCTCATTGTGTCCAGGATGACTTGATTCTCCCATAGCAAACCTTTATAGAAGATTGAAACTACCTCCTTTGGATTGAAACCATGATTTGGGCAGTTGCGCAGGTGGTCCTCCTGTCTTCTCCATGCTTCATTGAAAGTCTCGTCTTCGGATTACGTAAATGATGCAATATTCATTCGTGGTTCAATCAAGAACTTGTCAATAAACATTTCCCTCAGATTTTCCCACGTTTTGATATTCTTGGATTCACGTCTTTCATACCAAAGTAGAGCTCCTCCACGCAAAGAGTATTTGAAAAGGTGTAGGCATAGCTTGTTATAGATACCTTCATCCTTGGCAGCTCGGATCAGTGTGTCTTCTACTTCCTTCAAGTGTCTCAGTGGGCTGCTTCTCTCGTTCTCATAAGGCTCGATCTCCAATAGATTTCGTATCACCTTGGTATTGATGTTGAGCTCATCTTCTTTTAGTGCGGCCTTGATATGGTTTGGATCATACCCTCGTCCAAGATAGAAATTTCGTACAGAACTTCCATCATTGGTGGTAAGATAGACATCATCTTCTAGTCCAGGCATCTCATGTTGATCTTCTCTTCCCGTCTTGAAAATAATTGAATTAGGCTTCTGCCTCCAGGTCGGTCGACTCGGGTCTGGTCGACTGGGCTTGTGCATGGAACGAATTTTTTCTCCGAAATTTGAGTTGATCATGCGCCCTTCATTGCTTTTTGAGTCGAGGGTTT
Organism: Euclidium syriacum; assembly: GCA_900116095.1. Classification (NCBI taxonomy): domain Eukaryota; kingdom Viridiplantae; phylum Streptophyta; class Magnoliopsida; order Brassicales; family Brassicaceae; genus Euclidium; species Euclidium syriacum. Next base: position 8,413,526 of record FPAK01000006.1, read on the forward strand.
GTCTAGATTCGGTTGTTGTTTCTTCTTTCCTCTTCTCTTCTCTTGAAGAATCGTTCGTCGAGTTGTTCGATGTTGAAATGCTCATTACTCCTTGTGCTACCTTGGATTTGTCCTCCATTGTCTTGTTTTTAGAACTTTCAGCAATGTTGGTACTGCTTCTGTTTGCTATCTCAGTGGCTTCCTTCTCCTCTTTCTCCTTCTGCTTTCCTTTCTCCTCCTCTTGAGGTGGATCACGAGTCGGTCGACTGAGAGATACAGTCGGTCGACTCGGGTGTTCGTCCTCTTCAATTGATCGGCTTTGCGTGTCTCCTTCATGATTCATCATGAGTTGTTACCTGTATCAAATCAGAACAAGGGTTTCCAGACGTCTCAATCGAAAAATATCTTGATGCAATAATGTTATGCAAAATCTTAATGCAAATTTCCTAATGAAAACCAAACTAACACCGAAGCTCCCAGGCAACGGCGCCAGAAAAACTTGATGGTGCAAAGTTATTCACCCAAAATTAACTACAAGTGCACAGTATACAGTTGTAGTATTTAGGTTATCGATCCCACAGAAAGCTATGGCTAGTTTGGATTCAGATGCAAAAGTAACCGAACTAAGATAATTCTAATATGCTAATGACTTGTGATGTGTTGCAAATTTTAAAAGGACATTAGATCTAAGGGAAATCAGTTGGGAAAACTTGGGATCACGGTTATTGGTGACTTCTAGAACTCTAAACACTTTGAACTACTAGATCCTATTGGTGTACTAGAAAATAATCTTTATTTAAATCCCTAAATCTCAAATCTCTTTGGATTGTCGCTGAAAATAAATAAGCTTTAGTGCGAACGAGTTAGACCTGTTCACAAGTTGTCTAATCAAACATTCATTTGACTTAGAACGCACCTTGCTCACTACAGACTCTTTCGGCGTCTCTATCTCCGTCTCCGGTAGAAAGATCGACCTTGATAATCTAAAAGTGGTTAATTACGTCACCTCTAAATGTAAAACATTGTTTGTAGTGAAGAATCTCATGGCTTATTCCACAAATCAAAACCGTTTAGAATGATCTCTTGTAAACCCTTTAAAAACCCTAGATCTAATGAATAAACTACTCAGATATGGTTTTAGTAAAACAAATCATCTTTTTATAAACGAAGTGCATGCAAAATGAATTAGACAATAGAAGATCAGAGGTTCACAAAACTCAATTGAGAAAGAACACTCTCTAATCTCCTTCAGAGTCTATAACAATGATAAGAACAATCTCTAAAAGCTAAAAACAATGGAAACAAAAAGCAAAGAGAAACTTGAATTGCTCTGAGTTCTTGTGTAGGGTTGTTATGTGTCGTTCTCTTCTCTTAAGAGGTGCTTATATAGGTCGTGAATGAGTTTTAGGGTTTAGGGTTCCGCGAAAGGCCCGGTAAGAAAATCTTCTAAATTAAGTCGGCGTCACAGTCGGTCGACTCCATCTTCTCCAGTCGGTCGACTCGGGGCTTGCAGCAACATTTCTTCATTTTGGCTCCAAATCTTCTAAATCTTCTCAAATCACATGGAAACTTCCATAAAACCTTCTTTTTAGCTATTTTTGCTCCAAAATGTCTTTTGCAAGTAAATCCTGCATAAATTCTCAAAACATGCTACAAAGATTCCATAAAACCTACTATATCATGGTAGAAAACCGGTAAAATCCATGATACATCACCGCATCAGATGACCCCACCTAGAAAAAGCCGAAAAGCCACCACATGTGGGAGGCAAAGCTGTCCTTGAGCATGTGTTGACACCTATTGACCTTTGCACCCGTTCATAGACCCGAAAATTGACCGACATAGCTGTTTTCGAGCAGGACGAAACAAACCTAAAAGCTATTACGATGACCGACGTCGGTGCAAACCAAGATTGTGAACCGAATCACCAACGCATGGGACCGAGCATCAGAGCTTTCTTGTTTGTACATTTGCCTTGTCAACTCCACTTTCGAAATCCAAAAAGAGAAAAATCATACCAAAATTTAAATTAATATAAAAAATGTGTTTTAAGAGATATGATTGCTATAATTTTGTTTACAATGGACTAACGATTTTGAAACTGGCTGAGCCAAAATTATTTTATATAGGGCATATATTAAAATAATGGTATAGTGTTGTTAAATAATTTTTCGAATATATAATTATGAAAAGAAAAAAAAATTGAATATATAACATATAGTTTTAAAATAAAATTTCTATATTCACAAAAAAAATTTTAAGAGAAATGTAAAAAACTAAGAATAATATCAAAAAATTTATATATCTTGTAAATTATAGTTGCATGTATTTAGTTTTAGAAATATTTAACTTTCTTATAAAATACACAAATTAAATTTATATTATTACCATTTTATATTTTTGTGAAACATTGGCGAGCCATGAGTGAAAACTATACAGTATAGTCTCACCAATAAAAGTTTATAAAACTATACAATAAATTTAATTTTTCCTCAAAATGGTTATTTATGTAGTATAGTCTCTCCATTTATTAATCGTTGTGTCCATATATAAAAATGATTCTTCTAGGTAAATCATTAAATTAAACAATTATAAAAAGAAAAGTAATACGTAAAAGAATGCAGGGAGTTTGGGAAATAATGGAAAAAACAAAAAACAAGCGGTGAAGCAAAAGAAACACTAACAAGGAGGGGTCAAGTGAAGGGTTTGATCCCTGGACGATGGGGGTCAATCTGAAAGATTTAACACCAAATCAGCAAAGAACATTAAGTAGAAGACTATTTTGAAAAAATAAAGTTTTATAAATGTTCCGCTGTAGGTCTGGCACATAAATACATAAACCCTAATCGCCCCTAAAATCGTGTAGGGAGCAAACAAAATAAAAGAAAAATACTAGTGATTAATGATTCGATGTTTTACTTAATCTTTTACGGATTCAATTCAATACATTATTTTCGGAGGCGTGGAAAACGCAATACATTTTAGTTTAGCCCAATAGTATGCTACGTATTTTTGATGAGCAAAATTTTTTAAAGACAAAAACATATGACATGCGCATGACAATGACAAAGCTTGCAATACCAACCACTTTTTTTTGTCAGAGGGTGCACTATTATTATTCATTGAAAAATGAGATGAATTTTCTCAAGAATCGAGAAAAAAAATTGACAAAAAAAAGATAAATAAATTAGAGGATAAAAAGATAAAGATAAATACAGTTATATGCACGATACCAAACGGAGAATATATATATATATATATACACATACATACACCCATCCACTTGGCCATCGTAATAAATTGAACCACCACCAGGCACCAGGATTTCGCAAATTGTTTTACCTCTTTATTCATTCACTAGCTTCATTTTTAATTATCTAGGATAACTGAAAAGTGAAAACCCTAAACCATATTCATGTAGAGGGAAGACGAAGTTATTATGGGATGAATCACAATATCCTCGTCCTATCATAAGTGTACTAATTTTTTTAACTTTCATTCCTTGGAAAAGAGAATGACGTTAATTATGTTTGTTTACTGGTAATCAAAAAGTCAAAAGCCAAGAGTCAAACACATGGATTATTTTTTAACGAACTCATAAAGTACTGAGAAACTAAAATAAGACAGAACACCAACGATCTGTTCATATACTCAAATAAATTATAAGACGAAACACAACACATAGCAAGTGGCATAACGACCACTTATTGAAACAAGACCCAAATTAAAGTCCTAACTAGATCGTTCAGTGAAGAGAAGGGATCCAGAAAGGGACACTGTTAAGCATTGGTGCACGAGGAGGACCGAAGGAACGGACGGCACCCGAGGCTAGATCGAAAGAACCAAGACCATGTCCTATGAAATAGATGGAGTTAGGGATGAGCCCCGGGTACATGCTTGCTGGGAGACAAAAGGCTTCGCTCATGCCGAGGAAGATGCAGAGATCTCCAATATCTTCCGTGTAACAGAAGTCTTTGCTCTTCACATCTTCCCTAAACACCATGAACCGCTTGGTTTTGCTGTGAATACCTTGGACCTCCCCGTCTTGGACCTCTTTGTGAATGCACTGTGTGTACCTGTTGAGAGAAAGATAGCAGCTGTAATGAGATGATTCAAAAGAAGCTAGCCTCTTTCTTTGATAGAAAAAGCTTACCATTTGATGAAGAAAAGTTCACCTTAGGGAGATTCCACCAAATGCTTGCTCGTGAAACATCTATCCAACATCTCCCAACCTGCCTCAGGGACCTTAGGGAGGTTGTAGAGACGCACTTCCTGATACTTGAGCTTGGTCTTCTTCTCCTTGCCGCTAAGATGCAGTGAGCCCATGTAGACACCCTTGACACTCGTGAAGTAGAAGGCTCTGTCCCTCTTAGAATACATGAGACCAGAGGTTGGTAACAGAGGTACAGAGGTCTCGATGTGAGTCCACTCTGAGTCCCAACAAGGCTTGCATACACTTAGATGTGTTCCGTAGAACTTCGCAGCCACGGTAAAGTCTTCGTCTTGGTTAGGAGAAGAAGACGAGAGAGACAATGCAGTAGCATGAGGAGACGGATAAAAGCCGAGGGAAGGCAAGGATATGACTCTTGGAGAGGAGACGCATGGCTTGTACAGATCCGTCAGATTTACGGAATGATCTTTCATAATCTCCACAGAAGCAACCCATCCTTGCGATGCTCCCACTAGAGTTTGCCCAATCAGCTTCTTCGGAACCGCCTTCTCGCAGCTAGTCACTACCTCTTCCGTCCTCGGGTCGAATACTCTGTAATTTACCACTTTACCACCTTCCGGAGATTCTCCCACCGTCTTACCGCTCACAAGGAAACACGGAGACTCCGACAGTGATGAGAAGAATCGAGCATTGACCACTCTGCGTACCTATGACAGAAATTAACTAATTCATCGCCAGCAAATTCGAAAATTATGGGAGATAATAGTTTCGTATCTTACAGAGGGCTTCGAGATTCGGCTGAATAACAGAGACATTGTCTTCCTTCTCTTCTAGAAAAACCAGATGATTATCAAATTGATGACTAAACCCTCCTTCCGCTTCTCTCTCTTATAGAAAAGTGACATACGCCTTCCGCCTCGGAAATTTTCCAATTCCCTAAATGTATCGGAGATGCTAGATCCCCTAAATGGAAACTTGTCATTTCAATTTTCTATCTTCACTGTATTATTATTATTGATGATGATTTACTCAATTAGAGCTTTCCTTGTTGCACAGGAAACTTTGACCCCTTTTTCGTCACAAAACCCAAATTTACATCGCTGGCTTGCAATTTCCGCGTGTAGATCCCACGCGTTTAATCTCAATTCCTTTATTTAAATATTTTCCCATCCCGTTCCAGTTCTCACGGCCCAAATTTTACGCTAAACTTATCTAAGATTCACCGGAATATATATGGCACAGGCGGGGTAAATACTATAAAAATAACCAAAGAATCTCTGATTCACAAAAATCCTCTAGAATATTACATGTTTAAAGATCCACACACAACTTGACTTTATATCTAATTGTCCATATATTAAACTGTTTAAAGAAGAAATAGTAGGAAGATAAAAATGGATCTTTTTGGCCAATGCAGAAGAAACGTTCTTAAAATAGAAATCTCGAATTCGATGGGAAAAAGACGGAGACTGTAACTCGGCTTGCTTTTTTCGGGTTATCAAAGCACATATTTTTTAGAATCGGATCACTTACCTCCAAGACAATCTTAACGACAAGATTTGTGATCAAGATTTGATCAAGTCCATGATAGTCAACTATAATAAGGATTTGCTATGTTCGAGGGATGATTTGATTGAGCCTTTCACAACCCAATACATCAAAGATATTCACCCTTTCATATGTGATGAAGGTCTCGCTTCACAGTTGGCAGCAATGCCTACCTCAGAGGAAATCATGATAACTTTGTTTTCGTTACCTAAAGGAAAGGCTTCTGGGCTATATGGGCTTTCAGCAGAATTTTACATGCACTCTTGGGAGCTGGTTTGGCCAGAATTCATTGAAGCGAAAAAATGTTTTTTTGTCAATCCATATCTCTCTCGGCGAGTGAATGATACAACTATCTCCCTCATTCCAAAGATTCAAGGAGCTAGTAAACTCTCATATTTTCGTCTGATTTCTCTATACAATACGATTTAAAAGGTTGTGTCTCGAATTCCATCCTCAAGGCTAAAGCTTTTAGTTCCATATGTTGTTCATAATAACCAAGTGGGTTTCGTGGCTGGCAGATAATTGTGTGAAAACGTCCTTTTAGCTTCAGAATTAGTGAATGACTTCCACAAGCATAGTCCAATATCAAGAGGTTGTCTACATATTGATCTCACAAAAGCATTTGATAACTTGAGTTGGAAATTTATTATCAACATTCTTTCAGTATTCGACATTCCTGACATCTTCATCAACTGGATAAAAGAGGGCATTTCTTCCCCGCATTATTCAGTTGCGATTAACGGAGAACTTGCAGGTTTCTTCCCGGGGAAAAAAGACTTTGCGTCAATGAGATTCCATATCATCTTCTCTATTTATACTCGCTATAGACATTCTATCAAAAGAGCTGGACTCGGCTGCGATTCTCAACGTTTTTGGTACTCATCCTTAATGTTCAAACCCTATGGTAACACATATAAGCTTCGCAGATGATGTTTTCATTTTCTTTGATGGGAAAGGGGAATCACTCCATGGAATTTTAGAAGTTTTGAACAAGTTTTATCAAGGATCTGGTCTTGCTCTAAATCTCTAACTGCCTCTTTGTAGATGGGAACAACGCTGATTATACGCGGAACTTAGCTGCTTCTTTTGAAATATATCGAGGGTCTCTTCTAAAACTCTATCTCGGCCTCCTTTTAATGCCGCATAAGCTTCGCCCTCAAGACTACCATACCACTGAATTCGAGAACTGCTATGCATATCACGGGAAATACTTCAAACAGTTCTCCCTCTCATCATTACTATCATCTACTATTCACATTATTCATTTACCCTCCTCTGTAATACTACTCAATCATAATCTACTCAATCTTCATCTAGGCCCTGAACATACGATATGACTGCCACCTCAAGGACCACCTAACTGTAGCCACGTAGGCATACAATCAGCACATCCAACACCGTTCTCTGTCATATTCGATACGCGGTGACCCTGCATACAATCACTAGCGGTGGAACTATGATTGTACTTCGGATTTCGTGCTATCAGCCAAGGTCATGATCCCCAATACCTCTGGTTTCAACCACAGTCGTAAAGCCAAACGTTCTCGTGTCAGTATCGTAGCTCAACGATCATCAATCTTGCAGAGTTGATAGATGGTGATTTTTCTGGTTTTAGAGTCTTTGTTTTTGGGAATTTTAGAGTCTTTTGAAGGTCTTTATGTGGTTTTATAGATTATTTGAGCATTTGTGATGTTTTTTGAAAACGTTGAATAAGAATGAGCAAAATTGATAAATGGGAGATGCAGTCTCGGATTTGATTTTCAGAAGTTTGACATTAGTTGAAGGCCTTTTCTGAACTCAAATTTGACCACAACGGTGCCAAAAAGAAATATATTTGAGTTAGCTTTCATCTCCAAGTGGTTTGAAGTGATTCCCATGTGTGTAGCTCCGGATATGACTGTTTTAGTGAAGGTGTGTCTGATCTGTCGCGAGTTGAAGAAAACTGTGCATCTTATGTGATTGCATCGATCGATGCAGCCCCGAGAAAAACATGAAAATCTCTATTTTATTGATTCTTTTAGGCATGGTTGTTTCTTTTTATTAGCCCAACTATTCTAGGTCATTCCTAATGTTATAAAAAAAAAGATTTCTCAGCCATTGTTTAGGCTATGCTTTATTTTCTAGGGTTTTTGATAGAGAGATTGTTTAGGGAGATGAAAGAATCCCAAACCCTTTTTGTGTCTTCTTTAATTTCTCTTATGCAATCTATTCAAAGCAAGTTGTTTCTTTCATTCTCCATGTCTGAGTAGATTCATTGTTAGGTTTAGGGTTTTTTAGGGGATGATAAACCAAAGTCAAGATTTCATTAAAACTAGGGTTTATATTAGAGTTCTTCATCTAACTTGTGAAATCTTATATTTAAACACGCAGTGAAATTCAGTTTGATCAGTTCACAATCTTCCTAACCCAAATTCCTTTGTGATTAAGATAGATTGCTCATCTAGATTATGTTCCAATTAGAAAGACTCAACTTTCGTTGTAGGTTCTCTAATCTAAAAGCCTAACTCTGGTTAGCTACTCAAAATTCAGGTATTATGCACAAATCAGATGAAGAATTTCTAATGATTACCCTAGTTTAACTCCTTTAACCTTTGGACACCCTAAACCTAACAAGAGATTTACTCAGCCATGGAAGAAAACACAAGCATATTGGTTAGAGTAAATTGCATAAAGAGATTCAAACAATAGAGAGAAAGAGATAAGAAAATCTTCTCCAAAACAACTTGAATCCGGGTTTTTGTCTCAGGATGCAAAAACTCACAATAGGTCCAATTTCCTTCAAAAGCCAAAGTAAAGATAACCTAATTTTGATCTAAAAACCCCCTATTATACATACAAGTCATGGCTTAAAAGATTGGGCAAAGATATGGAAACAACAAAGCTTAAAACGTCAAAGAAAAGAAATCGCGATTTTTACTTTCATGATCGTGTCGCTCGACACACGCTCGACACACTGGACCGTGTTGGGCAACATGATCTCAGAAGCCCGACGCATTTCTTCAACACTAAGCCAAATTTCGCCCTTTTTCTCCTTTTTGACCAAGTTGCTCCAAATGCTTCCAATACCTCAAAAGCAACCTAAATACCTGCAAATGACTCTAAAACACACAAAAAACAAGGGTTCTAAAACCCTAAAAACCACATAATATCAAGCTGGCCTCCTATAACTTTTTGATTTGTGTTCAAGAACAGTGCTTAAACCGATTACCCTACTATTTCCCTGCTTGATTTGGATTTCCCGAGAATTTCCATAAGTGTAAAATTTTTCTCCATCGTTTTAAACCTCTATTTTATTAGTTATTTACTTTTAGTTTATGTTGTCACATTTTTACTGTCCTAGTTTAATTTGAACCCAAAAACTCATAGTGTAACCTTTGCTCTTAGTGGATTCGATAACCCTATCTATACTATTGCGTTTGTTGTGCACTTGCAGGAAATATCTTAGGGAAAACCTGAGCATATCAGGAGTCCTAAGCGTTTTCTACTCTAACACGTACAAGACTTATTCCACAAGATCACTACACAAATGCCATGCAGAGATGGGACAACATCATGCGCAGCTCCACCAACATCGGTCCCTTAATGGACATAATAAGCCTCCCTCAGCCCATCTTTCTTGTTAGAGATGTGGCGGTTCTCACTCAGTTTGGATTTCAACTTGGTATGCCACCGGGAGCCTATGGTCCTCACGTTGAGACCCTGTAGTCATAACTCCATAGAGCCTTCCGTGCTCCATAGAGACACAATAGTTAATCACTCTACCTAGAACCCATGAACTCTAGTTATTGCAGTGCTTACCACTCATCAACCATCTTTGTGGAATCGTTTCTCGCAAGAAACAGACTCCCTAGCCAAACTCTGAATCTTTCGGCATATAGATTCGTTGACTACTACACCGTTGGCCGTTTAACCGATTCTATATATCCCATAGAATCGATAGTCACACATATCATGCCTAAGTCAACACCTATATGTTCCATAGCTTGAGTTTGATAGCTGACCTTCAGTCTAGCTCCACAACCAAGACTCCACTAGCTAATGGTCCATGTTTGACCATCTCCGTCCATGTTTGACTTTTTGTAACACATTTACTCTCGAAATCAGGTTTGAGAGTAAATGTGTTACAAAAAGTCAAATCAATTCACCGATTCCTTCTTAATCTTATATTTTCAGTTGTTGTATATCTGCAAGTCATGTGCTCTTGTTCGTCGTCGTGCTATTCCTCCTAACCAACACAAACGGTGTTCTCCTCTTCCTGATTTTCCGTATTACAATAACTGCGAAAAAAATTTTGATTGGATTACGGATTATCCTCAGGTTTTTTTGTGTTAGGTCTTTGTAATAATATTAAAACAATGGTTTTGAATTTGGATATGCTCCATAGAGAATCCCTGAGAGAGGTAATTTCTGCCATTGTCACTCACTGTAAGGAGAACTATGACCCACAAAATGATAAGAGTTTTAGAGGATTGGTTTAATTGCCTCAAATTCCAAGGCCAAAGATAAAGATTTGCATGCTCGGAGATGAAGAGGTAATCTCTCAAGTCCAACAAATACATGTCCTCTTGTAATTCAATTTTTTGGTTAGTAATATATAAGTAGTAACTAACTTGGGGGTTTGGTTTGGTTTAGTTAGACTGAGAAGAATGGATTAGAGTCTATGAATTTGGAATCTCTTAAGAAATTGAACAAGAACGAGAAATTCGCCTAGAAATTTCATGCTTTTCTTCTTCTGAATCTGTCATCAGTTTTCGATTTACGACTTGGAGAAAGACGAATATAAGAGAAACTTATCATTCTTGGCTTAATGAGATTAAAAAACTATTGTATGTAAGATGAAATGGTCTTAACTTAAATTTTATATGATTGGGAATGTCGGAAAAAAGTCTTGATTTTTGGATGTTTTTGGTTCGGATTTTGATGTGCAGATTCTGAAAGCGAATCTAACAAAGTGGAATCTAAAGACATTTTCACAAGCTTCAAAAGCTTTTAAAGATTACTAATGAGTATTGTTTTTCATATAGAATTTGGTGTTTCTTTTGAATTTGAATCCACATATTTGCTAATTTTTAACCTTTTAATTTTTGCTACAGAAAAATCCACACTAGGATTGGAATAAGAAACACTGTCACTCTTGCAACAATTGTCGAAGAGAATATTTGAAAACCACTATGGAACTTTCGACTATTGGGCAGATTTTGGATTGATATCCAATGGAGCAATCCATGTATTCTTTTTAATGGTGTTACCTCAAACAAAAACTGTTATTTGTTTATAATTATAGAAAAATAGCATAATGAAATTATAGGAAAAGAAAGTGATTTGTCAAAGAAAATTCCTAGACATTTCTCCACGGAATGGGTGGAAATATTTTTCTTATGTTTCATGGTAAAAGAAAAACTAGAACGTTCTACTTCATCCTTGATATGCAAGGGATGTAAGAAAAGCACAACGGTATAAGATGCAAGGTATCTTTCACATCTTCTACAATATTAACAAAATTATTCAAATAAATAATAATTATATATCATTATAATCTTTCAAATAAAATCAGATTTAGAGTGGACTTAGTAGTTGAGAGTGTTCATAACATTTGTCCTATTTGATCGACATGCCAGAAAACTTACACACAATACAGAAATAATAAGAAAGAATTGTGTCCGATAGAATTGTGTCCGATGACACATTTTTTCAAAATTTTAGGGTGTCGTATCACTTATTGGTTTATGAACAAATCCATAACACATTTTTTAAATTCAATTACGAAATGGTCCTTCTAACCAATTTCTTCTCTCAACTGCATCAGAGGCCCCACTGGATTAATTCTTTCTTTTTTTTGCATCTTCTTCTCTCTCCCTCTCCTTTCTACGAGATCTTCTTCTCCTCTCTCTCTTCTATTTCGTTTTCTCTCTCTTCTCCTCTCTCTTCTATTCCGTTTTCTCTCTTCTCCTCTCTCTCTCTTCTATTGTTTTGCTCTCTCTCTCTTTTTTTTTTTTTCTCTCTCTCTCTCTCTTTCTCTCTCTCTCTCTCTGGAGGACAATTATAGAGAAAACCACTCTCGGATTACAACAAAACCGTCTCCATATCTATGAGTTTTACAAGGTTTAATCTAAAACCTATCAAAGATATTTCTACAACAGCATAAATGTACATCGTTTATAACGCACTGTACACGAATCAACTATACAGCCTCCCAAGACATTTGTACACGTAGGAGCTGATAGCTTCATAGCAGTGATTAGGTACCTGTACAGGTAATTATATGAGGTGTTATACACAAAGCAACTATACAGCCTCTATAAATAGCTGTACAATCATCAGATACAAATGTACATATTAAAATAAATGAGGGTTGTATAAAGAGGATATGAATGAGTAATTATATAAGACATTTTACACGAAACAACTATACAGTCTCTAATGACATTTGTACACGTTACCGAGATACAAGGAACTGGGGTATACTGGGAGTACAAACTATTGTATTGGGTGTACGGACTAGTGTACAAGGGGGTACGGACTAGTGTACTGGACATACACACTGAGTGTATAGACTATTGTACTAGGTGTACAAACTGTGCGTAAAGACTAATGTACTGAGTGTCCAGACTGAGTGTACAGACTGGTTTACTGGACGTACAGACTGGAGTATGGGTCTACAAACTGGGCGTTGTGGGACCCACAAATGTCACTTCACGTGGCACATCTCTGTACACCTCTAACACAAACCAGTGGTAAACCTGTAAATATAACCAAACCAGAGGAAGGATTATGTAGTGAACAATATCAAAATATGTTATATCCTTTGTGTTAAAATATAAGTGTCATGACATATCCTATTAAATTAGGAAATGTGCTATAGCCACTAATTCACTCAAACTAATTGACGTGGACATATTAATCGGCACAAATGTAACGGGGAACTCCACATATGCAAATTTTTCAACAATTTCTAATAAGAGTTTGTTATGCCAGTCAACAAAGTCAAAATGAAAGTTTGAAAAATGTTGGCATTCATCTAAACTATTTTGAAAATAAATCATAATTTATAGATTAAACTTCACTATAAATTTATTTTTAAAAAATTAGCTGAATATACAAGACTACATTTAATAATACAAAGCCCGATTAAGTAATTGGGAAATTTTTTTTATCGAAAATCTTATTATAAATTTGCATTCACTTTTTTTTAGTTAGCATATCACTGAACCATCCAAAAATATAATTAACCAATTAAAGTATTTTCTAATTCACAAACAAAATAATTCACTGAATAATAAATTCAATTATCAAAATAAATCACCCTTTAGCAATATACATACTTATATAAAATAAAGTAAGTGATGTTCTAATTTAAAAATATTCAAATGTATCATATATATAATAAAATGGAACTTAGAAGGCACGAAAGCGTTTCAAGGAGGCATAAACCAATCACATATTTCTGTTTTAAAAATATATATTAAAAAAACAAAAAAAATACGGATAATCATCTATTATCAATAAGATGAATAATCCCAATTTCATCAAAAAAAAAAATAGGCCCAAAAACATATATTTAACGATTAAATCATAAACATAACCAATTTATTAATTACAAATTGATATATATCATGAATATATCGTACGTGTTCAAAAAAAGTTTAAAAATAAAAAATAAATCCAGATAATTATCAATTATCAATAAGATGAATAAGATCTATTTCAGAAAAAAAAAGACCCAAAAATATAATAAATTAACGATTAGGTCATAAACATAACCAATTTATTAATTACAGATTCATATATATCATGAATATATTGTACGTGTATAAAAATATTTTGGGTCATATGATCGTATTGTATATCAAGTTTGTAATGTAAATGATAATTGACGTTTTATTAAATTAACATTGTCTTCTATCTATATCTACGATAACTATAAATTTGGTTCACTTTATATTTAATTCTATATATCTATATGCAGAGTAAATCATGTATATATATATATACATCTTCACCTTCTACCCAAACACAATCAAACGATATTTTACCTTCTAGCCTATGTGTTAGTATTTTTGCAAAACATTAATCAAACTCATATTCGTGATTTCTTTGTCCAATTATCAATCATGACCCCAAAGCCAAAATCTACTAAATTTGTTCTGCTAAAGGATCTAAATCCAACTTCTTACAAATACAAGATTCGGATCCAAATCATCATCTCTGGAAGAATTTCAAATCACTTGAGATGATTCTCAAGGATGAAGAGGTACTTTTTTGGATAACTCTTTGTATATTACTTTTTTTATTTATTGGTACTCTTTTACATGATTGATTCATTGTTACTTTATTCTCATCCTTTTCACTTTAAAGGGGACTCGGATGCATACTTATAGGAGAGGATTTGAAAGCAATCTTTGAAACAAGATCATGGAGGATGATTATAAGACCATTAATACTTTCAAAGTTTTCGACTACCATGGTGATTTTTGAACCTCCCAGTTGCCTTAGAGCATCTCCACTCGCGAGATCCTCTACTGGATTTCTTTAAAAAAAAATTAATAATTTTTTAATTTTTAAAGACGAAAAAAAAAAACGGACCAATCAGCTGTGGCCACGTGGTCTGCATAGTGAAGACACATTTGCTTAAACAAGGACTACAAGGACCGTTTCTTAACTTGCTCAAATTTTTTATTATTATTATTATTATTTTCGTGTCAAGAAACCACAAAAAACCAGCATTGAAGATGGTCTTATAAGATACAGTTTTATCGTACAACCGTTGTGAAAGAATGTTTGGATTTCCCACCTGATGTCCTTGAATTGTATATGAAAACATTTACTCAAGTTCTGGGTAATAAGGTAGACCGGCGTTACCTGGTGAGATTCTTATTCCTATAATCTCCCAATTACCGTTGTTTTGTTTAATGAGTCGTTTTTCTATTAATGTTTCAGATATTATTGGTCGGATTGCTTCTGTTGGTGATCTTAATGATGTTGTAGCCAAGGGAAAAGCAACTAATAGGATTATTATAACACTGAGAGACTCAGCGTTAGATGATTAGCATATTTGAATACTTTTAATGGTCTATTCTATTATTATGTTCTTTTTTGTCTTGATTCTGCCGTTTCATTTTTGCAGTGGTGTTGACTTAAATTTTACTATATGGGGAGAGTATGCTAGGACTATCCACACATATGTCCAAGAACATAAATCATAACGTGTTTTGTGTCTCGCTAGGTTTGTGTGTCTCAAAGAATGGAAATGTATTTTCTATTTACCGTTTAGAACGAATCATACTTTAAGATAGTGGTTATTTTTTTAGTACTAACACAACTTAGTATCTATTTTATTTGCAAAAAGGTTTCTCGATATATAATACAACCCGCATAATTCTTGGGCCATTGTCTTCAAGTGTAGACGATTATTCCTCCGGGTAAGTCTTTATCGTGTTTTGCGAATTTGAGATTAACAATTCATAGTATCTCATTTTATATCTCATTCTTATTAGTTTGGAGAGAACGGAAACTATCATTCCTTTCGCCCAACAGTGTAGACGTGCTGAAAAAACTTTTCTTACTCTTCGTGATGAGTTTTTCGGTCTTGGTATCTCTCAGAAGAATATCCAAAAAAATCTCATTTCAGATGAGATTTACTCTTTCAATTTCATCTTTTGTTCTGCATCATCATAAGCATAGGATTTTAATCATATACAATTTCTTTTGATTATTGTCTGTAGAGATATCTCAACATATACAACGTTTTAAAATATTTTATTGATCTTTTTCTCTGCATCATCATAATCATCGGATTTTAATATATACAATTTCTTTTGATAATTGTCTGCTAAATATTTTATTCATTATTGTCTTGGTTTAAATTATTATTGTTTTGTAATTTCCCTCTCTAGGATTTTAATCATAGACAATTTCTTTTTATTATTGTCTGTAGAGATAGCTCAACATGTACGACGTTTTAAAATATTATGCATCTTTTGCTTAGCATCATCATAACCATCGGATCTTAATGATAAAAAATTTCTTTTGATTATTGTCTGTAGAGATAGCTCAACATGTTAAACGTTTTGAACTATTATTACGTTTTTCTTATTTCCCTCTTTTAATAAATGTTTAATTTAAATTTTTATAGGCAACGGTGTGTGTTACAGTTGCCACTGTTTTATCTATCACTAGACTTCCGTGGTATTCTACCGTATGCAAGTTTTGTAAGAAAACTGTTGAGCCTTATCCAGAGGATTCCGGTGATGAGGGGCCTCCTCTTTATCTATGTGAGACATGTAAAGAAGATGTTTCCGATGTTGTCTCGAGATTAATATTTTCTTCTAAAATTCTATCGTTTTTGGTATTTACAATATTTTATTTTATTTTTATAAAGGTATTTTCATAAGTTTTTGCTTCAATCGGTTGTGTTTGGGAACACAATTTCATGGATTTCAATTCAGTAGATGTCTTCGATCATGATCTATTGATCCAATTGACAAAAAGATTATTGAAGAGGTCTCTTTGTCCATGGATTAACACAGAATACGTCTCCGATCATCGTCTTTGGTAGACGTCTTTGAAGAAGAAAATGTGATGCGTTGGACTGTGTTGTTTCTTGGGAAAGAAGAATGTTTACTTGAGAATGGATACGAAGATAAAACATGGGAACAAAAACGTTTACTTGAGAATTGAGAAGAGAGAACGAAGGAAGAAGAATGAAGAAGAAGAAGAAAGATCTTGCATGTTTTGGCAATGGTAAATTCTTACTTGCATAGCTTGGAAATTTTGAATCTAATCTTTGAGCTTTTGGTTCGATTGGTGGACTCTGTTTGGCATACTTGAGAATTTTTTTTACCCACCAGACGGACACAGCTTTGAGTACCTATTCTAAAAACTGTTAAACAGGTCATAAACAAGACAAACTAGAATTTTCGCAACCCCGGGTCCAAGAGAGATGAACAATTTCAAATATTCATCAATAACATCAATCCTCTGACACAAGAAGCTGGAAATGATCGTTATTTTTGGGAAATAGAGAACTAAGCGATGTCAACCTTCTCTTCTAGCAACACTTGGAAGAGATTAATTTAAGAAAATTTGGATTGAAAGGCTGAAAGAGGAGGCCATGATATTTACTCACAAAGGATACTGATGTTTACAGTAGGGAATGGTTCCACTGGCTTAGGTATCTGATTATAATTTTCTTGTCGAATTATGCAGTGGTTATCTATTACCTTGCTACTAACGGGTCGTTATGCACATGATTTTATTGGTCCATTGGAAAGTTATCGAGATTGTATCTTTGTATGTTTGATGTGGGTTGGATGGCTTTTGATTCTTGGCGTGTTTAGCAAGCTACGACTTTTGATTGCACAATTGTTCTATTGGGTCTTCCTTTACAAAAAGTTTATGCTGATTTTGTTTTATTTTCATTTTAATTATTTTCCATTAATTTTTTTTATTGTAACGTGTACGTACCCGCACTGGATAAATATTCATAAATATTCGAAAAATCGGTAGGGGCTAGTTGGCTGATAGAGTTGGACCTATTGTTTAGCGAGAAAATCAGGGTTAACGCGAGATGAATTTTTTGGGGTAATAAATTACTTATTAAACATAAAAATATTTAATTGCTTATAACTTCTTTAAAATTGTGTGTTTAAAATTGGGTTTTGTAAAAAAAAAAAAAAAAAACATTTAATTTGTAGGTTAACCCATCCGAAGGGAAAATTGCACGTCAAACCCTTGACCTTACGAAAATCCCACAATATAACCCTTTCGTATATTACCAACGTGGCACCATTAATTGCTGATAATTTTGTTTGACGGAAATCAAAATAACGTAGTTTTGGTTAAGAAATTAAAACTAAATATTATCAGATATGAAATTCGAACCAATGACCTCTAACTTAAAAACTGAATGATTTACCAATTGTGCTATTAAATTTCTCACCCCACCATATCCTTCTTCACCATCATCTTCTTCATCATCATTATAAAACTGAATCAAAGAGAACTTGGATAGATTAAGGCATTGAGCTTTTCGAAATTTCAAGCGATGTTTTGCTATGGATTCAGGCTCGATCTCTCTGCTTGCACCGCCGAAAATCTCAAAATTCACTCCATCATCTTCCATTTTAATTATCTTCCCCACTCCTCCATCTTTTACGATCCACCGCCATTATAGCTAAGCCATAATCTTTAAAAATATCAAATTCAGGACTAATACAAGAATTTGAACAAAACCCAATTGGTATTTTGTAGATTGAAAAATAAAAAGAACACAACATCTTATTCTTCTTAATCAATCTTGATTTTTTCCTTAAAACCCATACGACAAATCTTGTTTGTTTATTAATCAATCCTGAAAACCCTGAAAAGATCAATCTCGTTTTGTTTCTGAATCAATCCCGAAAACCCATTGTTTCTTAATCAATCATGATGAAATATAGATAATCAATTCCTTTTAGATAGTCAAATCATGGAGATTATTGGATCAAAGATTGAAAAAGAAATGGAAAGACGAAAAATCAACAAATCAATGATATAATGGTGATATCAATCAATCCATTGATTTGTTCTATATCTATTTTGATTTATTTGTATTTATTTAGATATATTTGTTTCCTATTTTGTACATTTTTAATGGCTATAAAGTCTCTCTAGTTTCATTGTAAAAAAACAAGTTTCCACCCAAATAAAAAGTCTAGAGAATTTTCTCTTTATTTTCAAGAATGTGTTATTGATAATTTTTGGATCTTTGTCTCTTGGTACGATGCCCTGAGACAATGATTTGTGTTCTAAGCTTTCCTTGTGAGTGATATCAAGGCGACTTTAGAACCAGACTTATCATAAGATTCTCATCTCTTGTGTGGCGTCATTCAATCCATCTTCTATTCCACGTTCCACCCACTGTTTGTTTAGAGATAGACCTTAGTCCAGCTAAACAAATCCATCAATCCATCAACGACCATCTCTTGACCTTGTAAAGAGTGACCTAAGTCCAGCTACTTGGTTCCACGACTATCCGCTTGTGAGATCATCCCCTTGATCTTACATCAAATCCGTTTCGAAGGTCGATCTGGCGAATGGTGTGGTGAGTCACTGTGTTCGTGTATGAAACTTGTTTAGAGAGCTAACCAGCATCTTTAAAGTTGTAATTTCTATATGGCGTTGAAGTATGTTGGTTCGATTGAGAGTGATTTCATGGAAAAAACTATGTCGCCGACTCTAAAACGGATGCTTGAGAGGTTAAACAGATCGTGAAGTTGAAGATTGTGATAATGAAGAATATAATTATTTTGGTTTTTTAATTTAATAAAAAGTTAATTATGTTTTTTGTTGAGTTCATGTGATTACATCATACAAAGATTGGTGGTCGATGTGGTGACGAAGAAGATGATGGAAATAAATTTCTATAAAATTTTTTGAGTCAAGCGTTTCTTTTTAGGTGTAGGGTTTGATTCAATGTATGTTTGGTTTAATTATAACAGATTTTAATATATGTGGTTTTAACGGTGTCAATAGTATACGAAAGAACTATATTACGAACTTATCGTAAGCTCAAGGGTTTGACTTAACTATTTTCCTCTGCATGGTTGACCTTTTCAAGTAAATAAGTTAAATTGTTAACAAAACTCTTTAAAATTCATTAAACATCAAAACAAAAACTTAGAATGCGTAAATTCGATATATATTTTGTTAAAGCTAGGTACGAAGTTCTACTTAGGCCCATTGGCTAAAGGGCTCAATATTGAATAAAGGCCCCGAGATCGAATGACAAGTGCTGCCATTTTTTAATATTTTTTCTGATTTGAAGTTAAGGTCAAATAATAGTAATAGTATTATCACCATCTTCTCTTAGATTAAAAAGTGAAAAGAAAAGGAGTTGAAAATGAAATTTTAATAAATAATATATCGCTAATAACCTACCACCTCAGGGGGTTATCACTGTTTGATCTCATACACTGACACAAGATTCTTCTGATTCCATCATTTTTAACTTTCCATAAGGGCGCAAGTGTTGTCATGCAGTACTAGTGCTACTACAAGTCATCATGCTATTTGGTCTTTACTACTAGTCATCAAGACGTATGGAACATTAAAATTGGTTACAATTCTACATTTACCTTTTCAAATGTTTGGATAAATTAAAGTTACTACTTCTTTTGTAAACGCTAAATTGAAGTTGTAGAAAAGAATTCTGCATGCCAAACCGGATTTATAAAAATAATTTCTTTAGAAAATGTTTTCTAAATTTCTTTCTCATTTTTTCTTTAGCTATAAAAGATTTTACAAGAATATCACATACCGCCAAATCGGAATATAAAAATAATTCCTTACAAAATGGTCTACAAAAAGTTTAAAAATGGTCTTCCATGAATACATTTATCTTATTAATTATATTTATGTTCGTTTATTTTTTTTCCTCAACATTCTTATTATTATTTTTCCTCAACAATTTTCACATTATTTATTTGATTTAAAAATGAAAAGAAAGGAAAGAAAAGGAGTTGAAAATGACATTTCAATAAATAATATTTCGCTGTTACTTAGCATGTAACCTTCCACCTCAGAGAGGATTCTTCTGATTACATCATTATTATGATCTTTATATCTATTTTTTTCATTAAAATGAACTTCGAAAGTAGAATATGTGAAAGTTTCACATAAGTTACCGTTAGACATTTATATGGTTTCTCATATATAGGTTTGCAACATTATTAAATTTCTTTAATAATTTGGTATACATATAACTATAAATCCATAAAATTACGTTTTCCAAAAGAAAAAATGATAAATTGATATCGATTAGTAAATGTATTAGGGATGATAGAGATTATGTATATATTCTGTTAGTTCAATAGATTTCTCTAAATATATATTCTCCTATATATATTTTTTGGGTCCTTTTCACTTCTCAAGGCGAATTATGTACGTCAAAGCCATTTGAGATATTTTTTATAAAAAAAAACTAATAGTAGTTGAGAATATTGTTGAAAATTGAAATTTTCATGTTTCGATTTTGTAGAGTAATTGTAATCATTTTCAAGTGCGCAAGTGCTGTCATGCAGTACTAGTGTCTACTAGTCATCAAGACGTATGGAACATTAGAATTGGTAAATGTTACTTTTTCAAATGTTTGGATAAATTAGAGTTAATACTTCTTTTGTAAACGCTTTGAAGTTGTAGAAAACAATTCTGCATGCCAAACCAGAGTTATAAAAAAAAAAATCTTCAGAAAATGTTTTCTAAATTTCTTACTCATTTTTTCTTCATCTATACAAGATTTTACAAGAATATCACATACGACCAAATCGGATTTATAAAAAAATAATTCTTTACCAAATGGTCTACAAAAAGTTTTTTAAAATGGTCTTTCATGAATACATTTGTCTTATTAATTATATCTATGTTCGTTTATCTTTTTCCTCAACATTCTTATTATTTTTTCCTCAACATTCTTCACATTATTTATTTGATTTAAAAATGAAAAGAAAGGAAAGAAAATTAAAGGAGTTGAAAATAACATTTTAATAAATAATATTTCGCTATTACTTAGCATGTAACCTACCTTCTCAGAGGAGGTTATTACAGTTTGATCTTATACACTGACACAAGATTCTTCCATCATTATTATGATCTTTATAGCTAGTATTTGTTTTTCATAAAAATGAACTTCGAAAGTATAATATGTGAAAGTTTCACATAAGTTACCGTTAGTCATTAATTTGGTTTCTCATATATAGGTTTGCAACATTATTATAATTTCTTTAATAATTTGGTATAAATAAATATAACTATAAATCAATAAAATTACGCTTTCCAAAAGAAAAATGATAAATTGATATCGGCTAATATTTGTATTAGGGATGATTCAATAGATTTCTCTAGATATATTCTCCTATATAGTTTTTTTGGGTCCGTTCCACTTCTCACAACGAATTATATACGTCAATGCCATTTGAGATATTTTTAAAAAGAGCTTATAGTACTTTAACAACAACAAAAAAAGCTAATAGTAGTTGAGAATATTGTTGAAAATTGAAATTAATATGTTTCGATTTTTGAGAGTAATTGTTATCATTTTCAAGTTTCCATAAGGGCGCAAGTGTTGTCATGCAATACTAGTGCTACTACTAGTCATCAAGACGAATGGAACATTCGAGTTGGTTACAAAACTATACATTTACTTTTTCAAATGTTTGGATAAATTAAGAGTTATACTTCTTTTGTAACCGCTTTGAAGTTGTAGGAAACAATTCTGCTGCCAAACCGGATTTATATAAAAAAATTCTTTAAAAAATGTTTTCTAAATTTCTTTCTCATTTTTTCTTTATACAAGATTTTACAAGAATATCACATGCCGCCAAATCGAATTTATAAAAAATAACTCCTTACAAAATGGTCTACAAAAAGTTTAAAAATGGTCTTCCATGAATACATTTATCTTATTAATTATATCTATGTTCGTTTTTTTTTTCCTCAATAATCTTCACATTATTTATTTGATTTAAAAATGAAAAGAAAGGAAAGAAAAGGAGTTGAAATTGACATTTCAATAAATAATATTTCGCTGTTACTTAGCATGTAACCTGCTACCTCAGAAGGGATTCTTCTGATTCCATCATTATTATGATCTTTATATCTATTTTTTCATTAAAATGAAAAAGTAGAATATGTGAAAGTTTCACATAAGTTACCGTTAGGCATTTATATGGTTTCTCATATATAGGTTTGCAACATTATTATATTTTTTTAATAATTTGGTATAAATATAACTATAAATCCATAAAATTATGTTTTCCAAAAGAAAAATGATAAATTGACATCGACTAATAAATGTATTAGTTCAATAGATTTCTCTAAATATATTATCCTATGTATTACTTTTGGGTCCTTTCCACTTCTCAAGGCGAATTATATACGTCAAAGCCATTTGTGATTCCCAACGGTTCTTCTCTGACCAGCCTGATGATAAGCAACCGCCAAGTCCTTCACCTGACGATCTTTTGGATGAAGAGCTAGCCGATCCAGTGTTCTTCCCGCTTCCAGAACACCTCGGCTCTGGAGGCTACATTTTCCCAAGGCGAACTCCAAGTCCACCGTCCGCTGAAGAGATTTTGAAGGAGGCTTATCCTAACAATGAGGTCGCCCACTTCACCGACGAACGTGGCCCCGGAGGCTACATTTTCCCCAAGCAGTCCATGGTTTACGACAACAACACTAAGGAAGCTGAACCCAGCTACGAGAATCAAGGTGGAAACACTCGTCGTGGCGGAAATCCTAGTGGTTACGGAGGAGGTGTGTGCAGCGGTTGCCGTGGCTGCGTCGGTTGCACCCGCTGTGGCTGCTCCGGTTGTGTTGGCTGCAGCGGCGGCTGCAGGAACTGCCCCGGCTGTGGCTGCGGTGGCGGGAACGTCTGATTCCATGGTTAGGTGCATGTGTTTCTCGTTTAGTCTCTCTGTTTTTAATCAAGTGGTCTTCACGACACAGTTAGGGTTTACTTTATGAAATTAAGTGGTCTTCATGACACAGTTGGGTTTTTCTAATGTTAGCGTGGTTTGTGAGAGACGATATATTATTATTATGTTATCTGTTCGTTATTATCAATGTTTGAATTATGTGTTATCATTTTCCTCTCTTACTAAAGAATTGTTTACGTGCAAAAAAGTAGTTGTTCTACGAACATATACGTGTTTATGTCTCTGGGAAAAGCTTAAGAACCATAAAGATTCTTGATACGATGATTAAAATGATTCAGAACATAATTGAAAAAGTAATAAGGCAAGAATTGAAGGGAACATGGACAATGAGGTTTAAGAGAACACAACCTTTTTGTTCGTATGATCATTTTGTGGTAGGTCTTAAAACAACACAAAACATCTTGTTATCATCTCGAATCTTATCAAAACTTGCATAACCAGATCAGAACTTTCACATCCTTCACATTATACGAGCCAAACTTTCATAACCAGATCAATTTTTTGTTATCATTTTCCTTTATTCTAAAAGATTGGTTACATGCACAATGTTACGTGTTTCTACGAACAAATTTGTGTTTGTGTTTGTCCCAAGCTTAAGAACCATATTTGTTCTTGATACGATTTTAAAAATGTTTCAGAACATAACCGAAAAAAATAATCGAGCAAGAATCGAAGACAGAACACAACACAAGCCTTGCAAACAAAAACAACTGAGAAGTATCAGATAGAAAAAGAGACAAATTCTATTCACTGAATCATATAATCTATTAACTACAGATTCAGATCATAAGAATGATAAAGTCTAAATGCTTCATAAAACTCACACCCACTAAACTATACACTACCTGAGGCACTTCACCTCATGGCCCTTGCCTTTAGTGTCAGCGATGATGAAGACAGACAAGACTATTCTTCCTCATCATCATCGAGCTCTACAATCTGTGCTCGTCTCTCAGCAGCTTTCCTTCTAATGAAGAAACCCCATCTCATAGCTGCCTTTATCTTAAGCCAACCAACAACAGCTCTACCTGATCTACCACGGTCCTCGTCATAACCTTGCATAGGCGTGTGTAGAAACGATGGGAAAGTGAATCCATCTTCTGCCAAGTGTGTTGCAGAGCCATTTCCCCCTCCTCCCATACTGAATAGCCTCAGGAATTGCTGCATGTCTTCGTTCTCAAGCATCTCATGGCTTCTCAAACGGATCTCTTCCTCCGAGAAGAAATCTTCAGGTCCTCCTCTCTCGCGGTGGTTGTTTGGCCAGTCCTCGAAAGGATTCAGATTTTCCTGGTGAACAGCAGAAGCGTTCATGTTTTGGTATCCGCTTGTGGATGACTGTGGAGGACCAAGAGCAAGCAGACCGGTCACGTTTTGATTGTTTACAGTGCTTTGAGTTTGATGTAGGTTTCCCATGAGCTGGTCCTGCGTTGTACTGCAAGAAGCAACTTCAAATTGAGCTCTTGGGTTTGAGTTCAAAAGCTGGGGATGCGTAGGATATCTTTGATCATACCCTGCAGGTAATTAGACAGAATTGAGCAAACTTATAAGACTTGGTAATTAACAATATTTCAAGAGAGAGTGACTGTAATTTGCAAACCTCCAATAGCAAAATCTGAAAGCAATGGAGACTGATTAGCCGGCACTGTAGATGAAGATGCAAGCCCTGCCATCTGCATTGGATGCTCAATGGCACCAGTGGAGTAAGTTTCAGTAATACCTAACCTTTTAGGCTGCTTCAAGTCTATGATAGATTTGCCATCATACTCTATCACTAGGTTCCAGTTTTCATACGCTTTCTTCACCAGCCCTTCAACATACACCTTCACAACACACAACAGAATCAATTTTTGATAAATGTCTTCTTTCAAGTGATTCGTTGCTTAGCTAAAACAAAGATTAGTGCTATAAGTTAAGGGTGAGCATGCAGCAGACCTTTTGGGTGTCAGAAAATGAATCAGCAGAGAAGTATTGATCCCCGGAAATGAGACCACTTAGCTCGTAGATATTATTGAACACAACGCCGACATTCCTTGAATCCTCGGCATAATAGATATAAAGCTTACTGCTCATAACACACGTCTTTGCGTGTTCTACTAATGCATCCCACATTTTGTTTGACATTCCGCTACCAAGAGTCTAGATAAAACAAATTATCCATGTTTAAATTTAATCCAATGAATAATCTCTTTCATGAGACAAAAACTTCATGTGATAGGCACTTACAGAACGTAATCCTGCCGGATCTCTGACCATTACTCTCAGGAAATCTTCTACATTGACTATTCCAGCAGCATTAAGCTTTTTATGGAATGCTCCATCCTTACCAATCTTCTCCAATCTCCACACTTCATCATTCAGACCAGGTGGATAATGCTTCTTGTACACTGCACCATAAACAAAATGTGCATCAAACCAAAAGAAAGTTATACGAACACCACATGGTACCGTGAGAAGAAAAAAAAAGGGTGGAACTTCATACATTCGCCTCTGTGATCTTTAACAGTAAAAGCTTCCGTCTTGGCCTCACGTATGCGCAAGCCATCGCAATACCCAGACATGACGCGTAAACCGAGTCTGAACTTCCGACTTCGAATCCAACTGGAATTATCCGTGAAAACTATCTCCCCCAAAGTTCCAACCCCTTCCTTGAGAGTGACAAACAACTCTCCATTTAGCAGTGGTCTCTTTCCTTGACGCTCTTTAACGACATGGCCTTCAAATTCTTCCTGAGTCCAGTCTTCATCATCTTCACTGTTAAAGTCACCTTCGAGTACAACAACCTCAAGCTTTGCTGAAGCCTCTGGACCATATACCACAGCACGCCCAGTGTTTGCATCAATCAAGACAACATGGATTGCAGCACCCTGTTCTCCTTCTACTCTTCCTCCTGTGAATAAGGGGAGAGATAACCTAGACCTGAAGTGTAACCGTAAGTTCCGGCCATCCGGACCTTCAATTCGCTTTGGAGAAGACCCAGAACTGCAAATTCGTAAGAAATCTCAGTAACCATCATGTCACATATGAATAGCCATTAAGATACAATGAAAAATTTGACTTTACCTTCCAGTTAGCCTAGCAGGGCCTAATTTCGCTAAAGCACGTTCCACTTCTTCACTCACCTGCTCAGCAACAATCCCTCATTAAGACTAATTTCTAAGCAAAGACTATATATAAAATTCTAAGTGCAAATACAGATCCATAGATATAACAGTGGCAAGAACGAGAATCTTGGTGTAGATTGAAGTTACAAGAGGTAAGCAAGAGATCTTACAACTCGGCGGAGGATAGGTTCGAGAGACGAGCAAAGCTTCTGCAAACTGTCTACTTTCAGAGCCTCTACAATCACACTAGCACAAGGAAAGATAACAAAGAATCAGAAATTTCAGTGAAATCAGTTGGACAAATTTACGGTAAGATGGAGAAATTACCTCGCAAGAGCAGGACGCTTTCGTTCAGGCTGGTCATCATCGTTCCCATCCAAACTCCTCTTCGCTCTATTCATATTATTACCTCTATCCATCTAACTTCGCATTCCCCAAACTCCAAAAGGGGTAAAAAAAACCTAATTCCCAGATCTGCAAAACCAAAAAAGGCCACACAATAAAGTTCTGAACTGAATAATTCCATAAATTAAAACCCATAAAACACCCTCGAGAATGACCCACTTCCGCTTAAACAAAGAGAACCCTAAATCGAGTACTAAATCTCAAACCCAAAATCCACGCCTGAATTCAGAGAAGACTCTACCCGTGGACTCTCGCGACGACCAATTGAAGAGCCAAAAACAATTGATAAAGAGACAAGTAAGAAGAAAGTACCTAATTAGCGAGACGGCGATAATCTCGCCGATATAAAAAACCGCCGGCGTCGAATTGGTACAATAATTAGTAGTGAACAGAAGTCGTTTTTTGTTGAGAGTTTCGCAACAGTCGTCTGCTTTTGGTCTTTCGATGCTTTCGGGTTTGTGGGTTAATGGGTCAACTAAGGCGACTCATTGAGCTTTGGCAGTGCTTGCTTCTGGTGAGATTTAATCTAGTACGGTAAGGTCTACATATACTAAAACAATTGTCGTTATCTAGTTTAAACTTTGAAAAATAAAGACAGTGGGGCCTACAGACACATCGCTCTTCTATTACTGGTCGTTGGTTCGTTACTTACTTACCACTTGTCCAATGATCGTTGATAAGAGAGCACACGATCAAATATGCAGCCGTAAATCGCACGTAGGACTTGGTTACACTTTTTCAAAGCATTTTTTTTTTTTGTCAGCTAAAGAATATTTTGCCTTTTCTCCATTATAGATTTGATCTTGCATTAAATTTGATGTTCCATATTTTTGAATTAAATCCCATAAATCTGGACTCCAAAGTCATTAATTTGCAACAAACAAAAGTGGTTAATACAATAAAAACTGCGAGAGTTTTGGTTTCATGCTGTCTTGAATTCACCGAGTCTTTTGTAGAGGTTCGTGAGTAACTGCCGGCAAATTTCGGGAGATGTGCAAGGACCACACATGAGATAGACGACGTTGCCGAGAGGGCGCATGAATATTCCATCTTCCCGAAGCATTTCTAGAAGAGACTTGGCGTATAGTGAAGCATATCTGAACACGCAGAGAAAACATTACATAAAATCAAGAGAAAAACGACCAAGTCATTTGAGTTTTTTTTTTAGATTATTACCCGGAATTGGAACCATCGGCTTTTAGTTCAAGAGCGAAAAGTGTTCCTAATACAACCACCCTTTGAACCGTTGAGTGAGATGATATTTTCTGCACCAGTTCTTCATCCCACAGCTGCATAAAAAATAACCAGACAAGGATGTTATGTGTCTGGACTCGCACACTGTAAGTTAATTTTGATAACAGGAAGAGTGTGTTTAACGACCTCTCTTAAGGTTCTTCCTTGTGAAGTGATGTTATGGTTAGTTTTTGGATCTTTGTACCATTCGATGGCTTTGGCAGCTGTTGCGCATCCCATAGCATGAGCGGAGTATGAGTGACCATGAAGTAAGGCTTTAAGCTACAAAACAGTAAGAAAATTAGATGGCTTGAAGCAGAAATCAGAAATGCATGAAGTGGCTCTTGGTTTTTTTACCTTTGAATCTCCAGAAAATGAATCGAATACAGCATCAGTGGCAAGAGTGACAGCTAGAGGAACCATTCCACCGGTCATCAATTTGGCAAAGCAAGCTATGTCCGGTTTGCAACCGAGAAGCTCAGCAGTAGTCTTGGTAAAATGATGGTAATCTTTGTTAGCAGAATGTAAATGGAATATATATAACAAGATGACATAAAATCGAGTACAGTTTACTTACCTCTACTCCGAGACGCCAGAAACCAGTGAACACTTCATCGAAAATGACTGGAATTTTTCTATTCCGGCACTCATTGACCAGAACTCGTTGGAAAAGCGGATCAACCATGTGCATTCCTCCAGCACCATGAATTACTGCAGATTAAATTGCCAACTTTAATATACTACGAAGTTACATAAGTAAACAATTTGAACTCATGATGATGAATATACTATCATACCTGGTTCTATTATTAGTGCTCCAACATGTGCAGATTGCCCAACTCCAGCATATTCTTGTAATTGCTCTGATACATAGGCTGAATAGATTGTTGAAAGTATTGATGTGTCTCTGCTCTTGTCAAAAATCTCATCACGAGTGGCGAAGGCTGCAAGAGTTTGGGAATACTAAATCATGAAAGTCAAGGAAATGTATAGGAACTGTTGGATAGCAGGAAGTGGAAAGGATGCTATTTACTTCCATATTCTTCTGGGGTGGTTTGAGAAACGGTTTCAGGGAGGGAGAGATTCCAGGCTCCATTGGAGAGATAGATAGTAGGAGGATCCAGAAACAGGCCTCTTCCAGTATACCTACAATTTAAAAAATAGATGCAAACCTAATCAAAAGGCATGCTGAGAGTAACATGATAAAGAATGCCAGTTCAAGGAAATTTGCGCATCTAAGATGTGAAAAAAGAAGGTGCATTTTCAGGAGTCCTGATATCCAGATGAAATCATGATGATTCATCCCTAAGAAATAAAATGTCTATTTAACCAACATATATGGGCTGGTTACTTTGCAGTTACACATACATGCTAGTTTTAATGCAGTTAGAGAGCTCCCAAATTGGTACAGTCTAATCCGGAAAATAAGCGTTGCAAGCAAAATTCTATAGAAATTTGTCGAGTGAGAATCATGGCAAAATAAAATAATGTCATTACCATGGCTGCTGTAGAAAGCCTGTATAAGGTGACGGTGCTTGTGCTTCCATCGCTCCTAGAGTATCTCCATGGTAAGACCCCCGAAGAGCTAGGACCTAGAGTAGAATACACATCAAATGACATTAGACCCTGTAACGCTAATGATAGCTACGCTACATAAACGAAAAGAGGATGAACAGCCCATTTTGCATCTTAGTAAGCAGAAGTGGACAACAAATGTTCAATAACAGGTACAATAAAATGTGTAAGTATCATTAAGCATTAGCAAGATGATTGTACCTTAACCACAATCTGCTTTTTCTCTTCTCCAGCCTCAGAAAATCCTAACAGGATCTCATGATCAACACAAAACTTACGAAATGCCATCTTCAGGGCAATTTCGATTGCTGTGGATCCATTATCTGAGAAATAAACTCGAGAAGCCCAGCCTGCATGCATAAACTGATTAGCCATCTCGAAAAGTTTAAAAATAGAAACAATGTGGCAGAGCGAGTTTTAACAAACCTTTTCCCACACCATCTAATAAGAGCTCAGCACATTTCAAGGCAGGTTCATATACATTCTCAGGGAACATAACATGTCCGAACCTAGCAGCAGTGTATCCCATTTCTCTAGCAAGTTCAGCCTGAAACAGCCTAAAGAAAAGTTCACAATAAACTTCAGAAGAGTCATCACAAAGAAAGGTATGCATTAAGATTCACAACGTGATAATGCATCAGGAACTCGTTTTTATTGTAATAAATCTGGGAAATAATGAGCTACGATGACCTGAAAAGCAGGATCTGGCCCCTGTGTCCACCAGCTTGCACAAGCATCAAATTGCTGGGTAAGAGAACTGTTATCGGATCCCTAGAAACGATGACAGGCAAAAGTTTCATTAGTTACAGCAAATTCCTGCCTTCCATTTAACCATATCAATTAGGACTACAATAAGCCAAAAATGCAAACATGTCAGAATGAATAAGGAACTTCTCATACTACCAACCTTGTATATTGAAAAATGTTCACCACACCGGGAATCTATAACTGTCACAGCTTCTTCATGCACAAGTTTATGCTGAGTAAACGGCCACCAGAAAACCTCTCCTGCTTGCTTTGCCATTCCATTTAGTCTTTCCACTCTTTCCAAATAAGACGATACCATTGTCTCTTTCAAAGCTTTAAACACACCATCAGATTCGACAAACCATTCGATAAGATCATCCGAAGGATCCTTGGGAACAGGCGGAAGAACTAGCACCGGCACCCTACCAACGAGAAATGTTCAAACAAGAATAAGAAAAGTGAAGCCATAGGAACTTCTATTGAAAGAACACATAAAGAGACAAAGCCAGTGAAATTACTTATTCCTTAGATACGACGTTAATGGAACTTCATTAACAAGACCATGATCTTCAAAAATAACAGCAGCAACGTCATATCCTCGAATTGTTAAGCTCTCATAAGCTGCAATGGTCCCCGAGATACCACCGAGCCGACCATCCCCGACGAGAATTCCGGGCAATCTAAAAGGCCTAAGTAAAAGAAAAGAGTGGGAGTAATTCATTTTAGAACAGCCATAGCTGTGAAACAAACCAAATTCAAACTCCTAACATTTTTACAGATATACCAAACTCTTCTCAGAGATGCGACTGAAACGTTAAGCATTATTCTGTTCCAGGAGATTCTAACATGTAATTAAAAAGTAGAAGATAAGAATTACCTGTAGAGGTCGCACTGAAGAGTTCCCGAGGGCCCAGGACTGGCGACTCCACCGGCAGTCTCCACCAAACACAGAACATTGGATTTCTCGCTTCTACCTCCACAATCCATCTCTTCCATCAAACACTTTTCCAGCATCCGTAGAACGAGGGAGTCATCTATCGGCGCGTTTTCCCTCTCTGCTGCTAAATGCGGCGAGATAGCCGCCTCCCAAGCATACAGTGTCTTGCACAAGAGTTCCGGCGCGCCGGTGACCGTCTTCTCTTCAGAGAAATTCAAATCGCACATCCCAGTCTCGCTGAATTCAAAATTCTGTCCCATCGATTCTGCAGCGGAGATTGAAGAACGGAAGACAGAGTTGGAGATGGAAAGAGGGGTTCGGCGACGGAGGGAGAGTGAATCGAGCTTGGAGAAGACGAAACGAGAATCGGAATCGGACGGGAAACCAGTCTGAATGGGTTTTAAATAGAGGAGTTTCCTGCAATGTGCAGCGGGAGGAGGTTGGAGGAGGAAGGAGGCGGCGATGCCGGTAGAGACGAGGGTTTTACCGAGAGAAGTGTTGGCTGACCAAACCAAGTAGGTAGGGTGGTTGAGTGGTAAATGGAAAGAGTAAGGTGTAGGAACAGCGGAGCAGTTAAACCTAACGCGGTGGCGCAAGAGCCGGAGACGGTGGCGGAAGAGAGTAGCGTTTACGGGCAACATTGTTGGTGTGATACTGGAGTGAGTCTGTGACTGAGAGAGAGAGAAGAGACATATGAATGGGACGTGAACAGACGTTGTGGTTTGGGGGTATATTTGGTATTTGCTTATTCACTTCATTTTGTCTCGCTTAGATTAATGGGCCCGAACTTAAATTCATGGGCTGGTCTATGGCAAATTCTGAAATTTTGGGGGTAGGGAACGAAGCAGGATGATTTACTATCACGAACTCGACCATTTTCTTCACCCCTGAAGGGATTACATAGAGTTTGATCGAACCAAAGAACAAGTGGTCTCCCAGAAAAAAATCGGTGAGAGGTGATTTAGTAACTCTATTAAGTTGTCGAAATGGCCAAGTCAATTTCTCAAACATTTAGGAAGGTTTAGACATGGAGTCTTGAGGAAAATGAATGTTTCTAAGAGAGTTAAAGATTGAAGTAGAAAAACTTGGAATAAGGATCGAGGATAAACAAGATTTGGTTGTGAATCTAAGCTATTATGTCCATATGATTTAATTGTTCGTCGAGAATGAAATGATCAAAGTGTGTTATAGGAAAATAACTGTTTGGGGTCAAGAAAAACTAGAAATGACCGAGTGAAGTTAGTCTGGATTGTGAGAGGGTCGAGTGATGAAAACCACGAGTCGGACCAATAAAGCATGGGGTGTCAAATACACACGAGGAGAGGTGTCAAACAATAAAGAGGTGGCGTTGAGTAAGCATAAGGTGTCAACATGGTGTCACCACATATTGACACGTGTTTCAATGTGTCATCACATATATCGACATGGAATTCCACGTGTCACTATGTATGAAATATTATGTTATGTGTCCATGTTGATTCATCACGTCCTAAAACCTATAATTAAGAAAGTTTGGTTTTGAATTCTCATATGGAATATGAAAAAGAAAATGAAATAATGTCGTGTCCAAGATAAATCTTTTCGCGTGAAAAAAAACTGCTAGTTCTATGAAAAATTTGTTTCGTGAAGTTATCGAAAAGGATTTAAATCGAGAATTTCTGAGTTCCAGAGTTGTAGACCAGCATATTGGGGTGGAAATTTAAATTCGAAGACAAGAGAAAACTCTGTCATGTTTGGGAGTTGGATTCAAACAGTTCTACTTGAAACTTTGCCCAAATTTCATGGTGATATTGTTGGATTTGAAGGAAGATTGATTGGACTATAAGAAGGACAATAACGAATATTAATGTTCGGGATTTGGTCAAGCTATTACTCAAGTGGTTGTGGATGAACCCTGAAGTTTGAAAAAGGATAAGTAAGCTGTGAAACCTAAGGATCAGGTTTGAAACCTGCATAGATAGCTTCATCACAGGATGGTTAATTAAGTAGATACACTCATAACTTGATTGCATGAATTCAATGTGATCTTAACTAAGGAGTCCGATCAAATAATTCATGGTAGGATAAAACTTGAATTCAATCATCTGATTATTCATGTATTTTTAATCATTTTTTAAAAAGTTAAACATTTTACAATTGTCAATATTTTAGCTATTGATATATATAAATTCTATTTACAGCATAATATTAGACAATAAAAAATACAATGAGCAAGATATCATGAGTTTTCGAAATTTTTAAATATATCATTTGTAATAACACATACAATAAAATTTGGATCACAACCAAACACTTACTAGAATTTTCCAATCTATTTCGAAAAATCTTGGAATTCGAACAATCCAAATCGCAAATTCGACCAAAAAATTAGTGTTAACATAGAGATGAGGTTAGGTAATGAATTAAAGGGTCCAAAGGCAGACTTGAAGGATGGCAACAAATTGTGACAGGACTCAATCCCTCTCTCTAAAGAGTTAGTAGTTATTAGGTTTGACTTTTAATAATGTTTTGTTTGATTCTTAATTGATAAACATAGTAAATGAATTCTAATAAATAAAGATATTCTTCTCTATCAACAGAAAAGTCAGCCCCTCGCAAGTACAAAAGATCTTCCCTGTTAATTTCTTGTTATTTAAAAACTCAGCAAGTGAAGTAGGAGAAGAATTAAAGCATGACATTATCAACTCTGATGTCGTATCTTCCTTGTTCACAGAACATCCGTCTAACCAATTACCAATATTGTCAAAAATATTATTACAGAATATGTTGGGTTAATCATTGGCCTTAACCAATTCTTTTTTTATTATATATTGATCTTCAAAATGAATATAATTAGATTGATCACATATTTTAATCGGTTTCGAAAACATTAAAGTATTTAGTTACATTATAGTACACTTTTATCAGAATGTATATATGAACTAATAAAAGCATTTGTTCGACTAAAATTGATAAGCTCATAAATGCTATTTCCCTATTTACTATAACTGCCGTTTTAATTTTTTCAAGTATATTAAAGAATCTATATTAAAATACTTATACATGTTGTTCACCAGGCACTCATTTTTATTCATCCCTTTGTTTCTTTAACCATTGCATAATTTTATCCAGACTGATACATCTTTAAGAAAATTTATCTTTAAGAAAATTTACAACAAATTGTTGTACTAAAATTTCTAGACGCGATAAGAATTTAAAATGAAAATAAAAAGACGATAATTATTATAAAACAAATGTAGTATGAAACCTTAAAATTACTAATTCCATCATATTCCTAAACATGATTGACTACTTTCAAAAAAATATCATCATCTGGTTCAAAATTTTCCACAGAAAATTATATTTGTCATTTCTGCATGGTGGGAGAAAATACATACCAAGAAAGTGATGCATGTAACATTGAAGCAAATGAAGTAAAATGTCTATAAAAAAAATGAAGTAAAATGTCTATAAAAAAATGAAGTAAAATGTGTATAAGACTAGTATAATATAAGCTTGAGTACATTATAATTAATGGTTGAATTTTGAATATAAGTCGTATTAGTAGTAGTTTAAGTCTGAGGTCAAAATATGTGACACCATCAAAGAAACCAATGTCTTGTCCTCTCCAAACATATACTCTATGTTATTTGTTATATTATGTCCTCTTAAGTCTTAATGCAACACCTAACACGCGGTAATGACTTTTCCATTGAATGGTCAAAACTCACACGTACGCAACCATGCGTGCCGTATTTATATTTTATTTTTCCTTAAATGAAATTATATGAACCAGTAAAAGCCTTTTTTAAACCAAGAAGAGCATATGTATGTGAACTATAATTTTCAAAAGCTGAGCATATTTAAAAAGATAACAATCAATCATTTACCGTCTCATTTCAAAGGAAATTGCGTACGGTAATGTGTTAGTCAACCCAAGTGACGTGATGATGAATGGCACTTTTCCTTGCATTAGTTTTTTGTTGGTAAAAAGAAACGATTCTTTATCATATAAAATTGGCAAAGCTCAAATCTTATCTTGAATTGGTTGGGAAAAATAACAAAAGCTTTTTCAAAGGAAAATAAAGGCCAAATCACAGAATTTTTTTTTACCAAACTTTAATTTGCTTAGAATATAATATTCTTCATATTAATGACTATTATAACTTAAATTTGTTTTTTCATAATAATTACTGATATTTCATATATTTTCTCCCTGTTACATGTTTTCATTTTTATTTGATTATTTCATATATATATATATACATATATATATAGTCTCTTGACTCTTCTTGCATGTTGATAACAACATAATTATTTAGTTATGCATATATTTTGATATATACAATACATTTAAATCCGACATATGGAACGAACATTTGAATTTTTTCCGTCCTAAAAATAATTATTGCTCACATGTCTGGATATACTTTTTTAACGTTGAGAACATCTAAATTATCGTTAAAACGTCCATTATATATATATATATATAACCATTATATATATGTTATGATTAATTGCTAGTAAGAATATAGCTTCTCCTTCTATAAAAACACGATATATAACGGTCATATTAATGTTATACCCAGTTTTAGCAATGATTAGAGTCTAAATAAATGGTTTTGAAGCAAAACTTGGGGACATCTACATATCTATTAGCTGGAAAATTACTCAAGCAGCATTGATTAATTAAAATAAGCTAGTACGCATTTATCTAGCTTATCCTCTCATGACATAAAACAAATATCACACTCACAATTAAACCTCTATTTTATGTGTATACTATATAGACAATGTACATATAACCACTAAACAGCTCGATTATAATGTCTTAATAAAGTTTGGGATTTGTCAATGCATCGATTCTAGGGTTTTGAAAAAGGACAACAAGAAAAATTTGCTTTGCTTTTATTTAAAGCTCTGAAATTCCTGGTGTCTTCAATTTTATTATATTGTAATACATATTTTTTTATTATAATGGAGGGATATATATATACTGAATATTAGTTGCTCCTTTTTGAAAATTTGATGGTTTCCCCTTGTTATTTTGTTACCTAGTTGTGGTTCCTTATCTCACTTGATTATTTAACTAACTAATTACAATCTTTTGATAAAATATACTATTTTATCTGTGAATGTATGTATTAATTTTTAAGAAAAAAAAATATTTATGATAAATCAAGGTCATTTAGTGTAAGTTGTCTGGTTGTTCCGATCAATTAATTATTGTATTTAAGCTTTTTGTTTTTTATTTATTTATTAAAATACAGTCTTCTCACCAATCAATTCAATTCCGCAAATAGAAATCTTAGGGAACATTTATAATTCCTTGAAACTAAGTACTTAATTAACTAAATTAAAACGATTTTTAAATATATGTGTGTATATACATAAAAGCGGTAGTTAGAATATCAAAAAAAAATATCTAAAAAAAATTATAATATCAAAAATATGTTCGATACGTCGAATCATATAAAATTATTCCAGAAAAAACAAATTTCTTGTCGTCCTATAAAGTTACTTTAACGTAACTCTCTTGCAAGGTTAGAAAAGTCATGAGCTTTTTTAAAACTAATCATTATTGACCTGATTATGCATTTGTGTTATACACTTTATTCATTGATTCATTCTTCCATATTTCCTAAATATTTTAGGATTAAATTTTCGTTTTAAAATAAAAGTGGTTTTACATTTTTAATATAGAATTTTAGTAAAATTCATTGTTTTATCCTTACCACATTATATAAAATAATTAATTAAAGGTAAAATAGCAAATTTATAGTATTTTTTAATATATTTGAGAAAATGTAGAATGACACTTAAATTGAAACGGAAAGAGTATCAATTACACTGTTTACATTTTCGAATTAAGGAGGAAACGAGTGCTAATAAACGATAAAATAGAATTTTTGAGTCTAACATGTCGTGTTAACCGACCTGCTTTGACACCGACCTGCTTTGACATTAATGATTTCCCTAAGTTGATCATAAAAAGGGTTAGTGAATGAGCTTATAATCCAAGCAACCTGTTAATTCTACCATCTCTAAAAAATATGTATAGTCGGTTATATTTTCTTCTTGTCAGACATACCATAGACCAAATAAAACCATGCAACTCTATATATAAACATATTACTCCTTGAATTTACCTTGCAACCCAAGGATTTTAGATGTTCCATCTTGAGTTGAACAACCAATGTCAAATGTATAATTTGCTTCTTTTCATGATTATACGCTGTAACATTAAACACACTTTGATTTTCCCGTTCAAATGATCGGCTAAATAATCTTCCATTTGGGCAATCCATCACACATGGCTTTCATTTGCATCCAAAGCCATAATATTCGAAGCCAATCGTTCATTGTCCAAACTAGGGGTGGGCAAAACCCGAACCAAACCAAACCAAACCAAACCGAACCAACCGAACCCAAATCGAGCCAAACCAAACCATAGTATATATGTAACCTATTCGGTTGAGTTTATCCTCAACCCGAATGGTTCGGTTCGGTTCGGTTTTAAACCTAACCGAACTAGTAACCCAATGTGTTTATTTTAATTAATTATATATATATATATATATATTACCTTAAGTCGTTCCAAGAGTAAGCCCTAAGCCCTTTTAGTTATATATATATAACCCTAATCCCTTTTAAGATGAATCCAAGAATAAACCCTAAGCCGTTCCATCTTCTTCCTCCCACTTTTTGCGACTTTGGGTTCTTTGTTAAGAGAAAGGTATGGCCGGTTTTAACTTTGGGTATTTGGAAATTTTTTACTAAGAGTTACGTGCTTTATATAGTGTTCTATATAGGATAAAATTATATCAGACATGTTTCACTTCTCTAACAACCTCATAC
This sequence comes from Euclidium syriacum, assembly GCA_900116095.1. NCBI lineage: Eukaryota > Viridiplantae > Streptophyta > Magnoliopsida > Brassicales > Brassicaceae > Euclidium > Euclidium syriacum. The sequence continues at coordinate 8,451,530 of FPAK01000006.1, forward strand.
ATGTTTTATTTTTTTTTGGTTTTAAGGTTAAAATTTATATAACTTCCACGAGTTTACAATAAGACTTACAAGCTTTCTACCAATCAAGAGATTAGGAGATTACATACATGTTTATATAACCTCATACATGTTTTATTTGTAGATGGCGACAAGAAAAATAACTAGCAACAAAAGATCGCCGGCATGGAATGTTTTTACAAGGCTTGATGATAAAGATCTAAAGTGCTCCTGCAATTACTGTGGTAAAATCTATTCATGTAATCCTGCTACATGTGGAACTATAAATATGAATATACACATGAAGAAGTGCAAAGCTTATCTGGATCATAAAGAATCGGATTCTCAGCAAGTGCAAAGCTTAACGGAAGTAATGAGGTCTCTTGATACTATGGAAGAAGAGAACAAGTTTATGGATTCGCTTGAAGAAGGTATCAACTTTTTTACTAAATCATATTCAATAACGATTCAATACTACTCTCTTTTCTAATTTATTTGATTTTATTGTGTTAGAGCTTAATCCTCCATCTAGGAATGAAAATGATGGACACATGCACATTGGACCAAGCGATCAATGTGAGAAGTAACAAATTTATTTTAAAGAGGTAATAATTTTTTAACAAAGTCTCTGTTTTGGGATGACAAAACAGAACATAAGAGATATCCACGAGAGTATTATTATTCATATCATTTATAGTTTTCTTTAGCATTTATCCATAATTGATGGTGGCATATGAATAGACATTAGTTTCATCAGAAAAGATTATATGTAATATGCAAATTTTTCAATCGTTGCAGGTTTTCTTAATGACAATAAAGAGAAGTTGCTTTCAAGATTCGGAGTGTTGGCTTTTCTTTTTCTTAATAACTATGGCTTTATTTTTGTTTCTTTTGGTGTTTTTATGCTTTCTAAAACCAATTGATTTACCTCTTCTCAATTCTATTTTCTATTGTTATTGAATTATTTTTTGTTTGGTCAAATTATGAGTGACGTGAATGGTTGTGTTAAATGAATGTTTTAAAAACTGAACCCAAACACAAACCGAACTGAGATAAACAGAACCGAACACAAACCAAACCAAACCAAACCAAACTAATATCGGTTGAGTTCAGTTGGAGTTTTACTAAAACCGAACAAACCGAACCGAACCCGAAAAAAAACCGAAACGCCCACCCCTAGTCCAAACAAAACTTATTATTCATAGCTTTCCAAATATAGCACGTAACAACAAGTATATTTGAGTAACAATCTCACTTATGTATTTCCTCTGGTAGACCTAGGAGATAATTCATATTTTCTGGAAGACTTTATGTAGAAAATTGACTTGGTCTCGGTTAGGATATCTAACACAACCCCCACATGGAATGTCAGAGGATAATTGAACCACACATGATTAATTGATTCAGATTTCTCCATAATATAGGTACCTTGGAAAAATGTTCGATTATCTCCATGTTATTCTTTCACTTGTAGCAATTGATCATGTAAGAACTTTCTAGAAAAAATGATGAATTTTTTTTTGAGGTCTTAACCTTTAGACCTTCTCATTAAAGAGATTTATATATGGTTGTTGCAAGAAGTATCGAGTGTTTTCATCCCTTAGAGAATTAGTAACACCTTACTTGATTTAACCGAATATTTTTGGATTTCGTAAAGTGTCAAAAATAGTTGTGAGGAATAAATCTCTCATTTGGATTTAAGCTTGTAATCAAAGGGATATCTTCTGAATGAATATATCTGTTAATTTCATTCATATCGCACATCTGTTAATTTCATTCATATCCCACAAATAGTAGTTGAAATATAATGATATGCAACCCAAATAGAAGGGTCATATGGTTGGCAATACATTAAGGTGGTTGCGGGAAGGAATATGGTAGCTATGGATCCTTCGGGATCGTTTGGTGACAAGAACCTATAACTTATCAGGCCTCTTTATTAATTAACTAGTTCTTGTCACCCAAACACTCCACCACCCATAAGATGACCATAAGGTTTTTTAGAATTAAAGGGATGAAAGTTCCAAAATACCAATCCTTTAAGACTATAGCCAGTATAAAATTTGGAAATTGGTCCAATTTCCATTGTTTCTTAGCAACTAAAGCTTCTTTTAATTAATACAAAGAGAGAAATCATAGTCTTATATTTGCTTTTAACTAATAAAGCTTTCCCCAAGCTATTCAATGTAGATTGTTTAAATTAGATTTTGAGCTCCACCAAAAAAGTCATTTGTTCCACTATAAAGTGTTTAACACAGATTTGTAATACTAAGGTGCTTTTCACCTATCTTTTTTTTCTTTTCAGAAAAGTTAATTCTAAGACATGCGATGACAATTGATGATGCACATATGATCCACACAAGTTACATTACTCTCAAAGTTCTGCATATTCTTTCTTGTAGTTTATTTTTTCTCCTAAGAGATGAGAAAATTACTTTGATCATATCTCTTCCTATCACATGTAAACAAAATACATTAGCTCAATATTTAGGTTCACACATGAGTAGCCTTATATTTAGACCTCAAACAGTAAGGGTTTAAACACCAAGAGTTTTTACACATTGAGCTGCCCCACATGATTATAGGAAAACATTAGGCATTAAGCCAACATTGGAAGAGCCTAATTGGGCATATAAACTAGTACTGTATGATATTATTTGGCACACGAACCAGTGGCATAAGAGCCTAATTGGGTATGAAAAAATTGTATAATACCTAGTTCAACACAAATGTATGTGGCGTAAGGTCGTAGTTGAGTACAAGAAACATTTGTGAACTGAGACCCGGTATCGAACCCTAGCTGTAATTGATGATGAACTTACATAGATTTCATTCATCCTTTATGACTTAGATATTCTTCAAATAATTCCAATAATTCTTCACTGCGATAATCTACCGAATTTCATTATGTTAGGGAATAAGTAGCTCTCGTCACAATGAAACTCGCAATGTGCTTGCATCTCTTCAATTCACTGATATTTTCATAAAGTCGTTAGCTAGACAACCATTCATTTTTCTCTATGACAAAATAGGTGTTGGACCTCGCCCACAAGTTTTTTGAGGAGGGGGGTAGTTTAAGACATGCCCATAATCATAAGAAGCAGACTAGGTCCAACAACAACAAAAAAGCCAAAGTACAAGAGTCGTTGCCAAAGAATCAAACGTTATGATTGGATTCATAATCAAACATTCCAATTGGATTTCATGCACTCCTCTCCAATCCTATGCATGCAACGGGTAACGATTAGACAAGTGGCATACAGCCTCAAGGCATTCTCTGTAACTAAGTTGAAAGTAATACAAAAGTTTTTCTTACCTTCATCTTGATCTAATTGACACAAAATACATCTACATACTGTATACTATAATTTCCACAAATATCCACAAATATATGAATGTTTTATTTTATGCGAAAGAGACACGAGTTTCTAGAATAAAAGTGAGAGATAAATAAACGGCCTAGACATGGAAATTGATGCTTACTTTGAGATGAAGTCAAACTTATGTTGCAAGAAGTCATAACGGCATATAATGGTCCTATCGATATCGACGTTTGTCCATACAGCACACGCAATTTCATAATGATCATCATATAAATGGTTAAAAATTTGTAGAACCTTCTTTTTATAACCACGGTTTCTTTAACAATTTTCCTTTTTATACATTAATCCCGACTATTTGTAATGTGTATATAGGTCTCGATTAGTTTTAATTAAATACGGAATACCAGAATCGTAATAATTGATAGAAATATCAAATATATAAAATTATATATAGTAAAATGATTACACAGGATATACTTATATAAAAAGAAATTCTACAGTTTTTAATTTATAGCTAAAATGGTGCAATGATGTGGAGTTATGCGGAATTACATTGTTGATTAAAAAAAAAAGTACAGTCACATTGTATCATTCTATGAATTATCAATCATAGTCACTGTTTTATTTTATTATTTGTAAATTTAAGAACCGTTTTTCTTATTAGAATTCACGCATACACAAATTTATTTTTAATACCTAATTTTGGTTGATGATTAATTTTTACAGCAACAAATATTTAAAAGTTTACACAATAGTTTTGATTTTATGGTTTGGATAAAAAAGAGTTTTATTTAGTATGCTAAGAAATTGAAACCTTTAAATATAAAAGATGTACACCTTTTTAATTAGAAATTCAATTTAGCAAATCATTTTCTAAACTTCAGCAAATAATCCAAATTCAAGAAGTACATCATTTTTTATTTTTTTATTTATTCAAAGCAAAGACATTTTGATTGGCTATCGAAGTCGAACATTTCAACCCAAGTCCCGACAAATCAAAGACGATTTGTTTCCTGCCCTTTAATTGGTTATATTAATTAAAGTATATAAAGTTATATAATGCATTTGGACAATTTTTCACGCAATCATTATAAAAATGAGACAACTTTTTACCTTTTCAATATAAGTAATACTATAATTAAAGGTTAGAAAACTAATCCAAAAAGCAGGAAAAGCAAAAACCCTAGTTAGAAAAACAAACAATTAGGGTTGAAGTTGAACCAAGGAAACAAAAATTAAAACGCGGAGAAGACTTTATATATATTATTTAATGTTTAATTTTTTCAGTTATAATAATCATCAATTAATATCCCTCTCCTTTCCTCATCTTTATAAATCATCTCTTCTAAGCATTAGATCATTTCATTATCATCAAACAAGTTAACACACTTTGGAAGAAGAAGAAGAAGAAGAAGAAGAAACACAAGAACAAGAATCACGAGAAGACAAAAAGATTTTGCAAGAAAATGGGAAGAGCTCCATGCTGCGATAAGGCAAACGTGAAGAAAGGGCCATGGTCGCCGGAAGAAGATGTCAAGCTCAAGGATTATATCGACAAATATGGTACCGGTGGCAATTGGATCGCACTTCCTCAGAAAATTGGTAATATTATTATTTGGTTTAAACTCTAATCCTCTAGCTAATAAATTTCATACCATTTATGAAAAGAGGCATTTACACTTTCTCTTGATTGTTTGATTTGTTGGTTAATTAGCTCAAGTTGTGTTCTGATTTTGAGGTTTCTTGTAAATTATAGGGTTGAAGAGATGTGGGAAGAGTTGCAGACTGAGATGGCTGAATTACTTAAGACCAAACATCAAACATGGTGGCTTTTCTGAGGAAGAAGATAGTATCATCTTAAGTCTTTACATCAGCATTGGAAGTCGGTCAGTGATCAATCTCTCTCTTGATCTCTTAAAGTAATTAGCTAATTAAACTAAGCAAAACCTCGTAATTAATATATATTATATATTTTTCTCAGAATTAATTAGAGGTAATTTCTGTTTAAAATTCAACTAAAAAAATTTCTTGTCTTGTTACCTTTTGTCTATGAATCTTATGCTGAAACACATGCAAGCCCATGTTTTGAGCAATGGAATATCTCATAAAATTTAGGGTTTATATTGTCTCTTTCTTCTTGTTCTGGTGTCTTTGTAAAGACCTTTTTACATGTATATCTATGAAACATGAACTTAATTAGTGATCTAGTTGTTTCATTTTCTTATAATTAAACCTTCTTACTAGTTATATTCAATTATATTATATATCCCGTTCTATCATAACTCATTCATTTTTGTTCCATATCAATTCCATTTCATGAATATACCATTTAGAGCCTAAATGTTAGTATTATATGCAGGTGGTCTATAATTGCAGCTCAGCTTCCTGGAAGGACAGACAACGATATAAAAAACTATTGGAACACAAAACTGAAGAAAAAACTGCTCGGAAGACAAAAACAAATGAATCGTCAAGACTCCATAACCGATTCTAATGAAAACAACATCAGCAGCAACAACAACAAGAGTCCTCAGAATCTGAGCAATTCCGCACTGGAGAGGCTTCAGCTTCACATGCAGCTTCAGAATCTACAGAGTCCATTCTCTAGTTTCTACAACAACCCTATTTTGTGGCCCAAGCTTCACCCATTGCTGCAGAGTACTACCACCGCTACTCCTAATCCAAACCCTAAGTTTGCATCCCAAGAAATCTTCCACCCTTTAGGAGTTAACGTTGATCATCATCAGAACAACAATAGTTTGAAGCTAGCTGAGATTAACAATGGAGTCTCTCCTCTCTATTCGGAGAACAACGTAAACCCTGCTCAAGAATTTCAACCTAATTTCGGTTTTTCGCAGGACCTTCGATTAGATAACCATCATAACATGGACCTTATGAACAGAGGTGGTTCTAAAGAGTTGTTTCAAGTGGGCAACGAGTTTGAGCTAACGAACGGTAATTCGAGTTGGTGGTCGGAGGAAGTGGAGCTAGAGAGAAAAACGACGTCGTCCAGTTCTTGGGGATCAGCTTCCGTTCTTGATCAGGCGACTGAAGAAATGGTTATGCTTCAAGATTACGCTCAGATGAGCTACCACAGTGTGTGATAATTTATATATATTTATGTATAACTATAGGGATGGATTATTGATGAAATATGTTTTATTACTGTCATAAGCTTATAGCATGTTGAGGGTGAAAGGAGGTTTGTTAAAATTTCGTTTACAATGTAATGAGTTGTGGATAATAATAATGTAAATCATTAATTCTACTTGCTTTTCTTTTATTCTGGAAGGAGATTCTACGTGTCTATGAAATAATTACATGGATTTATAAAGAAATTCTACCCATTTCTGGTGAAAAGTTCATATTTTATCATTGTCTACCTTATTTTATTATCTAAGCTTTATCTGGTTTATGTATTTCAATGTGTGAGTTGTTAAAAAAAAAGAGAGCTGAAGATTTGATGCATCAACCCTTTGATTTGTTGTTGCCAGGAAATCATGGATTAGGTTCCGACTTTAATTATTTGGCACAGAAATAAATGGGCCGTCCGTTTTCAATTTCTAATGGCCCATGCTAAAATGCAGCTCGTGGACGTCGTTGACGTGGCAGGAAAGGAAGCAAAGTAGACTAAAAAATTAATTAATTTCATCAACTAGAAAGTAAAATACTTTTGTATTTTTGACCAAAATGTACTTTTTGTTTATAATAAAAGCCATAGGAGTATTAACTAATGTGATTATAAATTTTTTAAATAAAATCGTCGCATAAATCCTTTCGGGGAACATTTTTGGCCGGTTACATTTTTATACTGTTATAATCTCTAATCCATTCTCCGTTAATTTTGATAAATATATTTGGTCCAATGTAAAACTAATATAATTGATCAATTCTATCCTTAATAAATTAATCATGGACGATCACTTCGCTTGTTGTGCCACTTGGTATTAGGATATCAATTAAATTATCATTTCATGCCATTGATCGATACCTTTCTTCCATACTTAAAAGATTTCATTTCTTTTCGGATTATATTAGCTAATTTTTTTTTAGGTGATTTGTTACAATAACCCATAAAATATATAAAATAGTTAAAATAATCTATTAGATTTAGAAAAAACATTTTTTTCTAAAATTACTTTAAAATATAATAGTTTTTAACTTCTTTATCATCAGATAAAAAATACATTGATAGTTTTAAAACATTTTTTCAGAATTCAATTATTTTATAAAAATAATAATTAAAAAGTTGTAATTATCATTACATAGAAACAAGATTAGTATAAACACTAACGTTAACAAAATCTATTTACATTTTTTTTAGATTTATATTTAGTCTGCAAATACTTTGTAAACTTGCGTAAAATCTACACGTTTTTTTGGCAAATTTTATAAATCATATATGCTAGACTTGAATGTAGTTTACATAACTCGGAAAACTTGTGTAAAGTCTACAAGTTTTCAAGACTTGAACATCATATTTGGTAGACTTGTTTATTGTCTGCAGAAACTCGGTATACTTACGTAAAGTCTACACGTTTTTTAGATTTCAAAATAATATCTAGTAGACTTGTAATTAGTCTACATAACTCGGTATACTTACGTAAAGTCTACATATTTCTTGCAGAATTCAACATCATATTTGGTAGATTTGTATATAACTCTGCAGATATTCAGCAGACTTACGTAAAGTCTACACGTTTTTTGTAGACTTCAAAATCATATCTAGTAGCCTTGTATTTTATCTACAGAATTTGGTAGACAAACGTAAAATTTACACATTTTTTCGCAGACTTCAACATTATATTTGGTAGATTTGTATATAATCTACAGATATTCAGTAGACCTGCTTAAAGTCTACGTGTTTTTCTAAACTTCAATAACATTGTATTAAATAGACTTGTATTTAGTTTACGTAACTTAACAGATATGCGTAAAATCTATAAGTTTTTTTTTTAGATTTTAACATCATTCGATAATTTTGGAATTACCAAAAATCGTAATTAAAAAGTAATTTATTTAGGTAATTAAAATTAAAGAGAATTATTCTAACTATTTCAAACAAATTTAAGGTTATATTAGTTAATTTTTTCTTTCTTTTAACATCATTTTTAGGTCAACAAGACCCGACCCATAACCCATTAAACTCTATAATCGGGAGAATGAGTACTTAGAGTTGAACTTCGATGGGAAAGAGGTGAACGCTTTCAATTTACCTCTATCATTCACACCTCTCTATTTTGTTTCATTGGATAGATTTCGAAGTTCATATATTATAAAAAATTAAGAACAGAAGACATTCTCAGATAAAATATGAAGCAGATAGAGAGATTTTACTAGGGGCTCTTTGCCTTTTATAAAAATATTTGTAGAAAAACGGGTGATAACAACACCGTAGTTAAATGGTGTTTTTGGGGGGGGGGGGGTAATTTTCATAAATAGCATTGATTTTCTACATATAATGTGACGTGTTAGAAAATAGTGTGATATTGTAAAAATTAAGTTTTTAAAACAATATCAGCAGCAGCATGGAAATTGGAAAAAGTCCGTGCAACTTTCCATCCACCTTGCAAAGTTCGATAAATAATTAAGTCATTAGTTTAGTTTACTCATAAGTTCCATCTAGTAATTTCAAAGAAACATTAGTTAACTTTTAAGTTCATAAGTAACTTTTCCTATACACAAAAAAAAAAAAAAAGTACATCAAGAAGACATAATTGCCAATTAAATTACGAAAGGGAAACATAAGAGAGTGGTAACCATAATCGAACATGGAAGCCACATTGTAGTTGACATTCCTTCAAGGTCCAACAACGTCATTATTTAATTAATGAAATCAGAACTTATAAATAAATTACTCACCAAAGTCATTTCTCTTCATCATCCAAAAGAACCATCTTTCAAAGGCCCACCACAAAAGATGGCGACCACATCAGCGACCCAAGTCATTGTATTCGCAATTTCCCTTCTCCTGGTCGCCGTCAGTGCAGACTATTACCGTCCAAGGCCACCGGTTACGCCTACCCCCTACGTCAACCCCTACGTCCCTACGCCATGGCTACCGACCCCAAGTCCCAAGCCTGTATATCGCCCTCCTGTTACTCCGAGGCTACCCGCTGGCTCAATGGCTAGATTGTTCCTTGACCCGCATAACGCTCTTCGGTCGAGTCTAGGTATTTCTTACTTGATATATTAATTTTGTTATTAGATGAGAAATCTTACATCCAAAACAGGATGAAACCTAAACTAAAGTATAAAAAGCATAGATGAATTCACTTAGCTGGTTTTAAGTTTGAAATCTATAAACTGAACATTGTATGTAAATTTCGTAATAAAAAAGTCTCTAATTTTTGCAAACGTTATTCCATCCGATCTAAGAACTTATTGCTTAGAAATTTCAAGATTTACATTATTGTTACTAGTAAAACTACAAAAACAAAATATATGTTTTACAGGATGTTATTCGGTTAAAACTTGTTATTGTTATTGATTTTGGTGAAATAAAACTCAATTCCTATCAGGTTTGCCTCCATTGGTGTGGGACAGCCGGGTAGCGAGCTACGCAACATGGTGGGCTCACCAAAGGCGTTACGACTGCTCATTGACTCACTCGACGGGTCCATACGGTGAGAACCTGTTCTGGGGAAGTGGCGACGGCTTTACACCAGGTTTCGCGGTGCAATCATGGGTCGTTGAAGGCAGCACCTACAACTACAACTCCAACTCGTGTGACGGAAGTGGAATGTGTGGTCACTACACTCAGATGGTGTGGCGTGACACCAAACGGGTCGGATGCGCACGTGTGGTCTGTGAGAACGGTGCCGGAGTTTTCATCACTTGTAACTACGACCCACCGGGTAACTACGTCGGCGAGAAGCCTTACTAATTTTACGTCCAAAACAAAACACGTTAAACGGTTCTTTTTGGTTCATTTAATATCTTGATATTTTCTGTTTTTAATATCTTCGTGAAATTAAAATTCCGACCTATCTAATTTGTATGGAGCATCGTTATGTTGTTGTTGTTGTTGTTGTTCTTGATGTTTCTAATGTCCTAACGGTCATGTCCTCAAAATTTTGTTGAGTGGCGTTATTATGTAAACATCGTGAAACAATGAGTAAGTGAGTTTTTCTTTTATCATTTTCGGGTCTTTCTAATTTGAATTTAATAAAAGAGACGATTACAAAAGTGAAGAAACAAAAAAAAAAACCTTTTGGGGGCTCCTCAAGACATAGAGAAAAATTTAAAGAAAAGACATGAAGTTATACAAATCTTTGGGGTCATCAAGACACGAATATATTTTAAAAGAAAAGACATGAAAGTTATACTTTGATTTTGTTGTAAAGTCGCTTTGTTTATGAGCAAATACCTTTATTTAGAGTTTTCTATTAATCAATCACATAAAAACTCAAAAACATTTTTATATAGTTCCAAATTCGTTATAAGCTAAAACAAGATTAACTAACCCAACTACTTAAATATCCACCGTTATTTCTCTTTATTGTCTTAGTCTCGCGAACTGGTAAACCAACTAGATTTACATCATAGTTATTCTCATTTCCCGCATTTAGATAGAATGCATAAGCAAACTAATTACTTAGTGAGAATGGCTATCCTGTCCCACTCCCACCAAGCTCCAATCAAGAAAGTCGCAGTCAAATAATTTGGTTCAATCAGTCAACATGCTTATCATAAACATATATACTCATCCATAATTGTTTCTAACGATCTCCAAAATAATTTATTGATTTCTAATTCAAATTTCTCATTCGATCTCCATTTTCACAAAACTTGGTAAATAGTTTCACGGTGAATGATGTTGCATGTGGTAACATATTTCAATCTAGATGTTTAGAAAATCGATTCCAGAGTTGTAGATGCAATTTCGGCAATGTCCACAATGACTGATGTTTTCAATCGTCAAATTTAAATTTCTAGCAAGACAAGTGATTGATGCATTGATGTTTATTTGTGGAATTTTTTTTATATATCTCAATGTTTAGAAAATCGTTTCCAGAGTTGTGGATGCAATTTGGGCATGTTCATGATGACTGATGTTTTAATCATCAAATTTGAATTTCTTGCGAGGCTAGTGATTGATGTATCGATTGATGCTTGTATATTGATATGTTTGCTTCTGCTCATTTATGTTGACAATATGTTTGTGTGAATCGGTCGAAAGATAGTAGTAAGATTTTAGCTAAGGAAACACAACTTTTGGTTTGGTTGTTACTAAATTTTGATGTGTTTGAATGAAGCAACAATGACATAAAAAAGAGAGCACACATGGTCATAAACCAATTACCAATTGAAATCATACTAATCGCAAATATATTAGTATGATTGTGACTAATTGTTAATTGTTGTTATCTGATTCTATTTTAAGGCCCGAAAAAAAAAAGAAATGGAGGTTAAACAGATTTCATGAGCTGCAAATATGGAACCAACCGAGACACCAGACCCGATTCAATAAAAATCTTTACTTCTAACATATTTTTTTCACCTCTCTAAACTAAATTTGAATACCTTTATTTTATGAATTAATAAAATTAAAAGTAAAACATTTGTATATATGTTTCAATCCATTATTCGTGTTGATTTGGTACGAGAAATTTAGATATCTTTAAGTTTATAAATTTTTTTTATTAAAAACACATCCTATCATAAATATTATAATTTTAAGAGACGAATAGTATGTTTCGATATATGAGGAAAGATGTAGAATTATTATACTTTTTATAAAATATATGAGTTTGTATTCATTATGTTCCTTGGATTGCTTATAATTAGAAATGAAAAAGGAATAAGAATTTAGTTTTTTGTTTAAAAAAAATGCATAATTGATTTCAAATTTGCACGAAAAATAAAATTTTATAATATTTCGAACGTTCAAGACTCTTTGTTAAAAATATTAAAATATTACTTATTAGTATTAAGATCCGTGCTTTACACGGGCTAAATTTTTAGTAAGTTTTTTTTATTAAAACTTAACTAATATTATATGCATAAATGTTATTAGATACATATAAAAAAAAAATTACAATAAATGCAATATTATAGTTATGCAAAGAGTGACTAAAACTAAGATTAGATGAAATGATGAGTATGAAAAATATAGGAGAAACATAGACAGGCATTGAAAGATATCCTTCTATCCGAATAAAAGTTTTGTGCTAAGTTCAAAGCTTGGTAGTTTTTAGTAAAAATTATATGTTTTGTCAACATCTTCACCTTGCAATTTGCTGCTACTATCATTGCTTAGAGATGGAGATGAGGTTCTCTAGTGTTTTTCATATGATCAATGTTGGCTTTCATTCTCTTGATGGGACACGCAACCTTGTTCACATCGATCACATTTTTTTTACATCACATGATCAAACTTTAACAATACACATGTGTTTGTGTGATGATTTTTATTGGAAGATTTTAGTGTTATGCATAAATGAATTGTACACATGAGATATTGAGTCTCAAAGATACTAAAGTTCTTTTAAAGCGAAAACAAATTGTATATTCTTTCACAATTTATATAAGATGGATATGTGAACTTTTGAACTGCAAAAGTGGATTTTCTTCTTGTAAAACTTGATTTGGAACGGTCGGAAAAAGAATTGAATACACAAAAAAAACTGATTATTTTACCTCATTAGGTTTTGTTATAACGCTTTATAAAAGAAATAAGGTGTATATGCACAATTTAACTATTTCTCTGCTATAAAATAAATGAAAACAATTCATATTCGAATCGAAACAACATCTTCGAATTATCTTTCTTTGAATAAGAACAACCAGTGACTTTTTGTATTTCCCCTTCAAGTAATATAAAGATATAACTTGATTCTAGTGTTGTATATCTTTTAACTAAATATGTCATGCATTGTTTTCTGGTTTATGCATTTAGATTAAATCCTGTATTGTTTTTTCTTTAAAATAATAATATATGAAAGTGTAAGAACTTGTTTAAGAAGGTGTAAGATAAATTCTTTATTTGATTGGAAAAGTCAGATGTAAATGCAAAGTGATTCTTACCTAAGAAGCAAAGCGAGAGGTTCAAACTCATATTATGTGACCAAAAAATCACACATTTTGCTTATTGCAATTTCTTTGTCTTAATGGATCCGAAACACGAATCTAAATACACATGGAAATATGAAAAGAGTTAGACTGAGAAAAATAGAAAAAGCAGATGAAGGTACTCTTGAAATGACTGTCAGAAGTTTCCATCAAGCTGTACGGTTTTCTCCACAAAACAACATCGCTGCGACTTCGGTCGGTAACATATCTTCGTCAAGCTCGGCCACTCCAACGATTTCTTTAAAATCACGTGCTTTGCTTCATCCACAGTTACAGATTTTATTCGCATAGAAGATTAACTGAATTGCTGTGATGAAGATTAGCTATTTCCCAAGATCCAAATCAGTCTTCGCCATGAGAGAGCAAGGTGGAATGTTGGGCACGGATCTGGAGACAGGAGAGCCGGAAAGAGAAGTGGGTTTACGAATGTGATGGGTTTTCACAGTTTAGAGAGCTCATGGGTTTGTTTTTAGTAATCACAATCTTGAGAAAGAGGAAGAGAGGATAAGAAAAAAAGAAAAAAACAGAAGATGAGTCTAATTCGTGCTTCTAGAGATTTGGTCATAACTTATACCTAGCGATTCATCGGTGATAACGGGAGAAAATGAGATGGAGATCGTGGGAGGCGATGAGGACTGCGGTAGCAGTTGAAGAGAAGGGGTGGGAGTAGTGAGTAGAAATCGTCAATTTTTTTGTTTTTGTCTATCGACCTATGAATTAAAAAGAAAATTAATTAGAATTAAGTAAAAGTGAAAATTCTGAGAGAATGACACGTCAAAAAAAAAACAGGTGTCAGAAGGAGAGAGTTGCAGTTATAAACTGATTTGCTAGTGACTTATAGATAAAAGGACAAAAAATAACAGGTGTCAGAGAGTTGCAGTTATAAGTTGATGATGAAGAGAAATGACTTTGTTCCTTCACCTTTCGCACACTTTCGCTGAAAAAAATTCCGGCGATTTCTTCAAATCGTCTCAAGTGAGATCTCTTAAACAATTCAAATCTTATTTATTCGAATCGAATTTGAGACTCATATGATCAAATCGTTCTCCGGCTATGGATTCGCCATATTCGAGCTCAGAACTAATCCGATTTAGGTTTTCGCAAAACCGCGAATGATTTAGGATCATCGAATTTACTTCTCTGACTCCCTTACTTTATAATCGCTGCGTGGTTCTATTATGTGTTGATATATCTCTTTCGCTTCCAATTGGTTAATCATCTTATTTGCATCTGAACAAGTTAGAACATGAGTGTTATCTGCAGTTTTATTGGGATTGAAATGCGGAAATATAGTTAGGGATGTTAGATTTTTGAGATTTACAGTATAATTCAATATTGCAGTCTACTTCTGCATGAAGCATGAATTTCCAGAGCTTCGAGTCTAATTTTTGGCGGAAGAAACAAAGCTTATTTTCTTAATCGAGTTTGGTATTTAACAGATTGCTTAGAAAAAAATATACCCTTTTGGATAGCCAAACAAGAATTATTCGTTAGATTCCTTCTCTTCATTGTTTTCCCATCACTTCAAAATTTGTTGCGTTTCTTTATTTGCTTGCTCGTCTTCATCATCTATCACATTTTACTTGAGAGAAAAATAGGGTTCCTCTTAGCTTACTTCCGCAGTAAGTAAACTCGATAAGCTCTGGCAAAACTGTCAAGTTGAAAAAATCCCATCTCAAATCATCAAATTAATCATTACGTAAGTTTTTATTTATTTGAATGGTGTTTTGAATAAACTATTTGAAGTTATTATACCTCCATGTATAGTCTTAGCTCGCCAGCAGATTTTGATATTTCTATTACACAATTAGTAGGAGTCACTTCAATCACCTCTGCTGATAATAAGTCACAACAAGATCTTGATATTATCTCTTTTGGCAAAATCTTAACCTGGTAATTAAACAAACAACAATAAAAGATTAGATCTTTAATTAGACTTAATGATCTATAGAAAGAACTAACTTATAGAGAATGTACCTTGAAGTGCTTTATTCTTTCAACTGATAAGCTAACAAAAGTAGCCGCAGCTTCAATCTTCTTGATTGTTTCTTGAGCTGTGTTCTTGGAACCAATTCTTGTTTTATATCTCTTATCATCCTAAACATAGAGAAAAGTTACAAGCATTAGTATCTCTTTGTTAAAGGAGTTTAAAGAATCAAAATCAAAACAAGTTTAACCTGTTCTTCGAAGAGACCTGATAAATCTAAGTCACTAGACATTGCTATTATCTGAAACGCATTTATGAAATTTGATGACGCGGTTGCTGCATTTATCTCCGCTACGTTTTCCTGCAAGATCCAATTCAGATATAAGTTATATAGTTCAAAGCATACAAAGTTTTAAGACATATAGTTTATCAACTTACCTTGACTGAGTCTGAAACTTGACAAGATGCTGGTACATAACCTATCTTGAACCAAGAATCTTTTATGATTATCTCAGCTAGTGTCGTACGCTACATCCAAATGACTCAATTTAGGATTCAGAGATTGAAAAAGATTCATATATATATATATCAAAGATTCTTTCTTGTTATATATACCCTTTGAGGATTTGGATCAAGAATGTTAAAGATTAGTTTCCTCTGCTCTAGAGAGAATCCATTTGGGAATTTGTAATCTGCTCTGAGTATCTTCTTATACAAAACCACAAGCGTATGATCATCAAACGGAGGATAACCAGCAAGCAATTCAAATAGAATCACTCCACATGACCATACATCCACTGCTGCTCCTGAGTACCCTTTGTTCATTATCAACTGTTTTTTTTTCATTAACAAAAATCAGCTTCAAAGGAATTTCAAAACATATTATGAAAAGTAATTGTTGTTAAATGTTAAATGTCAAATGTTACCTCTGGTGCTATATAACATGGAGAGCCACAAGATGTAGAGAGCATATCTCCTGACTGTGTTAATTACTTAAACTTAGGACTTTGATTGTTTCAAATGCAAATATTTTGGTTAGTAAATGAAAAGTGATTAACCTTAGGTACTGCACTAAGTCCGAAATCAGAAACTTTGAGATTACCCTTTGAATCTAATAGCAAGTTTTGTGGCTGCAAAAATAAATATCTCAGTCTGTTAATTAAAAACTAATAATAATTAGAAAAACAAAATCAAAAGGTTGTGTGTTTCTTGATTCTTGCCTTAAGGTCTCTGTGATAAACTCCTCTGTTATGACAGTAATCAACAGCATCAATCAATTGTTGGAAAAGTTTTCTAGCATCTGATTCTTTCATCTTATGTCTTCCAAGTTTGTCTGAAAGCTGACCACCTGCTACATATTCCATGACTATACAGATCTTCGTCTTGGTCCCAATCACCTGAAGAAGTTTTAAAATTTCACTCAGATTCAAAAGAACCAAGAAAAAAAAAACTGTAAAATTTGAGTATTGAAGAAAATTAAACCTCGTGAATCTGAACGATGTTGGGATGGTTAAGAAGCTTCATCGTTTGAATCTCTCTCTTGACTTGAGATTCAAGACCCTTTTGAATAACAAGAGACTTGTCTATGATCTTGACAGCTACGTAGGTACCATTGGTCGTGTCGTAACCAAGTTTCACTTTTGCGAAATTCCCTTCTCCGATTGTTCTTCCTATCTCGTACTTACCAATCTTCTTCGTCCCAAACAAACCCATCTCTCTAGAACACACCGAGAGAGAGAGAGAGGAAGAAGAAGATGATGAAAGATTGAAAGGTTCGATTTCGAATAATGTCTAAAATAGAACTCAACTAATGAGGTATTTGATTCTCTGGTGGGATCAAGAATTTGACTTTTGGATGATTATTGACTGTTAGGAAAGAAAGTAATCAAAAAGATAATATTATTGGTGAGTGTGTTGTTTTTGACCGATTGGTTCGTGAGTGAGTGACTCGTAGCTCGTGACTCTTCGAGATTTGAGAATGTGTAATGAATTTATCATCATCTTCTCAGCTTCTCAACGAGACAATGACTTGATGATTTATAAACAACACTTTTTTTGTGTGGATATATTACATCATATATATATATATCTCTTCACAGTTCACACAAAATGGGTTGTTGCTAGGTGGATTGAATTGTCATTATTGCTTTAATTCTTTTTTCCCTCCTCAATTTTGGAAATCTTAGATATTTGTTACTCCATTCGTTAGACTTGGAACATATCTAATTTTCGACGTTATCCTTTTTTCGTTTTTTTTTTGTTTGGACCTAAATCCTTTTATTTTCAATCTGGTCAGAAAAAAATAAATGTTCGTTTGAGAGTTTTAATCCGTTACGTTTAAAACGAAAATATTATTCCAAATAACGCCAGTTCTTTTAGAAAAGTTTTTGTCGGCATTTTCCTTTTTTTCGTGCGGAAATTTGTCCACTTGTTGATTACATAATTACATTGGCTGGATTGCGAAAAAGAAAAATATTTTCAATTCAAAAGTACAAATTCGCTAGATATTTATGTTTCAAATATTCTAAAAGATCTCAACTTCAAAGATATTTATTTTTGAGTTAAACATATTATTGTATTAATATATTATACATAAAATATTACATCATAGGCTTTACGATTTACGAGGCCCAAGCTTAAAACAGCCCAATATATCAGTTAAAATTGCCTCTGCAGCAAGCAAAAAAACCCTAAAAAAAAGTAAAATCATCATATAAGAAAAGGGAAAATGCGAGATCTATTACCATTTATGGGATTTCGCAGTATCTGGTTCATTTATGTAGTAATTTGGAAAAAAAAAATTGGGAATTTCAATTTCCCGATATATAAGAGTAACGGCGTCGAGGGTTTATGGTTCTTGGAGTTGATGAGTCGCTGATTCGATTTCACCATCATCAATGGGAAGTGCTAGTTCTGTGAACGAAGCTAAAAGCGAAGAGGATCCGTCGACAAACCCGTCGTCAGCTATTTCTCGAGAGGAGGAGGAATCGAAGATTCTAATTGAAGATTTGAACGAAACAAAAGAAAGGGAAGAGGAAGAGGAAGAGGAGTGCGCGTTGTGCAAGTACATAAAGGGAGGTAAGTGCAAGGACGCATTCATAGAATTGGAGAGATGCGTTGATGAAAGCGCGAAGAACGGAGAAGAAAGTGATGTATCGAAGTGCAACGAACTTAGATTGATGTTCAAGACTTGTTTGTATGAAAACCCTCTCTACTATGAGCCTATTCTTGGTTTTGAGGCTAAAATGATTGCCAAGGCGTTACAAGAGTTGCAAGCAGAGAAGAAGGCCAGTTTGGATGGTGAGGCTGTTGCAGACACAAGCGAAGCTATTTTGGTTGATGAGGCTGCAGACATTGCTAGGGCTTTAAGCAAGTTGGACGCAGAAAAGAAGAAGGAAGCTCAGGGATCCAATGGAAACAATGAATGAATGTGTCAATCTGAATGAATATTTGTTTGGAGTTATTTTTTTATCTTGAGGAAATTTCTTAACAATCTAACGTTTTCATGAATCCCCTATTGAGGAAATTTGCAACATTATCAAAGATGATTTGATAATTGATTGTGTGTATCAGTTAAAAAACAAGAGACCGTCGAGAAAATTAAACCTCCAATTTCTAAGTGACTGAATTGTTTAATCTACTCACCTCTCCAAGTATTCGATTGCATAACACAATAACATCATAGAAGGCTTTTGTTAAATGTGTAGCCCAATAAATCTATAATGTGCAACCCACTAATGGAATTAACCATATTTATTTATTATTGATGAACATTCATTTATTTGTTCTGTCGTCTATCAATATTCAATTAATGGTGTTCGGTTGCGTCACGGACACATTATATACTTTTCAAATTTTCACGGGTGAGATATTTCTTTCAAGGAATTTTTTATTTTCTTCTTATGAGTACAAAACATACTGGAAACATAACTGATCATGGGAAGTAATTCAAGAACAGTTATCACCATTTCATTTAATTTGAAAATCTTGGATATAGCCGAATAAATTGTCTTTAAATTCTAACATGAACTTAATTTTTAGTATCTTATCTTTTAACTATTCCTAAATCCTAAATATAGAATAAGAGAATGCTGAGTCAGAATCGTGATATTCGCTACGTCATTTCCGGATAAAGAACGTATATACAAATACTTTAACTCAAATCCAGTCACCGATAAAATCATAACCGTCGATTTTCATCATATTTAAGGGCAAAACTGGAAAACAACAAATTATCTGGCTTTACGTCAACATCTTTATCCGACTCATTCCTAATCATCGATATAAGTAAATATCTGGGTTTTCGCTCTCGGTTACATATACTGAGCTTACATCAATTCATTCCTGCGATTCGTATTTCTCAGCAAAATTTTCAGGTGAGCTCTCTTGGCGATCGTGATTTTACTTTCGATTGTAAGAACTGGGTTTTGATTTTAGTCGATCTTAGTTTTTTCTTCTGTTTTCGTTTTTCAGGGGTTTGTTCATCTGGTTGTAAACTATGAAGAAAGTAGTGGTTTTGTTGATCCTTTTATGCTTAAGCGTAGCGTCATTTCTAGTGGTAAGACTTAATCAGAAGCTCTTTATTTAGTTTCTTCTGATCGTTGAAATATATCTGAGATTGAAATTGATTTGTGTGAAGTCTGCCGATCCACCAACATGTCCTGCGGATTTGGGAGGGAAGTGTAGTGATTCTGATGACTGGAAAGGAGAGTTCTTCCCTGGAATCCCCAAGATTAAGTATGAGGTAACAGTGATACTCAGTAATGGTCAAACTTGAATCGATGAAGCTTATCTGAAACTATTGACAAAATTAGGGAAATTTGTGTAGATTCTGCTAGGAATTATTGCATGTGTAGATTAATTTGGTTTTGCACTAATTTTCAGGGACCTACGAGCAAGAACCCACTTGCTTACAGGTGGTATAACGCAGAAGAGGAGATTCTTGGGAAGAAAATGAAGGTAACTAACTCAATATTCTTGCAACATTTTGAGACCATTTTTATGGAATTTGAAGAAATGGTTAAAAAGTTATTGTAATGATATTTTAATTTCGTCTGAATTTTGGAACAGGACTGGTTTAGATTCAGTGTTGCGTTTTGGCATACATTCCGTGGGACTGGAGGTGATCCATTTGGTGCTGCTACTAAGTATTGGCCTTGGGAAGATGGTACCAACTCTGTCGCTATGGCTAAGAGAAGAAGTAAGTAGAGATTGGGTTCTCTTCGTTTTGGTGTTAGTTTTTTAGTTTCTTTGATATTGCTAGTGAGTGAGTAACTTCTTGATTGTTGTCTTAATGCAGTGAGAGCCAACTTTGAGTTCTTGAAGAAACTTGGAGTTGATTGGTGGTGTTTCCATGACAGAGACATCGCTCCTGATGGCAATACACTAGAGGAATCTAACAAAAACTTGGATGAAGTTATTGAGCTCGCCAAAGAACTCCAAAAGGTGATTCACTTGGTTCCTTGTTTTAGTAAGCACTGGATTATGGAAGTTAACTTTGTGTAATTAATCTATCCTCCAACACAGGCTCGTGTGGGCCATTACATTTTTGAAACTCTTAATCAGTAAAACGCAATCTTTTTATGAAATAAGATTGTTTTGATTAAAATTACAGGAAAGCAAGATCAAGCCATTGTGGGGAACAGCTCAGCTTTTCTTACATCCACGTTACATGCACGGAGGAGCAACAAGCTCTGAGGTTGAAGTATATGCTTACGCCGCTGCTCAGGTGAAGAAAGCCATGGAAGTGACACATTACTTAGGCGGTGAGAACTATGTTTTCTGGGGTGGTCGTGAAGGTTATCAAACACTCTTGAACACTGATATGGGAAGAGAGCTTGACCATATGGCTAGGTTCTTTGAAGCTGCTGTTGCTTACAAGAAGAAGATTGGATTCAAAGGTAACTCTTTCTTTTACCTTTTACTCTTCTTGTTCTGTCTTTCCTCGTATGTGAATTGTAATGACGGTTTTTTCATCAGGCACGCTTTTAATCGAGCCTAAGCCTCAAGAACCAACTAAGCACCAGTATGACTGGGATGCTGCTACAGCTGCTAATTTCCTGAGGAAATACGGACTTGTTGATGAGTTTAAACTCAACATTGAGTGCAACCATGCGACACTTTCAGGGCACACTTGTCATCATGAGCTAGAAACCGCAAGACTTAATGGTTTACTTGGAAACATTGATGCAAACACTGGCGATGCTCAAACTGGTAAATTTTTTTATACTTTCAGATCTCTTGATTATGAATGTCTATTTCCAGATTTTAAATTGAACAAAGCTTTTTTACTTTTGTCTGTATATAGGATGGGACACAGATCAGTTTCTTACAGATGTTGGTGAGGCAACCATGGTTATGATGAGTGTCATCAAAAACGTATGTTTAACAATAAAACTCACTATTTCATAGTATTTTTCAGATCATAATAGTTAATGTCTTGTCATGAAAACAGGGTGGAATTGCTCCTGGAGGCTTCAACTTTGACGCCAAACTGTAAGAGCTTTTTTTGTGATTCGCAATGTGTTGTGTGTTTCATACAAACTAAAACCCATGGTTTTGATGGAACAGGAGAAGAGAGAGTACAGATGTGGAAGACTTGTTCATTGCTCATATTAGTGGAATGGACACAATCGCTCGTGGATTAAGAAATGCAGTCAAGATATTGGAGGAAGGAAGTCTAAGTGAATTGGTACGCAAGAGATATTCAAGTTGGGATTCTGAGCTTGGAAAGCAAATAGAAGAAGGAAAAGCTGATTTTGAGTATCTTGAGAAGAAGGCTAAAGAGATCGGAGAACCTAAGGTTTCTTCTGCTAAACAGGTAAAAGTTCTTTTTTACTACAAAACATGATTCTTGTTTTTGTCTTTTTAAAACACAAACTCGTAATGATGGAAAAAAAACTCTGCAGGAGCTCGCTGAGATGATCTTCCAGTCAGCAATGTAGATGAAGAAGGCTTTTTTCAATGTTAGTCTTTCTTTGTTCTTGAAGTTTGAAAACTTTAAAAAGAAAAATAAGGATTAAGAAAGATGATTAGAGAGGTTGGTTTAAATTAGTTTCAGTTGATGTACTACGCTTTCGCACTCTTGTTCGAATAAGAAAAACTCTTTGGTGGGCCTTAACTTGTATTCATTTGAGGTTTCTGTGATAGAGCTCAAAGCCTGATCAGTTTCATCTTTTATCTATGTATGTCTTTGTGAATGAATATTTACTTGACTTAACGTTCATATTGATAATCACCAGTTAGAGCCTTTAGTTGGCGACACAATGAAGTTTTTATTTATTTGCTACAACACTCTTCTCTCTTTTACTTTTACGTAAGAGCATATAAGACATTGCCCAGAAATATAGGAATCATTGAGCTACTCAGATACAAATGAACTCACATAAAACAAGAAAATAGTGTAGGATATGACTAGGCGTGTCGAATAGTCAGTTTGAAAGATCAGATCACGGAGTATATAAAAGAACAACGTACATGAAAAGAAAATGACGAAATTTCACAAGTCGTATGTAAAAGTTCGGTTAATTACGGAGTCCTCTGTCATGGAGGATAAATTGTCGCCGCTAAATCCAAGTTTCAGGTTCATTCGTTTCTGGTGTGTCATATCTTACATCTTCCACGGGGGCTCTAGCTCTTTGGGGTAAATTTCTTATTCCAACATGAAGAAGAGGGCACTCAGAGTTAGAGAACAAGGTTTACCCAAGGCCTGAATGAGATTCGCCGCTTTTACAAGTACCATCAAATAAACAAAACCTCTTGTAAGCATACGGCTCTCTAAGTTTCGGTAGTCCCCGCCTCTATTTCTCATGGGGAGGAACATTAGTTTCAAACCACGCATGGGATTTTCAAATGCCATGTTGGATGATATCTGAAGGGTCATGATTGATGCCTCTAAAATTTTTGTGGTTCCTCTTCTTATATAAGAACCCAAATTATCTAGTGGTATTCTTCCTCCAATGTCGAATCTAAGGATCCCCGTTTCTTCCAGAGGAGGTAGTCCATATTATAGGGGAGGGATTAAAGGCTGAAAAATAATGTAGCCGGACGAATGGAGGCCAGACCTATCATTCCTCAGCTCATTCGAGAAAGACACCAAAACAAGTTCATCTTAGATTTTAAGTCATTGATAACAAAATATGACTCGTCCCTCAGCAAACAATAAACAAGTGTGCGTGGCGGCAAAACACACATGTCGAAGGTTTTTTAGAGTTTCATATCCTCATCGAAAAGTTACTTATTTTTCTCATATTTTTTTTTTATCTAAATGCAAACTGAAAATCATATAACAAAGTCATACATGTTTTTTAAAACCAAATCCGAAAAAGTGAATCGAATCTAAATATATGCCCCCAGTATGATATGGTGGCCGGCCAGGGTTTGTCACATATGGTGACAGATCTTCTGAAAGACTATAACTCATTAGACGATTTCAGGAAAGGCATGATGCCCATGCTAAGTTTAGTGACTAATTAGGGAGATCAGTCTGACCCAGACAAGCGCTCCAGAATAAACGATATACAATCAACTTTGTATTATATGGCTTCATTCAATTCTAATGTTTTCTTATCTTGTATATAGAATGTTTAAAAAGATATCTCCCTAATTGCTATGAAATAGTAGTTGTGAATGACTTTTGTTCTTTAACATCTAATTTGCGAGGACTGTGATGTATAATTTACAATAGTCGAGTCTATCCGTCATCACTTGAAATATACATCTAATTACTATAAATGTCGACGTTTCCAGAAATAGGATACGCTTTTGTTGTCGAATTAAGTTTTTTCTTCTATCAAATGATCGGCAAAAGGTCAATCTTTTTCTTTTGTCGAATTGTGGCCGAAAGTCAGTCTTGATAATATTAATAATTATAACCTTAATTAATATTAATATCCCATAACTATACCTTTTATCATTTACCATACCTATCTATTTTGTTTTACACGCGAAATATTTTTATTTGGCTGCATAATACAATCATACGTAGTGGAGCTTGCATATCAAAAACAAATTCATAATTAAGTTATTTTCTGTATTCTCTTAGGAAACAAAATTTTAGCATTAAATCGTTGTTTGCTTCGTAATAAAATGTATTCTGTAAATATTGATTTTATATATTGTATGATAATGCAGAAAAAATATCTATCAGACCTAGATATTATCTAGAATCTAGAAAGATGATATCTTCAACTTTATTTTCATTAAAACTGTACTTATTTTACGTGATCTTAATTGCCTCCAGGCTCCAGCCCTCCCATCTTCCATTTCATACAAACCTACGTGAAATATGATCAAGAAAACTTTAGTCTTGCTTTAGATTAAACCCTTAAGAGTCTTTGCTTTAGACTGAATCTATTTAACCACATCTAGCCGAATAAGAATGTCTTCGAATTTATTTGCGACTCAAACCTTTAAACCAAAATTCACAACAACTGTATATCAACGTAGAAACATACAACAGCTAAGAAATAAAATGAATAATGTTTTTTTTTTTAAAGGATTTTGCATTAAATTAAAAAGAGTGCATATTACAAGCCCAACTTAATAGAAATAAACCCATAAAAAAGAACCCTTTAGCGATGGCTATTTTACTGATCATCTTCCTTCTGGGTTTCAAAAAATGAATAATGTTATTTACTGGTTTCACCTAATTAAAATGTATTGACTAGAAGATGATATTAATATAAACGTTGTCTTTTTCAACTAAGTTCACAATCTCACCATACAGCATACAACTTGGTGATCTTTTTATCTTTATCATGCATGTGACTACAATTTTTGGACGTTTTAACGAAAAAGCTCTTGGCTATTCTCTATTTATTTTCATTACATTTTTCGCCATATATAATGTACACAAGTTATCAGATTTAATTAAATAAGACTAACGACAATAACATTAATATAAATTAGTAAATAATTTGAAATGATATAACTTTGTAGCTATAAATTTGGAAATGCATTATTTATAGGTAGGTATATCTCAGATTTTTATTTTCAACAATCGCATTTTTTATCAAACGGATTATATTTTTTTTATTGCATGCCAAATTTTCATGGATAGTAGAAAAAATTAGTTAGTATAGATAAATTTATGTCAGGAAACATAGATTATACTTTTAATCAAAGGAGTCATTAGATAAAAAAAAAAAATGATAAATTTATAAAAGAGTTCATTAATGGTATAGACAAGTTGATGAAATCTATAAATACTTTTAGTTATTGCTGTTTTTAAGGTATTATTTTAAGAACTTTACTCTTTTACTCTCAATCTCTTGTTTGTGATAGCACAAAAACAAGATGAAAGATTAGACGAGTTTACTCCAACTCTAATGAGACTACTCTGCACTGCAAAGAATCACAAAAACTGAAAGAGATTACTCAGCACTGCAAAGAATCACAAAAACTGAAAGAGATTGTATCGTATACCAAAACTTGTATATTACTCATAATTTCTTAAACATATCAAATATACCAACTTATTTCCTCAAAATTCTCTCAGATCCTTGACACTTTAACCGATGGCCTAGCCACTCACATTATCATCTTCTTCTTTCGAGCCAACACTAACGCTTTTTTCTTTATCTTCATCGCTCGGAGAGTATTCTCTCACTGGTTGAAAATGCACATTCATTTAAAAACAATACATATGAGTGTAATTAAAAGAAGGTAATCATTCTCAGCCAACTTACGGTACTTGCCTGTAAGTTTTGCTTGCATAGTCTTTATTAAGTTGCTTACGTGCGTAAAATCTTCATCGAGAGAGGTGGCAGTAGTGTTCACAAGATGATTCAAAATTTTTGCCACTCTTAAGAGCTAGAGATAATGTCTTAGGCCCAACATACAAGGTATCACCATGAAAAGAAGGAATTAAACTTTTGGAACTGGAGCAGTTGCTAATCAGGATAAAAAAGATGAGCTAATAATTTGATTTTGGAAAGGTAACAAAAGATGCCTCGTGTTGGAACTTAAAATTTTTTGATAAAGCAATTGAACTTGTGAATGAAAAATATAATGGGTTATGGGTTTATTGAAGTTGTAATATGATGATATATTATAAAAGGAATCATGTGTGTAACTTCTCTCACATTGGTTGGAATGGAAAGTTTCCACTTATATATAATAGTACATTTTGATGTTATTGTTCAAATAGTTAGAACACACTATATAATGTGTGAGAGAGGTTGGAAAGACCACACGCGCGCTATCATCGCCGAACCAGGCCAGACCACCCGTAGATCTCGGGACTTGGCTCCGAAGGGACTTCTGCACGCGTTTAATTTTTTGGAGAAATTTTGCAAAACAAAATTAACCGTTTCATCCAAGGAAAGCTCATGGAGACACAATAGAAGAATCTAAAAGATTCATTAATTCTATATATTCTAAAGATTTGTATTTACACTACAAGAAAAACTGTGTATAGTCACAAAATATTTGTGTCTATATTTAATAACTACAAATTAGACACAAATACGGAATAGTGATTTTTCGTAACTAAGTCGTGGCAATTTCGTAGCTATATAGCCACAAACAATAATTTGTAGCTATTCGTAACAATATAGCTACGAATAGCCACAATCTAAATTGTTGCTAACAGAAAGTAAATGTTTTCTAACTATTCGTAGCTTAAAGAATATATTCTCTTTAAAGTTTCTCTGATTGATTTATTAGCATAGCTATAGAAGCTAGAGTGTCACACACAAGTCTCATCAAATAAGTGTAGGAAGGTGTAGAAATAATATCTCACTAGCCACGAAATTATTTGTGGCTATCTGTGGCAAAAACAAATATAGCCACGATAATAGTCGTAGCTATTCGTGGCTCAGCAAATCCTATATATCTCAACACATATTCACTCCGGTTTGAGGGAGTAAAAGAGAGAAAAAAAGTTCAAAAAAATGCCAAATTTTCTAGAATCAAGAGAGTGGATGTATAAAAGATTAGATATTGAGCGAAAATGTGTTTCTGATGAGTTTATAAAGGGAATAAATCTTTTTGTGAGATTTGCTTGTAATGAAGCGTCTTACGTGGAGCGTAGAAATATTTTATGTCCGTGTAGGAAGTGCAAAAATAAAAATCGTCAAGATGTTGATACAGTGACAAATCATCTATTCATGAAGGGGTTTACACCAAATTATTATGTTTGTACGCATCATGGAGAAAATTGTTCTTATGGCGGTGAAGCATCGACAAGTCAATATGCTGTTGAACAAGAATCATGGAGTGACTACTCCAATATTCAAGTTCCGGGAGATCAATATCATGAGCCTGATGAAGATGTCAACATGGTATTTGACGGTGATGCCATTCATGAAGATACACACGAACCAAATCACGAGGAGATAAGCCATGATAGCGTTTTCCAGGCGTTTGAAGCACCAAACCAACCCCTTTATGAGGGCTGTCGTGATGGGATTTCTCAGTTGTACATGGCTCCAAAAGTGATGAACTAGAAGACGACTTACAATCTATCGAAGACATTTTTGGATGATTTGTGTCAAACATTTAATGATGTACTTCCATCGCCTAATAAAGCTACAAAGTCATACTACGAGACAAAGAAGTTGACGCGGTCGCTTGGGTTACCATGTCATAAGATTGATGTGTGTGAGGATAACTGTATGATATTTTGGTAGAACGAAGACCGAGAGTTATCGCAATGTCGGTTTTGTCACAAAGACCGGTACGAACCAATTGTGGGCCGGTCGGGGAAGAAGATACCAAAGCAGAGGATGTTTTATCTACCCATTACGGATCGGTTGAAGCGATTGTACCAGTCAACGACGACAGCATCACAAATGAGATGGCACGCTGAACGTTTGTCTCCTGAAGGAGAAATGCACCACCCCTCAGATGGAGACACATGGAAGCATTTTCATAAGGTATATCTTGAATTTGCTTCGGAAAGTCGTAATATTTATCTAGGCTTATCAACAGATGGATTTAATCCAGTACGATCCATTCATTTTACCAGAGCAATGCGATCAAGTTTGTTTCATTCCTTATCCGCATTTGCGAACTCGTGGAGAAGAATGGTGGGCATCGACGAAAATTATTCCAAGAGGATTTCATGAAACTACAGAAGCTGCTCAATCTGCATTACAAGATGATATACACAACCATGAGGTAGCAGTTAGTGGTATTCTGCGAGTTGAAACGCATGCAGTCGATGACATATCGGATGATGAGTCTTTAAGATAATGATACAAATTCAGATTCAGATTATGATTAAGAGATTGTGTGATCATAAAATATTGTTTTTGGAATTATGTATTAATATATATTATTAATCAATCGTTTATGAACTCTTTTATCCTAACTTAAGTTTTTTTTATAAAAAACCAGTTACACTAACAAATTTTTAATACTTTCAAAATGTTAACAATTAACAAAATTAGTATACCTTTTTAAAAAATATATTCACGTCAATGAAAAATTTGTTTAACAAAAGTTTGCAAAAAAATTAAGTTAATACATACTTGAGATATTAACGAAAGTTAGCGAAAAATTGAAGAAAATTGGACTCCCAGATAAAATTGAGGTAATCATAGATGCTATATTATGATAATATGCTAACACTCAAGACAAGCATAAACGAATAAATGCTATGTTATTTTATTACTAGTTTTTTGAATTGACTTGTTTTGGTTTCAGTTTATTATCTGATTGCTCAGAAACTATTATCTTTTTCATTTTATTATAAGTTTCTTGTTTGTTTTGACTTGTTTTTGTGCAATAAGTTACATACTTCTTTTTTCAACTTGTTTTTTTGCAGGTAGCAGTGACGAAGAAAGGTGGTGTGTATGGCCTCGGATCAACTATTTATCAAGATGTTGACCCTGACGAGCGTCAGCTGCTGCTACTCTTCGCAGAAACTCTAACATGGAGTTGCAGGTAAGTGAAGTGAAGAATGGCATGAACCACATGCGTCAAGTCGTTGAACTGCTTTTACAAATTAACAGAGTAGATCAGGTTACCCTCCGACCAATAAATTAAACTTCTCTTATACGTGATGCTCATTCATCTCATGCGACTCCGACAGGTGCTGAATCTGTCATTGGCCCACACACGAAGCTGATCTCAACAGGACATTGTCAATCAACCTTGCCAATGCTACGCCACAGTCCGTCAAAGACTTCTTTCAAGGAAATTAGTATTGCTCTAAGTTTTAACTTTTCTAATCGACTAATATGTATTTTATCTATCGGCTTTAATGTTTTGAATTCTAAATCTTTAAATTTTATGTATTTTGAATAATTTAAGATTTTATATCATTTTGATTTATTGCTTATATAATTAAAAATTTGATTACAGTTATTCTATGTACCGCGTCAAGATATATCCCTCGTTATTTTCTTAGCTAAAAAAGCTACACGCAAGGTAACTATTGTAACTTGAATGTAATCCTTTTAACTATTGTTGTCGTTTAATAGAATAAATAGTTTGACGACCCAAAAAAAGAGACTATAAAAGAGGGATAAGAATAAAGTAATAAACAATTTCTGTTGAAATAAACTATATTATGTAGAGTTTTGGACCAATTATGACTGTGACACTAATACTAATAATCTAATACACGACCTTGCAAGTCTCACACGTGTTACTGGAAACCAGAAGATGCTTACACGTACCGGATTATTGCTAGACTGGCAAAGATCAGATCACCCACTTTCCTTTGAGGGAAAGTATAACCTTTTTTAAAGATTGAATTTACAAATTATTGCTTCACTGAATCTCATAATAGCAAGAATGTATCGTGATGTGTTGTGAATGATTCGGTCAACCTTCAATGTACAGTAACAGTCAATTAAATAAATACGCGTATTTCGTTGATCACATAACAGTATAATTAACTGCAAATCAGTTTAGTATTCCCCCACTTTCAAAAATGTTATTCTACAAATTTTCACAATTATTAAAAAATATATATATTCAAAATTTTATCTTATTTTTCACTAATACACTAAACAATTTTCTATTTTCAACTAATACATTAAAACAACAAAATTAAAACTATTCAAAAAAAATTGCCTTGAAAGAATGATACATTTTTAAAAACAAAAAATTTATGATAAAAGCAACAAGGTTACTTTCTGTTTTTGAAACAATGTCATTTTAATATTTTTTTTTGGTTTCAAAATAGTGTTATTCTAGGATTTCAATGCAAAAATTTAATTAAAAATCCAATTTTAATTTTGTTGTTTTAATATATTAATCGGAAAGAAAAAAAATTTTAGTGCATTAATAAAAGGTAAAATAGAATCTTGATTTATTTTTTTTAATATGTGTGAAAATATATAGAATAATATTCTTTCAAAAAGTAGAGGGAATATTATGCATGAGATATTTAATTGATGTAAAAATATTTGATCGAATTAAATTAAGTAGACTCTTTTAACAATATATAATAAAAAAAATTATAAATAGTTAGACTATCGAAGTTTGTATAGAACTCATTTTGATAAATAATAAGCGTGGGGACCGTTAGGGAAGTTTACTTCGGCCGGACCACGCTAGAGTCAACAGTCAAAACTAATCATCCTTCTCATCAAAATAGGCTCATTTAATCATCAAGTACTCTTGTAGATGATAACAGTCTGGAGAAAATTAAGAAGAATCAGCTGACGAAAAGATCCCGCTATATAGTATATATATATATACGACTTTTGTCGATCCATATTGGCTTTCAATTTATTTCCCTTCTCTATAGTCAGCCATATTGCATATATTATCCTTTGAAATATACACTTTATTTATCTATTTTCAATACATTTTCATGTATGGAATTTTTATAGGAACAAATAAGAATATTGTAATTTACACTTAGAAAAAGTTAGTATTATTAGTTAAAAAAATATTTTCTTTCATTACTAATTAAGTGTATACTTTTTCGTTAACAGTTCACATATAAAGTTCATTGAATACAATTTATATATATATATATATATATATATCATATGTGATAGTTGGGGGAAAACAATAGTATATAACACTGGAACTCAAAGGTTCATTAGAAATTTGGAATATGGCGACGCAAGGAATGACGCTTTCCGCATGAGTTGACGTCTTTATGAATTAACTTTGTTCGATTTTATGTTATTGGCTCTGATGCCAAGAAGCGGTTCGGTTTTCTAAACCGGATCGGAAGTTGTTAAATCTGTTTATTTAAACCACAGCCATTGACCCATCTCAATGACTAAAATTTATTTCGATACGTGTCTGATAAACTAAACTATTCCATTACTGCTTGCGTTGAATCCGTTCCAAATACTGGTTAAATTGTGAATCTGTGATTATGGCCAACTACAGAGGAATAGTAATCGATTAGAAAGAAAAAACTATCGTCCCTTTAATCATGAAAATTTTCAGTTCTAATAATATATACAATAAATAAATATATAAAGATTACAGAAAATTTATTCTACAAGACAAGAAAGATTTAATATTAAAGACAAGGAAAGGGATGGGGTCAAATCGAGTAGTGTGCAGTGCATTTAGTGCCAATAACAGCAAAACTTTTTGGCGTGAATCTCATGTCGGAAGATATGTTGATAACTTGATATCATTGGCTGTAAAAATAATAAAAATCTATCGGAATATCTGTCATAGTACGATGAATTGAAAAACTCTCTCCATTTTAGATTACTGAGTCGTTTCAGGATTGTTTTTCTTATTTCAAAATAAGTTTTGTTTTAAATTTTTCAAGGAAGAATTTTAGAATTTTTTTTTGATTTTTAAGCATTTTACCTTAATGTATTAATAAGAAAGAGAAAATTATGTAATGTATTAATTAAGGATATAACAAAAATTTAATAAATTTTTTTAATAATATGTGTGAAAAATCTTTCAAGTACACTTAAATTTAAATGGAGGAAAGTTAAAGAAAGGAGGAGGAACAAACATGAAATCAATATTTTTTTAGGTATTCTAAATTCGTTTTAAGCGGTTGTTAAGATGGTGTCTAGGTGGTAGATGGAGGCAGAGCATTCTGATTTTATACCTTGTAATAGTTGGATGGTTTAAAAGAAATTATGACATCTAAACTAAAAATACCTTGATAAATGTTTATGCGGTGTAGATTATGTCTAGCAAATTCTAAGTAGTCATTTCAAAAAATTAAGATATTTTTGTTTTAAATGACATTCACTCTTAGTTTTAAAACTTATTAAGCTTAATTGATCTAGAAAATAAGTTTGATATTATATATTTATCCACATTTACATTTATGTTAGATTCTATTTTTTTTCTCTTTTGAAATGAACGAAATTATAATTTATTTATTTTGAATATTTATTGTAAAAATTCTTAGGTTTGATTCTAGTTACAACAAGGTAAAGAATTGAGCAATTCACCAATCCAACACCTAAGTCAATTTACTAGCAATCAACAAAAAAATAGTTCACCCAGTTGTGGGATTGATTACATGTACGTCCGTAGAGGGACAATGCTTTCTATCTTTCATTATGAGTCCGATCAAGGTACATACTTTGATTTGCAGCAATAGTCAATTCTAATACAATGTGATTGATATTATCTTTCTATGCATGTTCCTAAATTGCCTGAATCGGGAGGGAAAGGTTATTACTCTGCATGAACGAACCAAGGCGGGACTTCAAGTGAAGTTCAAGAAGCTTGAGGAGCTGAAAAATAGATGTGATTTCAAAGACGATTCCACGGACTCTAAATTTCTATTCCTTCGCAATTTGTTTCCTATCTTTTCTCTTTTTTTTTTTTATTGTAACATGATCTTACCGAGAAGAAGATGACACGTGAACTCTCTTCGTCTTCACCTTTTAAACTAATTCTTAGACTTCAATGGATCAAAGACTCATTTTGTCTTAGATTCTTTGATTCTCGGAGATGTGGGTTAGCTTTTTTTTGTAATTGATTTGGGCCTTATCCCATTTAGTAATTACTTGAAGCTCAATTTCATTCATCTAAACCCGAGAGGTCATCATGAACAGGATACTATTTATTCACAATCTCCACTATATTGTCTATTTCGACACAACCCTAGGTTCTCGTCGCAAACCCCGTTGTCTCTTGTCCTTTGCACCTCTCCTCCTCACCTGAGAATCAATCTCTGACGACTAACCTGATGACACCCACCAAATATCCTTCTCCCGACTGCAACTCGCCGGAGATCCTTCTAGATCTTCTCAAAGCAAACCTATAAAGTTCAAAATTAACCAAAAATTTCAAAAATTTCTCTTTATTGTGACGGTTCGGAGGTTCATCCCCAAATAACTACTTCTAACTTCTGCGGTAGCTCCTTTCTTTTTTACAAAACAATTGGTTTCAAATTCAAAAATTTACAGAAATTGTTTGAGGCGCCAAAAATTACATATACGGTTCTAATTACAATCAATCTCTCCGTAACATTTTTCTTATCTTCCATGAAAGTTTAAGGTGGATGATTATGAACAAATTAATCCACTAAAATAAAATCCTTCAAAGTATTCATTAAGAAAAGAAAATGTTTAAAACAAAGATCGTCTGAAATATTAAAAAGTAAAAGAAAAAAAATTACGATATCCAGCCTAATCCTTTCTATATTTAGCTGGTTTCTTGTCGGCCTAATTTTCTTTCCTACGAAACCCTATCCATCCCGAAGGAAAGAAAATAATTATTAAACCCCATACCGTAATGTATTTTAAGTGGATGTAATGTCTCCACGTGCCGCATTCCAATTCGTTAACAAATAATGTGCCTTCTCTATCTGACTGGACATGACAGATCATCTTAAGCAAATCAAATACCCAACTCTCACACATTCTCAAACTTTAGTTCCAAAATCTTCAAAGATCGAGAGAGAGAGATTTTTGAAAGAAACAAAGCACAGAGTAGAGAGACACGTTAATGGGATTCGGCTTAGAGAGCATCAAATCAATCTCCGGCGGGTGGGGCGCGGCGGCGCGTTCCTGCGACGCTTGTAAATCGGTAGCCGCCGCCGTGTTCTGTCGAGTTGACTCAGCTTTCTTATGCATCACTTGTGACACAAGGATCCACTCCTTCACGCGCCATGGGCGCGTGTGGGTTTGCGAAGTCTGCGAACAAGCTCCCGCCTCCGTCACCTGCAAAGCCGACGCCGCCGGGCTCTGCGTCACCTGCGATTCCGACATCCACTCGGCTAATCCACTCGCTAGCCGCCATGAACGTGTTCCCGTCGAACCTTTCTTCGACTCCGCCGAACCCGCCGTCGCGAAGATCTCAGCTTCGACGTTTGGGATCCTCGGGGCATCTGCCACCGTCGATTTAACTGCCGTTCCGATGATAGGTAACTCCGATGATCTCGGTTTGTGCCCGTGGCTTCTCCCTAATGATTTCAACGAACCGGCTAAAATCGAAATCGGAGCCCAAACCCAAACCGGTGAAATGAAATCAACCGATTTCATGTTTTCTGATTTCGATCGACTCATCGATTTCGAGTACCCAAACTCTTTCAATCATAACAGCGCCGGAGCTGACAGCTTAGTCCCGGTTCAGACGAAAACAGAGCCGCTTCCAGTAACTAACAACGATCACTGCTTCGACATAGATTTCTGTAAATCAAAGCTCTCTGCTTTCACCTACTCAACTCAATCAATCAGCCACAGTGTAAATTCACTCCCTCAAATTCCGTTAATTTCAATCACAAAATCTCTGAAATTCACAAAAATTGACTTTGGTTTGGATTTTGTAATTTCAGCTATCGACTTCGTCACTCGAATACGGCGTGGTTCCTGACGGAAACAACCCTGTCTCAGAAATCTCAATTCCGTTTAGCCGGAGCATGACCGGCGATCAAACGAGCTCCGTGACGAACCAGCAATTCTGTGCTGGGATGGACAGGGAGGCTAGGGTTTTGAGGTACAGAGAGAAGCGAAAGAACAGGAAATTCGAGAAGACGATCCGTTACGCGTCGAGAAAAGCCTACGCAGAGTCACGGCCAAGGATCAAAGGTCGTTTCGCGAAACGGACAGAGTCTGAAAACGACGACGTTTTCCTTAGCCACGTGTACGCTTCAGCCGCTCAGTACGGTGTTGTACCAACCTTCTGATTCTCGTCTTTGTGATTGAATCAGGCAAAATTCTATCGTCGATTGCCTTGGGTGTATTATAATTATAGTGAGTCTTACCGTAGACAAACAACCTTATCCTCTACAGCTCCACCGTTTACTCTTTTTTACTCTCACTGCCACTGCCACTCACTGTAAGGCTGTAACTTTTTTTTTTCTTCTATTTATGTAAGCTTATTTTTATTCAGCAAAATGTTATAAAATCATAATTTGGTAAAAACGAATTATCCTATTGGTCGATGTTGACTTGTCGCTATAGATTGTTGACGTGCGTGTATTATATATTGCATAAAGATTAGGTGGAGTTTGGTTTCTTAATTGTTTAGTTACGTTGCATAAGCTGTATTCATTCTATAAAAATATGAATTAGAGATTAAAAAAAAAATAGCCAGGACCTAGAAAAAAAGAGATAAAAAATAGCAAAAAATTTTAGGTCAATAAAATTGCACACCTATTTGGAATAAAAAAATAGTAGTATCTTCTTCTTTTTGTATATTCCAATATATCTGGAACTTTCGCAGAGTTGTAGACTAAAAGATTCCAATTAAATGAAGTAATGAAGACAAGTTGTTTTTGTGGAAATTGGAAGAGAAAAAGGAAGATTTTAATTGATGGTTTTGTCCGAAACTACATAAACTTTGCCTTTTGGGTTTCTGTAGAGCCAATCTTTATCTCTTTATGCAAAAACGTGATTATTGTCAGATAAAGTCTAAGTCAATTGGAACCATGATAATTTGTCGTTATTGATCGGTGATCTATGGTATCTCGAATAGTCATTAGATATGATTCTATTAATGTGCGGAGTCCTCGAGTTTTTCACTGATTTTGCAATATATATATATATATATATACACTATATATTATCATTTGTCCAACCATTCAACATGCGTTTTCTTTTCTTTCATTCTAACATATTTTCTGTCACCTTTTTGGGTAGGCTGATGGTTCCTAGGTAGTTATGAGGTATGTCTTAATCTTTCTAGATCCAGGATTAGCAGATCAATTATATCCTATAAATTAAGAAAAATATTACCATCATGCACTCAAAACATTTTCTTAATAAAATGATAAAGGTTGTACTTACCATCCCACGAAAATTTATGCTATTTTCATGATTATGAAACAAATACAACCTTATTTTTTAATACAAATTAAGAAGATTTATTTTCATAATAACCATTAGTTGGTAGTACATTATTGAGTAAGTTACTTGGTAGTACATTATGAAGTAAGTTACTTGATAGTACTTGTGAGTTTAGACCCAATCCGATCAAGTTTGATATGAACCTATTGAGGGAGCCAGAGTCTTCCTCTCATGGCTTATACACCCCCTCAAACCTATGCCAAGAGGAGAATCGACTCAAATTTTGAATTGCAAATCAAAGAGATATCAATTAAAGCTTTGTTGGAATTTGTTGAACGATTAAAGCTTTGAGAACTACATGCTTATGCACACAGTGGAATTCAGTCTCAAATGCTTTGTCCGATTGTGTAAAACTGGATTCGTTTTGAAATACACAACTAACATATTGCGACACTAGAATTTTGGTATTACGGGTTGAGAGATTTTCATTTCGCCAAGAAAAAACAAATCCACTTTAGTTCAGTGATAATGATAGAGAGTGTGCGGTATTCCGCTTCTATCAAAGACATTGAGACTATGGGATGGCATTTTGTAGACCATGAAACTATGTTCAACTCTAGGAATGTGCAAAAGCCACTAGTGGATCGTCTCGTGTTTTTACACTCGGTCCAATCATTGTCGATATATGTGCGAAGTGTAAAATTAATGGTGGGGATGAATTTTTATTATCAAAATCAAAATTATTTGTGACAAATTGTAATATTTTATCGGTGAAGACTAAACCTTGACAATGTTCTTTATAAATTCAGTTATAGAAAGGGGTAAAAATTTTAATCTCAAAGGATGTAAATAAAGAGAGGTTTCTACAAGTTATTTCAAAACCAATAATAATGAATAAATTGACACATATCATTATATATTAATGTAGATATTTTATCTCATTTTCCATGTAAGATTCTTAGCTCAATTTTCTAAACTCACGCATGCTCTGAACTCTAGATTTTACATTTTTATAAGCAGGTGCTTTTATGAAATCTATATCAAGTTTCGTGAAAATGTAAAATACCCATGATCAATAATTTAGAATTGCAATAGTTGAATGCGACCTCTGCCGTCCAAGTGGGTTTAGAGACCTTGATGCAAAGGGCATTTTAGGCATGATATTGATTTGGGAGGTAGCTTAAGATTTCCAAATAGTGGCTACGAATGCTTAGGCTTTGGGGCCACATATTGCACACTCATAATAACGTTAATAATAGCGCATTAAAGCAAAAGTCTTGACAATACATAGAACTAAAGTTTGATTTATTAAACAAAAAACAAAGAATTAAAAGTTTGATGTTGAGTGTCACGAATAAATTGGGCAAGTGTGGTGGTTTTCCTCCAATTAACCCTGGATTAAGTTCGTTAGGTGAATTCTACCAAACTAATTGTCTATTATATATTAATCATATGATTATGTAGTCTTATTATGTTGAATCTAATTTTGTAAACGCATTTATATGTTTGCATGATAACGTGTATAACTCGTGTTTACATGTATAGTTCATTGTATTTGTAGTCATTTTAGATCGTCTATTTTTGTAAAAACACCTTGGATTTATATTAAAATCGAAAAAAACGAAGCAGATCTGAATATGTAATTTAGGTCCAAATATTATTTTGCAGCAACATAGATTAAGTTACACATCTATGAAAAAAAACTCAATATTGAACGATATGCGTATGTTTGATTGGCATCTTATAGTTATTTAATTCAGTTAAAGTGTATTTTTCTGAAAATTGTTCTTACATAATTATTTTTGAAAATATCATATAAATATCTTAATATCTATAGCGAGATTCCAACGAATTTACATCAAAATCTTTAAAAAAACTTACTTTTTTCAATAATAACATTTCAAACTTTATACTCATAACTTCTCTCAATATGGAACCAAATTTTATTTATATTTTTACCCGACGTAAACTAATTAATCCTTGACGATATTTATTCGAACTAGGATGCAAATTAAGATATTCTCTCGAAGATACTAAATCACTAGACTACCTACACTTGGTAACTCACATATTTTTCGCCCGTTAATAACATTACAAGATTGGTGACACAGTGTACACTCTAGCTATGGTGAAATGCTTATATATAATTCATTTATGGAAAATAAAGACAACTATAGTCATCGAGCGTCTATAACTACAAGTGATAATAACTTTTATAATCATGACTCGTGAGTTTTGAAAACTTTTTTCTTTTGTCAAACCGAGCAATCTTTAAACTGTGTGAACTCTCACCAATGTTATGTAAAAAGAGGTAATAAAGTGGCGGGTATGTCACATTTAAAGGGAGAAAAACTTGTTAACAGTTGAATCAATAAATTGGAAGGAAACAAGAAAAAGATGGTAATAATATGTTGACTCCTTGAAAGTGGGACCTACGTGGCCCAAAAGAAAGGTAGGACCTACGTGGCCCAACGGACTGGGTCGAAGTCGTAGAGGGGGACAAGTGGCGGGTCCGACCACACCCTAACCACGTGCATCGCCGGCCCAAGGCCTGGTCTCGTGGTCCACTTCTGCACCTTAATCCTATCCTAACTGTATCCATCTTCCACTTGATAAAACATTTTAAATGCAAATAAAAAAACCAACAAAAAGAACTAATATATATCAGGGTTTAATTGTTTTGACATTGTCTAGCTGTTTTTCTTTAATTTTAGTTAAATACAATTCAGCACCAAAAAAAGTTTTGGCTTCGACGCCAATTTGTTTTTAACTTGTTAATCTCAATCGATGTATTGTTATTTCCTGTTATAAGATATGTTTTTATTTTTTGTAAAGCTGTTATAAGATATGTTCTAAGATATGTTACTACAAAATTTAACAAAAAAAAAGCTGTTACCATTTATGTCCTACTACTATTGCTTTCTTTTCTTATTGGATTAAAGTGCTACTGCTTTTTTTCTTTCACGATATCATTTTTATCGATAACGACAAATATATTTAATAATCTACAGTTTTAAGTTATTTTAGATAGCCGACAAGAAAAAGAGTTATATTCCTTTTATACACTTGTAACAAATGTGTTTTGTTCTAATTAGCGTTAGTTACCTAAACGCTACGGAGCTATTCTACAGTGACAACGCCATAATCACTTCCACAATTTAATGGTCCGATTATTTATCGCCTGACATTACATGGCTTACTAATCCTTAATTAATTTTCGCATGGCAGATTTATTATAAAAAAAAATCATATAGACATCTGGCCTAAAATTTGTGAGCTCAACTTATGTTTAGTCAAAATCAAGTTTAGAAGATTTTTAACACTAAAAACCTAACTTATTTCTATAAATTGTGACTCTGATATATAATGGATGAATCCCTTAAAGATCTCATAAAATACAAGAGAATGAAAATCTAAAAACAACACAAGATACTGATAAAAGAATATCAAAAGGAAGAGTCCAAAGGGACATCATATCCAAAAATCGTAGAGTAATCATCCCATTCATCATTATCAACATCGTCATTAGTCATATCCTTAGGCATCCTCCAGCTCTTTGCAATCTCAGCCTCATTCCCATTTGTGAGCAACTCCAATACCTTTCATTACAAAATATAAATCACAAACAAATTTCCTTTAAATTCCTTTTTTTGTTCTTTGTTTTGATTACGATCGATACAAACATAATTAACATGTAACCAACCTGAGTCATGGTGGGTCGTAATATCGGCGATTGTTGAACACAATGTGAAGCTGTTAGGACAAGCCTATTCATTTGCTGATCGTCGTACTTATCTTGCAATTTCGGGTCAACCAATTCTCTTGTGTTACCTGTCTCCATGGATGGCTTTGCCTATTCATCATTAACTTATTTTCATCAATATGGCAATCAATAGTAGAAATTTCATGTTCGAAATAAAATATATCTAAAGTAATACGTAAGAGATATAAGTTAATCTATTTATTGTCGGTTTTGAGTTAAAATCCTGTTGAACCTTAATAACCTATCATTGATTTATGTATAAAGAAAATTAGAGTATTTTTCGGCTATGTGACTAGAAGGCATACAAGTAGGTATGACTAGAAATATACCCATAACATAATATGTTTTTGAGAGGGATTAACCGGTCTTCTCCCGCTTATAATCTCTAGAAGGAGAATACCGAATGCGTAGATGTCGGTTTTCTCGTCGACAGTTCCTTGCATTAAGGACTCAGGTGCTAGATAACCGAATGTTCCTTCAACTGGTACAACAGCATGGTGAGTCCATTTGTTAGGAAGCCACTTCGCCAATCCAAAATCAGTTATCTACACAAAAATAAAAACCACATCAAATTTTTACACACACATACATATGTATATATATATAAACCGAATCCGAATTGCTTTTGTGACAAAAAGGTAACCTGTGGTTCGTAATCGGGTCCAAGTAATACGTTGGAAGATTTGATATCACGGTGAATAATTCGATGATTGCAACGTTTGTGAAGATAATGAAGCCCTCGAGCAACTCCTACCGCAATCTTGTACCGTATAGGCCAATCCAACGACCTGTTCTCATTCTCTGTTCCAATTTTAACAAGCATAAATTACAAAACCAAATCAATGATAAAAATGTCCATTGTAATTACAAACATAAAAGTCATGTGAAGTTAGGTTACCGTGCAGCGCGGAGTACAAGTTTCCATTCTCAGAGAATCTGAAGACAAGATAGAGACCTCTCTCAACACAACAACCTAAGAGAAGAGCTGTGTTGGGATGAGATACATGACTTATGATTCCGAGTTCTGTAAGAAACTCTTTCTCCTTGTTCATGTCACCACACTCCTTGGCTAATCTCTTTATTGCGATTCTTCTTCCATCCCATAGATCTCCTCTGTATACCTCAGAGTATCCTCCTATGCCTACTATGTTATCTGCAACTCAACCGAAAACTTAAATTAAGATATTATTTCATAATTGCCAAAAGTTTCAATCTTTTTGTGTTGGGTTGATGCATTTGATCCAAAATTTAAAGATTTGATCTTTCTAATATCCTCACCTTGATGAAAATCATTTGTGGCTTTAGAGATCTCATTGTAAGTGAAGCATTGAATATGAGGTTGTGGTTTAGGGTTGTTCTTAGATTCATTTCCTCTCCATTTCCTTAGAGGAGAGTTCATGAGAAGAGAATATATAAATCTAAATGGAGACATTGGCTTGTGTTTAAGTTTATCTGAAGGTGAAGCGAAGCTAGAAGAGAGCATTGAGCCATTGAAACTTGAAGCATCATCACCCAAGGAGCTAATCGAATCTCTCTCTCTCGCACTTAGGACACTGCGCGGAGAGTATTTTTCACTCTTTGTCTCTGAAGAATATAACATATATAATAAGTGGATGAATTCGCTACACAAAATTTAGTACTAAAGTTAATAATTTGATCTAACCTCGAGAAATCGAGGAGTTGGAAAAGCAATCGTTATACAGTTTTCTCTTATTTCCGACTAAAACAACCGAGCAGCTTGATGGAGCAAAGTCAGAGACATACCTTGTGATCTCATTCCATATCCTAGAAGAAGAAAAAGAAACCAAATGAATTATTACAATGATAATGATCTGGATCATTGGTTATACACGATATCAGAAATATCTTGTTTACTTACCTGAATTGGTGACTGGTCGGTCGGGAAAGAACAAGATAGTGAGTAGAATTTGACTTGATTTCATCGAGTAATCCTCTTCCGATGTTTGAGCTAAATCCTACCTTAGCTTCCAAATTTACCTATTAAGTTTCAGAAATCAATTTTAGATATATTAAATATGTGATCGGTGAATACTTAGTTTTTAAGAATATATGGTTAATATTATAATAACAGTAAATATTGGGCAGATTTGTAATAAAGTAATACTTAAACTTAAACTGGGAAATCACACGCGCGTTTCCCACTGATTCGAAAGCGAAATCAATTTTTCTTTCTTGTTCTCACAGAAAAACTACAGGGCTTCATTGGGCTTTTCTTGGCAAAGAAAAAAAATTGGGCTTTGCATAACCATTTATATCTTTTTTCCAAAATTCGATTAAAACAAATTTATATATATATATATATATATAGTTTAATGAGTGTTTAAAAAAGTTAAAAAAAAAAAAAGTTTGATGGGTTTGGGATTCATTCTAAGAAAACATATTTTTAAATTTAATCAATCTTTAAGAGATTATAACCCTTGAATTTTCGGATCCCTTTTATAGTTTCAGGTTGAATTGAATTTCTCCTAATCCTGGCAGAACAGTATAGATTCATAACTTTTCTCATTAAAGCACTCTAATTTCGGGTTAAGTTTGGTTTAGAATCCTCTTACGCCAAACTAGAGAGAGATAACGAAAGTGGTCGTACTTGGTTATTGCAGCAAGTGTAAGCGAACTCTCCAAGCATGGAGATAACATGAGCTTTGGCACGACGAATCAGACTCCTCTTCTTCTTCTTCATCGGTAACTTTTTCGGCTCTTCACCAACTGCAACAACAACAACATTATAATTTCTCAATTATAAAAAATGACATTTTTGTGCTGCGGAAATTAACACATGAACTCTTTGTGTTGCACCCTCTTTTACGTTAAAAGAAAACAGCGGAAATTAGGTCTATATATAGTATATACTAACAAAGAAGATATATACTAACCAAGAAGATGAAGAGCAACAATGGTATCACTCGGTTTAGCAAGAACATTGATGGCCCAAGATAGAACATTATGGCTCTCGTCTCGGTCCAACGAGATAGCCACAAGGATCTTGCTACTACCTTCTTCTGAGGAATATATCATTTGTATTGTCCCTTTGTTTTTTTGTCGCACTTTAATTAAGGTCGGAAAATTTGAGAACACAATGATTCTATACACTTAGAAGAAGGAGATACAAGTGTTTTTGTTTATTGGGAGATGAGTAAGAAGAAGAGAGACGTTTCGAGATAAATAAAGAGTGTGGAAAAGGGATGATCATTGCATGAGATAATGCTGTGTATATGAGTCTTGACGAAGAAGCATAAACCGCCAATGATATTATAATCAACTTATCTGCATATATATATATATATATATATATATATATATCATTTTTGGCACAATATTACTTAAGACTCGAAAGTTAAAGCCAAAATATATGATTTTTTTAATCAGTTTCAGTTTGCAAATTCTCAATTAGATTCCTAATTCTTAGTTTGAATTTGATGTAATGTTTGTACTTAATTTAAAATAAATATAATTTTATACTGTTAGATTCTTAATTTTGAGTATATATATATATAAAATTGAGTTTTAAATATGCTATGAAGTCAAAAGATTGAAAGATGGAGAAAAACACTAGAAACGGTTAACTAACTCTTGCAATAATTGTTTTAATTAGTTAGAACAATCAACAAAATGTTTATATTGAAAAATAGAGTTTACTGTAGGCAATGATGGGATTTGAAGTGAATGTGTGATTGGGTGATTTGTGATGTAAGCAAAGGCCAAAGGGGCAAGATGTGTCTGGTTGTTGTTTCAAAGTGGTCTCATCGCATGTTCTTAATTTTGTCTTCTTCTCAAAGCCATTGTCTCTCTTTGGCCTCTATTTTTCCTATTATATATCTGCTGATCTTGTTTATAAATCTAAATCATATAAATAATGATTAATGGTAGTTCGGGATCAATGATTTCAGAAAAATAAATAGGTAGCAAAAAGAATGAAATGAAAAATTGTTTTCAAAGGGTTGGTAGAGGGAAGTGTGAGCCATGAATGGCAATCCAAAAGAGGGAATGTATATAGTTAACTTTTTACAATGAATGAGACTTTGAGAAGACATTAAGTACACATTATTTAATAATATACAATATTTGAAAAAATGAATTAAAGTGTAATAATAATGATAGAGATTGGACCAAAAGATACTAGCAACAAACAAAGACGTTGAATCATATAATTACATGTGCAATTATGCACCCAAGATTACTTGGC
Organism: Euclidium syriacum; assembly: GCA_900116095.1. Taxonomy (NCBI): domain Eukaryota; kingdom Viridiplantae; phylum Streptophyta; class Magnoliopsida; order Brassicales; family Brassicaceae; genus Euclidium; species Euclidium syriacum. Next base: position 8,495,955 of record FPAK01000006.1, read on the forward strand.
TTTGTTTGTCTTATACTACACAACACTAACCTCCGTACACATCATACACGTGCATTTGATCTCTCTCGCTAAAGGGTTTTCTTTTCCGTTTAATGTTAATACTAAGGCTTGCAAAATTGCAATCCTAATCACTGATTAGTAATTAGTAATCAGAGTACAAGTTACAACGACGAAAATACAAGAGATGGATACAAAAGAAATACAAGAGAAGGGTACAAACACTAAAACAAAGCTGTGATGTCAAGATCAAAGGGAGGGAAGAGAGACAACATTAAAAATATGATCCTAAAAAACTCAAAATCCGAGAAATGTCTCGACAAGTATATAAATCTCATGAACACCACCAATCGCCAATCAGCTGGCGAAGGGAAAAGTGGGATAATCCAACACCACACGAGCTTGTAATAGGAATCATGGTTGCACCGAACACATCCACTGAGAGTTAAAATGTCATCCGATTTCGCAAGCACGCCTTGCTACAAAGTCTTCAAGATTCATAACCATGTCAATAGTGAAAGCCATAAAATCTAAGCAATAAAGGAGAGAGTTGTCAAAAGTCTCCAATCTGATATGTACTCGAGAACGAATGCCAAAACACTATCAATAACACCTTTCAATCTAATCAGTATCACAACCAACGGTGATATCTATATTGAGTATCAACCTGGGTAACAATACTTAACAGTGTACTACTCTAAACAGAGGCTAGAGAACTGATGCCAAAACTTCAAACAAACAGAGACAAAAACTTAGACCAATATATGACCAAGAAAAGGGATATAATTCCTCACATGAAATGGCAGTAAGCTTGTGCATTAGAGCATAGAGAAAATTCAGATTTGTGAAGATAGTAAATGTTACCCATAGACCAATGTTTTAAAACCGGATCGATGTGCTGGTCTGATCGGGTTAAACTGCGAATCAGAAGCATATTCGGGTTGGGTTGATCATCAAACCCAATGATAGTTGGATCAGTTAAAAAAACAGATTGGACAAAAAAACCGAAAATCAGCGATCCATTGAATCAAATTAAACCAAATTTTATAAAAAAAATTATTTATTTATGTTAATTAATTTTTATTTTCTAATCAATAAATACGGTTATACATTTTAAAATATTTATTAAAAATTATTTAACCTATCGTTAATGAGATTTAATATATATTACATTAATCTTTTACACTTTATTTCTCATATCGTAGTTCTCTTCTCTGATTTAGTGATTTTGTTTTTGATAAACTCATTCACGGTGAAATTGTAAATTTCGCTTCAAAGATTATAAAGTGTTTAATATATATGTGTGTTTTTTGAAGGTGATGAATATCTTTACAAAGAAAGATTAAATTTGCTACTATATCTTATCTTATTGTTGATTTAATATTCAAAAATTTTGAAGTATTTTTTAGTCATTGTTACACTTATTTAAAAATTTATGATTATTGAGGTTTCTTATTCAATATTCTGAATTTAATAATATATTATATTATTTTAAAATTATCATCAAATCCGGTCGGATCATATTAACCCACGATCCAAAAATTTTGTTGGTTAGATTGCCGGTCGCGTTTTAAATATTTTCGCGGACTTTCTTCACTTAAAGTCAGAGACCTCCACTAAAGCTCACTACTATTCCATCGTAACTCACTATACCAAGTAGCCCATAAGAAGCAGTTGAAAAGGTTTGACTTCTCTATTATCATATGAAAAGATGTTGAAATATTTGGTTATTTTATCAAAACGATTTTGGCCTAGCGTTGGATAAGATATTATATATCACCCACAACCAAGAGTTGTATTGAATATATTTAGAAATGATATTGCTTATCTAAATAACTATATATTTAGAGGTGAAACCAAAACTCATTTAGACTATAATGAAATATGGATTTTGGATCACTATATTCATGAAATCAATTTTTTGTTTGAGTATAATGTGAGTTTTCTCACTCTTTTAAGAATACTTAAATTCATAAACATCATATTAACTTTCGCTATTCTCCTCTAACAATTATGTAAAACCCTCACAATTTATTTCCATTGCGATATATGTTTAAGAAGGAAATTTGGATGGATCAAACATTCTCCAATTGTATTGCAGTTTGAATACCTTGAAAATTTCAAGTAACCACATGATGTATGTCTTGTTTGCTTCTTATTCAAAGGTTGGTAGATAAAAATTACTCGAGCTTAGGAAGTTCTAGTCGCCATCAGGTTCTCAGCTTCATAAAATCCTATGAATCTCTTGGAAAACTATCACAAATCATAAGTATTTAGGAGATGTAGGAACAAGAGATCTGAAGGATATTAATTTATCACTATTAGCAAAAAAAAAACTTAGAGATAAATGAATCAACCCACTTCTTTAATACTATCATAAAATGATACTATTTGAAGCAACATTGGGTACAAGACCTATCCATGCTTGGTAAAGCATCTTCAGAGGCACATGATTATTGAAATAAGGCACCAAATGGATCTTGGGGGTGTGGGAAGACTATCAAAATCTTTCAAGAATTTAGGCTACCGCTTAAGCTGTCTAGACTTTCTCGGCCTCTGGCACACATAGCTCCGCGTGAACTCACAATTCATAATCTCTTTATTTGAGGCACTATAAGATGGGAGCTACATGGAATGTTTCTTGCATAAGATGTAAACTGATCTATCTCATTGGACCACCAAATTTGCAAGTCTCTGACACCATTACATGTCTATATACAAGAGATGGGTCTTGCATTGTAAGTTAGATTATAATTTTCTTCTTCAAAGCTCTCTCACTACTAATGCTCATGTTCATCCTCCTTTAGCACCATATATAAAGAAATAACACACCAAGATCTGGTCACTATCTATTTTTCAAAAAATAAGTCAATTTTTGGTGGAAAACATCCCATCCCATTCCTCTTTACATGTTGCAGACGTTAACAGAGGGAGAAGGTGTGAGAATATCCCACCTCTGGAGTTAAGATGGGACATAACTAGTATATAATAGGGTTAAGGGTCAATCTACTTTGAGCCAATTGGTTTTAAGTTGGAAGCCTATGGAACTTAACATAGTATCAAAACCCGAACACACGCTGTCCGTTTCTAATTAACTATCTATCGATCCGACTCGATTAGTTTGATCATTCTACCTAATCCGGCCCGACCCATATAAGTCCGGCCAATCTAATCCTATATTGGGATTGTTTCGAGATTAATGGCTATAAGAGCCATTATCTCGAGACGGCGTGTGAGAATATTCTACATCAAGAGTTTAGATGAGACCTAACTAGTATATAATAGGGTTAATGGTCAATCCACTTTGAGCCAATTGGTTTTGAGTTGGAAGCCCATGGAACTTAACAAAAAGCTTCAAAATAAATCTTTAATGTTTATTATTTGGGAGGAGATTGAGATGTTCAATCATCTACTATTCCAATATAGAGTCACTCTAGAAATATGGGAATTGAGTCCACCAACCAGACCATTATGTGCCACATTTATCAATCAAAGTTTTGAGAGAATATTGAGACTCTTATGTCTCAAAAATCTAAGGAAAATCAACTTTTATGTATTTTTTGAGTTGGAGAATTTAAAACTTGAGGAATAATATTATTTTTAAATGGAAACATGTTTGGATTCCTCATTTGCTCAGCTCTGCTATGATAGATTATTATATTTGGCATGAAGCTTATAGTACTTTTACAACCAAAACAGGACTAGAGAACATGGTTTCTCAAACTATATTCGATACCTCTATCTACTTGGTGATTCATGTGTTTTGATATGACATATCCATGAATTTGTTAGGTACTCATGGACATTATTAAGCTGAAGGCTTTGCGTCAATCCTATCGATTATCAGTCATCTTCATACGGAAGGAAAAGCATTAGTTCATGTTCTAGCCCATATCACACGCTTGTATTACCGTTAGGTATTCATATATGGAGACCATCATAGTCTTTATGAACATTTTCATACCAACCTTGTGCAAGATATATCTAGTAGATATCTTGATATTAGTTCATATCTATCTGATATATCTTAGTGGTGTAGTTCTCCAAACGTCTTTACTTTCATGTATGTCTGCATATCAGCTCTACACCAAATTGACTAACTTGTCCAAAATGTTTTTTTTTTGGCTCAAACTCAATATGCTATAATTGGTTGTAATCTGATCATTTATACTGGTTTTTCCTATGAAATAAGATATTGACGAAAAAAAGAAAAGAAAGAGTTCTCTGCAATTTTTAATTTTTAATTTATCACTATGGATATATATACAGTTTTAGTTTAATCAAACAGATCGATAAATGTTGGCCAAAAATTTTGTGCGAGGGAATTAGCGATCCAATAACCAAATAACTGTAATGTATTGAAAAGATGGTCCAAACTCTTTATAACATCTACATCGGGCTCATATGTCATATCCGATTTTAAGGATAGCAAATGATAGGCAGCATAAGACGTGGGCCTTAAACTTTAAATAATCTCTGTTTCGATAAAAAAAACAATACAATATTTTATGCAACTAGGAAAAATATAATAATAACCTATTTGACAACAGATCAGCTAGACAACTATTCATAAGATTTTAAATTAAAAGATTTATAGTTAGAATTCCATTTAAATTGCATGATATCAGAATATAGATGAATGTATATTTAAAGAAAGCATAGGTTCGAAGTTATAGAGAATTAGAAACCTAGCTAGGGCCTAGTGAGTACAAGATAAGAAGATAGCCAAGAAAAAACGAAACCAAGGGACGTTAACGTCTTTTTCGTTTTTTCTCGGAATTTAGAAATATTCCTTAAATATGTATTATGTCCTGATAGAAATTATGCTAAAGGTCATTAGATTGATTGAAGCTCTAAACTGCTTCACAACGCCGCATCAGAGAGACACCTAAGAGAATTCATATCACAGTATCTCCTGCATGTGCCTTCACACGTGCCTTTGGTTCCTCCTTTCATTCTTTTTTTCACCTGAAGACATTTTCTCTATTCCAATCTTCCTCTGCAAATTGGTTTTTGTTTTTGAACCACTTGTCACGGTTCTGTAACTAATCCCACAAAAAAAAAAAGACATAAACTGGTCCATAACATAACACTTCAACTTTCGGCCACGATTTTTTTGTTTTCCTTCATGTTATAATCTTTACCTGAACGCGAAAAAAAAAAAAAAACAATGGTGGCTTTTATCATATTTCTTTATGTAATCACAATTTATTTTTATATAATGACAAATTTTCCATTTAAATTCCCAATTAGTGTTTTTAATTTCCATTAGCAGTTGGAAAAATCACATATATAGTTACAAATTTTCCATTCGAAGTCTCTGAAATTTACATTTTGTTTTTTTCCCGGATTGTCCGTCATGACCCAGAAATGGAACAAAACTGAATTACGAACTCATAACTAATAAATGCAATAAATTAACTACATCATTAATCAGAACCCCTCCTAATAATCCAAATCCCAATTCCATATTCACCAAATTTTTCGCCACCGTGAGAGATTCAGATTATCTAGACTTATCGATCATATAGAGATCTGACCCGAGCCGAATACCCGACGCAACCGGGTCAGATCCAAACAGTTCTGAAAAAAACTGTTTACAATAGAAGGCTCCTCTGTTTTTTTCTTCACTTCCTCTGTTTTTTGTTCTCAATGTGTCCCACCGTTATTTACACTACTCCGCCGCCCCACCTGATCACCACTCTCCACCTTATCATCATCGTCATCGTCATCATCGTCGCAAGTACAGCTTTTTTCCACCGGCGTGGCCAAGTACGTGGGTTTAACATCTCCGGCCATAATTACCAAAAACTTCTCTGGCAAAGCTACAGGCTTCATCGCAGCCTTGTCGGGTTTTCCATCTCCGGCTTCAAGATCTCTGTCTCTGCTTTGGTTTTCTTCGCCGTCGAGATAACCGGAGAGACGCCAGTAAGAGCAAGCGAGGATTAGAAGAGCAAAAGCGATGAGACCAAGCATCGCAGCTAAACCACCGAAGAGATAAGGAACCGGTGAATGCCACGGCGAGTGAGGTCCTCCCATGGCTGTTCTGTTTCCGCCGGCGTTTTCTCTCGGAGGGTAATATTGTCTTCCTTCCATTTTTTTTAATTAGACTGAGAAAATGAAAAAGAAAGACAGAAAAAAAAAATTGTTTTGAGTGTGTGTGTTTCTTTTTTGAAAAGAATGTGTTTTGGTGAGAGGAAGAGAAGTGTGATGAAGGGATTTATAGAAGAGAGGAAGCGAATTAACGTTGTGGATTGTGTGTGACGTATAGTTTTTAATTTATTATTATTATTTTCGTATGTGAGATTCTTTTTCATTCGTTTATATATTTATGTATTTTATAATGAGTGAGTTATAAGAAAAACAACGAATTCTGTTTATGTTTTATCAAATTAATGATTATATGGAGTCCTGACTACGTATGTATTGTTTTTGCCGTTTGCTAAACTAATTGAAATGATGTCATGTGTACAACATTTCTACGAATTACAGATATTTTAGATCAAACAAATGAATAGACCGTGATCCTTCTTTTCACTGAAATATATATTTAGATAGATTAGAGAGGTTTTTTTTTTTTGATAAGCGATAGATTAGAGAGGTTACATTTACAAAATTGTTAATGACACAATTTGTCCAAAGTCAAAAGGTCAAATTTATCCATCAATATTTTCAAAGAAAACTAACCCCTTCACCATGGAGAGACGTTTAATATGGTTTACAACTATAAATTAACCATCACCAAAAAGAATTAGCTAGAAGAGGAGGCTATCTCATTATCAAAAATTTATTTTAGCTATTACGGTTGATACAAAGTCCATAAGATTGTCTCAATCAAGATTAATAATATTTTTGGTTATGAGATGACCTCATCTATTAGCCAACTCTTACATCTAGTTGAACTTTCACAGCTAAAATACCAATGCAAGTTTAGAAACCAGGCCTTTAAAGGAAGGCTACACCTTTGGTCTATTCACTATTCCAACTAGATATGTGTTATCACAAGCAAAGACAACACCGTCCAATCTAAGGTTGAGAAACTTCTTGTCTTCACTTGTTCATAAAAGGACTGCACAACAGTTTCAAAAGAAGAAGATATGCTGAAAAAGGCCCTTCTAATGTGCATCAAAATTTTCTCTACTAATTTGTTTACCCAAGTTGCTTCTACCACATTATATAGCTTTTCCTAGTTGAGCTAATATTACATTTCAACTAATCCAAAGGAGGCTTTTACCATTGATTCAGAACGTGAACATGACCACTTCCACCTCCTCTATTATTTGATCTCCTTGTTGAGTTTGGAACCACTGGACTATTTCATTCTTGATCTTATTTACTAGCAAAAGAGATAAGATGGAGTTACCTTCAATCAAGATTTTTTTTTTTTTTCCCTTCCAAATATGCCAAATGACTAAAGGCATACTTCTTCAGGTCTTCTGGACAAGCAGTTTTGACTTCCCCTATTAGATTAGATGTGGAAAATTTGAGTGTAAAAATTATGAGTGAAAACCTCCTTCAGAGTTATGAATATCCGCCAAATCCTACATTTGTCTTCGAAATATTCAAGAAAACAATGCATGATTTAGAGTCTCACCCTCAAAACCACATATCTAACATATTGAATCCACATAGATACCTCTTCTAGCCAGATTCTCTGCCACTGGAATGTCACCATTGAGTAATTTCCACAGTCAAATCATTATTTTAGGGACGGTATTCAGTCCCTAAGTTAAGGATTTAAAGCCATTCAAAGAGAGGACATAAGCTTCTTGAATCAATTCCTTATTACCAGTTCGGGAGACTAGCCAACACCCTGTTTTCACTAAATAATCTCATGAATTTGTGAGCGTTGAAACCCTAAAACCTTCAAAATCTACATATGGTTTAGTCTTGAGAATCCTAATTATATCCTTTGGATAAAAGAGACTGGCCAACTTCTTAATATCCCAACTTTTACATATGACATTCAGTAACCAATGAACCAACAAATTTTGGTTAACCATGGGGATTTTCATTAGAGAAACAACATTTCTACCATTCTAGTCATGGATCTATCCACATTCTACGAGATTTACCATTACCCACATTCTACTTCAAGTCACCAACAGTTCCCCACAAAAAAATAATGCTTCTCCAACCAAAAGAAACCATCTTCCCAACTGAAGCAGAGACAAAGTAAGAATCCATGAACTACATACTTTTGATTCCTGCAAAGAGACATTCAAGATCCTATAAGAGTTTCCACGCTTGTTTATCAAACATGGCCCGATCAATACTTAAATTTTTCATACCTCTGAATCTCATTCCACCTAAGTGCTTAGGCATACATATTCTATTCTACTTAAGTTTTCAGGCATACATATTCTATTCCAACTAACCCAATGTAGCTTCCTATTATGTTTTACTACTGATGAGTGTCTATTTTGACGGTTTTAAGCCCACGTTCACGTTTTCTATAGGTTTTTAGCCTAAGTCCGTCATTTTCCTCTATATTTACGCATACTTATGGTAGTTTAGGCTTATTTTGCATTAAGATTCCAAATACCTGCATTTTCATTGCATATGTGCACTTTTTGGATTTTTAAGTAAAAAAAGGAGATGAAAGCGAGGCTTTAGAGCTGAAACAGGGTTAACCACATTTGGAACTAATCAACAAACACCAAAGAGGAGCCTTGATCATGGAAATTTGGAATTGGATTGGGAAATATCGAGAGATGCCCGAGGATATTCACTTGAGTCATCCAATGGAGGAGCCTCATGTATTAAAAGGAGCTGGATCCAGTACTTAAGATTTTTACTATATGGAATAGCATGTAGATATGTGAATGTAGGTCTAAACGACACTTGATTTGGCCTTGTAGAAGTGAAGATATAGAATACTGAAGTTGAAGCAACAAGCAAAGTGAAGAACAACTCGAGACAGCCCCTTGCGGATGGCAAAGGTAAGTAGTTGGGTGGAAAAATGAAGGCAAAACTGACCCATGAACAATATAGTGCCTTTCCAACGGCAAGGGTGGAGATCCCAGAGGCAAAACCGTTCTTGTCACCCAGAATCAGTTCCTCGCCGACAACACGAATTGAAATTCGACACTAGTCTTTGGTTTTTGACCATTTTTCCCATGCTACACTATTCATCTGTTATATAAATCATTCTATGTAATTAGGCTGAATTGATCTTTCTTTATGTGATGTTTTAGAGTTGTTTTAGGGTTTTTGACAGATTTGAGAGAGAAACTCTTGTTACATTCATGTCTTGATATCTATGTCATCTCTTTCCCTTTATATTATGCTTTTAATTTGTGTTTATGAACTGAGGCTCATGATGGTTAATCCCATGACATGTGTGAGTAATTGGGTTAATGGATCAAGGATGAGTTGATTTGAGTAGAAATTAGGTTGGGTTTTGGTTTCTCTAGGCTATATATCTAAGAAATTTATCATTTGGTTGTTCTTAATGTTTGATTGAAGATGTAAATCTTAATTAAGATATTAGGAAAACAAATGCATGCTAAGTGTTTGATGAAATTTTCCAACTAAAACTAAATGAAGAAACTAAGTTTAACCTAAGGGATTAGATGTTAGGATAGTTTGTGTGGTGTTTAGGATTAATCTTAAGGACATTTTATGATTCATTCGACAACTAATGTCATGAAAATGGATTAATTCAAATTGGAAACCTAAACTACTATATTTGTGCTTCAAAAGCTTATTAGAAATCAAAACCAATATACAGCTACCCTTATCATTAGACTCATGCCTTAATCCATGCCTTTAGTATCTAGTTTTATCATTCTTGCATCTAGTTGTCTTAATTTACTATCATTTATATTTCAGTTATTAAATGCATACTCTTTTAAATATTGTCATTTACGTTTAAGTCATTTAGCTTTTAGTTAACTTGAATTTCATATTTTTATTTCACTTTTCTTAGGACTAGTTTATTTATCAATCAATCAACTTAAAATACTATACTGATCTAGCTATTTACGATTTTGAATCGTCCTAACACCATTCTCCCGCCTCCTCGTGGATCGATACCCAAACTACCACATATCTACTTAATCACAAGTGTTAATGGGATAGTTTAGGAGTTTTACAAATGTATTGATAGTATGATTATGTTATTAACGACTAGCATACAAACCTATTCATCAACTGCTTCCCACTAGAAAATTTCCCAAGGCGTTTGTTAAATTGACTAATACTAACTTGGAGATTTTGAAGCATAAAGTATACAAGTATTGCTATACTTAATCAAATCGTCCTTGCAAGAAAATCCTTACTGACCATCCGAAACCTCTACCTTTTAGCTTGTCCTTGATATAACTTAAGAGCTTGACTATTGATCCAATAAGATATTAAGGGAGACCCATGTATGTCCTTGTTCCACCCTCATTTAATATGCCCCACATCTCCTTTATCAATAACATTTCTCTTGGTGCTTGATTTGGGTTCTAAAGTCAAATGAATATTTGTCCAAGTTAACTTGGCATGTTGCTTCTCCATTTACCTCTAAAATCTTCTTTGAGCTCACAATTCTTATTTGATGGTCTTACATAGGAAGAGTATATCATCTCCAAACATGAGATAGGATATAGCATAACCATCTTCATCAAACATCACTTCAGTAATGACTCTTTATTGCTCTGCTTTATTTAAAATATGCGAGACTCCGTCCATACATAGGAAAAACATGAATGGGGAAAAGGGAGGGTCTCTCTGTCTTAAACCTCATTGTGGAGAGACCATACAAAATGTATTAGGCTTCAATAAGTCAAGTAAGGGTCCATTTCCATGCGAAAAGATCAAATCATGCTCGAAGATAACCATGCCAAGTCCGTAATGATAAACCTGGACATAGGTGCGAATTATGAAGTTTTGAGAGTTTTAATCGATTTTGAAAGCTCGGTGAACGTAATATTCACTAAGACTTTGTAACAAATGGGCATAAAAATTAAAGGTACAAAGAGCTATTTATACTTTTCCAAGTTTTACTGGTGATTCCCCCACTTCACTCTGGGTTCATGAAGCTACAGTAGATTTTATGTTGGTAAATCTTCTGACACCTTATAATACTATTTTATGAACTCACTTGCTATATGCTATGAGGGTGGTCCCTTCCACCTACTATCAGTGCATGAAATTCCCGACTCTAAAAGGAATTGGGATAGTTAGAGAAAAACCACTTCCACCTAAGATTCTTTATGATAGGGATCAAAAGATGAAATTGTGGTAAATAAAAACCATATTCTCCACGCTAAAAAGTATGAGAGGTTACTAGCAATAGTCACAAACATATTATTGACTATGTTAGGAAAGATGGCTTAGGGAGAAAAACGTAAACAACGAGGTGGTTTGATCCTTTCAATGAGTCCATATTCAACTTGAATTTCTCAAGCACGACTACTAAAATCTAAGCCTTTTTGTGACTCCGCTAGGAAAGATGGGATTGTGAGAAAACTGTAAAACGACAAGATGGTTTAATCCCTCTAAAGGATATGTAGGCCAAATGCATAACACCTACTTAGATTACTTTACTTTCAAACCTCTCCCATAATTTACTAAAGTGAAACACAAATGCTACTTGGAAAGATAACCAAGATACTTGGGGTACTAGTTGAATTATTCATAATGAACAAAAACATGTAATTTGATTGGGTTAAATGCGTCAATATGACCGGGGTGCGAAAGCTACTTACCTAATACGGTAAGTCAGTTGTGCTTTAAAAGAATTTATGAACAAAGCTATAAACTCAATGTAATTACAAATAAAATAAAATGTTATAAAGGTTCAACTATTTAAATTTGTAATTAATAAGATCATAATGTATGCCAATCATTCGATCATATTATGACATATATAAGAAAAAAGTTTCATTTAAATTTGTAATTAATAAGATCATAATGTATGCCAATCATTCGATCATATTATGACATATATAAGAAAAAAGTTTCATTTAAATTTATACATATGGCTTAAATTGATGATGGTCCAAATTTTTAAAAATTTAATTCATTAACTTAATCATATTAGAAAAATGAATGTGTTACAGGAATACTGAAGTTAAATAGTTTTAGTTTATACATATTTTAATGATGCGTTTATGCAAATATTAAAATTTTTAGTTAATTAACCTAAACCTATTGAGAAAAAAATATTATATGAGTATTAAAAAAAACATTATAAAAATTGAAACCAAATTCAAATCATAAACCTAATAATCGGTAAAAGTAATACTACATATTGCCGAACTAAGTCAGAGTAGGCTTGGGTGAGCTTATGCGGATCCGAGATATTAGTCACTGTCAGATCTTTGCTCGGATTTTGAATCGGCTTTCCTCGTCTTCTCTGTTTCAAGACAAGCAGCGGCAGCCATAGGTGGTTCTACAGTCAACGGCGGTCATGACCATTTGATTGGAGTGAACGTTTCTCCGGTTTCATATCCAAGTTCAAGGGTATTTAGATATGCCGTTTTCCCCTCGAATGCTAGTTCAGGTCCGGCAAGTGTACAATTTTTATCGGCTTATCCGCTTGTTCGTGGTGATTCTAGTGATCGCTCGTGAGCTCTGCGGTTGGTAGTGAAGGTAGTGGTTGTTAAGGTGTAGCTAGTGTAGTCCGGTTGGTATGTTTGACAACAACGGGTTACTACGGCTCTGCTCTTATACAGCTTTATCTTTAAGACTAGTTCTTGGTCGGTCCGGTGTTTGGTAATGATAGCAGTCCGGTCGGTCTCCTTGACCACTACGGGTTGTTTGACTCTACTGGATCTTGCCTTAGTTTTTAGTTAGATTTGCCTCTTTTATGTGTTTCGTTTTTCTGTGTTTCATTTTCTAGTGGTTATGCTTCATTCTTGATGATTTAGGATTGGTTAGGTTTGCTCTTCTTAGTTTTTTGTCGATGTTTCCTAAAGGCTCTTTCGACTTGTGTCTTCACCTTCTCAAGTTTGGTGAATCGATTGATGCTGGCTAGAGATAGTCTCCTCTATACAATTATTTGTCAGATTAGGCATTTGTCTGATAGACTAGCACATCTTGCATTTAGGTCTCAAGACGATAGTGTTCGGTTCTTGTGATCTGCTGGTGACGCTTCAGGATTTATCCGTGTGATTTTTTCCCGTCCCTTTGGGGAATGTGTAGCAACTTTTATTAGGTTTTCAAAAGTGTGGCAGAGGACATTTATATTCAAAGGTTCAGTTATTATTGGCGGATTCTGACGATGATTTTCCGTCTCTACGGTTCTTTTTAATGGAATATTGGCAAGAAGAATTAAGAATTCATGTCTAAACTCTCAATTATTGGTTTGTAGTTTTGTAGTTCTTTATTCTATCGTTGTTGTATCAATGTTTTTTCTTGAACTGTCTCGGAAGGGACCTTAGGATTCGGGAAAGGTTTCGTCCTTGTCTCGCATATGTTGTATCTTTTTTAACAGAAAATCAATGATAATCAGAATTTCAATAGAACTAGAAATATTTATCGATATTATTATAATATAAAGTTTGATATCACAAACTTAATAATTAACATAAGTGAAACTTTAGTCAGTCGATAAACGCAAAATTATTTTTTCTAATTAGTTTTTATGTCGATTTGGAGAAAGGGAAATCAAATATGAATTTAAAAAAATTTAGGTCTATATCCGTAAATAAGGGTACATGTATATCGTATACGTATTGTGAAACGTGTAATAGAACATACGTTGGTTAGGACTTAGGTGATTAGTTGGGACCCAAATTAAGGTGGTCCGTTTCTTAATTAGTATCCTTAACTACTTTAATCTTAATCAGTGGATAATGTCATCAAATATCTTCGATTCAATCATACTTTGAGGATAACAAAGCAAATAAAATATAGGTAATCATTTATTGTAACACTTAAACACTGTTTTAGATAATTAACAACCATTAACATAGTGTCGAATCCACTCAAATTACCTCGGGATAAAATATTGCATGACTTTAAGAAATATCTTCTGAATAATTAATTATGCTACCCTCCAATAGTCTCAGTGACGAGTCAAGCAGCTAAAGACACCTACTCAGATTTATAATTCAAAACATGAAACAAAAAGAAACCCAATAATTGATGGTAAGATAAATTAAGAACCCTCTGAGGAAGAGTGATGGTTTAAGAGAGAAAAGGAAATAAGAAAAGGACAAGAGACTGGCCGAAAACGGTTCCGTTAAAGCCGCTATATTTAGGTCAGCGATGCAAACGTGAAGGGATGGCCGCAAACGTGAAGGGATGGCCGCAAACGTTGTAACCGTTAACGCCAAACAAGCAAAGTGAACGTTACCTAAAACAACTAAAAATACATGTTCTTTTTTTCTGGGGGGTCTTTTCTAAAAAATACATGTTCAATAACGTTTTTATTGCTTCAAGTTCGGCTACATATTAATAGCCAACACTATTGCAACTCGAACATCTTAATTTTAATCAATCAACGGAATTTCATATATCCTAACAAAAAACCAATGTTTAACGATGTACACGTCTGAAAAAAAAATCATGTAAAGTTTATTACAGAGATTAAGAATTCATTTGATTTTAAACTTTTTCCAAAATAAACACATTATTAAATATTATATTAAAAAAATCAACCAATAACAAATTTAACTGAAGAATACTAATAGTCACCACCAAAGTATATAAACATAACTATTTTGTATGAAAACTAAAAACATTTAATAATTTGAGACAAATTTATTTTCTTAAATATGATTTATTTTGAGAAAGAGATATATAATATGTGTATAATTGTTATTGTCTTATCTAATTTTGTCAAATTTTACACTGACTCAACTCAAAACAAGAATTTTTTTATTAATTTATCGTGTTTATTAATTTATAAAGTTTCTACTCTATATATCTATATAGATGATAAGAATATATAGTATAGGGATTAAATACTTAAGCTGTCACCATATCTAAGACTATATCAATATTCTTATAATGCATGTAGTTAACATAAGAAAATAACCAAACAAAAAGTCAAGATTAAAAGTTGTCTTTGATTATTATTACTAGAAAATCTGAAAATTTTCAATCTAAATTGAAATCAAAAAGTCGAGATTAAAACGGCAACCAAATTTTTGGGTTCTTTTGTATAATTGAGTTTATTTGTTATGAAGGAATATTGTCTGCCTTTGACTATAAGTAGATGTACAGGCTGTGATCTTAAAACTGAGGAGCATATCAAGTAAAATTTTAAGAAAAAATTTGGTAAAATATTCGCGTATTCAAATTTTATAGAATGTTGTATGTTCGTTTAAGATAACAAAAATATAGATTTTCTTTTTGAAAACTTTCATATGTCCAAACAATTTTTTTCTTACATAAATGGATAAATAGTCAAGTTCGCGAGGTGAGAAATAACAGTTATCTTTTAGGCTTGGTCGATAACATATCGATACCTAATTTGAAGTATGGTGAGGTACAAGAAATATCAATTCTTAAAGTTGGGTTAAAACTTTTAATGTAAATGGGACTATAGAAGCTTCAAAAAGAGGTCGGGGAGATGTTAAAATTTTTGATGAACTATTTTCCTCTTTAGAAGTGTTTTATGCAAGTATAGTATATGTATTGGCTGGTAAAAATGATCTCTACAATTGTTTGTTCATTTGAACCAATCTTTCGTCTTTTTGACATGGGATTTGAGATCTTGTCTAGTGTTTAATGAAATATTTAAGACATTCAATTTGAATCGAAAACATCTAATTACAAAATATCTAAAAATGAATTAACAACATGAATAACAATAATTAAAAAGAACTATAGGAAACTGAAAATAGAAAAAAAAATCAATGAAATAATTAGATCTATATAGGGTCTAAATGATAACCGCTGAATCTAGTTGAATTTTTTTTTGATTTCTGGTTGAATCTAGCGAAATAAATTAAAACTTAAATGGTAACAGCTGAATATGGTATAATTTTTTAAAGAAAAAAAAACTTAAATAACATGAAAAAATTATATTGGACAATAATAACACACGAAGTTTTGTAATTCCAAAAATACCATTAATGAAACTATTTTTTGTGGTATTTTTAAAATTCTAGGACTCCTTCCCGAATTAATGTTTTTCTATCCGAATAGTGTTTTTTCCTTCCCGAATTGTATTTTTGAAAATTTTGTAAGGAAAAAAACAATTTAGGAAAATCTTCCCTAATCAGTGTATTATAGTCAATTTCCCGTTTTAAAACTAATTAACTAAATTATCATACATAATTATCTAATATATCATAATTATAGAAACTATGAAAAATATTATTCATAAATTAATATATTAATATAAAATTTATTTATGGTTTGTTTTTGCTATTTAAATTGTGAAGTTTTTATGGTCTATTTAGTTTTGAGAAAAAAAAACACAACTATAGATTGAAATGGTTCGGTTTAATATGTTTTTCTCAAAACGGTATGCATAATTCTAATTTTTACATGGTCTGGACGTAAAAAATCCGAACCTGAACCGTATCCGCATGGACTTTATGTTTTTTTCTTATATCCGAATAGACCCGAACCTGACACAACCCTAACCGCACCCGACTCGAGTTTTAGTAATATTTAAATGAAACCTATAAGTCTAAATCCATAAACTCAGAAAAAATAATTCAAACCAAACTCGATTGGGTACCGAATGCCCATTTGTACTCTTTAGTTTGTTTAAAACAAAATTTAAAAAAATCTTAAGAAAAAAAGGAAGAATTGTTAATTCAATCCAAATGGTATCGGGGAATTTTTTTTCTCTTTTCACGTTCCACCAAGATTCCTCCACTTCTTATACACTATTTAGTACCATAGCTTAGGAGATTCTTAAGTTCAAAAAAAAAAAATGCTTAGGAGATTCTTTTGGGATAGAGTAGAAATTGTGGTGTGTTATTGCTTACACCTTTAACTACTAGAGGAAAGGAGTGGTGTTTTAACACCTTGTAATTAGAACCATATTTAACCTCTCAATGATATTCAGATAAAAAACAAAAAACAGACGGTAGCTGACCCACCACCATCATATGCTTTAACAACTGACTATCGATTTAATGATATAAAAAATTCCACTATGCAGAAAAATCATCATTCTAACAAGAAATACCAAATTTTACATTTAAAATTATTTTTCAGTGTACGTAACAGAGGAATACAATAAAAAAAATTATATTAGAAAATGAAGAGTAGAAAACCCCAATGAAAAAAAGCTGGGAACAACGTACCGAACCATGTCTCTCAAATATCTCATCAATGCTAGAGTTATTAATTTGAAATATATATGAGATAAATAAAAGGGTCCCACGTTTTGCACAGTCTATTTGGATCAAAGCTCATTTGGTCAAGTTCCTATCATTTGCTTTTTCTCGATTAGTCAAACACATTGCGAAAACGATTAGAACTACTGAAAACAACATAACATAACACACTCTTTGTGATGTTCATATTTTTTCATTTGTTTGTTTTCACATAATTGAAAAATATAGTTCTTCTAAATTTTTAGGCAACCCGTTTTAATATTTTCTTCATCAAATTATTGTTAAAACAAAATATAAAAGAATACAAGTATCTTAGATACGAGAAGAACAACTAAGTCTTATTGAAAACACAAAGATTTTCTCCAAAATCTGAAACCGGTGAACATAAAGTGTTGTCGGAATATAACCTAAAAACAAATTAAAACACGCATAATCCGAAATCGAAATACTAAAACTAACCCCAAACGTAAGTGTGAAATACAAGATTTTTGTTATTTTCTAGATAATGACGTCTTTTATATATGAACCATAAAGGTAATATGTTCACCTAGATTAATAAACAAGACACAATATGTTGAACTAGATAAATAACCAAGAAAAAAGATTGATTGCTAAAAATGGGGAAAGGATTCTTGGATGATTCAAATTCTCTTGGTATATTTGGTGAGCTCGATTTATCTAGGCAAAATCCTTGTAATGTATTCTTTGACTCCATGAAGGCAAAGAGGAAGTCTCCTTTCAAATTCATTACTTACTTACAATAAAATTCTGAGTGCCGTAATTAATCTGAACTTGTTGGCTGGCAGTCTATCAATTTCATGGGATCACCATATTTTCATCATATGTAGAAAAATGAAAGAGTTACCAAGATGTACGAGACAATAATTAAGTTACAGAGTTAGTGGATTGATGTATATGAATCTAGCTCTGCATATATTTATTAATTTCTGGTAATACGCACTTTTAAAAAACTATATTCACTTCCATTTGGATGATTCCATTGCGGTTCTAAATAGCCTAACAGACCTTTCAAAACATGTTGATGACTACATAAATCTCAGAGGAAGTAATTCGGTGGCTTCTAATACAAATGCTTATGAACTTTAATTTTTAATTAGTTAGTTTACATGAAAGCATTTTTGCTATTTTACCTACTCCTTTCTTGGCTTTTAAGAATCTCTAAGTGTTCTTTGATATGCTAAAGACAAATACAAGAGCCTTGATGGTTAGACATCTCAATTCTTCACGCATAACTGGGACAATCTTCTATATATGCTAAGCAGTAGTCAGTAATTAGTTTCACGTCCCAAAATGTTGTTCTTATCAAAAACGTCCATGTTATAAATCACACAAATCAATCATATTTTTGAGGTAAGAAGATCGAAACCATGTGAACAACCCCCATCTGATCCTCCAAACTCATCAATCTCTAGGCTTGCTTCTTTTTTTTTTTTTTTTCTTTTTCTTTTCTAAAGAAAAAATTTCCAAGCTACTCTATGTTTATTCCTTTCTAGCTTTCTTTCCCTTATGTCTATTCTGATAAGTGGTAATATATATATTTTAAAATGTGTTATTTGAAAGTTATCACCTTAATAATTTCAAATTAGATCCAGTAAAAGCTAAACAGTTCTTTTAAACTAAGGTAAGGCATTTATCTTCTCGAGGTCTCCAGGAAATGAAAGGATTTCTGAGGAATATTTGTTATGTTTATTCTTGTCTTCTAACGAAATTTCGTACTATTCGTATGAATAAATATGAAATAGAATAATGATTTGTTGGAAATATTTGAATAAATAATTGATTAAGGGGTCCATTCCTCAGCGTCAGCTTCCACTCAGAGGTACACGTCAAGGACAAACGATAATTCCATCATTTCCAATCACTTGCGTTTTTTTTTTTTTGGTCTATTCCAATCACTTACGTTACGTCCTCATTTCCACTGTATTATTCTTTTCATTGTAATCCACTGTATTATTCTTTTCCTTTTTATTTTATTACTAGTGATTTACATAAACAGTTATTTAATGAATCCACTAATGTTGTGTTAATAATTTTCTACGATTTATTGTTGAATAAAGTAGGGAACATATCTATATTGTCAATAAACAATAAAAAGCTTCCAAAGCAAACAATGTTCTGACTAAAGTATTCCAACCAAATCCCACTCTTTCATTAATCTATTGCCATCAAGTTAAACCCTCGTTGTCATTATTAATTTTAAATACGTGGATTCTCTAAAGTAAAATTACCCATTGATTTGGATCCGATGTGTGTCTCATCTCATATTATAAATTAACAGTAATATTAGGAACATTCTTAACTATATATATATATATATAATTTAAACAGAATATCTTTAATACTCCAGTATATGAGTAAACATATACATAATTAAATAGTTATGTGGTCCGGATCTATTCCCTAATCTGAATTAAGTAAGTGTTCACTTATTAATTGTGTTTATGTTGATGCATGAATCTATATAGAGAATAAACCATCGTTTATACAGACACGTTTTTTTTAGATAATATAGAAAAAAACCTTAGGAACATACGAGTTTTAATAAAATTAATAGTGGTATTTAACTATATCTCGAGTACGATGACTATATATATTTATTGTAAAAGAATTCATACTATATTTTTTCAGATATTAAAGTCCATATTCTTCTTTTTTTCCCCGATATTTTGTATTTGGATGGGAAAAAGCCAAAAGCTATGGCGCAAAGAATATTAATAATATATCATTATTGGTAATGAAATTAAAATAAACTTTGGTAACTAAACTAAATAAGAAAGAATATGGCTGCTGCTCGCGAGAAATAAATAGAAAATGTGTAGTTATAATGGTTTATTAACAGAAGATAAAAATATGAAAAAGTAAGTTCTTCTTTTGAGAGATGGAAGTACAATTATTATGGGAGACATGAATAGTTTTGATTATTTTCTTGCAAGAAATGTAGTCCCACGTCTTAATAATTTGATTTTTTTTTTTTTTGGAACATCAATATTTTATTTTATTTTATTTTTCTTAACAAAAAAAAAAATCTTTTTTGGAACAACATAATTTTGACCCCCACATGTAATATATAAAATAACACTATATAATATTTCCCAAATTTCCAATTTTTTCATAGGGATTTAAATTTGGATAATACATACATAAAGTTTTGTTCGCGATTCGATTTGGGTAATCAACTTATATTAAATTTATTTTTACTAGGTGAGTATCCGCGCGATATGCGGATTTTCTATTATATATCGCGCGGATTTTTTATTATATACTAATGATTCAAGCAATTTTAAATTTTAGGTAGAAAATAAAATTTGTGAAATGGTCATCCCTAAAATCTTATTAGAATATAAACCAGTCGTCTAAGAATAAATTATGCATTGTAGAAAATATTTTCGGAATTATTAACAGCAAATTCAATCTTCTTTCCTATAGATATCCATACAAAACATTAAATTTAAAATTAGAGTAATGTTTATTTTTGCAAAATCAAATCAATTCATGTTTGAGAATACCAAAAAAGAGAAGGAGCTTCAAAATAACTACATTTCATTTGTTGTTATCTGTTGATATGCTTTTCGTTTCTCTATATTTGACATATGAACACTGATATAAGCAGAGATGATCGATTAAAAACCGATGAGATCAATATGGTTTTGCCACTATAGGGGAACACTGACGTTGTAGGACATAAAAGTATGTCACGAAAAAATTTGTTAAAAAATCATATATTCTTTTGTATTTATGTATTTTATCTATAGAAATATATATTGTTGAACTCATAAAAAAAAATGGTAAAAAAGACATATGTACCTAAAGAAAATATTTTTTTTCCTAGGAGTTGTCTCCCTATCAAGCATCTTTGTTTCTTTTATAATATATTTTCAGCCATCATAAAATGAACATATTTTTTTGTTAACATAAACATATTTTATGTTCATTGTCTCATAAGTTTTAATTTCTATATTCCAAACATTTTACCTCATCTTCTTTTTCACAATATCTCTTAAATTTCGAGTTACATAAAGATTTAAATAAATATATTAGGCGTCATCTATGATCTATCAACATTTATCTAAAAGGTATAGAAAATTAACCAGTGAATAACTTACCTCCATTGCTAATGATTCTGAAAATCTTTTTCTTTTGATAAGTCTTCACCAAAACTCTCCGAGGATACAATAAATGTCTGAAATTCTATATGAGTTTTTCATGCATGATCTCTACATTTTTCTTGACGTTGGTTTTATCTTCGCTATTTATTAATGAAAAACACAAATAACTTTAAAACCCAAAATACCCCAATAGAAAACCACAAAATATTATTTGGAATAGAGAGAATCACCAAATGAGATGTGGAAAATTCAGCTACGTCTATGGATACCAGAAGCAATATACATATTGAAAACGTAAGCTAGATCTAGATATCATACCATGTTAGATTTTAATTTCTTCATCTTCTACACTTTCTTGAACTCCACTTTAAGCTTCTCATACCCAGCCTCTCTCATCTCTCGCTCTTCCTTCTTCATGAAGATTTTGTCCTTCTTCATGAAGATTTCGTCCTTCTTCATCAAAAAAACCTCAGTCTTCTTCCCGATCTTCTATTGCTTCAAGTCTTCAACATCATAGAAAAATAAATCTTGATATTACATCTTGTATTAATACTATTTTTAAAAAAACAAAGATGAAACCTTGTAAATCATGACTTTACGTATTCTTCTTTGCAGATTGTTCCTCTGCTTTCAAGTTTCAACTGTAGTAAATTATTTCCTCATCCTAAGGAATAATTAAAAATGTAAAAGGGAATGTTAAGTGTAATGGCCATAAAACTCATAGAAGTTTGAAGGCTAAATTTTAAGAGGGAATGTTGAGTGAAACGGTCATAAATAGTTAGAAAAGTTTGAAGGTTAAAATTTCCGTGGTACACGTGGAAAATTCTCATATGCTGATATGAAGATAGTTTTTCAACTATGTTGATGACCATAATTAGAGAGTTATTCATATACTTCGATAAGACAATCTTGTATATTTTCACACCTATTTCTTTTTCTTCTTCTTGATATATATTTCCCTTGTTACCTCTTCGTTTATATTGCATTTCAATTTTTAAGATCTTGAGAATTTATAACTTTGCCCCTTTGCCTCTCTTATCACATTTACCATCACATCACTTCTCTACTTCACTTCTTATTTTGCTTTTTCATTATTTTTGTAAGAAAATAAATCAAGAAACACAAAAATAGTTAAAAATGTTGAATTTTTCATATATGATAAACATTTAAAAATTTGTACACTTAAATTAAAATCATTTATTTCACTAAAATGTAATTTAAGTAATACTAAAAGACAATTGAAGACAAAAATATGAAAAGTTTGAATTCTTTTTTTTTAAATAAAAAATTAATTGGACACATGTCAATCTCCTAGATGCCTAGGTGTCATCTACATGGAGAGAGTTGGTCACTCATTATATATATGATTTTGTATTAATGAAAAAAAACATAGTTACTGCTTGTGCTTGGAAATTAAAATATATTAGATAAAGTTGATTCCTAATTAAAACTGAAAACATACCAATGAATTTTGGCTATTTGGTTTAAATTTGATTAAGCTCACATACTTTAAAAGGGTACTAGATTCAAACGGTAGAAATGGACTTTTCGAAGACAAGCGAATGCCTAGAAATACTTCGATCTAGCATAAGTTGGTATCACGACTTAAAACATGGTGCCCTCTGTATCTCGTGACTTTTTGTATTCTCCTAAAGCTAATCTTAGTTTTGGAGGTTTGTTCTTCCATTGCAAACCTCAAACCACAAAAAAAAAAAAAACGTTAGAGAGATAATTGTAAATGTATGAAAAAAATATTGTGGATGATGCAAGATGATTCTCGTCAAAAAGTACACATGATTTATTTGAAAAATCGTAAAATCTCATCTTTAGTTTTCCTTTTATGCAAACAACGATTGATCAAGAAGATTTGAGGAGTAAAGGAGATAAGGAGAGAAAAAAAATCGGGGATAGAGGCGAGAAAGAGTGATTTAATGTCAAATTGTGACAACTCTGATTCTATTATAATTTTCTACAAGTGGTATCATATCCTTTTGGAGAGGACGAATTAAAAAATTGAGATCATGTGAGTATTTTAGAAGTCAAGAATGAACTCGATTTTGGAACCTATATAAAAAAAATTTAAAGTTGAAAGGTTTGACGACAAAAGAGTTTTTAAACATGTGGAAACACAAGATCATGACACAATTTGAGGTACTTGGTCTATATTATGTTCTTGAATCAATCACCAAACAAATTTGATTCATTACCAAGAGTTGAGAAAAAACCAATTCTAAATGATGATTTTAACCTCTAATCTCAACCAATAACTTCAATCTCAAATTTGATAAGAACATCAAGCCAAAGATTTACTTTGGATCAGAGATAGTTCAAAGGCTGCAAATGATAGTGGTTTTACCAAGAATAAAGAGAAGACGAACTTCCTTGGTAGACATGTCAATGAAGAAGGGGAGATGATTGTCTTTGGTTTTTGTTTGAAAACCAACTACCTAAGCAGCTAGATCAATAAATGGAACAAGAAAAGTTGATCACACTTGATCAGTTTGGATGATTTCACCAAACGTCACCTAAGAGCTCTTATTTGAAGGCTACATTCAATGAATTTCCAAATGATGAGTTTACTGACCTAAAATGTGAGCTTCTTATGTTCTTTGAAGCTCTTTGAGTCATATTTCCAGAATGCTAAATACCTCTTCAAGAACACTTATCAATCGTTCATAAAAGACCAAACAATGAAGACATATCTGATAGACCATATCTTAGCCGATGAGACTATTTGGCCTTTAGTCAATCCCAAGTCTACATGTCCAGTGTGTCTACCCATCTAGGAGGAGCCTAGAAATACTCTACATCATATAGAGTTTTGATTATTTGGGAGGGGGGTGTATCTATAAAAATAAAACCTACAACATGATTGGTAGAATTTGTTTTTTTTTGAAAAAAGGTTGTAGAAAAAGACCAAACCATCATGGTTATATAATCTTGAATACCAAAGAATATGTACTTTCTTTAATGTGGATCAAGAGATATCTTTAGGGTATTAAAGATTCCAACGTCTTTTTTTTTTTCCTTGAATTGTTTTCGAGTTATTTTGGTTCTTTTTTTAGCATTCAGATGGTTGGGAATAAGCTAACTCCTTACAAACCAGCCTTTGTAGTTCTTTTGAGATAACTTGATTTGTTGCATAAAACATTTTTTCGTTGAGTTCTTTGATCTTCGACCTAACTCTCTTTTTCGTCATGTTTTGTTAAGAATTTAAAGACTTATAGAGTGTGTGATTTATCAGTAGACTTACACATCTATTGTGGTTTAATTCATTTCACATATCCTCCCATCATATCCAAGGTTTAGTCCAAATAGTGGCCTTACTCCACTTAGTTAATCGCCCATCCTTGAGGCTTAAGCTTTAATATTGTATCCTTTCCATACTTGGTAAATCTAAATAACCTTACCAATTTGGAAGTTCGCACCAAAACCATCAAACCAAACAAATTTTCTTCCAAACCATATCCTCAAGATAGGCGTTTTAGAGGAAACAAAAAAAAATTGGTTGAAATACATTGGCAAAAAATTGAGTCATTTTTTATTTGGTTCAACAAGTTTTGGCTGAGATAAAATCTCACCAAAGTGATATAACTGGGATTTTCTATCATGAGAAAATTTTACATGAATCATCTCTTAAATATAAAGTTTTTAAGATAATTTAAAGGTTTCGATCGAAAAAAACTCAAAAGAATAAAGTGAATTTTGTATTGGTCCAAGGAGGTCTCTTTTGATCGACAAATCGAGTTAAACTCGATAAAATTTTAACGGGTCATTCGATTTTCAACATCCAATTCAAATTTGAATTTTCCTCAATTGTTAAGCTTTCTTAATGAGTTTTAGAGTATTTTAACATCTGCAATCGAAGAATTTTTGAAATTACTTAATTTAATTGTTGTGTGGATCAATACTTCCTTAGAAGTGACATATCAGACCATTTTTTTACCTGCTTTTTGTATCTTCAAAAGAATTTTGATACTTATATTGAAATTTCTTGCAAGGTACCATGGAATGTGAAAAAAGGACGAGACTGGAGCTGTAGTTAGTTTTGGTGTTAGACTAAATCAAGTGCAATCCAACTTCAAGCCGCATGATCATTCCCATGATAGAAGGAGAATACTATGAGCTTCATAACCTCTTTTTCATGGAAAAGGACAAGAAGACTTCCTACGGTGGGAGGAGGAAATAGAGTATTTGTTTATGTTCAAGAACATCCCAAAAGAGAAGAGACTATCTCATGCCATTAAGACACTTATTGGAGAAGCTTCGACATACTGAATACAAGAAAAATTTATAGCATACTACCATAATCCGGTTAATACTTGCGGTTATTTAAAGCAGCGTATAGACAAGGAGTTTGTACAAAAATATGACAACGTCAGCTACATTCACATGAGGCTTATGATGAAAACAACTTCAACGGATTGAAAGTTAATACCTAAACCGCAATCTGATCACAAGCACCAAAGCCAAAAAAAGTGTCTTCAAATTCCTTAAAGAAGTAAACACAGGCTAACACTAAAAACGCTCAAGAAGAAACCTCACCTTATAAGGAGTTTCTTTCAAATCAACAACACAAAAATGACCTATCCAATGAGAAAGGTAAGTATCTAGACTCGTTTGCTGAACCTAACTTGTCTTATCTTGGTGAAGAGATATTCCTCTTCAAAAAATTTCTCTTAAAAGTTGAGAGCACACAACGAATATTAAACTAAATCAAAATCTGATCCAAGTGAATGAGGGATATCCCACGAGTCGAACCAAAACCTAACATGACTAATCCACTAGAAATGAAGATATAATTGTTTCTTATCATTAAACAGTCACGATACATAATAAAAATAACTATGTTGATTTAACAATCGAATGTGCCACTAGTTTAGTGGAAAATATCCCCTTCTACTAGTCCGAACACACGAGTTCGAAACCGAAAAACTCAATATTTTTGCTAAATAAATCAGTCATTACGACGTCGTTCCTGTGCTTTGTCTTAAACTAACCATGTCTGTAAAACGACGTCTTATCGATTAACGGCCACAGTAAATGGTAAGATAATAGTCGTTTACTTTTCTGTAACGGTTTGCTTATAATGGAAAGTCAAGGTAAAATTTCCGATTAAAATGATCAATTAACGATAGTTCATGCCTTTTTTGTTTAGAAAAGAAAGTTGTAGTTTGTTTGGTGATTCCTGAAAAATTTGGTATTTTTTTTTGCCGATTTCACATAATTAAAGTGACCAAAATTGTTTGAGATTTTATAATTAGCGTGAAGAAATCAAAAGCGTTGAGTAGCAAGTTCCGTGATTGAAATCTTAGCATCTTTATTAGTTTGGTCCCATCGAAGATCACTTTTTTAACATTTTTTATTCAAAAGTTTGTAACGATTTTGGAATACGCCAATTTAGAAAAAAACTTTCATTTTCTTCATAATAAGCTCAATCATTCAGCATGCTTAATTATCACTATGAAATTCACTTTTTGTTTTTGCGTTAATGAAATTTACTATCCTTGCTGAATATATATAAAATTTCTATTCTGTAACTCTTCAATACACTAATTGGACCCAATGCATACCCCCTACATATATTTTCATATTTACGTCGTTAATGATAAAGATGCATCGGATCGATTCTTAGTAATAGGAGCACATGTTTGCTCACGTTATATCGGCTCGGCTCCTACTAACTACTCTAATAAGAGTTGTATTTGATTAATTAATTAGTTTCTTTTTATAGTTGACATGTATTTTGCCCTACATCTTTTCGACTTTTCTTATACTGTATTTAAGTTTTCATTTTTTATCTTTTTTTCTTATGGTTTGTTCATTTTATATATAGAATGGTAACCAAAACTAATTCGGTCCTCTGACTTATTTTCACCTCATATCAAATTTTAAAAGGCCGCCACATAAAAAGTAAAAAATAAAAATTAAGGGAATTTCGAAATTTAATGTAGACTAATACTATACTAATAAGATCATCCTTAAATATAAAATGAAATGAAATAGATATACATATATATATATATATACATATTCAGTTTGGGAACTCATATAGTTTCTAGCTTTCTGTTTGTTTGGTTTGAGTACTTGTAAAACCTATACCATTTTCATATAAAATGCCAGTTTGGTTGTATTACTGGTTAATTCGTTAGATCCAGTTAAGTTAAAAGTCAGACACCTTCTTTAGTGGATTTGGTACTAAAAGACCCTAAGAAAATGCAAGTGGTTGTTCGTACGTACAAATGCCAAATAGTACTTTGTGAAAGTTATAACTCATTGGTCCAATTATATATCTTGTTTTACTAGTGTCCGTCTACTCATCCCCCACTCCGAAATCTTAGTTACTTCTTGTCTGAAACCAACCCTTGCCCAATTGGCCATCTTTAGGTAGATAAGAATATACCTTTTCTAGTTATTTTGTCTTAGTGGTTATTCACAATTTACAATATTGTTGACATATAAACAAAATAAGAGATTACCAAAGTCAAGAACATTAATAAATCAATCTCCTTTGATGACCAAAGACTGGTGAGGGACTCTCTTGATATCTACAAAGGTAGAGTAGTCTTTGTTCATAGGTTGTTTCCATGGCTCTCCATCCATTTGCATAAAAGCGTCTTTCCATTCTCCTCCTCTTATCTCCAGCCGTATCGCTGCTGCCTGTACATTAAACCCATTATTTCCCGTTTAAGGTGTACCGTTTTACAAAACACATAAATAGAAATAGCGGGTGTCATGCTAAATAGTAAGTAACGAGATTATGATACATGAATTCACGGATTTTAAATTAGGGATAAACCATGACTTTCCGTTACTAAAATCATAATTCAAATGTGTTTCAATTGGAAACAACATGAGGAAAAAAACAACATTTAATATATTTTTAGATTTTTTTCTTTTATAAATTATTCTATTATTATTAACAACTTTATTTTTTTAAGAAAATAATTTTGGCACTAATAAATTAAGAAATAACTAGAATAGCATTTATATAGAGAGTATTAGAAACTGTAAATTTGAGACTAAAACACTTTTAATCTTCTTTAATAGAAAAAAATATATTTCTAAAATTTCATTAATTTTTTTTCTCTCAAACTGAATGTTTTGAGAATTCTCTCCTCATTCGCAAACGAGATTGAAAACCTTGTTTTTAGTTACTAAATAAAATGGAAATTTAGGAAGAATATAAAAAACAGTATAAAACTTTATTGCACTCCTAGTTGAGATGGGCTATATCGCTCGGTATGCTCTTGATAGACTAGTTCAAAATAGGTGCTACAATATTTTAGATCTAAAGTCAAGTCTATCCGGGCAAAGTGAGCGGTTGGTTGGTTGCCCAAAATAAAGCAAAAAATAGCATGCGTCTGGCCGGACCCGACCCTAATTTTTTTTCTTCTTTCATAGTTATAAAAAGTTGGTCCGGTTATAATAAACTGGATTGGCTTATATACCAAAATATTGCTGGTTTAGAGTTGAAGGAAAGTACCTGTGCAATGTGTTTGGCAGAGATGAGTTCAACCATAACGAAGGAAGCATGCCATCCTTGCTTTAGCCCAAATATCTCAAGAAGCCCATCATCGGCTTGGGCTTCCACAAACCCTCTCTGTTACGTACAACTCAAGCAAACGTTAATAACAAGAAGAAGAATTGTGAAGCGAGAGGAGAAATGGGGTTTGTTTTTACTTTTTCAAGATATTCTTGTTTGAGATTTCCCCAAGGGTTTCTTCCACTCCCATAGCTATTTAGATTCAATGCAACAACTGCTCTTACGCTGTCCAGAAAAAAAAACCACATAAAACACAAAGTGTAATTAGAAACCCTAATTAAGAAGAATTGAGAATGTGTCACATTCTGTATGAGTCCTATACCTTTTGGGAACTGGTACTTTCTCCCACTCAGATGAGTCTATCTTTTTTATATGCAATGTCATAATGTTCTTGAGTCCCCTAAACCCCGAAAAATATACAAATCGGTTTAAACCACATTATGAGGTTGTAATTACATATGTTGTTTTGGTGTTTGTAAAAAGACCTTAAACCCGGGTCGTTCATGCAATGCGTGAGGAACCAACCCTGAGAGCAACCATATCCCGAATATATAATCTGCAACCACAAAACCGCAGCTTAGCTTTCATTCTTGATATTCAAACTCATATCTCTCAAGAGATTTGGTGTATTTTACCTTATTGGCGATAGGACCATTCGCAAGGTAAGGCTTTTCATTGCGCAAATGGTGAAAACCGTAAGCCACTTGAGCATCCATACCTATACTAAAGTAATTGTAGAACACTCCTTCATATCCATTCGTTGATGGAGGCAACTCTCCCTCTATCTCCAAACTCTGCAAACACACAAAAACTAACTAATTATATATTACAAATAGCTTTTTGTATATCAACTAGAACACAAACCTGGTCCATGTAACATTCTTGTGTAGACTTTAGAGAATAAGGTGGATTCTCAATCTCACCAGAAGGCATTGTAATTAGAATATTCCAACTACATCAAAAGATTAATCAGTGAGCTCAAAAACAGATTGCTTATATCCCAAGTAATGATAATTTTACCTATCTAGACGGCTTATGGGAGCAGTAGTTGCTCTATGAAGTGTTCGTTTAATGGCAGACTTCCATGCAAATGGGAATGATCCTCCCTAAAACACCATTATATAACCCTAACTGAAACATAGTTCTTCATATGATTGTGATACAAGACAATAAAGATGTTTCGTTAATTGTTACCCATCCGAAGCTTCTAGAAAGATCGTTTCCGGTTCCAAGTGGCATTATTGATACCGGAGGAACAGGTTGCCGGTTATGTACGTTGAGTTCACCAAGACATCCTAGAACCCAACCAACAGTTCCATCTCCACCTGCAACCTGTAATGAGTGATCAAACCTGTAAAAGATTTCTAATTTTCTTTATGAATTTTGGATTTTAAAAAAACCAATCAAGACAAAAAGAAAGTACCACAATTCTCATCTTATCACGAATCTCTTTAGCAGATTCGTCTCCTTGAGACGCTAATGCCTCTAAGCAACCCAATCCATATCGAATAAACTCGTTAGGCTTTACTTCCGTTAGATCAAACACCTGCAAATTTTTCTAAATTAGTAGATTTTTTAAATTTCTTTCACCAAATTTGTGTCAACGTGTTTACCTGATCTTTGCTGATCAGACTCTGGAGACGTTCTTTAATTATAGGACCTTGACGACCACCGCTTTTGGGATTGACAAAAACCATCAGAGGAAACTCCGGCGTGTTATGGTTCTCTAACGGTGGTGATATTGAGGAGGAAGCGAAGGAGGAATCGTCTTTACGGAAAATGCTGTCGCGGATAGCGAGGCGGAGATATTTGGGAAGCATAACTCTTTGACGAAGCTCTGTTTTAGAGACTCTTATGCTTGCGAGGTTGACCAGTTGGTAGACTTTCATCGCACCAAACGAATCGAGCGAAGAATGGCGTGGAATCATTCTCGCCGTCAGCGAATCTCCAATCGACGACGGCGGCGGGTCCATCTCTCTCGGTAGGAAACCCCGAAAAAAGATTGGAACTTTTTTTTGTCTTCCTGATGAATCAATCGAAGAAGTGATAAAAATTTGATGGTTTTGTTGCAAAATTTCGAATATTCTCGGTATCCAGTATGAATTATAAAAACAGATTTGTGTATTATGTGTTTCTGTGTAGACGACGACGAGCCATGAGAGAAGAACAAAGTTTAATCTTTTGTTGTTGTTAATCAAGGAAGGAAAGATTTTTGTGATTGGGTAAAATTCGGAGACCAAATTAGTTAGCAGAAGGAACAGAGAAAGTCCAAAAATTTAGAAGAGACGAATTGAAACAGATCCGAGAGGAAGGAAGGGTGAGATTTGATTTGTTTGTTTGTTTTTTTTGACCGTTGAGCTTTTTTTCAGGATAGTGCCATTGCCACCGAAGTTGGTTTTGTTAACCGGAAATGCAATGGCATTATGATAATAAACGTTGCAATGATGTTTTTTCTTTATTTCAGCAACTATCTTGTGGGTGTGGAATTTGTTTGTTGTTTATATGAGCTACAGATGTCAATCCGGCTAGTCTAATCTGGTCAGTGTCTGATAAAGACGATTTCACCTCCAATAAGGTCATAAATTCTTGGATGGATATACATTATGACGAGACCAGCAACATCATCTTTTGGATAGTTTATATCTGTCTCGTCATCAACAATTTCTTCTTATAAGGAACAAGATTGGAGCGTTTAACGATGTACGTTCAGTATCAACCACGAAGGAAGCCAAGACCGATCTCTGGCTTACTCCTAAACACAGAGGCGTTGAAAATATCGTTTATGGGTGGTCACTCCCATGTTTTGGAAATATAAATGGATTTATAATGAACATATAGTATCAAATTTTATGAAGACTAGGAAGGAAAAAATCAACAATACTTCCAAAATATCATAGAAGTTCTGGTTAAACATTCCTCCCAAAAGAAAAAACGTATTTTTTTTTGTTTCCCATTTGTTCATCTTGAGCACTCACGCAGATAAACCCAAAAGAGAAGACTAAATGGTCAAAGGTTTTATAACCAAACATGGGAAGAGAGCTAATCGATCATGCCACAAACATGGCAAGCAGAAACAAGACGAGTTAATAACTAGAAATTCTCAAATTGTAGCGGATCAGGACTGTAGTGACGGTTCTTATTCAGAGTGTTTAAGAGTCAAACGCCGTTCTTCGTTAGAATTCGAAAAACCGAACAGTTGTACTCGACACTGAGTCGAACTATGTTTCATTTAGGTCTCTCATACATTCTTGGAACCTAGAGAAATATCCCTTGTTTCCATCTTTTTGATCCAACACACCTTGATAAGTTTAAACCTCACTCTCTTTTCGTAAGCACCATCACCAATGTATATGGAAATTCAGCAATAGAGATGCACGTACTTTATTGAAGACAACTTGAATATATTAGAAGTCTACTAATCCTCTAATGTAATAAAATTGCTTAGGAGAATCCAAGATTGAAGAAATTTAGTTTTAACAATCAACTTTATTAGACTAGTCCATGTCCGAACGGACAAAGCCCAGTAATTCGAATGCGCTTAGCCTAAAAGACGTGATTTTTTCAGGCTTAAAAACTGCTAGAGCCAGGATTGGGCCGGACTGGACATGACTAGCATGGGCCCATTGTTTTCCATTAAGCTCCATTTAAGAAGGCCTTATGATATTGGGGTATATAAAGGCCCATCTGTTTAGACTGCAAGTAGTGCAAGGAAGGTCAATTTCGAAACTGCCATTGTCACCACCACCAACGAAGTGGAGTTAGACTCAACTCAACCGGAAGTCTGAAACTGAAACTTATAAGGTAAGCTTTGCTTTTCTACATTTGGCATTTCTCTAGATTCAATCAAAGGCTAGGTTCTTAGTGGTTTTGGAAACTTATTAACCCCGATTTCCGTTGACATTTTCTGGGAATCCGATCTAGGGAAACCTGAAATACGATTCATGTTCTTGAAATCCGAACTCTCCTAGCTAACCATGATATTGCATTGGTCAGAATAATGATCTGGAAGCTATAATAGTTGTTAATTGGGCTTACATCATCTGGTTTTTACTAATCATATTGACTCTCTTCTGCAAAACTTACTATCAAATTTATACGAAAAAAAAAACTTACTATCAAAGAGTAATGTTGATATGTTCTGTGATGAAAATTTCAGATGTCGGAAACAGATTTCAAAGTGATTCTAGAGACTTTAACATTCCCTTCTAATTCAGCTCCCTTCAAGAGTTGTCATGCATCTACCATTGTCGAGGTTTAAGACCACCACTATTCTCCTTTGCTATTTTTACCCTCTTTACTTAGTGTTTTTTGGATATGTACATTTTTGTGGTAAAAGGTTGATAAAGATCATTTTGTGGCTGCGTATTTCGGAGGCACTTATGAAGGAGCACCTGATGTCAAAATCTGGTTGCAGCATTTCAAGGTAGATAGATATAAACTGAGTCTCTCTCAGATCATATGGTGCGTAACACTCATTAACATTGATTCTCAGGATGGTCAATGGCATTCACCGGTTATAGTTGATGAAGAGCCAGAAGTTCCAATGTGGAACCCTGTTTTGTTCAAACTTCCATCTCAAGAGCTCTTACTATTCTACAAAATCGGCCAAGAAGTCCAAAAGTATGTCTTCACTCTCAATTAACCCCATTTCGCTTGTTTTCATTTCTTTGATCTGTCTTTTTGGTGAAAAGCTCAGATGGAGCGGTTGTATGAAACGTTCATATGATAAAGGTAGAACCTGGACTCACAGAGAACAGCTTCCTCCCGGGATTCTCGGACCCATTAAAAACAAGGTTCTTGTTGTAAAAATCAAACTTTTTTGGTATTTGGTTAGAGACTTAGCTTTTCCTTCATCTTTATTTCTGCAGCCTATTTTGCTGGAAGACGGAAGTCTCCTTTGTGGATCATCAGTTGAAAGTTGGAATTCTTGGGGAGCATGGATGGAGGTTTCTTTTGAACTTTTCTTGTACTTCATAATGCTACAATGGTTTCAACGGTGAGATGTGTGTTTTCAGGTCACTTCAGATGCAGGTAGATCATGGAAGAAGCAAGGCCCAATATACATTCAAGGCAAGAGTCTTAGCGTAATCCAACCGGTTCCATACCAAACCGTATGTGGGAAATTACGCGTTTTACTCAGATCATTCACCGGTATAGACAGAATCTGTATCTCAGAATCTTCTGATGGTGGCGAGAATTGGAGTTTCGCAATACCAACGGTTCTCCCAAACCCTAATTCAGGTTTTTTCTTGTCTTTACACAATTTGATCGATGGAGATATCATATAAATAGTGTTGGCCTTTTAGGTATCGATGGAGTGAAGCTAAAGGATGGTAGATTAGTGCTTGCATACAACACAACATCAAGAGGTGTGCTCAAAATAGGAGTTTCTTTAGACGATGGTGATTCTTGGACCGATGTTTTAACGTTAGAGGATTCTCCCGGAATGGAGTTTTCTTACCCGGCGGTTATACAAGCCGGTGATGGGAATGTCCACGTCACTTATACATATAACAGGACACAGATTAAGGTATTTAATTCAAGTCACAAATTTAAGTTTAGTTTATTTTTTGATATTTTTGTGTGGTTCTGTAAACGCAGCATGTTGTGCTCAAGACTTCGACTGATACCGATCCGGTGAAGCAGGAAGAAGAAACGTGGATTTTGGTTTAATTTATTAATTAACAATTTGGATCGAGTCTTTGTCTGAAACCGTTGTGATTAATGTGATATTCTTCTTACGGAAGAGCAAAGATTTCATTGTCTTGTTTCTTGTTCTGTAAGTTATGAATTCGATGGGCTCTCGAGTTTGGTTTAGTACGACTTGCTTGTATTATTGAGAAATCAATTATATATTTTATATAATCATATAAGTTAGAGATTTACTTTTTCTCACACGTATATATTATTGTGGAACTTGTTGGCAAAAAAAAAATTCTTTCATTTGTGGATTTAAGTAAAGACTTTATAATTAAATAATTGTAGACTATGGTCCAAAAGTAATAATGAAATGAAGAAATACTTCATTGTCGGTCTAGTTGAGTTGTATTAACTTTGGTTGTGACTTAACGGAAAAAAGGAGGAGGAAAATTTGGTGTGATTGATGGAAACCATTTAATTTGAAAAAGCAAAAGAAAATAAGTGAGAGTCCATGTTGATTTCCAATTGATTCAAAAATATTATAACTAAATTAGCAATCATTTTTGTATCATTCGTAGCGTTTACACTATTTGTAATAAGGGGATTAGGAACGTCATTAGAACTAGACTGTTCGTATCAATTGTGTACCGTCTATCTATGTTAAACAAATTCTAACAAATAATCAGTCCAATCAAATTGATAGATTGATTTTATATTAAACTACTCTGCTTTTAAATAAATATATACGTTATGGATAAAGTAAATCATTTTTCTATACGTTATGAATGTTGGCCGTCTCTTGACCATCATCGTTCAATGTAGAATCGAGCAGCGAAGTGCTCTGGTTGATACAATTTTTTAATTACATTTTTGTAAAACCTTTAACAACAAAAAGAAAAAATACATTTTTGTCACCGTTGTCCGGTAAATTAAATTGTGCAAAAGTACGACTAACTATTTTAAACTCTGCCCAAATAGAATTTTCACATCATTCCATCGATTTAGTTGCAATTGGTAAAATGATTTAAAAATCATAATATTTTCAAAACATGGGAGATTTACACCCTGTTTAAAATATATATAGTATGCGTAAAATCACGTTTTTAAGTTTTATAAAACCACCTCGCAGCAAATAGAATACTGAAATACTGTGGCTTAAGAAAATACTATGGCTTGTGATACGCTCTTCATAATAAATACGTATATATGTCTCTCTACACAAAAGGAAAAGGTATGTGTCTAGGTACACACTGCAGTTCATAATTAATTATACAGCAAACCGTTTTGTTCTTTTAAGAGATTTTTTATTTTTGTTTTTGTTCGTGCTAAATGTATATAATTATATTATATATGGGTGGTGTGTGTGTGTTCGAGATAAGTGTGTATTATTTTTTTTATGTTATTATATGTACTACTTGTGCGGTCTTGGGATACTTGCAGAAATACGCATACGTATATTCAATCTTACTCACAAACAAAAATAACGACCGACTAAAAAATGATAAAAAAAATTCTTTTAGAAAAATTAAATGGATGAATCCAATGTGTTACATGCCCGGCGGGAATTTCGGGAGTTGCATCTTCGATTGATGATCGAAGCAACAACACCTTTTTGTTTTCTTACTGATGTATTCAATGTCGTTTCACCGATGATAAAGCCACATGCATTGATGACCAAAAGAACAAAAGAAAAATAATTAGTCAGCATTTTATTGTTTATTTACTATTATTCAAAGAAAAGACAATCAAATTCAATTTACATACATACAGTTATGAACGTGCCAAATGGATCAAAACGAGTAATTTTAAACTTCCAGACATGTATAAACCCGATAGAATGGGAAACAAGTACGCAAGAGCCATGATGGGACAAAATTATTTCTTAAAGTATTAGATTTTCTTGGGTCAATGTATATATGCTGGTCATATCTCATTTTGTATAGCTAGACGTTGGTTGATAAAGACGAAGATATACCAAATTTATAACAATTCTACATAGTTTAAGAATAAAATGGCTAGATTTATTTCTTGATTAGGCTAGTCAAATAGATTTATGTTAGAGAAAAAATGATTCTTTCAATTAGTAGAGAAATCACTTATTTGAATCGTTTTAGTTTTCTCTTCCTTGTCGATGATATTGCAATCTATCTATGGTATACATAAATTTTTATTGCAGCTGTCTAGGTTATTGTTTTGTTGATTCTGTGGTAGTTTTTACATCGCATCATGGTGGTGATTGTGAATGGGTACACAGCATCGCCGCAATTTCACCGTTTTCTGGACCTATAGACATGGATTGTGATTCATACATGTGAGGTGAAATTTATTAATCAAATAGAATCAACACAATTTGTTCCGAGCATTTCACTTATAGCAATTTCTATGGTAAGTGGAACAGTTTTCGCTCTTTTCTTATCGTAGTGATTATTTGGTGGAACTGTGATGTCTCTCTTAGTAAAATGACGATTTTTGATAAATTATTTTTCTGTCGTGAAATTTTTTGGTTATCAATCGTTGATTGACTTCTTACCTCATGGTACGGAGTTCACTTGAGAAAGTTTCATGCTCAATCTATACATTATGTTACATCATCTTGTTGTTATATATCATCCAAATTTCCAATAAATTTTCAACATATCTCATTTCCAATGCCCAAATACCAACAATTAACTTTCCGTTGGAAATCCGTTGGTTTCAAGCCTATACCAACATATTTTTCAGTTAAAAATGGTCATAATTTCTTGTAGTGAATTCAACTTTCATCCCACTATGCTCAAGTCCGTATCTAGTATACTTGTTATTTGCAAATGACTTATTAGTTTACTATGGCCGCTCGCGACACTCATTGATTGGTATTGAAGACGTCCTATCAAGGCGGGTTCACAGTTTACTTCAGCTCAAACCATTGATCAAAAAGTTTCTTCTTTGTGAATAGGGTGACGGTTTATAGGCTATGTTTTGATTCGATTCCTAGTCTGATTTTGGCCCTTTATTTACCCAATCTTCTTAAAAAGGGTCCGAGAAACCTCCGTATACATAAAGATGCACGAGTGGTGGATGCATCTCGTAATGGTCAATGGTTTCTGCCTCATACAAGAATAGACTCAGGGCATTCCTTTCTCATTTTCCTAACTGTTACACATCACATGATCCGCGAAATGGGAGTGATGTATTCCTGTCGCGTAACCACATATGTACTTCTCTGATCAGTTCTCCTCTAAAACTATTTGGGAGCAGAGTCCCATTATTAAAAAAAAATGTGCCTATCCCATGGTAAAAAAAAAAAAACTCATCTAGTTTCGCCAAAGAAGTTCCTCATAATTGACTAATTGCTTAGGGCATCTCCAATGTATTACTCCATTTTTTTCTTCAAAATGGAGTCACTCCAAAATAGAGTTGAGTTCTACTCTAACCCTACTCTGTTTTGGAGTAAAAAATAGTCATGAGTAAAAAAATGGTGTGATGAATCCAATTACTCTATATTTGGAGTAATCCTATTTTTTACTCTATTTTGGAGTTGGAAATGGAGTAGGGTTGGAGAAAATTTATCTCCAAAAATAGAGTTTAAAGTGAAAAATGAAGTGGGGTTGGAGATAGTCTTAGCTAGATTTGATCGGTCGTCTCCAACCACGGGACATACTACATTCATGGGGCATGTAGATACCTCCTCATTGTGTTCTTTGTTCCTTCATGACAAAGTCACATTTACATCTCTTATTTGAACTGCTTACATGTTTATAAATCTTAACATTTTTAAAAAGCAATCGCGCAACGAATGTTAAATTATCACCAACAAAAATTCAAATTTAAAACGCGTTGACAAAAGACAACCTTTATTCATGATTGACGATACTAGTACGAAAAAAAAAAAATCAGACTTTTAAATAAAAACAAGAAAGACTTAACGTCCTCAAAAAGGAGTCTTTAATTGTCCGCAATCGAGGTTGATATAATATTTATAGGGAATTTATATGTAATGTGATTTATACGAATAATTAAGTTTCAAATAAAGACGTGGCTCGGTCCGTCCATGTCCGACTGGTACAATAACTAGTGATGATATGCTAAATACTTTTTTTATTATTATTTCTCCTGAAATCTCTCTCTTTTTTTGTCACTCCTAAGATCTCTTAAATAAATTATTTTGTTAGGAGTTAGGACTTATTAATTTGAAAAGGAAATGTAGATAGATTTTTTTTTGTGTGGTGGTGATGGTCCCTTGGGGGACTGAATAAATAATCACCTAACTTTTTGTTTCATGTAATGAATGTGCCTAAAGATAAGCATCAAGGAAGGCGATATGATCCAAACAAATCAAACACACACTTAGCATTTATTTCTTTATCTGCATTATTATTTATTTATTCCATTCAATTGTCCAAATACATAATGAAAGTTGAAAGACACAACTGAATTTAAAATTTGATGTTAAATGCTCGTACATTAATGCATATGAAAAGTATACTTTCTTTAAATGGGTCATACGGGGTTGGAAAATAAAAAGGGTATTTGGATTCCGTTGTGAATCCATTGACTTTTTTATTAGCATTATGAAGAACTATTCGTGTAGCATTCTTGTTTTTAAGATGTTA
Source organism: Euclidium syriacum (assembly GCA_900116095.1). Classification (NCBI taxonomy): domain Eukaryota; kingdom Viridiplantae; phylum Streptophyta; class Magnoliopsida; order Brassicales; family Brassicaceae; genus Euclidium; species Euclidium syriacum. The sequence continues at coordinate 8,535,097 of FPAK01000006.1, forward strand.
AAAACACACACGAGAATTACTAATGGTCAAACTCATTAAACATATATGATCCCAAAAACATATATGATGATAATGGTCAAACTCTTTGGGAATAACAGCTGACCACACATTAGGAGTTAGGACACTTTTCCACCATATATAATGTACGTGTACGTGAATGTAATGTACATAACGTTATACACGTATAATTCCAAATTTTATAAAAATGAAAACAAAAGCAAATTCATGATATATATATACCACTTTATTATAGGAAAATATCTTCTATTTTTAAATCGTTTATTCCTGATGTATGAAATATCAGAAAAAAAAATGGTGAGCTGGCTTGGCTCTATATGAAAATGAGGGACAAAAATCGATGTAGGGTTTGTCACTTGAGGTGGACAAAAGACAAGTAAGACTTCTCCACTACTATACTTCATGGTGCAACAGCGTTGATTCCGAGTTTCCCTTTTTCTAGTAATCCATTAACTAAAACAAACAAACATCTAGAAAGTTCTTACGCGTATAAATGGATAACACAGTTTGACCTTCACTAACACAACTCTGGTTAGTTTGACCAGTTAGATGAAATTTTTCCGGTTGAATCTGAATCCAAAGCCGAATACGGGTACTAATTGGTATCGGTGCAATGAGACTAATGGGTGGAATGGGAGGAAATTTTATTCATCTAACACCATTTAAATTCAACAAACTAATGAGAAAAATTTTAATATCACAAAATATATTTATTAATTAACATTTAATTATGTAATTATATGTGGTTCCGATATAATTTTTTCCCTAGTTTTATTTTTAGACACCTTTATTTTTTCATATTTTAAGTCTCATGTTTTAAAGTATCACCGTGGAAATTCTGGTCAAGAAGAAGTATAGGATTGTATCATCGTAAGAATGTTAGTGAAGATATCCATTGGTTGTTCATGACTAGATATATAAGACTTAGCAATGTTACAAGTAATAATTTCATAACAATCTCCTTCAATATGTTTAGTACGTTCTTAAAAAATGGAATTGCAATAATGTGAAACACCACTTAACTATCACAAAAGAGACATATAGGTTGAGAATGAGAAACACCAAGAAATATAAGAACCTCCTTAAGCCAAAACAACCCCATACAAGTAATGGTCATGACCCGATATTCAGCCTCAGCCAAATAAAAAAATACTCGACACTGCTTCTTCGTCTTCTAAGTTATAGGAGAGTCGCCAAACATGACCATATACCGATCGACGATTTTTCGGACAAGTATTAAAATCAAAGTCATAGTAGGCATTAACTTGAAGTGAAGTCTTGGAATAAAGGAAAATACATTGTCCCGACTAAGACTTCAAGTACCGAACTAAGCGATGAGATGACTCTCAATGATCCTCAAGCGGCGTCTGCATAAAATGGAGTAGGATATTGACTAGTTCCTGCCTGTATGTAGTATTGTTCACGCGCGGTTAAAATACCCAAAAGCAAACATTTATGAATCAATTATTGTAAGAAGTTTTACCAAAACAAATTATTGAAATAAGAAAACTTAGAAACAACAAAAAAAAAAAACAAATTGGATCCAAAATGGTAAAAAAGTATGGTTAAGCCTGTACGAGAGAACGAAGAGGAACTTGTTCAAACCCCTAATCTTGTTGAAGAGTGAAGGAGAAAAAAAAAATTGAGAAAAGAATAATCATTTAATTTAAACTCGATAGTTGTATGCATCCTAATCATTTTATGAACAAGATTTCGAATTTCTAACATCCGGATATCGACTTGCTTGACAAATTAAAATAATAAGAGAGAGAAAGATAGGGAAGAAGTGGGTGAGAAATCAAAAGAACACTTTTGTTTTGAGTGATTAGTTGTGTTGGGTAAAAGCTTGACCTAGAAGATGCACGATGGTGATCAAAATGTGTAAACACATCACACAAGTGCATGTGTAAGTAAAGCAGTTAAAATAATTATAAAATAAGAAAAAGAAAAAAAAAAGAATGATTTTTTTCTTACTTTATGTTCCATTCTCATCATATCATATCATTCTTCTGTTCATCTATCATTTAGACTTTGTGAGAAAGTAAGAAAGTCTTTTAAAGAAACAAAAGTTTTCATCTTTTTGATCAAACCATCTTCTTTTATCTTCTCATTGCGCACCGACAACGTTTTTGACTTCAAAAACGAAAGTAGAACTCGTGTGTGAAAAGCAAGATTCTTTCTTTCTTTTTCTTTCTGGTATAATATTTATGTTTTGTAATCATAATATCTACATATTGCTTCGCAAAGGATCATATATAACTTTCAAAAAGCTGTATTTCCTAAAAACATGTTTCCAATTCAGAAAGGTAGTATATACAACAACAAAAACCAAGATTTCTCGTATTAATCGTAAATAATTAAACTTAACTCAAAATTAATATGTTCCATGCAATAAACTATATGCACACTGCAAGCCCTTTATCAAAAAAATAAAAAAACAAGTATATGCACAGGCATGGAAATTCTATAAAATGCAAAGTGTACATGGAAATTCCATAAAATACAAAACCCTATTTTCAAAGTTGTAGCGTGCATAGAAGGTTTGTTTGACTTTCTTTACTTCTTATTCAGAGAAATAGGAATTGGAGACAAAAGGCCTTTTCCACATTGTTATAAACCAAGAAAGATAAAGTAAACTTAAAAATTGATGCTAATAATTAGGAAAAAAGGTAATTGTCGAAGAAGCAATATCACGCGTTGGCCTTTTTCACCCACACCACCAAAATCTCATCTTCACTTCTTTTTATAACAATTAAAATACTTTTAACACACTAGTTTGCAAAACAAGAATCACCAAAGTCATACTTTATAAATTCACAAGAAATTATAAGTATTGACATCTTTTGATAACACAAAAGAAACAAACAAAGTGATGTTTGTTGTTGAAACCGGGGCGCACACCGGGTGTTGACTAGGTCGCAAATAGGGTCGATAGTTAAGTTGGCTGGAGAGATCGGAACGGGGTGACTTTTAGTTTCGTCGAGGTTAAGTCGAGATGGTGAGGGTCGGAGATCTCGTTAAATGAATCAACAAAATAGATGATGAAATGATTACTTAATTTAGGAATGCGAGCGAGGCTTGATTACAGAACGAGTGAGGTTCAAATACAAAAGAAATAGACATTTCGAAAAGAGCCTCGACGTAAAGATCGCAGTACAACACCTTAAGACAAGGTCGCTGTCGATGTTGAACTTGATATAAAGTCGAACTGTTCTATCTTAATTCTCTTTTTCTTAGCTTAGTCTGATTCTATTAGGTTTTTCGTCCCCCTCTTACAATTAATGTATTTATCCTTTTATAGGTCTTCTAAACTTACTTCTCATTGGTCGAGCGGGTCGGCTCAGACTTGACGTTGCCGCCCATGACGTGGTAAGCGAGTTGTGAAGTGACAGGAAAGGTGAGAGTACGTCACTTCTTGTCATTGTCTGAAAGTCGAGACTCGCCAGTCTCGACTTTTTAAGATCGAGGCTGATCGAGCCTCTCAGTCGATTAATGGGCTTTCCACCTTGTCTCCTTTCTTATGGGCTCGGGCCATATCCGGTTACGGGCCTGAACAATTTTGGGCCTAGGGGGTGTGCTAAGACCACCACCAACAGTTAGTCCCCTCCCCGGGTCTGATGACGTGTCGCGATGTCATTGGATAATTTTCTAATTAGGGCAAAATCGTGGGTGGCACTTCGGGTCGTTTGAGCTTCCGAGTCTCCAACGTGTCATCATTTGATTGAATTTATGATGCGGCGCGCGGGAACTCGATTCGTCTCCTTCTTTCTGATCCGGAGCGGCGTTTGAAATCAAATCCCATGGGTGATGCGTCGCTTGGGATTTCCCTCCCTTTGTTATAAATAAGATGATCTTTCGGATAAAATCCTCATTTCATACTTTCCTTAATTTTTTGTTTCTTCAGAGACCGCATCGCTTCTTTCTCTTCATTCTTATTATTGAGGCGTTTTATCCACCGACTATGAGGATCGAATCCGAATCACGTTCATCGAGCGAGACGACTGCAAACCCTTCGGGGTCGGGGAGCGGGGAGATGTCAGAAGGGTCGGTATCGCAAATTGACAAGAGAGCTGGTGCTGAAGAGGTCGCAGTTGTGACACAATCCCAAGGCGAGGTCGTCCCGACTCTTTCCAACCGGACGAGATTGGGAAAGAAGTGGCTGATACCGAATTACAAGTTGAGCGAGGCCCGCGAATGGCGAAGTTGAGCCAAACGATTATGGGTGAGACGAAGTGGACAGGGCGAGACATCGTTGAGTCTCGCTGCACGGTGAGGACATTGGGAGATGCCTTCCCGTTGTGTATCTTTGATCGCGTGGATCTTCACATTCCGGATCTCGGGGAGCTGCCCTGGACCCCGCCGTAGGGGTATTTTACGTTGTGCGAGCCGTTTTTCACGGAATGCGGCCTTTATTTCCCGGTTCCCAAGAATTTGACGGATTTTTGCGAGCATCATCGGCTGGCGATTTCGCAGTTGACTCCCGCGGCGATTCGGAACATTATTGTCGTGTCGAGGCTAGCTTCTTAGAATGGGATCGAGATTTCTCGCCAATTTCTCGACGACATGTTCAGCCTAAACTGTAACAAATCCGGGCCTCCCCAGACGTTCTATCTCGCGGCGAAGTCGAATCGGAAGATTCTCACAGGCGAACCCAACAAAGTGTCGTTTTGGGCGGAGCGCTATTTTTTCGTCAAGGCTGACGAGAGGTCGCTCGAGGATGCGAGCCGCATGCCTCGCGCTTTATGGAAAAAAATGCCTCGTAAGTATCTTCCTCTCCTCACTCCTATGAAATGTTGTGGGCTTTTAGTATACTGCTCATTTATTTATGTTTGTCCGATTTAGATCGCGAGCCTCCTATCAAAGGCTTCTCCGATGGATTCTTCGAGAAGGTGGACCGCATACAGCGACTCAGGGTTCAGGAGTGGCCTGTACGCTTTGATAAGTGGGTCGCTTAACCACTGGCGAGGATGGATCGAGGTAAAGGAGTCTAAAAACCCTAAACTTCTTGGTCAAATTTTGTTTTTATATAAATTTTTTTTTTTTTAAAACGTCTTTTTAAAAAGGTTATGTCGCTTTTCAATTGATCCATGCGAGGCTTCAGTGTCGCTGATGGGGGTCTCAAAGGTTGTGAGGTCGCACCAGAAACGGGCCTTGAAGGGTGCGGGTGAGGTTGCTTCCAAGGCGAAGGGGAAGCCTCAGAAGCAAGCGCCACCAGCGAATGACTGGCGCTTCCCGAATAAAAGCGAGGCTCCGATTGTCGGGTTGCCAGGTGGGAGAGGAAAAGGTCTCATGAAGCGCGGGGAATTGCTGGGTGCCGCTTCTGAAGATGCTCGACCAGCAAAGAAGGTGCAAGGTGAGCCTGTGGCGGCCGAGACCGATTTCGTCGAGGAAGACGCGTGAGGTGATAGTTCCGGCTCTGGAGCTGCGGTGGGAGTCAACTCCGAGCGTGCTGCCTCGCCTCAGGCTCAAGGGGTGCAGCCGAAGTTTTCTATCGACTTCTCCTATTCCGGCGACGTGGCGCTTTCGGAGGATGTTCAAAGCAGCGACAGCTTGTCTCGCAAATAGTCAAGTGGTCGGATCCAATGGACCTAGAGTCTATGGAGTTCGGGACTGGCATCGCTGAAACCTCCGCGTAATGATTCGGGTAAGACGCAGCTCGCTCGTTTTGTGGTAGACCCAGATTTTTAGAGTAAATCTTGATCGGCTATCTACAGTTTTTGAGCAGGAACACCCTCCTCCTGGAGACCATACAGGGACTGGAGTCGAAGCTCAAGGTCGAAGAGGAAGCGGGTCGGCTTTTGGAGTCTTATGTTCCTGGGCTTACTAAGGCGAAGTCCGCTTTGGAGAAGAGTAATGCGGGGCTGAAGGCTGACTTTGACGCCGCCTTCTGTGAACTCGAGAGGCATCGAGCTCTCGAGGTTGTTGTGGCCGATTATATCGACGATAGGGAGAAGGTGAAGGAGCCGTGGCGAGCTTTAAGCGAGGTTCGAAGGCGAGTCCAGATGCTGTCGGAGTTGACGAAAATGGGGATCGTCATTCCGGAGAAGACTCGACTTGATGCTGAGGAGGAAGAGCGGCTGTGCCTCGCCGAGTGTGAGAATCTTATTTTCGTGCAGCTGGACCACACAGATCTTCTGGACCCCAAGTTGCGTAGCCGGTGTATGTCGACCCAAGAGACGGGCGAGGCCTCGAGCCAATCAGTGGGGCGAACTGATGAAGATGCCCAAGAATAGTATGATTTTTTTTGTATGTTTATATGTATATATATATATATATATATTTTTTTTTTTTTTTGATGAAATGTGTAAGGATGTTTGCGAGGTCAATGAGACCTCGCTTTCTGGAGATATAAAGCGAAGTTTTTGTTTTTTCTGTCTTAGTACCATTCTTTCGGGAAGCTGACTCCGAAAATTTTGATTGGGAAGTCGATTATGCGAATGTGATATTCGGCTTGTGTCCGTCGACCTTTAAAGGGTCTTAAGACGCTTTTGCTTTGGCGGGTGATCAGCCCGCCGCACTTATGCGAAGTGCTTGTGCGAAGTTCAGACTTCGGCTTTTCAGTCCTCTAAGAGTATTTCTTTGAGGGGATGTGAGTAAGGACTCAGCTTGTACCGTTAATTTTGCTGCCCGTGGAAGGCGTGATGCGTATTTAGTTTTGTGCGGCTTGGACTGGCTTGTTCTGCAAGGCGAACTCGGCTTACGATGCTAATGAAGCGCCCGTTTCGGGTTGTGTATACAAAAAGTGTTTTTTATATAGAAATAGCTGTGCCCCGAAAGGGGTTGCCCACGTACCCCGAAGGGATCAAGCCGGCCGTAGTTCTAGGTATCCGTATATATATAAAAAAGAAAAGAAATTATGGCGAAGCGATTGTTGACGTTCCTCCTATGGTATGCGTTTTGTCGGAGGAGGCGCTTGATCTTCTGTTTTGACGTCGCGGGGTCGTTTGCTACCCTGAGCCGTCTCTTGATGTGGCAACGCTTGCTGTTTCTGGTAATCTTGACGAGGTTTTGGAATTGTTACCTCGCCTTTTTGATATTTATGGAGTAGGAAATCTGCGAGGGCCTTGCAATCTCGGTTAGAGTGTCCCGGGATCCCGTGGAAGTCGCAGTAGGACCCTTGGTCTGTAGTGCCCCCGCGAGAGTCATCGTGTTTGTCCTGGGAGGTGTCACGCTCGAATTTGTTCCAGGGGCCGCTCTTTGGATGCCCCGTCGTGGCGTAACAGCCTGCCGCTCGTCTTTCCTTCTCCTGATTGTACTCCTGATTCACGTGCTGTCGGGGTTCGTTGTATTTCGTCGCCTTTTCGGGAGTCTTTTCCTTCGGAGTCGAGGCTTTTGTCGGTTCCCGCTTTTTGGCGAGGAGGGCGTTTTCCTCCTCAACTTCGACGTACCTCATTGCCCGATGGAGGGCGTCCTCTAGGGTCTGAGGTTTGTTGACGATCAAGTCTTCTCGGAATCGGGTCGAGTGTATCAGGTTATTCCTGAGTGCGAGGATGCCGGCCTCGTCAGGAGCAACGACTATAGCGGCCACCAGCTTGAACCTCTGTATGAAAGCTCATAGGGGTTCCTTGGGTTCTTGGGTGAGGGTCCAGAGGTCGGCTGCTGAAGATCCTTTCTCGGCAAACGACAGGTATTGCCTGATGAAAGCGGTTTTGAGCTGGAGGAAATTGCCGATGGTGTTGGGTTTCAAACGGGAGAACCACTTGAGCGCGTCTCCTCTGAGGTTTTCGACGAATAGTCGGCAGAATCCGGTGTCGCGCTCTTCTGTGCCGAACCTGGCTCTTCCCATTGCTATTTCGAATGTCGCCAAATGTTGGCTTGGATCCTTCCCGCCTTTATACGTCGGGATAGGAATCTTTCCTGGATTGCGCAAAGGGAAAGATGTAACCGCCGAGGTGAATGGCGTGTTTTGCTACTCCTGAAGGATGCGGTCGACTTCAGGCGCGGCCCTTATCGCTTGATGCATCTCGGAGTTCATGTTTTTGAGGAGCCGTTTCATGTCTTCGAGCTCCTGGTTGTAATGCGCGCGGAAGATGTCTTCGGCGGGCTGGACGGTTTGCCCTATCCACGGGTAGCGAGGAGCGCGTTGTTCAACGTGAGTTGTTTCCGGCTGATGGGGGATCTGTCTGAAATGATTTCGAGGCGAGCCGGGATCGACGTGGATCATTTCCGGATGCGAGTGCGTCTGTCCGAAAGGGTTTCGGGGCGAGCCGGGATCGACGTGGATTGTTTCTGGATGCGAGTGTGTCTGTCCGAAAAGATTTCGGCGAAGGGAAACGAGCGTTTCTCCCGACCTTCCGTCGCGAAGCTGGCTCCTATGGCCACGTGGCTCGTTGATCTGGTTCACAAGGAGTTGGAGGATTCCTCCCAGATCGGCTACTGTAACCGGTGAATTCCCAGTAGGCGTAAGTCCTGGGTGGATCGCCACGGTCTCTGAGGACTGACCTGCTTCGGTCCGGGTCCTCGTCGTGATTCGGGGAATGAGAAATTCGTCCTGAAGGACGCGAATTGTTGTGGGGGAACGACACGCGGGTGAGGGGCGAACGTTCCATGTGCTGGAAAGGTTGTTGCGAACGAGTCGCATTTAGAGTCATCCAACTGGGACAGCTTATCGAGGCTGTCTCTAAGTTGACCGTCGGGATGGTCTGCGATGATGTCATCGTCGAGGTTGATGAAGAATTATCTCCCGTGGGATCGTTCAATTTTGGACTTTGATTTGGAGTGGGATTTAGGGTTTCCGTGGTTTGGGCGACTGCGTCGCTGGTTTGTAGAGTAGTATCGGACTTGTCCGTCATGTCGATTTGTGCGTCAAGAGAATCTCCTTAATGTCCCCACAAAAGGCGCCAATTGTTGAAACCGGGGCGCACACCGGGTGCTGACTAGGTCGCAAATAGGGTCGATAGATAAGTTGGCTGGAGAGATTGGAGCGGGGTGAATTTTAGTTTCGTCGAGGTTAAGTTGAGATGGTGAGGGTCGGAGATCTCGTTAAATGAATCAACAAAATGGATGATGAAATGATTACTTAATTTAGGGAATGCGAGCGAGACTCGATTACAGAACGAGTGAGGTTCAAATACAAAAGAAATAGACCTTTCGAGAAGAGCCTCGACGTAAAGATCGCAGTGCAACACCTTAGGACAAGGCCGCTGTCGATGTTGAACTTGATCTAAAGTCGAACTGTTCTATCTTAATTCTCTTTTTCTTAGCTTAGTCTGATTCTATTAGGTTTTTCGTCCCCCTCTTACAATTAATGTGTTTATCCTTTTATAGGTCTTCTAAACTTGCTTCTCATTGGTCGAGCGGGTCGGCTCGGACTTGACGTTGCCGCCCATGACGTGGTAGACGAGTTGTGAAGTGACAGGAAAGGTGGGAGTATGTCACTTCTTGTCATTGTCTGAAAGTCGAGAGTTGTCAGTCTCGACTTTTTAAGATCGAGGCTGATCGAGCCTCGCAATCGATTAATGGGCTTTCCACTTTGTCTCCTTTCTTATGGGCCCGGGCCATATCCGATTACCCTGAACGATTTTGGGTCTAGGAGGTGTGTTAAAACCACCACCAACATTTGTGAATTGTTATAATTTTAAAGTCACTTCAAAATTCATTAACTCTTTTAAATTTTGTCACATATGATTATCGTGCTTCTGTCATCTTAGAAATATTAGAAAATGTTAGTTATCTAGTGAAGTTTGGAAGAGATTATAAGAACAATTTTCTTAAAAAGTATGTGATAGTTAGACAATTTCTCCATAAATTCATTGCGGCTACAAACGGAGACTGCGTTATTCTATTATAACTTTGGGTTGAACATGATTCTGTTATGATTCATCAAAACTTTCTTAAGCAGTTAAGAAAACATATATAATATTTTATAATACGTTTCTGCTGCGGCGCTTATGCCTATGGTGCTTGCATGAAAGCAAATTAGGTATGATATCGGGTGGAGCTGCTGAGATATATATATATATATATATATATATATATATAACGTATGCAAATATAATTGAACTAGACAATTACATCTAAACATTATTTGAGTTAATCTAATGAGACTATTTTAATTTACTTTCAACATTTTGATAGTATTTTTTATCCAACGCCAACTCATGCTGTCAATTTTGTAAGATTTTGCTTCGATGCAAATTATTCATGGCCAAATCAAACAATAAAAAAAAATTCATTGCCTAAAAGGTTACTTCAAGATATTAGCAAAAATGTTCATAAAAGAATAAATAAAAATAGATATATTAACGAGAAGAAAATGCGTAAAGGGGAAGGGAAAGAGCATGCGTTACCAAAAGGGAACATCATGATTTTTGTGGCCTTTAAGGTATTCTAATTAATGGAAAGCGTTGCTTGATTAATTGATTAGCTTACCATAATGTAGGCCTTTCTTTCTATTATTAACACTTACTAACAAGTTGATATCCATCACTACTAATATTATAAGATCTATCAAATACAAACATACATAAAATCTCTATAAATTAATAATGTCAAAACATCTATAGTGGCTAAAACTATTTGAAAAACTATGTAGTTTATTGAGATAAAAAATTTCATATCTATAAAGAGAAAAAAAAAAAAAAAAAAAGGAACATTGATTCTAGTCAATATCATTACATATACGATTCCAAGTTAACAATAAAGAAACTCATATATATTAGGTAAAACACTTTTAAATTTATGTCAGAATGATCGAAATTCCATAATCTTCACATCGTGACCATATATGTTGATTCCACCAATATCTCATCAACATAGAGGGGTAACACTTTATACTTGATCTCTAAATGTTTAGAGGAGATATAAAGATGTAAATTTCTGTCACACCCATAATCTTTTATGAATTTTTGAACTTCTTTTTCCATTGCTTAGGTGCATGCGTTAGATCATACAAGTACTTCTTTAAAAGTACATGTAAATAATTCTTCTCCCTTTTAAATGAATTCATCTTGCTTTGACATGAAAAAAAATTGTCTTCACATATAACTGTTTCACCTAAAATATGAAATTTATTCCTCCAACATGAGAAAAACTCTTTTTCATGACATTGAATCTAGGCCTCTCAAAACCATGGATTCCTGGTTTCCTTTTGAAATTCTACTTAGACCCAATAACTTTCTTATTTTCAAGTTTCTAAATTAGTTGAAAGGTGTCATCAATCTTGAATAATGACTTTTTCTTCTGTCATAGCTAAATACCAACTGTCTCAATCACTCCTCCTCCTAGCTTTTGAAACTGGCATAGGTTTATCAACTTCTATCTCTTCTACACATGTCAGTTTAGTTGTTCTTTTTTGTTTGTCTCTAGCTATAACATAGTGATCAAGATTTTCTGATTCCTTTCCTTAGTACTCGTTCAAAACCTTCTAATGATCATTTTCTTCTGGAATAAATCTTGATGTCTCAGATTAAAAAATAGATCCATTAATTTGAGTTGAGTCTTCTTCTAAGTGGACTAACTTAAATGTTCTTGATAAGATCTTCAATAAATTGGGACATTCTTCCCCAAAAACTTTCTCTGTTCTTTTACTTGCTCAACTTCTAAACCTTCTTCAGTTTCCCCTTTCAATGTATCTTCGTAGGTTCACTTTTATATAAATTTACATTTTTATTGATTATACATTGTTCTTTTTATGGCGTCGAAACTTTGTAGTTCTTAGTTCCTTTAGGATCGTCTACAAATATTTTTTTTAAAGCTCTTGGACTAGTATTTCTTTAAAACATATGCACAAAACTAAACAAGTAAATCTCTTAGAACAAATGTAGTAGGAGGTTCTTAAGAAAGTGTCTCATCAAAAAAGTATTAATAAGATAATAAATATTAATATTTAATTAGAAAAGTCTCTAAAAAAAATAAAGAGAGTTTCTCAAATGAGAGACTATGAAATGAGGTTCTCACTTATTTTTAAAGATTCTCACAATTAAATAATATTATCTATTTTTTTTATAAAAAAAGATTATGGTGAGAGATTACTACTGTAAATGTTATTAAAGCATTTCTATCTGTGAGAGACTTTCACAATTCTCTCACAAATATAATATTAATATTTTTAATATATTTTAGTTATATAATTAAGTTTTAAATTATAAAATAAAATTGAACCAATGATATTAAGATATATACCATATGAGTTTCAAGAATTTTTCATAGTTTCTTAAATGAGATACTTTTTTCATTTTCTCTTCATTTTTTATTATCTTTTTTATTTCTTAGTGTTGAGATATTCTAAATGGAGATGCTCTTAAGATGGTTTAGACTTTGTTTGTTTCATATCCATAACTATTCTGGCAGTAGTTTAAAACTAATAGACAAATTTGGTAATGATAAGTATATATCTGTAGAAGCTGCTTTTTCCTAGAATACTTTTTCAAAGTTACTTTCCGCTAACCAACATCTAACTTTTTCCAGTAACACTCTAAGACCAATGAATAACACTCTAAGACCAATGAATTTTCTAGGCTAAATAGGATTTTTTTTGTTTGGAATGATATGAAAACTAGTTCTTGAATCCAAAACCTATTTTTGATCCTTAGTCTTGAAGACTTTCCATATGCATGATTGTTTCTTTAACTTTGGAGACCTCATTAAATGAATGTTGTAGACTTATGGAAACTATAATTGGTTCTTTAATCTATGTAACTACATTAATAGATTCATTAATAGCTAGACTGAGATATTCCACGAAGCTGAGATCTTCTCTTCCATGGTTGTTGATTCTTCTTCTCTTGTCTCCCTTTAGTCTATCTCACAAACAATCCTTATGATTGGCATCTAGATCTTTTACATGTTATTGCTAGTTCACTTTATTTTAATTTATCTTGTAACCTCATTTATACTTAGGGTATCTTTTTCATTATTAGAATTCTCTTACGGACCATTCCGATGAGGCAAATAAATTAGTAATATGATAGCTTGAACTTATTCAGTGATAACTAATCCTATATTTCTAAAGTAACAAATTACTAGTTTATATATTAGACATGATGCTTTTGTTTGTTTATTAGGTGTAATATTTTACTTAAGATATTATAAAATAATTTAACGTATATGTTGGAGACAAGTTCCGCACAGCCTAAATTACAAGGCCCAAATTTCGTCGAACTCTGGTCCACGAAAAGAAAGCCTAGTCCATAAAAATTTTCTTTTACCAACCTCGCCATGCCAAGCTAGCACATCCACCAGTCGTCGAACCTACTGTTCAAGGTAAGGTGGACATATCAAAATGATTATCAACAAGACAACTAAAATGATCTATGAATACGTCTCCCAAATTAGTTCTTCACATTATAAAATGAGAGAGTTATGATGAAGAAAAAGATGACGCAATATTCAATTTAGAACATTCAAGTTTAAAGAGAGAAGTCAAAGCAAACAACGAAATGCAAGATCATATTAAATTTTTTTTGATTTGACACGTCTTTTAGGCTCCAATATTTGTTCATCCGAGAAAATCATTTGTATCTCGAGCTATACACTCTTTCTTTTCATGTATTAACCGAGCTACTTTTGATAAAACTATTGAGTTACTCTTATCAAATTTCCAACCTACTCTTTATCAAATTTCAAAACTCTCACTTCTTTTCATGGAATCTTCTACCCTTATATTTTTCACAAATTCTCGATACTCATCTCACTTCTAACTAAAAATATATACCAGATTTTATAATCCACTTCAAATACGAGTATTATATGTTTATACAAAGATTTAGATGATCTTCCCTTTAATTTGTTACTTTTTCATTTTTTAATTTTGTTGCTTACTTAAATAATTTTTAATTGACCTTTAAAAATCAGTTTTTATTTACATACTTTTGAATAAAGTAAAGGTAGTCAACGTTTAGTTAAAACTGAAAAGTGAGATAGCCACTGAAAGTAAACAGAAGCAATATTTATCTTTTAATACTAAAGTTAAAAATGAATCGAGTAAACGCATATAATATCACGTCTACTTTTAAAACGCGTATTGACTTTCTTTGGCCCTTTATTTTTGTTTTTGTATAAAAAGAATTAAAGAATTATTTCTGTGTTTATCTTATCTATCCTTGCAAAAAAATATAATTATCCAGTCTCTACTCCAGTCTCTACTCCAGTCTCCAGATCAAAACTTCTATACTCTTTAATTAACTCTAGTAGTCTAGTTATTTATCTCTCTCTACTTTACGCTATACTGTAATTTTATAGTGAACAGTCCACCCAATAATAAATAAATAATAGTAGTCAACAATTTGAAATATCAGTTCCATGAGTAAAAATTCTTGTTGTTTCTTTTTTTCTAATAAGTCAGGTTTTTGGTTTACAAAAACCTGACTGATTTAAGAACCTATAAAAATCATTTTTTTCATCACTGAAAGAGTATATGTCAAATATTTTTGTTTTTTTCATATACTATGTATCTACATCACCTTATAATTTTGTTTAAAGGGTATAACTATATGTGATATATCACGTGAATTGAATTGCCATGGACATCTCATGAACAAAGTAACCTGTCATAGGTTAGACCCCAATAATACATGTTTCATGTTACTTTTATGTATTTATTTTCTAGTTTATTTCACGGAGTAAAGGTTGAATTCTGAAAAGTTGATCATATGACAAGGTTTCTTGGTTAAAACTTAAAAATGATGCTTCTAGATACGTGTTTAATTTCTCGATCAATAAGACATAATTTTTTTAAAAAAGTAACATAAATAAAATATGTTTAACTTCTCAAGATGAAATTAAAATACTAGGTGCTATATCGTTATTTTCTTATAGCTGGGTAGTGGAATTAGATACAAATGGTTGTTAAAGTAAGTCAAGAATCCAGACTAATATGATGGAAATGAAAGAAAAAAAGTTAACCTCTAAAAAATATTTAAATTAAAAAGAGTGATTGGTAAGAATTTTGGCTTTGGGTTTCTTGTTTTAGATTATTTGAATTTGGATGTTAAACTGTGACTATTACTTTAAAAAATATTAAAAGTTTAATTGGTAACAAATATAATAGAAACTTTGAGTGTTATTTTAAATTATAGTTATATAATATTAATAAAATATAATAATTGAATTCTAGCAGTGAAAAAATTGATCTAATAAAACATGAAAAGGATAACAATAATCAATTAATTAGATTTTCATTTTTTTTAAACAAACTAGATAATAACACGAGTCGAGATCGGGTATAATATATTTATAGAATTATCCTATAAAAGATTTAAATTAAATTATTTTATATAAAATAATATTTAATTTATGGTATAACGTTATAAAATACAATGATTTATTAACATATAACACGTTATTGTATAATTATAATGTTTTGTTTAACTTCAAAATATTTTTTAATCGATAGGAGAATTAACATTTTGTTTGTAAAATAATGGGCAACCTTTTTAAAGTGTAATAATGGACTACATTTTAAAGTGTAATAGTTTTTAGTGATATGTCTGGATGGATGAATCTTATTAATTAATTAGATTTAATTTGATTGAAACACGTGGCAGAAAAATCTTTTGGTGTCTTTTCAATAGGGGATGTAGAGATAGAAAGAATTTTCAATTCTTTTTTAAGGAAGAAAAGTGAGAGCAAAATTCACCTTCTTTTAAAGCTTAGAATCCACACTTTGAAAAAATAAAAACATAGAAGAAAAATATAGTAACACTCAGAACTATTAGTTTTGATAAACGATTAAATGAAACGAATATATGTTTAATTCCAAAAAAGGACAAACCCCAAAGGATATCTGAATTTCGGCCGATTAATCCTTATAATGTAAGTTGTAAGATTATCTCTAAGATTTGATGCCTTCATTTAAAAACAGTCTTACCTCAGTTAATATCGGAAACTCAATTGACTTTTTCTAGAGAAGACTTATCATGGATAATATCATGATTGCCGAGGAGATGTTTCATGGATTACGTACGAATAAAGCTTGTAAAAGGATTTCCTAGGAATCAAAACGAACATGAGTAAAGCTTATGACCAAATCAAATGAGAATTCTTGGAGGCGGTCCTGTTCCGCATGGGTTTCAATCCAACGTGGGTTTCTTGGATCATGTGTTGCGTTAAATCGGTATCTTATCAAGTGATTTTGAATGAGCAACCTAAATGGCATACTTCTCCTCAGAGGGAACTCCGACAGAGCGATCCTTTATCTCATTATCTATTTATCCTTTGTACAAAAGTTCTAATTGCTAATATTAACGAGGTAGAAAGGTAAAAAGAGGTGACATGAATCAAGATTACCAGTAGAAGCCCGTCAACCTCTCATTTACTCTTTGCGGATGTTTAGTTTTTTTTCAGTAAAGTGGACCCTCATGAATGTCAAACTGTCCTATACGTTATTCAAAATTATGGGAAAACTTCATAGCAAGAAATCAATTTGAGTAAGTCCTCAATTTTATTTGGTAAGAAGGTCTCTAACCAGAAAAGGGGCATCTAAAAAACTTACTTGGAATCTCCTCACAAGGAAGAATGAGATCCTATTTGGAAATCCTGGAGGACTTAAGTGGATCCAAGAACAAAGTCTTTATCTATGTTAGAGAAAGAGTGAACAACCGTGTTAATGGTTGGTCAAGAAAACATTTATCTAAAGGTGGCAAGGAGATAACGATAAGATCAGTGGCCATGGCTATACCCTCGCATGTCATGTTGTCCTATAAAATTCCCCAAGATCTCTCCTCAAAGTTTACGGGTGCTATATCCAAGTTTTGGTGGAGTTGGAAGGGGAATGGTCGTAGTATTCCTTGGATGGCTTGGGAGAAAATGTGTAAAGAAGAAAAGGATGGTGGAGTAGGATTCCCCTCCTTGGATAACTTTAATGATGTATTGCTGGGAAAGAAATATTGGCGTCTCATTCAGTACTTGAATCCTTAGTAGCACATGTATTTAAAGAGAGATATTGTCGTAAGGTTCACCCTTTATAGGCAAAAGAAACTAAATCTCCCTTCCTTTGGGTGGAGGAGTATTTTTGGGACTAAGGCGTTCGTGGAAAAAGGTATACGGTGGGGAACATGTTGGGGTTCTGATATTTCAGTTTGACAGGATCCATGGATGCCAGATTTTAACCCGCGGCCAGTTTCTGGTCGAGGAAGAACCCTTCATCCTAATTTGAAGGTTAGCCATTTGATTAATCCATAAAGTAGGGATTGGCACTTGCCTATCCTCCATGAAATTTTTAATCCCGAGGACATTCGAATTGTGAGGGGAATGACGATTAGTCAGAACTATAAACCAAATTTCTTAATTTGTCATCATACTAATTATGGGAGATATATGATTAAGTCTGATTATCGATGGTATTATCGGAGAAGGATGAGTGGGGTCCGAACTGTAAAGCTCTACAAGCTCACGCTTGGAAGCTAAAAATTCCCCCCCCCCCAAGATTTTCCCACTTTATGTGGCTGGTTGCCTTTGGGGATCTTGCAGTTACTTATGGGTTTCAAAATCAAGGAGTGAACTGCGGGAATATATGCAAAAGATGTGGTTCTACTAATGAAAATTTTAATCATTCAATCTTTGAGTGTCCATATTCCTTGAGTGTGTGGAAGGAATCTAAGATTCTTTTGATTCAAGGGGTTTTTCCTTCTTCATCGGTGTTCTGTAATTTGGATTTTGTGTATTGGAAATTATCTTCTCACACCAATTTGAATCTTATCCAATCAGGATTCCCGTGGATTATGTGGTTTATATGGAAATGTAGGAATAAAACAATATTTAAAAGAATTCAATTGGAGCTTTTGGATATCCTCAGTCTTGCTTTAAGTGAGAAGATTTTTGGGAAGAGGCCCAAACGAGAGAGGATGAGGAGCTTGAAGATGATGCTGAAGATCATGTGGATACAACTCCGTCGTTAAAGTGTTAGATTGATGGTTCATGAAAAGATTCAGATCCAACCACAGGGTTGGGTTGGATGTATTCTTGGGCCTCAATGAAATAGTGGTTATAAGGTGTCAGCGGCTATCTATTTCAACCTTTCACTCAGTGGAAACATTATTATGAGCTATGAAGACTATTCTAATCCGAGGAATTGATTGTCAAGTTTTTGAGACAGATTGTGCATAATTGGTCTCCATGGTACAGTCTCCTAAGGAGTGGCCCGCTTTCTCCAATCTTTTAGATGAGATTGGTATGCTCAAAGTTCACTTTCCTTTATTTTATCTTTCTTGCATTTCCCGTCTTTCTAATGTAAATGCCGATTGTTTGACTCGATTTCAAGAACTCTATTTTCAGAGAGTTCATATGTAAATTTTTCCCCTCCTTCTTAGACTATCAACATGAGTGTGGTATTTTAATTAATTAATGTGCAGTTAAAAAAATATACAATAATTATTTTCACCACGTTAAAAACAGTCAATCCTATAAGATGTCATTGGAGAAAAAAATAATGTGAAGACTTAAATCCTTTAAAGCCTTCAATCATTCCCTTACATATATGTGGAAGTTTCTTGGCGTAATAATAAGAGTTTAACGTTTATACATCACATATGGATTTTGATTCTTAGATAATCGATGTTTTATGGTTTTTACAGATTTTTTTTATCTCGTGCTCTTATAGTTTTATCAATTTTTTAAGTATTTTACATATATTTTATAGGTAATGAGGACGAATAAGGATATATGCGCTAGTATAGAGAAAATGGAGCAAAACTGAAGATTATGGAATGATATGATGATGAATCGACCGACTGAAGAAATGTGTCGGTCAACTGCAATCTGATGATGACCAACTCTATGGTTGTGTCAATTGACACAAGGCTATTAAATACAAAGAGGAAACATTAGAAAAAATTGGTTTTTTTCCCAATACTTAATCTTTATTGAAATATGAGTTCAATTCGTATTTTAAAGAATATATAAGTTTTTTAACCATTTTTTAGATCTACACCGCTTTTTCTACTTTCTAATTTAGAGCTTTAGGGGAGACGAAATTTGTTACTCTACCCGTACCGAGATCCGATTTTCGAACTCCAGTTGATTTATTTTCTACTTTTATTATTGCACTTCGTTTTTTTTTCCATTATGTTTGGTGTTTTATTTGCTAATGAGTTAATGTCTCGTAAGATTTAGGGTTTTTTAAGGGCAATTCATGACTTTTTTAATTGGATCATTTATCTAGGGATCAATCTTAATAAGTTCTTCACTTTTGGTATGCTTAATGCTTGTTCTAGATTACCTACATAGTTTACAAGATCTTAAGTTGAACTACTACAAATAGATTTGAACAGTTTGACTGAAATAAATTACGTGAGAAGAACATTTCTAAAGCAAATAGATTTTTATAGGAAGTGCAAAGAAATTTTTCTATGAATTTTTGTGAACAAATCAGACATGAAACTAGTGTATATATAATTTCAATGGATTCAAAAAGAGATTTGGTCTTTCGATTGTTAGGCATAGTTAGATTTTTCAACGAGAGTTGGATTTCTAAAATTAATTAACTGCCTCCCTTCTAGAATTATAGTTATTAATCATGTTTTCTTTTCTCTTATTTTTATTTACATTTTAAGTTTCATGCATAATGTTGCATAGAACAAAAAGAACCATAAAAATGAAAAAATTGAAAAAAAAATCAAAAATCAAAATCATTAGGCTAATGAATATGCTTAGGATTAGATAGGATGGGATTTGAGACTTGGGAAACTTTTTCTGAAAATGAGAGTATGAAAAACAAAGAGAAGGTTTATGTAAAATAAAAGTGTGTAAAAGGAATGAAAAAGGAATTCAAAAGAAAAGAAAGAGATTGGTAAAATTAAAATTAAAATAGCTCTAAATTGTTAATGTAAAGATCCTCTAAGTATTGAAGAAGAAAGAGCACAAAAATCCTAAAACATCTAAGAAAGAAAGAGGATAATGAAGAAAATAAAAAGAGTTTGTTTTAAAAATGATAAAGAAGTTATTCCCTGAATTATTCAAATATTTTTTTATGTGCTTAAGAAAAGGTGTGAAAGTCTGGAAAAGGTGTGAAAGTTTGGAAAGGAAAGTTGGTGAAAAGATTAAATTTTCTTTGGTTTGGATCCATAATAGGATGGAAAAATGATTTACATGAGCTTAGTAATATGATTCAAATCAATTGGAGTAAAGGTAGATTGAAGTTTATGCTTTGTATGTAGCAACTGTTGACTCTTAGTATTTTGTAAAAGTACTATTTATTTTCTAGAGAACCCTATCAAATTTTATGAATCTTCTTTTCATATGTTTTCAAACAGTTTCTACCTAACCAAATGAATTTCCTTTTCTCTATTTTTAAGCATGACTTCATCTTTTTTATTTAATGAACTTAAAGAGGTTCAAATATTTGATTGCATGAAGATACAAAAGACTAGGTTGAAAGGTGAATGTATTTCCTTACCTAATATCATAAACAAGTACATTGAGCTAATATCACTTCTCGGTCATACCACTCTTGATTAAAGACTACGCGGCTAATTCTTCAATGGTTCTTTTGGATATGAGATCCAACTTCAAACATTTTTCTCGGTTTAATCTAAGTTTTCTTTAGGGCAAGAAAATGCTAAGTTTGTAAGGATTGGTAAGATGAAAATTTTATGGTTTTATCACTTAATTTAGGAAGTTATTTAACCCTTAAACTCATCATCTCTACCAAAATATATCTGCGTTTTAGACTATTTTCATGTGTAGTGAGTCTTAAAGTCACAAACAAGTACATTGAGCTAATATCATGTGCAATACGTCTTAGAGTCACATTTTCATGTACATATTCATGCATTTCTAGGTGATTTTGAATCTTATGAATATAAGAAAAAATCAAAGGATTCGAAGGCCAAAGAGTGAGATTTAAACTTATTTGAGGGATGTATCAAGCTAGTATCGGTCTATACATAGTGTCGGTTTAAAAAAAAACGGAGGAAAATTGGCTATCAAGCATCAATATCGATTGATACACTCTATCGGTCGATACACCCCAATCAACACAAAATGGACAAAATTTGGAATCAATGCAGGAGAATCATATTGACCAAGACACTGATAGACACACATGCGCATCGACCAACAGTATCAATCGATACATCTACTCTAAATATATATAAAAAAAAAGACGATTTTTCCTTACCTATTATCCCGAAAAAACAGAGTTTTGAACAATTTTTGTAATGCTTTAGATTTGGTGTAAACCTCTTTTAGGAGATATTGTAAGAATATTTTCTTTAATTTCTTTTACTTTTATGTTTCTTCGTCACTATGGCTTCAATAATATCAGATGTGAAGTATATTTTTCAGTCTCTAACAAAAAATATTTGAAATGATCTTATACCTAACATTGTAATGGCATACATGATAAAATTTTACCATTTTTCTCTTTTGGAATATGACACATATTTGTCACACTTAATATGGGGAGCATGGTCCCATCTTTGAAGAACTATTGAGTCATATGGATCATTATATTCTTAAGAATCCCTCGGTATCTTTGGTAAAAAAGATTCGTCATAGTATTCGGACTCGTGGCCTTTTCTAGATGTATGGAAATCAAGCCACTCGGATCTCAACTTATGTAACCAATCTGCAAATTGATCCCCCAAAAAATTGTAACCAATTTGGAAAGGAATCTTTATGGTCGTCTCTCACTCGTTTTTCGACTAATTTTATAGCCATGCTGATATTTGTGGGGGAAGAAGAATTGAATGAAAGTATCAAAGTAGAAGACTCAGTGTTTTCTATATCCTAATTCGAAGTGATAGACTCATTGTTATTGAGAATCTATGTAAAACAATTTCGGGCTTACTGTTGTTCTGTGGAGGCATGGGATTTCGGTTTCCGATTTCCTTCGCAAAGTCAAATGGCTCTGCTTTTTTGTCGCCAAAATATTTCTCCTCCTCAAGGGTCATTACAAGATCGTTTATGGCAAAGGATATATCTTGTAATATGGCGGTAGCGTCAGTGTAGTTGTTGTGAACTTTATCCTAGAGTTGTTGGTATCGTTTCTCAAATTTAAATCTTTTATGTGTTGCAAAAACTAGCAATTCGGTTCACAATGATGGATGGAATCCGGCTCGGGAATGAACATGAGTATGTTTTGTTTTAACTGATACTATGAATGTGTATTAAGAGGGAGAGATACGCGTAGAGCTTTTATAGTTGAAAAGGGCAAAAGCGAGAAAGTAGTACTATTCACTTCTTCGTTCCTTTTCTCTTTAAATTTTCTTCACTCAGCAACTTCCCCACCTTTCTCTATTTACTTTTTTATCTTCAAAATTGTTGGATCCGAAAGTTCCTTCTTTTTTTATTATATTATTATATTTTAAATTTTAATCTTTCTAAAAAGCCATTTTTTGTGATCCATTTGAAATCCCAATTTGTCTACTTCTCCCAATAATTCTTTTTTATATATATATATATTTTCCTCCTTTATATCAGACTGCCTTTTTCCTCCTTTGTCTTATAAAACCTATCTTAGCCTTTTCATTATTTTTGGCCGGTGGATATTCTTTGAATGAGTTCAGGCAAATCCTATATATTCATTTTCATATTCCTTCTTTTTTTTCTCCGATCGGGAAATCGAGAAACCCAGTTCATAAAATTGTCTGAATAATTGAGAACCCAACTCAAAAGATTCAGTTTTTATTTTCTCCTTAGCTTTAATTAAAGATTCCACATTTTTTTCTAATTTTTTAATTCCCACATATAATTGAGGAAAGAGGCAGAGAGAGAGACAGAGATAACACACAAAGTGGAAGAAGAACGATGAGAGCCGGTTTAAGTACGATCCAACAGACTCTGACGCCGGAGGCTGCCACCGTTCTTAACCAATCAATCGCCGAGGCGGCGCGTCGTAATCACGGCCAAACTACGCCTCTCCATGTCGCCGCCACTCTTCTTGCTGCTCCGGCGGGTTTTCTCCGACGAGCCTGTATCCGATCCCATCCCAATTCCTCCCATCCGCTTCAGTGCCGAGCTCTCGAGCTCTGCTTCAGCGTCGCCCTCGAGCGTCTCCCCACCGCAGCGTCCACTCCAGCGAACGATCCGGCGATCTCGAACGCGCTTATGGCGGCTCTGAAGCGAGCGCAAGCTCATCAGCGCCGTGGATGCCCGGAGCAGCAGCAGCAGCCGTTATTGGCCGTTAAAGTGGAGTTAGAGCAGCTCATTATCTCGATTTTGGATGACCCGAGTGTGAGCCGGGTTATGCGAGAGGCTAGCTTCTCCAGTCCCGCCGTTAAAGCTACAATCGAACAGTCTCTGAGTAATAATCCGTCTAATCCGACGCCGATTCCGAGCGTTTCTTCTGTCGGATTGAATTTTCGACCCGGTGGAAGTCCGATGACCCGGAATACGTATCTCAACCCACGGTTGCAGCAGAACGCGTCGGCGCAATCAGGGCAAAATAAGAACGACGACGTGGAACGGGTTATGGATATCTTGGGTCGGGGGAAGAAACGAAACCCGGTTTTAGTCGGAGATTCGGAGCCGGGTCGGGTAATTCGCGAAGTCCTTCAGAAAATCGAGGTCGGAGAAGTGGGGAACTCATCCGTGAAAAACTCGAAGATAATTCGTCTCGAGGAAATCAATTCGGATAAGGCTCTGCGAATCAGGGAATTAGACGCGTTGCTCGAGACCCAAATAAAAAATTCGGATCCTGGAGGCGGCGGAGGAAAGGTAATTCTCGATCTAGGAGACTTGAAATGGCTCGTGGAGCAACCGAGCTCAACGCAACCGCCGCCGACGCTCGCGGTGGAGGTTGGGAGGACAGCTGTGGCTGAGCTACGGAGGCTTCTGGCAAAATTCGATGGAAAACTCTGGTTCATCGGAACTGCGACCTGTGAGACCTATCTAAGATGTCAAGTTTATCATCCATCAATGGAAACCGATTGGGATCTCCAAGCTGTGTCGGTGGCAGCCAAAGCTCCGGCGTCCGGCGTCTTCCCGAGGTGAGTAGTGATTTGATTTTCCTTTTTTTTTTTCGCGTAATAAAAATCTCAGGTCTACGAATTTCTCAGCTGACATTAATTTTCCAATCAGGTTTGCAAACAATTTGGGATCGTCACCTGAATCATTCACGCCGTTGAAGAGTTTCGTCCCTGCGAATAGAACACTGAAATGTTGTCCACAGTGTTCGCAGAATTACGAGCGAGAGATCGCTGAACTCAATTCAGCGTCTCCGGAGGTTAAACCAGAAGTAGCTCAGCCGAAACAGCTGCCACAATGGCTTTTGAAAGCTAAACCGGTCGATCGTTTACCGGTAAGTTCCGGTTTTCGAATATGATTACAGCTTTTTTAAGACTGTCTTAGATTTGATTTGATCAGTTTCTAATGTTTGAATCTTTGGGGTTATAACAGCAAGCGAAGATTGAAGAAGTGCAGAAGAAATGGAATGATGCATGTGTTCGTCTTCATCCTAGCTTTCATAACAAGAACGAGAGGATTGTTCCGATTCCGATTCCTATACCGTTGACGACAAGCCCCTACAGTCCCAATATGCTTCTTCGTCAGCCTAAGTTACAACAACCCAACAGAGAGCTGCGTGAGAGGATACAGTTGAAGCCTATGAGCCCAATGGTGACTGAGCAGGCCAAGAAGATAACTCCTCCCGGGAGTCCGGTTCAGACAGATCTTGTTCTTGGACGAACAGAGGTTTGTCGATTTTTGAATATTTGTATAATGCAGAAGAAAATCTTTTATATCGAAATCGAAAACTGATTGCTTTTGTGTGTTTTAGGAATCGGAGAAAGCTGGGGATGTGCAAGTGAGAGACTTTCTTGGTTGCATATCGTCTGAGTCAGTGCAGAACAACGATAAGATCAGTGTTCTACAAAAGGAGAATCTTGGAAATTCTTTAGACATTGATTTGTTTAAGAAGCTGTTGAAAGGAATGACGGAGAAAGTTTGGTGGCAGAATGATGCAGCGGCTGCGGTGGCTGCAACGGTTAGCCAATGTAAGCTCGGGAACGGGAAACGGCGCGGTGTTCTATCGAAAGGAGATGTCTGGTTACTGTTTTCAGGACCGGATAGAGTCGGGAAGAGAAAAATGGTGTCGTCTCTGTCTTCACTTGTGTACGGGACAAATCCGATAATGATTCAGCTCGGGTCGAGACAAGATGGTGGAGATGGGAATCATAATATCCGTGGTAAAACCGTGTTGGATAGGATTGCGGAAACCGTTAAGAGAAGTCCGTTTTCCGTTATCATGCTTGAAGATATTGACGAAGCGGATATGTTGCTTCGTGGAAGTATAAAACGAGCGATGGAAAGAGGCAGGATTAGTGATTCCCACGGCCGTGAGATCAGTTTAGGTAACGTGATCTTTGTTATGACCGCGAGTTGGCATTCCGCGGGAGGGAAAACGTCGGATAACGAAACGAAATTACGGAATTTGGCGAGCGAAAGTTGGCGTTTGCGGTTGTGTATGCGGGAGAAATTCGGGAAACGACGAGCTAGTTGGTTATGTAATGATGAGGAGAGGCTGACGAAGCCGAAGAGAGAACATGGATCCTCGGGATTGTCTTTCGATTTGAATCAAGCCGCTGATACGGATGACGGTTCGCATAATACGAGCGATTTAACGACGGATAACGATCAAGAAGAGCTAGGTTTTAGCGGAAAGCTGTCTTTGCAATGTGTTCCGTTTGCGTTTCATGATTTGGTCAGCCGTGTAGACGATGCAGTAGCGTTCCGAGGAGTTGATTTCGGAGCTGTGAGACAGAGAATCTCAGATACATTGTCGGAGAGGTTTGCGAGAATCGTAGGTGAATCGTTATCGATAGAAGTCGAGGATGAGGCGCTTCAGAGAATATTGAGTGGAGTGTGGTTAGGGCACACGGAATTAGAGGAATGGATTGAGCAGACGATTGTTCCGGTTCTGAGCCAGCTTAAGGCTCGAGTGTCGTCTTCAGGTACTTACGGTGACCGTACGGTTGCTAGGCTCGAGCTAGATGAAGATTCCGGTGAAAAGAGCGCCGGTGATTTACTGCCGAGGAGTATCACGTTGGCAGTTTGAATGAGTGAAGAGTGATGAAGAGTTTTGAAGTTACTGTGGACAGTGGAGGGGTAGAGATGTAAATATGTCTCAACTGGTTTTGGCGGGGGAAAGGGAAACAGTTAGTGGTAAAAAACAGTAAAAAGAAAGGGAAAAGGTGTTTATAGTTTTTTTTTTTTTGTTTTACTCGACAAATCTACTTTTTGTAATTCTGTTACGGTACGGGAGGGGTGATTTATGTAGCGATTATAGATATTTATTTTGATATATAAATAAATGAAGATTAATAAAGTTGAAGTTAACATATTTGGACAGATGCGTGAATGAAACGATTGAATTGTCTTTAGTCTTTTTATTCATACTTATAAGTCTAAATCACGGGACCAATTAATTCTGTATTTAAGAAAGAGTGTAAAAGCAGTTTTATCAATGTAGAAAATCTGTGATTGTTTTAGGTGTCTATGCATTTTTTCTATACAAAACGAAAACTTGCAAAAGAAAAAGACAAAAATGGCAAAAGGGCAAACGAAAAAGTTTCCAGAAAAAGAAAGATAACACACTTCAAAAGATGAAAGCTAGGGAAGATACCAAAAATATTAAATTAAAATAAGGTTGGTTCACTGAATGATGAACATTGCATGTGTTTCGTCGTTTAATTATACTATATTTATTCAATTATTGTTTGCATTTTGACCTTTTCCTCATCCTCTTTATTTATTTTCTATCATAACTAGTATTAAATTATTTCTTTATCTTCTAGAGCTCACCTGTTACAACTCCTACAAAAAGGTATGACGCAAAAAGTCTCAAAGATATTATACTTTTATTTAAATATATGATGTAACGTATACATGGTTAGTTGTTTGTTAGTGTTGAGATAAGACTCTTCTGTATTGTCTGTGAGTTGAAAATATTTTCGTATTTAAATGTTTTGGTTGGATAATTTTATAGATTGCAGTTAAACTTTGGTCGATCTAGTTATATTAGATTTAATAAATGCATGAGATTCGGAAGTAATTAAATAATGCATGTTCAATAAATGTGAGAAAGAAAAATGAGGATTTGCTATAAATATATTGACGCACTTGATTTGGACAACTCAACTTCTTGTAGATAAAAAAAGTAAACTTTCTTTATAGTGCTTACTGTTTTAGTTCACAGCTCTCACGAAACCAATAACGATTAATTCACCATTTCTTACAAATTAAATCCGATAGATATATTAGGTGGAGGAAATTAGTATAAATCACTTTTATGTAAGATCAAAATTAAGTGGAAATGTTCACATCAACGACTTAATATTTTTCATATCATTCATAAAAGCTGCACAAATTTGTTTTTTTTTTTTCTTTTAAACCGCCGGCTACAAGAAAATCACAACCCATTAAATCATACTTAAAAGTTTAAAAAGTCATAAAATTCAAAAGCTAACAGAAATCAAGACACAAAGGTTTTCAATGTTTCATTACTCAGATTTAAACAACAACACAATCAAAGTTCACTTCTTAATGAAATGAAGTTTGATGGACTGAACAATACCTCTATTTCCTTCACGTAAGATCTCGCAGATGACGGCATCGCCGTCTTTCACGTTGTTCCTTTTGCTTATATGATCCCACTTCTTTACCACGACTCGATCATTCCATTTACCGACATTTCTCGTTACTTCCCCAAATTCATCAATGACCTTAATGGTGCCACCAAAGCTTAACTGATGGTCTCTTATTGCTTGTTGAGCAATTTTCTACAAGCAATCAACATAAACCACATTTCAGAAAAAAAAAAAAGAAAAAAAAAAAAAGAAAAAAAGAAGTTGAGAAACACATCAAGAGAAATAGCTTTACCAGCACACCCCTTGTAAGAGCCGAAGTTGAGAAGGTTGAGATGAAAAATGCATTATTGCTATCGTCAAGATAAGCTTCTGGATTACGAACGCAAGCACCATTCTTTCTCCCCGACCAATCTGCTCATGGTTTTAAGCACTAAGTATATTTGTGTGATGAAATACGTTTTGATGGAAAAAAACAATAAAAGGTTAGACTTTGTGTTACCTCTCTTTGAGCTTCCAGCAGTAGCTTCACGGACCATTGTATCACCATAATCCTCATCGTCATCTTCATCGAAGTCGTCATCGCCATCACTATCCAAAGAGAGAGACACGATCATATTCTCATAGCTATCTTCGCCATCATTACCGGCTGTCTCATCTTCATCGAGATTACCGGCTGTCTCATCTCCATCGAGATTACCAGTTATTTCATCTCCATCGTCATCGCTTCCCAATGAGAGAGACACAACCATGTTCTCATTGCTATCTCCATCATCATTACCGGCTGTCTCATCTCCATCATCATTACCGGTGGTTTCATCAGAGATTTCTTGAATGCTTACAGGAACGGTTGGGTTCAGAGGGAGACCGTTGCGGAAGATGCGAACCCAGAAGCTTCGAGAACCATCGTAGGTGAATAAGAGATAGTCTTTCTCGATGATCTCAATGTCTGCGACGAACTTAGGCCAACCATCTTCGAAACTTATAGTTCCGTCTTCGCTTAGTTTCCACTTGACAGTCCAAAAGTTTCCTTCCGGCTTCTTGAGAACTGCTGTCCAAGGAAGAGGTTTTGGATAGTACTTGATGTAACGTTTTGGGATTATCTACAACACGACAATGGCATACGAAAGTGGAACATTACAATTTGTATCAGAGAACCCAAAACAAAGTTAATATAACCAATTCCTAATAGATCAAGACCACCAAACCTAAAAAGCACAGAACATAACAAAACTTAAAAGAACAGAACGTAACCAAATCTAAAAGAACAGAGCACAACCAAAACCTTAAGTGATAAGGGAACATAACCCAACCTTAAGAAATCATAACCACAACCAAAACCCTAAGTGATAAGGGAACAAAACCAAACTTTAAGAAATCGTAAACTTAACCAAACCCTAAATAACAGGGACATGGGCAAAGTACAGACCAGAACCAAACCCTAAGAAATTCGGAACAGAACCAAACACTAAGTGATAAAGAACAGAACCAAAAACCATAGATCAGAAGCAAATTTAAGTGATAAGGTACAGAAGCAAAACCTTAAAGATCTGGAAGTGGAACAGATGAATAAGTTAACGGAACAGAATCCATGAAGATGAAGAACAGTGGAATCAAATTTAACAGAAACAGAGCTAAGAACAAAACAGGATGGAGAAAAATGTCATATTTCTCTAAACTCTTAATTGTGTGAAACTCTTCATCGACTAGCAAAACACAGAGACACTAAGTGTTCATCAAAATAATCAACAATTACTATACAGACTAACAAGATCCACGTAATTTTGTGAAGCAAGTATCAATCTCTCTTAGAAAAAAAAAACAAAAAAAAACAGAGAGAGAAGGAGAGAAATGGTTACCACACGTTGAGAGACAGTCTGAGAGTTGTAGATCTTGAGGAAATCAGGAAAAGGAGAAAACCCATTTTCTAACTCCAGCTTCACCTCCATCTTCTTCGCTATCTTGCTGTGTAGAAGTGTAGAACGAGCAAACAACAAGAAAGTGTTTTGTGTGAGTGACTGAGTTTGAAAGTATATTGATGTACTTCGAGTTTGAAAATGACCAAAATGCCCCAACTTACTCATCCAGTCAACAGTCAAAAGTACAATTTTCAAAACGTTTCAAAGTCGTGAACTGAAGTACTTGCAATTGCAGAGAGCTTTGAAAGTACCAGAGCTTCCCAAAAGATATTTCTAGTGCAATAGTTTATAGACTTAACGAGTCTATTAGATATGCATGTTCATCAATATATTCTATATGGGTTTTATTCAGTTCATAAGGGTCTACGAAAATGAGGTCTTGATTATTCATTACTGTTATTGCAAATTTCAATTTTTGTTAAAAAATTTATTTACTGTTTTAAAGTTTAAGTAAATTGTATATTCATATGTCAATGTACTTTTGATTTAAAAGCTTATAGAATTGTTTGTTCTATAGTTTCCCAAGAGAATAGTAAACAATGAAATAGAAAAGGACAAACCTAAATTCAGTGTGTATGAATATCCAAATTAAGATGGAAGCATAATCATAAGATTCTCATACAAAGTCTAACTATGCTTAAAGATTTGAAAGAGATTCTAGTTGATTGCTATGCCAGTAAGAGTAAGAAGGGTACCTTAGATTTTGGTAACTAGAGCAAATCTTGGAGATAGGGTTGAAACTTTAAAATGCTCATTCTACACAAAGATGCAGAGGATTACCAGAGTAACCATAATTATGTTAGTAATGATTTAAAGAACCAAGCAAACAAAAATTAGAGTTTGAGTGCAGACTAACATAAGATAACAAAAAAAAAGGAAGCCATAATCTCGAATTCAACTAAGAGATTTATCATTGTGTTACCAATGAATAAAACAACAAATGCACCTCTCAAATCTAACCAAGATTGATTGAGAGAAAACAATCTTCAAATATTTAGGGAAAGATAGAGCAATATCGAATCAAATTGAAATATGACAATACCAAAAATATACCTAAAACTCAAATGCCAAAAACTATCATAATCCTTGTTAATTAAAATCAAGCAATTTGATCCGAGATACAGCAAAATTATAAGATTTATACCATTCAAAGAGAATAGAGACTAAAGAAACAATACAAAATCAAGTTAAGAAACGATTTGAATCTTGAGAATCAATTTCAAATGGAGCTGGCTGCATAGCGACGAAGAAGCTTAGATCAGGTCCATTGGTGGTTTTTACAGGGGTTCTTGGCGTCAATTCCTAGACAAAAAACAAAAAAAAATGAACTAAAAATTGCGGATCCCACAATTAAATATAAGAATCGATTCTTATCTTACCACTTTAGAAACCAGTCTCTTCACTGTAAAGATGACGTGACCTTCGCCAATTGGCTTTTATTTTTTATTTTTAACAAACTTCATAAAAAAAAGTTAATTTTTAATACTTAAAAATCCCATTTTAAGTATGGACATGCTCTTAGAAGTCTCACCATTTTTTACTATTTTCTTTCAAAAAAGTGGTTAATTTCACTGTTAATTTCACTTTAAAACGTTGGGATTAAAATTTAAAACCTATTAACCAGAAAAAAACCCTTAAGACTGTGAATTGCTGATTGGTTAAAGTTTCAGTTTTAAGAAGAAAATGGTGGATTACTTTGGGGATCTAACAATGACAGCTTAAAATGTTGTCTACATAACTGAAAGAGTAAAAATCAAACCAACAGTCAAGTCTCCCAAAACGATTTTTGAAAAAAGACATATTCTACTTCGCTGTAGTAATGGGCCTATATGGGCTAACAGAAACCCAAAGTAGAACAAGAGTGTAAATGTAGTTGAAAACTTGGAAAGTTATAGAAAGTGTCGTGTTGTTTAAACAGACACAAGTTGCGAACATTTGTTGTCATACCGAAGCATTCACAATTGTGTTAGCTCTAATCCAAGACTGGACATTTAATAATAAGCTTACTAGATCGTAATTTCTAATAACTCAACTCAATTCCAATATAATATTATGTTTCAATAGTCTAGATCCGAAAAAGTTCCAACTTTTTCTTAAATTAAATAACACTGAAAAAAAAATTTCATTAACACCATTAACATGCAACGCTCACTTTGATGGAGTCAGATTCATCTTAGTTTACTTTGATCTCACAATTATTTGTTCCTTTTTTTTTATGGGATACACATTGTTTCTCGGGTAAATTTTGCTTCATCTCTAATTCAGCAAATTAACCTTGAAATATGTCCCTTTATTTCTTAAAATCTATCGACGAAATCGTTTGTAATCAACGTAGTTATCTGCAAACGTCAAATACAATACTATTAAAGTGAAGCAACTTTAAGTAAAACATAGAAATATATAGTTAATGAAATTTAGAGATCTAAAGCTTGCCAATTCAAGTCTCTTCTCCAACGATCGACGATGGAATAAAGAAAATGTTACTAAGATATTCGAGATACAACTTCGAATATTCAATAAAAACGATCATTGTACTAAAATCAACGCATGCCAAATGCATGAGTAATAAATAGTTTTCCGAGTAGACAAACAAGAAAGTTGTAATATCTTTCCGAGTAAATAAAATTGGACTATCCGAGTCGTCCTGTCCCACTTTCTATATTGGTATAAGAGATTCTTTTGACTTTGACAATCTGAACGTTGAAGGATTGGTTATATGCATGCATGTTACACTTCTTCAATTTTATTTTATTCCATTCCTTGATTCTGAAAATAATTTAGAAATAATAACAATATTAAAAGCCCATCAGAGAGAAAGAGACAGAAGCTTGACAATGTATTGTCACATCCCAAGTTTGTGATGATTACACCTATTTATGCATTTGCAGCTTTTTGTTTGTTCTCCTCTTACATATAAACCCCCATTAAATTCTCTTGGTTAATTTTGGTAATTACTTACCTGTATACCAAATTTACATATAATTTGGTATTATTTTGTCTGTTCTACATTTTTAATGCTTCGCACTGCACCGTTTTGTTTGAAAGTTGAGACCTTTTAACTGTAAAGAAAATCGTTATATCTTTAACAGCTTTTGAGCTTTTAAAATCGTTATATAATTTTGAGGTTTTTATTTTCTCAATGAACTTTGTACCGAAAAAAATGTTCGTCTTAAACGAATTTATTGCATAAGTTGTAAATTATTTTTAGCTAGATGGCTAATTAAACATGTCTTCAACTAAACTGTATATGTACCTTTAACAAAAAATCCAAAATTTATATATACATATATTTATTCTTAAACCAAAAATTTCATATATTTATGAGAATATATTTACTTAATGTTAAGCCAAACTGTTCTTAATACTTGTATCTTTCTTAAGGAAATCAACATATTAGAAAATCTAAGAATAAAAACTAAGAGCATCTCTAATATAAATATCTCATGGAATCTCTTGTCTATAAAAACAATAAAATAATTAAAAAGGAAGAAAAATATGAGAGATGGTCTCTTATTTATTTGAGAGATTTTGATAGACCTATTAAAAATTTGTGAGACACATGTTTTCATATTAGTGGTTTCTTTTTCTTTAAACATTAAATTTTTTATCTTAAACTCAAATTATATTATCTTAAACTCAAATTATATTAAAATATTAATTTTCTTTCTTTTTGAGAAACTCCTATAATCTCTTACCATTAAAGATGTTCTAAATTAAAATATAAAAATATAACCTCAAAAATAAAACAAAAAAAATAAAATAAATAGAAAAGCATAACAATCCGACTGGTTCTCAGTCATTAATAGAAATGTTAAACATTCGTCTCGATCATAATAAAAAAGAAATGTTTTTCAAGGAGGCATAAGACTGCCTAAAGAAGACCATCCACCTCGGTATACAGTGCTGAAAGGCTTCGTCTACATTTCGTCAATAACCGATTAATTGTATTTGGTACTTTCATGATAATAATAATCGAAATGCATCTTTAAAGTTGGTGGATTCATCGAGGTGGAAAGGTTTTAGAAGTAGTATGTTGCTACTTTATTAATCCTAGTAGTCTTCAAATATTGTCTTTGAAACCGATTAGATTATGCAGTTTCTCACTCTTTTTTATTTTGTTGTAACATGTAAAAGTAAAATACTTTTATCGCCTTCTTTCTACCATATGGCTATACTCTTTTGATATTTGAATAATCCTCACGTAAAGTTGCAATCATATGATTCTTAATATCTTTCGTTATCGTCTGTTTGGGGCTTATCGATTTTTTTAGTCACTCAATAAAGATAATCGTATTATGTTGTGATAAAGATCACCAGTAACATGTGGTTCTAACCATCAAATTATATAGACTTTTGTAAGATCGACTCTAAATACCCTACAACGAATCAATGGGACCAATGCTTAAGTTAATCAAAAAGCGATAAAAGGTTCAACTAATTAATTGTACCAGTGGTGTTAAAAATCTGTCTAAGCTAAATTATACACATTATTAAAAGATTCGTTCACGTCACATCTGAAATAAAATGTATAAACACTTATCTATTTGAAACTAATAAGTTATAAAAACAGAATAATAATTTCCGAAAACAAAAAAATAAAGAATAGTGATAAAATATTATTAGAATATAACAAAAATATATGATATGAGGAAAGTAAGCTACGAGAGAAGGTAGAGAAGAACATGACAAAAACAAGGGAACAACTTTGATAGTTAGAAGCATCGCAACTAACCAATCTCTATCACAATCCTATGTTGCGAATGAATTTCTTATGTGGCTTAAATATCTTTTTGATCATAAGAAAGAGCGGTTTCGTTCTAAAGGAAGAGTTCTCGTATTTGCCCTAAGATTTTTTTTTGAGTTTGGTATCTTAACTTTCTTTTGTTGTAATCTTTGGCAATAATTGTGTTGAGATGTAGTGTGTTGGTTGGAAATGAATGAAAGAAGTAATATTCTGTGAAAAAAAGAAATATGCCAAAAACCTAATAAATCTCATGTCTAGTCTTATATATAAACAAAAATATTGATTATTGCTTGTCGTTTACATTTTAAAATTTACCACTTGTCTCTTTGACTTATTTTTCTGTAAAAAGAAAACCCTAATTTTCTTAAATGATACGTAAAATGAGAACAAGGGAAACTTCAAAGGTAAAAAGAGAAGATTGTCTTTTACAAAAAAAAAAAAGAAAAAAAAAAAGAAAAAAAGAGAGAAGATAGTAATTTTGTTCCTCCTGAATTTCGTAATCCAGACGGTATAATAGGTGACAGAGACCAATAGTCTTGGTTAAAAGTAAATTCTCAATATACGAATCCATTTTGGTAAAAAAAAAAAACAAGAATCCATTTTTAAAATTAATTTAAATGTTTTTGTTCAATTTTTTGCACTACAAAATTAGAATATGAATAATGAATGCATTAAGTAACCTTTGTTTTCTTTGGCCTGGATGAATGTCTTTACGACTTTAAGTGCTTCTGAGCTCGAACTTTTATTTTTATTTTTCTTGTTAAAAGGGTTTGCTAAGCTCGAAATCTGTTAACGTGTAATTTTGTCTATCGTTTGTATTGGCACTCGTGTTTTTTATGTGACTTATATATTTAGGCTCTGTCACAATAGATGGAATAAATAATAAGACTTTTCACTATAATGTAACGTGTACATACAGATAGATTAATAGAGATTTCTGTGTTCTTGCATTTTTGTCTCTCTACCTCATTTTTAATTATCTTTGGTTTTATGTACTTCGTTCATTTATATTTTGTCATTAGAGCTAACTTTATTGAAACTATCTTGAAACATTGTTGGTTTGCCTTTAGGTAACATTCTCATTGATTATTTTTCATATTTCGCTTAGAATTTTCTTTTAATTCTATATAATTTTCTTTTTTTATTTATGCATCTTAATTATATTTTTTAATTATATATATACTACTTGTCATTTTTCATTTTATGATTTCTATTTATGAACTGTCCATTACTAGAATTATCTTTGATATGGATTGTTCGAATATGATTTAGATGCCACCTTCATTGAAAAATGATTTATTTTCGACGCATAACTAGATATAGTTTCCTAATGGAAACATTATTTTCTTGTTTTTTATTTTCATATTTTTCTCACCATGTGTGGATTGCCTTGTAAAAACGACAACAATACAAAGATCTATATTTTCTTATATAAGTTTGGAAATAAGGTGGCATTTTCTCAACATTAATAAATGAATATGAAATCTTTAGTATACTCTTTTCGCTGTTTCTAATCTTTCTTGTTTCATTTTCATTAATAATAATATATTTCAGTTCTCTTTGGGAACTATATGTACCTTACACATCAAAAGAATAAAAATCATTTCACACGTAAACTATGTGAATATTAAAAGTTGAAAACTAGCTGAATATGGGTAAATATATTTTTATTATTTCTAGTTTTGTTTTGTTATCTCTCTCTTCGCTTCCATTTTTCTTTCTGATAAAGGTTAAGTTTTCTTTTATTTCCATCCTCTTGTTTCCCTATATAAACGCAAACTTCACCTGCCCTCTCACATCATCACTTCAGAGCAAAAGCATCACACCTTTTTTTGATAAGTTTTTTTTAAAAGAATCACATCTTCTTCTCCATCATGATGATAATGATCATCCTCATAATGGTCATAATAATTATCATAATGATGATCATTTCTCTCTTTCAACTTTCCTTATTTACTCCATTACACCACGGATGCTCTTTGGAGCGCATAAGCATCTTCCGGAGAAGAAGGTTCTTTGGACTTTAGTGTTCCATTGGCATTATCCTTGCTGAGCTTTTTTTTGGTTCAATTTTAGAAAAAAAACAAAAACTAATTTTGTTTCTACTAAATCATTAATAGAAAGTTCTTCTATCGACGATTTTTTCTTGACCTTGCAAGGCTTATTGGTTTTGTATTGTTCTTTTGTTTCTTTTTATCTTTTGTTTGTTTTTCTTTTCTTCTTGTGCTTTTTTTGTTTCATCTATTCCTCCTGAGCTTTATGTAAATCTTGTTAATTATAATCCCATATCTTCTTTATCTAAATCTTGTTATAATGTGTTCATGAGACTCTTCAAGAAATACACTCGCACAAAATAATTATATACACACCATTTCAATGTAACGGCAAAGCCAAATTAATTACAGTTATTACAACATTTTCAATTATTACAAAATGAATAATCACCACACCATCATACAACCAATTAGCATATTTTCTTTTTCTCCCAAAAAAAAAGGGAACAAAAATTATAAAACAATAGAAAAGGAAAAGAAAAAAAAACAGCGATTGCGTTTGCGTTTGCGTTTTGCGTTAGCAAGCATTTCCACCGATTGTAACACAATGGTTAAGTGCACAAAACCAAGAACGTTTTCCTTCAACCTCCGATGTCGATCGCCTGAACCCTAAACCGGATCTCGAATACGATCCATTCATTAACCGACTCTGCGGTTCATCAACATCGGAGCCACCAAGGCAGAAACTTGGAGGAAACCGATGGCAGCTAAGAGACCGAAACGACGATGATCCAACCGATCGAGAACCGGTTCTCGCCACAACCGGTTTACAACTGTATTGAGGATCAGTGAGGAGAGCTGTATCAAGCACTTCAGAGGAGCAAGTGCAGAAGGACAAAGAGAGACTTGTTCTCGACGATGTAGACGTCGTCGTTGTTGATAATATCTCAGGGAGTTTAGTGAAAGAGACAATACCATTGCGACAGAGAGGACATGGAACTGAACCTTGTGATGTCTTTGTTGATGTTATGTTTGTAGTGCTTAAGTATAACGCACAATTTGTGCAGAACTCATGACCACATCCATCAGCAGCTACAGTGCATTTTCTTTCTAAACAAACAGCGCAAGGATCACGACATGGAGTGAGACAATCTTTTCCTCGCCAACCATATTCTCTGAAAATCAAGAATACGTAAACGAGATCAATCAATTAATCTTGGTGTGTTTTCAATTAGGTGAAAAGGTTTGTGTTTACATACTGAGCAATCTTGACAATGCTCCTTAGAGGAAGACAGAGGAAAGGAGAAGGGATGTTTGGTGGATGGCTACGTGGCTGCTCTGTGATTGGGTTCAAGATTTCTTCTAGCCAGTTCCGGTGCCATGACCGAGCAACCATCAACGGCGTCCATCTAAAACCGAAAACACTAAACCAATTAAGCGGTTTACATCAAACTGTTTTGCAGGAAGAGAAATTGGGGTAAGAACTAACCCGTTGGAGTTTATAGCAGTTAAAGAGGCACCTTTATTGATCAAAAGCTGAGAAAAATCAAATGTCAAATGAATTCATATCTATGAATCATGATTCAATGGTTATTATATACCTGGCAACACTGTGTGTTTCCACCACATGAAGCATAATGAAGAGGTGTACTTCCAGCACCTATAAGATCTATTGTGGTTCCATCTTCCACAGTGACTTGAGTAACCGAAGCTCCCAAATCCAAAAGTAACTGCACTGTTTCAATGTGTCCGTTTAAAGCCGCTACATGAAGAGGTGTGATTCCTCCATCTGCTGCTCTGTTGATCACTTCATGAAGAACACTACAAAACAATCAAAAACACCTTTAGCTAATCATGTGACTAAAACCTATTAGCTTTAATCTTTAAAAACACTTTTTTTGGTTCACCTGCGATCAAATCCAGGAACTGAGGATTTATTACTCTTGAGAAGGCTCCAGCAATTGGGAACACTTGGTATATACTCGGAAAGCAAGATCCTGATACACCGTGGATGACCATTTAGAGCAGCTAGGTGTAGTGCAGTACCACCGTTTAAGTAATCTGATCTGTGAATCTATAATAACCAAAGAAACAACAATCATGAATTTTTCTTATATATATATATCACAGTCTGTCACAAATTTTAAAAGGATTGATTGAAATGCTTACATTAGCACCAAAAAGAATGAGAATCAAAACAACCTCCCAGTGACCATGTTGACAAGCTTGCATCAAAGCAGTCTGTTTTCAAAATTTTCCACAATTTGTATTCAGATTACTTTCAATCCACAGAAAACTAAAAAAAGAGAGCAATTTAGAGCAGATTTTACCTGTCCACGATAGTTCCGGAGATTAATGTCAACTCCTGATTCCACCAACAGAGAAACTATCTGAAGATCAACAAAACCCAAAATCAGGAATTATTGATTCAGATCATTTTAAGGAATTGAGAATTTTTCATACCTCGTGGTGGCCTTGAGCGGCGGAGTAATGGAGAGGAGAATTACGAACGCCGAAAGTGGAGTAACGAGCGAGTCTTGGATTGTAATCTAAGAGAGCTTTCGCTTCTTGTAGATCGCCGTCTCTGGCCGCTGATACTAATCGTTCGCCGGACGCGGAACAACCGAATGAATTTCCGACGAGGCTTAGAAACCTCATCGTTCTACGATACAAAATTGAAATTTTTTGATCGGAGTCCCAGAAATTTCAAGATCAACCCTAACCGATCATCATCATCATCGGAATTTACCACAACAACACCAAAACTTAATATCGGATTCCCAATTGCAGCAAGTGATCGCCGGAATCTGAGAGATCGCCAAAACTCGAAAGAATCAAAGATACGCAATTCGAAGAAATAGATTGGTTTTTTTTATGTTGTTGTTGTTCTTTATCTGTATAATGTGAAATCATCAATCATTATACCACTTTTAGAAAGAAGAAATCTATAAAGAATTTACCAAAAGCAAAAAAAAGCTCAAAATTTAGGAAGATCATCCAGAAAAAATGAAGTCTCCGAAAATGATAATCCAGACGGGAGATTAAAGAATGGAGAAACTACGTCAACAAAAAACAAATGAACGGAAAAAGAAAACTGAATTAAAAAAGAAACAACAACAAATTGGCGATTGTTTATTGATTTCGGACCAAAAAAGGAAAAGAATTGATCTTTCAAACTTTTTTATTTTGGTTCTGTGTTATTATTTGAGACGGTGACCACAATTATTTGATTTAATAAATTTTCACCATAAATAAACAAAATGAAAAGAGGAGAACGTTGTGGCCAGAGTTTTTTTTTGTACACATGGACAAACGAAATCGCCGGAAGTCGCGCGCTTTGTTTTTGTTTTTTACCAAAATCTCATTATTATAAGATTCTCTCACAATGAATTGTAAAGTAAAGACATTCATTCTCCTTGAGCACAAGAAAGCTTTCCCTCTTTTTTAATATAAAATAAATAAATTAATTTTCCAAAACTAAGATGAAAACAAATGTGTAAATTAATAGAATGTGGAGAAACATGTGGGTCGGGTCGTGTCACGTTATGGGTATATAATTGCATTTTCGACAGCAAACCTAACATTAATGACCGAATTTTAACTAATCAAAAAACTCCAACCATTGCTGAGTTGGAGTATTCTTCTATGTGTGGATGTATAAATGAATGTTCCCTCCTTCCCTCACTCAACTTTCTCATCCGCCAAGGCAAGATATCGGAATTTGAAGCGGTTTTTTTTTTTTTTAAGTCTTATATACAAGGTATTTTAGAATTTTGGTACCTAAGGTTTCTATTGACATTCTCAAAGCAAAGATGATTTAAGCTTTATGTAGATTGAAAAGGAAACCGACAAAGAGATACCAAAATGCACTAACTCAAAGAGTTTTATTGAAATGTAAATAGAGAAAGAAAGTTGTCTTCAAGATCATAGTGATTTGTTGTATTGATAATCAAATGATAAGAGGAGAGTTTACCACATACCAGAAAACGCTCAAAAGGTGCATTCACAATCAACACTTAACACAAATATAAAGCTATTTAATCTTGATGAGAAACTCTAATCTCATAGGTTTTTGGGATTGACTTCATTTTGGGCTTTCACTTCTCTTTGAATGCTCTAATAAATACCTTCTCCTCAAAGATTAGAAAAACTTCTAATGACCTCGAAAAAAAGAAGATTACACCAACGATAAAGGAAACTATCCCTTGACTGATGCAATGATGTGGTCTTAGAATCACTTGACTAGAGCTTCTCTCAAAAAAATATATCATATTACAAAATAATCGATAAAAACCTCTATTGCAAA
Organism: Euclidium syriacum; assembly: GCA_900116095.1. Taxonomy (NCBI): domain Eukaryota; kingdom Viridiplantae; phylum Streptophyta; class Magnoliopsida; order Brassicales; family Brassicaceae; genus Euclidium; species Euclidium syriacum. Next base: position 8,575,539 of record FPAK01000006.1, read on the forward strand.
ACCCAAATCAATAATTGATTCTCCTAAATTTTTAGGCTAGATTTTAACATCGTTTTAGGAGCTGTCTTGCACATTCTTGTCATTAAGCATGTTTGGGTTGGTGCCATAAGTGCAGACAGCAAATATCACTCATCGAACAAAATTTCTAAATCAGAACTTACACATATATACTCAGGGTCGGTTCAACCGTTTTTAGGACCGTAAGCGAACTCTAAAAAATAAAACTCTATATATATAACTCTTATGTATTTTGAATATGATACATATATATATATATATGTTTATAAATATTTTATGTTACCAATATAAAGTTTCAAATTAAATTTATAAAATAATAAAATATTTTACTTTTTTTATATAAGTTTACATGTATACCTTATTGTTTGTATAAGAACATATCTTTTAAAACCAAAACAACAAGAAGTAAATACAACAACATTAAATAAAATTGTTGTTAATGAAAATAAGAAAATGTAAGTTTGAAGAATATTAATTTTGTTTAAAAAATAAAAAGTTAGCTTTTCTTTTCAAACTTAAATAGATTACGAAAAAATATAAATAATTCTTTTTTTGTGGGATAAGATTTTTGGGACGAAGAAAAGTAAAAAAAATCAAGTCTCAATTAAATATTAATAACATTGTGCAAGAAGTAATATATGAACTTTATATCCTTATATTTTGGTTCTTTTCTAAAAAAAAAAGAAATTTTTTTTTTTAGATTCGTGGGATCATAAGCCACTGCTTATGTGGCTTATGCTCAAGAACGAGTCTGTATATACTAAAAATGAAGTTTATAAATTGCCGAAAAATCTATAAATAAATTGTATGCTCACTCATAATTTCTTTTTTTTTTTTTTTATCACAGTTTCGTTGGTTACATTTGTAAATATATTTTTTATGATATAACAACTGATTTCATATATCCATTGTTTTTATGTTTATGTGCAAAAACCATATCACCACATAGGAGATTAAGAAACCATAAAAATGCACTAAAAACTCCAAACAAAACTCTCATAATCCTATGCAACTCCTAATTATTTCCCCTAGTTTCACTGTAACCCAATTGAAACATACTAACACACAACAAACATTTAACCCTACTGACAAGAAAAAAAGATTTGTCTTAAACTGACACGTTTAGAACTAGGGTAACTCTTGAAAACCTCCTTCCTATCATCAAAAATTGCAAATCAAAAATCACTAAATTTTATAGAGACAATTACATTTATTTTCCTCGAAATGATCAAAAACTCACCTCAATCCTAGGGGATCATATCCAAAACCTTTTAATTTTTCAGATTAGCTTATTCAAAGTCCTATTTTCTCCTATACCGGACAAGAAAACTAGCCCCAATATATCGAAATCACTCGTTGTATCCATGGCATATATATTCAAATCTTTCAAAAATTAATATCTCTTCTTCAAAGGGTTTCGAGAAGCTTAGCTCACGTGAATGGATTCAAGAGATAATGGATACCGATCATAGAGATAATCAGAAGGGAAATACTAACATCTCTACCTTAGTGGAATTACCATTACCAACCACCTAGATATAGAAAAAAAGCAACATCATTTGTTATATTCACGGATTTCGAATTAAACCTGGTTATCCATGTTTCGATACCGTTCCACTTTGAATTTTTTTTCTTTTTTTTCCTAGGCTGCTGAAAAGTCTATCAACTCAGGTGTCATGTTTGATTACCCTTGTAAAGGAATCATTTCCTCAATTAAGTTTGTAAACATGGAATTTTATGAGTTGAAGTAGGAAGGGAAATATGTAACTAAAATATTCAACATAGGCCCAATAATCGAAGCCCAATCTCTGTAAAATTTGACTTAAACAATTGTAAGTTAAGTTCTTCATAAACCTACCTTCATTAATCAAGCTGCAAAACTTTCCTGGTAAGAATCGTAATCAAGACTCGGAGACAATGATATAAGATTCTAAGTTCAACTTAGTTGTCTCTCTCCTAACCTCAATTACAGAGAGCGAAACACCTTTTAAAAAACGCACTCTGGTGGATAAATGTAATTATTCATATTACTTTGAAGCCGTCCGACTCATCATACGATAGATGGATAAAGACTCCCTAGATGTTGACTTTTTCAGTTAATTCTTACCACGTCTTTGATCAACGCGATTAATATCTTTGGTGAAACTATTGATGTCATCAGACTTCTAAACATGGCCGGTCTAATGTTATGCAAGACCTGAATTGAGACTAATTTTTGTTTTTCTCTTTTAATAATTATATAATATTATTTGCCTTTTTCCAACTTCAAAAAAAAAACAAAAGTTCAAAATATTAGTTAAGAAAAACATAAAACAACCAGAAATAAAATATAAAATAGGATATGTGATTGTATAAATTTATATTCATATGAAATTATCAAAATAACAATAAAATTATTTATGGAAGTTATTAGTTGCAGGTATGACTATTTGAGAATTATGAAATAGATAGATTGAAGATAAATACTAGATGGTTTATATCAATTTAAAATAATTTTGTACCTAAATAAACTCTCTAAAATTAGTATATTAACCATAATACATCCTGTAAGTACTTGAAATTCCTCTATTTTTTGTTTTTTAATCACTGAACACACTAAATACAGATTTCCTCACAAATCAGTAAAAAATTGATGAAAATGTGATCAAACTAATAATAAATTTGTTACTAAAGTAATACTAAGTAGCAAATCGAAATTTTTAAGAAAAGTGTAGCTAATGCAAAGATATTAGGTACACCAATATAAAATTAATGGCATATAAAATTTTCGACTCTAGTCATTAGCCTATTATATTGCTTTTGCCATAGACGGCCCTACTTCTGAATTTGAGCAAATTCGAAAACACTATAACCCTATAAATTTTTTCATATTTGCGGTTACGCTAAATTTATCTTGAGTTTTAAATTAGTGTGATCTAGGGTTTTGACTAATGTATATTGTATGACAATATTTAATATCTCAAAGTAGGCAAGGAGTCGCATCTTCCTTACTCCTAATCAAGGGACTGCACAATTATCTTAATAATCTAGCTTCGAGTAAGAGCAGGTGAATCCCTACGCTTATTCGATCTTGTCATTTTTGATGTAACTTTTTCGATCATTTCCTATCTATATTTTTTTGCCTTGGAAACCTTAGAGCGGACAATTTTTTATTTATTTATACTCTATTTGATGACAAATCACCAACAAATGAGATGGATATTAGTATAATTGTAAAAGGTAAGAATTTTTATATGACATATGTATATTTTTCAGTTACTTATTGAAATTAATATTTTTATTTGGAAGGATCAACATGACAAATTACTGAAGATAGCAGCCGACCGCATTTTTTCTGAGCACGAAGACATGCCATGAATCAACCTAATAGTCATATGTCAGATTCCAAATTCCAAAACACCATTATAGGGGATTTGCTAAAAGTACACTGAAATTTGAGTTTGATTGAAAAACTATACCCAATTCAAACAATTTCAAAACTACACTAAAGAGTATGCAGAGTTACGGTTATTCTCTTATGACAAAAAAAGAAAGAAATTGCAATTATCGTGATAATCTTCGCGCTGTCGCACACTTCTTGGGAAGTCTTATAAGACATCTACGGAAGTCTTAAAGTAATCAAATATTAAATTTAAATTTAAAAAATCTAGAAAATTATTTTGGTAAATTTGTTTGATCCATAAATTATATATAAACATATTTAATGTATGAAAATTTACAATTCATAAAAACTAATCAAATTAAACCATGTAGGTTAAAGTAAGTTCTATACCTTAAAAATCTTAAATTAAAAAATAAAAATATTCTTATGCAGAAATTAAATATATAAAATTGTTTGAAGTATATAAATTAAAATTTCATCAAATTGAATCAAATTAAACCATATGAGTCAAAATAAAATGTAAATCATAAATAGAAGGTTTCTATGAAACAATTATATATATATATATATATATATATATTAGGGTTGGATTTAAAATTTTAAGATTTTTCATTTGAAATTTTAAATTTGCATATAAATATAATTATTAGAACCTAGTGGGAAGTTAGGCATATGGACAAGGAGGTACTGCAACAAGCGAGTCCCTAGAAATCGTATATAACGAAATATACCGGAAAAATCCAGAGATATTTGAAAAAAAAAAATCTTATTTTTCTCCTTCCCTTCGATCATATCACATCTAATCTCCCCTTCCTCTAGTTCGAGTAAAAAATTCAAAACCTTCTATCCCCAAAGTTGATCAGAACTTGTGTCGATTCTACATGTATGGGCTCAAATCCATATTGATGGTTTACAAGTCTGTTTGCAATGGAGATTTTGGGCAAAGTCCAGTCATGGAAGCTAGGGACGAATGAAAAACTTTGTAAGAATGTTTTTATGTCATTTAAATTATATAAAACCTAACCAAATTCTAAATTATCTTCAAAACCCGATAAAAAATAATCTACAACTAGTGTAAATTCATAATATAAAGATAGAAAAGATGAAATTATTTACATTGACTAGTCATGCATTGTCAAAATGATTAAGTCTAGTGTAAAACGAATCAAATATAGTAGTTAGTCCTTCCACGTTGCGCCGGTCTCCTAGAGTTTAGGGTCAAACCTAAGAGAGAAGGTTTAGAGGTTTATTTTAGTAAGTTTGCTAAAATCAATGTTAGCCAATGTTACATTTGATGCATCCCTGACCCAGCTGCACTCATTCTCTCCATCATCCGTATCACTTCATCCACGCCAAAAACCATTCTTCTAAGTCATCTATGGTCTTTTTGATAACTTCAATGGAGATGATAGTGTCTGCTTCAAACAAAAACTTGTTGCGTTGTTTCTAGATGTGCCACAGTTTCTAAGGAATTCTTCTTCTCACATATGATCCTAGGGAGGAACAACTCTTCATCATTTGAGTAAGATGATGAAAGTTAGAGAAGATAGAGCCAGCTTCATAATATTTAACAGGAATATGAATATTAGATATCACCCATACATATCTAGGGAAAGAACAAGTGAACATAGCATGTTCCACTGATTCCTCTTCCATTCCACATATATGGTATCTAAGATCAACTTTCATTTCCCTCTTTGCTACTGTCTCAACCACCTATATAGCCCCATTCAAAATTTTCTAGAGAAAATCTTTGATCTTGGGTGAACTTTTTTAGCTCACAAACTGTGGACTTGAGGTCATTGAGCGTAGGAAGGCTTGAGCTTCAAAAATCAAATCTTTATTCTTCCTATGTGTTAGATAGGATGGAATATCTCTTTGTATATTCTTATATAGATTGTCTATAATACCCATGTAATCTTTTATATATACAAACCCTAATAATACAAGTCTCCTCACGGAGTTTCATTATTCTACATGGTATCAGACGCTTAATCCTAGCTACCAAGCTAAACGCGTTCTCGATCCTCTCCGCTCTCTCTCTCTCTCTCTCTTCTTCTTTCTCTCACGATTCTTCTCTTCTTCTCTCTTAATCTCTCTTTTCCATCTCGTTCTCGATGGTTTCAGATCCGATCACAACCGCTAACGGTGACAAACCGTTTGGTATCTCTCAAATCAAAGCTTACATCCCCATCACGCTTGACATGGAGAAACTGAACTATCAAATATGGCGTGAACTCTTTGAAACCCACTGCACCAGTTTTGGCGTCTTGGGCCACATCGACAACACACTCACCTCTACCCCCGACACTGCAAAGACTTGGATGGAGCATGATGGTCTGGTGAAAAAATGGCTCTATGGAACTATCTCCGAATCCATCCTCGAAACGGTCTTGAAGTCCAAGTGCTCTGCTCGTGACTTGTGGATTACGATTGAGAATCTATTCCGCGACAACAAGGAAGCCCGTGCCCTTGAACTCGATAGCGAGCTCCATTCAACCGTCATCTCAAAGTCCACGAGTACTGCACAAAGATGAAGTCTCTTTCTGATCTTCTCGCCAACCTCGACTCTCCCATATCTGATCGTGTTCTTGTGATGCATCTCACCAACTGTTAGCCACGATCCATATTTGACAGTGAACTCTCCACTCTTTGTGTGTTTCCAGACCATGAAGTCTTCATGGTGGTCCGCAACTGGTCTAATCTTCAGAATCCTCTCCACATCTCCCTGGTAGAATAACTCCTGCAACTTATCTTTGTCCCAACCTTTTTCATCAAACCTTATCAGGTCACGAACTTTCAAGTTGATGTTAATGTGAACATTCTCAATCAAAGGAACCACATGTTCCCCATCTTGCAACCTTGTATCAGTCCACACATTTAAAGAAATGACATCCCCAATCATTTGTTTGAGGCCTTCTTGAAGCAATTAGATGACATCCCCAACCATGAAGTATGCTCCTCCAATTAGATGATTGTCTATGCTGTATGTGTCTTACGGTTTTTCTATATTAATACTCTTATGGATAATTATCAAATATAATATAGTATTTTCACATTTTGTTTCCATGTACTATTTGGATGTATGATCGTTTATATTGTTTATTTACCTTTACTAGGATAGTGAATGTTTTGAAATCTAGAAGGTAGGTCGGTCTGGAGAGTGGATTTGATCAAAGATGTTATTATCTAGCTAATGATGGATATGTCTAGGCTGAGCTGAACATGGATGAAAATGAGAGAGAGTTTAGTATGAAGATTGGTATGAGAAACCATGCTACAAATACCTAGCATGTACGATTCGAATTTCAAAGGCACTAGCTGAAGTAACGAGGATAACTCACCAAAGGGGAGCCAAAGTAGACGAACCAAAACCTGCGCTCATGAGAGAAAAACCATCTCCCCTAGTAACCTAGCTCGGTCCAATAAGTAAGTTCGAAATATTCCAGCTAATCTTAATTTCAAGTAGGCATGGGAGCGGTATTCGATGACCTAATCCTACATCCATAGTGACGATAACTTCGAAGAAATTAAAGACATTTTTACCTAGCTAAGACGCCACTCTTTCTTAGAAAAATTACGCTGCGGTTCTACACCCCAAAGACTGATGATGACACTCAAAACATCATGAAAAATGATGATAAATGAGATCTCAACAACAATGAAGATCCTGAAAAAGTGCAATAACTATTGGATCAGTTGAAATTAGGAGAGCATCTAAGAGGTCCCATCACACCAAATGAACTTTGAGAGAAGATCATAAATGATGCATGGAGTAAGAGAAAGTTTAAGGAGCCAATCCTTCATCAACGACTACATCTTCAGAGATGTTCAATGTGATTTCAAGGTCTTGCATTAACATAGTGTATGTAAGGTTTGCTTCCAAACTGGGAATCACAAAGAATCTTAAACCTTTTGGAATCATGCTCAGACTAGCTGACTCCGCCATAACACACCCAACTGGAGTCGCTGGAGATTTTTCGGTAAAGGTAGGAGATTTTCCAGTATAGGTAGGAGATTAATTGTCACCATTGATTTTCAGGTTGTGATAATGAAACAAGAAAGGTTTGTCACGATTCTATTGGGAATGTCTTTTGTTGCAACATGTGGAGTGACATTCACTTTATAGATGAACCAAATTCAATATTTATAGTCGAGAATCTAGTAAAATTGGGGGATCTATGTTGTAACATAGTTTAGGGTCAAACCAAAGAGGGGTTAAAGGTTGTAGGTTTGCTAAATTTAAGTTGGGATTAAACAGGTTATTGCAAGAAATGTAAAAACACATTTGTTAGATTTCTTAGTGATTGGTATTTAGGATTATATAACTTGGTGTGTTTGTAAACCTTAATCCGGTCATGGCTCCAATAGTGAAGTTTGAAAACAAGAGTCTCTCTCTAGATGTACATGAATTATTGTTGGAACTGGGTAAACAATTGAGCGTGTATTTTTTTCTAGTTTCTTGGATCGATTGAGTAGATTATTAGGGAAAAGAATCGGTTAGTTTCTAAGGCCGAAAATTAACAATTTTGCATCGAAACTATTCTCTCCTTTTGCTCCACAATTTTAAAGATTTTCCATTTATTTCATATTTTTAATATGTTTTTGATTAATTTTCATTTATAATTTTTATTTAACCCTAATATTATATGACATAATTTAATTGGTTTAAACTAGAGAAGTATTTCCTTTTTCTTTGTCAGAAGGGTGATATGATTGAAGAAAATAAAGAAAAATGTTCTCAAAATTCTCTGGATTTAGTCGGTTTATTTCATTATATATATGAGATTGCAACTAATACCGTAAATTTTGGAGAGAGAAAAGGGAATCAGGTCGTGTCATTTCTACGGTAGAAATCAATGGCAACGGGAAATAGTAAGCGGCCGAAAGTGGAAGGAGTAAAGCCGAATTGGTCGACGGTTTATTGAGATGTTCTCCGGATGGTGTTGGAGCGACTGAGCTCCACCGATTTCAATGGCGATTTGCTTCGAGAAAAAGCGTTCAGAAACTGAATCGAAAGCAATGGTTGATTCTCTTTCCTTACGAGAGATCTTACGGGAATTCTTGTCGGCTGTTGAAAATCCTGGGGAGAAAGGATTGGTATACAGAAGTCGAAATCTGGGAGTGGCGTTTATGCTGAGTCGGTGTATCGCCACTTGTCGAAGCTGGCTGCTCATGTGTCCACCATCGTTGCAACTCGCAAGCTCTACATTCTAAATCCCTTAACTTGCGAGAGAATCAATCTACATCCGTTAAAATACCGCAAAAATGACCGAGATCTTTGGTCGCAAAAGCTATCATCCGGAAGAGAAAGAGCTCTTACGGAGGATATATTATTGGAGACCGGGAGAGTAGTATCATATGATATTATATTATATTTCATAACAAATTTCTAAGTAGCAGAATAACAAACTAAATTATAGGTTACAAATATAATATCAAATTTCTAAGTAACATTAGTGTTGTAATTTGTCTTGAATTTGTCTTTCATGTAATTTTCTTAAATTTTGTAGTTTGCCATATTTGCTTTAATTTGTGTTATCTTAATATAATTTTTTTGTTTGTATAATTTTTTTTTAATGGTATGTCATGTTTCTTCAATATTAAAAATTTTGATTTCATTTTCTTGTACTTATTTTATACTAAACAAAATTTAATACAATTTTTATGAAACATATATAAATACATGGATTAAAATATAAATAAAAATTAGTTATGAGGTTTTGAATAGTGAAATCTTTGAGAACTTGTTGGAATGACTAAAACTTCAAAACCTTGAGGGTTTGAGGATTTGTTGGTGATGTTATTAGGGAAAAAAAACCTCTCGATATCGAGTATAGAGATGTCCAAAAATAGTAATTTTTTGAGCATGTGGTGCTACAACAATAATTAAATAAATGCTTTAATTTCATCCTCTATTTCGACGTTTTTTTAAATTTTCAACCTCTGTTTCGACGTTGTTTGAGACGCAAGAAGACAAAAATGCATTTGATTCTTGTGGACGGTCAAAAGAGCTACCTGCGGAATATGCGGCGTCTAAATGATCTGAGACGGTCCAAGGTGTGGTCTTCTTTCCACCACGATAGGTGGATGATGATTACTTCCCACATATTGTCTCAATCAGCACCTCCAACTTGATATCAAGTTGGGATGTTTCTGCGAGTTCATTGGAATAACAATTATGTAGAAAGGTAGTTCAAGGGTGTCTATTTGTCTGCACAAAACTCCCATTCATGGGACCATTGGATATAAGGCTTATCTCTTGTCAATGCATGAAGGTACCGGTTTGTTGCCGAAAGAATTGGCCGACACGCCCGTGGCTATTAATTGAAAATGGAAACATTGGCATACGACCCTATTTTTCTAAAAGAAATTGAAGGCCTTTTAATTTTTTTTTATAAAGTAAATGTTACATAGATTTTCCTATAAAAGACTGAAATGAAAACCACAGATAATAAATTAGAATATTAATATATTCTTTTAATCATTTTTTTTTATGCATAATCACACGACACAATAATTTAAAAACTCAAATCTCCATCAAATTAATCGTTTGCAACGAAAATCAATCCTAAAAGTTTTTTTTCTCAAATTAATGTTTTGTTATTTATCAATTTAGTTCAGGACAAAAAATGTTGATTTACAGATATTGATTTATAATTTGAATTATGTAATTTTCATTACGGGCTTATGACATGTGTATAAGTTTTACCAAGTATAACTATGGGGCCTATTGAAGTGATAGATTTTCTCAAGAAGGTTGAAGATTATTATCTAAATTCATGAATCGCTTATCGAGTGTTATTCACAATTTTAGTTGGAAAAGGTTTACAAAAATGAACTTGATAAAATCTTATCTTCGATCAAGTATGTCACAAGAGGTTAAGTGATTTGGCTATTATATGTATCGAAAAAAAGTTGCTTAAAAATGTTGATTTAAGTGTTTGGTAAATAATTTTGTTGGAAATAAAAATATTATATTTTAAAAATAATAGTTTGTTTTACTTTGGTTTTTATGTTGTTTTGGATGATGATGGTTATTATTATTTCAAAACCAAATTATTGTTATCAATGTTTATTTTTGTTTATTATATCGCTTCCAGTCTTCCTATCTCTTCACACCACTCTATTGGCGGAGGTAACCTTCACCAATCTGCTACCCAGTTCTTCTTGTCTTTAGTGTCAAAAATAAGTAAGTGTTCCACACGTGAAGGTTTCGGTAAGACCAAAAAGAAGTTTGCAGAGTTATCAAAGAAATTTGATGCACCGGTTATACCCGACGTGTTGATTCAAGCTTCCAACTACATTGAGTAACCCAAATTGACGACTTTGTTGAGGAGCTATGTTCTACTCTGGCTCGAAGGATTGTGGCAACTAAAAGTACACCAAACCTGGACAATATCTCTTGGATAGGGATGTTAAGATGGGTTAAAAAACCCAATCCAGCCCGAACCCAAAGATACCCAACTCAGTGGGTACCCAACCTGAAAAAACCCAGACATGTTTATACCCAAAATTAACCTAGAATTTACAACCCATGTTATTTCAAGTATTACCCATGGGTATCCATGGAAACAATATATGATTTTATGAAGCCATTTATAAAAAAAACAATATATGATTTTATGAAGCCATGGGTACACATAATATTTTATGAAGATTTTCTAAACAGATACAGCAATGTTCATGAATCTGAAATACATTAACCTCGTCATCATATTTCACAGCCATGTTCATGAACTACTAGCATCATTGTCTCTAGCATCACTGTCTCTATCATCAAGAATATCTTCAATGTCACCTACAAAAGAGCATAAGAAAACCACATGCTTAAGAACATAAAATGATTCGAGGAAAAGGAAAGCTCAAAATAGCATAAGAAAACCACAATCAAATGTATTTTACCTACGAACTCAGCAAATCCTCTTAACCAGTTGCGTGCACATAGCAATGCTTCTACATTTTTTGGGGAGAAGACGGTTCCTATATGGACTTAAAACTCTACCTCCTATACTAAATGCCGATTCAGAAGCCACGGTTGTAATGTGAATACTAAGTACATCAGAAGCTAGAGACGCCAAATCGCCATGGCGTTGCGCATTAGTTTTCCAATAATCCAGAACTTCCATATCAGTAAAAGACTTCACATCAAGCCTTGGTTCCTCTAAATAGAGATCTAAATCCGACTTGCATCTTCTAAACGAGGTGCGATGCTCTTTTCCAGCTCAAAGAGATCCTATAACATAGTCAAAAGATTTAATAGTAGCCAAGAGATTCAAGAAGCAGAGACAAATGTAACATTCCAATGTAATAAAAAACAAAAGATTGAATCGGACAGGAACCAATACACTCTAACTGACTAGCCAAGAGACTCAAGAAGCATAAGCAATTATTCAAGACCAAAACACTTACATAACTTAAGTCATCTTCAAGGGGTGATTCATTAAGAATCTCATCTGCTGTTGGTGTTGAAACGTTGGAAAGAGAAGAACTAGATGTCCAAGACTTGGTGCTCTTATATTCTTCAAATAGTGCATACAAGTTCCTCTTAACAACTTCAACTTTCATCTCAGAAGTATGTGGATCTAATTTATCAAATGCCACTTTAAGAATTTGGAGCTTGACCCTAGGATCTAGAACCGCAGCCATAGCCAAAAGAACACTGTACTCCTCCCAATATTTTGTGAACTTAGATTGCATACTCTTAGCCATTTCCCTAACAGCAATATCATCACACTTGGAAAATTTTCTTAAGAGGCATTCGATTTTCCATACCTGTGTGAAGTATACATTGGCGGTTGGGTATTTCACTCCTGACATATATGTGGTTATTGTGCTAAACGGCTTCAACATATCACAGATCTTCTCTCCTCGATCCCATTCAGCTTCTGAAGGCAGAGACTTGTAACTCCGGTCACACAGTTGTAAGCTAGCAAAAGCTTTACGAAATTTTAAAGCTCTTGCGAGCATCTCATACGTTGAATTCCATCTTGTTAAAACGTCTAAAGACAGACCAGACCCACCTATTTCTCCTACACTCTCAACACAAGCAGCAAATGCATCATTTCTTGAGGTTGAAGCTTTCACAAATTTCACACTGTCTCTAATATTCTCAAGCAAATCACCAGCTAGTTCTAACCCCTTCTTGACGATGAGATTCAGTATGTGTGCACAGCATCTGACGTGTAAATACTTCCCATCACAAGGCAATCTATTTCCCATAACCATCTGAAGACGATGTTTGACTATCTTCTGCATACTGTCATTGCTTGTAGCATTATCTAATGTAATTGAAAAAACCTTCTTTTCCAATCCCCACTCTTTCAAGCTATCTAATATTTTCTTAGCTATCTCTTCCCCTGTATGTGGAGGTTTAAACTCACAAAATGCCAATATTTTGTTGTTTAGCTTCCATCCATCATCAATATAATGGGCTGTTAAGCAAACATATCCCATCATAATGCTTGGAGCAGACCACAAATCTGAGGTGAAGTTTACTCTACCTTTGTGTTTTCTTAAAACCTCTTTCAAATCTGCTTTTTCAACTAAAAATCTCCTATAAACATCTGCACCAGCTGTTTGACGACATATATGCTTCACATATGGATTCAGAAACTTATCTCTAGCCCTAACCTTCTCATATTCTACATACTTGAATGGCAAATCGTGGAATATTATGATCTCGCAAGTCATTTGCCTATCTTTTTTCTGATCGTAATAACCTTTTTTATGATCAGTTTTAGGCCTCTTTGGACAGTGTTCTAAATGGCGACCACAAGCTGATGTTCCTGAGCTAACTTCAACAATCATTTTCTTATTACAATGGACACATCTTCCCCTACTTTTTCCATCTTCCTCTACTTTTTCAACAACTATGAATTCTTTCCAAACATCAGATTTTAGGCGTTTGTTAGAATCAAATACCGTCTGCATTGTCTGAGTTGGATGAACCGAGTGAGTCTCACTCTCTGATCCTTGCATTTCTGTGTCTTCTTCATAATTGTAGTCCTCCTCCATTCCCATCACATGCTCATGCTGAGCTTGAAGACTTGCCAGTAGCTGTTGAGTTTGTGAATCCATTCTACATTATGAAAGTATAAGATCAATGGTATCAGTTATCGGATCAGTAATCACAAGTCAATTTCATTAAATCGATTATATATATAACCAGCCTAAACCGTGGAACCACCATTTCAACCAACATGAAGACAAGAAAAAGCCAAACACAGCAAGATCTGAGTGAATCAGAAGAATTTTGAGTTTTAGATAAAACCCTTTTTAACCCAACTGATACAGCAAGACCAAAATCAGAAGAAATAAGAGTAATTAAACAAACCCAGCAAACAAAATCAACCAAAATCACAGTAAGCAAAACATAAACTGATGAAAACAAAATCCAGAGATATTATACTTGGGCAATTCATCGAACACCTTCCTAGCATCTAAAACTGAACCAGAGAGAGAGAGAAAAACCTGAGAGAGAGCTGTACCAATCGGAAAAGCGACTCAATTCCGACTCTCTTTGCTCGAATTGGAGATTGAAAAAGCTAGATCAAATTAGTAAGTGAACGTATGGATTTTGTTCATAGAGAAGCTGGGTTCGTTCATAGAGAAGCAAGCTGGGTTCGATAGAGAAATCCTGGAAAAATTGAGATAATGAAGTCGTTTTATTAAAACTACATCGTTTTAGTATTTGAGATTTTTTATAAAAAAAACCCAGTGGGTACCCATTATCCAAATGGGTATACCCATCTGATCTCATAAATAGAAAAACCCATCTGTTTTCAGCCCAAATTTTGTTTAACAGGAAAAATGAAACCCACACAGTTATCATAACATCTGGGTTTTGGGTACCTATTGAGTTTTAACCCATTTTAACATCCCTACTCCTGGATATGTTATTTCCCGACGATTGATACTTTGTCAAACGTGAAATTGTCCGTGATGAGGTTTGTCTCCATTTTAGCTTTTGTAGTTTTCTTATATATTCTTGAACCATTCTTTAACATGTTGATGACTCTCTGTGTTTTCATCTGTGTTTTCATCTGCAGGTGATGAGATAAAGTGGTCAGTTTGCTTTAGTCTCTATTGTGTGATCTTTTTGTTTTTTGCATTGATCCCTCTAGTTTGTCTTTCCCTAGAAATCAGCAGTTTTCTTTACTTTCTGATAGGTGATATTTTTCCTTTTTGCTTCCCTTTCTCGCAGATCACTCTTTTGAAAGCTTCTGTTTGAATTTCTTATTCCGTTTACAAATACCCTCTTGTACAGCAATGTCCGCTATGTTGACTGGTAAAAGTCAACTTTCACATTTTTGCAAATTTAGATGAATCATATATTTCCTCCTTATTCCTCTCTTATTTTACTGTTTACAATTTTTTTCCTCTTATTCCTCTTATACTAATAAACACATTTCTTTTGAAAGTTGTTACTTGTTAAAATAATAGAGGATCGACTAGAATAGGTTTTTTTTTTTTTTTTTTTGACATCTATAAGAACAAACTTATACAAAAGACTTGGTTATCCAAACCGGAAGAACACATTTTACATAATAGAACTCAAATCCACGAGCAGAAGAACTACATACCAAACAATCCGCCTTACCGTTAAGCTTCCGAGGAATCAAGGTAAAAGAAAAGTCTTGAAATTGTCTTTTTAAACTGCGAAAGTCTTATAGTGGTGCCGAAAAAGCTGGCCAGTCTTCCATCTTCGAGATCATCTTCACGAACTTCGAGCAGTCTATCTGGAACGTCATCGCCAATTCTTGCCCGCCAATCATGCATTCCATCGCCCAAATGAGAGCCTCCATCTCTGCATGAAGCACTAATAAGCATCGCCTTAAACCAAAGACTTTACAAGAAACCCCCAGATATTCTTAAATATGCTTTGGGAGAAGCCCATACTTGGATTGATGCTGCCATCACTCAAAGGGGTCGGGATCAAGTGGAACTATGCGGGCTGCTTAGCCACCATCCATGGCCCGAAAACTGACCATCTTTCTTCCACGGTCCATCAAATTGGAAAACAATCCCCGATGCTTGGAAACTAATACTTTGAGTAGTTAGTTCCACTTGATCATTAAAGGTAATCATTATTTCGAACAAATCTCCAGAAAAAAAGAAAGAAAGAGAGTGTCGTTTATAATTAACATTATTGGATAAAAATAAAACAGAGAATAACAACAAAGGTGGCAGAAGAAGTCGAAGATGCTTTTCAACGGGGTCTCTTGAGTATGTGATGCCTGAAGACACTTTCTTGCAAGCTTATGTGCAAGGAAGAAGAAGATACATCCAGTTTTCTCTGAAGGTTCAGCTCACCGGCCGGTTAAGTCGGTATTCGACAAAGATGCAGAAAGAGTTTTTCGATGTCAAAAACTTGGCTAACGAGTTTAGATGCGAATCGATCAAGGATTCTTCGGGAAGAAATGTCTCCTCGTTTAGGGTTTCCGGTGAAACTGAGCGGTTTCGGTGATGTTGGCATGGCGGATAAAGTATATGTTCATAAGGACTCTCTGTGGAATTGATGTGTGTTCATTTTTCTTTAGGATTTTGGCCTCCTTGCTTTCTATTTCAAATTTGGATTAAATTTTTCGAATTGGTAACACAACGCTTGTACATAGCAACACAACATTCTTAACAAATCAAAGAAAATTACAAGACGAATTGGTCATCTACAAAAGAATGGACTAGAAAAAGAAAAAAAAACGATTGTTTGATCCAAAAATTGACTTACACAAAGAATTGATCACAGAAGTTTTCTGAAGGGTCAGCGAAGAATTGATCACAGAAGAAGTTTTCAAAAGGGAAAGTCATTGCAAAGCAATCATCTGGAAACTCGCATAGGGTTTTCTCATTGTTATCCATAAAGGCCACTCTTTTACGAAATGCTTACTGTCTAGGATTATTTGAGTTGCAGATCTCACTGATTCAGACTTAGGGTAGTTTAACGACACATTAGTGTAGAGCAGCAACAGATCTCTATGAACATCAGCTCCAGGTTTTGACTCATTGACAAGAACAACTTCTTTCCTCGGCTACTATTAGTTTCGTGGCTTCATCAATCTCCTGTATTGTGTAGTCAGGTGCAGAATCCTTATAACTGGATCAACATAGCGACAAACCAGAATATCTCCAACGACAACGTTTTGCATTGATTTCAAAACGTAATCTAGCAAACCTGTATCTCCAATCTTCAACCTAGCTGCATCCCTAACATCTTGCCGAGTCATACCTTGCTGATTCATCTCTTTCAGTGCCTCTACAATCACTTGACCTGCAAACTCCAGTCTTTGATCTTATTCTTTTCTGCTGAGGAGGCAAATATGTTGAGAGAGGAGGCTTACTCGTTTGGGGAACATGAGACTTGATGATAAGCATAAACCGCAAAGAGATCTTTGAATGTGTTCAAATTCCCTTCACTCATTTCTCTCTAGTGCCTGAAAATCTGTCTCATCTCTTTGGATTGTTTATCTTCACTGAAATCAAACTCAATCTGATCAAGCTCCAGAGAACCAAGAAGCTCTATTGCATTCTCGTAATCAGTCTTGGTCACACCATATAACAATCCAAGATTCAGAGATCTCTTCTTAGACAAATCCCCAACCGTTATCATCCTGCAACAACATTTTCTTTCAATTGATAAAATGGAAATCAAGCAAACACATAGGAAAAAAGCATTACTGACCGTGCTCCTAGGTTTGTGCATATTCTATCCCAAAGGTTGAAGATTTCTCTTGCGCTTAAGATCTTTGATCCTCCTTCTCTACCATTGATGCAGATCAAATGGCCAAACTCGTTTGAGTGAATCAGTCCATGTAAAAGATGAGCTTTTTTATCAAAAACAATCATCTTCTAGAAGCATATTCCACTCGCTATCAATAGGAATTATGAAATGATACTTCCTTTAGAGCACTGTAGAAAGTAGAAACATAAACCCAAGTTCAATGATAATCAGAAAACCAAAAAATTCTCTACTGCAAGCGTTATTTATAACCATATACAGAGATGAACGCGAAATTCTAGATTTCAACATCTATAGATGAATTTGATAATCTGAAATCAAAACCCAGAATCACGATCGAACAAATCGTAATCTCTAACCGAAATAGAATCCAATGACGAAAACCCAATTCTTAAAATCGAACCTGTGCATCGGCATTGGTCACACTACGTCTCGGAGGAGATGACGTCATCTTCGATGGTGTAGAGAGGAATGAGAGAGGCCTTCCACGGAGGTCATACTCCTCCACCTCCGCTGATTCCCGGAGGAAACCCCTGATGTTCTCCCCGAAAGCTCCGATCCGGCTAACCGGAAACCCCTCTTCTCCGAATCGTTGCAGACACACCCTCGGCTTCCTCTTTCTCTTCCGGCAAGTCTCCATTATCGGGATCGGCATCGTTTCGAAGAAAAGTTGTTCGTCTATGATCTGAAATTAGGGTTTCTGGGATTTTGATCATCAGCAGAGACGAAGATGATCTCTCGCTCTCTGTGGAGTTTACACGCTACAATTTGAAACGAAACTCGATCTGTATTTCACTTTGAGAAGTACCCTCGAGAGATCACTATTTTACGCCACTACCATCGAGCTTGTTAGCATCTCGTAGATCTAACGGTTGTAGCTCCAGTTCAGTCATTAGAGGCATCGTGGTCGTCCATCTTGTAACTGCAAGTTTGTTATACAAACCGTTGAATTCCAACTTACTCAGGTGGATTGGCCCCTTCAGTCAACACTCAACATCTAATTGGGAACCCAGTGGTGTGTTTAATTGGTATTTATTATCTCTTTTTCCTTACATTGTTATTTTTTCCTTAAAAACATCTCCGACAACAAATACTCAAACCCTCAAATTTTGAGATTTTAATCATTTCAACAATTTCTCCAACAACAAGTCCTCAAATTTTAAGATTTTAATCATTTCAATAATTTCTTCAACAACAAATCCTCAAATCCTCAATTTTTGAGATTTTAATCATTTCAACAAGTTCTCAAAGATTTAACTTTTCAAAATCCCAAAACTAATTTTTATTTATAGTTAAGTCGATGTATTTATATATATATATATATATATATATTCCATAAATAGTTGTATTAAATTTAGTTTAGATGGATTTATTGGTTCATGGATTTTAATAGTTTGGAAATTCAAACCAAATTTAGTGTTATTGGTTCTATGTTTTTAAAATCCGTTTTCAAATCTTATGTTATTGGTTCTATGATTTATAAATACTAATTCAAATTATTCATTATTCAACTTTATAGATTTGTTTATGGATTTGATTTCATAATAGATTTCAGTAGATTTAGAAGTGTTATTTATGGATTTCATTGGATTCATAATACCAATGGTGAAATCTTAATCAAAATCATGTTATTTTGAACATTATTTGAAAGTAAATAACTCATCTTTACTAACCACCAAAACTTCCATTTTAAATTTTTTTAATAATGTAATTCATTTCACTACATATCCAAACATGCGATAATCATCTTATAGAAAAAAACATATATCACGATTTTTTAAAAAAAAAATCATCATACAAATATGAATTTTGTAAAAAATATATATATACATATGTAATGTAACGATTAATTTTCAAGTCATCATTTAGAAGAAATAGTTTAATAATACAACTCAATTGATCAAAGTTTTGCTCTTTTTTTTTTTTATTCTATTGTGTTATGAAGTTTTTACTCGATTTAGTTGTGAATCTAAATTTTTCTTTTTTTAGGTTTTGAGTGAGAAAAATTATAATGTGCATACAATTTGACATATAGATTTAATAACTAAAATAATGGAAATTTATATATTACAAAAAATAATTTCTTAAAGAAAATTTTCGAACTTAAAACAAATGTAGTTACATAAAAGAAATTACATAAAAGGAAGCATCACAATCATGAATCATCTCCATAAATCAATTTGGTTGATTTTACAACCTATTTTTTTATATTTTTATATCTATTGTATTTCATTTCAAATTCACTTATTTGATTTCATATTCTATATGGGTTTTCAAATACTACAAATCCAATAAAATCCTTGAATCAATAAATCCCTTAGTATAAAATAAATACAAGAAAATGAGATAAAAGTTTTTAATATTGAAGAAATATGACATACCATTAAAAAAGAATTCATACAAAAAAGTATATTATGCTAACACAAATTAAAGCAAATATAACAAACTACAAAATTTAAGACAAATTACATGAACACAAATTCAGACAAATTACAACACTAATGCTACTTAGAAATTTAATATTATATTTGTAACCTATAATTTAGTTTTTTTTATATTTTATTATTATATATGTAATTTTCTATTACCATTTAATGTATGTTTTACATTTTTTTAATGAAGTTTTATCAATTTTTTTTTTGTCAAGAACTATAATGCAAAATACTAATTATTGTTGGAGATGCTCTAAACATATTGATAGCTCTGGATTTATTGACCTTTATCTCCATCAAAGTTGCAAATGTTGACACCCATGTGAAATATAAAATTTTCATAATAACATAGATTCGGTATAATACCAAATGGATTTCTATTCAACTTTTGCGGAAGGGGTATTGGATTTGACTCTGTTGGAGTTTATGAGGTAGATGATGTCTAGATTTTTCCTTCAGAGGATCAACAAGGAGATTAAAGTCGACTTAAAAGAAAATATCCTGAGAGAAATTTTTGATGTATGTGTTGCTGAAAAAAAGATTAAATCGTAAGATGAAATGTATAATTTATTACAAGCTGGAAAGAGAATAAACCGTAAGATAAATAAAACCTACATATTCCATACCAAAAGAACCCAACGGTTAAAAATCCACAATGTTTTGAATTTTGGTGTCTTTCATACATCGATTTGAAAATCTCCAACGGTTGAAAAAAACAATTTGTGCCCCCCAAATAATCTCTACTTCTTTATTTGTTTTTTTTCCTTTTGTCACAAATTTTTTTATTACACATTAGTATGTTCAATATTGATTTTATTGTGTTGTATAACTGTTTTTTATTTTGTCAAATGTATAATTAGATATTTTTTTAAACAATGTATAATTAGATTTTTATTATTGCTTCACACTTTTAAATTAAATTTCTACGTGGTGATAAAATTTTCATTAATTAAAAGAATTTAAATTTTAATTCTCTCAGTTCTTATAATGGTTTAGTTGATTTTGATGAATTGAGAAAACAAAAATAATAAGTAAAAAACCGGAAAAGATGGAAAATAAAATTCACAAAAAAGAAAAGAAAATATTGGATGAATAATTAGTAAAGAAGAAGACGACATCCATATATTTAATATATACAATATATGAGAATTTTTTTTCACAATAATAGCAGCGGCAATTTTAAGATTTTTAAACTTTGTTAGGAGAGATGCAAAATTTCTTAGGACATTTGAAGATATGTTTGATGACAAAAGAAAAGAATGTGTAAGTGAAAAAGATGTAACACAAATATATATTAGCAATAACAAAATTATTTTTATAGATACACAAAAGTAATGAAAAAATGTTATTGAAAAATTATTATATTTTTCTTTATATTCCGTGAAGAGACTAGCTAAGATGTTGTGGTCTTATGTTAATATAAAATAGATTCCAAATTGAAGTCAATAATAAAACTAGATTCATTACCAAATTTTCAAAAAAATTTAAAATACTCTTTCTTGCATGTTTTATTTACAATAATAATGTTATGAGATTTCACTGTTTCAGGGCGCGATTTTAAACAAAATAACCTTCTAAATTATCACATAATAACAAAAATACCATATTCTTTAAGATTTCCCAACTACCATTTCTAACCAAAACTGAACTCCAAATACTTCAAACAACCGAATTTACTGATGTTAATGCTCTATATTAGAGCTAAAAGCTTCATTTTCGTCGATCTACACTTCAATTTCATCCATTAAACTCTAAAGATCTCGTTTTTAAAAATCACCATTCTTAGATTTTGCTATTTACAATAAGTTTTGCATAAATACAAACGGGTTTCTTGGGTATTGGTGGCGTACGGTGTTTTGAGTTGTCGATGGAGAATTCTTCTCCACATAATTTAACAACCTACAAGAATTCTCGTAAGATCTCTCATAAGGGAAGAGAATCAACCACGGATTTCGATTCGGTTTCCACACGCTTTCTCTCGATGCATATCGCCATCTCGAGCATACAGCCTTTGCTCAATCGAAATCAGTGGAGCTCAGCCGCTCCAAGCCTCCAACACCATCTAGAGAACATCCCGACAAAGCTTCGACCAATTCGGCTCTGCAATCACCACCACATCTTCCGCTACTTTACGCCGTTTAGGGCTTCGCATTGACATTGAGATTTTTGCCAAAAGTACGGTAGCAATTACAATCGGAAAAATAACCCGGTTCCCTCTTCTCTCCCAAATTTTCACAATAATCCTCGATACTGACAATTGATGCAACAAAGTTTCTATACCTTCTCCAAAAATGAGACGCATAAGTTGTTCCGGAAGCTCGTTTCACCATTGAGCAACGAGCAGCTCCACCTCCACTTCTGCGTTGGCTTATTTACAATTTGGGGTTCTCTATAATTACTACTAAATGCGTTTTTTATTTGCTTTCTTTTATATTAATGCAAAGTTTTATAAAAATCTAAAAGATACAAATAAATTATGAAATATGTTCCAGAGATGGGCCAATAAAATGGATAAATGGACTTGGTTGGGTCAATGGTTAGGCTACATTTTTGTAATACCACGGGCGTTTTGTTTTCAATCAACTCATGTGCACACATATATTGATTTTTTAGAAGAAATTATTGAACCATTCTTGAACTTTTAAATCTATAGAACAATAATGGCATAAAGTAAGTAAAATATATAAAGAAGGACCACAGACACGTACATTGAATATCAGACATTGCAAGGATGGCTTGGCGGAGACAGGTTCAGTTGTTATGGCCTTTGATATGGATAATGGGTTCCTGTCAAACCTTTTTCGTACAACTTGTTTTCTTCCATACCGTTTATATCTTTTTCTCTATATATATGTCGTTGTTATTAAACCTAGAGTGCAAGAAGTGATGAAGATGGTGAAGAGCAAGAAGATCAAGCACTGTGGTCGAATGGGTCGAAAAGAGAAACCAAAATTTCGGGGAACTTGTCTGCGAAGAAACCTTGGGATTCTTCGTAGCATAGTGCCTGGGTGTGAAGAGGTCGATGACGAAGAAGCCTTGTTACTCAAGTCAATTCAGCATCTCATGCTTCTCCAATCTCAGGTTACTTTCCTTAGAAAACTAGCTGATGTATGTGGAATCTAAAAGAACGTAAGTTCTCAAGTTGTTATGCATTCGTATTATAAAATCAAGTTAAGAACACAGAGGAAGAGATAAATAAAACATGGAAAGTAAAGTAAAATTACATATAGAGAATTGATGAACAAACAAGATATGGGAAACATTTTCATTTTTTCTTATAGAAAGTGAGATCGTATTTTGTACGGAAAGAGGAAGAAGAGAGAGTGAGCATGTGTTGAATCGTTGTGACCCATGTCTTGTAGCGACTGTAATCATCCGCCATGTCTAGTTTGATAGCTCCTCTGTTCGTCTTGAGGACAATGAGATAACAAGTATCTTCTATGTTATTGTCTTCGCTCTCTGAATCTTTGTAAAGCTCCACATGAACATTCGTCACAATACCTTAACACACAACACAAACATGTTTTAAAACTCTTAGCTTGAAGATCAAGTTAAATAAAAATGAATTAAGAAGCTGCTTACTTTCTTTCTTAGTCCTAAGTAGGTTATGTTTTTTCATTTTTAGAATCACCTGTATAGTAAAAAACACAAAGATCATTAATTAATAAATATAATTAGCTAAATACTTTAGGGCTTTGAGCAAAATTCAAACCTTCCCATCCTTGTTTAAGACCATAGACACTGTCCTAACCTTGAAGTCCCCTGTTTCAATCAAAAGATAGTCATATCTCTTTACTTGCTCCACAAGTCAGAAGACTTAGTCATTAAATCTATGTACATACCATCGGATGTTTCGACGAAGAGATCAGTTCCCTTAGCAAGAAGGGACATGTTCTTGTCGAATTCAGGAGGAGACAAATCAGAGTCTTCAATAGGCAACACAGGCGCAGGGCCATTCAATCTACTAATCTTGCAACCACTTCTTGCTTTTAGCGTTGCAGCACCTCTCAGTGCTTATATACCAAACACCAATGTCTCAGAAACAGAAAAACACAAACTAAAAAGAACAAAAACTTTAAATTCTTCTTACAAGTTGTGGCTGAGGCAGTGAGAGTGAGTATCTCACTGACACTTGTCCCGGTCATGGCGGAACCAATCATTGTGCTGAGCTGGTCTCGGTTTGCTCCCATTGTCTCTGCCATCTGAGCACACTGCGCAGCTACCACGGCCGCCGCAGAAGCCACGGCGGTCTCTTTTGTGGTCGGTCGACCCTTGCCACCGTCTTTTCCGACGTTCTCGGAAGCTACAGCTGCCAGAGCGGCGGCTAGACTGGCCAAGGACACGGCGGCGTGAACTTCAGCTCTCTGTAGCCTCATTTCTTCCTTTCGTTTCGATTTTATCTCTTTCCACCATTTCTTTATCGACGGCGTTATCTTCCATGGAAGTTTCTACGTACAATCCAGTTATTACTTGTTTTTTTTTTTTTTTGATATTGATTTTTAGAATCAAACCAGACAAAAGTATAGAGGAGTTTACAAGTTTTTTGCGGAAAAATCCTTCATAGCTCAGTTCCGGGTGCATTGCTTGTTGCATCCATATCCATGACTGTTCACATCATTGAATAAAATAAATTATCAAATACGATACCTCTGTTTTTTTTTTGCTGTTTTCTCTTAATCATTGCGTCATTCTATCATGTATTATTTTCAGTTTGTATGATTCCAGTATTCAGTGGTATATTACCAATTAACACATGAACCAAATGTTCATCAGTATGTAGCATCAAATAAACATAAACAACTGTAAACAGAACTATTAGCAAAAAAATAACTGTAATCAAAAAGAATTTTTTTTATAAGAGATTGTAAAGAATTATAAAATAAAATGAGCCTAAATTTGTCTTGGTTCAAAACATTAATTATTACGAAAAAGCTGTATTTTCCTAACTGTTACTGTGATTTTTTTTCTAGAAAGAAGGCAAATTTTTCAACATAATATGTTTATTTTTGTTGTTAAAACTTAAAAGTGACAAAAATATGTTTTACCTTGATATCATTGGTTTTCCATGAAGGCATCGAGGGCTTAAAATCTGGATCGTCCATCTTCAAACTCTTATCCATCTTCTACTTTCACATTCTTCATAAGTCAAACACACTAACCAAAACAATTTGAAGAAATAACCACTTGCAAAAAAAGAAAAAAAAATCTATGTTACTTACAGCACAAGAAAGAGGACTCGAGTCGCCTTGAAACTTGGCGATCGATGTCTCGACGGGTACAATGGAACGGTCATAGAGGATATGGTCTGGCTGAAGCGATTGAACAGCAAAATTACACCATTCTCGAGACAGAAAGTCCATAGTGTCTGGATGTGCCTCTGAAGGCGATTGATTGTTGTTTAACTGATGTTGATCTGTTGTTGTTAATGCTAATGAGACTTCCATAGTTTTTTTTTTCTTTATTAAAAGATTGTGACCAGATTTAAGAATTTGTTGATTGTTCAAATATTTATGTTATGAGTATGAAAGAGGGAATGATTAATTTAATTTTTTTGGTCTGATGTGGGTCTACCTTATTATTATTTTTAAAAGGTTTGAAGTGGAGCATCGTTTCCATGGGTGGGAATGATTTGGGCCATGATCAAAGTGGTTGTATATCGTTGGACACATTTTCTTTTTTATAACAAAAGGATAGGTGGGGGATTCGTCTTAACTTTCTGTCAAAATGGAATTAGGTGTCTGTAATAATGTCTCTTTATCACTAGTTATAATTTTGATTTTGATTGATAAGTAATCATGGTACTGTAGGCGAGTTTTGTTCTAAATATCTTGATATTTCAACATCGCAGCTAAAATCGATTTTGTCATTTCACTTCGAAGTATGAAATCAAAACTTTAGAACTTTTAGATATTTTGGTTTTTGTTAAGGATATTTTCTACATTCTGAAAATCTTTCAATGTCCTTGCCCTCCGGTCCTCTTTTTAAATGTAAAGTTTTGTACATCAAACTTTGGTTTTTCTTTACAAATATATCTTTTTGGTTATCAATAAAACACCAAATTTTTTTTTAATATTCGGTTGATGAAATCTTTTCCTTGGCTATAGAATATCTAGAAGATCAGAAACAAGTTTATGTAAGCTACCTATCATTTTTTTTTTGAATTGTAAGTTGGAGTTAGACCAAGACGAGCAAATAGAGGTGTCTTTCTAATAGCTGAAAGTGTTTTTCGACATGATCTCTATCGTTCTTGTGGTTCTTGGAAGTTCTTGAAGGCTAAAAGATCTCCTTGAAAATGAAAAGAGCTTGCTCTTGCTCTCTGTTTCTTAGATACTTTGGCTCTTTACTCTTAGTTTTGTTCTCTAGCTCTACTTGTGTTAAGCTAATTCATTTTTATATAGCTGATTGGCTACTTTCTTTGTAGTTTCACTTTGTAAAATTTTATTTTGGTATATATGAAATATTCACAAAAATATGCAAAATTATTGACAACATGGATTGGACCCTCTTGCCTCTTTTTTCATATATCTTTAAACTGAAACCATATGTTCAAGCTAAGCACACAACAATACCATATTTATAAATATAGATATTTGGGCCTCTCTGCCACTTTTCACTCATTCATAAGTGATCTATAGCTGGATTTATATTCCAACGATCTGATATTATTGAATGGAGGAACTCACTTTATTAAACGATTTTAACTAAATTAATTTGTTATAGAAAACGCAAAACTAGCCAATAATCAATAATTTAATCTACAATATCGATTTGATTGTAGAAGAAAAGAGTTCACATACTGAACGGTAAGTGATATAAACAAGTTAAATTGGAAAGGATAATGGATCTAAAAGTGCAAATATGTTTGTTAATTAATAAGCAAAACGACATTGTATAGATGATTGGAGGCTTTAATCATACACAAGCATGCAATGGGTCTTTAGGCTCTTAGCTTTCGAAAAAAGAAAGAGGACATTTTGTTTTCCAAATGGTTAAAATAATTCTTCTACTTTTTAATTAAAGATATTTTAACTATTTAATCATTTATTAGATAAAGTTTTCTTAATAAATAATCATCACTTAAAGGCTTAAAGTTTCTTTCGCAATTTCATAATCGTGTGCTTATCAAATCAAAGATGGCTTAATTAATTAAAGATGTTATCATTTGACCATGTGACTTTCACTTTAGATGCCAACTGCCAAGAGATTTGTATGTGTGTCCTGGTATATACATGCCGACAGAAATAGACTGTAGTTTATAAACTAATTCAGAAATCGTATTGACAGGTTAAAAAGGTTTAGTGGCAAATCAAGCGTAGCAATGTCGTGAATATAATTTGTAGAAGTAGTTTATTTAGAGTCTGTCAATGAATCTCACTGGCCGATCCAAAACCACTAGTGTACACTTGTGTCAACCGGTCCTAAGCTGATTTTTTTTTTTTCTTTTTTCAATACTTAAATACAAATCGCAATCCTACTTTTCCGATCGAATTACGATTCTGATCGATATAGCTCAATCTCTTGGAATTCACATCTGTTCCCATTTTCTTATGTCACCTTAACTTTATAATGAAAACGGCAAAATAAATGGGCCAAACTTAGGCATTAATTAGATCCATTACAAGCCCAATTACTATATCACATATTTTGGTAATTAGTAATTGATCGGTTTGATCTTTCTAGATTTATAGGTTTTGTTCTTGAGCTGAAGAGACCAAGACGAAATAAGATTGCAGTGTCGTGCCAAAATTTATTGAGATTTAAAGCGATAATTAAAAAAATATGTGACATTTTCTCTTTCTGTTCAAACATGTGTTTATTCATAATTTTTAGGGATTTTTACTAATCATTAAAAGATTTTTTTTTCTAAAAGAAAATATGAGTTTTAAAAAATTTAACATACTTTTTATAATTATTATTTACACAAAATTATAACTACATAATATATTATTACCTTATGAACATAAAAAAAAAAAGTGGACAATTTCTCTTATGTGCATATTTTAGTATATATATCTTATTATATAAATTTCGATGTCAAAACTTCGTAATTAACATGATTGCGATACGTGTCACTAACTCGATTAGATTTTGACACGTGTTTAAAAATTTAGTTCAATTAGATTAATACATGTGGTTTTATTCAATTTTAAAAATTCAATGATTATTACCAATTGGATAATCTTTAAAACCTAAACTAAATTCAAATAGGATTTTTCAAAAATATATAATTAGTAAAGTAAAAAAAAGAATGATAAAAGCTATAAGATTAATTCAACAATGATTCTCTAAAGCATATTAATTAGCAAAAAAAAAACAAACATACCAATTTTGATAATTTTTAAAGGCTAATAGGATAAACAATGGTTTTTAATCAATTAAAAAGTTTTATATGTTGAAAACGAATTTAAATAATCTTTAAAAATTAAACTAAGTTTAAATAAGATTTGCCCAAAAAAATATAATCATTAATAAAAAAGTAAAAAAATAATAAAAGCTATAGATTTTATCTAACGAGATCAAAGACATATTAATTAAATAGAAACTAAGTTAATAATATTTACATGCTAGAGTCTTCGGATTCCAATCATTTTTCAATAACATATTAGAATCTAGATTTAATGCTATGAATCAGATTCTAGAAAAATGTAGGTGAAAATCGTTTACAAACTTTTGGTGAAATGATTGAAATCGGTTACTAGAATTTTTGGGGAATGATTTTATCAAATTGATACATATCGAGAGTAATTTCCTCCGTAAGTTTTCGTTATTATCCTAAATCTCAAGTATTTTTCCATGGGTTGGTTTTTTTTTAATAAGTTTCTCAACCTCATTTCTCATCTATTGGCATGGTTTTTTTTTAAAAAAAAAATTATTGGAACATACGTAATGCATTTTTCTTCATATAATGATATTTAATCTCAATATATCGACCACTAACCTTCATGAAAAGTACGTGACAGTCTCCGGATTCCAATCATTTTTTTAAAGAACACACCAGAATTTATGTTTTATGCGATGAAACGAATTCGAGAAAAATATAGTTGAAAATCGCTTACAAGCTTTAGGTGAAGTGATCGAAATGGGTGATTAGCAACTTTAGTGAAAGATTTCATAAAAGCTCTCGTTATTATCTCAACTATTAAGTGTTTTTCATAGGTTGATTTTTTCACTTTATAAGTTTTTTAAATTCAACTGTCAAGTCTTGAGCTTGACTTTTATAGAAAATTTATGTCAGAAACATCGTAGATATATTTTATGGTTTTCAAAAAAGAAAAACCCGTATAACACACATATACATATCTAGTATATATATAAATTGTGATATTTGGTTTGAGAAAGTATATACTATGATACAATAATGAATATAAATCATACCAATTAACTATAGTAGTTAAATAATAAAATAAACAATTTAACCAATTAAAAAAATAGTTTAAACAAACAACTAGGCCTTGACCGCGCAGTTGCGCGGTTACAAGAAATTTGAGAGTAGAAACGACAAATCAATAAAACGGAAAAACCAATAAATAGAAACAAAATCTAAAGCCAAAACTATAAGCCGGTAACCACAAAACCATCCAACTCTATCTATGGCTCAACTGAAATTTTAAGTGTTGCAATCATCTCTCCAATTTCATGACTCCATGATTCAACAACACCTGAGAGTAGTTGAATACGGTCTTAACACATAAAAATCAAAACCAAGACTAATAAAAAGCTCGAACTCATATATCTTAAAAAGTAACATTTTAATTGGTTAGGTTGTGAAACTCATGATACAAACAACCATAATATCATCATAAGTGTTTAACTGACTAACAAAATCATCAACATTATCTCCTAACAATCGGCAACACAAACAACACTAACTGCATTAACAGTCATAATAAGTTAAAATCATGGAAAATAAAATAAAATAAAATTTTATATAATTTTATATATACCGTGTACCCTAAAGATATAACTGAATCTCTTCCCACTCAACAGGATCAGTCTTATTACCCCACTCATCTAACGAACCCGACCAATCACATATGCATCACGAGAGTAATAACGAATCTATCAATTCATATACACATAACACAACTCAATATAAAAATTTAGGTATTCGCACTCTTTGGCGGGCACATTCAAATTTTAAGAAAATTGTAATTAAATTAAAAATTATAAAATAAAACGATAAATCATTCAAAATTTTGAAATTAATAAATGGAATATAACATGAAAAATTCCAAAACATATGACACATACTCGTACATTGGAAGAAGTTATATGTAGGACGAATATTCACAATCCCATAATTTTCTTAAGAAGATGTATTAGTCTACATAAATTCTTTTGATTAAATGAATTAGAAAAGCTGACAGCTGATTAGGTAAATGAGGAACCCTTATAATGAATTGTTATAGCTTTGGTTTGTTCATCCATCATTATTTTTCATCATTCTTAAACAGAAATTTTTCACGTAAAATAACTTACTTCTCCATGACTTCGAGACGAAAGGA
This sequence comes from Euclidium syriacum, assembly GCA_900116095.1. NCBI lineage: Eukaryota > Viridiplantae > Streptophyta > Magnoliopsida > Brassicales > Brassicaceae > Euclidium > Euclidium syriacum. Next base: position 8,605,614 of record FPAK01000006.1, read on the forward strand.
TTTAGCTCGTTCTCCATAACATCCCACTTATACAACATAATGACAAATTAAATCACTTTAGATGGGTCGTCATCTTAAGAATTTGAATCTTTTATTACCCGAGGACGGATTCATTCGTTGTGGAGACTTTAACTATTAAGTCATCGTGTGCCAAGCCACCATCATGGATCTAAGACCAAAAAACCAAAAAGTAATACCAGTCCCTTTATGTTGATCCACTTCCATATTTCAGCTCCAGAGTTAAAGGGTAATACCTTAATATTAGGTTCATAGACTTCTTGCAAGCTCCATGTATCTATTTAGTTACTCTAGATGTAGGAACTTGAGCATTTCGTATTTTGGAATTCTGAATCTTTATGAATCACACATTTTCCATGAAAATAAGTCTATACTTGACTAAGTCTTGCAATGTAATGATAAAGAATTGAGAAATTGTTTTGAATATTTCGAAGAGCAAGCAAAGTTTAGGAGTCAGATTTACCTAATCCATACACAAGAGTAGAGATATTCGAAGTAAGTCAATAACAGAATAATGCCTGCAAGAAAAACCAAAGAACCATTTGTTTGTAATAAGCAAAACGTAATCTTTTTGTATTTTTTTTACCTACAAAGAAATAGTGATAATTTATATGTCAAACAAAACATGAATATCTAAAGCAATGTCTCTTGAGAATTTCTTCATTGTTTCAGTTACTGGATTCCCTTCAAGGTCTTCCTGCATATTGGATTACACGAACAAAAATAAGCACATAGACTTTTGCTAACGTAAATAAATCTTAGAAATCCATTAATTGAACTCTCGATTTGAAATTCAGCTACCTGAAAAATCTTATATATTGAATAAGTTGAACTAAAAGGCAAAGCTCTGTACCTCAACCATAATAAAGAAAGTCACAGCGGTGAGAACTGGCAAGATATAAGTATCATATGCAGTTATGAGTTAAGTAAACCAAAGAGTTTCACCGATTTTAAAAGAGTGAACTTTCTCAACCACTTTGCTGATCTTGTTAGACAAAAGAGAAAACAAATCTTAAAAAAAAAAAAAAAAAACTAAAACGTGATCAGAAAATACAAAAATCAAAACGTAACCCCAATTCTTCTTCATGTAACCCTCTTATACTTCTTCTACATTAAGCATCACCGCCACCATCTACTTCTTCTTCTAAAACGTTCAACAAACAACTCCATTGCGCATGAATGAATATTGCACGAAAAGAAAATGTCTATGAAACTATCGAATCTATGAACGCAACATTTCCGTTAATTCTTCTTCTTCAACCAAAATCATGACACTAATTTTTCCTCCGTATCGACCACCACCTTAAAATCCCAAAAACATAACCATAAAACTAAAACTATATCCTCAATATTCACCACCACCGCAACATTAATCTTCTTCTTCTTCAACCACTTATTGTAACACTACCTTCTCTGCCGTATCAACCACCGCCTCAACATCCCAAATGAAAACCCTAAAACTAAAACCTTCTCTTCCGTATCCACCATCATCTCAACTTCCTTCTTCTTCAACCTCGAAAGACAGGACACTAAAAAAGAACCAAAATGTGTAACACTCAAAAAAGTAACCCTACAACTCAAACCTTATCCTCTATATCCACCACTACCTCAACATCGATTTTATTCTTCTTCTTAGTCATTAACCAAAACCATAGCATTACCTTCTCCGCCTTATTTAACACTGCCTCAACAGCCAAAAAAGCATAAAACTAAACCTTCTCCACCGTTTCCACTATTTAGGTTTTAATTTGGAAGCTTTTATGTAGGGTTTTAATTTGATCAAGGATAATTATGTAATATAGGTAACAATTCATTAATGACATTTTGTAATTCTAAATCTCTAGAAAGCTATGGTGACGACACGTGTCGAAACCTTAAAACCTTATTCTTTTACTATATAAGATTTGTATATAAATAAGATCTTTAATTTTTATAAATTTTTAAGTTACATGGGGCAATTGCCTTTTTGGCAACACCTAAGACATGATCCTATAAAATTAACAGTTGCTTAAAAACCCCCAAGTAGTCGACTGGCAGTGTATGAATGCAGGAACACAAAATATAATATTAACCACGCTGGTTAGTATTGGTGACGAAGTCTTCTAAATTCTAGCCACATGGGTTATCATTAGTGTGAGTCGTGGCTCCCATTTAGCAATAAACATGGCATTACTATCAGAATTTAGAATATTGCATGTCTTATCCTAGATATCTATTCCTAGTTATTACTCAGGGTATTCTGAATAGAAAGACTTTCTCATAAAGTCTAGAAACAGATATGTCCTTAAACTTATTATTTTATATTCCATTGGAGATGACTTACACTGCTTCTCTTCACCGAAGAATTGGATGATAAGTTACCCCATTACTTCTTATATTTCTCTATAACCACATTCAAAATTGTGAAAAACGCTCACCCGTTTCCAATATAAAGCTTCACATTTTTTCTTCACCCGCTATGTTGCTTGATGTATCATGGATTTTCCCAATTTTCTACCATAATACATATGTTTTTATAGAGTATTTCTAGTGTGTTTAAAGTATTTATACATGGTTTACAAACACAAAAATGTTTTGGAACAATAAGAATTAAAGTGAAGAGATATGGAGCAAAACTAACAAAAGAAGATGTAGAGACAAAATCTGAGTTTCAGAAGTCGGACAACCATTGAACTACCTAACGTGCGAACTAGGAGACGATGTACATATCAATTTGTAGGCACGAATGTTAAATTTCATCTCCAATTTGAATCAAGCCCAGTCTGTTTAGTTTCAATCAAGTCCGACTCAAGTTTTAAGGAGGTTCTCTGTAAGCACGCCAATCACAATCAATCATGGAGTTTACCTCTACCAAATTGTTATTTACTTGTTACTAGTTTTCTAGGGTTTACTTTCTACGTTTTGTTCTTTGAGACTCTGGAGAATTAAAAGAGATTATTCTTTGCTTATTTGAGAATTGTTAACCTCTTATATTCTAGCGTCTAACTCTCTCTTGAATGCAATTATTTAAGCTAATAATAATTTATGTTACCATTACTATGTCTGAGTAGTTCTCTTGTTAGATCTAGGGTTTTAGGGGATTTCAATGGATCAACAACAATTTTCTCTATGTGGGTTAAACCACGTGATTCTTTACAATATAAGTACTTAATGCTTAAATTGACATTGATAGGGGTGTTTTTAAAGCTTTAAATTTATAAACACCTCAATCGTAACCAAAATATATGCAATACTCGTTGTAGCAATTAAGAGGTATAACCCAAATGAGCGTGGTGAAATCAGATATAAAGTTGGTTGATTTGTTTGGTTGTTAATAATCGTAGTTGGGACTAAGAAAATAAGAATACAATGAGAAAATTGATTAAAAGTTAAAATAACAAAAAATTCAAATAAAGTTGACTAAATCAAGATGATGGTTATGGCCCAAAATTTGGAAAACTGGTTAGAGAGTGGTGGATAAGATAGCGATTCATGGGACAACAATAAAGTTCTAATCTAGACGTTCCGGAAACATTACGTCTCTTAGGAATCCTAAGCGGGACTTTATGTGGTTATTTAATTCTAGGCTACTAATTGATTCAACAATTTCTTTGAATCAACTAGTTCTTTTTAATCACTCTCCTAGCATTTTTAGTCTCTCGAAAGGATATAAACATGATTATTGGTATTAATCATGCAAACATATCTACAATCATGTACTAGCCCTACTTGAGTAACTAGAAGTTCTTCGTGTCAACAAGAGACTAGCAAAGCATTAAATTTAAGTCCATACATCATACATTACATTCCTAATCCCAGGTCAACATAAGAAGAATACAAATGAATTTTTTCCTAAGAAAATCAATCAAGAGTTAATGCTCATAATCCAAGGTCAACGACTCTCTTTAAGTTTCCATCGAACACTTAGAAGTGCAAGAATCCCTAGATCTAGAACTAAGGTGATCAATCCTAATTCTAGCATTAAGCTCAATTCATATAATAGATTAAAAAATCTTATAGCCCATAAATCACCAATCCATGTTTAATCATCTATAACCTAACCAAACTCCATAAAAACTACTACTCACACATGGTTCTTATGTATGTCATAATGTATGTGATTGTGAGATTAATTAGAGAGATAAAAATTAAACAAACATTAGAATAAAAGAGAAAAAATAATAAAAAGCTAAATTGCATTTAGATAAATAAATACATGACTTAAAATAAATGAAAGATAGAAGTATTAAAATTAAGCTTTTAGATAGGTAGAAGTGTGTTTGCAAATGTGTCCAAAGAGACTTTATATAGATCTCTAAGAGCGACAAGGGATAAAATCATAATAACTCATTGTTCTGGCATGACTGTATCGATCGATAGTGGTTTCATACGAGCCAGGTTTGGTTCATCATGGTCTTCACGATTCTCCCCTATGTATCAATCGATGGTTAGTCGATTTCTCAGCTCGATCTTCCTTGTATCGACCGCTATCGGTGGATACTCTCGGTTCATTTCCGTTTTCAATCTTTGCTTCCTCTCCTTTGAAAGCTGGGTCCATTACAAGAGTTTTCCATCAGTCAGATGCCTCCATTAAGCACCAGAAACACCAAATCCGAGCGCAAATTCAAAATGTGGTTCCTAGAATTTAAATGATCCAAAAATGGCTAAAATGATGTACAAAAATGCCTAGATGAGTGCTTTTGATCGTTAAATGAACATGAAATGATGGTACTAGGATGCTAAAATATGAGTTTATTAGGCGTCATGAGCCATGTTTTAAGATCTAGGTTGATCCCGGTACGCGGTGCCGGGAACGGACCGAAGAAGACTCTAAAATCTGTAGTGAGCAATGTTATTTCCACGTCATAGTTTATGCTTGTTCGGATACCTTGTGAACAGATCTATCTTGAATTTTTATGCTTGTTTTTATTCAGCGACAATCCAAATTACACTTGAGATTTAGGTTTATAAACAAAGTCAATATCCTGATACACCAACAGGGTTGCGAAAGAATAATCGTGTCTAGAGTTTGAGAATCACTTACATGAACCGTGGTCTATTGTTACCTACTGAATTCTCCTAAATCTAATATTTAATCTTGCATACAACCTCATGCCATTAGTTAGTTAATTGGTTAGTTTGATTCTATTAGTTTACTTAATTACACACCTTTGACTGCTTAAAACAATCATGAACTATAGTAATCTGAGGTTATCTCAAGTTCTTTGTGGTATCGATAATCTATATACTAAAATTGTACATTGTGCACTTGTAGTTAGATTAGGTGAAAACAATTCACGCATCATTGGTCCCTTAACAAGGTTGTTCCATAGATTTTTATGAGGGGTCGAGACTTCTGCTATAATCGGAGGCTCTATACTAGCGGTGGCCAGAGGCTATGTTCCAAGAGCAGTTAGTAGTGGAGACTACATCGATTGTCCAACGGCTTGTGAGAATTCTTTTGGAGGTAAAGACGGCTGTTAGACTTTCTGGGTGGTTGATATTGCTTCTCCATCTTGCTAGGGTGGAGAAGACAGAGTATATGATTGCATATCGACAATCTAAGAGAACGAGGCTGCTGCTTAACTTGATTTCTTCTCATGAGGATTTTATCGACATGAGAAATATTAGGAACTTTTCTTCTTCTTCGCCATTGTGGGGAAGGCGACGCAGCCACCAAAGGTGATAGCCACAAGACTCTGAGTTTTTGAATTAGAGATTACTTTTTTTAGATGAATTGGGAAGTGTGTTAATTAGATTTAAAGTTTTATTAATTTTTTTTTCTTCGATGATTTATTTCAAAAGTTATATTACAAGATAATGTATCTTATATATTTACATGGAGTTCTTCCTTTTTTTATATATATACATGGACTTTACATCTTAATCATTAGGTACTTAATAATCACAAGAGTGTGAATAAATGCACGGGACATTATTTGTTCCTACGGTCATTCAGTAAGTTTCACGGTGACTGAATCTAGGGATGCGACAGTTCGCATAACGTCCACTTGTGCTTGAAGATAGACGATGTAATCAAGTGTCTCTCTTAGCAAATAATCTTTATCATCTATTAACTCGCCTCCTGGTATAAGACTCTTGAGCAATGTTGTGCGTTTTTTCACCCTAATTTTCGCCGTCAAGTTACCATTTCGTCTAAGAGTAGTACAATGATTCTTCATTTTCTTTATCCTATTTCGGGCTTTTTTAAGTATTTTACGAGCCACATGTTTGTTGGTTGTCATGTTTCGGGTCCTAGAGATGAGAGCTCGGCTCCATATGGTGGAGCCGTTTCTAACAGCTGCGATGGCTATGTCTGATGATAGCCTTATCGCATTCTTCCTCTCGGTTAAGTTCGTGGAATGTTCAACAAAAGAATCGAAAATCTGGAGAGTAGTTATCCATTTCTTGATAAATTCTTGCTTAACCATGTTATGAGTGTTCATCCTAATAAAGTCAAACACGAGATACTTATATATACATAGATATAAGTAATTAACATGATCTGATATAGCATGAAAATCAGCATATATATTAGATTGTATACAAGAGCATATTAAATACTCTCCTACTTATAACGTCAGCTTAATACTTCCATGAATAAAAATAACACTTTTGATCATGAACCTTAGCTCAAGGAGGAGATATAAAGGAACAAAAAGGAGATATTACGTAAATCACTTGAATACTTACCTTACGTTTGTTTCTACTTTTAGATATCCAAGTCGGTCGATTAAGTGTCTGAAACTTAAACCCTAGAGAGAAATAAGAGAGAAAGGGAGGGGGAGAGATTGGATTGAGAGGAGAATTAATAGAGGAAATGGGAGTGTGGAGACATTTATTGGATCAAAAAGAAAAGAAGAGAAATTAAGAGTGGGGCTAAAGAGAGAAAGACAGAGCACATGGACGCACATGGCTCAACATACCCCACGCTCTCTCCAACCCTAACTACAATTTACACTCGTCATCATTTAACCTTCAATTATATTTGTCCATTTTATACTTAAATACATTTTTCACCATATCTTATACTCTGTTCATAAACCCATAAACCTTACAATCAAGTTTTTCAACAGTGGACCTACTCTACTCTCTTGGGGGAAAAATCAACTGAAATTCGTGTCATTTATTTCCACATGGCTTAGATTGATGTCTATTGTTTGTTTTGAGTTGAATTTCAACACACATCATTTTGTCTTATGGTGTATGAAAAATATCTAATATTAGTCCCTCTCTACCCAACCAAAATCTAATTATCCACTTGTTGTTTTACGGTCTACCATATACTTAAATTGAACAATTAAATAGGACGATGCGCCTCTTGTCGACTATTATCGACTATTAATTTCCTCAACCTCTGTAATTATTGTATCAACTATTATAACCTCCTTTACCTTGGTTCCAGAGTAGCTGTTACCTTTTAATAACTAAATAGTAAGATTATTAAGGGCCATGTGCGGATTTACTTCGGATGTGTTGTTCTTAAATATAGCTTTGTCCTCAAAAAAATTCAATTAATTAATTAACCCCTTCACCTAAAGTGGGTATAAAAATTCTAATTCCGCGTTGTAGAACTACTTTTCGAAATTAAAACTAGTCATTCTTAGATAATAACAAAATATAAAAATGTAAATCTAAATGATCGAAAACTATTAAAAAAAACACTTCGTAAAATAGGTTTGAGAGTTTTCTGGTGTTAAAGTCGCCTAATGTAGAATATTTCTCGAGAAAAGAGATGCAAATCCAGAATTTAAAGAATATAATTTCAATTTATAGAAACAAATTCCGATCATCCATGGGTAGAACATGATAAATTTGGACACCATCCCAAAACCTTAAAAGGAAACTGAGATAACCAAAAACACTAATAAAAGACTGGAATCGTTGTACTAATTTGTCGACTCTATCTCGTATTACCGAATTTTAAGTAAGGCAAAGTTGGGATGAAACCAATGCCTAACCATAATTTGTTAAAACCTTTTGGGTAAACCGCCCCTATATCATAATGAGCATTTAACAAACTGTAGAGAAAGCCAAAAACAGAGATAACAAGAATCCTTTGAAGATTGTTAGAGGAAGTCATTCAACTAAAGAGGTTTGGGCAGGTGGCACCATCAAAACCAATCGATGATTTATTGTTAGCCTATTCTTCATGTCCCATAAGCCGTTCCCGAGCACACAGAGCCACACATGAAAAGGGTACTTGCATGTTCATCGCTAAACCCAACTAGAGCCACCGCTCATGAAAAGACTTTTTGTCTTCGTCGTTGAACCCAACTGGAGCCCCCGCGTTTAGCAAGGCATAAAAGATTGCCATCTGAAATCCTAAAGATGACAGACCGTTTTCCTCTTAGCAGTTCAAGCAACACAAAGACCTTCTCGTCGGTTCACTGTGGATCCGTACTACCCACCACTCCGGTTCATCTAGCAAAGAAGATCACTATTTCTTACAACCATTGAGATCGAGGTTTGATATTTCTCAATTGCCGCGAATATCCCAATAAACCAGAGACGATATCCGACTAAAGCTAAATTGAAAGAGAAAAAGTCTTTTACGGTACCAGAGAGAGACGTTGGAGGAAAAAAAAAAGCAAAACCTGACATTCGTGAAATTAAAGTGGTTAGAAAAATAAAAGTAAAAAAAATTAATTAATTACATCTCCTTTTTAAATATATGTTTAAAATAAGTAGAAAAACTCATTTAAAATAAATAAAACTACTTAAATGGTAAAAAGATTAGTTTTCTCTCTAAAAAAACCTACCAACCTCCAACCGAATCAAGCTTCAAATCTGGCATCTCCGGCAGCCGTGGCTTCACGCCGGCGTCAGGAGAGGCCCCTCATCTCCTTTATGTCATAGAGGCTTCTTACACCTGGCGATTTTGATCTCTCATGGTGCTCGATGAAGGTAGGGCGACGGTTAGTGATGGCGATCTCTCCTAGACTAGATTTGAACCCAAAGATCTAGGCAGTGTTTCTTGAAAGAATTCGAGGACGGCTCTTGCTCAGACACGCTGAAAGTCTTGCAGCGATTCCCTTCAAATCAAAGGTTTCGAGTCCACACTATTTACAAGAAGCCTCCCTCTCTGAGATCGACGATTGGAACATGAAACGGCGGCTGCCATTGAACATGGTTCGAGCTCTTTGATGTTGGATTCGGCTCTCTATTGTAGGTATTTTCTTATCTAAGCAAAGATGTTGGTGTCTCCTCCCGATATAGCTCAGCATAGGTTCGTGGGTGTAGGTATAATTTCAGCTTCAGAGTTAGAATTTTGTTGCGGACTGAATAAAGAAGATAGGATACAAATTTTGGACTCAAAGTTTTTAGGGTTTCGATTGAATTTTTTGGGTGGTTTGCGGAGGTGTAGGTCACCATATAGAAAATGTTATATCCGGCGGCTAATCCATTAGGGAAGCCATTCGTGTCAAGTGTGTGTTGGAGTGAAGTGGTGAGGAAAGTTTTGCGATAACATACCTCGGTTAAGAAGGGTGGGTGGTTTTGTCTTTAGTTGGTAATGCTGGTGGTTTTTGCTAGCTCCTACCCTTTGTAAAACTCATATGCGCTCAACAGAACAATGTTTCGGTCAGTGCTGAGATCCTGAAAATGATATTGATTTTATTCGCCTTTTGAGTCTTTGTGTTGCTATGATTAAATCATGATTGGCGTTCTCTTCATTGAAGGGTTGTTAGGATCGACGGTTTAACGAGCAATCGCACCGGTGTTCTCCCCTCTCCCTAAGTGAAAGCATTGATTGTCGATTTTGAAGGTGGTGTAGTGTGGATTTGTGAGGTTACTTGGAATCAAGCCTTGGTGCATCTTTAAAATGTGTTGTGTTGCTTCTCTATAGCTGGTAGAGGGTTTGCCTGCACTTGACCGAGGTCTTGCCCACGTGTGCCATCGGAATGACAATGATTCGATGACTCCTAAAGCAGTCATTGCTTTGAGACGGATGTAACAAAAGTTTAATCCAATCTCTTTATTCATGCTTTACTTTTTCACGTATTGTTTCTTAGTTTTATCTTGTATTTGGTATCTAACAATTTCAACAATTTTTAGACGTAATAAAAGCTACTTAGCAAATTTTGAATGTAAAATATATTGACTTTTTCTTGTGCATAATTAAAAAAACAACAAAAAGAGCCATAGTGACTTACAAAAATGATATGATGTTGACAAAAATAAAGAAAAATATTAGTTGATGACTTATCTATGAAAATAAATATGTGTATATTTGTTTTTCAATAACATATATTATGTTAAGTTTAGATCTCGATTGTGACACATCAATAACACCATGTTACAAATATCATATATATATGTGTATATCTTTTATACAATTGTAGTCTCTGATAGCTATCAATTCCCTCTATTTTTTTTTATATAGTTGAAAGAAAACAATATAATGTTATGAAAATAAAGAAATTTCATATGTGGAAAATTAATAGATGTTAAAAGAGATATAAATTTTGATATACTGCATGAATTGTACGGGCATGTGGCAAGAAACTAATCATTAAATGTGTCTTTGACATTGGCACATTCACCAAACGCAACATTTTGGTTTATTTTATTTTATTGCATGAATTGTACGTCATTTATTTTAGTGGCCTATTATTTTAAAATTTAACATAAAACAAAAAACCCCATCTCTTTACTATTAAAATAACATGCTAATATAGAGTTTTTTATATTGAAGGGGAAGATTTCGGACCAGGTTTAGCAATTATAATTAGGATACGACACTCGTGCACTACAATTTATTTAATTATCCGAGTCTCTCACATTTTATTTCCTCTTAAGAAAAAAAAAAAAAAAAAAAAAGCACTCTCTTACCCTGTTGAACTAAAACCATCAACTGTTGCAATTCTTTTTTTATGAAAGAGTTATCAATCGAAGTTCATATATCTCTTTATCGGCCATGGGCCGGAATTCGTTCCAAACAATGTTCGAGCCATGCTTTTTTAAACGCAATTTTTTTGGAGGACATTACCAATTTTTCTGTATCATCTATATCAGAACTGAAATTCCTTCCAACCAATGTTTGGATTTTGATTTCAGAAACGTAAACTTTTTTGAATGACAATAACGACAACATATTTCTTGTCGCAATCTTATGTTTTTCTTATTAGCGATTGATTTGGAGAAAGACAAATCATTTTTGGATCGTTTGACCTTTGAAAATGGGAGAAGGTTCGCCTATTGGACCGCACATATTCATATTTCTCATACACAGATTACCCTCTAGTCAAGCAATTTTAATCACTTAAACCTCATCAATACTCATTTCTTAATAGATACCTATAAAATATGTAGAGCATGTACGGAATATAAACGCGGTCAAATCTGCATGCATGTAAGAAGATTGTTCACAATTAAATACATCATAATATTATTTAAAATCAACATTACAAACAGAAATTCACATAAATATACTCCAATTATATAGCGTCAGCGTTATATGATGACTAATTAAGAAAAAATGCATATAAAAACAGACGTTTCTTCATAATTATACCGTTACTTCGTTTATTTTGGCCACGCGTGTATATAATTAGGGTCATGGATCTTCGATCTAGAGACCATATAGAGAAGAAATATGACGAAGAAGTTGGATTCTTGCTTGGAGAAGGAAAATGTGATCAGCAGTGAGCCGGTAAAGTGTGTCACCGTCAACTTCGCCGGAACAACTCGTTTCCGGCGCAACCATACGCTGGAGACGGCTAATGAGCTTCCTCGAGCCCACACTAACCGTCACTCTCTTTCTTCTTCGAATCTGAAGTGCTCTTGACCTCATCTTTTTGCACACGGACGGTCGTCTACGAGCGTGTACGAGATCGTAACAAAAGCTAGAGAGAGAGTGTGTGATAGTTTGAGAGATGAGATATGTAGATTAAAGAACAAGGAGACGAGGTATTTTTATAGATAAACTAGACGAAGACAGATATAACACTCTCACGCTTGACTTGCGATCAGTTTACCTATGCACACGTGTGAGAGATATCGGTTATGGAATTACGGAAAATAACTCATCAGGCTTTTATCAAAAAATAATAATAGTGAGTTATTGGATCATGGCTCTCGTTGGATCATGGTTCTCGTCAGACAACATCAATGGTCATGGGTGGGGCTTGTAGTTTCGGCTCAAGGTATCATCTGTCCTGGGTTAAAAGGCTCCAAAAGAGGTCTATCCCTCCTCCATGCAGAAATTCAGTCTCTTATTTTAGCGATTAAGTGTTTGATTTTGGTCTCTATGAATATCATTAGCTCTTGAAAAGGATTGTACCGACTTGACCTCGATGGTGATTCATTAAAAGGAATGACCTATATAAACAGCGGAGCTGAATGAATTTAGAACGCTTATCAATCTTCTTTTCGCTCTTTTTATTCATTTTTTTTCTCGCTGTATCAATGTTCGTGCAAATTGTTTTGCAAAGGAGATAAGAGCACAAGATTTTTCTTTTTTTTTCTCATGCAAGTTCTTTAGTTCTGGATTAGTTTTCTTGCGAAATTAATGGAATGTGGAGTTTTAGTTGTAAAAGAAAATACATTATTCACTTAAATTTGATACAAAAATATTAACATTAGTTTGAGACGATTCTCGTGGCAAACAAAACCTAAAAGGAAAACCTCCTGTTCAAATGTCCGCTTTTTTACAATTATAAGCTACAGCATCCGAAGTTTTATATTGACAATGGTGATGATAGCTACATGATGTTGTGTCTCGAGAACATGTGAATGCTGATTGTTTAAATCGTTGTTTCTCGGTTGATCGAATAATACACAGGATAATTAATTGGGTAATTAATTGGTCATGCATATACGACAAAAACACAACCGTATTGACCAAAACCCATCCGTAAGTGGATAGCAATTCGGAAGACTACAAGTCCCTCCACGTTCCAAGCTTGGCCTCCACAGGCCAACCAACAAATAATTCTAATACTTACAAAATTTTATCACATTATTGATGATTACTATTTCAACAACAAACTACGTCGTATGGGTCTATTTCTCGTCTAATAGTATCGTACACATCTACTGTAGAACGCACAAGTCAGAGAATAATACAATTAAATGGGCTTATTCCCTTTTAACCAGTCAGAACTTGATTTTTTTTTCTTCAATGTACGAACTACGAAGTGTAATGTGTTAAGTTTCATGAGTTTCCAACTTAAAACCAATTGACAGTAAATAGATTGGCCCATATCTCTTATATATTAGTCTAAGTCATTCTCAGTTTCCAATGTGAGATATTCTCACACGCCCCCTCAAGATAATGATCCGTCTAACCATTAATCTCGACAATATCTCATCAAGGGTTAATTTCGAGTTAGATCGGCCGAACTAATTCGGACCGGACCGATTTCGGTTAAGATCAATCGAGTCTCTTTCGATGGGCCGGATCGATTTCGGTTCGGGTTGGGTAGCGTGTGTTCGAATTCTGATACCATGTTAAGTTTCATGGATTTCTAACATAAAATCAATTGACAATAAAATTAATTGACAGTAAGTGAATTGATCGATGTCATTTATATATTAGTCATCATTTTCCGTGGATATTCTCACATAGTGGTAATTATAATACTGAAAGGAGATCATATAATTTAGTGGTGATGGCAGCATACGGCTGCACTACCGTTCATTATTCGATTGCAGTATGTTGTACATAATTTATTTTGAAAAAGGTTTAATCACAATTATTAAGAAATACAAAGAGCGGCACGTAATTCCAATATCGATCTTATCATCTTATAACTAAGCTGGGCCTCCCTATGACTCTTAATTAAAACGTTGAATTTTCAAACATATTTACTAATTGGGTGACTTATGTCAAATATTGGTCGATAGCTATATGCATGGGAAATACTTTGATATATAAAAAAAAAATTGGACTAATTCCAAACTAATCTTTAAGACATGTGAAATATACAAAAAGAAGAGCAAACTTTCAACCACTACACCGATCATCATATTTAACGTCCACCATAATTTGGTTTATATGTGTATTAAACATATCAATAAGGACAAATAGACACATTGGCTGTATATATATATAATTAAAAGAGGGTGAGTGAAGCCCATGCATGTATGTCTCTCTTTTACGATATAAAAGACACATTACGTCTTTTTCTTTGCTGAGTTGTATCATCGCTCTTTTTCTCACCATCATCTACAAAAATAATATTGCTAATACGATTTTGTGAGTATACACGTGTGCAACGTCCACGTGTAGACCCCTAGTCCCAATACAATAATCTCCGTTTTTCTCGGGGACTCATGTGCATGCTCCAATACGATTGCGTCATATAATAGACATATCCCATTTGTGTAATTTTATTTTTCATAATAATCATCCCATCTTTTCAAATTCCGATTACTCTGCTTACTAGCTTTGCATTATTTCGAAACTAGACTAGGGACTCCGTAACTTTGACAGTTGATGTGTTACTTTTATTTCGATTGCAATAATGTGTTATGCATATGCACGCAAACACATACATAAATATATGTAACTAAGCTTTCTTGCATGCGTGTGGAGTTGACAGATGCGATGTGGGACAAAGAAATTGAATGCAGCTCACGTGCGCACGATTACTACTTGTATGCATTCATCAACATTAACCCCTTCCTCTTCTCCTCCCCCAAGCTTCTGTCTTTTTCACCATTGGTACAATCAACTTTTGGCCCCTATACTATTCTGGTTTCAACTCCTCTTTATACATAATAATTTTCTCTTCTTTTTTTATTGTTACATATCTTTGTTAGTGGATACCATTATAATTTTCTCTTCTCTTTTCAGCCATTCATTTTTAAACCAAAGTTTCTTGATTGGTGTAGCAATGTCCAAAATTTAGTTGAACATTATGCTGATCTTATACGTTTCTTTGAATAATATTTATATTTTATATAAAAAAAGAAAATTTTGTTGAATGTTAACTAGACGTCTTTAAATTAATTCTCTTAGTTTCGATGTATAATTAAACTTAGGAAAATCTTTTTATACAATATGTAATCTCATTTAAACAAATCACTTAGTTTGTATCACATTACATGTAATTTAGTTTAAATGAATCGTCATTCACTAACATTCCCGGGATATACTAACATTCCTGAGATATGATATCATATCTCAAGTAAATGTGGTTATGCTTTCCGGACTAACTCATTGGCCTGACTCAATAGTGGTTTGAGGCCTATTGGCCAAACTCAATAATGGTCTGAGGCATAACATACAGGTGTTCACCTGGCTGGAGTGTGTTAGCCATATATTCCGGAGAAAAGGGGTCCAAGATAAGGTGCGCGAGCGCCACATGTTATATGTTTTCAGGCCAGCTCTCTAATCGAAAAACGTAGCAGACCAAATACTATGTGCTAATCTGCTTTCTCATTACATGAACATGTTGCCCTTGTGATGCATAAACATTAATTTCTCTAGTAAAAAGAAATGGACAATAACTGCGAGACTCGGTTTCTACAAAAGCTATTTTATAGATCTGATCGCCGAATAAATCACGTTCTAAATTATTTTTCTAAAGGACCAAATACTTTGTCATTTTGTCTCTCGAACAACTCCAACATGCCAGAGAATCATCACCCCAGCAAAAAAACATCGGACAGCTTGCTAAAGATGTATAATCCTATTAATTACACAAAAGAATTTGATCAATTTCAAAATCGGTCTCCGAATTTGAAAGATTAAGAAAAAAAGGCTTTTTATGAGTTATTGGTCTATTGTAACAGTTTTGTTGACATGCAACTACTCATCAGAGACCAGACAGCTAACATGGCAATATGTTCAAACAGACAAACATCTTTGTCATACTCATTCATACATCACTTCCTAAAAAGCTTATCAACAAGAAACACTTTCCAATCACACGAAACCTATTCTTCTTCAATCCAAACTCTTGTAATTATTATACCAAATAAATTGTTTCTTCACATTTGTCTATTATGTCTACATTATCTTCACTCGATTGTAACTCTCCTTTGATCTGGCTTCACCATCTTTTCCTCTGCCATATTACCAAAATAAAACCACTTTAGTATTTTACTACTCTCATCAGTCTTCCACACACAAAAAAGGTAACATCTGTTCACTTCTGATAAAAAATCCAAGACCGAGAGGAAGAAGTACTATATTTGACTTGGCCAAACGAAAGCGTAAACTGTTAAATTCTTGTTTTAGTAGTCCTATATTTAGAAACCCATTATAACAAGTTCCATTTTATCATAAAATGATTGGGGGAAATCAACCTACCAGGCAAAAAGGCTGGTGAATAATCTGTTTCACGGTTTAGTCCAGGTCGTTGTCCATCTAAAAAGACCACTGCTCGTTTGGGAGAGTTGATTCTTTCTTTCTGCAATGTTTGTTCTCCAGTGTTTGACCGGAGATTCCTATGGTTTGTGTCTTCCTTGATGTTTGTACTACTCGTTGATACTTCCATCGTAACCAAATTTGTAATTTGCAATTTCCCTGCAGAATCTATACGCTAATACTACTGTTGTTCTATGTTCTCTGTGAATTCTATTACAGAAAGAAGAAGCTTACGGTAAAAAGAGTAAAAAACGCACCTTTAAGCGAAGAACCGAGTTTCAGAGGAGAGCTAATCGGTCTGTACATATGATAATCAGATTTTAGATATTCCTTCGCTTTCTCTGAAACTCTACTTTTCTTCTTATTTACACTGTCGAGCCCCAATACCTCAAACCCTAATATCCCAAATTGGCAAAATTCACACTCTAGATTAAACCAAATTTTGAAAATCCCGACAACAAGTGAGTGTAATTTAAGAGACGTACAAAGTACCTGCCATAGAGACGTCGTCCGCATTTTCTGATTCGGAATTGAACGGAGGTTGCATCTGTATCTGCGGCGCAATCGGTGGAGGATTGGAAAACAGAGGAGCGAATAAGTATCCATCGGATTTGAGGTAATCTACGATATTCCTGACAAGTCTTCTGTGTTTCCTCTTGGATTTCTTTCGCGGACCCAAAGAAGTTCTCTTCGTTCCTCCCATATTCAGTCACTTTTACTTCGGTAAAACTAATAACCACCACAACGACGGGAAAAAAGTGAAGGAGAAGATGAGATTTTGGACGAAGAGTTCGAACGCCGTCTGGTGACACGCGTCGTCGTAGTCTCGCGGTGCTTCGACAGATAGGCGCTAAAGGAAGTGTCACGTGTCAATGTTTCCGTATTTTTGGGCCTCGTTCAGCCCATTTTTATTAAATTTGGTTTATTCTTTTGACCTCTGAGCTACTAAGCTATTTTGATTTATTTGGTTTTTATTAAATTCAAAATATCCTCCATTTCTTGCAAATCCAAATTTCAAGCCCATGATGGAATAACTATACTTATTTTCTTTTAAATGGCATAAACAAAATAAAACCGATTATTCTAATTAATCTTAGAAGTGTTTGGACGGTTATAAAAACCGATCCAAAATTATTAAATCAAAATTCAATTTTAGTTTACTTTAATTCCCGCAATAGTGAAATTCTTATACCAATAATGAACTTAATCAAGATTTGGTGAAACTTAATCGATAAACACACAAAAAAAAAGAAAAAAAATTGATCGAATATATACTAGCATTTAAATAAAAAGTTGTTCAAAAACTAAACAAAACCAAACTCGTTCAGAATGAGCATGAGTAAAATTTGATTTTACTTCGGATCTTTTTAAAAAAAAATGTAAAAACCCGAACCAACCCTAATTAACTAGCAGGCTCAAATTTTTAGATTCTTGCATGAAAAATAAGATGAAATCTAAAATAATAAGTAAAAGATGTAGACCAATCAACTGATTAATTAATTAAAAAAAGGGTCCAACGTTCATAACCATAAATATGAGCTTCACCAATAAATGGGATTTGGTTCGAAAGACACAAAGAAATCATCATTCAAGAAGATATATTCGGAAGTACGCTTCTGAAATAAAACATGACAAAGTAATATGCAATGGTAAAAAAAAGGTAGACTAATCTAATTATGTTGTTGTGCGTGTGATCTTAGAAAAAGACTAGCCTGAGAAAACTTTTTTTATGTAAAAGGCCAAATCTTTTTCCCAATTATTAAAAAGAAATAATTAGGGTTCAAAGTATCTTCTACTTTATGTGAAGGTGTATTAAATGCAGCAGCAAGCATAGAAGCAAAAGAGGAGGATGATGCATAGTTAGATTTGCTATCCAAATACTTTGAAAAGGCCCATTCATCGAATATACGCCCCACTTGCACGTATGTTCACCATCTCTCCTCCCACTTTGTATACAAAACAATGAAATGTACACGATAGTCTTAAAACTTCATAAGTTTATAGTTATTCTAAAATATGCGTAAACAACCTGTCTATTAGCTCAAAACTAATAAAAAAATAACATCAATAGAAAATTTTAAAACAAAGATTTATTTAATTCTATGAATCCTCGTTGATTAATTGCATATGTCAATAAAATATATATGCATCCGCTAGCATATATTTATTATATAAAAATCGACGTGGAGTACTTAGGAGACTATCACATTCCCAACAACAGGTCCGATATGATATTTTAAATGAGTCTTCATCAAACTGGCAGATTATAGTTGCTAGTTGGGAGCTCGAGATTCATAGACTCACAGGGTTCATTTCAAAATTTAAGGCTATATGTACGTTTGTCTAGACTTACTGAGGCAAAATTTGTTTGCAAAAATAAATTGTTTACTATATTAGGCATACCACCATAATACTATTTTATGTTTACTAAAACTTGTTCATTTCAAAATTTAAGGCTACATGCCAACACTAACTACATTAAGTTTACCATATTAAGCATACTATAGTAAGTTTACGCAAATAGGTTATCATTATCCTAATAAAAATCATTTTGGAACAGAAGAATATATATGAGAAAACTTTTTTGCATGGAGCCAAATGAAATTAAAATAATAAGAAATCTAATAATTAATGAAATTAGAAAAATAGAACTTGAGATTCTAAAATCATCGAGTTATGTTGTATATATTGAGGACCTATTCGGATTCGAAACTGTAAATATCAAGTCATTACAATCTATGTAGAAACAAAATCTAATTATAGAAAGCGATATCAAACATCTCATAGTGTAGATAAAAGATATTTATTTTTCATGGGGGATGAGAGGCATCTTCACCTTCAATCCAAGTTACTCCGATTTTACAATTGATCATGACCATTTATATAATCAAATTCAAGCCATGAATCGTCGACTTGGAACCTGAAAAATCTTGGTTTGTGAGACTCATAAACCATTATCTCGAGTTTTCTGCGGTCCATTTGACCATTTATATATTAGCATTTGAAATGCGACCATTTCTATGCTTGATGATTACAATGGGTTAAAGTATCCGAAAAGAATTTACTTGAGTTTTCGAAGACTTTTCGGTTCAAACCTTCTATATAAAATATATAATCCATGGAAAAGTTGAAACGCCATATATTGGCCTCTAAGTTTGATGAGGTTGTTTCTATTCGGATCACTAAGTAATTCGGACATCCGGTTCAATTTTAAGAGTCTTCATCCATACTTAGATTATTTTCATATCACCATTCTGAGATTCATCACTCTAGAGTTAATATGCAGAAACATAGATAGAGTCGTTATGTAAGGATAAGAAATACTGTATTTTATTTAGATAATATTAGGATTCGACAACATGTATCAGGTTGGACAGAGACTTCAGAAATGATTATGATCAAATTGAAACATAAAACCTCGAAGGAGAAGCATATATAGACTTGATCATGACGAAAAGCACTATTTTATGAATTAATTTCTTAATTTATTAAATAGTAATGACTTTACAAACATTTCAATGTCTTATAGTGTCAAATCGGAGGAACTTGACTGCGGATAGACCATGTGATAGTTATACTCATCCAAAATTGGATAAACCGAGTCTAACAAGGATCAAAGGAATCAAATGTTGGATTAAGATCGAATCAAGGAAAATGGAATAGTTATCGAATTATGAACTCTGGTCAGCAAATGCTAGCAGGATCGTCGAACAAGACCAGCTGGATCAGTTAGATAAGCAGTCGGATAGCTTAGCTTAGCTCGGGGGAGTGACTGTGTAACTGATTTGCTGAACGGTTATGCGGTTACACCCGAATCAGTGCGAATGGAAACTGACGACTTTTCAATGCAACTCGCGACAATTCGGTATGGATTCTGATTTGTCGAAAGAAAATAGTTTCTTCTCGCAGATCCGGCCAACTACCCTATAAATACATAGAGACAGGCCAAAATTTCGCTATCACGCGAATTCCCAGAAAAATCACAAGTCCGAGAACGAAGGGAAAGAAAGAAGATAAGTCTAAGGTGAATTGTCGAGGGCAAGTTTGCGTGAGGCGAGAAGCAGATCAAGCGAAAGGAGCCCGCAAGTACAATAGTTGACTACAACCCAACTGCCAGACAACGTTGAGTGCGAATCGGGACTTTATGTTCGAATGCGAGTCTGGTTCGCCGAATAAGATATGATTGGATAAGTTGGGTGATTCCGACTAGATGCGTATGTTCCTAGGGTTTTGATGTTCATTATTCTGCTTAACTCGAATCGATTGGCTAAGTCATGGGTTAAGACATTGCAGAAAGGCGAGTGACTTGGAGAACATAATAATTCCGCCAAGGCTCGACCGGTCTGAAGACGATGATCTTAATTCAGATTAGCCAGACGATCTAAGTGTTACTTCATGTATTTGTTGCGTGATTATAATATCATTTCATTCATGCATATAGTCAATATATCGGTTAGGACTCACTAAGTAATTGTCGAATTACTTACGCCGCTTTGGCATTTCAAAGAAAGATGGTGATCAAGGTAAGGATCGCGCATAAGCGATGGATTGGCGACCCCATGAAGATGGATGGTGTGAAGACTGGATAATGCTAGGATCGATTTAAACTATGTAAAGCTTTCGGGCAAACATATACATGTTGTCGAATCCTAATATTATCTAAAGAAAATACAGTACTTCTTATCTTTGCATAACGACTCTATCTATGTTTACACCTCCATTCTTTCCTTTTCAAGCATGTTCCCTTCTTTCTCTCTCTATTCAACAATTTAACTATCTTCAAGCGGGTAAATGAGGCCGAGATGTATCACCCTTGAACTGCTCTTTCACCAACATAATCTTAGAGGCGTCACATAACGAGAACAAAGATAGTCCAATTAAGATCACATGATTAAATCTCGCAACCCAAGTTGATCCACCAACGGCCTCGTTTCTCTAATTCACGACTAGGGATTTTTCAATACTTAACTTGACTCAAAGTTATGTTAGTTGGACAAACTAATGTCAATTCAACTAAAAAATTTCTCATACACCTTGTATACATAATATTCGGTTCAAAAACACATAATATTAAATAAGTTATAAAAGACGTTTTTGATTAATTTGCAGATTAAATTAATATTAATTTGTCCAACTAACATAATTTTTGGTCAAGGTATGAATTTAAAAGCATTTGGCTGCGATCCAGAGGTTTCCGTCCTTTTGTGGCTATAGTATTGTTGATGATCTTCAATGGGTTTTTATGAGTTGGCAGTTAAATTTTTTCTTCAAGGTAAGATTTTCTCTCAGCATCTTGGATTTTGTGGATAAAATTAACTAGTTCGGTGAAGTTGAGATGACATAAGAGCTTCATTCAAACCCGACTTATGTAGCCATTGTTCATCTAACTTGACTATGAGTTATTTGAAGGATACTAAGTCCAAAATTTAACTACCATAACTCAATGTCTAACCCCATAAGTTTAAGTAATTTACATCTCTGTAGAATTTATTTTTCCAATCCTCATTACCAATAGCTTTGTCACATATGCATTTAATTATCTTTTCACTTTTTTTTACCCGATTAAGATATTAAATCATACCACAATAATTTATCACCGACATGAAAAGTTAAACCGAACTTTTTTACTTATACTTGAACTTAGGTGTTTTGTATTTACATGTAATCTCATTAAATTGATTAACAATAAAGCAAGCACCAAAATGAGTAATATCAATACAGGTTAGTATTTACCACAAAAAATTACAGTAAACTTACAATATTCAACAACTAGACAATAGTAGCAATAACAATCATGCAATGATTTAACATAATTATCGTAGCCGAAAATTCATTTAACCGACAATCTTCTCATATCCATCTCTCTAAAACTCTATCAAAACTAAAGGAAAACAAAACATAAAAAAGATAAAGTGTCACAAAAAAAAAGTCTAAACAAATCGCTTATATAGAGAAAATAGATCTAAACACGATCTTGGATTAAATTATAAGTATGAAAAGTTATGCGGAAAATCTACAAATTCCAAGTCTTGATTGGTCGTTTAGAGACAGTGTCGATCGTAACCAAGTGTGTGGCAATCAACACTCCATTCACAGATATATTTATGCTTCATTTTTATCCATCAGAGTAACTATGTCTTTAGTAAAACTCCAGCTCCATACATTGAAGTGAATTCAAACCACTTGGAGATGAATGATAATTTTCATTTTTTTTTTTGGCACCGTTTTCGTCTCATTTGAAATTCGAATAGGAATAAAACGAATATGAAACTTCTAAAACTCATATCTGATTATGCATATCTCCTTTGTCAATTTTACTCCGTTTCACTCCAATTTAACTTCAAAGACTATCCTTAGACCTGTAAAACCTATAAAACACCTAAATATGCTCAAAATAATATAATATGATATAAAATATAGGCCAGAGACCTATTAAAACATGGTTATATCAATATCGAGACACGCCCTTCTTTAATTGTAAGGTGTTAAGTGTCTGATAACTCTTTTTGCGATGTCTTTTATGGATCAATAGGATTAACCAGGCCCGACCCTTGATAGAAGCCTTAGAAGCACATGTTTCCGAGCTACTAAATATTAAGTAATTTTTCGGCCACCAATTTTAAGTAAAATACATATAGTACAATGGTAAATGGTTATCTAGTGGGAGGAAAGATATGTAGTTCAAAACTCGTCTACATTAAATATTTTAAAAAAATTTTGTTTTTAACTCATCAATCCTATTTTTCTTATGTTTTTGGCTTTGAAATTTTCAGGAGAAAAAATATGTAGTTCAAAACTCGCCTACATTAAATATTTTTTAATAATTTTGTTTTTAACTATCTACACTATTTTTCTTATGTTTCCAACTTAGAAATTCTCTGGAGAAAAGGTATGTAGTTCAAAACTCACCTACATTAAATATTTTTAAAAAATTTTGTTTTTAACTCATCAACCCTATTTTTCTTATGTTTCCCGCTTTGAAATTCTCAGGACCGGCCATGAGATTAATATGGTTTATTTCATCAGATTGATAACTTTAATATGGTTCATCTCACAAGATTGTTATGTTACTATCTTCACTCTCTTTTGAGGCATCATTACGTTGGATGAACTCAATCCAACCTTTGCTGATGAAAACTAGTGAACTGAAAAACTCATAGTAATGTTTATAGATCTTAACAAAGTATAATATTTTATATAGGTTATTTTTTAGGATTGGCCATTGTTGTTGTTTGTCGCTAGTTTTTTAATCGAGGTTTTTAATTATTAGGTAAGTTATTTGTTTTTTAAGTTTAAGTTATAAGCAGAATTTCTTGAACTCTTCCATTAAATGCTTAGCCACAAATATTTATTTTTAACGGCTCCAGTTTCTAATTGTATAACCATTGTGTTTGCAATGTCATGATACATATATCACGACTACTCAAATTATTTCAAGTTTTTGAATTTTAATATTGTCTTTCATTTGTCTGGATGTCCGACCTTCTCTAATCGTTACCTACTTTTATGAGCTCGTCGAGGGTAATTGCTTTAACTTATCAAACTTTAATTACTAGTCTTGGATTTTAATAAGTATTCCCCAATTTGATGCATACGGTAAAAATACTTATTCTATTGTAGTTGTCTTGTCAACAATTAGTTCTTTTCAAAATATAAATCAGACAAGAGATAAAAGACTAAAAATAAAATAGTGTTTTAAGTGATCATTTTAAAATAGTAAAGTATGGTAAACAATGAATAAAACCTTCTCTTAGCTTTCCTCGGGGGTTATCTGTTTTTACTACTCACAATATGTCATTCATTACCATTAATTAAAACAATAAATCACAAAATAATGTTAAGATTGACCATTTGACTAATGACCATTGATCATTTAGAGTTAAACATGTGAATCTTCTTTGATTTCAAAAAAAGAAAAACAAATGATGGGCTTAAAAAATGGACCAAAATCATTTTTGACATTCTTTGTAACTTCTTAAAATCCTGCCAACTGATCGATTTTGACATCAACAATCATTATAACTGACGTCTTGTTCATTTGGTGCAAATGCTGTCGGTTTTTCGTTATTCATGCCTCTTATCGAAAGAGACTCTCTCACAATTTATATTTGACTAGAAGGAGATATCATTTACTTAACATAACACAGTGCGTACTTGAGCATAATTTATACAACGATTTGTTTGTTTTACGATTTAAAGAAATCAAGAATTGGTTCAAGTTAGTACATAGTGCGTAGTTAGTATTGCATCGTCTATTTAATTTTAGATATTTTCACAAAAAATAAATACTAAAAGTAAAGAAGAAAAATAAACTGTTTAACAAAAAAAAAAAAGAAGAAAAATAAACGATGGATAAGGAGACACCATACTTTTCGTGCCAATCAGAAACAGGTTATAAATTCAATGTGTGTGGGGCCAAAATATTTATCACATGACATTTTCTTCCAATCATGCCAATATGATAACACTTGACTTATCTTTTCTTAATATGAATCTAAATTCTTTAAACATCGTTTAGCGAATAGAAGATACACTATTTCCAATTTTGCCAAGTACCGATTTAATCATATTTACGTGTTGTTTCATTTCATCAAAATTGATTCGAATTAGCACAATAATTATTAAAACAATCGACTTTAGTAGTTGACAGTGCATATCGATTGACTAAGTCTTTTCTTTCACGTTCAAACTTTGTCCACACTTTATTAAGATAACTCAAAACCAAAATTACAAACAGATAGGATTATCACTATCTAATAGAAAACCACAAACCAAACAAAATAAAATAACTATTTTTTTTGTTTTTCCATAAAAAAACGAAAAAAAATTATATAATAAAAAATACATTATCATTTGTCGAACTTTCGAACTTTCGACAATTAACTAATTATTGCTACACTTTACTACTACACCACCAATAAATTTATTGTATTATATAGTAGGCCGAATTATATTAATAATTTTTGAGGGCCGTGGCCATGCTTTATTCGCGTCGTATACGCAACAGCTCTGCAAGCAGGCCACTAAGGGTTTGTTAGTTATCTGATCAGTCTCCACGTTCTAAGTCTGTGGTACAAATGAGAAATAAATCCTCAAAAACGAGGTACAAAGCTCTTAAAAATATCTTTTACAATGGCGAATATCTCTGTTAGTGGTTCCACATTGATAGCTCTAATCAGTGACTTCGAGTCTGAGAACACATGAAGCTCTTAGAGCCCTTTATGGATCACGTTTAACATGGCGACATGAACCACTCTAGCTTCGGCGACATGAACCGCTCTAGCTTCAACGACTAGGGCCGAGGCGGTCCATCTTTCTGTTGCAGACCCCTATGAACTCTCAGTCTGACCATGAATGCGGAAGATCCAACCCATGCCACATGACATTGTTGTCATTATTCCATGAAGCATATACAAAGCATATGGATATACTAGGGTTTGGGGGCTCCTCTTCTCTTTCTGCTATCACCGTTCGGGTCTTTCTAACTAGATGCTTTTGCACTCCCTCCCAGTATCTAGCGTCAGCAGTCGCCTTTATGACTACTTCCTCAGGTGTAAACCCTCTAGCATTAAAAATGAGATTATTTTGAACCGTCTATATATACCAAAAGATCCATGGAAAGGGATTTATGTTTCCTTCCGTAGATGGTTAATCTAACAAAAGATCCATGGAAAGAAAATTATTGTTTTGAAATAGTAGAAAAATTATCTTGTTTCTTTCTGTCATCTAAAAAACAAATACCCAACACTAAAAAATATACATATTCTTCTGTTGGGATAAAAACCTAGATAGTTAATACAATTAAGTATTATACAAGGGTTTGGTGCACTAAAGTAATTGAATTCAATCCACTAAATAAACCAAACATACATTTAGTAAAAGGGGCTAAAAAATTATTGAACTCAACTAGTAGGGGAAATTAATGATCAAACCCTCCCATAAAAATACTATCTACAAAAAAAGTTCTCTTGAAAAAAAGTAAGAAAAACCTGAGTTGTTAAATAATTTCGTGAAGGTAAAAGAATTCAAATCTTTGAAAGACACCAGAAAAGGTATGGATAGAAACCTTCGTGAGTCAAAACACCTAAGATTATACAAAGTGTCATGCACTAAAGTATTTGAGTCCAACCCACTAAATAATTCAAACATACACTATATTAAATATGGCCAAAAAACCCCAAGCTCTAGTAGTAGAATCACTGCCAATCAGCCTACACGTCAAACAATAACCTTGGAAAACGAGTTATATGAGGAAAAGGTAAGAGAAACATGAGTCTTTTAGTAGTATGAAAAAGGTAAATGAATCTGAGTCCTTGAAAAAAATCACGTAGTAGGTATGTATACAACCCTGGCTACTCTTTCTTAATAATTAAAATAACGTTAAAAGTTAAACGGAAATAGTCATCCTCATTCAACAAACGCGAAATAGCGAACATGGTTGATGTAGTCTACTTTTACCCTAAAAACTTCAAGTGCATATTTATGAAGTCGTAACATAAATATCTATGTTTGCAATACATATTATTCGGCTTGTATTAAACTAAAGCATAAACTTTTTTATTAGAAAAACGTGTAAATCAAATTAAACAACTTAAATGATAAAATCACGGTGTTTGTATTGAACGGACTAAAAAATGCTATGTCTAGGAAAATAAAATGATATGCCTAAGAAAATTATATAACTTATGACATAGTGTTATGCCGATTGTCTATGGATAATAACTAGAAACCCTATTTAACACAATTATAGAACTTATGACACTAAGTTATAATTTATCCTTTTGTGATTCTAATAACTAAACATGCATTGATTGCAAGCATGTTTTGTTCACATATATTCTTAATCAAATTCATTTGCCGTAATACAAATTTGCTCATCTAACTTCTTCCAAAGTTCCAATTATTTAATCAAATCCATTTGCATTAAATAGTATATGATCTTAATTCTGTAGTTAATTTAGAACAAGTTTTATGAACTATTTTGAATTTATTAACCAATTAGAAATTAGAAATTTATAAATTAACAATTTAAAATTTGTAAACATAATTAGTAAACTACTCTAACATCGAAATAAAAAAAAAACATAATTAAAGTAAAGAATTAAATTAAAAATCAAAATAGAATTTAACATTGGTTCGAAATCTGCTTTCATATTGTGTAATAAAAAGTGTGGCATAAACAATGACACAAATTATCGCAATTAAAAATCGGCTTCACTCTTTGTGAAATCCTCAGGACACGTGCATTAGAGAAAAATATGAAATATTGGAAAACTCTTCTTTTTGGCTTATATATCTGCATCTATCGACAATGATATATCGTGGATTTTATCGGTTTTTTACCATGATATATGTGTTTTTATAGAGTCTTTCTAGTACATTTTAGGTATTTATACAGGTCTAGAAAGCAAATGATGTTTTGGAGCAAAATGAATTAAAGTTAAGATATTTGAAGCAAAACTAACAAAGGAGCTACAGAGACAGAAATGGAGGCCAAGAAGTCGGACAACCTTTGACCCAATAAACCAGGAGACGATCTACATATCAATTTGTAGGCACATAAGGTAACTTTCATGTGCAATTGGAATCAAGCCCAACGGGTTTCTAAAGCCCAAGATATACTCATTTTACAGAAGACATGTCATTCTGACGGGGTTTACAAGACTGGCCCGACTTACTCCAATGAAACCCGACTCAAGTTTTAAGGAGGTTCTACCCTAGGACCGACCTAAGAAGCTATAAAAGAAGTTCTACAACAGTAGAAGAAGGAACCTACAAAAATCATCAATCATCAATCATAAAGTTACTTTGTTTTCCAATTATCATTGTTGCTAGTTTCCTAGGTATTGATTTTTCTACTAGATTGTTAGACCTTGATAAGTCAAGAGGTTGTCAATAATCTACCGAGATCCACAACCCTCTGACCTTCTAATTGTCTACTTTCATTTTGTATGCAACTCATTAGTTCAATTATAAATTTTGATACCATTATCATGTCTAAGTAGTTACCTTATTAGATTTAGGTTTTTTCATACAGTTTTCTATGAATTACTAAAATAGTTTAATCAATTAAATTTTATCACAAGGTTCTTTGCTACAGTTTTTCTTAACAGATATAGCGGAATCGCGAACCGTCTTTTATTAATCTTAGCTGTGATCTGATAGCATACTCGCATCAGTGATCGACGAATCTCTCTGTAGTGAGTAAGGTGCGTTATGTGTCATAACTAATGCTTGTTAAGACACCTTGTGAACAGATCTAGCTTAATCTATTTTGCTTGTTTATATCCAGCGAAAATCCAAGAAAACTTGAGATTTAGGGTTTTAAACAAAGGCTTTGCAATAATACAACCTTAGGGTAAAGTAAATCAAAGTGCCTAGAGTTAACTTAGAGATATAAGTTTGATTGAGTGCCTAATTTTCTAATTCATAGTTGCCAAATGAAACTCCCTAAGATCTAATACCTTCCCAATATTCAACACAAATTGATAATTTACAAACTCTCGTGTTTCAAAGGATTTACAATTGAGATTTCTTAAGATCATATATCAGTCTTATCTCTTTGTGGGATTGATAACCTAAATACTCTTCTATACATTGTGCACATACAGCAGGTTTTAGGTGTATTACTTCACACATCAACAATCCTCTCTAGATATTACACGTATCTTCATTCCATTTATTCTCATTCCTGCTCCAAGTGGCTTGCTCGTCTTAATCAACTAATAAGTACTTAAAAGATATACAAAAGACTCTAAATACTCACTAATAAAACTTTGTAAATAGCAACAAATTTTTACATTGCTAATTCAAAATAGCCACACACAAAATTTGTTGCTAATTCAGAATAGCCACGAAAAAAAATTTGTTGCTATAAGGTCGTGACTATATAGCTAGAGCCATAGCCACAAATTACTTTATGACACGTAAATTTATCCACATGATAGTCAGGAGTTAAACCGCTTCAAAACCAAGGCCACATAGCCATGGTTTAGCCACGTTAAACGGTAGCTAGACATCCAGTCGTATCGCAATGAATGATCCTTTGTTATTTTCTTGCTATACAATTTAAAAAAACAAATAATTACCCAACACGAGAGACCAACACCAGAAATTCGTGAACCGCCGGAATGTACTAATGGAGCTGGTAGGGTAATTATCGGTTATATTTTTGTTTTGTTTTGTTTTTTATTTTTTTTTGGTGAAGGAAAACAGAGGACGGGGATTGTTCGCAGTGGTGGAAAGACGAGAAGGTTTTAGTGGCTCTGGTTCACGGTGATGGATGAGGAGAAGGATTACATGGCAAGAAAACAAAATGGAGTGGAGGAGGATCATAAGGACGTAGGAAAAGAAAAGAAGGAGGAGGAGGAGAAGGAAACCAGTGATCCATACACCGGAATGGCGAGTTACCGGCAGATGCTTGCGGTGGACGAGGATTGGCGAGGAGATGTGATCAGATTATATATATATATATATATATATATATATATATGATTTAGTCATGGATTATTCGTTGCAAATCTATGGTTATATGCACGGTTTAACATTAAAGCATGAGACGTTTTTCGAGGAGACACTGTTTGAATTTGACACATATGACAACATATTTTTCGTGGTTGATCCGTTGCTATATAGACTATATCAACGGTTTTACGGGATAATCCATTGTTATATCTTTGACCGGTTTTTGTTTAAAATTATTAGTAGCTAATCCATTTTTAAAAAAAAATTAAATAAAATAAAAGATCGATAAGCATTTAATTTAAAATTAATCCGAAATTAAGAAAAATACAAAAACCAGTAAATAATTTTAACTACTTGAGGGTTACATGCATTAATTAGAATAACATCTAATTATGGAACTTACACCCACATCCCTCTAGATTTCCAACATCATGAATTTCGAACACCTTTTTTTCTTCGAGCTTTCCCGAAAATTTATGCTAATAAGAGTGGCAGAATTCATAGAACATGGTGCCCAATAAAATTCACACTAAAACTTAAATAACATATATCGCATAAAATAATTTTTTCTATAAATTTAACTATACTAGATGAGTATCTGCGCGATGCGCGGTGTTTTCTCATCATATAACTATACTTTTTATTTTCATATAAATTTTTTTATTTGTTTTTTACACTTTGTAATTGATATACTTATGAAGAATTTTATAACTTAAATTTCCGTATGTAGCATTTAGAAATAACACAAAAATTGAACTATGTTGGCATGCATATATTGTTGATTTGTACTCGTCTTTAATGGACCGGCTTTTTAACGATAGTGATCCGTAATTTGGAGATCTAAGCTCACTTGTCTAAAATTATGTAGTAACAAATTCAATATGTTTTGGTCTTTACTCTTAGCTTTCTCATTTACAAAAACTCAAATCAATTTTTAAACACGTGAAAAATAAAGTTAAAATTTGACTCAAGTTGTATATTTATACACATATTTCAACGGTCAATTTCTGCATATGTTGCCTTGAAAATTTTATCTCTCGCCGTTTTTTCATGCATGTTCTTATTTTATCTTAACTTAATATTCTTTTGATTAACAGTTGCAGACTATGAACATAAATAGTTTAAAACAACATAAATAATAAAAAGTGTTTAATCATACCTGAAATTAGAAATCAAAAATCAAAAAGTTGAATGCAAATGAGAGACGTACAAGCTAAGGACGAAGTACCTTCGTCAATGATGTAAGATTTCTTTTTAAACAAGAACGGGAATAACAAAAGAAAAAATGGTGCGGGAATGTGAAATTTTTCGGGGTACAGAAATAGAGAAGTCTGAGAGCCTAAGAATTTTGGTAGATGTAGGCTTCTTGATTGTCTTTAACATTAAAAAAAATATGAAGGTCTTTAAACCAAAAATAATTATGAAATTGATATAAAACCCCTAGAAAAGAAGATGAATAGGTATGCTAAGAACCATAAATGTTGAAGAAGCGTAAAATATTTTTAAAAAGATACGTGGCAAAATATTAGGTGATGACATGACGCGAGTTGGAAAGATATCTTCTACATATGTATATATAGGATTCTTCATTTATTGTCTTTAACATAAATTATTATAAAGTTTTTTAACCCAAAAATAATTATAAGGATGATATAAAACCCCTAGAAAGGAAGATAGAGATGTATGCTAAGAACCATAAATGGTTAAGAAGCGTAAAAGATTTTTAAGAAGATATGTGGTGAAATATTAGGTGATGAAGTGGTACGAGTTGAAAATATGTATTATACATATGTATATGTAGGTTGCTTATTTGATTTTCTTTAACATCAATGATTATGAAGATCTTTACCCAAAAAAAATTATGAAAATGATATAAAACCCCTATAAAAGAAGATGAAGAGGTATGCTAAAAACCATAAATGTTGAAGAATACTAAAAGAATTTTAAGAAGACATGTAACGAAATATTATGTGACGTCATGGCGTGAACTGGAGAGATGTCTTCTACTCTCATATAGTAGATGATAGTTCGATAAAACGGCCTTCTAAATTTTCATGCCTATTTATTTTATTTTTTTATATAGATTTCCTTTGTTACCTCTTCACTTAGACTGCACTCATGGATCTTGAAAATCTATAACTTCACACATTTACACTATTATCACATTTACCATCACATCATTTATTTGTTTCTTTTTTTATTATTGCCTCTTCGTTATTTTTGTAAAAAAAAATAAATTAACGAAAAACAAACCACATTTTAAATTTTTGAATTTGTCAAATATGATTTGCTCACTAAACTTAAAATCATTTATTTTATATGCATGTAACTTAAGGAATACTAAAGAAAATTAAACACAAAATTTGAAAAGCTTCAAAAAATTTTACTTTATTTTTTAACAAAAATTAGTTGGACACATGTCAATTTTCTAGATGCTTATTTACTTTATTTTTTAACAAAAATTAGTTGGACACATGTCAATTTTCTAGATGCTTATTTACTTTATTTTTTAACAAAAATTAGTTGGACACATGTCAATTTTCTAGATGTTTAGATGTCAACTCACTCTATAGAGAGAGTTACTCGTCTTTTATATATGATTAAAAAACTTTGATAAATATAATAAATCAGCTTACGATTAATTGAAGTCACCATTGTTGTTTTCGATGAAGCAATATCATTTAATAACTCGACCACATAGCGTCAATAGCTTTACTATACTTAGATTGACAATAGTTTTGTTTGTCATGACGGTAGATCATGGAAGATGGATTGCTTGATTGCGGTTCTCTGCAAGTGTATATGAAATTCGAATGGGCTACCTGTATTGATGGGTGACAAAGAATAATTTTGAAGTCTTACACCTTTACATGAAAGTTGAACGCTCTTTTGTGGGTGATGAAGTGTATAGTCATGCATTAAGAGATCGTTGCATATTTTCATACATATTTTTAAAAACTAATGAAGATGGTGTCAGATGTCAAAGTTTGACTAATATTTTATCAGGTTCTCACAACGTTTATAAATGTAAAAAAAAAAAATCCCTTTATTTTATATTTATGTTATTACACACAATTTAAATATTAAGACATGTTGTTTATGTTATCTAATTTTAGTGTTATTTCTCTTTTAAATTTTTTGTAAGTGGATTATGTTTTTCTAATTTAGTTAATCAAACCGTTTTTGTAATTCTATTTTGAATTTTCTTTTTATGAAAAAAACTGCACGAATATGGTATGTCAAATTTAAAACAAAAAATGATAATTGATTAATTGAAAATTGTTTGTTGACAAGTTACTTTACTTCGTCATATAAAGAATAAATCAAGTGGAAGAAAAAGGTTTTATCTCTTATGTCAATGACTTAATGTACATAATTAGAATATGGCTGTTGGGAGATTTTGTATAAAACTCGAGCCGACTAATAAATATGCGAGCTTTCTTTTTGTTCGGAATATAAATAAATGTGTGTTTATATTATTTTGTGGGAAACAAATGTTTCGTAGAGATTAGGTGAATGTTATGTGAGGGATAGTGATTGGTATCCTCTAATCTTTGTGGTAAAAGGTATTAATTTAATAGTTATCAATCATAAAATGATATCAAAAATAATATTTTCAGTTCTTTTTACCACTTTCTCATATAACTTGTTATCTTTGCATTGTTTTACAACCGCTAACAACTAAAAATATATTTTTTATTTTTTTCACCAATTCATATTCGACATACTTTTGACAATAAGACAAACATTCAACATTACAAGAAAAGTAATAATATATGACTTTACGAGAAAATTCCAACGCGACTATATATCACCTATATATTGTTGAGAAATATTCTAAACTACCACATTTATATTTTTGTTCCATATAATACCATTAAATAAAAAAATAGCACATATTATTATTATTCTGTATAAAATATTATTTACCCTAGATAAATTACATATAAAATTAAAATATCATGTTTAGGTTCACTATCTCCAATTTAGAGTTTAGAATTTCCCCAATAACAAAAGATTTTAAGTCATTTTGTTACTAAGGTATTATTGGAAAATAAAATCTTATATTTGTATCTTTGAAAAAAAAACTTAAAATGTGGTAATCCTACTTATTTCATATAGCTTCGTTGTGATATCGAATACTAAGAAGCTGAAGAATAGTGACATCTTCAGTTAAGATTTTAGTATACTAGGGCCAATCATGCCCAAATATTTGAATAGTTATAGTTAAAATAAGCAAATGATGCTAAGTTATTAGTTCAATATATCTTTGAATAGTTATAGTTAAAATAAGCAAATGATTCTAAGTTATTAGTTCATATATGTATGATTAAGAGATTTGTTAAATTAAAACAACGAAATTTTATCATGTTTTGAGGATTAAAAATGATTCTCCATTCGACTGACAAGTTGGATATAAACATGGAACGTTTAGTAGGAACGTTGAGTGTAAGTGTTGCATTGGTGCTCTATTCTATAGCCTATACATAAGGTTTGAATGACCGATAAAACGTTAAATGATATAGTCAAAATATATTTTCTTAAATATATGTGTAGCTAATTTCATTATTTTTATTCTTAGCATCATCATTAGTAATGTCATTTTCATAATAACCTTAACTTGTTAAATTTTCATAATAATAATTTATTTTTAGAGAAATACCCTAAAATATCATATTATATATTATGTATCGTCTTCAAAATACCACTAATCTGAATAAAACTTAAAAATTATCCACAAAGTTTAGGTTTAGCAAAGAGTCTTAACATTTATGACTAACTTCCAACTAGATGTGAAAACATTAAAACGTGGAAATTAACGACTAGTACAACAAAGAATAATAGAGATATATGATTTTTGATAGAGATATAAAGACATGGAGGAAATTAACAAGTACAAGAAAAAAGTAAAAGAATAAAAAATAAAACAGTGGATGAATTTTAGATTAAAACATTAAATAGAGAGGCTGGGTCTAGTCATAATGATATGAGTTTTGATCGACCTTTAGATTTGTTTGTTCTGTTCATAGCATATAGGGCTTAGACATTGTACAGTACAGAATTGTACCCAAGTGACATAAATGCGGATTAATTTGTGATTTGAAACCACATACTAATACACGTATAAATATATATAGAAATGTAAAAAATTAGAAGAAAAGGACAAATTGAATAGAAAATGGAGAAAATGATAAAGAGTATAAGAAGAGGCCACCGAGGGCGAGAAGTGCAACCATCGCTGCTTCAACCGTAAACCGAACATTAAATGTGTGAGGGAAAGAAGTCCAGCTGTGAGAGGTATTTCCGTCGCATCAATTGGGTTATAAGTCGCCGATTATTAAAATAATACACACACATATAACAATAGCATATTTTAACATTTAGCTATGTGTGGTGCGGTTTTTGGGGGGGGGGGGGGTTTGATAACCGCTTTCTTATTAACTAATTTAGATAATAAGTGTTTCACTATTAAAAATTTTAAACAAATTGGTATTTGAAATGCACAGTATTTTTCACCAATCAAAACATTATTTCGCACCGCTTTTTTATATCAACCATACTTATTTCGTAGTTGACAAAAACCACATTAAAACAATGTTGTATTTTCAATTTGTTTCTTCTGCACCGCTCAGTCATATGTAACCATTCGGACCCTAGGACACAAATTCAATATTGAACTACTAATATTTAAATTTTGATTGAGATATTTTTTTTTTTTGAAAAAGATATTTTGATTAAATTAGTTCCATAATGGAATACGACCTATCAAAAAAACAGTCTCTGTTTTAAGTGTTTTTTTTTTTTGCCATTCATACTTAGAAAAAACAATGAAAGTAGTTATAACTTGTCTCCCTTTAGTATTGGTATATTGTTTGCTTTGAACTTGCATTCCAATTCTTTTTTCTGAATTTTCCAAGTTTTCTTGGTATCCTTTTCAAGTTAATAATGATTACTAAAAAGGTAAAAATTATTAAAAATACTTTGTGTATAAAAATTTGGTTTATGCATTTATAAAAATATAATGTGCACTTTTTGATCCACAATTGTTTTGGGAAATATAATTTATTTTGGTAAATTTTTGCATGTAGATATTTTTCAATCAATATGAAAAATATTAACTTCAAATATTTAAGTATCTCTTACCCTTTTTTTTAATACATCAGTTAAAGTTTTTTTAAGTAAGAAGATGCAATGTCTATCTTGGGATTTTGGAAACTTGTATAAAACTAAATTAAGATGAATTTAGTAGATTTAAAGATATAATTTTTTTTTATGTATAAGAGAGTAATTGATTTTGAAGCAAAAATACGAGAGAACAAAAGTTGATTTCTTATTTGTTTATGGAGATCCTAACTCGTCGAATATCAAAAATGAAAGGGAAAACTTAATTGAATTGAAATTTTGCGGTATAACATTTGGTTTATGGTTGAAGATTTTAATGAGTTAATCAGAAACTATGAGAAGAAATGATGTCTTAATGACTAGGTAGTTATTTTGTTTAGTTTAATTTTATGATTAGAAATTGTGGTATGATTGATTTTCTCCCGGTATAAAATTTTTTAACTTAGGCTAATCGTCGAAATAATGAAAATCATCAGGTGCCAACTACATAGTGTGATGGCTAACGAAGAATTTAATTCTCAAAAATCCATTTGGAATACTCACCAATGATTGGATCGAAACATAACCAGATCTTACAAATGATTATTATTCAAACTTCCCCTGTAGCAGCTGGACAGCTAATGAAACACTAATTCACGCGCTTTTTCTGTGTCCACCGATATTACAAGTTTGGGCTATTTTGTTAGCTCCAACGTTTGTGGGTTTACTTCGAATCGATTTAATTTTTACAAATCTCAATAACCTTTTTTAAGACAACCATAAATATGAAATGATGACAATTTTTCCTACATTATTTGGTTTATATGTAAAGAGAGAAATAAGATGGTTTTGAAGAGGTGAATAAGGACTTTAAAGAGGTTATTCGTCATGTAGAAAGTCAAACAATGGTTTGGAACACCAGGTTCAAGATGAAGATCACTAATTACTATTGACTCCTAAACTAGAGGCATTAATGATATATTAATGAATCATGGAATGATTTTTTGTTTAGTTTGGGTTTCTATGTTGGATGAAGAATCACACCCTCTATTAGGGATAAAAACATCAGAAGAAGCCTCTCCCTCTTCCCCTTCTTTAATAGAAACTTTTATACGGACAATATTTTGTATTTTAAAATTTGTCACTTGTCTCATTCTTTCTTTACATATAATAACCTTAAGATGTCTGTTTTTTTTTTTTTTTCATTTTTCTGGACTATTTTTTAGGTAAATAAATTTAGTTCGAAAAAAAAAATCTCATTTTATTCTGTAACGAAAATAAGAGATAAATAAAATATCAACAAAAAGATTTAGGAGATCACCTCTACATTCTCAATTTATAGTTTTGTAGTGTCTTTAATATTTTATCTCTTCAAAGTTGTTTTTAGTTTTATCTCGGAATTTTCTTGGATAGGACTATCGGACACTCAGAGTAGTTAAATATTTCGATTTTGCGACTCTTTTTCGAAAAAGGTTTCGACTTC
Organism: Euclidium syriacum; assembly: GCA_900116095.1. Lineage (NCBI taxonomy): Eukaryota > Viridiplantae > Streptophyta > Magnoliopsida > Brassicales > Brassicaceae > Euclidium > Euclidium syriacum. Next base: position 8,642,978 of record FPAK01000006.1, read on the forward strand.
GCGACTCAGAATCAAGTCTTTCCACTTCACATCTCATTAATTCTCCATTTGAAAAATCAATAACAAATCATAATTCCAAAGAAAAATAAAAAGAAAAAGAAATTTAAGAAATGAATTGAGAGTAAATATTTTGTTACCTCTATCTTCCGTCTAATTATAGCTTCCCCTCACACCACCTAAACTCCAAACTAAAAGCTACAAAGGAAAAACATCTACTATTCACCGAAATTCGTGTCGATATTAAGTTATATCTATGTAGTACGATTGAACGGTGTCAAAATTTAATGACCGGTGGTGAATAGAGTCAGATATTGATTGGTGTAAAAGTTTTCTGTCAGGCGAAGAGTGATTTCGTTATTGTTTTTTTTTTTTTTTTTTTGAGAATTTAGGAAAATAAAAAGAGAGAGAGGCAGATTTTCTTGAGCATTTAGTTTTTTTTTTTTAATTATTTGAAAAATCGTTGGAGAGATAAAAGAAAAGAAACGCATTTTGGCGTCTAGTTGGCCATCCTAGTTTCAATGCTTATATAAGTAAACAGAGCTCGAGGCTCTCAGTAAACACACAACCAACAAAGTTTTCGTAACTTTCTCTCTGGGGTTTTAATTCTCTCAACGAACTAAAATCTCAGCTGAAAAAGTCTCATCTCTTTCCTTGAATTAAACTCTATTGTTAAAATCTCTCTCTTCCTTTTGACTTCCACAAGAAGAAAGCAACATTGCTTGAGAACTGGAGAAATCATTGAGGTTTTAGACCAGTAAAAAGGAGAGAGAGAGAGATCTAGCCATAAAAAAAGACAGGACCTCTCGAATTTCGAGGAGGTAACGATAAGGATTTGCTAGAAGCAGAAGAAATGGTTGCTATTTTATCAGCTTGGCCTTGGGGAAACTTAGGCAATCTCAAGGTTTGTGTTTTTTTCCTAAGACAAATCAATTATGATCTGAGTTTTTTTTTTTAAAAGGGTTTGATTGATTCATTGATGGGTTTGGTTCTCTTGTGAATCTCTAATGGTTTTTTTTGTTTTTCTATCTGTGAAGTATCTTCTCTACGCTCCTTTAGCTGCACAAATTGTGCACTCATGGACCCACGAAGAAGATCACACAAGAGCTCTTTGTTGTCTTCATATTCTCATCATCTGTGCACTCAAAGGAGTCCTTCATGTCAACTGGAGCTCTTTCACCAACATGCTTTGGGTTAATCGAACTCTCAGGATTATTCCTAAAGGTGTCGACTTTAAGCAGATTGATCACGAATGGCACTGGTAAAATTCCCCAAATTAACCTAAAAATCAAAGCTTTTTCTTTTTTTGATCTCTTTTCATTTTGTTTTCTGTTCTGGGTTTGGTCTGAAAACCATAAAAAGGATCGAGTTTTAAACTGTGGGTGTTTGTTTCAGGGACAATTACATACTCCTGCAAGCAATAATAGCGAGTATGATCTGTTACATGGCTCCACAATTCATGATGATGAACAGTTTTCCTCTGTGGAACACGAAAGGACTCATCGCATTAATTGTCCTACATGTGACTATCTCAGAGCCTTTATACTATTTTCTTCATAGATCCTTCCATCGTAACAACTACTTCTTCACACATTACCACTCTTTCCACCACTCATCTCCTGTTCCACATCCCATGACTGGTAAATATAATTAAATTTAATCCCAATAAAAATACCAAAAATCTGTTTTTTTTTTCTTCTTTTGTTGAGTGCAATAACATTTTTTGATCTGTTGGAAAAACGCAGCTGGAAACGCGACGTTATTGGACAATCTTATCCTCTGTGTTGTAGCTGGAGTTCCTTTGATTGGATCTTGCTTGTTAGGTGTTGGATCATTAAGTTTGATCTACGGATACGCAATCATGTTTGATTTCCTACGATGTTTAGGACATTGTAACGTTGAGATCTTCCCTTACAAGCTATTCGAGACTCTTCCTATCCTAAGATATCTCATCTACACTCCAACGTATGATTTTCTTTGTTGACGTTTAACTTACTCTTTTTTTCTCTTCACATGTCACTTTATGTTTGCCGTTTTTGGGTATGGGTTAGATCTATATATTGGCTCCACTGGTTTTCAATAAAGGCTCTTCTAACTTTATTCATTGAATGTGGAAACACACAAACGTGACCTTGTCATATTTTACCTTAAGAAGCAATTCTTCCAAGTTTGTATTTGCTGAAATAACATGTCTTTAGAAAGTAATTTTGGGGGGTTTTACATTTATAAAAAAGCTTATGATATTTTTCTTTTTTTTTTAGCTCGTGAAGCTTCCCAAAAGCTGATTTTCTTGTTGGGATTATGTAGGTACCATACTCTGCATCACCAAGAGATGGGGACCAACTTTTGTCTATTTATGCCACTCTTCGATGTTTTGGGCAACACACTTAACCCCAACTCGTGGGAACTCCAAAAGAAGATTCGTTTGGGTTCAGGTAATAATATATATCAAAATTTAACCCAAGAAGCTTTTTGGTATTTTGCAGTTTCAACACAAAACCTAAACACAGCCAGATTATTAATTAAAAGCTGGTTTGCTAATAAAGTTATGAGTCATTAAATCATGAATACCAAACAGTTTAGGCCAATTTATGACGAGATACAGGTGGGGGATTTTGTACTTGTGAAACCGAAAGTGGATGTGACTTTTATCTTTCTAGTCAAAGTCAAACCTCTAGATGAAAATGACAGTTTTATCCTTATAACCTCTCAAAATTAATGTATTCTTACCAACCAAACAATGATCTCCTCCGTATGCAGAGGAACGAAAGAGAGTCCCGGAGTTTGTGTTCTTGGCTCACGGAGTAGACGTGATGTCGGCGATGCACGCACCGTTCGTGTTCAGATCGTTTGCTTCAATGCCATACACGACGAGGATCTTCTTGTTGCCGTTGTGGCCATTTACGTTCATCGTGATGTTGGGCATGTGGCTTAAGTCAAAGGCTTTTCTTTTCACCTTCTATAACCTCAGGGACAATCTTTGCCAGACTTGGGGAGTTCCCAGATTCGGATTCCAAGTATGCCTTTATTAAAAATAAGTTGCTTTAATTCATCAACAGAACATAACAGAGTGTTTTGATATTAACTCTTTTCCTTTTTTGAATCTTGCAGTACTTCTTACCGTTCGCTAAACAAGGGATTAATGATCAGATCGAGAATGCGATTCTGAGGGCTGATAAGATTGGAGTTAAAGTCATCAGCTTGGCTGCTCTTAACAAGGTTTGTATATCTTTACCGAAAACTCTAAAAAGGTCAGAAATTTTTAAGTGAGTGTTTTATCTAAAAGGAGCATATGGTTTTGTGTTTTGATCAGAACGAGGCTCTAAATGGCGGTGGAACACTGTTTGTGAACAAGCACCCTGACCTTAGAGTTCGTGTGGTGCATGGGAACACATTAACCGCAGCAGTGATTCTCAATGAGATTCCAAAAGATGTGAAAGAGGTTTTCTTGACTGGAGCCACTTCTAAGCTAGGAAGAGCCATTGCTCTTTACCTCTGTCGCCGTGGAGTGAGAGTTCTCGTAAGTATTCACTAATCCTTAAACTAACTACTGATTTCAAAGATACGGTCACTACTATAGATATCCCAAAGACTGATAGACTGTTGGAACAATGGACAGATGTTGACCTTATCGGTTGAAAGGTTTCAAAAGATTCAGAAAGAGGCTCCTGTTGAGTACCAGAACTACTTTGTACAAGTGACCAAGTATAATGCTGCCCAACACTGCAAGGTACCGTAATAATCTCTTACTTTCGTTTCTTGAGTGAATGTAGAGTCTGAATATGTATGTATATGTGTATAATCAGACTTGGATCGTTGGAAAATGGTTAACGCCGAGAGAGCAGAGCTGGGCTCCAGCAGGAACGCATTTCCATCAGTTTGTGGTGCCACCGATCCTCAGGTTTAGACGAAACTGTACTTACGGTGATCTAGCAGCTATGATGCTTCCTAAGGATGTTCAAGGACTAGGAACCTGCGAGGTATCAAGAACAATTTATTTTTAATAATCAAATCTTGCTTTTTGTTTTATCCCATTGATTCATCTGACTAACTAAACTTTGTGTGTATTGGCAGTATACGATGGACAGAGGGGTGGTACACGCGTGTCACGCAGGAGGCGTGGTTCATATGCTAGAGGGTTGGGAGCATCATGAGGTTGGAGCTATTGACGTGGAGCGTATCGATCTTGTGTGGAAAGCTGCCATGAAACACGGCCTTAGCTCTGTTTCTTCACTCACAAATTGAGTGAGAGAAAGAGAAAGAGAAAGAGAAAAAGAATGTTTTGATTGTTGCCTTTGACTACTCTTCCAAAATTTGGTGATTCTTTGTATAGGTGAAGGATGCATGCAAAGGAAAAATTAGAATTTCACCTTATGTTATTGTATTTTTTACCTGTTGTCAAAAAATTGTAATCCTCCTTTTAGATCTAATACTTATAAGCACTTAAATTCCAAAAATATTGCTAGAGTTTTAATTATCCAGCTTGATGGCTCCTTTATTGGGTATTTAAGTGTCTTCAATGTTGCTGTGTTTTGTATGTTTAATTGATTTGGTTGTACATGGACCATTATGGCTTAAATATTCTTAGAAAGTCAAGCAAATTTCAGACCAATTGTTTATGCTTTTATTACAAACACAAATCTCTACATTAAACCAACCAAAACTAGAGAGAGGAAGAAGAGCTAGAAATCTGCTCAAATGCTAGAAAACATCTGCTTGAGTACTAAAATGAATGCAGAAGAAAAGAGATTATTTTACCAATAAACAAAAAAAAATGCTCCTAAGTAGAAAATCCTCATGATGATGCAGCCTTGAATCGTTCCCAGAAAGTGGCCATGAAGATCAAGAGGTGAGAGATGAGAAGGAGAATAGATATGACGATCAAGAAAATACCAAGCTGCCACCATTTCCTCCTTACAGATCTTACGAATCCGAACTTGCAACTTCTACAATCGTAACACAACACACTCCAATCGTTCCTCCACATCTCACAGTCGCTTAACCTTTCGAACATCCCACCACCGTACATCACCGCCGTCTCTATCGCTTTCGGTGGACCCTCGTCTGTTCTTTTGTACCAAAACGTGGCGTTCAAGGAATCCATGTTACACGTCTCCGGTGGCATACAACATCCATTCTACAAAAAAAAAAACAAATAATAAAGAATTGATATTGTTAAACGCAACGGTTTGAGAGATCGGAATATATCGTCCATGATCAAACCTTGATTGATGGCATTTTTCTTCTATTGTAAGGTTTTTCATTTGGATATTCATAAATGAGGTCGTTGCAGGCTCCTTTATCGTAGACACACGATTTGATATTGTTCCAATTGACATCGTCCATCACTTTGAGCTTGAACCACGTCTGAGTCGCAGGAAACCGCCGGCTCTGCATCTCGTTGACTCCGGCGTACGCCAATCCGATAAATAGCATTAGCAAAAGGATCACAACCATCACCACGAGTGCCGGCATCGGAAACTTCCGTCGGATAAACAAAGCCACGTTGCTTGCGACGAACACCGCGAGGAGACCGACGCTAGCGAGCGTCTGGACACGTGGCAGTCCGAGGATATCTTCGCAGTCGTAGCTACGCATGTAGAGGAGCCACACGGCGTAGCCGAGGAGTGTGAGAGAGAGGACGAAAGTGAAGATCGGAAGGACACCGGCGGCTAAAATGTTCACAATTGTTACCAATGTTCCGACCGGTGGCTTATCGTCGCTCTGTGACTCCATTTTGTCGGCGGTCTTGGCTTCGGGCTCAGTCACTGTTGTTACGGTTGCTGTGGCAGTTGCGGTTGCGGCTGGTTCATCAACGGGCACTACCTGGGCATTATCAGCCATGAGAAAGTTGAAAGAAAGCTCTATATGGAGGTGTTGAGTTTGATATGAGTAATGTATAAATATATAAAGAGAAAGATTATTAGTGTAATAAGTGTGTGTGTGTGAGAGTGAGTGTGTGGTGGGTTTTACAGAGTCAAATGTAAGTTGGAGATAAATAAGGACACTTTGATTAAGTACAAGGAGATCCTGTCGGGATTTTGTTATGTTCAAACTCTTTTATGGTCCATTTTTAAACACTATCCATTTATCTAAAATTCTCAGTTATCCATCAAGGATTTTTCTTTTTAAAAAACTCAATCACAGCCTTTATTCTCTCTGGTGTTATTTTGAGTACAACTATATCTTAGAGTGCGCGATTTATTCGAAGGTAAAACCCTTATATTCGTTCCTAGAGATTATAACCACAAAATGAGGAATTACAAATTTGACGGGTATGTGTAGTAAGACATTTTTGTAACTATTTTTGGACATCCGAATCAGTCGTCATCATTTTAACTAAAAAAATGTGTTTTGTAGTGGAAGATTTTTATGGGGAAACAGAAAAATGTTTGATCTCCCAGAAAAGTTTGTATGTGACAAACCCCAACAACTCTATTAGTAACAGATTACCATTTCCAAGAACCGGATTTAAAGTCATTTTCACAACATTCCTTCAATCGAATTATATTTTAACCATCTAGAACCAACAAAACATTTACTACGTTTATACAAGAAGACAAAATATCGCAAATACGTGTAACATGTTAGGATCCCACACCGGAAGTTTAAAAGTATCAACATTAATAAATAATAGACATGGATCAATCCACTAATTTCAAATTGATTTAAAACTGAAAACAAATAAAACTTAACATTGTAATTGATTTGTTTAGAAAATGTCAGTATGTCACGTCCTTTATCTCGATATAAAGAAAACCGTTCATTGAATTCACCTAGTCGAAACAAAGAGTTACTGCCTCTTAGGATGATAACATACGCATTCTGATAAAAATAACACTTAAATTTGAAAGTGACAACAAATTCATTAGTTATATGAGGAATCATAGTTGTATGTAAAGGAGGTCCAATCCCCTGTAAAATAAATCTTCATCCATCAGATTTCTTAGACTCCGACAAATCGCTTTTTGTCCGACATAGATCTCTAAACAAGTTTTGGTGACCTAAAAGAGAATAATTTCTACTAGCTTTTGTGAATGGAGATGAGTGGAAATGGTTGTCCTGCATTCCTACACTGGTCAACTTCGTTCTCCGTTCAAACTTTTTAGTTGGAGGATGAGGTGGATCCCATTGATAAATTCATTTTGGTTTGGGAAAGATTGAGGACATTGGGAAAGAAGAATCATAAAGATTGTTCATATTCTTCACTATTTCTCTATCTCTCCACTTAATCCATTCTCCAAGTTTCCCATCACATCAAACAGACTAAAAAAATGATTATTTAGTTTTGAAAACTATTTAAAATCACATTTACTTAGTAATATGTTTATTTTAAATATTATCTTAATAATAAAATATTAGGATATACTAAATTCTCTTATTTAAAATTACATAGTGGTAGTATGAGTAATAAAAAACATATAACATGAAGAATTTTAAGAAAATTGTTTCTATTTTCACGAATTTGAAAGTATTTGTGTCTATTTATAGACGCAAGACAGATTAATTCATATTGTTTTCTGGTTTAGTAGTTAATCAGACACAAATTCTTTAGTTTTGACTTCGATTTCGATTTAGCTAGATTTTGAATTCGAAAACGCGAGTTCGCTAGATTTTGACTACGACATTTCTTCAATTTGACTTTGATGATAACAAAAGTTTTCAATTTTACACAATTCGTTAAAGACGAGGACAATTCATTTCAATCAAAGTTTCGTCATAGAGGACATTCGCTCCAATTTCCCGGCTGGTTTTCGAAATTCCGATGAAGTTGTTGGATTCTTCATCTCTCAACCTTAAAATTTTGGTGAGGATTAATAAGAAACAAGTGATTTTGACGATCATGATATATAGGGGTTTTGGTTTTGAGCGTGATGATCAATCATCTACTTCAAGCTTTGTCTTTAGTTTTGGCTTGGTATTTGTCTTATGCCCTGATATTTAGTTGATATTTAGTAGTAACGGTGATAGAGTTTTGTGTTTCTAGTTGTAAAATAGATTCCACCTTCGAAAAATGGTTTTGAATATCGTTGTACTCAGACATCATTGTTTATAGTGATAAATGACAAAAAAAGAAAGGAAGCCCAATTAAATGGGCTGGCCGAAATGGCTGAATCGACTTTCCCAGTCACCGGTCGAACCGGAGAGGCATCAAGGCAAACTGTCATTCTGTATATCGGCGCTAATTTCTCCTCTCCTCTCTAAATTTCCCCGACTTTACGCTTTCGTTCGTTGATCAGATCGGCCATGGAAGACGAGGTGATTTTCTTTTCTTTTTTAAATATCTCCTTCGGTAACTTAGAAATCAGAATCCGTAAACGTTAATGATTTAGGATCTTTTGTTTTTCTTTTGAAATTCGATCTCTTAACAGCGCCGTCGAGATCTGCTTGCTGTGTACTTTAGTAACTTCGATTGTCGTTGGTTTCTATGTATTGTAGAGGAATTTGATAAAATTTCACTGGTTTTGATTTTAGTGGTATCATAAACTTCTGTTTCTTCCGTTGATTTGCTTAATAAAACTTGTCGAGACAATAACGGGAAATTCTTCGCGTGTAGTAAGTACCATCTTGATTTCATGAAGAATTCTATTCTAAAGAAAGACATGTTTTGGAATGTAGAAATAGGGTCATGGATTTTCTGTCTTATGTTCTACTCTCAAAGCTTGCTCTTCTGCGTTAGTGGATGGTTTCAGTAAATTAGAACTATTCTCTGGAATGCTAAGGAATTTGAATGGTGAATGAATACAGTAAGATTTTCTGATAAAAGTTCATCAACGATGCCATTAGTAATTGTGTATAAATAGGGAAAGGTTCTGATTCTTTTTCAGGCAACTAGTATTTTGAGAATGGGTTGGATTTAAGAGAGTTTGGGGAATACTCTAGAATTCTCATCAGGTTAATATGCTTGGTTATTTGAAGTCAGTTTCCCTTTCTGATTCTTTGTTGGCTCACTGATTCAGAGAGGAATAATATGAGTTACATGTACAAACTTTTATCAGTTTCTTTCTCACTTGTGTCTGACTTTCTTTTTGGTATTGAATTAGATTGAACTCAAAACTGCGCCTGCTGATTTCCGGTTCCCTACAACGAACCAGACCAGGCACTGCTTTACTCGGTACATCGAGTTCCACAGGTATCTCTTTCCTTAATGAGCTCATCCTTAGAGGCCATTATCACTTATATTATCTCTTGTTGACATTAAAAGATCATCCTCTGTAGGTGTACAACTGCAAAAGGTGAGGAGTCCAATGACTGCGAAAGGTTTGCCAAGTATTACCGCGCCCTCTGTCCTGGAGAATGGGTTTGTTCCTTTTGTTTTCTGTTTGGACACAAAAAAAAAAAAACGCTTTTTTTTTTTGCATTCTTTAGTTAAGATTCATTCAACAACTTGTGATGTGTATGTTATTGCAGGTTGAGAAGTGGAACGAGCAGAGAGAGAGTGGAACTTTTCCGGGTCCTCTTTGAACATGGCTGACTCTATCCTGAGCACAGAGGCAATGTTATGACTCTTTGAAGGGAAAAATTATGGTAAATAGTTTGAAGGTTAAATTCTTGGTTTCCATGTTATGATTCTTGACAAAAAAGCTTTTGTGTGACTGTTTTTTTGTTCTCAAGTTGAAGTTGCTTTCTTTTGATGTATAAAGAAAGACCGATCACATAATAAAACGAATAAAGAGATTCGTTTGACTGAGTTTGGAATTAATAAAAAGCCAAAACAGACTACTCAATACCTTTCTTACTTCTATGTTTAGTAGTAGACGACATCTTTCAACCTTATTAGTCTTTTCTTTTTCAAAATTATATGTTTATGTCATAGCTAATTCCAGAAGACAACCAGCATTTGGTAAACGAGCACTTTAAAGTAGAGGTTCTCAAGAACCAGAAACAATATATTTTCATATACTTAGTAAATATCAAATGTTAAACAAAATATAAATAGGAAGATTATGCTTGCAATTTAGTTTCACTTGTAAAAAAACTCCAGTTCGAGAATGCTCATAACTCAAATTAAGCTAGAATTGGGAATGCAATAAACATTTTACTTTTTTTTTTTTTTTGTTAAATGTGTTGTGTGTATATATTATTAAAATCTACATAAACGAGTGTTCGTAGGAAGAATTTATTTGTCTTCTATAAATGTAATTTAATTCTTGAACCCTCAATGACATAAACAGTAATCATTAGATAAATATACATTTACAACTTACTCTTTAATTGTTTTTTCTTAAATATGCTGAGATATACACATCTAGATTTCGTGATTATCGTTTTTTTTTTGTTTAAATATATTCGAAACAAACACTTCCAAATCGTAAAACATGGAAATCTAAAATCTCTCTCCCCTAACACCACGTCCGTACACTGGTTCGTCGCTCTCTCGCTAGGTCCCCTTTCCGTTCTTAACAATCCATAGTTTCCGACGATTCAATTCCTCGTTGAACTCTAAAATCGTACTCTTTTTTTAATTGATAAATCTTGTTGCACTTAAAAAAACCTAATATCTTTGTCCCCAAGTTTTCAAAATCGACCTTCGCGATGAAGTAATAGCGAGACGATTAACTTTACTTCCTTTTTGTGGTTTGTCTGTCTTTCGATTACAGAACTTTCGTCAACATGGATTCGAAAGAAGGAGACGGTGAAGGAACTCTGAAAGAGGCGATTACACTGAAGGAGGCGATTACTCTAAAGGAGGCGATCACAAAGCATCACCAATGGATTGAGAAACTCACTGCCGAGTTGAAAGCGTCAGGAACATCCCCTTCCACTTCACCGGAACTTCTAAAACTCTGTGCAGAACTTCAACAACTTATGAACGCGTATAAGAAAGACGTCGAACAGATCAAAACGCCGTTATGGATTCACGACGGTATCCAATATCTATTTTTAATCCTATACTTTAATTTTCGTTTCATTTGTCTCTTATGTGTGATTTTGTTTTGGATTTTTGCAGAGCTTGAAAAGGTGTTTGATCCTGAGGAAGTTGGACACTTGTGTGACTTGTGCCAGAGAGATCTAGCCACGGATCCAGAACGCCCTGGAGGTTCGTTGCGCAGTTTACAAGAGTCATGCGTGCTTCCTTGTGGTCATGTCTACCATTTCAAGTGTTTGAAAGGCACCACTCTTGATCTCGACAATCATTCTACTAATCCTTCTTGCATTTTCTGCATTAGCTTCTCTAATTGACTCAACCCTTCAAATCCCTATGTGGATTCAACTTCAGGTTAAGGTAAAATGTCGCTTAGAACATTAGGGAGTGATTTTGGACTTTGTTTCTTGCAATGCCAATGGATTCACATATAAATACCAAAGAGTTTTCCTCTCATATCTCTCAATCTTTTTTTTTACATCTCTCAAATACCTTACATATGGTCTCTATGGAAAACTAAAACCCACGCTGCAGCATTGTAGCTTCTATAGCCAGAAGTGAATCATTGCCTGTTTAAGAAACGAAAAAACACATGTTTACATTTTTGAATAACATTCAAGCATAAGAAGAGTGGTGAACTGGTGATGATTACCTCTTGAATCGAGTTAAGGGCACGATCTTCCTCCTGGCAATAAGATACAGATTGAGATTGTTTCAGTTCTGATCTTAAGCTTCTCATCTCTGACTGCATTACATTAAGCTGTTCTCGAATCTCTTTTAGCAAACTCAAATGTTCTCCCTTTATGCTCGTATCTCTTGGCGGCTTACTCAGTTTTCTTTCGTAATTACCACTCACCATCTTGCCTCTCACCTGCGATTCTTTCTATACATAAGCACTTGATCATATTGCTCATAGCCAGATTAGTTATTCACTATATTACTTACATTTTGTTCTTGGAGTTCCTCTTCTTCTGAGATGATTGTAAGGCTCTCCTTTGTCCGAGGAACCTCGAAGATGTCATGAACATTTGAGGATCGAATCGGAGACCGAATTGGAGACCGAATCGGAGACTCTAAAGAAGTATCTTTTACAGAGAATCTTTCAGGGTTCTTCATCATCTCCATTATCGAATTGACATCACTCTTGGCTGACTCGAGTATAGTATTGCTTACCTGTGACACCAATGCATGTGACATTGACTCACGCCTAAGTAAAGGGAATTTAGTTTCTTTCTGAACATCTCTTGAATCCGAAATCTCTCTAACATGTTCATCTATTCTCCTGATCTGTTCCCAATAAGCGTTCAAGTCTCCACGAGGAGATACAGAATTGTCAAGACCTTTTCTCTCTTCGAAACCTTCACTATTAATATCAGACAGAAGCGGACTTCTCTCACTGGCCAAGCCATCGAACGGATTCTGCAACAGAAGAAATATATTTCTTCAACAAGTTTAATCTTTATATAGCCATGGAATTAGTTTTCAGTTATAATAACCAAACGGAGAGCTGAAATTATTTGAAACGTAATTTAACATTGTTTCAGCATTTGAATTTCATTACCGATAGATTTCGCTTCATTTTCCTCTTCTGATTCCCACGAGAGGAGTCGCCGAAGAACATGAGGTTTTCCGGGAACTTGTTTTCGATGACGGCTGGATCAGAGCAACCGAGGCTGAGTAATTTACACCTGTAAGCTTGGACCTGAAATTCGAGAGATGCGATCTCCATTTCCTTCTGATAAATCAGATCTTCGAAAAGCGCAAGAGAGGTCTCGGCGTGACACATCTTCTCCTCCGCCATTCTTTTGTACTGACTAGCTTCCATCTCCAACGCTGCTTTCTCCCCCTGAAGCCGAAGAATCATCGACAAGGCCTCGGAAGCAGCCGATGAAGATGCTTCCCGCTCAGCGTCAAGTTCCTGATTGATCTTTTGAAGAAGCTCCTGTTGCGCCCACATTGTCTCTCTCACCCCCGAGGTTTCTCCATTGCCAACCCCCAGGCTCATCGTTCTCTCCACCATTCTCTCTATCTCTTCGATCCTCCTATCACAGATTCACGATTATAATTCTCAGTGTAAAATACTTGAAATTTTCCAGCAATTGAGATCGAATATGATTAATCTCGCTGATCAATACGCGATTTTCTCAATAATTTCTGAGGCAAGAAGAAAAGATTACGAAATCGAGGATAAATCGATTAACGCGGTTGTGCGAGGCGCCGATTAGGTGAATCTCCGATTAAATTCCCACCAAAACGGAAAAGTGGCGCATAATCGGAGAATTCAGATCGACAACGAAATGCCTCAAATATCTCTGTAAGGCGACCAGATATATTCTAGAAACTCCAACCTATAGTGGGACATATAGACGTGCAAACGCGCTCTCTGCACCTTTTTTAAATCAGCCGAATAGAATAGTGTTAAAATGATAAATTTTGCTACCCAGCCGACATGGATTAATCATGATTATCCCATTTTCGACTTAATAATCATTTCACTAGGTTTATTTATATGGTTGAAGTCTTAATGCGATTTTTAAGGACAAAAAGACTACATTTAATTAAATTTAAAATTTGACTGAATATTTAGCGGGGTGAGCCAGGCCCGTGCAGTAGTGCAACGCATGGGCGACTCGCAAAAGCCCAGATAGCAAGCTACCTTGATAGGCTTTCCCCCTTAAAAAATAGAGTTAATATCGTGTGGGCCGATGGCCCACATATCAGATATTAAACTGATAAGAACAGATACTACACTTGATCTTAGCCAAAAGGCCGAGAAAGGTATGATTTGTACAGTCCCGTTGCATCTTTATTTATATCACTTTCTATTTCCCATACACCTCAAGTGTTAGCGATGTGGGACAAAAGTATAATACAAAAAAAAGAAGCAAATATTCCCACCAAAGTCTTTCCGACTCTTTCACAATGAGGAAACATTGAGAAATTCATAGAACAGCTTCCGAAACGTACCAAGATGAGTCTTCTTCAAGCACATGGTCACCATCAAGCTTCCTTCTTCATCTGAGCTCCAACTTACAAATCCTTTCCCTTCATTCAAATGTGAAGCTCTCTTATAGAAAGCTTTTCCCCATCCGAAATCCAATCCGGAAGAGATCTGTTTCATTAGACCCACGATGCAGAAGTTCGCTGCGCAGCTGAAAATCGGATTCCCTTCACCAGGAACTAAGTGATCGAGATCAGGATGTCTATCCAAGTAGTCAATCGCTGATCTCAAGTACTCATTATCTATTTTCCTTATTTCTCCATGAACTCTTTCCACTGTTCTGCTGAAACTCTCTCTGCGAAAATCACCCAACAGTGAAACCGGCCGAGCGTGAAAGAGTGTATTCCCAATGTATCCTTGTGGAAGCTTAGGTCGTAGTCTTGACCTCCCATCAACTATTATATGCAACCTCGTCAAGTGTTTGTCAGTTAAATCTGCAGGTGAAAAACACTGAAGTAAGAACTTTTGTTCCGTAAAAATTAGCTCACTTTTAGCTTCTCCAAAAAGATCAGTGTTTACCTTCATTTGCAAAACAAGCACAACGCCAGATATGCGCCACCAGCATGTCATATGCACTGAACTTACTATCAGCAGTCTCTGCCTTAGCTCTAAGAGCTTTGAGTTGAAGACGTGTGAGCTTGAGACTGGCAATTGCAGAATCAGATTCAGGATTTGATTTGTAAACCAGGGACTTCACGGGAGGATTGTCAAAAGGAGGTGGTTGGTATTCAGTGTGAGGAAAGACAGGAGAGGGAGGGTCACGTGCACGAAGAACAGTGCGGTCGAAGTATGGTGTTAGCTTAACCGGAAGTCCTCGAGCAGTTCGCGACCATGCTTCCATGAAGAACCCAAGAGAAGCAGCTTCCCCGAATGTATGGTGTATTGAACTTGCAACACAGAATGCTCCACATTTGAAATATGTAACCTTACAAAATATCAGTTACCAAATCTGTAAGATACTCATATAGGCGATGTGCATGTAACGGTCTATACAATATGATATCATTTGGTGAACAAGAAACTTCGCATTAATAATCTACATAACAAACGGTTCTATTCATGACAGTTGACAGAAAAATATCCACAAGTCTAGCCATAAAGGTATGCAAAACTTACTAATGTTGTCCCTTTTAGTACCTAGAATTTATGAGATTGAAATAAAATCTAAGACGCTCTTAAAAGAGATATGAGTTGGCAACACCGCAACAATGGCCATTTGTGTTTAGTTTTTGACATTTCAAATTACTAAAATCAATAATAAAGCATTTTTAGCAAGAAAACAAGGAAAGTTACCTGAAAGAGAAGGAGAGGAAAAGAGGAGATGGCTCTTGAGTAATCAACGGTAGGTACAAGTTGAGAGAGATCCGAACTTTGAGTGAGTAAGCCAATGTCTTGTACAGTGGAATCAGTATCAGCCTCAACAAACAAAACTCCTTCTCCATTACAATGAACCTCCAACCTTCCGTTCTTATCTACACACGAGAACACACATGTAAAGCAAAAAAAATCCACACAAACATTTCTAATTATATGACAATCGGAATCAGATATGATCGGAACTATGGATTATCGCAAACCCAGCAGCAAAAGGATTGATCGAAACAAGAAAGAACGTGTTGACGGTTTAACCGGATCGGGAAACGGATCCGCTGAGAAAGACGAAGATGTCGAGGCGGTGGTTTCGAATCCTTACCCTTTTGGAGTCTCCCGGCGGCGGGATAGAAGAGGACAAGAACCTTGCTCAGAGCATCGATAAGGGATTGTGTGTTGGGAAGATTGGAGGAGGAACAAGCGTTGTAGAAGTAGAAAGTTCCCATGTGCAATCTCACTTGTATCAGGTCCAAATTGGAAAGCCATAGACTATGTTTGGGTGTTTCTTCAGCTGGCTTCACGATCGTAGCTTGCTTCACCCGAATCTCCATTTTTACCCACAATCAAATTACTCCATAAACCTTCTGCTTTAGAAGATGTCAAGATACCTACTTAAGAATACGACTCGATTACTAGAACTCTAGACTGGCTTGAGCTGATCGGTGAGCAGAAAGTGAGAGAAACTTTAATCGTTAATCAAAGCAATGAAATAAAGACGTGGAATAATCTAGAGCAGAAAGACAT
Organism: Euclidium syriacum; assembly: GCA_900116095.1. Lineage (NCBI taxonomy): Eukaryota > Viridiplantae > Streptophyta > Magnoliopsida > Brassicales > Brassicaceae > Euclidium > Euclidium syriacum. The sequence continues at coordinate 8,658,958 of FPAK01000006.1, forward strand.
AGCATGTTGCTAATAATTTGGAGAGAGATGACAAAAATATCAAAGTGGATTTGAGTTTCAGGAGGAGACGCAACCAGGCGACAAATTTTGGATATGGGCCCAAATTAAAAGTGATAAAGGTAATTGTTCTCAGGAGGGAAAATTTAAGAATGTCTCAAGTGTCTTCTTTTTTTTTTGATAAAAGTCTTAAGTGTCTTCTTCTACAATAGAAACCAAATATTGGCAACGACAAGAGTTTTTGTACTTTGTAGAAGCTCAAAGACTCAAAGAAAAAGCAGTGTTATTCTATTTGGTTTTAAACACAAATACTAACAGAGTCAAAGACTCCATGACCACGTTGAACCATATGATCCTCCAATGGAACAACCATTGCCGTTGGATAAGTTGTAATTCCATGCTTGCAATAACAAGTCTTAGGAACTCAACTATTTTTGTGGTGTGTTATCAAATTTCAATGTTTAACAAATGGCAAATACTGAAGTTATCAACTCTGTATAAGAACTATGCTTTTATATATTGTTGTTACCTTTCTTTGATGCAAAATTGAGACAATGCCTTTTTCGAGTATTAGCTACATACACGGGACATAATTTCCATCCCACTTAGTCAATTTCAGTATACTAAGAAAGTTTTGTATATCCATGAGCATCAACAACTTGTAGGATAGGATTTTCTCCATTAAAAATCGAGTTTACTCGTCTTTTCTTGAAAATTACAGGTGAAAAATTTCGTGGAAGGTCGTAAATGTTCTATTAGTTTATATGTTTGTAGTAGACACTAGTACTCATTTTCAGGCTGAATTTTGTGTACCAAACCGATAAATCTCTCCATGTATTATCTTTGGGTAGCAAACCAATCTGAAAATTTGACTTTACATGCTATTTCTTTAGGCGATCTTGCAGGCTCGAACAAGAAGAATTGTGGACATCTATAGTAAAACGATTCAACTCCGAAGACAATTTCTCGAAGTCAAAGACAATAGAAACATGGTTCAAGAAAATTGTGTTGAATGGTATTGTGATCTTTCTTTCAAAGCAGGAGCCATACAAGTTTCTTTCTTCTTAAGTCACGTTTTGCTTCTTATATATAGCTAATACTCGAAAGGCTTAAGCACCAGTAAAGGAAAAAGTCAAAACCATCGACGAAAGCAAAATGCAGGTGAATTATGGACCTTATGGTTAATTGGCGGATGAAAATAGTGTTTATATGACATCAGAGTCAACTTATAAAGACATTACCTTTACAACTTGAGTTTATAATAACAAGGAAGCCAGCTTATTGTCTATTGATGCGAATAGTTGGCTTAGTAAGGAACATGAACGCGAACAGAAGGTGGACCAGAGCTCATGTCTTGCATCAACAGTTCCAGAAGCGCCTTGGCTATAGGACCTTCTTTTCCTGAGTCAGACAAACAAGAAACCCGTATTCAATATAGCAAATTCTATCCATCATGTAAGCAACTTCTTAGTGAGTTTCTGAGTTGTTTATATATGATGTATCTTACCATCACCAATAAAATCTTCATCCCATTGAATCACAGGTCGGATGAGAACTCCACTTCCAAGAAGCATCATTTCATCTGCTTTCGTTCCATCTTCAACATTAACATCCATAACTCTCACACTTTCAAGTATCCCCTTGCTTACAAGCTTTTCAGCGAGTGTAAGAGTTCTCTTCGCTGTACATCCACTCAAAATGTTATCAAACCGTGGCATCACTAGCTCTTTACCACCATTAACAACAAACGCCACATTCATGTTTGGACCTTCTGCGATAAACCCATTGTCACCGACCCAAATACCCGCGTAAGCTCCCTTGGCTTCAGCCTCCATTTGTGAGAGTGCGTTTGGGAGGTAGTTAACGCTTTTCATTGTAGCAAACTGTGGAGGCTTTATAGGGATGGTGGATGTCACTACCTTGACACCTTTTGGGTTAATGGTAAAATCCCTGTTGGTCACAATGGCATAGAGAGCTGGTTTGGGACATCCAGATGGTGAAAGGAGGAAATCTCCTGGGCCTGAAGAAATCCAGTATCTTAGAGACCCATCTCTACATTTAGAGGCACTCACAGTTTGGATGAGAACGCTTCTAATAGTTTCCCGGTCAAATGGAAGTGGGATTTTAGCCATGGATGCAGATCTTAGGATACGATCAAGGTGCTGATCCAGTTCATAAAGGTATCTACTTGGTCATAAAGCACAAGAAAGTAAAACTAAGATGATTGAGTAACAAAGACTAATTAGGGTTGAATAAGTGAGCTATGGTTCAAAGTGACTGACCCATTAATGATAATGGCAGTGTCAAAGACTCCATGACCACGGTGAACCATATGATCATCTAATGGAAGAACCATGGCTACTGGATCAGTTGTTATTCCGCCAACAACACTTGAGTACATGGCCAAGAACTCTTTTCCTTCTCTTGCTAGTTTTAGCCTCTCAACAACCTTGGCAACCAAAACATAATTCACAGATACGCAATCAATAAAAACAACTTTAACATCAACAAGGTAACGAGCAAATATATCTTAATCATTACGGCCTGCTTCTATATTTCCTTGACAAATTACAGAGACAATATGGTTACTGTGAACATCCTACAGATAGCAAATTGGGAACAGTTTCGAGGGATTCAGTACAAGCTATGGATTTTTGAAGACACATAGAAGAGCAAAACACATAAAGGGAAGATTAATCCAAAACTACCTCAGAGCTAGATAGAACAGGAACATTCCACGAGTGAGAACTGGAATCTGTGCAGAACAAATAACTCAAATATCTCAAAAGCCTTATGACAAATTAATCGAATTTCGCATCAATTCCGAGAATACTTGGTAATTTTTAACCATCGACATATTTATCGATTTTCTGGATAATAATATACTAACATCACAAATGATTTAACGATTCGCTTGTGATGACATAAGGTAGATTATAGTTTATAATATAGCATCACAGACGACAAAACTAAAAAGGCGACAAAATCGAAGGAACGACAAACGGAAAATTATAATATAAGGTACGAGAACACGCAGATGTCGAACCAGAACACGTGACAATCCTTCTTCCTCGTCTCAACCGACGCGAGAAACGAGAGCCATGTTCTGAAGAGTACAGACTTTGAGAGAGAGAGCAGAGATTCCAAGTTTTAACAGTTACGACCGGCGAGGAACCGCCGATGGGTTTCGGGAAACAAACGGCCAAAGATATCATCGAAATCTCAACTTGCTCTCAGGACAATACAATAAGCCAAGCTTTGACATTTTGGGCCACATCAGACTCCGAATCGATCTATTAAAATTAGACTGAATAATTGGCAGGGTAAGCCAGGCCCGTGCAATAGTGCAACGCATGGGCGACTCATGAAAGCCCAGATAGCAAGCTATCTTGATGGGCTTTCCCCCTTAAAAAATAGAGTTAATATCGTGTGAGCCGATGGCCCACATATCAGATATTAAACTGATAAGAACAGATACTACACTTGATCTTAGCCAAAAGGCCGAGAAAGGTATGATTTGTTCAGTCACGAAGCTTCATTATTTATACTACGTCTCTTCTCTTACACATTGATTTTGTTAGCGATGTGGGACTTGTAACGAGTGACATAATAAAACCCTCTTCCTAGTTTAGAGGGTTCTGTACGACGCCGACGATAGTCTTAGCCCTGGAGCCAAACAAACCCCAAAAGGTCTTCGCTAGAAAAACTGGGTCTTTTTTCTTCCTACCTTGTAGAGCTGAGTAAACAAAGTAAGCTAACTTTGCAGATTTTCCATTCCCGTGGTTAGTTTTCAATCCTTCATCGATCTTAGGTCATTCCGTTTCTTTGTTATCTGAATTGGTAATCCAAGAAAATATACGCTTGTTCTTTTGAATACCCAAAAGGAGAATATATTTGGGTAAAGAGATACGAGAACATCTGTTTCGATAAATTGACGCCTTGGTTTGTCAATTCTGGTGAAATTCTGATAATCTTATTTTTTTCGCATCTCGGGGACAAATTTTGATCGGAAAGTCTTTGGAATCGGCAGGAAGAAGAGGACATTGCTCATCCTTGTCTTGCCATGGTATGCATATATGTTTCTAGTTCTTGGTTTAATTTAGTGGGTTTGATTTTTCCAAGTAACAGTCAACTTATTGGATCTTTCTTCGCCGTATTAGTTAAGAAATCTTGCATAGGGAATATCTTCTCATGGTCACCAGTTTTACCTTAATTATGAGCACATTTTTCCTCCCTTTTTCACTGTTCGTCTGAAGTTTGCTTTAATCAATCGAAGAATTTAGATCCGTTGTAATCTTGTATGCAGGCCATGTATATTCGTGTGAAGCGCATGAAGACCACTTACTTTATCCAATGTGATCCAACAGAGACTGTTTTGGATGTTAAGCAAAAACTGTTTGCCCTCATTGAGCAACCAGTTAGCAATCAGCGTCTGATCTTAGTGTCCACCGAAGAAGTATTAGAGGATTCAAAATCTCTAGCGGACCAGCAGGTATCAATCGTTTGACTGTTATATATTTTTATCTTTCAAGCCAATGTTGGAGATTGAATAACGATTCTTGTTCAAGTTTAAAAAAGAACTAACTTAATCATGTGGATGCTGCCATTGTTGTGTATTTAAGTTATAAGTTTGTCACCATGTTCTTCTTTGTTCTTGTTCAGGTTGAGAATGATGCAGTCGTGGCTCTGACTTTGAAGAAAGGTTATAATGAAAATCCCTTTGCCTCTGATCTCATTTTTTTATAAATTCAACTCCTTGTTGGTTTATAGGTAACATGTACTTGTCACAGTTCATTATTTTTTGGATGTTTTCTCGGTCAATGAACCCTTTCGACTTCATTGATTTGTATCCTATTGAAAGTTGCAGTCTCGGAAACCTTTCCTATTTATTTCCGATCATCTTATTTTTTAACCTTCTATTGATTGCACAACTGTTGAGGATGCATGATCTATGAAACTATAAGAGTGGCATGATGAATGGTTCTCGTTCTTTCTTCTGCAGATGATAACGAGTTTGAAGATGTCAACATTGCACAGCCCACTGACTTCTCAACCTCATGAAGAAGTACTTACTAGCTGTATGAGGGAAACCTTTTGCCTCGACGGGAATTATTGATGTAAACACAAGGAGGGAGTCTATAAACGCTGAAGTTGTTTCTTTGTCTCTGCTTGTGTCAACAGCTTCTCTTATTTTTCTTTTCTTCCTATTTTTGAGAAACAAGCTCCTCTTAGTTGATACAAGACAATTGTTGTAAAGTAATACTAAGATGTGGAAGTTTGATTGCAACTTGCAAGATGAAATGTTTTCAGTGAAGTTATGGTCGCATATCTTTCATGATGTTTCACTCGCTTCTTCTAGGAGCTAGATCTTATGCAGCTAAGTACTTAGGTAGCAATTTATAAAAGTGGAGGCATTCATTTGTTAGTGCCTTTTGACATTGTAGTGGAGACTTTTACCTATTAAAGCTTAAAGTATAGTAGTACATAATGACGGGAAAACCAAGATATGAGACAAATTAAGGAAGCAAAAAAACAGAAGCAAAGGACATAACTGTAAATTAACGGACAAAAAACGAACAAGGTATAAATGTGTCTGGTTCGGAAAAAAAAAAAGGAATAAGACCCTAATAAAGAGAAGGGATTGTATCTCCTTCTCGACTGCTTCTCCTCTCATCTCAACCCTTCTCTTCTCTTCGTCGCTAACGGCAGGAGAGAGAGAGAAACGCTTACAGAGCCGATCCCTCTCCTTTGATTCTCTACGAATCTTGGGATTCAGCGATTCATCGTCGCTGCAAATTCTTCTACGTCGCTCGTTGTTTTTGTGGAGATTCGATTCGATCTCAGCTGTTTAGATCGAGGTATGCAGCAAGGCGATCAAACGGTGCTGAGCTTGAGACCTGGTGGCGGTCGAGGAAACAGACTCTTTGGTTCCTCTTCTTCTTCTTCGTCTCTCTCTTTTGGCTCTCTTTCCTCTTCGGATCTACCTCTCCTTCGCCCCCATGGCGGTGCTCCTGCTTCCTCTTTTGCTATCAAGGTACCGTCATTTTTGGGCGCCGAGCTCCCCCTTTATCTTTGGATCTAGCTTCTCTTGTTCGTGGGATTTAGATTCTTTTTCTCCGTGGATATGATTTTGTCGATCTCTGTTGTCTTAGCGTTAGCTTCTCGGGATTTCTCACTTTATCCAAATTTCCGGGTTTATAGCTATCAGCAGCTTTTTTGTTTGAAATTGCATTATTCTGCTGAATTAATTCTCTCAAATGTCTGAATTGACTGAAAGCTTTTTGATTTGCGAATTACACTGCCTTATACTATTAAATGTTGTAATTCGGATTCATCCCGACCACATAGAATCTTGTGTCTGCATCATACAGAATTTAAACTTCATAGGTCTGCTTGTCCTGATTCTTAGCAACGCACACAAGTATGTGTAGCTGCTGTAAATATGGACGTAAAATTATATGTGGGCTTTTAGGTGGGCATTTTATCAGCTGCTATTTGCTCATAAAGGACCTACTGACATTATGATTCATGAATCTTTCCTCTCTTGGTTTTGTACTGAGCATTCGTCTTCTTTCTGTGTCACTTATGTGTTTTTGTGTATCGAGTGCCAGTTAATGAAGATTCATCCTGGGTTATGTTTTTGTTTCAGGGTGGAGACTCGCGGTTTGATGGCCGTGAACGTGTGAAGTACACCCGTGAGCAGCTTCTGGCAATTAAAGAGGTGATTATCTTGATTGAAAAAAAAAAATCTAGAATCAAGACTGGTGTAGTATTTGTTCTCCAGTTCGTCTTTCTTATTTGAGTTCACCAACGTCTCTGCATTTGTACAGAGCCAGAGCAATCAACTCTCTGATGAAATTCTGAAAGTCAAACGGGAAACTGAGATTGAACTGTTTGGGGAGGAAGAGACTTGGGCACGTGGAGAAAGTGTCGTAAGCAATTTGGTATATTTTTGTTGAAACATCACTTTTGCATTGTTTCCTCTAACATGAAGTATTATGAGTTCTAACACAGATCTGTTATCTTAATCTCCAGGTTTCTCCAGTTCAACCTGCAGGTCGCTTCTCTGAGCCAGACACTCGTGATTGGCGCACCCGTTCTGCTCAGCCTCCACCCTCTGGGGAGGAAAGGTCATGGGAAAATCTCCGTGAAAATAGAGATTCCAGGTATGTTGAAGCAGGCCAACATAATCGTCAAGACCAACTTAGTTCCCAGTTTTCGAGGGGACAGATATCATCCAACCAAGGGGTAATTGATCAATAAATTTTAGTTCTGCTTCAATGTGTTTTCCCCTCTTCTTAGTCCTTTACATTCTGGCTTGATTTCTTTTCTCTCTTGTATGTCGTGTGTAAACAGGGTGGACCAGCTCCTACTCTTGTCAAAGCTGAAGTACCTTGGTCAGCTAGAAGAGGAAACCTTTCTGAAAATGATCGTGTTCTGAAGACTGTGAAAGGGTAATGCTCTTTTATTGGGTTGCTACACTTATTAGTGGTCTAGACTTTTGCGTCATTTTCCCTTATTGGAAACACGAAACTCTTAAATCGAGCTATCCCACTGAAAAATATTTTCTCTACTTTTCCAGGATACTGAACAAGCTTACCCCTGAAAAGTATGATCTTCTTAAGGGTCAACTTATTGACTCAGGCATCACATCTGCTGATATCCTGAAGGTGTATACTCTCATCTCAAACATAAATGAAGTCTTAAGTTGAATCATCTAAGCTAGGTTGTTCATGTAGCTGACCAGGGTCATTTTTTTTCCATTTGTAGGGCGTGATAACCCTTATTTTTGACAAAGCTGTCCTTGAGCCGACCTTTTGCCCTATGTACGCTAAATTGTGCTCTGATATCAACGACAAGCTGCCCACCTTTCCACCTGCAGAGCCTGGAGAAAAGGAGATCACGTTTAAGAGAGTTCTTCTAAATATTTGTCAAGAGGCGTTTGAGGGCGCTGACAAGTTGAGGGAGGAGCTTAGACAAATGAGTGCTCCAGAGCAGGAGGCTGAGCGGAAGGACAAAGAAAAATTGTTGAAGCTCAAGACTCTAGGAAATATTCGTTTGATTGGTGAGCTTCTGAAGCAGAAGATGGTTCCAGAAAAGATTGTTCACCACATTGTTCAGGTTAACACCTATAAGTTTACACATTTTCTTATACAAATTTTGCTTCATATCTGTCTTAACCTTTCTTATTATTTGCTGTGAGCACAGGAGCTTCTAGGGGCCGATGAAAAAGTGTGTCCAGCAGAGGAAAATGTTGAAGCAATTTGTCATTTCTTCAAAACTATTGGCAAACAGCTTGACTCAAACATGAAGTCAAAGCGGATCAATGAGACATATTTCAGACGCCTACAAGATCTGTCAAAGAATCCTCAGTTGGAACTGCGTCTGAGATTCATGGTTCAGGAGATCATCGACATGCGCTCCAATGGCTGGGTTCCCAGGCGGGAAGAGGTATCCTAGAAAATCTCATAATGCCTAAGTTTTATGAGTTATTACTAGGTTGAGACTTGTCATTGATGCTGTGTTTACATGTCTTGTGCAGATGAAAGCAAAAACTATAAATGAAATCCATTCTGACGCAGAGAAGAATATGGGTCTCCGACCAGGTGCCACTGCGAATATGAGGAAGGGCATGACTTCCGGTGGTGGGCCTGTGAGTCCTGGCCCCGTCTACCCTGGCGGGCGACCTGGTGCAGGTGGCTTGATGCCCGGTATGCCTGGGGCCCGAAGGATGCCCGGGATGCCTGGTGGGGACAATGATAACTGGGAAGTACAAAGGTCAAGATCAATGTCAAGACGCGAACCTCAGCAATCTCCAGCAGTGAGCAAGTCTACCTCAATGAACACGAGGCTTTTACCTCAGGGCAACAGCGGGTTTATGAGTGGTAAGACAAGCGTCCTGTTGCAGGGGAGCGGTTCGGTGTCACGCCCAGTTAGTGTAGCAGCAGAATCGCTAGCTCGGCCAGCTACACCTCCGGCCATGCCAGCTCCTGTGGAGAAAGCACAGCCTAGTGCTCCCAAGTTGAGCGAAGAAGTGCTCAAGAGAAAAACAAAGTCGCTTCTTGAGGAATATTTCAATGTCAAACTTGTTGGTGAAGCTCTGCAGTGTCTTGAAGAGCTCGAGTCGCCTTCATATCATGCAGAGTTTGTGAAGGAAGCAATTAACCTGTCCCTTGAGAAAAGCCCGCCTGTCGTTGAACCAATTGCTACACTCTTGGAGTATTTGTTATCGAAGAAGGCGATCACACCCAAGGATCTTGAAACTGGTATCTTGCTCTACGGTTCTATGCTGGATGACATTGGAATCGATCTTCCCAAGGCACCAAACAACTTTGGTGAGATTGTTGGAAGGCTGATTCTTGCTGGGGGTGTGGATTTCAAATTGGTTAGAGAAGTTTTGAAGAAGATGGAGGACGATTTGTTCCAGAAGATAGTGGTCGATGCAGCTGTACGCTTCTTGGAGTCAAGCGAGGAGGGGAAGTCACTGTTGGCCTCACAGGCTGCAGATGTTGAAGCTTGTCGGAATCTGTAAAAGAATCAATGCTTTACGATTTTGCTCTCTGGGAGGAGGAAGAGAAAAGGGAGTCTCAGAACTCAAAGATAGTTTCCAACAAGAAAAACTTTGGCGGGTTTGTGGCATTATTAAAGCTCTTTTACTGTAGCATTATTCTCACTTCTTCTTTGTATTGTTGTGAGGATGTGTTCATGTCCTTTTTTGTATTCTTCTCAAACTGCTCTTTTCTTTACTCTTTTTTTGGCATTTGCATTTTTGGTTTACGGTCTCAGTTATTATTATTCAGTTGATTGTTGTTAAGACTTCAAACCCCTTATAAACTGGTCGGTTCAGATATTTACATTTGAAATGTTTGATCATCGTCTTTCTACTATGTCCCGGATCATGCGGAAGATAATTAAAGAAAGAATTTAAATTTCGTGAGAGATATGTGATATTTATAAAAGTTTTTTTTGAATTTCATCAATTTTTTATATTACACTAATGAAAAACTCGAATAAAATGCTAAACTTGTATTTTCTAACATGCACTTAAAATCTAAACATCACATAAAAAAGAATGAAAAATATTAACTGAAAATTTGAAAAAAAAAAAGTAATAAAATGCAAACATGGTTCATATTTTGTAACATGCATTTAAGTTCTAAACATAACATAAAAAAGAATGAAAAATATTAACTGAAAATTTTGAAACAAAGAAAAAGTCATGGTCTTATAATATAAAATATAGTTATATTACAAATACAAAGAAGAACAAAAACCAAACATAGCTCTTGCATATAATCTAATTTCTATGTCCAAGTTTTCTCCAAAAATAAAATCATACGTTTATAAAATTTTATTTCCACCAACCACATAGTTAAATTCGAAGATGAGATTTATAAGTCGTCCCTAAAAATATTACAAAAACCCTAAACGCAATTGCCTTTGAACCTTGCATATACTTTTGGGTTATAGAGTTTTTGGAACCACAATTTCGACCCCAATCCATCTTAAATACAACAAAGAAAACCTTAACATTCATTGAACACCATAGATTTGTGCTTATATTATGGAGGGTTTAGTCAATTTTACTCGATATTTTGGATTTTTCACCTTATTCAACATTGTTGATTATCTCATTGTTTTGGTAAAACACTTATGTTGAGGTAAGAACCTGCAATACTCTAAAAAGACTAAAAACTCTTCAAAAGTTTAAGACAATCATGCTTGAGTCTTTTTTTCTTTGAACCTAAAACTGAAATAGACCCTTGTGATCTCAATCCTAAGAATATAAATGATGTAGAAACGAAAACATGGTTTATCTGAAAAAAAGAAAAAAAGACAACTATTAAATAGGATTGGAAAGTTATAATGTAGAGACATGATGGAAAGACACAATTTTTTAAATAAAAAGAAGTTATAAATTGAAAAATTATAACATAGCCACGGCATAAAGACACTGTTTTCAATTATAAGAAGTTCTATATTGAACATTCACAATATTACATTTAAACAATATAACATAAATCGTTAGATTGGAAAAATTTCATATACTCTAAAAATTGTCAACAATCTTTAAACCTTGGGTTCCTAATCATATATATTAAAAGAATACATGTTTTGCCACGTGGCGTTATCATAGCCCTCTAGAGAATTGATTAATTAAAAATTTATTAAACTTTATTATTGTGTATAATTATATATGAAAATCTAACTTATTAAACCAAAACCGTATAATTATACAAGGAAATCTTCCTTATTAAACTTTATTAATGTGTTTAAAATCTTACATAATTTATTAAAAACCTAATATATGTAAATCTTACAAAATCTACTATGGGGGGTGTATTGAACCGTGGATTTTAAAAGGTTTTTGGGTTTTCTTTAAATCTCCTGTTATTCAATTAAGGATTTTAAAATATCCTCCCAAATCCAGTGTTATTGAACATGAGATTTATGTAAAGTCACTTAAAATCATTTACAATCCCCTGTTATTCAAACAAAATTTTTTTAAAAATCATATCAAATCCACTGTTATTGAAAATGTTTTAAGTATTGAGATTTTAATGATTGCATGAGATTTTAGAGGATTTTAGGAGACTTTCTTAGTTAAAAATATAAAGATCTAAATTTCATGGTTTTAGGTGGAATTGTTGGGGATTTTAATACTAAATCATAACAACTTCTTTAAAATCACCCAGAACCATCAAAATCATCTAAAATCTTATTAAAACTCAAATCACTCTAAATGCCAAATTCAATACACCCCCTACATGTTTTGCCACGTGTCGTCACCAAAGTCCTCTAGAGACTTAGACTCCCTAATACGCCTTTAATGAATCAGCTTAATTACATACATATGTTATCCTTATTAATCCTTAACCAAATTATTTATTGGCACGTTTGGGACGGCTTGGTTTGATTAAAATAATTTTGGTTTTGCTTGGTTTTGCTCAGTTCAGTTTTGTCTAGGGTTTTTACGTGCTATATATATATATTCCTTTATTAGGATGTATTTGTTATCACACGCAACCTTACTCTAGGATTTCGTCTAGCTACGTTCATTCGCTAGGTTTTTTTCGCGCTGCGTTGCTCCTCTCAGTTTTCTTCTAGCTAGCTTCTTCCTCTAGGGTTTTTTCGCCCTTTTTGAACTATCTAGGGTTTTTCCGTCTTTTCTGAACTATCTAGGGTTTTTCCGTCTACCGGTAAGGTTTGTGATTCACGGCCGCTCTGTTATAGTGCTATATGTTCGTGTTTATCATATGTCGTAAAGAAGAAAGAGATGGAGATGAGAGCTCCCAATTATCTAGATTAGCGAAGATATGGAATCAAAGGAAAAAGCAATTGATTTCTGGTTTGGTATATTAAGCCACTCGTGGATGAATTTTTTGATCCAAAGAAAGAGGTAACCTCTGTTCACTGTGAATGTTTTTGTAGGTACACAAAACCAGCGATCGGAGTTATAAACTCATATGATGAAGCTTGAGAGAAAAGATCACATGATGTTGACTAAAGATGCAATATTTGATGAAGCGATAAAAGATATTGTTGGCATACATCTCGGTTAATGTTGGAAAGTGAAACAAAGAGCTTATTAGGGACAGAGAGCTTATTAATTGTGTTTAGAAGTTTTGATTCAAAGATCTTATGCGGTTTGGATAGTAAGTGGAGTTACTAATCTCCAAGAATGAGAGAGTTTTGTCGTTGACGAAGATCTTGCCGGAAGAAGCATAGATCATGATCTAAAATTCCAAAATTTTTTCAGATTTGAATCTGACACATTCTCCCCATGGAATACAGAAGATTGAGAGGAAAGTTGAGGACATATTAAAACCAATCAATGTTTACTCAACGGACTGGATTTTCGTCGGAGACTATCATCGAAGGGTTAATTAGGTTAAAGGGTTGACTAATTATTTCAGTATATCGACGAATACAATAAATAAAGAAACCCTAACATTTTCAAAACATATATATACCAAGCTTAGTTGGCGCCTCTTTCTCTATTAAAAAATTAGGTGGAGGCGATGACAAAGGTTAGTCCACAAGAAAAATTCGTTTGATTGATTAATATTTGAGTTATAATTATGTTATTTTTGCAGATCATCATTAACCTTTAGGTTGGAGCTGGTCTTTTTAAAAATTCCTTGAACTATTGAGAACTAACAATATTTGGTGTGGAAAAACAGACGGGATTTTCTGATGGTGTAATCAACGTAGTTACTGGTTTTTTAATCAACTGTTGGAGCTGCAACTACCTCTCATATAGACATATAGACAAAGTAACTGTAACTTTTTTCTTATGAGACCTTACTTTTAAGGATCCATATGTTAGTTGTATGCGAAATTGCGATTATGGTCTTTGTGATTAGGTTAGTTCACAGGATCAACATATGTTGGAAGGAATGTAATGCAAGTCGCAACCGCAAGTAATCTAAGAAGGTGTCCCTTTGGTGAAGGTTGGACCGTTGGAGACCCTTTTGATTCCACTTCTCGACAAGGACCTCAGGAAAATTGACTATATGTCCATTGATCTTGATTTCAGTTGATCTAAGATTTAATTAGGTTGCAGGGTTGACTATAATTATTTAGGGGGTTCTTCAAGTGGATAAGAAACAATTTGAGAAGATTCTCTCTTACGTTGAGCACGGCAAAAAAAATGGAGCAGCCTTATTAACAGGCGAGAAATCCATTCGAGACAAGATATTTCATCGAACCAATGATATTTGCAGATGTCACGGTAACTTACACATTTATTGATTTTTTCATCTATATGAGCTTTTTGGTCGGTAATATCAAATAATGGGGTTTTAAATTTGTCGAGTATAGGAAAATATGAAGATATATAAAATGAAATATTTGTACCAGTCATGTCCTTGATGAAATTCAACTAAAGCCATCACCAGTCATCTTAATATTTTTAACATTCCGTATCACAAAAATCTCTAAAATTGTTTTCAAAAAATGGTAGAAGAATCAATCAAATCCGCAAAAAACAGGAAACACGGTTGTTGTGGCAGCAATAATATGCTAAAACATAGATCTGATAAACACAGTTTGAAGATCACACAAAGTTATTCATTATTGTATATCATCATAACACTATTTGTCTCATATTTTTTTTTGTAGTTACGTATGTATATAGTTATTTGTTTATATGTTTATACATTAACCGTGACTTAAGGTGTTTAATATTTAGTGTTGGGATTAATATAAATATATTTTGAAGAATATATATATATATATAAAATTTTTTATGTTATTGAGTTATTCTTAAAGGGAAAGATAAATGTTTGGAGGACGACAAAGAAAAAAAAGGGAATTAGTGGCGGTTCCAACGACGGCATCATGAAGAAGGGTGGTATATTATTTGAAAAATCTCCTAAAGCACAATATTATGTCCTTGAGGTTTTCATCATACTTTCAAATATACACATTGTGTCTTTTTGAGGATGATAGGAAGTATATTGAAAGCGATTAAAGCGGTGAGTCGTTGGAGTTGTGGAGAAAGTCCATACCACTTATTTTCTTTGATGTTGTATTGAGATAGTATTTCTAATCCTTTTAGTGTTTGAGATTTAAATTCTCATATATTGTCACAATACAAGAAAATATTGCAAATTCCAATAGACATATAAAAACCTTATCGAAGATATATGAAAAAGTATTTTAGTTATAGTGTAGACGTGGAGTGTATATTAATGTTTCAAGGTTTATAAGAGATGAGTTATGGTTAGATTACTTAGTGTAGACGTGGAGTGTATATTAATGTATTATGGTTTGGTTAGATTACTTTATATGTATGTTAAATATCGTGTATTGAATATTATTGTATCATCTAGGAGTTCCGACAACATATATTATCTTATAATATCTTACTATATCTATTTATGTCCGCCAGATGCGGGCAAATTCTGTAGTATATATAGATTACATTTTGTTGAAACGATATTGATGATTCACAAAGAGGCTACACTAATAAACAATGTTCTAAAAATGGTCTAAGCAGACGCCTAGGAGTCACGTTATAACAACTTTTGAAAATTTGTTATTTTAAAATATTGTATCGCTAAAAACAATTCTAAATCAATTGATAATCATAACTACAAATTAAGTTAGAATTTAATTAGATCCATTCTAAAATTAATGCAAAAAGAGTTATAGCTTAGTTTAAACAAATATAATTAATTAGAGTTAAAAATAAATGAGTAAGAAAATGATGTAATTTTTTAATGCAAAGAGTTCTGATTTAAAAGACACGTTGAAAATAGTAAGAATGTATGTCGAATAGTTTTTTTAGAAAAATTGATATCCGAAGATTTTAATAAGATTGCTATTATATAGACGTAAATAGAATTAAAATTCATGGACAAAACGATATATTATTTCCTCTAGATATAATCGAAATTAACATAAACTAACTTTTTATATCGTATAGATTAAAAATTGTCGTTAGAATTAATAATTAAAAAATTAAATAGAATTGAAAATGAAAAATTGAGGCAAGTGTGAAGATCAAGTAAATATTTAGAAGAGATTACTAGAGTTATCAGAAAAATGAGACAGAAACAAAGATTTGAGAGTCGATTTGAAAGTCTCTAAACATATAATATTTTACAACATAAAATAAAACAAAACAGATATTCGGAAGAAAAGGGAGATTAGAAATAAGATTGAAAGTAAAACAATCTCTCCTAGTGAAAAAAAAATAATACACTTTAATATATTACAAATATGAACTTTTATGTCGAAAACATTGAAAAAAACCATACATAGGAAGATGATGGTGTTTAGCTTCAAAACATTTAATTGAGCAATAGTAATTACCAGGAATGCCATTGTTCACGACCTTCAAAATTATAGAGAATATGCAATGGAACTTACATTGGTTGCAAAGAGGTCGAGACATACTATTGTTGCGAACCATCATTGATTCTACCCAATTATAACCCAACAACAATACTTTTCTTCCAGGCTCGAGAGCTCGAAAATCTCCGAGCACACAATCGGTATGCAATGTAACCCCACAATCTTTACAAGTATAAAACCATGCTTTGGGATCTGTTTCTTTTTCACATATATCACACCAATATGTACCACTTGCATATTCTTCACCGTAAGATAAAGAGAGAAGATGATCATCGACTCTATGCTTTACCTTATACGGTAGCAAAGCACAATTGAAATCCAAGACGTATCTACAACCTTCTTCGACGCATCTAAGCACATAAGACGCTTCTTTTTTGCAAGCACTACAAACTCCTCGTGGGGATGTGTAAAATAAAGCATGATCAGGATGACTTTGATGGAAAAATGGCTCAGAAACTGAAGCACATCGCACATCTAATCCCAAACCATTAGTCTTGTAAGTGAAACCATTATAACATACTCCACAGGCATCACAATTATACCAATCTTTGTCGGTTTTATCTAGAATATACAATCTATTGCTTACCATATGCCTTTTCCGTGTAGGCATATTAGCGCAACTCTCATGGAGCTTGAAATTACAACCCGAACTCATGCAACTGTAGAAAGCATCATGATAGATAGGATAATTGCATGCCTTGCAACTCCTTTCCTCAATACACATGTCAAACTTGTCGAGTCTTAGGCTATGCTCGTCGTGGATAAAATGTTGTATCGTGTTTTCATCTATCATCCTGAATGGTTCAACATCTTCATCCTCTTCAGGTTCGTCTTTCATCTCTATGCCATCCGACACATCTTCTCTCGTAGCACATTTGGTATGAAAAACATATTCGGAACACTTCTGGCAAGAATAACCCCCACAACTCCAATCCATTTTCTTGCGACAAACTCCACAGACTGAATTCACTACACCAAGAAGGGAAGTTCGAGTAACGCGATGATTGTGACGATTGATGTTTATGACCCATGGAAACCCAGAGCAATCATTGTGGGATGTGAAATCGCATTGAAGACAAACATATGGGCTTCGATCTCCATTCAACCCGCAAGTGGTGCAAGTAAAAGAGATCAGTTTTGGCATAAGGGTGAGGTCATGGGCATGGGTGTCTATATTGTAATGATAGAGTTTTGGTGGATTCAAAACACAATGCATATCTATGCTAAAGTTACAGGTGGAACAATGGTAAAAGACTTCACTATTAGCAAGCTTTCCGCCACACAAACGACATTTTCCATCAGTATAAACGGGTGGTTCACCCGTAAAGAGTTTTAGAGGGTGTAAGGAGTGGGTAGGGTGTTTTACCTCTGCAGCATACTTTCCACAGTTCACATGGAATATCAAATGACATTCATGAAGACATTTGTATGAATAGCCATCACCATCTTTTCGACAAGCAGCGCAGGTGAAGCGGCTCCGCGTCTTCTGTAGCATGAGTTTATGGTCATGGTTATGTGGAACATTAATGACTTCTGGTGGTGGGTACTTGACACATTCCATATGGATTCCAAAACCACAAGGCACCATTGACGCCCTACATTGATAAGTTTTGATACCCTTCAAGATCGTCTCACTACATATAATACAATCACTCAATCTTCCATCATAGTCGCAAAGATTAAGCCATCCATTACAGTCAACTTCGAACGAAGTGCAGCTGCCTCCTGTAATCTTATCCACGTCATGAGAAGGGTAGTAGATTTTCGCAGGGGCTTTGCAGCAATTCTCGTGAAAGAAAAGATCACATTCGGTGCAGTAGTAGCCATCACTTATAGCTTTGAATTTGATTCCACAACAATTACCCATCCTCCCATCTTTCAAAAGTGTCATTGGATGAACGTGAATGAGCAGTTTCACCTCCATAAGGTCCATGACGTCGTAGATTCTATAACGTATGAAGGCAAGAAAAAGAAAAAAGTTTGGATTATTTTTCAAAGCTATGCTTTTCCTTTATAATTTTTGTGGTCTTGATCGAGACTTTGGGAATGAGATCTGAATCTTAAAGAAAAATGATGGTCTTATGGAATCAAATCGTTGAGACAAAACAATAATGATCCACTGAAATTTATCATATATAATATGGTGATTACTAACCATCCACATGATCTACATCGCAAAACTCCTTTTCTTTAATAGAGCTTTAATGGTCAATTACTGATTCCTATATTATTGTTATTAATAAATGGTTTTAGATCTAACTAACTAACAATGTTTTCGATCGTGTTAAAATAATAAAGCACGATTTACATTGCAAAATGTTTTCTGTATTAAGTTTTTTTTTTGGGTGAAATGGCTTTCAATTATTTTTAAAACAGAGTATGAATGTTGAGGTAACCAAATCTGGTTGAAAAAAATTGATGATTAACCACTACAAATATGCCATAAATTTTTGGTCAGGGACAATATTTTCCCAAAATTCTCTAAAATTGTTCGTTCATGTTCTCGTTCCTCTCCTGCTATGGGAATGTTTTGGTTCGCTCTTGTTAAATTCAATTCCCATTAAAACAAAATCACATGAGTTGATTAGTCAAAGATAGTTTTAGACCCATTTGAAAATCTGGTAAATTTACCAGCCAACAGACCATTCACTAGAAGCATTAGGTTTCGAATCAATCTTATGAAAAGAGACTTCAGCCATCGAGTAAGAACTAAGAAGAGACTTAGGGTTCGCACCCAACTCGATCTAATCAACAATATGAAATTACATAAAGAAACGCCAGAATTTTCACAATTGACATTTTCGAGAGAGAAAGTAGCAGGCCATCAGAGCTCTACTGTAGTGCCCTATCCCTAGATTAAGATATTAAAGAATACAAAGGACTCTCCCCAAGAGCTGTGAATCAATAAATATGTTGTAAAGTGTTCAACAAAAAATTGTGTAAGTTTTTTTTTATTCATATCTTTCATTAGATCCATGAATATTTTAACATTAGATCAATTCATATGATCTAAAGTCCCACATCGGAAATTAGACAAATGGTTAAATAGTATATAAAGAATTAGTGTTAATCCACTCATTTCTAATTGTTTCAGTTTCAGGCTTTGGAGTCTCCTTCTCAACATCTTTCGATTTCACAGCTTTCTTCACACCACGCTTTGGTTTCTCTCTTTCTCCTTCGCTATCCTCTCCTTTTTTTCAGATCCCGACGGGGTATGCTAATTTCTTTATTTACTAATATACGATGTGTTTGATGTTTTTAGATCATAATACTAATGCAAATGTAGAGCTAAGAACACTATAAACCTCAAGAAAATCATGATTTTTCTATAAACTATATTTACAATAAAAAGATGCGGAATCATAATGAAATGAATGTCTTTAATGACGTTTTTTTTCATACATTGTGTCAAAGGAAATAGATGAGGAAAACAAAGACCGAGAGCCCAAGTATGTAAATGAATGTCAAAAGAACATGACTGGGTAAAATGGATTGATGAAATACAAGTCGAACTTGATTTACTTAATAAAAGAAATGTATTTGGACCTATTGTACTCACATCCACATATGTGAGACCGGTTGGATACATATGGATTTTCGTTCGAAAACGAATGAGAAAATGATACAAAGTTCACATTGTGGCTTAGGGTATTTTTCTTAAAGACCTGTAATTGATTATGAGGAGACATATTCCCCCATCATGAATACAATCACACTTAGGTTCTTGATGAGTTTAGCGGCACATGAAAACCTAGAGATGCGTCTCATGGATGTCATTACAACATATTTATATGGTATCTTTGAAGATACTTGAAGCATTTGAGTTCAAAACCAAAAGAGTTATGTGCAATAAATTTGCAAAGATCATTATATGGGTTAAAACAATTTGGAAGCATGTGGTATAATCGTCTTAGTGAACATTTAATAAATGAAGGGTATGTAAACAATCTTATATGTCCATGTGTTTTTTTATCAAAAAAACTATATTTGGATTTGTGATTATTTCGGTATATGTTGATAATTTGAACAAATCAGAATTCATGGGGAAATATAGAAGCAGCAAACTATTTAAAAGAAGAATTTGCGTTGAAATATCTTAGAGAAACAAAGTATTCTCTTAGCCTACAAACTGAGCATTCTCAAATGGTATATTTGTACATCAATCTACATATACAAAAAGAGTGTTAAAATGATTCAACATGGATAATATCACTTAATGATGAGAGTAAATCATTTAAATTACATGAGGAAAATGAAGAGATACTTGATCTAGAAGTATCATATCTAAGTGCAAATGGAGCTATTATGTATCACAAAAATTGTACTTTGACCAGATATATAATTTGTTGTTAACCTAATGGAAAAATGAAATTAATTCTTTATGTGAAAACATTGGAATGAGATTAAACATGTCTTTCATCATTTTAAGGAGAGTGTTACATGGAGGAAACATGTGATAAGATATCTTGTGGACCCCATATCCCTCTGCAACATAGTAATGCATAGTAAAATGTGTCAAAACCTTGTTCGTTGAACGAACGTTGCAGCCATCGTTAGCGGGCAAAAAAAAGCTTTATATATGTGTTGCTTGCAAAGGAAAACTATAGAGATGATGAAACGGTAGTTGATGGAAAGAGACATTGCAGCAGTTCATGAGTAGTAATTTTTTCGCTGAAAGTAGGACCAGCTCTTTGCGACAACACCTTTTGCTCCCACCACGGTATCAGTTGTCTCCACCAGCGTCTTCTTTTTTCACACAAAGCAGTCCAAGGCTTCTTTTTATTGTCACTAACGCTGGCCGCAGCGTCCGTTCAACCAAACAGGACTATAAATGAACGAGTTCGATCGTTGGTTTCAAAACTTCTCAAAAGTATACATTATAAAGAAGTAAAGTTCTCCTCTTTCTATATGTCTTAGCTCTACCCGTTTGTTCCAAGGGTATTTAGTTTTCTACATTTCCTCATTAATCATATTTAATGGTAGTAAGTATTATGTTTTTGTTGAGATTTTCACACAAATTAAAAAAAGTTAACTTTTAGTTATAAATTTATACTTTTCTCTCACTAAAATTTTCTTATAACCCTTTATTTCTATAGAAAAAAAAAACACTTTTCCAAAACAAATAGTAATTTTAGAATTCAAAATGTATTAACAACAATTAACAAAAATGAATAGAAATTCTTTATGAAGTTCTTGGACCAAGAGGATGTATTGATATGGGCATCTCAATTGATGCAACTGTTGTAGAGGATCTGCAGCGAACTGTTCGACGACACCGCAATCAGTTTCTGTGTAGCTTAGAGGAGATTTTAGAAGGTTATCTACGAGGGTCAATGATTGATGATGATGATTCTCCTCTTTGGAGATATAAGGGAGATATGTTTAAAACCATTTTCAATTCTAAAGCGACATAGAATTTGATTTGTGCTCATAGTAAAGAGAAAGAATGGACAAAAGGTATTTGGTCTTCCAACTCCACTCCAAAGTTATGGCTTGGCTTGCGATGCACGACAGGTTATCTACTAGAAATCGGATGGTAAAATGGAATGTAGGAGCAAACTCGGCTTCTTTCCTCTGCTCTGAACCTCTGGAGGCGTGGAATCATCTTTTCTTTTCTTGTGAATACTCGACTAAGGTGTGGAAGGAACTAGTTCATGGGATATTAAAGAACTTATATACGTCGGACTGGAGCGAACTTGTGTCACTATTTACTTCCCAAAGTTTGGATAGGGCATCAAGGTTTGCCATCCGATACGTATTTCGACTCTCTCTCCACTCAATATAACGGGAGTGAAACAGAAGAAGCCACGGTGAGAAGCATATAGATGCGAAAATCATGGGTAGGTAGCTAGATAAGGTGGTCCGTAATCGTCTATGGACCATGCATGACACGGGGGATGCAAAGTATAACGACGTGCTTCTTTTTTGGTTTTCCATAAGATCTTAATCATGTAGAAGAGTTTACTTTGATTTATACTCTGTTTTTAAGTTCTAAAAACACATTTTTAGCTCTTAGTTTGTAAAAAGGTTTTTTTGAATAAATTTGACATTTTTTCAAAAAAAAAATGAATAGAAATACTAGAAAATCAATCTTTACTTCACAAAAAAAAAAATGTATAGAGTAGTAATGTAGTACTATCATAATTATAACCGCCTTGATTAGGCTTTGTAAAGAATAATCATTAAACAACCTCTCAGAATTTGTTGTCCCTTTCACTAATGTATCATTTGGGCCTCTCGAAAACGGCACAAAAGCTCTCCCGCGCAGGAATGGCGAATCTTTAGTTCATTATTATTATCCTGAATTAAATTAAACTTTTTATTTGAACGAAATGAGTTCGAGCGTAGCTGAAGCAGACCATGCGGAGAAGGAAGAGTCGCTGAGAATGGCGATCGCTGTTTCTCTGTTACGATCGAAGATCCAGAACCGTCAATTTTCTTCTACTTCCCGTTGTGATGTTCCCCTTGAAACCGATGCGCTTCGCTGGAAGCAGAAGGTGCCTTCTCGATTATATTTGTTTTTTTTGGTTCAAGTGCTTTTTCGTTTTTCTCCGGAACTATCTGATTTCTCTTAGATGAAATCTGCTGCAATTCCGTCTCAGAATTTCTAGGGCTTCATTTCGATTTCTGTTCGTCGTTTAATATCTAGGTCATTTATCTATTGGGGTTCTCCGTTTCTGTTGACGCTTATATGATTGTGCTTTCTCGGTTCCGTGACGGATCTTCTAACATAATGGGGTTTTCGATTTTGAAATTAGGCTAAAGAGAGGAAGAAAGAGATTATTAGACTCCAGGAAGATCTCAAGGATGCTGAAAGTAATTTCTGTCTCTCTAAACTTCGTCAATTCGCTTAATGATTCTCAAAATTAAAAGGCTGCAAGATGTTTCTGGAACTGGCCGGTCATTTTTAACGCATTTTCCATCATTTAGGTGCTGCGCATTGTGATTTATTCCCACAGAGTGCTTCTTGCAAGTGTTATTTCTTCGATAACTTGGGAGAGTTTAGCGGCAGACGGATTGGAGAGGCATCTGAGCCGAGATTTAACGATGTCCTGCGTCGTAGATTTCTCAGATTAGGTCTCTTTCCCATGCTTATATTCACCAGTCTGCTAGTTTGTATCCTTTTTTGTTACCTTTGTGTTTGTGGGCTTAACTTATCAGATTTTATTGTCATTTGATCCCCAGCGAGGAGAAGGGCTAGAAGGAAATCAACTCGACCATCTCAAAGATTGCATCTCTCAGGTTTGTTAAAGATCTTCCTGGGCCTGGTTCACCTTCTATTATCTTGCATTATGAAATACCATACCATAACATAACCTAGATGTGTTATATGGTAGAAGGAAGTAGAAGATAGAGTCTATTTAACCAAGAACCACCAGTTATTTTTCTGGGACTCTCTTCTTATATGAGTTGCAACTTTGACTGCAGAACCGGAATATGAAGAGGAAGCAGAGGACCTAAGGATATCTATAGATTTTCTCCTGGAACTTTCCGAAGCAGATAACAATGTTAGACTTTGTTGCTTAAGCTTTTTCTGGTAATATTTTCTCTTAAATGCTTTGTAACCTTGAACTCGCTTCATACGTTCTACAGGCCTCTAATTTCAGCAACTGGTCACATCAGGCAGTAGATTTCATATTAGGTAATAAAACTCCTGAGTTACAAAAACGAAGTGTTTCACTCCTTAGCTGCAATTCCTTTTATTATAAGGCTGCTTTGCATCTTATGAAACAAACATGTGTACTTGTTCCTCTTCTTGCAATAATGCGCTCTTTTTGGCATATACTCAAGCTTCTCTGAAGAATCTGATATCAATGGGGAGGAACTTAGAATCTCTTGAAGAATCTTTCAGTTCCATGATTACACAGTTGATCACAAGAATGTGCACTCCCTTTAAAAGAAATGGTAACTTTAGCAATTCAGTAATGATTCCAACTGTATGTCTCTTTGTAGCTGTCATTTCTGATAATTGTTTCTGTGTATTAAAAATCTGTTGTAGAGGTGAAACAACTAGAAACAAGTGCTGGGTTTTGTGTTCAACATTTGATCCGTAAACTGGGAAGTGAACCATACATTGGACAGCGTGCAATATTTGCTATATCTCAGAGAATATTCCTTTTGGCAGAAAGTTTACTATTTATGGATCCATTTGATGAATCATTCGCGGAGGTGGATGAGTGCATGTTTATATTGTAAGTACTTTAAATTCTAATGAGACAATGTATTTTTATGATACACCGCTGCTGCTGAGCTTGATTCTATTGTTTTTATGAACCTGCAGGATACAGCTAATCGAATTCCTGATTTGTGACTATTTGTTAGCCTGGGCGGAGGAGGAAACCTTTGAGACCGGTAAATAAAGACTATCTATTTCATTTATGATAGTTGAACATCAAATCAGAGTGGCGCAGCGGAAGCGTGGTGGGCCCATAACCCACAGGTCCCAGGATCGAAACCTGGCTCTGATAAATTATTCTTTTTTTTCATTTTTATAGCTTAATTTCCATATTACAACTAGTTCCTATCTAGGCAGACGCAATTACAATGTTAATATAAATTACAAATGGTGCTGAGATTGGTTGTTTCTTATCTGCAGTTGTGTTCGAAGAGTGGATAACATCAGTAGTCCATGCGAGGAAAGCAGTGGCAGCTTTGGAAGAAAGAAACGGGTTGTATCTTCTTTACATGGACCGAGTCACAGGGGAATTAGCTAAACGAATTGGTCAGGTCACATCTTTCCGGGAGGTGGAGCCAGCCATTTTGGAAAAAATCCTAGCCTGTCCAGAATGATTTGCAAGTTGCAACTACCTTTCCAGGTTAGAATCTACTCCATAAAAACTTTTTTTTGGGAACCCTTTTTACGCATGAGTTCATCAAGGAAGAGCAAGTTGCTTGACTTTGACTTAATAAGGTAACAATAGTTGATTCGGTAATAAATCATTTCGAAAATAGTGAGAACTGTAAAGACTTGGATCGTGGTCGGCCTTGACCTTTGGTTGATGATGATCGCTTCGTGATATTTGGACACCTAGTTTTCCAGCTAGTAAAGTCTTTCATTAATGTCCCGCGATTGGCTCCACATGACGTTTGTGATATTATCTTGTCATCACATTTCTTAATCAACCAACTAAATGTTATTAAATATAGCCAGCCAAAAATAATAATATCTTCAACTTTAGGCGGCTTCTTTATAATCACACCAGAGGAAAAATAATCTCATCTTAGAGCAGAGATGGGTGATATCAAACGCTCATTCGTCTTATCAATCATCTTGCTCCTTTTCTTGTCTGAGTCCTTTCTTTTGTGTTCAGGTCATGGCGATGACGATGCTGGTGTGACGAGGAAGCTTGGAGTTTTCATAAGGAAGAGGGGAAGTTACAGGGCACGTGGCACAGGCGCTGGCTCATCTGCTTCCACGACACTTGTATCAGGCTCTTTCCATGTGACTGCTTGCCTTGCCTCCTCTTTCCTACTCTCTCTTCTTTTCTAGGTTTCTTCTTTGCGTTTGGTCTGCTTTTCTCTTTTACTTTCCCTATAAAAGTTGATGCAAGTAGATAGTATTGGTCTTTGTATTGTCAACAAGAATTCTGTCTATACAAACACATAGAAGTTGAGTTCGTGTGTACAACTGGAATGCTTGAGATTCTGAGCTCTACAGTTTGGTCTTTTCCAAAGTTATGAAACCAAATAAAACGCTAGATCCATTTCTTTATGAACGGATCACTTTTGACACAAAACAGAACATATAACACAAAACAACTTAGCCAAGTCAGAATAACTGGCTGCTTTATTACAGGACAGAGAAGTGTATGACGAAATCAGATCCTCATGGATTGTATGTCAAATCTCTCGTCATAGAGTCTCCAATGTCCATATCTTTCGGTCTGAGCCACATCCCCTGACCTTGGCACATACACATCTGGCTTCTTCACCTCCTTAAGCCACTTCAGTCTCGACACATTACTTGCAATGTCACGGCTTGACAAATGCACACACCCACACAGATCCAAGTACTCTAGCTTCGAACAACCCTCACATATAGAAGCAAGTCCCTTACTTGACAATCTAGAGAATCGAATCTCTAAACGCTCTAAATTGGTCATGTGTTTTCCGATCGCGTCAGCTTCTGTATCGCCGTCTTGAGGACAAGAGTCTAAATACTCTCTAGGAACAGAGCCATTACGTCGAGAAGAAGAATCTGACCAATCCATAAAGTTGCGTTTCAGAGTCTTGAGATTGGAACAGTTCCTACCAATCATCACAAGGGTTTCATGAGATATCTCGTGACAGTAACTGATATCGAGTTCCCTTAGATTCCTGCAACGAAATGCTATCTTCGTCATAGATGCGTCTGTCACGTTACGACTGCTTCTGATAGCGAGAACCTGAAGATTTGGGCATCTATGGATATATGTTTGAAATCAGAAAGACGCAACTCACAAAAGTCAAATCAACGAATACAAAATTCACAAAAGAATACCTATCGGCGGCGTAAGAGAGCGCGTGGTCACTGCAATGGCGGACGCGGATTTCGGTGAGACCTCCGTCGCTCCAATCAACGACTGATCGGAGCATCGAGTCTACCTTCCGTTCGAAATCAGGGGACCACAAGCGAGTCGAATCGGGATATGACTCGAACCATGGCTCTAGATCGAAGATAGACCAGAGATATGGATCCCTGCAAGCGGTAAGCCACGATTTTCGGACGAACATCGGTCCATTCCATCGCTCTTCAATCGTCAACCTCGAAATGATGTTGATGAGTATCTCTGGAGCCAATCCGCCCCAATCAGACCTATCTTCGTCCATCAATTCTTGTTTTGTCTCTAGACTCAAAGATCGGTTGTGTTACTTATGATCTTAAAAGTACTCGAAACGTGTCAATCCCGACACGTGCCAACACATCTAACCGTTGATCTTGTTCCTGGACTTTTGGATTATTACTTCCATAGATTTTGTTAACTCGTTTAAGAACGACACATGGCAAATATACACATGTCTCTTGTATAAAATGCCATCTCAAGAATAGAGAGAAAGGGGATAAGGTTTCAAAGTTTGAAACTATTGGATAATGTTTACGGGGAATATATAAGCAAATAAAGCCAAGAGCTGAATTGACGTGAAGCTAAAGCTATGTTACAAGATACTCGAGGAAAGAAAGAAAAAAGGGTCTTCGTTTCAGACTCTGAGAGCTGCAACAGGATCTTGCCATGAAATTTTCCTCTTATGTGAACTATTTCCGCCATTTCTGCAAGACGATAGCTTCATATCTTTCTGCTCAATGCTGCTGCTATTCATTCTTTTACATGAACTACTTTCTTCCACTCTCATTCTCTCATGATCATTGTTCACTGCTTCTGTTTCTTCCTCTTCTTCTCCCTATAAATCAATTTTAAAAGTCAAAATCCTTTTTCAATTGTAAGGACATTTGTTAAAAATTGTAAGAATTGTGCTTACAGATATCTGGTTAAGATCAAACAATGGAACTTTTCTTGTAAGACTGGTTTTGGTTTCGTCTTGAACTCTTTCCGAGTGGTTTAAATCAGGAAGCGTGGCATGTTTAGTTTCCATAGCATCATCACTTCTCTTATTAAGAGACTCTTCCATATGGTTCTTACCACCATTTGATCTTTCTCTGACTTTTTTTATATCTTTTGGCTGCATAATAGGCGGCTGGTCTTGTTTGAAATGTCTGTATCTCCGCCGCAGAAATCTGTGAACCAAATAAACCCTTGAGAATGACATTAAGGTCTTAAATGATACATATTATCAAGAAATTGTTAAGGATCTATACCGGACTTCGGCCGTTAGTGTTGCTTTCCTTTCTCGCATTATCTGTAGCTTTTTTCTCACAACTTCAGTTTCCTTAGTCACACAACAAACATCAATACAGGTTAGTGGAAGCTTAACACAGAACCAAATGATCTTATAGATCAGAGAAACTGAAACCTAAAACAGAGAAATCCTCATCCTAAAATGATGCTTAAGAAATATTCTTTAGATCAGTTGTTTAATTTACACATGAAAAAGAGGCTTTATGTTTGGTAAGTAATTAAACTCAAAGTTTCTTTTTTTCTCTTTAACAGAAAAAGTTTATCCCTTTTCCGGATTTTCCGGGTTAAACTAATGATCGTTAAGCTGGGAGAACAGATCAGGGTGAAAAAAAGCAAATCTTGAGCGAATCTATTGGAGGAAATTACAGTTCTCAGATCCAGAGATAACTAGACAAAACCAAGAAACTGAAAACTTGATCTAAACTTAGGAAAAGAGATTTCGTACCATATGTAATTCTTGATAGTCTTGCATAAGGCTATGATGTCTAAGCATGACCTTCGGATCTTCAAAAGGATTAGGGTTCGAGGGAGTGAAATCGCCGTGAGTTCGATTCATTTCGATGAACAGAGGATGTGTAATTACAGAATCACAGAGAGATGGAGGGGAAAAGAAGAAGAGAGAGATGTGAGAGAGAGAGATAGGGAAGGTTCTGGGTTTCGTGTTGTATTCTAATATCAATCTGAGGAGAAGTCAGAGAAGGACAAAGAAGCAGAAAAGAAGGACACATCATGTTGTTGTGGTGAGAAGGAAAAAAAAAGAAAATAGAAAAAAGAAAGGCTAAATTTGCTTTTTTGGATGTGAGTGTTTTGGGTTTAGACAGGAGTGATGAAGATGGAAGCAGACTTGTGCAGGGAAAGGGGTAAGTGTGGGAAATGACTTCTCTGCACTAAATTGTGGTGTTGGGTCAAGATTAAAGCAACTTTCTTTTTTGTTTAATACTTTAATGGGTTTGGTTGGTTGGAGAATTCTTCAAGAAACCTCTCTTTCTCTCTCTCTTGTTTCTTGTGTTCCATTGTCGCCTGTAAATATTATTCCAAGTTTTTATATATATCGCTATTCAAAACTGGGTCCATTGAAAAGAGACCGATGAGAATGGAGTTTGAATTTATAAATTTTTTCAGACTTTAAAATATTACTCGAGAAAAAGTCAGATGTTGCAAGAGAAAATAACGATAAAAGATTCGCCTTTAAACCTGCTAAATATTGAGTAGTACTACTAAAACTCTGCCTTGATTTCTGGAAACCGGTGCTGTGTCTTAGGGTTTTATTTTGTAAGTATTTTTGAAAATTTATTACTTCAATTGTAGAAATCCATATTAAAGTCCCATCTCCTACTCACATGCATTCCATTTACACTCTGGTTTAAAATATCAACAAAAACATTTTTTCAAAAAAAAAAATATTACAAAAAACAAAAAACAAAAAACATTTTTTTTTTAATATCATAAAGACAATAACTTTTTGCACTTACATCGATGAATGATTCTAGTGTGTTTAATGCATCGATGGCCCATCATCATCTGTTGGAGGGCAAACGCAATAGTGAATAGGTTGTTGGTTTGGTCACAATTAACACACAGCTCTGTTTCTGTGTAACGCTTAGCTTTTTTTTCATTTCACGAGATTCATTTTTTTCATTTTGATGATCACGTTTTGGTTCATGGAAGGAATTTGTTCGGATCCAAGAAGCTACAGATCTCTCTTCTCCTATTTATTATGGCCAATTCGCAACATATGATCGATATAACTACTCATAATGTCTTCACTTATGGTGTGTTGTTTGCTTTTGTTATTTGGTTTGTTGTGTGAATGTAGGGAGATTCTAGTGGGAGGCAAGTCTAACACATGGAAAGTTCCAGAATCAACAAAGGAAACACTAAACCATTGGTCAGAGAGAACAAGATTCAAAATTGGAGATTCTCTTTGTAAGTAGTGAATTTCACTTTGGTACGTGGCTCTGTTCTGTTTCTTATATATGGTTTTTTATGTTTGTTTGTGTCTTTCAACAGTGTGGAAATACAATGCGGAGAATGATTCAGTGTTGCAAGTGAGGGAAAAAGATTACGAGACATGCGACAGATCAGAGCCTATAAGAGGATACAAAGATGGTCATACGAAGATAAAGCTAAAGAGGTCAGGTCCTTTTTACTTCATAAGTGGTGAAGAAGGACATTGCCAGAGAGGAGAGAAGCTTCTTGTCGTCGTCTTGTCTCCAAATCACAACAGAAGCTATGCGGCTGCTCCTGAAAACGTTCAGATCACAAACAAAGGAAGTGAGCCTAGCCTGAGCGGAGCAGGGAGTGTGGTTGCAACAGCAAGCTTGTTTCTTCTTCCATTAGGCCTTTTGGTTTAGTCTTTGTACTTTGCAATGTAATCAGTTGATCTTTTGTAACTTGGGTGCCGGTTAGGTTTTGGTTCGTATTTACCGGTTTCTTTGTTTCCGATTTATGCAATATTGTATCTGAGTCATGTTTCTGTTTAAGTTTTAATTGTTTGTTTCCTAAGTCTTTTTAAGCGGGGCAGAGAATATGCCCTACAAGAACTACATGATTTGATATAATTGTTAGAATCATTATTGTGAGACTTATGAACATATGAAGGTCTAAAATTCTTGTCACCCTCGTTATCATAAAAAAAGAATCGATAACCCTAATGTAATATTGGATAATGTGATGCTTCATAACAAGAAGTGAATTTTCCAATATTCTCTACTAGAACGTTCTAGCAAGGTGAATTTTCCTATTGTTTCACCGGTCACATGCGGTTTGTAAATTGCTATTCATTACCATTCCTTAGGCTTAGGCTTGTTATTCTTTGAAGTTAGTTACAATAGACTTAATGCTTTTATAGTGCGATATCGGCCTCTTGAAATCATACGATTGTAAATTGTAAATCAAACAATTGTAATTGTAATTCCTCAAGCAAGAAAACTAGAAAAGATTTATTTAGCTGCGTGAATTGTTACGGGCCAGCCGATAAAGCCCATATATTTTCACACTTGTGCTTGGCTACGATTTTCCTTAGCTATTGTCTGCTCCTTATCCTTCGGCTTCCAATGCTCTGAAGCAGCAACTGCCGACGATGTCGATAGCATCCTCCGCCATTTCCTGTAAGTTACTTCTTGTTCTTCTACTTCTTTGTTCCTTGAACCTTCCGTAACCCTAAATTTTTCTCTTTGTTATCTTGAAATTGATTTTTGTTTCTGCTGTTTTACCCAGGGGGAGATGCCGGTACACTTCCGGGTCGTTCAACTAAGAGTGTCCCTTTCGCTATTCAAAGCGTACTTAGGAGAAATTCTCTGAATCCCAACTCGTTTTCTGGTCTCGGATTCTCCCGTTCTCTTAAGGTCAGTTTTCTTCAGTGATCAGTATCATCCTATTCGTCTCGCTCTTCGTCCTTTGACATTTTTTAGATTCATCTATTGTTTCTATCTAGTTTTTGATTCCTGGAAGCAGCAGACCATACTAGCTTTATGTATAAAATCTTCGTGTAACAGTCGGCCTCGTAATTCTATGTTCGATTATGTTGGTATTTTTCTGCTGTTGATGAAATCTTTGTTATCCTGTTCACGAATCTGAAGTTGTGTGAAAAATCCATTTTACTTACTGTACAGTGTGGATATTGTTGTGCAGGGAAGTAGTATTGAGTTCAGACTTCAATTAAATTGCACACTTCTGCGTGGTAAAGAGCGTCAATCCCTTCCAGTAGTTGTAAGAAGTGATATTCCTCAGAATGCAGACTTACCTAAGACTTACACAAGGAGGGAGAAGAAACCCTTTCCTGTGCCCATTGTGGACTTGAGACGAGCCGCGAGGGAGAGAGTCAAGAACAACAAAGATAAACCTAAGAGACCTCTCCCTCCTCCAAAAAACGGTATGGTTGTGAAGAGCCTTGTGCCTCTTGCGTATAAAGTATACAATGCAAGAATCAGATTGATCAACAATCTCAACCGTCTCATGAAAGTAGTACGTGTTAATGCTTGTGGGTAAATTATCTTCCTCTTCTTGTTTCATTTCCGGTCAGTTTGGGTTTGGGATTAGCCATAGACTTTTTGATCTTGCACGGTTGGTCTTGTAGGTGGTGCAATGAGATCCACGTAGGACCTTACGGGCATCCATTTAAGTCGTGTAAAGGTCCGAACGCCTCCCAAAGGAAAGGTCTTCATGAATGGACAAACTCGGTCATTGAAGACGTTATTGTTCCTCTTGAAGCCTATCATCTCTATGACCGCCTTGGCAAGCGCATCCGTCATGATGAGAGATTCTCAGTCCCCCGAGTCCCTGCTGTAGTTGAGCTCTGCATTCAAGGCGGCGTTGAAATCCCTGAATTTCCAACAAAAAGGAGAAGAAAACCAATAATCCGTATTGGCAAAAGCGAGTTTGTTGATGCAGATGAAACTGAATTGCCTGACCTAGAGCCACATACTCCTCCGGTGCCATTGTTAACTGAGTTACCTCTCTCAGAGATCACTGCCCCTTCTAACGAAGAAGAAACAGTCTCCTTAGCCCAAGAAACATTACAGGCATGGGAAGAAATGAGAGCAGGAGCTAAAAAGCTGATGAGGATGTACAGAGTTAGAGTCTGCGGGTACTGTCCCGAGGTTCACGTAGGTCCAACAGGACACAAGTCTCAGAACTGTGGTGCCTTCAAGCACCAACAGAGGAATGGTCAGCATGGTTGGCAATCTGCAGTGCTTGACGACTTGATACCACCAAGATACGTTTGGCATGTTCCTGATGTTAACGGCCCGCCAATGCAGCGGGAGCTGCGAAGCTTCTACGGGCAAGCACCTGCCGTTGTGGAGATATGCGCTCAGGCTGGTGCAGTTGTACCTGAGCATTATAGAGCTACTATGAGACTGGAGGTTGGAATTCCTTCGAGTGTTAAAGAAGCTGAGATGGTCGTTTGATTTAGAAGAGCTTGTATACTTCTGCTTGTACAAAATCCTCTTCATTCCACCTTGTAGGCCTGTACTGTATAAATATCACAGGTTTTGCCTTGGACCTTTTGACTTTTGAGGCTTCAAGTGTGAATCCACTTTTTTAGCTATCATCAAGGGCAAAAACGTAATTTGTCTTGTTTTCGTCTTCTTTTCTTTTGTTCCTTTTGGGTAAAGGCGTAAAGGCGATACCACTTGTCTGCTCTTTCTCGCTTGATACCCACTTTCGTCTCTCCTTCTTTGTAATTTCTCCTCTTATTACAACGTTATCCCCATCATCGGGACCCTTGAAATCGTACCAGCCATGGATTAGCCCAAAGCTTTTTTGCTTTAAGTAAGTCTCTGTCTTTTCTCCTCTTTAAGCAAGTCCACTTAGTTCTGTTTATGTCTCTTTTATATCTTCCTCGTTTTTTTCCTAAGATTTTTCAAGATTGTTTACTCGTATTTGAGCTCTATCTCTGAATATGTCTCTCTATCTTTGTATCGATGTCCATCATTAATCATTATTTTTTTTTTCCTTTTTTACCAGTTGACGTCACTTCGCTTGTGGATCATTTACTGGTGGCAGTAATTGTACCTTCAACCAGCAGAATTTGACATGTTAATCACAAATTCTAGAAAAAAAAAAAGAGGTTTAATTTAATTTATAAATTAATTTGGTTTGTGTCTCTTCTACTTGGTCTTTCAAAAGGTGAATAATCTTGTCTTGTTTTGGATGATGCAGCTTGCTAAATAAGAACAGTCTGTTAAGCTGTGTTCTTTCTTCATCAATTCGAGCATGGGTTTAGTCGCTCAAGGCTCTTGATATCTGGTTCCTTTATTAGCAATCATGGCAGGCAAACGAGACAACTTTGTGAGGTTAGTGCATCCTTCTTTTAAATAGAGAGATCTGACTTTGAACATTTCCTTCACAACTATTATCCCGAACACCAAGGTCTTGTAAGCCCTTGCAGTTTGTCTTTTGGCAATGCGTATTCCTGATTTGTTTCCTGTATGTTTGTTCTGAACTATAGCATGGTTCCTATTGCTTGTTGGTGCACAATAAATTAATAATGTGAAACTTCTGTTGGTCATACTTAGGGTGGACGATCTGGACTCTAGGTTACCATCATCGTCATCTGTAGCCCGCCAACAGAACTATGCCTTGAATATTAGTGGACCACTTGGTCCTATTCATGGAATCAATAACACTTCTGGATCCTTCAAAAAAGGCTTTCAAAAGGGTTCCAAAGGGATTAAATCGATAGGTCGTTCACTTGGCTTCGGTGTTTATCGAGCAGTGTTCCCAGAAGACCTTAAAGACTCCAAAAAGAAGATATTCGATCCTCAGGATAAAACCCTTTTGTTTTGCAATAAATTATTCGTCGTGTCATGTATCTTTTCAGTGTTTGTGGACCCTTTTTTCTTCTATCTTCCTGTGATCAATGCTGACTCCAAGTGCTTGGGTATTGACCGAAAACTGGCTATAACAGCAACTACATTGCGGACTATCATCGATGTGTTTTATCTCACTCACATGGCTCTCCAGCTCAGGACTGCTTATATTGCACCTTCATCACGAGTCTTTGGGCGAGGTGAACTCGTGATAGATCCTGCACAGATAGCAAAGAGATATTTGCTACGGTGGTTTATCATTGATTTTCTCTCTATACTTCCTGTCCCTCAGGTTGGTTATATAAAGTTTAAATCATTTCAGTAATTTTTGTCTTGCAGAACATCATTGCTTTCTCGTTCATAAGCTCTATGCATGATGATTTGTTGAAAGGATGCATTTAGTTGGTTCACTTTGTGTATTAGATTTACATTGGTTCACTTTGTGTATGTGCAGATTGTAGTTTGGAGGTTCTTGCGAAGCTCAAACGGGTCCGATGTATTGGCTACAAAGCAGGCCTTGCTTTTCATTGTTTTGGCTCAGTATATACCGCGATTTCTACGTATCTTACCCTTGACATCAGAATTGAAAAGAACAGCAGGTGTCTTTGCGGAAACTGCTTGGGCTGGTGCCGCCTATTATCTGCTATTATATATGCTTGCAAGTCATGTAAGTGCATAGCCTTATTAGTTTTTCTTGTGTACTGGTCGATAATAATGGTGATTGGTAAGTGTTAAGTTGATTGAGTCACTGTTTTTTAATGTTGTAGATAGTGGGAGCGTTTTGGTACCTTTTAGCCTTAGAACGTAACGATGCTTGCTGGCAGGAGGCCTGTACAGATGCAGTGAATTGCAGCACAGAGTTCTTATACTGTGGCAATCAAAACATGGACGGTTATGGTGTTTGGAACAAGACCAAAGAATCTGTTCTTCAGTCCAAATGTCGAGCTGACCTCGATGATAAAAATCCTCCATTTGACTTTGGGATTTATACACAGGCTTTGTCGTCTGGCATTGTCTCGTCTCAGAATTTCATCGTGAAGTATTGTTATTGTTTGTGGTGGGGCCTTCAGAACTTGAGGTAACCTTTGTTAACTCCTTATGTGCTATCACAAATCAGTCATAGTGAAGAATTAGAGTATTGCTTTGGTCTTGCCAGTTCTGCGTCTATGAGTTTCAGATATCCCTTGCTAAATAAATACTTAACTCATTCTTGTATTGAAATTTTACTTTTCATTGTTTGCCCAACAGTACACTTGGACAAGGACTTCAAACCAGTACATACCCATTGGAAATCATATTTTCCATAGCTCTCGCCATTTCTGGGTTGATTCTCTTTGCTCTTCTCATTGGGAACATGCAGGTGAGTTTAGCTACCACCATGATCAATACAATTTTCCTGATAGCTCTTTTAGTGAAAGCTTAAATTCTTAATTTTTGTTTCCGTTGGTGTATTTGCAATCTTGGGACAGACATATCTCCAATCTCTTACCATCCGGCTAGAAGAAATGAGAGTGAAGAGACGTGATTCAGAACAATGGATGCATCACAGGATGTTACCACAAGATCTTAGGCAGCGTGTGAGACGCTATGACCAGTATAAATGGTTGGAGACACGTGGTGTAGATGAAGAAGTTCTCGTTCAGAATCTCCCCAAGGATCTCCGGAGAGACATCAAACGGCATCTCTGTCTTGCTTTAGTGCGCAGGGTAAGATCTCTCCACTATTACTCAAACTTCTTAACTTGGTTCATGATACTGTTTGGTACTGGACATGCCCAGTATTAATGGTACTTTTTCACCGTAATATATAGGTTCCATTGTTTGAGAGCATGGACGACAAGCTGCTGGATGCGATCTGTATGCGGCTGAAACCATGCTTGTTCACAGAGAACACCTACTTAGTCCGGGAAGGAGACCCTGTAGACGAGATGCTATTCATAATACGTGGACGCCTCGAGAGTGTGACAACGGATGGAGGCAGGAGCGGTTTCTTCAACCGGAGTCTGCTGAAAGAAGGAGAATTCTGTGGGGAGGAGCTTCTGACATGGGCGTTGGATCCAAAATCAAGTGTGAATCTCCCGTCTTCCACAAGAACCGTGAAAGCTTTGAAAGAAGTAGAGGCGTTTGCGTTGACCTCAGAGGAGCTGAAGTTTGTAGCAAGCCAGTTCAGGCGACTACATAGCAGGCAAGTGCAACACACATTCAGGTTTTACTCTCACCAATGGAGGACTTGGGCTGCTTGCTTTATCCAAGCTGCTTGGCGCCGATACTGCAAGAGGAAGAAGATGGAAGAAGAGACTGAGGCTGAGGCTGCGGCTGTGTCCAGCTCAACAACCGCTGGACCTTCATACAGCATTGGGGCTGCGTTTCTTGCGACTAAATTTGCGGCTAATGCGATGCGTACCATTCACAGGAACCGGAACACAAAGATTAGGGATTTGGTCAAGCTGCAGAAGCCTCCTGAGCCTGATTTCACTGCGGAAGATGCTGATTGACTGAATTTGAGCCGCTTTGTAGACCTGTTTGTCTATAATTGTAGGTAACAATTATCTCATGACAAATATTGCATGGCTTTTGAGCTGCTTGTACTGTCTGTAAACTGTAAAGTGTTGTTGTGTGGGAAATAGAACTAGAAACAAAGCGGGCATAGCTGTTGGATGGAATAAATGGAACAGGCTAGGATCTTACTTCGGTTAAACAATTGAAAAAAAACGTGGCCGAGGAAAAAAGTGAGATCATTCCAAACATTTAGAGCACACTTTACAATATTATCAGCTGACGTGTTAAGATCTCGAGGAATGTGCTGAAAGATGAAATCCTTTGAAGCAGCTAGCTTAGTAGATCATGAAGATAGATCACCAAAGGGCGCGTGGAACACACACCCAAACTGTTGCTTCTGAATTTCATCTAAGAAAAGTGAGTGAGTTGTTGTATAACGACGACGAGAGGTGCTCTACAACATAGCAACATATAATAACCTCATTTTGGAATGACTCTTTGGAGTAATATGGGTTGTTTGTATGATATTTTTGGACCTCGAGGCATTATTGATTTTGGGGTTGGGAAACAAGTTTCGGTGGGGGAAGCACTAGAAAGGCAGCGAAGGCGGAAACATAGAAAACACTTGTTGGAAAAGTTTAGAAGACGAGGTTCAAAAATCGAGGGGCTAATCGTGGAGGATCGATCAGTATGTATAAAGCGGTATCTGTGGCAAACGAAGTGGTGGAGTACATAAATTGATAAGAAAAGGAATTTTGTTCATGTTTTTGATTTTTGAAATTGTGAAATTTAGTTTAGGCTACTTGGATTGAACCGAATTAACAGTTCCGATAATGAACCGAAAAGTTTTTCTTATATTTGTAAAACTTCAAATATTAGTTTCTAATGATTATTATTGACTTTTGAAAGTTTCAGATAAGAAGAGAAAATGAAAAAAATAATAGTTTTTTTCTATAGGTTAGAACAAATTCAAAAGAAGCAGAACGAGAAAAAGTCATTAACAAGAAAAGGTGTATTAACCAGAAAATGTCATAAAAAAATATGACATGAAGAAGATTGTCCAGTTCGTGTTGATCCGGTCCTCCAAAACATTATTAACAAGAAAAGGTCAAAAATATGAAGAGAAAGAACTATAGAAATATTTTAACAAAAAAAAAAAAAACTATAAATATAGATAAAAAACGGTCGTAACAAAATGAAAATTTTGTAAAGCTCTCTAACTAGAGATGGACTCGGGAATCAGCCCTAATTGGAACGAGTTGACTCAGGAATGTCTCCTCGACATCATGTCGCGGCTAAGCCTGCCACCTATGTTTGTCTGCAAAACGTGGATGTATGCATGCCAAGACCCCTCACTTAACTCAATCTTGGATCTCGAAACTCGGTTTCTATCATTCTTGGAATTGGTCCTCTGGTGGAGACCAAATTATGAGGAAAAGGTCGACTTGGTCATCCGATCTGTTGTCGATTGGAGCCAGGGAGGTCTTAAGGAGATTCATGCCATGCACTGTAAGGATCGATCAATCTCCTACGTCGCTGAAAGGTACATTAGCTCGTTTTTGCATGATTCCATGAAGGTTAGGTTAATTGCCGAATTTTGAAGGACTTTGGAAAATGAATTAAATATCTAGGCTTGGTGAATGGAACAAGGTAAAATATGTTATTATATGATTTATATGATCTAATGCAAATAGATAAATCTTAGGTACTATATGGGTGATTATTTGAAATCAAGTAATTAAATCTATGTTTGGTTGATATTTTAAAGTACACATATATATCAATAAAATTTGAAATTTGTTGGGAATCTTTAGCGAAATTAACATTAGATGATCTTTGTTCTTAATCCATATATATAACTATGGTGGGGTTTCATTTTCAGGTGTCCTAATCTAGAGGTTCTTTGTCTTAAGAGCTGTCCCAACTTTACAGATGCATCAATGGCGAAGATAGCCTTAAACTGTCCAAAGCTTAGGGAACTTGGTATAAACTTCTCTTATCGTATAACTCACGAGTCTCTAACAATGATAGGCATAAATTGCCCAAATATAGAGATCCTAAAACGGAATCTATATTCTTGAAGAGGTTATCCCCGGTTTACCCCATATATCCAGAAAACGGGAACATGGAGGCTGAAATAATTGGGAGACTCATGCAGTCATGCCTCAGCTAAAGCATTTGGAGCTTCAATGCTCCACATTGAAAAAAGGCTATCTTTACTTTCTTTGCGAAAGATGTATAAACTTAGAGTACCTCGATGTGTATGGGTGTGAGTCTTTGTTAGTATGTGACATAACTGCGAGTACATCAAGCTTAAAAAACACAGAGATTAGGATGCGGCCCGATATCGTGAATAACATATGGTGACCAATTCAATGCAAAAAATTTATGTATCATCACTGATCCGTACTATATTTCTTATCCATCTTTAGAATTCTTACAAAGTGTGGAACTTTTCTTAGGTCTGAATAGGAGTTTGATTAATTACGATTCGAGGGTGAAGTGTTGTAGTTTGGAAATGATGCGAGTATTTAAATTTAAGAATGGCATGGAACTTGGAACCAATATTAGATTAGTGCTGGTATTAGAAAATATGAATTGATTAGGCTTTGAATTTTGATGCAACTGTACTTCTAGTTTTGAATTTGCTATTAGCAATTTTAGTTAGTTAGACTTTGAATTTAGATGCAATTGTATTTAGAGTTTTGAATTTTCTATTAGCAATTTTTAGTTGATTATGCTTTGAATTTAGATCCAACTAGATGATAAGTCTACAACTTGTGTGGATAGATGCTCTGTGATTTTTGTGATTTTAGATGTTTAAAAAATAAAAGAATATTTGAAAACAAAATTGAAATACGAAAGAAAGAAATAAACTAAGAATACGATAAGTTAACAAAAAAGATAATCATAAAAATATAATATTTTGTCATGTTGATTAGTGAACTAATCATTTAAAAAAGAAACAAAACTTAACCAACAGAAATTAGACAATTAACATCCAATTAAACAATATTCTTCTTAGAACGTATTCTTCATGTTTGATATTTCATTGATTATAGTATCCATCAAAATTTGTCAACAGCCATATGAGATCTATGCCACCCTTTCACCTTTTGAATATATATTTTTTTCTTATAATAAGTATAGGCTAACAAATCAATAATTAACATGTGATGGTAATTACGATGAATTCATTAAAAATAAATAAGTCAAATGTTATGTATATTAATGAACGCTTTAAGATTCTAAGCAACTCCAGGGTATAAATTTGAGGACTGTATGAAATAATAATTAGAGTTTTAAACTTTCGACTGTTTTTTTTTTTTGATAAAATTTAAATTAATTGCCCATGAAGGGAAAGCTGTACAAACAAAATCATTTATATCAAATTTCCAACTTTGAACCAAAAAAATTAAAAAAGAACAAAGAGGAAAAATCAGAGGAATCCGCCATTGCAATCACACCCAAGAATAGGGGAGAAAACCACAAACCTTTTAAGGTCCCAGCCAAGAATCAGAAGATAGCAGCCACAAAATGGAAGAACACCAGACAATGAAACAACATGCCTACTAGCTCTTCCTCGATCCAGCTTAATAAAGCTCC
This sequence comes from Euclidium syriacum, assembly GCA_900116095.1. Classification (NCBI taxonomy): domain Eukaryota; kingdom Viridiplantae; phylum Streptophyta; class Magnoliopsida; order Brassicales; family Brassicaceae; genus Euclidium; species Euclidium syriacum. Next base: position 8,699,071 of record FPAK01000006.1, read on the forward strand.
GTACATTTCGTAAAGCCAATAATCATGCCCCAGATGCTGCGATTCAAGACAAGGCTCAGAACAGGTAATTCAGTTCAACGGACCCATGAGCTCCGAACCAGGTCGCGGGGACACTGCCCTAACTGGTTTTTCGGGTCAACGGGCCATGAGATCCGGAAAATACCCGAGCCAAGGCTCACCTTATCACCGCTGCACAATCCTGAAAGAATATTCTGGGTACAATTAAACAAAAGGAACTCGATCATCTTTTCAGATTCTATCGAGAACCTCCGATGCATGCACCACCGCGGTCGATCGAAACTTGACGGCGAAAAGGAGACGGTATAGCCGCAGCCAATCCCGGTCGGAGCCTCCACCGCCTTCGAGATCCAATCCATCGATCTAGAACTTAGGCGATCTGAAACAGAGCACCGATCTACAAATTCACTGACAAGGAGACACCGGGGAAGGGAGATCAAAGCTCGCTCAAAACTAGCAAATAAGGCGGCATAGCCGCATTCAAACACCCGCCGGTTCCAGATCCGGAGAGACGACACAGGAGGTAAATTTGTTGTGCGGATCCAGCCACATCAACAAAAGACACCAAAGAAAGAAATCTTCAAGAAACTCTTTGAAAATTAATGATGAAACCTAGGCCTAGGGTTTATGGCTCGGAAGAGTATGAAAGGCTCTCAATGAAGGTTGCTTTCAACCAGCTCTTCGCGAATTTGGTGTTGTTCTTCATTGCCAATTCAAAGAAATATCTTGAAGATAGAAAGAATCACCAAATGCTTGTTATTTGCAGGGTTTTTTGGATTGGGGTTATATTGTTTCTCGTGCATATGTTTTTTAAGAATATTTTAGAAGCATTCTTAGCCACCGTCTCGCCAGCCTCTCTGCCACCATCATCGCATGGAGAAGACTCTGTATCAGCCATGGGAGAAGAAGAAGCGGTCTAAGTTTTTAAGACGTCTCAACGAAATTCATGCTATGCATTATACAGATTGGTTGATATCGTATGTGATTACCTCCAGAGAAAGACACAAGGTAACCCTAATCCACTTCCCAGTAAACAAAAAATTGAAACGGAATGCCTTCTAAGAGAGATTCTACCTAAACAAGAAATAGCACCAGAGTATATAGGATGTCGTCTTTGCAAAGCGCCAAGTCAGGTCGTATATTTTTCACTCCTAGTGGCTCCACCCATTCCTACGTAGATGCAAAAGACCCTAGTCGCATAACCCTGCCTAGACTTAGAGTGTACAAACAAGAACCCTTTAAGCTTTTTTAATCGAAAGAAGATAACCTCTTTCACGCCATAGGGAGCCCTAAGTCCCTAAATCTTGAACAACACCGGGGATCGACGAGGCGTAGGAACAAAACCAGCCGGAGATAGACCAGAATTTGAGTTAACTGTTGTGAATGGTAATGGTTGTTGTGGTCGCCCTAGAGAAGACAACGTTTTTGTCTTGTAATTTATAACGAGTATGCTTTTACGCATTAAAGTTAATGAAAGTTATTTGTTACCAAAAAAATGGTAATAGTTGTAGGTGGAATCAATGTATGGTTAGGTTTAGGCATGGTAATAAAATCCGAACTTAAACAAATTTTTGGTTTTTGATATTTGGTCTAATAGGTTTGAAATTAGTTTTGGTTATTGATTTGGTTTAGTTTAATTCAGCCGATTTTTAACAATATTCTCTAACCTAACTATATTGACTAATTAAAATTATGAATTTCGAACTGAACCGTCCCGAATCAACTAAACCTATCTGAATTAACCCAATTTTAACAGAATTTACCAGAAACCAAAAATTCTATTGCGGTAATATACTAACTAACCGAACTAACAAATAATGAACCCAATTGAACCAAAAAATTGGTTAATCAAACCGAAAACGGAACTACCCAAAAACTAAACCGAAACCGGAATTACCAGGTGATTGGGCTTCTTTTTATGTAGGCTACATGCTTGCTCCGCCAAGTAAAGGCAAGCAAAGTTGCGATTCGGTGACAAATTCGATCGGACGCGAGAGGAGAAGGAAGATGGTTGGCGCGAATCTGAAAGCGGAGACGATGGCTCTAATGGACAAGAGAGCGGCCATGGAGACTGAAATGAACTCTATTGTCGAACGCCTCTGCAATTCCGGCGGTCCTGGTCTCTCCGGCAATCTCATCGACTCGGAGGTACGTAGTTAACCGATACATTTCTTCAAGTAGGATAGCGAACATATAATGATTTCGCTCCTTGGATTCTTTTCTTTATATAGGGATTCCCTCGGACAGATATTGACATTCCGATGGTCAGAGCTGAGCGGCGTCGTCTTGCTGGTGCTTTCTCTTTTCTTTTGTCTTCTGTTCAATTAGTCCAAAGTTAGGGCAAGATTTTGAGTCCAAGGGATGGTTAAACTTAAAGATCTCTAAGGAAACATAACAAATACCATACTGAGTATAGATAGTTTGGCTTGAGGGTTTTCATAGTTTTATGAGCCATAGATGAAATTGGAAGGAATTAAGATGGATTTATATCCTGTTTATTAGCATTTGCCATAGAGTGAATACTGCCGAGGTGTAAACAATTGTTAGTGTCTGCACTGCTCCTTTGGTTTCTTTCTCTGAAGTAGTTTTTGCACCTTCAGAGTTACGGAATGAGCACAGCGAGATAACGGAGAAGATAAATGTGAACATTCAAATTCTCCATTCAGTGAGGCCTACATCGAAAGCTTCATCCACAAAAGATTCAGGTATGACTGGACATAAAGCTCCATAAGCTTCAGGTTGAAATCTTTGATTGGTTTACTCATCCACTTTGATTCTGGCCATTTGTTTATGCTATGACTATTAAGATGCTCACTGAGACATTTTTACTTTGAAACCACATGCAAGACGTTAGCTTATGAGTCAGAAATGACGCAGGTACAGAAAAATCAATCTCGTCAGGTGCAGTTACATCTTTATCTGCCTCGATGCAAACAGCTGGCCTCAGTGTTACTTCTCGTGCGATGGATGTGGATGTGGTTTCCAGTATACCCTTTGCCATGACTGATGAGATAAGCGAGTCATCTCCAGCAGCAGAGGATGGATTACAGCTCGGAGATCAGGTTGTGAAATTTGGCAACGTGGAAGGTGGTGAACATCTGTTGCAAAGGCTTGCTGCTGAAGCTCAGTCTAACCAGGGACAAGCGGTTTCTGTTGGAGTTATAAGGCAAGGTGCAAAATTCGATTTATCTATCACACCGAGGATATGGCAAGGAAGAGGCTTATTGGGGTACATACTGATACTGCTAATACATTTCAATCTATTCACAATAAAGAATTGAAATAACTGATGAGTGATGAGTTGTTAACTCTTTCTCATCTGATCTTCTTTCATTTCAGGTGCCATTTCCGTTTGCTATGAGCCTTGGATTATCATTTGGAGGCCTGGATATGCTGCAGAGTTGGTGGGTCATGGAGTCAATTACTAGAAACTTATGCAAGTGTTTGCTAAGCTTGCAGAGTATGGTGAACAGTGTTTTTAATCTTTTGTATTGAGAAACTAAAAAAAAAGCATTTGGTCTGTAGTTTATAAAACAATTAAGAAATTTCAGTACTCATCATCCTAGCAATATTTTAGGTGGTGAATTAAACAAACGAAAATAGAAACCCAAAAAGTTGAGTTTTCTATTAGGCAATTGAAAATCAAAGCACTAAGAATTGGATTGGTGGTAAAGTTGAAGTCGTACCATTCATTTAGAACGGTCTCATATATTTAAGCAATCGTGTTGAGAATTTTTTGTTATGTTGTATTACGATTTTCTTTTCCCTTACCACGATTGGGTATTCTTGATGGTAATGACACCTGAACTTGCAAAAACTGTAATCGGATTTTCATTTTTCATTGGGTACAAATGATTGGAAAAAAGTCAAAAACGGAACGAATCAAGACATACTGCCTTAGCTCATAACAATGACATACAAGAACGATTATTTTTCCTCAGTTTTGAGAAACTCGAGAGTTTGGGATTAGATTGTTTCCTCGGTCATTGAGAGTGTTGATATGTTAGGTTTGGCGCTTTGAAGTAAATCGTATATCGGGCTAGGCGCTGGTTTTAGTCAAGTGATATAGTGATAGCATCCAAATGTTTTTCAAACTGGAAGCTCTATGTACAAAAGGGTAACATTTACTTTTCTGAAAATGGTGTGCCAGTTCACGATGTCAGGTACGTTTCAAGCTTATCTACACTTTTTGATTGAAGATAATATTCCTTACTGTCATTCTTTGATGGCGTATGTTCAGGAGGTTGTTTGAACTTCTTGTGCTTTTTCCGGGTGTTTTGGCTGAACACACGTGGCTTATGACACTGAGCAAGAGGCAGACCTCAAGTTCTTGATATGATTCTGGACCTGCTTCACCCTTTTTGACATACGGACGTATCTTTGACCAAGTGTCTCATAGGTTTAAGCAGCTGTGCAAAACGAAGCGGAACATGTGCTCTGATAAGCGTCCCGTTCTCTGTATATTCCTATATACGCAAACAAACACAAGTCATATGAGTTATCTAAATATAAGGAAACCAAGCAAAGATAGTCTGTGTCATCTACTCACAGTTTCTTTCACCATTCCAACCTTGTGTATGGTGCTTAGAAGGTCCCCTTTATCAAATGGCAAAAGGGCTTCAACCCAAACCATTGAATCCTGTGTTAAAGATTTTCAACAACTAAATTTCTAATGCGCCACAATCATGAAACCTAAAAAAATACCAAAACATATATATAAAATTCAAACCTTGAGCTTCTCTTGAACCGCATTGCAGAAGTTGTCTAGTCCTTCTCCAGTCAGAGCAGATATACAAATTGTATCCCTACTTTTCTCTGCTTCCAGCTTGACCGTTTGTGGATCATCCACTCTATCAACCTAACCAAAGAGTAAATACTATAATAGTTGTTCCTCTAAGTTATTTTCAAGAGATTGAATAGAAATACAATTATACAATTATATCCATCTCTACTACTACACATTACCTTATTCCACACAACCAGTTTTGGGATTGATGACACATCGAGTTCAGACATAACCTTTTCCACAGCTTCTATCTGTTGGTTTGCCAGTGGGTGGCTAAACATTTTACAAGCATATGATCATCAGATGGTGAAATTGTGACATCTGACTGATTGACCCAATTTAAATAGGGTTTGAAGATGACTAAACCTTATGTCAACAACATGCACCAAAAGGCATGACTCTGATATCTCTTCGAGTGTTGCTCTGAAGGCAGCAACCTGCAAGACACTTTTCAGCCATGTTACTCACCGCATTGATACAAAGAAACCACTGATCCAGAAAGCCTTCTACATTTTTTTATTCTAAGAGACACTCATGGGAATATTAGTAAGCAAATGCAAGCACATGGAGAACATGTCCGTTTAAGCTTTTAGTTGAGTTTTAGCCATTAGGACTTTACCAGGGTAGTTGGTAACTTTTGGATAAAGCCAACGGTATCTGTGAGAAGAAACTCCTTCCCGTTATGCATCTGACCAAAAGAGACCCCAAAAAAGAATTCTCATGTCAAAACTTGATACCAAATTAAATACAACTTATCCTGCTATTGCATGCCAATAACCTAATATCAACATATATTTTGGTTGAAAGAAAAGATTCAAAATGGCAGTGCAGGTTGCGCAGTACAATTACATTAAACACAAGTACACGTCATCCGTTAAGTAATTTGACTATCAGGGGTATATATATTCTTTAGAAGCATATGATAAAAGAAAAGAAAAACTGTCTCCTAGAAAAGGAAGGGACGGCATTATCTGCTGTTCCAACAAATTTCACTAACCTGAACCCTTCTCGTAGTTGGATCAAGGGTCGCAAACAAACGATTTTCAGCGAGAACATTAGCACCAGTCAGTTGGTTCAAAAGAGTGCTCTTTCCAGCGTTTGTGTAACCAACCTTAAACACAATGGGTATAAAACATATCACATATTAGATCAATTCCTACAAGTTTAACATATCGTGGGTGATGTACTTACCAAAGATACAACAGGAACAGGTATAGCAACACGCCGGGTTCTATATTGCTTTCGATGCTTTCTAACAGATTCCAACTCCTTTTTGAGAACTCCAATCTGGCCAATTCAATACGAAAACGTTCAAAATATATTTCCATCTCAATGGACCTCTACAGAAAAACCTAAACAAAGACAGAACCTAGGAAACCACTCGTCACAAACAGCATTTCTGGACAAAGAAACGAGAGGCAGTGGCTAAAAACTGCAGAAATATATAATTTACTCACTTGAGTACGCAAGATTCGCTTATCAACTTCAATTTGTTTTTCTCCCATACCCTTAACTTGGCCACCTGATTGACGCTCAAGGTGAGTCCACATTCTAGTTAACCGTGGTAACTGGTATTCCATTTGCGCTAGAGCAACCTGGAAACATTTACAGATTGAGCCAATATTACACATGGTTTCTAAAAAGAGAATAACTAAAAGTTTTCACTACGGTCATCTCTAGATGAAAGCTTTATCTTGCCTGTAAGGCTGCTTCATGAGTTGCGGCCCTTTGGTTGAAAATGTCTAAGATAAGGGCTGTTCGGTCACAAACTCGAACATCACCACCAAAGGCCTTTTCCAGATTACGCAATTGCCTGAAATTTAAAATACGAAGTAATAAGAAAATGAAACACATTCTCAGTTCACATGTTGACAAAAAAAAACAAGATTATGAAACTCCTACATACTAAAACAATCCATTGACTACTTTAGTAAATATTATTCAGCTGAGTGATCAAGACAAGCTACAACTTTTTTAAAGAAAAAACAAAGTCGCTTGCAACTTAAAAGGAAGAATGAAAAACTTATAACTATAGATCTTGGGAAACTTCAGCTAAATGCAAGAGGCACGGAGGCCTTGATTCAAGAGCAGATGCTTCCACTGTGAGAAGAAAAAGTACACAGAAACGTTACCCCGGTGAAAGTTCATCATCAAATATCACGGTTTCAACTTCCAATGCATTGATTGCGCTTTTTATCTCTGAGACCTTTCCCGATCCAATGTATGTTCTAGGATTTGGGGAAGCTAGCCTGTGGTATTCCATCAAACAATCATTGACTTTAGCCTCCGCCGTAAAATAGCATAAAAATAGAGCAATACATAGATAAGTAGAAGTACTAACTTTTGATACGTAGAACCAACCACCATAAGCCCAGCAGTATCCGCAAGCTGTTCTAGTTCCTCAAGAGATTCCTCTATACTAAACAAACATTCTCCATCACCCTTTCTTTCCACGCCCACTAAATATGCCTTCTCCTCAAAAACCTGTAAATTACAAAAGAGCTATGGTTCTTTAATACTGAGACAGAAAATCCGAACTCCAGCCTTTCTAGAAACTAATTTCGCCATGGAATTAATGGCATGCTCAGGCCAATTTATTTCAATTTATTTGAATTTAGGGCATCTAATGACCAAACGTTATCCACTAGTTTCCACTTAAAAATCACAAGAAAATGGCGAGGAAGAAGAGAAAATATAAGGTAACGCAACCTCCTTTCCATTTCTGAGTTTGAATCTATCGTCCAAGCTCTCTTCATCTCCTTCCTTCTTCTTCAACTTTTTAGGTGGAGCAGCAATCGTTTCCTTGTCAAAATTGGGCTCCTCTGCAGATAAGTCGAGAAACTGAGGGATTTCATTATCCTCCAAATCGACACCTCCTTGTTGAGCGAGGTTACTGCAAGATAATCTCCACAAATAGCAGTTGGCATGAGGAAGTGAGACGGGAATCGAAACAATCGGACGATTGGGTGTAGGATTATGGTTCGCTTGCCACTGAAGTTTGGAAATTGGAAAAGAAGAAAGGTGAAACGAGCTCATGGTGGATAATATTGAATGAGCACCGGCGATTGAGGTGGAGTGGTGGTTTTATGTAAACAGTAAACATCCATTTCTTGAACTACGTGACGTTTTTTTGATATCTTCATTACACTGCTTCCCGTTTTTATTTATTGTATTTCCGGGTTTTGTTTGAAAAGAATTGCCCAAAATACATTATACAACACTTTATTTTTGGTTTGTATTTAGTTTTTCTAAAATAATCATATTAATGAATTTATGTTTATTTATGATCTTCATTTTCTTTTAGCCTTTCCTCGATTTTCTTGGGATGAAGAAACTCGTGAGAATTTTTACTCTCTTCAACAAACCCACTCTTCTTTTCAAGCCAATGTATTGATTTCTCCTCTTTCTCTCTTGTTTAATCACAATTGCGGACTGGTATCAGTCGGTTTCCATGATACTTACTTTAAAATCGCTTTCATTGATTTTTCCCCCAAGTTGATCTTCTTTTGGTAGTTACTACTGTCTGTTTGTTGAATTTTTTTGTCATGAAATGAAGCTTTTTCTCTTGATGTTATGCTCTTTTGACTTCGTAAAACTCAGTAGCTTCAAACAATCAGAAGGAATGAGTGTTTCTGTGATTTCCAAGATAGTATTGGTTCGTTCACGGAGTTAGTTTTGCTTTTGAAGATCTGGCAACCGAGAGCTGGTTAAATGGACGTGGCAGGATACTGTATGTGTTTCCTCTCTATGGCGATGCTGTTTGTGAGGAAAAACGATGTTCTGTTTCTCGATGGTCAAGAATAAGAATTCAAGGTAAAAGGCTCGTGAAAGTGATTTGAGTCAAGTGCTTGGTGAAATCTATGTCGGGTTCTCATAGAGTGACTGAATCAGAGACCAAGCCAATTCTGGGGACTGCTGCTAATAAGGCTAGCCCGTTTATCACATACAGAGCCGTTTCAAAGTCACTGAGAAAGCTTGAAAGATCCTCATCTGGGCTCACAGGATCAGATGAGAAAATAGCTTATGCTTCACAAGGAGAAACTCTGTCTTCTACTTCTCAGAAGCACACTCTTAAGACGTCTTCTATATTACGACGGCAAGAGCAAGTCCTAAATTCTAATCTGTCATTGAATGCGTCATTTTCCTCTGATGCCTCCGAGGACTTGTTCCAGAGCCGAGCATCAACGGGTAGGTCGATACGGTCGCGCAGTGTTGGAAGTAGAAGTATGTCTTACCCTTCCGAACCAAGAAGCGTTGTCTCTCAATTCTTTGAGGTAGTTCGTTTTGGCAGGGAAGTTTTCTCTGATTTTGACCCCAATGTCATTGTGAAACTGAATGAGAAGAAGCTAATGGGTCCAGGAAGCGCCGGGAGCACTTTGTTGTCTGAGCTTAAGCTAAGGGCCGTCATTGACCCCTCTTTTGAACACATTCTGGAAATTGAAGTAAAAAGAGATCTAGAAAATATGTCAAAGTATTAATTCAACTATCAACCAAAAGAGGATCAATATGAATAAGATTGGTAGCAAAACCATTGATGTCAAATTGATGAATGGTTTCTGTGTTGATAGGTGATAGAAGAATACGGATCATTTGACAAGTATATATGGAGCTTTGTGAAGAACAAGGCAACTGTGAGCAAGTTCAGGTACCAGAGACAAGTGCCTGCAAAGATTTAGTGAGAAGAGGGTTCCGTGGAGTAGGGCCAACGGTAGTGTACTCTTTCATGCAGGCGGCAGGGATAACACGCAATCATCTCACCAGTTGTTTCAGGTTCCATCACTGTATATTCGGACAAGAAAGCAATGTCTGAAAAAAGGAATGACTTGAAGAGTCCTTTTTATGTTTTGTAAAGCACCCCAATTTGAGTATCCAAACCAAAAACAACGAAAATACTTTTGTAAAATCAAAAACAAAAGATAAGAATCAAACGGCGTATCGGTAGGTGTAATAGTCCAAAGAAGTAACATCGCTTCGTCTGATCTTAACAACTTGTCCTCGCTTAAGTCCATAGTATCTAGCAAGAGGATCAGAGACGAGTATACGAGGCAACTGCGTATCTTGCACTGTGTACTTTTTGAGTAATTCCTTCTTAGCTTTATCGTCAAGGACATAGTACTTATTGATTAGCTTATGCTCAGTGATGTTAGTCACCAATTCAGCTTCCTCAAAGACTTCAATTGTTAAAATCTTATTGAGCTCTAACACGGCTGATCTGGCCGGACCAGTTATGGGCATTGGAACAACTATGATCCCTCGAGGAATTTTGTCGTCTCTCATCTTTATTGCTACATCCTTTGTGATCACTGGTACTCCCACCTTAGGACCTTCCGGGAAGAACACGTAAATCTGCACCGAGTCAAAAAAAAGTGTGAGACAAAGAAGATTCTAACATTGGCGTAAAAAGTTTACAAGTTTACCTTGTCGGCTGGATTTTCTGGCCCCTTATTGGCTGATAAGAAAAGAGCTTCCTTGTTCACTTTGTTTACAGGTTTACAAAACTTTTGAACAAACTCTTCTCTTTTCAAGTTCAGATCAGATTCTTCTATATTGTACCCTCGATCTCTTAGCATCTGCAACACCGTCCGACGCACCTTGAAAAGCCTCGTGATTTCGCAATCAGTATCAGCCATTGAAAACTTTTTTTTTCTATGACGGCAGACAGAAAGAGATGAACAGACAGGTTTTTTAGTAGGAAGGTTTTGGTCTTAGGGTTTTGGGACGTGGTTAATATTTAATGATTCATATTCCCAATTACATGAGATGTTTTGATCTCCTACCCAACATGAGTGTCTTTAATTACATGTTTTGATGTCCTACACAACATGAGTGTCTTTTTTCCTTTAGAACGTCCGTGCTTGTAATCTTATTCCGTGAGCATAACATAACATAAAAATAATATACATCGTGATGAATGAAGAAATCATAAAAGAACAGATAAATATAAATCTCACTCAAGAAACGAGGGTGGGGGTATTGTCTTACAAACGGAACAAAACAAAACTGAGAGGAAAAGAGATGACAAAAAAAAAACATTGTCTAAAACGTCTATTAGCTTCTCTTTAACTCTTTGGTTAACATTACCTTCGCCAAATACAGCAATAAGTGGATTACATATATTTATAGATAAATTACGGCTGTGGCTTCTTATTCATATCCTGAAGGCTGTCTTTGCATAATTCCCGCCTTGTGTCCATTTCTTCTTTGTTTCTGTTAGTTTCTTCGATGCAATCATCTGGAATGGGTTCGGCCCTCCAAAGAACTCCTCCTTCATCCTTATCTTCTTTTTCTTCCCTCTATCATATTCTTCATCCCTGCCACAATACCATACCATATCTTTGGTAAGCAAAACTGCCCAATGATATTATTTACCTAAACCCCAAAGCAAATAATCTCTTGACACTCACCACTCATCTGCTACATAACCAATGCTCTTGCCTTCATTCTTTGATCCCATCTTCCGAATAGCTGAAACGTCCTCATCCCACTTGGCAACTGCGATAGTTATAAGATTTTTAAACACATCAACAACAATCACATAGAGTAACAAGCTCTTGATCTAAAAGGTCAAAAGTGAAAAGCTTTGATGCCAAATAATAGAAAACTTACCAACTGTCTCTGGCACACCCTTCGAAAGAATGTTCACAGATTCTTTCTCTAATGAGATTCGTTCTTCTTTTGAGGACTCCCTGTTTCTTTTGACACTTTGTTTAGATTCAGACAAGTCAGAACTTCTCAAGGGTTGCTGCTGGTCTGAAGCAAGAACGGCGCCATTCTGATTACTTCTCTCCTTGAGTTCTAGCATATTCTCAATATTATTATTTATCCTTTTACTATGGACACTGACACTAGTTTCCTTTCCTTGCAAGCAAGCAGCACCAGTATGTGAAGTGGGATGCTCTTCCTCCATTGCTCTTTCCTTGGATAGGAGCTCTTCAGAGATAATCTTCACAGCTGAGGCACTTGGTCTTCCCTTTTTCTGTTTCTTCATTTTGCGTATGCCTAGGGACAGCTTAAAAGATTTAAATCCTATCTGCAGGGTTTTCTTGCGACTCTTTCTTGGCGTGGTGGGAGTCTTTATATCAGATGTTGTCTTCATTGACTCACTTGAAGTGGACGGTTCTACAGACTGTTGTCTCAGAGTCTGAGCAATATGAACAGCTTCTTCAATTGGTGAATTACCATTCGATGCATTTTTAACCTGGAGAGCATACGAGTTAGAACAACTCAATCCAACGGGAAAAAATAAACAAGATGCTATTTTTATGATGGTATAACTATGCACTTACTTCTAAAGAGTTAGTAGGCTGCTTCAAACTGTTGACAGAGTTATTTTTTTCAACACTGTTTTCAGCCTTATCTACCGAAGTAGGCAAGTTCACAAGAATTTGAGTGTTTATGCTTCCATCCAGGACAGCAGACGCCTTCCCGGGTAATATTTCGCATGCAGCCTTTGAATCCTCCTTTACCACAGATCCCTCCCCGTTAGCGTGTGCCACTGGCACTTCTTTCTGCAGGGTATCTTTGGAATTTAAATCTTTCTCAGTTGAGATAGCAGGAGCACGTAGTTCACATGATTTCAACGGTGCGGAACCATTCTCCCTCTTAAGGACCTCTTTAGCCTCCACAGTGCTTGGGGGATTTTTCTGTGCACTTGCTATAGAAGCGTTTAAATTACATGGTCTGATGACTGCTGAACTATTCACTTGAATCATAGAAGCTTTGTTTGTTGGAAGGCTATCTTTTGAAATCTCTTTCTTAGCCATGGAGACTGCATTCTTCGGGGCAGCATCATATTGTCTATCACGAACATAGAATAGCATATACGCCTTTTGATCAAAAACAGTCCTCTCACTAACTTGACAAACCTACAAAAACAGAGTGACGAGGTACTTAAAACCAGTCGTATTTCATCCTCTTCTTTTTCCTTTGTTTCCACACCATTAGCAATTAAAAAAGGAAACTATGTAGAACACTGATTGCTTACCCTATTGTCATCAAGGGAATACCACATGCCAGTTGAAGTGCGAACAAAGCAGGCGTAGTGACCAGAATGCATGCTTCGGCCGTAATGAACTAACACGCCATATAAAGTGTACTTTAAATTACCTTCCTGTTAATCAAAAGTAATTTATTGTTATAAAGGAAATCAGGAAGCTTTAAATTCAAAAAAAAACTACATGGACGAGATCACCCATACAAATGTCAGAACTGATCAAATCCATGGAATGTGGAGCATAAGATGAGGTCCACTTACATATGGACCGCTGACAAAAGGTTTCATGTCAAGTGCAGAGGCAAATTGAACCTTTCTGTCGATTTTTTCGGATCTATGCGCTTCGAACCGCTTAAGATGTACAGTCAGAACATCTGGTGCTTTAGAAACCGTTAGCCGTTTTGTAGCCTTAACTTTCTGCTTGCATCTTTCACATTGGTACACCTTTGCACCATCATCTAAGAGCTCAAGAGCAGTGAAACGTACAAGTGCTTTCTGCAATGAATCTGCCCTCGAAATGTCTAGACTTAAGTCAAGAAATGGATCAAACTTGTCAGAGCAATGGGAACATTGCGCGCATTTCACCTGAGATGAAAAAGAATACATTAGAGCAGGATGATGCCATTTAATCAAGTCACAGAGGGTAGTATGTATGCTTCAAAGGATGTGAGACTTCCTGAAAGTAAAACAACTTTACCTGACTGCGGAGGCTGCCACCAAAAATTTTGTGTACCGAGCTTTTCCTGTAAGCATCAGAGGATTCACTTGGTACACCAGAAGGCAGAGAACACTTGTGCATACATTCTAGCAAATTAATCATGTATTCATGTGCATCTTCCTGCCGAGAATTTCTAAAGTTTCGGGATATGCCTAACCAAGCAGTTGATAGTCCTTATTAGTAATCAAAAACTGGCACACAACAGAGCAAGCAAACAAAATCTGAGAAGCTTACATCGCAAGTTCGAGACCAGATGTTTTGGTTCTAGTATTCTGCCAGTGCCTTGGCGTGCATTCCTAACATGTTTCTGGATGGCACATAAAGCACAAAAACCAGCTACATGACCTACACAAACGATTTTGATATAAATTGTATCAGAGACAGAACAAAAAGACTACCACAATCAGCCATTAACCTAAAACAGAAGACTTTAAGTGCTCTGGCTGATCAAACCAGCAAAAAATTAAGCAACAAGAGCATCTAAAGCAAAAACTTACAATATTTCTGATGCGCAGCGCGATCCAGGTAAGCAGCTAAGGGTTCGGTGTATGTCAAACATTGCAATACCGAATTAAGAAAACATGTATTCCCTAGATTCCGCAAACCCGCACCCTACAAATCACCGTCACATGTCAATCACGCAGAGAGAATTCTGATGAGAGTGGATAATAAGGAAATACATTTCCGCTAATTCGCACAAAACCTAAAGAGAGGGAGAGCTGAGCACTCACGATTTTTCGGAAAGTTATGCGAAAACTAAGCTCCGGATCCAATCCATGTTCCAACAAATCAGAGCCGTCGGGCTTCTTAACGGACGGGGCGGATAACACTTGCTTGTTAGCAGGGCTGGGATTCAGAGTCTCGATCTCAAAATCAGAGCCTCCCTTGAAGAATCCATTGAAGGGTTTCCTCGCTGGATGAAACTCGATCCTCCTAATCACGGCCGAAGCGGAAGAGGAAGCAATAGAGAAAGATCCGTTGGTCGGCGGATCCTGATCCGTCTGGATACTGATTTCGGTGCTGCTCGCAACAGCCTCCATTTACAAATCTGGAGGAAACAACAATCCGCGGTGAGAGAAGACACGGCTTCTGATTTTCGGGACAAAAAATTGTGTGTGAATGAAGACGATGAAGAGAGCTTTTACGGCTATCTCCAAAAAGAGAGAAGAAAGATAGAGTGGCAGCTGCTGCGCACTATTAAACCCTAACAAAGACCCAACCCCGACATAACTCGGCCACTTGTTATTTTTATTATTTCATATCTATCGTTTTATATTCATGCAAGACAAAGGACAGGACGTTCCTCTTTCGATTATTACCCGAGAAACGCACAATTGTTATAACGTAGCCCTAAATTAAGTTGTGTTCACTTACGGGCTTATACGAAAAGCCCATTTATTTGAAGTTGGGCGTCGGTTCTCGTCTGGGCTTATATAGCTTAAAAAAGATATACTGAATTGGGCTTGTAGCGATGAGTGCACCTAAACTTTTGCAGCTAAATATATAAACTCACAAAAGTTATTATATCTTGTTGAAACTATATCTTTGAATATTGATAGACCAAATCAATAAAGAAGTAATTTTTTGCAGAAGTCTGAATTCTTGTAGAAAATATATAAAATATGAAGGAACTTTTCAGTTTAAAAAAATAAAAGTAGATAGAAAAAAAAAGGGAAAGAGAGGAATTGCATGGGAGAAAGATAAATACAGTAAATAAAATTAAAATAATAGCCGACAGCTATAGTAATTGGTAAACATGTGTAAGGATCCCGAGTTGGTGATGACTCCAAAGTCTAAAGTACGTTTGGATTTATAATATTTATCAAGAATATATGAATATGAATTGGAGGAGTTGGATATCTTCTAATCCCCATAAGATACGCGCACTATTGAAATTGATCCCCCAATTCGTTATCACTTATCTGTTTGAATTTAAAATGGTGAATTATATATTAAGATTGTGAGTGTATGTTGGGTATAGGTAAATGTCAATCGCATTTAACAAACCTTTTAATAAAATAAATAAATATGTTCGTTGCTGCAACGAATTATTGCCACGGTAGTTGGGCTAATTCCAAATTTATAAATATAAAAAATATAAAGAGAGAAATTACATAAAGAAAGAGAGAGAAAGAAGGTGCATGAAGGTACGAAAGAGAGGAAAAACAAACAAGAGTGAAGCAGGTGCATAGGGAAAAGTGCCATGAGTCACGTGCCCTACTACTCGACCACGTGCCGTCTAAGCAATCCCAATCTAACTCCGATTCGATTCCAAATTTAATTGGGGTCTAATTTTATGTAACTAGTTAATTAATTAATTAAGTGTGATTAGATTAGACACACGCGCACGCACGTAGCTGCAAGTTCGCATTTTGTTATTACGGAGACCAAGATTTGTTATATTAGTTGAGTTTACTTATTTGGTAGAGTAGTTTATCAAACATACCCAAGCATGCCTCTAACGGCAATTGAGTGTTTAATATATAATCATACTAGAAAAAAGTTAAAAATGTATTAGTAGTCATAATTTATATTGATCTATATATATACCGATTGTGTTTTACAATTACCTTTTTTCTGTCACAAAAAGTTGTCGGTGGTGCTCACTTCACCGATCCAGTGACAGTAATTTGTGCTTTTTTAAAAGAGAACATTATTTGAATAAAAACAAGACGTTATACTGGATTCATTCGTTTGTTCATTCTCATCCCAAGCACTCAACCTTTATATACATATAAAAGAAATCATTTAACTCTCTTAAACTCCGTCCATATTAAAAAATACTCAGTCCAACAAATTGGCCTTACTTCTTTCTTTTTTTATGAAGAAAATGTCCTTACTTCTTGTTTAGTTGGCCAATCCTTTTGCATTTTTTAGTTGATGAAAAAAGTCAAAACCCAACAAATATCCGTAAAAAGTAAAAACAAATTTTGGTGATTAAGCAAGAATATCTACATATAGCATTACGCGAGCTTCTTTATTTTCATCATTCCTTTGATCAAAATGTGAACTTGTTTATGTTTTCCATAGTTTAATCGAAATGTTAGTATTATCCATGCTCCATGATTTGAATACGTACAGAACCTTTATTAATTCACTTAAATCTCGTGAATGAAGAAGAGGAAGAGGAAGCAACTCATTTGTTTACACGGCACATGTTGATTGATAGATAACCTAAACTTTATAATGAAGAAGTGAAATAAAGTTTTTTTTTATAAAAGAGACGTTAAAAATAAAAGAAAAAAGTAGAGATTGTGATCATAAACCATAATCATTATGTTTAAGCAGCATCTTTGCAGTACTACCACATGCAAAGGCTTTAGTGCTAATTGAAAGCAGCAGAAGCCAATTCGGTGATCTCTAAGCTTTTTAGGTCCCCTCACTCTATCATCTAATCCACTCTTTAGATTAGATGAAAATCATTTGTCTTTCTTTGGTGCCCAACAACCTCCATTTCTTTTTTCCTTCAGCTTCAAGTCTTATCATCATTACCACTTTTCTCCCTGCCCCCCAAATTCAACTCAATTACTACTAGACAGTGACTTATAAGACAGAGAAATGGACCCAAGCATTAGCACCAGCAGCAGAAGACGAAGAATAGGTGTTTCTGTTACAGGCTCTGTTTGGGAAACGAAAATGCAGAGCGACGAGGCCATTGTCAAGGCTATTCATCTTCAACCTCTCGACGAAGACAACAATTCTGTTAAGAAGATGAGCTTAAAGGAGGTTAACGGAAAGCGACGGAATTGGAAGTCAGGAGCTTCAGATGCGAAGAGCGCATCAGTTGATATTGATCGAGCCAATTCTCTGAAGCTGACCAGGCCGAGATCGATTGGTGCTACTCCTCCGGTGACGGCGAGGAGATCATTTGGTGCTACTCCTCCGGTGACGCCGAGGAGATCGATGTCTAGTGACTCTAATGATAAGAGTTTGATTTTGTCGGTGGCGACGAAGAAGGCGAGATCTGAATCTGTGGAAGGAATTGACAAGACTCCGGGTCGGGTTAAGAAGTCCCGATCGGAACTGTGCACGGCGATCGTAAAATCCGGTGAATTCGACTCAGTGGCATTAAGAAAAGTGAATTCATTGCCAGCTCGAAGTAATTCCGAGAAATCTAATACGAAAACAGAGCATGTCGATGTACCGTCTGTGTCGGAACTTCCAGAAGATATCAAAGAAGAAGAGACTGTAAACGAAAAGCCAAAGATCCCAGAAGAAGTTAAGGAGTTTGGTGTCTGTCAGGAGATAGTTGTCTCCGGTAATTCTAATGAAAATAAGCAGATTGAAAATGGCGATCACGAGGAGGAGGAAGAGGAAGAGGAAGAGGAAGAGGAAGAGGAAGACGAAGCTGAGGAGGAGAAAGTAGAGGAAGCGGAGAAGAAAAATGTTGATGTGAAAGAGATGGATGTAGCAAAGAAGGACAACAATAACAGAGTCGGTGATGTAGCAAAGCAGGAGAACAATAACAGAGTCAGTGATGTCGAGATAAATAAGAAGTACAGTCAATTTCATAACAGAGCAGCTCCATCTCCGTCGTCCGTTCGTAAAATTCCACCTCCGGTGATCAAAAGGGCAACTTCCGTTTATTCGGTCCCACCAAGCACAGGTTATTTATCCGAATCTCACCGTTTTCGTTTCATCGGTCGCTGTTTTCTTACTCAATTTTGACGAAACCTCTGTTTTTTCTTACGACAGAAAGATTTGCAGAGGAAGCACACGACTTTACTCAGTCACAGAGCAAATTGCAGAGTCTGGGTGAGATTCTCAATGGTTTAGTCTGCATATTGATTCATTATGTTCTAGTCCCAAAATTCTGAATTATATGTATAAGTGGACAGTGGATCTGGTGATGTGGAGAGATGCATCAAGGTCGACGCTTGTATTCGGCTTCGGAACATTCCTCATCATCTCTTCTTCCTACGCAAATGATCTCAACTTCAGGTTTTCCTCATTGGATTAATACAATACACACAAGTTACTTAATTATGTAGCGGAACTAAAAAATGTGAAATGATTATGATGATCAGCTTCATATCAGTGGTGGCATACATTGGACTCATCTATTTGGGCGTCATGTTCGTATTCAAATCATTGATCCGCAGGTATGATACATTAACCCATCTCTCTCTTTCTCTCTAACTCTCTTTGCATGTTGTTTGTGTGATTGGTTTTGAATCTCGGAGGATATATATATGAATGGACACAGGGGAATAGTGGAGGAGGAGGAGATGCATAAAGAGGTTGGAGTGAGAGAAGAAGAGGTAAAGAGGATGCTTAGACTCATAATGCCTTACCTCAACGAGTCTCTTTTTCAACTCAGAGCTCTTTTCTCTGGTGATCCTTCCACCACCCTCAAGGTAAGCTCCCTTCTCTCTCCCTCTCACTTTACTGATATTAACAAAGAGGAGATGATGATGATAATGATGATAATGGGCAGATGGGAGTGGTGCTGTTCGTCCTAGCCAGGTGTGGCTCTTCTATTACCCTTTGGAACCTAGCCAAATTTGGTACCTTTTTAATCTCTTGTCTGCAAAGTTTCTTGTTTTGTACGATAGCAAGTGGAGATGTGTAGATTCTGAGTTGTGAGTGTTTGTTTGTATGTGAGGACAGGATTTTTGGGAGCATTTACAGTGCCTAGAATTTTTATCTCATATTCAAACCACTTCTCCGCTTACGGTAACTAATACTCTTTCTCTACTTTAATGTCACTTCTTCATTGAGACATTTAATCAAACAAGTTGTGTACATTGCAGGGGAGTTCTGGGTGAGGAGATTCAGAGATGCATGGGAATCGTGCAGTCACAAAAAGGCAGTGGCTTTGGCACTTTTCACCCTCGTCTGGAACCTATCATCTGTCATTGCTCGCGTTTGGGCAGCTTTTATGTTATTTGTGGCTTTAAGATATTATCAGCACAAGATGGTGTGGACTAAAGATCAAGATGAAGATGATGTTGATGATGATGATGAACATGAAGTAGAGGACGAAGAAGAAGAACAAGTTCCCAAACCCAAAAGAGCTCCTTATATGATGATACCTAATAAACTCAAAAAAAATTCTTAAATTTCACATTTTTTCACACATGTAAACATTATCTAATACCTTTAGTTTTTAGTTAGGGTTCTCTGTTACTTCTCTACGTATACATATAGTTTATATACGTTTTTATTAAATCACCGGGTCGATGTCCAAGTAAATCTCCTAGGGTGAATGTAGTCTTCGAGTAGTCCATGGATTTATATCATGATATCGTTTACGTAAAATCCAAGGAGATGATCACTCGAAATCAAACACTCGGATGAACAGATTCTTAGGCAGCGGATTGATAAAAAGATGGAGGTGCATCGAGAGCACAAAATAGATTGTGAAAGGTATTTGATAGAACTAAGTTGAGTCCAGTTCAAAGAAGAATCCAATCAATGAACCTAGAACTCAAAAACATCAAGTACACATTTGATAAAAAGACAAAACATCTTTGAATTTTATCAAACTTCGAAATCTGAGTTACAAAATGAGGAGAATTTAAGCATTATACAACGATCCCGACTTGGACAATAAGGTGGAAAATATACATGCCAAATATTCTAAAAATGGGAAGATAAAAAATGAAATCAATATAAATGGAAATGAAATAATTTGATTTAGAGTTTGATTGATTGGACATAGATAATGAAAATATGCTTTGATTAAGATCAATCCAATGATCTTGTCCAAAAACGGAATGTTGGAGTTGATGTGATGATTGTTTGATACGAAAATAGTTGTTGGACTTGATTTTTCGTGAAGATAATGAAATTTGGTTTGTTGATTAAATTCGTCTAGGTATTGTTCTAATTTCATGACTTCATCATACTCCAACTTCAAAAAGGATTTGTCCTCAAATCTTGATCAACTTCATGAACATTTTTTCCACTAAGAACCTTCTCGATTTGAACAACTTGTTGAAACAGCTCCTCCAAATCATTTTATAGGGAATATTTGTAAATGGAACTTGATTTTATCATTCAATCTATCTAAGGTCATGATGTGATCATCATTCACGCCTATAATGAGTCGAATGCGAAAATACATGAATTACTTTTGAAAATCCTTATTGTCCATCACCTCGGTTAAATGTGTGAAACTACTTTGCATTTCTTGATATTGATCTCATGGGATATATCTCTCCCTCAATCAATTTCGCATCTCATTCCAATTTAGGTTTATCATAATCATAACTTTTTTCTTCAACGTTCTACCAATACTAAACTTAATCAATGAGTTGGGCCTTTGCAATGAACACATTTGAAATCTCTAGACAATCACAAAAAGAAACATTCATTCGTATTATGCTCTCACACAAAGTACACATCGTCGTTTGATGTTATGTAAATAGTAATCCTCTAGTTTTAAAAGAATCCAAGGCTTACTGCTTATTACCTCCATATTAAGATTTTGGATACAACCCATGTCTTCTCTTGGTTCAATAGCTATGTCTCATAAGTATAAAAGATAACAAGTCAACATAAACGTGGACTAGTGGACTAGTGGTAGGCAAGACCTAGGAATGTGTTAGCAGTGTTCCACCGTGTTCGAACCTCCTTATAAAAAAAGTCAGAAATGTGTGTTGGCACCAATTATGGGTATTTACTTAACTCCCCATAATTTCGGGAGTAGTCGAATCTCATGACTCGTTGACCCGAGAACCAACTAGAGTAGTGAGATCCAACGGCATCGCTCAAAACTCGTAGTGTCTATTTAACCGAATTTCCTGGTTATCGAAAAAAAAAAGTATAGAAAATGAGAAAGAAACCCAAAAAGATAATAATGAAAAAAAAAGGATTTGAAAACATAATGCAAAATGAAACTCCGTCCATTAGTTAATTCCAACTATGCATTTTGCATTTGAGTTGATGTGATGATTTTTGATAAGAAAATAACTATTGGATTTGGATTTCCGTGAAGAGAATAAAACTTGGCCGTTTTTTAGATTCGTATTGGTGTTGTTCTAATTCCATGACATCATCACACATGATTTTTTTCTAATGGGTATCAAGCTCAAGGAAAATGAACCAACATATTTTTAAATCGACAACTACAAAACTATGAAAAATGGTTAATTTATATACATGTAATAGCGTGACTATAACATTATTCTTTTTATCCAACCATATCACTAATGAGATCAAAGGAAAAGTTACAATCGTGTTACAATATAGAACTTCGCACACACCCACACACAAACAAATTATGTTTAGTTATCTGCATCAACTTTTGCAGTTATCTTAATTATACCTATAATTTACATGAGCTGTCATTTTATTTTCCAAGTTGAGAATAAAAATGCAAATAGAGTGATGTAGTCCCTTTTTGACCATTTTTGTTTGGGAGTGGCTCGAAGAAATCTAAAAATATCATGACAAACTCCACAAAAGGTTAATTCGTCATAACAAAGAGATTGAAGATGGAATAAATCGAATATAAAGTGCCTCCTTTTCCGTTGATAATAGATCATAAATAGGATCAATAGATGCATTGCCTTGGATCAGTCTTCGACCTTTGTTATTGTAGACGATACTTATCCACTTTTTTTTGTTCTAATTAGATATCCACGATCTATCTACAAAACAACATAATGCATTAAATTGTCCTATAAAAACCATGATTATAGTATGTAGCTTATACATTAGAAAAAGTACATACATTTTTGATTAATTTGATGTATGAGGCTGCTGATGTGCTTCTAAAGAAAGTCATTTCTCATTATTCGGATTTTCCAGCCAACAAAAGGAGAGTAGGTAATTCCTCAACGAACTTACTATGAGATAACATGACACGTATATTGCCTAACAATCCATGTGTCATTAACTAATACTCCCTCTGTGTTGAATAAGTGTCATTCTATAAATTTCCACACAAATTAAGAAAAGTATTAAAAGATCTATTTTACCCCTTACTAATACACTAAATAGTTTTCTTTTTCCAATTAATACATTCAAAACTCAAGGTTAAAATTGGATTTTTATTCAAAATTTTGTATTGAAATCCAGAATGACACTCTTTCAAAAAAAAAAAAAATATTAGGCTAGAATGACACTTATTCAAAAACAGAGAAAATATTAGTTTTCTTTTCTTCAGCCTTGTTACAACTGAAAGAAAATCATGCACAAGTCTCCACAAAAATGTTTGTTGTTTGACTATTGGTGGGACATGCAATTCTATATAGGGTCCAATTGGTCACAACGTTTGAACCAAACGGTTATAGAATTTTGAGCGGTTGTAAAGAAGGTGGTTGTAAACAAGGCGGTTAGATACAGTGGTTGGAGAGGGCGGTTCGATTACATAAGGCGGTTGAATATTTAGTATGATTGGTTGCATTGTAGCAGTTGCATAGTGTAAATAGGTAAAATTGATATATTTTTAAAATTTTTGGTTATATAATTATGTTTAATATATTGGAAAATTAAATTTTTGAGTTAATAATATAAAGTATGAAAATAAAAATTTTGAGTTAATAATATAAAGTATCAAGAAGTATAGATTACAATTATTCTTTTGCAAATTTTCATAATGCTAAATATCAACCTGTGAAGCGGTGATAATAGTTCTATAATCAACTATGATCTGTCCACAACATATCTGCAATTTGGTTACGAACTGTTGTCATGTATGCTCCATCAATTGTTACTTCAAACTCTTCTATTTCATTGATATTATCTTCATTAGTTGCATGTTGTCTCTCAATTTCTTCTTCTTCAATTATTTTATCACTAAAATCATCATCTAAAATAGCCAAACGTCGAATGAAATTGTGGAAACCCATTGTTACAAATGCTATTCATTTTTGTGTTTCAAGATTGTACCTTGATAGTTCTTTGACAACTCGTCATTTTTTTTCCACATATGACTAAATTTAATTGAAAAGAAAAAATAAAAACATAAATGACTCAAAATAAATAAATAATTTTTAAGTTTTTTTATCGGTGGTTTTACATTAATGTACTCAATATTATTTTGGTTTTTCTTTTTCGGACGATCTAATTTTTTTCCACTTTTAGTTTTTGTTTATTTTCCACAGATTATAAAATGGGTTTTTACAAATCCGCGCATACGGGGATCTTTATCTAGTTACATATAAAATACAAGTGAATACAATATTTTACGTTTTTTTATTATAAATATCATTATAAATTAAAATTCCGTACAAAGGATTTTTCTTCACAAGTAAAATATTATTGAAAACAAAAATAGTTAAAAAAAAAAAATTGTTAGCATCTTTTTAGTTGACTACATATTTTGTTATATCAATTATAAAAATATATATTTTATAACACATTTTAACGACGATGAAAAAATAATGTTCAACCGCTGTAATTTGTAAATGGACTACCCAAACGCTGCTAATTAGCAACAGTTGGTTTCGCCTTTTCAACCGCTGAAAATCATTTCCAACTGTCCTTTTCATCCGCCCTTTTTGTCCGCCTTCTCCAAACGCCTGTTCCAACCACTAAGTTCAATCGCCTTACTGATTGGTAGCATTTTGGAAAAAAATACTCAACCCAGCGGTTGAGTGCAACCAATCGGACTCATAGCCGTGTAAAGGTGGACGCATATAGGATCACTTTCTAGATGCCTACTACTCTTAGAGCTCTAACGGTCTAAACATTTGACCGAGGATTTAAAATAAACCAGAAAGAACCGGATGCAATGTTAAACCGGGTAAATAAGAGAAACCGAGTAATTAAGAGGATTGAATCGAAGTGACTAAAATATGAGAAATCTGTCACAGAACAGAAAAAAAGCCCTAATTGAAATCTAAATCACCATCGCCTTTCTCTCATCTTCTCACTGAAATCCTCGCCAGTCACCATCCTCATTTGAATCGTTCTCTTGCATCGTGGCATACGTACTTTAGTCATCGTCGATGTTTTTCTCATCCAGTGAGTTTTTCATCCTCTGTTTCATTTTTTTTATTCCGACTAATAACTGTACATAGAAGCGATATTCTACATTCGCAAGCATTTAGAGAACTTAGGCCAACCACCTCGACCAGAATCATGTCGATTTAGTTAAACTTCTTGTTTTAGAATTTATGCGTTTTGAATGTATAACAAAAAAATGTCCTACAAAAACTTTTAGACGCCAAAACCAAAATCAACCAGTCCCTAGTTTAGACCTTGAGCTGATGATTATAACGAGTGTCGATATTAGTATAAAGGGATGCTTATTGTTTTGTGTTATCATATACTCTCAGCCAGGGTCGGCTTAAACTTATACTAGTCCCTGTGTTGAATATTAAAAAGGCATTCGTTCTATTTTTCATAAACATGTTGTATATACTATTTTCAAATGACAATATATGATTTAACCTAATCAAGATAAAAAGTTTTGATGTAATTCTCAAGCAGTTTGTACTAATGTGATTTTTTCTTTGTGTTATGATATTATTAGAAACACCAATCATTGGCTGAGGAAGCAAATTGAAGATTAAATATTATATATTTGCTACTGTTATCGTTTTTTAGTTCCTTTTGTTTTGACAATCAAGTTGTGGATATGCTTATGTTTTTAATCAAGATGTTTGTTATATTTAGCTTCCGATAAAAAAAGGTTAAATGAGTTCTTATATGAGACTAAATTGTTAAATAAATTTCTTATAAACTTTAAAATTCTAAATACATATCATTTTTATAAAAGTAGTCTAATTTTCTATTGTCACAACTAAGATGTTAATTGTATTTCAATATCATAAATGTTATTTAACAAGTGAATTGATCTTATTTCTTGATATGTTGTATGCGTGAATTTTGCACATATAATATTTTTAACTATTAATCTCCAATCAAAATTACAATATTAATAGCAACTATATATATAATTTGGTTGTTTCAACTCATATTTTATCTTTAATTAAGCATTTCGAACTAAGATCTTTATGATATTTTATTCAAGAATTATAGAACATCATTGAATTCAGACACATACATAGATATCGATACAAACAATAAAGTCATGATCACTGATATTATTGTTCGATTCGATTCATCGATATTTGGACAGAAAAAAAACACATAAATTATTTTTATTATTGTTTGTTATAATATGCTTGTTATATTATTGTTTTTTATTTCTTTTGTTTTGATAATCGAGTTTTGGATATAATATATTATGCTAATGAATCAAAATGTTTGTTATATTTAGTTTCAGTTTATATTCGAGTATATGAATTTAGTTTCAGTTTATATTCGAGTATGAATTGTTATTAGAGTATGAATTGTTATTATAAGTGAAATGATGAATTATGTTTTTTTATAAGTTTTTATATTAATTTCATTAGTTATAGTTAAAAATAGAAGTCAATTTAATTGGCTCATAATATATCAAGAGCCCACAATTTTTTTTGAAGAAGTCACGTGAAACATCACGTGCGTGTCGTCTTCCTTTTAAGTTAACCTAATTTCTTCTGCCGCCTGTGAAAATTTCGGGCCCTTGTCTTAAAGAAAATTAAGAAAAAATTTCAGATCCCTGTGCTTTTGCACCGCCAGCACACCCTCAGAGCCGGCCCTGCTCTCAGCAAAGGCTCGATTCCGCATTCTAAGAAGAACAGTTCAAAGTCCCAAATCCGAGTTTGGGTCCGGATGTTTCTTGCTAACCTTGGCTTCAGATAGAATCTTTGATCTCTCTATAACCCCAGAACGGTATAATATTCTTTCGCTTACATCTATTATGTAATTTCTTTGCGATTAGATGCATAGATGAAACCAAAGCTTGAACTTCTGACTTGCTCTTTTAAAGCAATTTCCCTTTTATATTCTGAGTCGTACTTTGATATTTTTAAGAACATTTTTGCTTGATCGGAGGGATGATTCGAAACAAAAACTGGAAGATGTTTGATCCTTTCAATTATATGTTTCGTTTGCTAATTTTTTTTTGTGATCTGCTTCAAGCTCTGTAAGCTGCAAAACGAAACATGAAGATTTTTTTTCCAGTTTTACATATGCTGTAGATGTATCCTTCCATGTTTTCCTTCCGTATGCTATGTTTCTTTTTTTAGTTTAATTAGGGTTTAGTCAACTAGTGATTTCTGTATCTACTTTAATTTTTTCTTAGATTTTTCCTTGTTGTGAGTTGTTTTCAGATGAGTGTGGCCAGTGAATCTCCAGTGCATTCTTCAAGTAGTGACGATTTTGCCGCCTTACTTGAAGATGAGTTGGACTCTGGCGCAGATTCTTCGTCTGAATCCTTCCCTAGCGAAGAAGCTGAGGATGATGCTAATGTTACCAATCATAGGTAAATTAATGCACATATCCGTGCTCCTTTACTCTCATATCTCTGGCATTCTTCTTATTTGAACCCTTAAGCTCTATTTGTATTCACAATATCTATGTGTTTATTCTTTTGAGTGAACTTCAGTGTCTCTAAATCATGTTTCTTAACCATTGTTTAGATTAAAGAGACAAAAGTTCGAGCACACTGAAACTGTAGATGAAGAGAAGGTTGAGGCTGTGGCTTCTGTTACATTTTCAGAAGAAACGTCTGGTGAAGCTCTCTTTCTTCAGCCTTACTTTGGTGTCTGTCATATGTTATATTTTATTGAATTTCGAGTTTGTTATGCTTGTACAAGCATCCTCAAGCAAGGGCGAATGTAAGCACCCAGGTTCCTTTGGAAACATGTGCTTTGTCTGTGGCGAAAAATTGGAAGAGTCTGGTGTTTCATTTAGATACATACACAAGGTATGCCAATCTACTCGATTTCCCTACAAATTCATAATAGGCTCTCTTAAATGAACTCTTAGCTATGATTAATGAGCTTGAGAATATCTGTTTTCTCAGAGTCTTAGGCTCGATCAAGATGAAATCTCCCGGATGCGTGATTCAGATATGAGATCCTTGCAAAGCCAGCGGAAGTTGTGTTTAGTTCTTGATTTAGACCACACGTTGCTTAATTCAACTGTACTTAAAGACCTTAGAGCAGAGGAGGAATACTTGAAAAGCCATACGCATTCTCTTCAAGGTGATACATTCTACTACATTGTTTTGCTGTTTTCAAATGATATCATTGTACACGGAACTACAGTCTTGCGTTTGTCCTAATATTGTTCCATCTCTATGTTTGCATGTGTTCTAGTTCTAAGCAGTTTTTTGATTTTTTGTTGATCTCAGATGTTTCTAATGGCAATCTCTTCATGATGGAATTCATGCATATGATGACCAAATTGAGGCCGTTTGTTCATACATTTCTAAAAGAAGCCAGCCAGATGTTCGTAATGTACATATACACAATGGGAGATAGGCCATATGCACGACAGATGGCCAAACTGCTGGACCCAAAAGGCGAGTACTTTGGCGATCGGATCATTTCTCGGGACGATGGCACGGTGAAACATCAAAAGAGTCTAGATGTGGTGCTTGGACAAGAAAGTTCTGTTCTGATACTTGACGACACAGAGAATGTAAGTATTTTGTTTACTCTATTCAATGTAGCATGTTATTCTTAATCATAATATTGGGTTAGATTATTTGTGCTGATTATTCGGTTTAATGCACAGGCGTGGCCAAATCATAAGGACAATCTGATCTTGATAGAGAGATATCACTTCTTTGCTTCAAGCTGCAAACAGTTTGACCACAGGTTCCAGTCCCTATCGCAGCTGAAGAACGATGAGAGTGAACCAGATGGGTTACTTGCAACTGTTCTTAATGTCCTTAAACAAACGCATGGTCTATTCTTTGAGGTATGCTTTATATATTTAAAGAAAAACTTTTTTTTTTTTGCCTTGCTTGGTTCTTTGTTGTTGAATATTTCTGTTTCTTTTTCAGGATGGTGGAGAAGACATACCCCGCAGAGACGTCAGGTCAATACTGAAACAAGTGAGGAAAGAGATACTGAGAGGCTGTAAAGTAGTGTTCAGTAGAGTGTTCCCGACCATGTCTCACCCGGAAGATCACCCGCTGTGGAGAATGGCTGAGGGATTGGGAGCCACCTGCGCAACGGAAGTAGATGCATCGGTAACACACGTTGTGGCTATGGATGAGGGAACACAGAAGGTGCGTTGGGCAATAAAAGAGAAGAAGTTTGTGGTGCATAGAGGATGGTTAGACGCAGCTAATTTCCTGTGGAAGAAGCAGCCAGAAGAGAATTTTGGGCTGGAGCAGCTAAAGAAGCAAGGAACGGAAGTAGAAGAAAAGTGATGACGTAACAACACTTTGAAAAGTAGACTGAGAAAGAAGACATTGCTTATGTAATTGGATTGTTCATGAATCTATGTCAAAACTCAGTTCTGAACTAGAGACTAATTTTTGGAACGTCATGGATGCTCTGTTTGTATATACTAAATTTATTCCCTTTGTTCATGGAGGACACACTGGGGTTGTGTGTTTGTCTCTAAACAATCTTGACTCACAAAGATGGAGGAAAACAAGGGAATGTTAGCTGATCAAGTGAAAGAAGTAAATATCTTGTTATAGCAGAAAGGGAGACACAAAGACCAACACAAAAACCTCCCTTCTTTGGAGTTTCCGATAAGCATAAATACATAGAAATGCCCTTGATTTAATGTGTATTTTAAATGCATTAGAAGCCTTTTTAGTTGTAGTATTGGTGAATTAAGAGTAGAAGGGCATTCAATAGCAAACGAACACATAGCAAACGCCACTAATTTCGAAGCTCCATGGTATCGTCGATTGACGTTGATTATTCAAATCCACGTGTATGTTGTTAACCGACTAATTTATTGGGCTGAACGGGCCGGCTAGTTATGTATAGTGGGCCATCTCTCTCGACAATTGTTATTCGTTCGCCTGTTTCAGTGTCGACTGGTTCACGTTTCTCTTTCCGACTTCGCTTAGACATGGCGCTCGATTCTTATGCTTCGTCGAACCCTAATCAGGTTCATGCGGATGTTCTTCTGAAAGCTAGAGACTCTTGCTACAAGGTCGGTTTCTCCTTCTCTCTGGTTTTCGCGACTGATTGCGTATTGGTGATTAGGGTAAACGTTAATCCTTCGGATTTGATCATTAATTGCAGGCCAGAGATGCTTTCTATGCTTGTCTCGAAAAGGAATCTGGTAAAAAGCTAACTGAAATGGGGTCTGTTGGTCTTCTCTATCCTAAGGAGTGTAGCCTTTCTAGAACCGAGTTCGTCAATAGCTGCCGATCCTCTTGGGTATACTGTTTCTCTCCCTCTCTATCTCAATTAGTTTTTGCATCCTGCAATCTTAATTTTGATTTTCCTTTTTGGGGGTGATGTAATGGAAATTGAAAAAATAAAAAATGAAGGTAAAGCATTTCGATAGGGAGTACTGTCGGAACAAGAGAGTTCAAAGGCTATTGGATGATGGAGACGAGAGGAAAGGTCCAATGTCACTCCCTCAGCCTTACACTTTTAAGCCTACCCCTCCCACTTAGATTCCCTTCCTCTCCTGGTATTCCTAAATTCCTACTCTTGTCTCCTTTATCTGACTTGAGTATCGAATTTTCTTCTTAGTGTTCTATTTTCTCAGTCATTCGATCGACCTTGTCTTTGTGTAGATCAAATTAAAATTTCCCTCATTGTGGTTAGTTTTCGTTTTGTCTTTGTCAGGTGTTCAGGACTTCCACTTGAGAAAAGATAATGGCTAATGCGCTCACCGAGTAGTTCCTGAAACATTTTCTTTGGCTATAGTTTGACTTGTTTTGTAGCATTCCTAAAAATTCAAAGACCTTATTTGAGTTGTAAGTCTTACACCATGGGAATAAATGGGCGTATTTCAAGAACCTATTGTTTCCCTTTAGGTCTATCGAACCATAACGTTGTTGATTAATCTGCGAGCATTTAGTAAACCACACTCTGAAATTTATCTACGTAGAACTGAATTGGTGAAGCCCTGATTTATAGACTTGGCTTGTTCATCATCGATTAACTTAGGAAGTTTGGAGTGTTTGTGTATCCTCCTGAGACTCTAATGGATAAGTCGTTGTGTATCTGCTAATCTCAAATTAGCCCGGCCGGTTCATGAGCTTGGGCCTCGCTATAATTATTACTAAAAAATTCGAAAGCTTCCTCAACTTGAATATAATATACCGGTTACAGCTACATGATTGGCCAAACAATAGTTAACGTTGACACAGAGCGATTTGGGAAAGTAGTGGGACGCATGTCTCTCTAGTTTTCGGTCCCCACTTGTGTTCTGTATTTACACCCACACACGTATACGTATACAAATGTTTCTGTCTTGTCGGTAATGTTTCTCTGTTGTAAATATTATATTATTTATGCTTAAGCAGTGAAAATAGTAATTAATAAGGGATATGAATGATTTTTGACTTGAAAGTTAAAACTGAAAAGATGAAAACACATGAGAAATCCTATTCAGGCTTTGGAGGCAGATACATCATCCATGGTAGAAGAAGCTTCAGGTGCTGATGTGACGGCTACATTTGAATCCTCTTTTATTGCTGCAATGGCAATGGCGTTGGGGGTAAAGAGAGCTCCACGAGGGTGAGTGGTTGTGGATGATATAGCGGTTGCGAGCGAGATAGGCATTAAACAAAGCCCTTTCCCTTGAAGATACTGCATTGCTGATCCCATGTCTTCTTCCATCAGTTTAGCCACCCTCTGTTCTGTTGACCTTAAGCTCTCATTCGATGATCCTCCTGTCGCGTTTCCGTTCCCGGTTACGGCATTGCATTGTCCAGAGAGTGCGTTGAGTCGTCCTCCTACTACCTACATTACCAAAAAAACATGGTGAGGAATGATAATAGGTGATGGCACTTTACTGAGAGGTAAAAACGAAACTGACCTCGGCGGAGAGACCGTTGAGGCGTGGACCAACTGCTCCTGCACCTCCCAATCTACTCATGCTTAGTACCTTGACTTGTAGCTGAAGGAACCTAACATACTCGATGATCTCGTCTAGCATTGATGCTTTATCCGTCTATATCCCATCATCAACCATTTTTAGTTATTATCCAGATCCAGAAAGACTAAGAGTTAGAAGGAAATAAGGAAAGTAGTGAATTACCTTGTTGGTGTTGGGAACCAGTTCTTGAAGAGACTTCATACGCTCTGCGATGCGTTCTCTTCTTAGCTGACCAAAACCATAACAACAGAAACTATTTCAGAAACCATACAAGAGAAGAGACGAGATGGAGGAAGTTAATGATGGTGTTAATACCCGCTCAGCGATGCTGTGAGGATCGGTGGCTTGGCCTCTCCTGGCTCGTACTCTTGGCTTTTGGCGAGCCACAGGTGCGCTTGTGGTCGAGACTGTCCCTTGTGCTTGCAACGTTTCTTGACTTCCCATTGTTGGACCACCCGACTCCTGCATTTGACAAACAATAACACAAAAGATGATGTGAGATTTCATCAGAAACATTCTTAGAATTTTGAGATGATAGTTTTGTACCTGAGGGTTATGGAACTGGTCGGGGAAGGGAGTGTCTACGGTGAGAGCGTGGAAGAGGGAATGTGATGCCGGAGGAGGAGGAGGGGGAGGAGGAAGAGATGAGTCCCAGCAAGGAGGGAGAGAGGAGAGCATTGACATGGAATCAAGGAAGAAGTCATTATTGTTGTTTTGGCTTATGAACTCTCCCTTCCCTTCTCCATTCCCATTTTCCATCTCTTTCTTTCCTCTTCTGTCTTCTTCCTCTTCTCCCTCCCTCATTT
The DNA here is from genome assembly GCA_900116095.1 of Euclidium syriacum. Taxonomy (NCBI): domain Eukaryota; kingdom Viridiplantae; phylum Streptophyta; class Magnoliopsida; order Brassicales; family Brassicaceae; genus Euclidium; species Euclidium syriacum. Next base: position 8,731,209 of record FPAK01000006.1, read on the forward strand.
TTATCCACATTTCTGTTATTTTTTTAAAAATAATTGATTTCTAATTATTTAACTAACTGGCCGTTTCATTTTCATGTTTTTATATTTACTCTCCTAAGTATTTTAGTATATTAAAATAAGTTTCGAATCTCCTCAATATTATCTCACAAAAGTCGTGCGTAGGCCGGCCTCTTTGTATATTTGTTTTTGTTTTTCATAATCTTGAAAGCTATTTCTCCATTTTCATTCGAATAGATACAACCTTTTTTACATTTTTTTTTGAATTACTTCATAATTTTAAATTGGTCATTATAAAAAAAAATACTTTGTCCCTTTGAAGGATTAAAATGTTCCAGATTTTGCACTTAATTATTATTTTAAAAGAATATTTACACAAATTCAAAGAAATAAAAGCAGAAATTATTACAACTCAATTCGTCCACTACAAGAGAGAGAAAAAAAGGCCGAAGCCTCCATTAAGAATCTTATAAGAGTTTTGTGGGTCTTTACTATGTCAGCCCAAAGTGATAATGGCCCACTTCATTGATAAGTCGGTCTAACAATAATATCTAGACACACAAAAATTTACTCGGTTTTTGTTTTACACCTCTCTCTCCCCGATCCCCGAATATCTCTAATCACCGACCGCATTTGATCAGAAACCTAGGGCTCTTCGTATTGTTCCGTCACGATGCACGGTCGACGCCAGATTTTCGTTAAATCTCCTTTTTGTCAACAAGCCATCGCTCTTCAATTGGATCCTGCGCAATCTGTATTAACTCTTTCCGGTCTCACATCGCTACTCGAATCGTCCCAGCGTAAATCGTTATCTGATTTCTGCGTCGCTCTGGATGGGAAGCCTTTAAATGGCTCTACACGGATCCAAGTATCTGAGCTTCCTTCCGTCTCCATGCTCACTCTTTACCCTCGCCTCCGTGGAGGTGGTGGAGATGGCGGTGCGACGGGAGCCGAGTCTCGCGATTGCTACCTTAAAATGTATGCGGAGAAGAAACCCGACAAGGTCGATCCGAATGAGCAGAGGCTCTCTAAATGGCTAAATTGCGCTTTGTCCAATGAACCTTTGGCCGAGCCTTGCGTGATTGATCTACTCGGTAATTTGTTTAACAAAGAAGCTTTGGTACATACTCTCTTGTCTAAGAGGTTGCCCAAACAATTCTCGTACATTAAGGGTCTGAAAGATATGGTGAATATCAAGCTCACGCCTGTGGCTGGTTCAGATGGATCATCGCAAGATACGACCAATGCTCAGTTTCAGTGTCCTGTCTCAGGGCTTGAATTCAACGGAAAGTACAAGTTTTTCGCTCTGAGAGGATGTGGACACGTGATGAGCGCCAAGGCGTTGAAGGAAGTGAAGTCTTCTTCGTGTTTGGTGTGTCACGCAGATGTCAAAGATTCTGATAAGATTGTGATAAACGGTACAGAGGAGGAGGTGGGTTTGTTGAGGGAGAGGATGGAGGAGGAGAAAGCAAAGCTGAGAGAGAAGAAAGGCGTCTCAAAGAAGAGCAAGAATGGCGCAACTGTGGTGGCTGATACAGGAGCAAAGGTGGCAAAGAGACAGATAGATGATGGTAATGTCAATGTCAATGGCATTACTGTGAAGAAATTCAAGGCGGGAGATGCAGTGCCGGTTAATGCTACAAAGGAAGTTTATGCTTCTCTCTTTACTTCCTCCAAGAAGAAGTCTGATTTCAGGGAGACTTACTCTTGCAGGTCACTCCCACTCGGCAGGAACTGATCTCGTTGCACTTTGCTTTGTGATTTGCTCTGATTGTATTCATATGTCAAATTTGCTTTTGTAACATCGCCACTGGATAATACAATGTGTTTCTTTTCTTTTGCAATTGGTATATCTATGTTTGCATCCATTTTGTTAAACCTATGAGTGTTGTATCATTAAACTACTATTGCAACAAGGGGGTATGTATTTAGTTTACATCAATGCACGAACAAGGTCTTTGCAGCACAATTCAAAATGTTATATAAGTCATCCAAAACAGACAACAGACTAGCGCAAGCAGATCGCATAAAGCCAATAGTTCCCAGGTCGTGGCAACTCGTGACACTCACTGGCTTAACCGGGCCTCTCTTTTAAGCACCTGTGCAGCATTGATGGAACAAATTAAAACAAGTGTCAAGATTTAAGTTTTTTTTTCTTGAGGAAAAGAGAAGGAAATAGAGGGATGTAGGCATTAACCTCATCAGCAAACTTGATCAAAATGGTAGTCCGTGGACGTTGTTGTCCTTCAATTGGTACAAAATGAGCCGTTACTACAGCAGGAAACCCTGCGTTATCAAGAACTCCCTGCATATATGGAATGGTGGCTGCCTCATTCTCCTCTTTCTCTAACATTTATATTTAAACCATATTCATGAGTATGCCAAGGGAGCACTTACTTTTACTATGCCAGCAACAAACGCTCCGCAGTTGAATGTTCCCATGTCTTTTGGAATCGATATGAACCTACACTTTCACATTTTTTATCAGTTCTCTTGAATTTAAAATAATAGCCTTAACTCGAATGTTTATGGTAAGAGCTGGTGCGATCTAAAACCTGTTCACGAGAAGCTCTTTTTCACTGATCATGTACTCATCTTCATGTTCGGTTCCTTTTTCAAGCGAATCAGCGACCTAAGGCATGTTTGTTAAGGCGAGTTAGGATCCATAAAGAGGCATGCTGCATATTTTCATAGAAAGACTCAACTAATTCAATTTGAAATCACCTCTCACCTTTCCAAACAACACCTTCCAAACAGTGCTGTGGACGAAAGATAGAATTCCCAGTAATCGCGTCTCTCTTCGGTTGCCCTGAAACAAATGAGACAATTTATCTATCAAACAAAGAGACTCATGAGTGAATTCAACATTGCTCTTCCATTAAACAGAACTTCTATGAGAGGAAACGTTTTCTTTTCAGTATTTCAGGCAGTACATAAAAGTACCATTGTTAAGGTACCTTTTCCCTGTTGCAAAGAAGCTCCAGAACTCGAGCTCCAACTGCATACCCAGCATCCTCTAGTCTGAGAGACATAATTATCAAGAAGAAAATACATTGTTGGGGATGGAATGTGAATGGAGGAAGGAAAATCATATGTTGTCATTGGAAACCAATCAATCAGCTCACCTTCTTTCAAGTTCAGCAATATTGTCAACCTGGGTTTGATTGTACTGTACGAGCTCCGAGAATAAGAAAGCAAATGCAGTCAAGCTCACCTGCAACACATGTAAAATTTATAAAGGAATAAGTTTTCGGCAGATGCTCCAGTTCGAATGTTCATAACAACGAGATCAAAGAAGAAGATCGAAATCCGAGAAATTCGAACCGAATTCCCTTAGAATTGGATCCGGATCCAAATCGAAAGAATGTTCTCATTTTCCATACTTGGTTCAGTTTCAATTGACGAGATTTTCTGAGGAAAGGTCAAAAATCGACAGAGAAAGTGGATCTACAGAGCGAAAAATACCTCTTGTTTGCCTTTGCTGAGGGGCTTGTCGAGGACGTTGGAGTACTGCTTCATTTTCCCGACTCCGATCATCTTCACTTCTCTTCTTTGGTTTTCAGGTGGGGACGTTCTACCCAGAACCCTAAACACAGAATCTTCTCTTGTTTTCTGGGAAAAATTATGCTTCTCCGAGAAAGAATATGGAGAATTGGAGATGCTGCTGTTCGTCTTTGGTTTGATGAACGACCAAAGAGTTTATTCTATTTTTATTAAATTTTAATTAACTTTTTTTCGGTCCTGCATTAACTTAATTTTGGTAACCGAAGTAAATATAAATTAGGGCCTATCGATGATAAAAAGGGGCCGAGACTTGAGAAGAAGCCCTTAGCTCACCGTCTCTCTTTCTCGTGCGTCATTCGAATCGGCCGTTCTTCCCTTCAATCTATCACTCCAATGGACGAAGATGACGAGTTCGGAGATCTGTACTCTGACGTCCTCCAGCCCTTCCAACCTCCCGCGGTTCTTCCGCCTCCGCCTCCCCCTCCCCCTGCTCACCGTCCAATCGACCTCAACCTTCGATCCCAAGATCAAGATGGGGCAGAAGCTAATTTAGCTTCCGTCTCTAGGGTTTCTGGCGACGGTGCCTCCAAATTATCCGTTACTCTTTCTCAGGAGGCGACTCGTCAAGCAATTGGCGATGGTGGCGGCGACGACAAGGACATGAACTTTGATATCGAAGAACCCGATGCGGATTCTACACCTGCGATTCCTGGTCTGTTCATGGCCGCTTCTGAAGCTGGAGCTTTTCCTGGATTGGGTACAGATCGAGGTGTTCCACAAGTTGCGGCAGGAATTGAGCAGGTTGGCGATGGAGGCTACGGAGGGCAAGGCGAAGGAGATGATTGGGATAGCGACAGTGAAGACGATTTGCAGATAGTATTGAATGATAGTAGCCGTAACGTCATGATCGGAGCCGACAGAAGATCAAGGATGGGAGACAACGAAGATGACGATGACGAGGATGACGAAGAACCACTTGTTATAGTGGCTGACGCCGACCCAAATCAACCTATGGAAGACCAGCTGTGGAGAGAAGATGGTATGCAAGCGGTTGACGGAGATGGCAGAGACGCAGGAGAAGCTGGGAAAGGAAGTGTACCAGGAGGTGCTGCTGGCCCGTCCAAAACTGGGTATAGCAGTCATGGGTATCGTCCGGTTCATTCTCAGTTTAAGGTCAGTGTCAATGAAACACTGTTGTCACTGATTAGATTACTTAGTGGCCGGGGTTCTTGTCGTGGCCCCGTTTTAATTTTCATAAATTCTAAGTGCATATCTCCTTTGTACTTGTACCTAAACCTGAATGCAAATGCAGAGTCTATTGATCAGAGAAATTGGAAACTTCTTCCTGATTTTGACACACCATCTCTTTACTTAGCTTCTTTGTTTTACCATATATGCGGGGTGTTTGGCTATAAAAATATTAAAGATTGAAATAAGAAATTTTAACACTTTCTTCTCTTGTATATCATCAACATTCATATGCCACCTCCAATTATGCAGTACAGGAGTTGTTGTAATATCTAACCTAGCCTACAATTAACAATTGAAGAAAAATATTGTAAAACGAATAGCAATCTCTTGGGGGCCTATATAACTTTATGATGCCAACATTCCGTGAAAGTTTTCATATTTTCTCTTCGATTTGCCATTCCAAAGTTTACGACTATTGACGCTGAGACAAAATATGGGTTGTATTGATCTACTTGACATATGCATATCTTTCTCTTGCAGTATGTAAGGCCAGGGGCAGCCCCCATACCTGGAGGTGCTTCAACTATTGCTGGGACCTCATCAGGTCAAGTTCGTCCACCCGCAAACCTTGTTCCTATGGCTGGTCGTGGCAGAGGAGGAGATTGGCGTCCAATGGGAATGAGGAATGCTTCTACTGCACAGAAAGGCTTCCACCAGCCTTGGGGTAGTAATACAGCAGGACGGGGACTGGATTTTACTCTTCCCTCTCACAAGTAAGCTTTTTATAGATTTAGTAGCTAAGGCTCATGTCGATACATATACATATGAATCCTTTTTACTTATTAATCGCCTGACGTATGATAGCAAGTACCAAGTTTTGATTAGTACAGATCTGTGTTTCTTTTGTTTGATGTGTACTCTTGCATTTTTCTAGGACTATATTTGAGATCGACATAGAGACTTTTGAGGAAAAGCCTTGGAGATATCCAGGAGCTGATATCACAGACTACTTTAACTTTGGACTGAATGAGGAGAGCTGGAAAGACTTTTGCAAACAGCTGGTAATTAATAACTGTGATTCATTTCCTTATCTCAGCGAGTGAAGAAAACTAAGAGCAACATATTTTAAATTCATACAGGATCAACACCGTATAGAGACTACGATGCAAAGTAGGATACGTGTTTATGAAAGCGGTAGAACTGATCAGGTAAATTGGATCTTGACTTATATTGTAGCAGTAGCACCCATGAGCTGCTTATTCTTCGCAGGCAAACAAGATTTTGTGACCAACATCTGATAAAAAGGGTGACAATGCATTCCTAATCATTCTCTTGTACAATGATAGGGTTATGATCCAGATCTCCCCCCAGAGTTAGCTGCGGCAACAGGCGCGCAGGGTGTTCCTGTTGATTCTTCTAATTTAGTGAAGCTAGAAACTGCGCAAGGTGATTCAGCTAAAGTACCAGCTCATGTTCGACCTTCACTAGTATGTTTCCTCCTGCCTTTGCTCTCAATATGTGGTTCACTATATTCTGGAACATTGTGGCTAACTGGCTATGCATCTTTTCTTTCAGCCCCCTGGAAGACCAATACCTGTGGAGACTGGTTCTGGCGAGCGTCTGCCATCCATTGACACACGTCCTCCTCGAGTCCGTGATATAGAAGCTATCATTGAGGTTGAACATGTCTCAAATCTCTCATGTTTTTGGTTTCACCGGTGAAGCATTTTTTGCATGCTCTGTATACTGACATTAATTTTCTTGCCAGATTGTATGTCAGGTTTCGCACGAGGATGAGCCCTCAGGTGAAAATGGCGTAGAACAAGCTGATAGTAGCCTTCCTGGAGAAAATGTTCCAGTTGAGATTGGTTATGGTAGCAGGAGACCAGACACGGAATCTTCTGAACGGAGTCCTGCCCAGGATGAGCCACGTAAAAAAAGGCTTCTCAAGCAAGACGATGAGATCTCTAGAAGCACAGATAGTGGCCAGAGTTTCCGTTCATCGTCTCCTGTTGGAGACAAAGGCACAAGGTCGCCAAGTGTTGATCATGAAGATATAGGAGGTGAAGCAGGCAAAGATGCTGAGATGGAGGAGCATCATAAAATCAGTTCTGGAGTCCCTGACTCAGCAGTTCAAGAAGATGATGGAGGGGAATCAAAGCCGGAGAGAAGTAGTGAAAGCAGCAAACCTAGATCTGGAAGTAACAGAGATTATCAACAATTGGAAGATGGTGCAGAAGAGGAAGTTATTCGAGATAAGCATTATGCTCGACCAGCTAGCAATAAAAAACCGCACGATAACAATGCACCACATCAGAGCAGAAAGAATCAGGACAGAGGAAAGGAAGTGGAAAGAACTCGAGGTGCGAGCAAAGGTGGTAGGGAGAACTCAAATCCTCATATGGAGTTTGATTCTAGCTATGGTCACTCAGTTTCAAGGGGTGAGGATTTTGACAAGAGAAAAGAACGGGATGTCGATGGAGGGGTCTGGCGCAGGAAAGAGGATGACCCATACAGTAGAAGAGGTGGTGATGAAGGGTCTAGAAAAAGGGATCGTGAAGATGATCCGGGCTCTAGGCAGAGGGGTAAAATGCGAGAGAGTGAGATACGCAGCAAAGATGACCATGTCCCTTCGAGAAAGCATTTGGATGATGGTGGTATGAGAAACAGTTATGAAGTGGATGATCACATTAGCAAGAGGAGGAAGGATGAAGACTACTTGAGAAGAAGCCGCTCTGAAAAAAATGAAGTCCCATATGGTCAAAGAGAATCAAACAGCCGCCTGAAACGAGAACGGGATGATAGGTTGGAACATCAAAAGAGAGATGTCCAACATAAAATCAGAGATGATTTTGACGACCACAGTTCTCTCAGGCACAGAGATGATTTATATATGCAGAGAGATGGAAATGAGAGGTTGAGAGAGCGCGAGGATTTGGATAAATTGAAAATAACTCACGATGATGGTTTATCAGCACGAGGAAGAGAGAGGCAGGTGGCTGTAAGGGGACATAGAGGTTCAGAAGACCGATCATCAAGGATGAAGGATGAGTATAAAGCGTCTGACAAAGAGCATCTCACTAAAGATACAACAAGGCATACTAAACAGACGAAGCGAAGAGAATACCCTGGTGAAGAAAGTTCTTCGCATCATAGAGGACATGAAGACTTCTCTGCACGCACAGACGACATTGTTAATAATGAGAAAAAACCAAGGCAGGAGAGGACAGGTGCTAAGAGTGACAAGGTTAATGATAGTTTGGATGGCCAGCGATTGCAAGACAGAAAACATAAAGATTCTAAACGAAAGATTAAAGAACAGCGAGAGGGCACCGAATCACTGAGGAGCAAGCAAGGAGAGCAAAATGGCATTTCCGATGTGACAGTATGCTCCATTAGCCTATAAATATATTTAATTTTATCTAATCCAAGTTTTGGAAACTTAATATAGCATGTTTATAGTGAATGCAATATACCTTGCGAAGTTGTCTGTTCCGTTCCAAATCTTACCTAAGATATCTCCTAGTTTGGTCACTTCTGAACTGCTTAACGATCAGGACTGATGTTTCTTTTGCACCTTTCAGGGCTCAAAAGGAACCAACGAAGCAAGAAATTCGCGGAGTGAGATCCCACAGCAGCCTAACGCCAACAAAAGAAACAAAGAAAATGCTTCCTCTGGTGATGAGCTACAAGATTCAAAGAGAGGACGTACAAAATTGGAGCGTTGGTCAAGCCACAAAGAGAGAGACGATGCTGTCCCTCCTAAGCCATCAACCATCTCCTCAAAACTTCAAGAGAAGGAAAAAAGCACTAATGGCCGAGTTAGTGAACCTGGTCATGGTTCTATTGGCAAGAACCGGGATGTAACCGAAGAGAAGAGTGGCCGTGACCCTCCAGAGACCAAAGATGCAAGCGAGAAGGGACCAGGAGACCGTCACTTGGACACGGTTGAGAAACTGAAGAAACGCAGTGAGAGGTTTAAACTTCCAATGCCCACGGAGAAAGACACTACGGGAGTAAAGAAAATGGAAACTGAGACGCTGCCCTCTGCAAAAAATGAAGGCCCTGTGGATTCAGAGGTGAAAGCAGAGCGGCCAGCAAGGAAAAGAAGGTGGACGAGTAGCTGAGAGTCATAAACTGGAATCGAAATAAAAAGCGAGAACCGGCTCTATTTTGTTGGATTGATTCTCCATGTAGCTTCCGATGCTTGAACGGATGACAAAAGATTCTCCCATCCCATGGAGCAGTTGTTGCCGTAATGTGATAAAAGATCAAGGTCAATGGCGATCAATTAGGAGATTAGGGAGAGAGTGTGGGAGGAGCTAATATATGTAAGAATAGAGAGGGAATACGCATAAGGACGACTCTGAGAGAATACTCTTGTAGTTGTTGATGTAACATTTGTCAAAGATTGTTGGTCTTTTAGTTTTGTTCTCATACTCAGCGCCTCAGTAGAGAGCGAGAATATTTTAAAAATACTTAACGGCACTGTATTATTATTATATACTGTAGTAAATTTTGTTACTATTTTGTGAACGTTCCTTGATCATTGCTCTTTGCCTTTTTGCGGGTTTACTATGTCGAGAGAGCAAGTACTATGAAAGTAGAGACTTCTTGGTGGCAGAAGGTTCGTAATTAAAATATCAGCGATTATCAAGATTCAAAATCTCTTCCGAAATTAAAACATTCCTATAACAACAAAAGATAGTTTCTTTAGAGCATTGATCTAAAACAACAAATCACTGTTTGCAGCATATTTCGGTTATCACGAGTAAAACATAGATATAGCTCAAATTGTGTCAGTTTGGAAAACGCTGAGGACGAACATGTTACAACCTATGAAGTTACATAGTGTGATCAATCTTTATTAGGCAGCACAGAATAGTCCCAAGACCAACATAGCCATCAAGGAAAGCCCAAGATTGGCAATGGTGGCAACAGTGCCTGAAGGAGGAGGGGTTTGTGGCTGAACTCCAGTTTCATCGGAGGAAGCCATGTTTGCAACTGGAGGGAGAGGCGGATCCTCCACGTCTTTGGCATCAAGAGGCGGCTTTGGAGCACTAGCTAGTGGCTGTGCTTCCTTGGCTGCCACGGAGAGTAAAGCGCCGGCCTCTGCGGGTAAGATGGCATAGGGCTGGTCTTTGTTCAAATCTGAACATGGACTCCCTGCATTTGCATCAAATATAGATATTGATCAGCCTTGTCTTAGTTGTGTTTATATTGTTCTTTCATGATCTGTAGAATTTGAAACTTACTCAAGTATCTGGAAGCGGTGGCAGGGAACTCTGTAATGACTCCATCAACTCCACTTCCTGCAATGAATGTGGCAAGCTCTATCGTTGGATCAGAGAAGTAGTCGAATGCTATGGAGACGTACTCGTTTTTCAACACTGAAACGTAGACAGAGATATTCCCCTTGTGCATTTCCTCCACCACATTAGTCTTTCCCGTGGCAAAGCTTTCAGAGACGGTGACGAGGGAAGTTCTCAATAGGTTGACAGCATCTGCGTGCTTCTTGATTTCATCGATGGATGGCTTGGGCGCATCTCCAATCTCCTTGTCGATGCTCAAGACTCGGGTGAACAGAGGGACAGCCTCAAAACTGCTCAAAACTGAACTGTCATGTGACTGAATCAAAACCTTTTGTGTTGATTGCTTGTCGAGTGTGGAATTAGTTAGAGCGGACTTGACTACGTCTACGATTCCCATGCCTTTCTTTGAGGCTAAATAAGCAGCGTTCTGTAAACAACCAAGACGTTAGTAGAAACTAAGGAGCATTTGAGAGTTTAAAGAGGCTGCTTACCTCAATGTTGATAAGAACTCCGGTGACTGCCTTTGCTTTGCTGAACTCGAGGAAATCAGTCAGAGTCGTGAACTTCCCGGCGTTCTTGTTTGTTGGGTTTCTGGGGAGGCCCGCAGTCAAGAATGGACTCTCAATTTGAGCTGAAGACAAAGACATCCCGATTTTGGTAATTTAGCTGAGAATGAGATGGTTTCCGAAGTTGTTAGAAAAAGAATTCAGTTTCTTACGCTTCAAAGACTGGATCTCAGCCCAAGTGAGATCAAAAGAGAAGATGCCGTTGGTAGGCTGGATCTCGGGAACGGTAGTGGCTCGGGACATGAATGTGGTCATGGCGGTGGTGCTTGCTGTGAGGTCTGCAGAATCATGGCAAAAAGCTATTCCGTCTTTAGACATCTGAACAGAGCAGTCGATTATGTCTGCTCCATCATTGACCGCTTTCTCGTAAGCCAGATCGGTGCAGCCTGGATAGTCCCCGCTTGCTCCATTATGAGTTATAACTAGCGCATTTCCTGCTTTGGGGAGATTTCCCTGTTGGTGAGCAAAGCAAGCTGCAAAAACACGGAAACTTGTGGCGTTAGCATTAATCAAGCTTTTGAGGATACATATGCATATAATGAGGAAGTCATCTCACTGATGGCTTGCGATGCTGTTGGAGGGAAATCAGTAATGACTCCATCAACAGAGAACTGGCCATTGTCCACAAACTGAAGATACTCAGTGGAGGGATCATAGCTGTAGTTGAAGCTGGTTTGAATGTCATTGGCAAATCCAGAAGCATAAACCTCTAGACCGGCTTTGTGAGCATCAGTCACAATAGTGGATGCGGGCTTAAGGTACTTAGCCGAGTTGAGAGTCCAAATGTAGTCTTTGGGGACAAGAATGCCTGAAGCAAAGGCCTTTATGGCTGCCAGATTCAGCTGAAGCTCTCTGTACTTCTTCTTGGTGGTGGGCTCCATTGATTCCGGGTCTTTGAACTCGAATATGAGCTTTGTCTTGGACATGCCTGCGTCCTTCTCAATGCTCTTCAAGAAACCGATCTCTGGAGATGAGATGACACTAATGCCACGGAATCCCAAGGTCCTCAGATACTCGGCGACACTCAACTTGTGTTCCATGTAGAATGCATCGTACTACACATTCGTTTTATATTTTTTATGAGTCAACGAGAACCCCCCACCATTGGTAAATATGATTTTCGATAGTCGACCAAATTATTTAGTGAAAGAAAGGAAGAAAAGAAACCTGAACGCTCAACCAAAACTTGGGAGGCTTGGTTCCCATGACGTCCTCCACTGCAGAAATTGGCATTTGGCCGTCGAAAACACTGGGACGAGAGAAGATGTTTTGGACCACTGCTCAATTATACAAAACATGAAGAGATATGGTAATGGTGGGAAGCATTGTAAAATGGAGGAAGAAAGGAGAAGACTTACATGAGACATTGGAGAAGATGGTGTCAGCAGAATAGTCAAGAGCAAACCAGCCCTTGAGGTCTTGACCATTGACCTTGTAGGTCTTTTGGGCTTTGGGGAAGAGCGTAGAGATGGTGGTTGCATTATCAAGCCTGATATCAGACAAGCAAATGCCCACACCGTCCTTTGTCATTTGAAGACTGCACAACACTGTGAGACCTGCCGAGCTGGTGCTTATAGCCATGTCGTTTGCAGAGGCGCTTGACTCGGGGAAAAGACCTGAGAAACCACCTCTAGCCACAACAGCGGGCTCTTGTCCTGAAAGACAAATGAAGAACAAAAAAAAACAGATTTGGATTCTTAAAAACGAAACACATGTTATGTAATAAGGGCATGTTCATATCATATGTTATGCCACCAAAAGACAAAAGCATGTTTATGGAAAAAGATACCGTTAAGGGTGAGCCATTTCTTAGGAGGAGCAGCCGCGGCAGCAACGGGAGTTTTAGGAGCCGCAACACAAGAATGTATGAGAAAAGAGAAAAGAATAAAAAACTTCAACATCTCTATTTGATTGATCCTGCATTTGTGTTGCCCCCAATTGAAAATCAAAGTTAGATATATAAGAATAATACGAAACAGAAATTTTACATTATAGAGAAAGTGGAAAGAGATCTCACAACGAGAAAAGAAGAACATGAATCTCCTCCTCTGCTTGTTTTCCTCGTTATCTCTGAGAAGGGAAAAGAAGCGAAGGGGAGATGGTCAAACAAAAGTTAATTAATGGTAAAAAAAGTAACTTGCTCATATCCCATTTATGGCCATTTACTCCTCCCTATTTTTATCTCTTTTTTTCCCCTCCATTCCCTTCTTAACCGATTTTCTTGTTTTTTCTCCTTTTGTTCTTCACATGTCCTCTTTGCATAAATTCATCTATGACCCCTCAGTTATTGGAAATTAGTAAATGTGTTGGACTGTAGAGTTAAATAGAAACGTCTTTGGGACTATAGGCTATATTCATAGTCGCATGTATATTTGAAATTGGCTTATATTATATATATGATTGTTATGAAGCTAAAGTTAATGGAAGCGATAGACATGGAATAATGAAAGACGTATATCATGACCAAAAAAAAAAAAAAAAAAGAGCGTATATATTGAATGTCATTAGATGTCGTCGAGTCGGCACATCAAACTTTTGCCTTTATACCATCCGACTGAGTTTCCCCAGGTTCCAAACGCCTCTTCTCCTCCTCTTCGCTTCCTTCTTACGCAACCTTGATCCACCGTAGCTATGAAGATTACCGCCTTGCTTGTTCTCAAGTGCGCTCCCGAAACTTCTGAACCCGTTATCCTCGCCAACGCCTCCGACGTCTCTCACTTTGGCTATTTCCAGCGATCTAGCGTCAAGGAATTCGTCGTCTTTGTCGGCCGCACTGTTGCCAGCCGAACCCCTCCTTCTCAGCGCCAGTCCGTTCAGCACGAAGGTTCTATTTCTCTTTCTACCTTTAGATCGCTTGTTTCATTCTTGGATCTGTGCGAAGCCTTTTCCTCTTTGCCTTTTATTCGATTTCTGCAAACTCGGATCGGCTTTTCGATTTCCTAGCTTCTATGATTAGGATTTGGGATTTTTTTTTCTCGCCTCTTTCGATTGTAGATCTTTCTGGTTTATGCCCCGGCTGTAATTTCACGCGATTCCATCTTTTGTTCTTGTCCTCGAATTTTGGGTAATTAGGGTTTGTTTTAATTTTTTTTTTGTAAATAGAGTACAAGGTGCACGCGTACAATAGGAATGGCCTTTGCGCGGTCGGGTTCATGGACGATCATTATCCCGTTCGAAGTGCCTTTTCTCTTCTCAACCAGGTATCGTATGTTCGACTAGGCATCAGCTGCTTTAATTTTGCTGTAGTTTGGCCACCTAGTTATATAGTCCACATATAGATTTGGTTAGGAGAAGAACTTTTGGGTTGCTTTGACATTCAATTATCCTCAGGTCCTAGATGAGTACACCAAGAGTTTTGGTGAGTCATGGAGGTCTGCAAAAGAAGACTCCAGCCCTGACTGGCCATACTTACCCGAAGCTTTAACCAAATTTCAGGTTCTTCACTTTTGCAATTGTATACGCTTTTATTTTACTTGTGTATTTTGTTAAAACATGTTGGTATTAGATCAATTGGGTGGACAGAAGAATCCTAATTCTTCATGAACCAATTTGATCATCCCCCTTATTTTATGACCTAGTTGATTGTGTATATTGAGTGATTCAATCTACTGTGATTTTGATTGCCCTGTATATTTAAATTTCAGGACCCAGCAGAGGCTGATAAGCTGTTGAAAATCCAAAGGGAGTTGGATGAGACAAAGATTATCCTTGTAAGTGCAGTCAATTTGTGGACCCTTTTATAGATACACTTCTATGCTCTCTTTTCTAAGTTACAGTAAACAATGTAGATAGAGTGACCAATTAATATGCATAAATGCTGTCCCCCAATAGTATATACTGTTCTGTCAACGAGTTTCGCTTCTGAAAAACCTCAAAAAAAGAAGAAGAAAGTATTGCAGATCTGATGGATGTTTCTGTATCTTTAAAGACTGAAATTTTGCTCTGTATTACAGCATAAAACCATTGATAGCGTCCTAGCCCGTGGTGAGAAGCTTGACAGCCTAGTGGAGAAGAGCTCAGATTTAAGCATGGCATCACAGGTAATAAACACACCACCGTAGCTTATATAGGTTTGTTAACTTACACGGTAGAAAGAGCAGGATAGAGCGAGTTTGAGAGTGTTGTAGATTTGTAGAGGAACTTTTGTATGTTAGGAATTCTTACACGTGGATTCAGTCGGTGTTATGTGGATTCTTCTGACATAAGAAGCTGATGTTGGTTGTTTTGGGTTTGGCACAGATGTTTTACAAGCAAGCGAAGAAAACGAATTCGTGTTGTACTATTCTGTGAGCTGTGCAACTTTGGATGTGCTGCGTGGGGTACATATAGTCAACCAAACTTTTGCTGGGGGGGGGGGGGCAGACTGTTTTTCTACTATATTTATAAATATGATTCCGTGTCCAACTAGTTTGCATGCATTTATGATTCCGTAAGACTTGAGTCGTGTGGTGTGTTTTACCCAAATGTCACTGCCAAGTTTTAATCGTCTTTCCCAGATTATCTGCTTAATTTATTTATGACTCAGTCGTCTCTGTCAGATTATCTGCTTGATCTTGATTTATTTGTTACCCATTTGCACAATGTCACAGCCAGATTTCAGTCGTCTCTGTGTTTTTCTTCTTCATTTGGTAATTGATGAACTTTAATGCATAGGGATATTAAATATAGTTGTTGAAAATACACAAAAAGCTGAGAGCGAGCGATGACTAGAGTTAACAAGGGGGTGTATTACACAAACGAAAGATGAAGAGGAGATGAAAGAAGGTTTGGGTTTCTGTGTCTACTTGCCGAAGAGAGACTTGAACCACCAAACGCCCTTTTTGTCGTCAGGGGCAGTGTCGGCCCCAGGTGGAGTGTTGCTTTGAGGGGTCTTGTGAAGTTTGCTGACGTCGTAGCCTTCCTCCACGGCCTTATCAACCAGTTGCTTGTAAATCTCTTCCTCCATGTGTGCTGTCCTGCTCAGTATCTACACACCACCCAAATACATAGTCAGATATTAATCGTGGATGGTTTTAATTATTGCTTACGAGAGAAATGAAAAAAAGCTACAAACCCAGAGATAACTCCTGGAGGGCTGGCCGATCAAGGCGTGCTGGTAGTCGGGATCGATGTAGAGTACCCAGTAGTCCCCGGTGACGGGAATGATGGGGAGGAAAGGAGGGACGTAGAATTTCACTTTGAGCTTGGCCTCGTCGCTCTTTGGGTCGGCCTTGTAGGCAGAGCCTTCAATGAAACTTCTCCTACCTCCGCTCCATGTCTCGTTCAGGACGTGCACCGTGCCGTCGGGGTTGAGGGTGTAGGTGGCTCGGGTGTCGATGCCGTCCTTAGGCTGGAAAAGGGAGGGGAAGGAGGCGATCTCGTACCAACGGCCCATGTATCTCTCTATGTCTAGCCCTTTCACAACATCCATCGCTTTCTTGCCTGCCATTTCTCTGTTTTTTTTTCTTTTTTGCTTTCTTGTTCTTCGGTTATGATATTTTGTTCTGAGGTAAAAGGATAAGAGAAGAAAGATCTTTTTTTATAGGAAAAAGAAAGCAAAAGGAGGAAGGAGATTTCCTTGGGAGGAGAGAACGACACGTGGTAAGCGTGTAGGGCAAGGGTTCTAGTAGCGTCTATGAGTTACAATGTGGATGATACAAATGTCTCTTTCTTTTTTCTTCCTTCTATAGGAGTAGAATACAATACAATGGGCCATACATTCACATTTTGATTTAGACATCATTAGCCCTTTCTAGATCCACCGAATGATAAAAAAAATTATACATTAATGTAAATAAGTGTAAAACAAGAAATAAATCTTTTACCTCCTACTACCTTTCTCCAAGTTAAAAACCTCTGATTCGCACTTTCGTTTCTTCCTATTGAGGCTTTATTTATTAAACAAAGGTTACAAAATATGTGGCTTTTGTTTGGAATGGATCTATAGATTGTAAATCTGATCATATTAAAAATTTAGTGTATTTTCACTCATTAATTTTTCTTAGAAATGTTGCAAAATATGGCATTTATTTGGGATGGATTTTAGTAACTAGACAGTTAATTTTGTGAGATTTCTTTTGTCCAAAATATCATCTTAAGTTTTGTCCTTATGAGTATGATATCAATATCAAAGAGCCTTATATAGTATAGGATCATAATTGAATGCAACTACATAAATATTTTTGAAAAAGTTAATTTTTATTATTATTTTGTTGTTATGTTCTATATATATTTTATATGAATGCATATGATTTAAGATGGTAAAAGAAAAATTAGATTAAACAAAATGTGATTCGTAACATAAAATCCCTTTCCAGTCTTTAATCACACGTCTAGGTGTAACTAAATCCTAAAGGAGGTTAAAACATGCAAAATAAAAAGAAATTAAGCAATAAAGACGATAATAAAGATAAATTAGTGATACATTTGTTGATATATTCAAACATTTTTCATTTGCATGTTTTGCCTTGGAATCCTTACTCTTTACAAATTTTAGGGCAAGTATTGTATTAATTTAGTTATCATAAAAGATAAAAGTTTTAGTGCTTTGTGGCAGTGTCGACGGGAGTCTGGGAGAGAAGGTTACGATATTGAAGGTGATTCTGGATGCGATGACGAAATTAGACTTCAATGGATCTTCCTCCACACATCTTATGAGCTTCTCATCGCCGTTTGACTTCTTCTTCCCGCCGACCAGATCCTGTCAACAACACGGGGGAAAAATTCACAAAATTTTTGAAGAGATGAAATCACAAGAAGATGGATTTGAAGAGATGATAGCGAACTTGGTTATGACAACGTAATAAAAAAATCAAAATTAAATTACAATTATGTTTTTTATGGCATTCAACGTAAATAAATTTTTTATTAAACTCTTTCTTGTAATTTTCTTTCTAGAGTAAACCTGGTGACAACATGTCACAATTTAGCCTCAAAAGTTAACTCTTAAAGATGATTCTTTTATTGGTTATGCAAACACCTCCAGTTCTCACTTTGTTACTAAACAAAAAATCTTACATCCTTAAAATTGAATTTTAACTAGGAGAATGGAGAAACGAGTAGAAGAAAAAAGACGAGAGATATAAAACTCAGAGCGAATTGGACTACGAGACAGAAGTCGTTTTCAAAGAGAGAAAAAGGTCTCTTCAACAAGGCGCATGAACTCTCGATACTATTGAATGCTCAAGTTGGTGTCGTTTTCATCTCGGAAGCCGAAAACCTCTTCGAGCACTGTTGCCTAGCCAACTTCAGGTAATTCTCTCTAAAATTAGGAATGCATAAAAGATATAAAGTTTTTTAAAAAGGTCAAATTTTAATTTTGATATAAAGAAACGAAGAAGGTTTTTGAATCAACAAGCCTATGTGTTTCTTTTGTCTTCTGAAAGACTAATTCCAATTTTTCTTTCTTTTTATCTTGAATGCAACAAAACCCTTAATCCACTATATTTTTCTCCTTCTTGCGAAATTAATCCTAAAACAACTCTTTTCTTTGTGATTTACAATTCCTATTCTTTAATTTATAAACATTGTTCCATTCATGATACTCAGAAAAAATATATTCTTACATCAAACCGGTTTGTCTTTCAATAACAAAACATTGAGCCAAAGCACATAAACACAATCTAAGTTAGCCGAATAAATGGAAGATGATAGGATAGGTTTTTCCAAAGCATCTACAAGCACATTACTAAACCTCTTGACCGAGCTAAAGTTTGGACTCATAAACCTCCATCTCTTCCTTGCTTCTTACGTGAAATTAGCGAGCCTAGGCCATAAATCTGGAGCCCTAATAGCATGTATAAGTGAAGCGAAATCTGATTCAAAGATTACATTATTGAATCCCATATTATCGATTACATTCATTGCCCATGAGAGAACTCCAGCTTCAGCCTCCAAGCTAGATTGGCCTCTAGGGTAGTTGTTTACTACATACCAGTGCATATCTTCTCAGTCATTTCTAAGGATCCATCCAAGGCCAAAAGAGGTCTGGTGCAAGTTCCACAAGGCATCAATATTGCACTTCAAGTAGCCCTTTGATGGAGGTTTCAATTTAACTGCATAGTTGGTGGAGTTCGAGGCATTGTATTACTTTGGTTCGAGGCATTGTATTACTTTGTACATATTGGTTTTTGACAGTCAACAAAGCTGTTTTGGGTTGTTTAGTAGATCAACCAAAGATATCATGGTCATAAATACAATAAAAAATTTGAGTAAATATGTACAGTCTACTTCAAAAGAGTTAAAACTTAGATTTATCATCAAAATTTCCGTAATGGGTAACTTACCTTTTAAAAATGCTAGAGCCTACATAACTTTAGGCGCGAAGACAATGTCGATACTGTTTCTTTTACTAAGTCCAATGATAAAATGTCATATTTATCCTTTATATTCATAAAGAGAAATTGGGTGTTTGGTAGATCAAATAAAATATTTTAGGGTTTGAGTAAATCTGTATGTTCTACTTCAATAGAGTTAAAACTTACCCTTATTGTCAAAATTGCCATAATAGATATAACTTACCTTTCAAAAATGTCATATGACCGATATAAAAAGAGTCATTTCACTGATTTAGAAATATGGAAATAGTCCTATGCGAGAGGAGAGAGAGGCATAACATAATGTGTAGTGACATACTTACCCTCTATATTCATAAAGAAAATTTGGATGTTTAGCAGATTAATCAAAATGTATCATATTCAGAACTGAGAAAAAGAAATTTGAGTAAGTATGTACGGTTTACTTCAAAAGAGTTAAAACTTACACTTGTCGTCAAAATTTTCATAATGTGTAACTTACCTTTCAATGTCATTTGACCGATTTAGAAAGACGATAATTATCATATGCTAGAGGAGAGTGGCGCCATGATGGAAAACGTTTTGTTCCTCTCATTTTAATTTTTTTCCACGTTGGACCCTTATAATGCTGGTTTGTTCTAGATTACAAATTTCGTTGCTGAAAACAAAAGGAAAAAGGCATTATAGGTGAGATTCTTTTTGGTGGCAATATTCATTGTTGCTTAGGGTTAGCTTAAAGGGAAGATAACACAAGAAAAATTAGGTTTGGAGGATGAAATTTTCTATTTGGGCGATGTGTCGACAAAATGCAGTATATACGGCATACATAGGCAGAATGTGAAGGCGTGTTGCTGTTCAGGTATAGCGTTTTTTCAGTCTCATTTGCGTTGTCGACTCATAAATATAAAATTATTTTGTTGTGTTAAGAATAAATGTTGTTGGCACCAGCCATGAATATTGAAGAGAATACATTCTCTCAGCATTAAATGGTTTGAGATTGTGAAACAATATTGAAACTTAAAAAGTAAATGCAAATATGTTTTTATGATGGATCTTGTTAAAATGATGATGTTTTAGTGTTCTTAACGTCTATTCCATTAGTTTTTGAGGTTTTAAGTCACTCATTTACCTTATTATCATGTATATACCATGTAAATATAGCTACATTTTCACCTGGAGTCTTTGGTTTGACATATATTCGCATTTGGTAATATTTTAGTTGAAATCGGTGCTAAAGAGCTAAAGGGGAGCTCCTGATGGCATGTGCTATTGTGGTTTTCTTCTGATAAAACTAAAGAGCACAAAAATACGAAGCCATTGCTCAAAACGGATCATGATTCGGATCCAAGGTTATGAAGATATAAGGAAAACAAAAAACGGAGAAAATGCAGTCAAAACCGTCAACCATAGAGTCGATCACCGCTCCCAGAAAGCTCATTTTCAGCAACCTCAGACACAAACTGTCAACTTAGACTGTGCCAGAATGGAGACCTTGAGAGGCGAGGGATGCTCCTGGAACACCTAGTTTTAAGATTTTTGTCCAATTGACCAAGATACGACGCAATACAACTTTCATTTTGTTTTAAATATTTTTGGATCATTTCGCAAGAGATCTTGATTTTTGAGAGTTAGAGTAGACATGGGGACAACAAGGTAGTGAACGGTAGTGGACGTGGTGATTAATAATATAGATGATTTTTTTATTGGTTATGCAAACACCTCCAGTTCTCACTAAACACAAACTCTTAGAGCAGTTCCAACGGTGAGACTGCTGTAAGATTTTAATAGACGAAAAAAATAAAATTGAAAACGGACCAATCGGATGATGCCGCGTGACATCTACAGTGACGATACGAGTCCTTAAACAAGGACCGGAAGAATTGATCTTTAAGTTTAACGTGGGGCCCGCCGATTCTTTTAATATTTTTTATTGGTTTTTGTGCCAAAACCCACGTTGGAACTGGTCTTACATCCTTAAAAATGAATTTGAACTTGGAGGAGGGAGAGACGAGTAGAAGGAAAAGGAAGAGAGATATAAAACTGAGAGCGAATCGGATGGCGAGGCAGAAGTAGTTCTTAAAGAGGGAAAAATGTCTCTTCAACCGGGGGTAGGAACTCTCAGTACTATTGAATGCTCAAGTTGGTGTCTTTTTCATCTCGGAAGCCGGAAACCTCTCCGAACACTGCTGTCAGCCAACTTCAGGTAATTCTCTCTAAAATTAGAAACATATAAAAGATATAAATTTTTTAAAAAAGGTTAAATTTTAATTTTGATAAAGAAACGAAGAAATTTTTTGAATCAACAAACCTATGTTTCTTTAGTCTACTAAAAGACTAATTCCAATTTTTCTTTCTTTCTATCTTGATTGCACAAAACCCTTAATCCACAATATTTTTCTCTTTCTTGCGAAATTGATGCTCAAAAACTCTTTTTTTGTGATTTACAATTCTTTTTCTTTAATTCATAAACATTGTTTCATTCATGATACTCAAAAAAAAAAAAAAAATCTTTTATCGGTTTGTCTTTCAATAATAAAACATTGAGCCAAAACACATAAACACAATCTAAGTTAGCCGAATAAATAGAAGGTGACAGGATAGGTTTTGCCAAAGCATCTACAAACACATTACTAGACCTCTTGACCAAGCTAAATTTTGAACTCAAAAACCTCCATCTCTTCCTTGCTTCTTACGTGATAAATATCCCTAATAGCATGTATAAGTGAAGTGAAATCTGATTCAAAGATTACATTATTGAATCCCATATTATCGATTATCATTCATTTCCCATGAGAGAACTCCAGCTTCAGCCTCCATGCTAGATTTGCATCTAGGATAGTTGTTTACTCCATACAAATGCATATCTCCTCAATTGGTGGAGTTAGAGGCATTGTATTACTTTAGTTCGAGGTATTGTATTAGTTTGTACATATTGGTTTTATACTCAACAACGCTATTTTAATCTAAAATATTGAGAGTTTGGATAGTGATTTAAATACCTGAGTTTCAATACTAATCATTTTTAATAAAAAATTCTCATCCCATAGTTTCGATGCCCATCATTTTTTCAAATTTCTCATCACTTTTCAATACCCTAATTACTTTTATCTATTATTTTCACGCCTCGATAACCTAAACAAAAATCAGACAATTTCAATTCATTAGATAATATATTTACCATATTTTTAAACCCATCATTTTCCAAATTCTACATCCCGTATTTTGTAGAAGATATTTTAGGTAGTACGTTTCAGTACCGAAATACCATTTTCAGCATTTATTTATGTACCATTTCCCGTGCTGATAACCGAAATAATAAAATCCGCAAATTAAATTCACGAGATAATATAATTGCCATATTTTTAAACCCATCATTTTTTTCCAAATTTCTCATCCCATATTTTATAGAAGACATTTTAGGTAGTACGTTTCAATACCGAATTACCATTTTCAACCTTTACCTATTATTTCCCGCGTCGATAACCGAAATGAAAAATCCCGAAATTTTCGATTGGAACAGACAATATAATTAATTTCATAGTAAGCCATAGTCTACATCATCGACAGTGTACTGCGTTGATGCAGCCTTTCCTAAATTTCCAATTCAAAAAGAGAGTCTCAAACAGGTTGGTGCAATGTATCAGCTGATCTATTGACAAATTCTGAGGAAAAAATGAGGAAAGAAAAACAAAGGAAAAAGAAGCAATGCAAATGGTATTTCAATTGGAGAAAAATGATGCAGCCGGTAGAGAGGGGAGATGACTAATGCGAAGGAAACGAATCAAGCCCAAATCTAGCAGCCACTGACACCATTCCGTTAGTCTCCTCCTGCAACAAACAAACGCACAACACTTTGAGTTTCTACTATTTACAAAGCTTTACTCTAATCAGGAAAACAAAGTATTACATTACCTGTTGCAGCATTTCATTCATTATGTCATCGAATACATCGTTGTGGTGAGCATCCTCTGGCTTATCCGTATTCATCTCTGGATCAAGCATAGTTGTCGGTTTCACCACATAGGCCTGATTGTTGACTGTTGCACTGTCTTCAATTGGGCTAATCAGCGACTCATCCAAGCCCTCATTGTTGTCCCTAAACACCATGTTATCAGCTGGTTGTAAGGGATAGTCCACGTTACCGAATGTGTTGTTATTCATCATGGTGCAATTCTGATCCTCCCATTTTTGTCCGTCTAATGTTGTATTCATGCTCTGCATGAAATCGCCCAGCAGTTGAGTCCCACACTGCATCTCTCCCGTAGAAACCAATGGCGTACAATCTTCCAGACCATTCCCTGCGAATGTCCCTTGGTCCTGTCCGAAACCATGATTTAGTGGTAAAGAGATTGATGAGAAGGTGGTTGTTTTCAGATTCCCTTGCCAGTTATGACTAGGAAACCTTGATAAGCCATGCACGCTGCTGCTTCCTTCTAGGAAAGACTGATTTCTGTCCAACGGTTGTCTAAAGTCTGCTTGAGACATCAGAGAGTTGGTTGAAGCACTTGGCAGAGTGGTGCTAGTGCTTCCAAAGGTCATCCGAGTATCTAGGAAGTTACCACCGCCAATTGCACTGTCTCCTATGCTTTTGAAATCTCCCAGGTATGGAGAGCACTTGCTTCTAGGAAACTGGAGGGGATCGAGTGAAGATGAAGTTCGTTGAAACGGATTCGGGTTCTGGACACCGGGTATAAGATTAGTACGGTGGTATGTTCCAAATGGATTAGCTGAGCTGCTTGTGTTCTGGTGGTGGTGATGCCCTTGTGGGATGAAGCTGGAGGAGGAGTTCATTCCTTGAAGATTCAACGGCGAGTACACAGAGGGATTGTGTTTGGGGAGATGGGAACGGGATGATAAGAGTGACGAAGAGCTTGGATATTGTCTTTCAAGTTGAGCCATCTGATAGTAAGGTGAATCTCTTGCACCAAATGCATTTGAACCCATGTTATTCTGCTGATTTTCAGCTAACTTTTTCAAGTATAGTCTGTATTTCTGCAATAAAAACCAGACAAGGAACTGTCTCACCACCCAAGATTATATATTTAGCAAAGAAATGATCAGAATGCAAGAAGGAATTGGGAAATTAGTACCTGCAAATGGCTGGCTACGTTTTCCCTCGTGAGAGTTTCTATGTTCATGTAATCAAGTATCTTCTTCGGAACAGCCTCTGTTAAATAAGCAAACACAAGTATAAATCAAAAGAAAGACATCACACATGAAAAGCATCAAAAATAAAATCGTTAACTCACTGTCAAGCCCAAGCTGTTGCACTGCAGTCACGAACTTCTGGTGGAGGTCTTGTGTCCAAACTACACGAGCCTTTTTTGGAGCACGCGACTCATCACCATCTTCGTCACTGCCGTCGCCATCTTCCTCGTCTCTTTCACTATCATCTTCGTCGCCACTGTGGCCAACTTTCTCCTTCCGTTTCCTACTGGCGCTTGCAGCCATATTGGATTCGGACGCCGGAAGATGTTGACGGGAAGGATCGGTAGTTTTCGTGTACGAATTTATTTTCTTCTTGACAACATGTTGCCAAATGTTCCTAACCTCCTTGAGGCCAACAGGCTTGACAAGGTAATCGCATGCCCCATGTAGAATCCCTTTCATAACGCTGTCGTAATCGCTATGAGCAGACAACACTGAGAAAATGAAACAAATTAGAAGATGATATTGAAAACAAAGGGAGGAGGAGAAGAGCGTACTGATAACAGGAAGGTCCATTTCAAGGCCGATCTCTAGTAACTTGAACCCATCAGCATCGGGCATTTCTACATCGCTTATCACCAGATCAAACATATTACTCTTATCTCTCAGCAATTCCAAAGCTTTCTTCGACTCCATAGTTTTCGTCACTAACATATCAATTAAACATCACCTCTTAACCGCATTTCCATTCCCAAAGAGTAAGAAAAAAACAAAAGAGACAGAAGCAAAGGATAATACCATGGTACTTGCAGCGAAGCAGCAACTCTTCAAGTTTCCGAAGGCAGGTTGGATTGTCATCCACAGCGAGGACTCTCATTCCTACCGGAAACTGCTCAGTCCTTCCCTCTTCATTGTTCACCAACTCAATATTCTCCATTCTGATTAGTGCCTCGAGTCTGTCCCTCCTCTCTTCTCTTGTCGTCACAACTTAAAGTTCATACACTTTTAAATCTGATTTGTATTTTCTGAATGACTTGCAGTTTTGACTAGGAGACCATAATCCTATCTGTTGATATACGGAAATCTAAGGAAAAGACGAGATAGGTCAACAAAAAAACGAGTGATTGTGCAATTATTCCAGCCCATAATTCTTCACAAAATCACATATTTTCTCCTATATTTGCTCCTCTTTCCATTTACAAGGACTTTGAGAGTCACATGCTTTCTCTACTTTCTTTTTGTTTGTTGAATATTTCCTTATATGTAAAGAAAAGACAACTTTTCGTGAAGTGATTTTAAATGTCCCCATTTCCTGTCCTACCTTATATTCTCTTATAACGTTCAAACCCAGCATTTCATCCTTCCTGTATTACCTTATATATTCTTTTTCCTATTCTCATAGTCAAGTTTTCCGTTTCTTATGTCAATCTAAATGCACCCAAAAAAGTTACGAGTTTGACCTATAGCATATGTGTACAATTCCAAAAATGAGAATTCGACAAGACCTTGGACTGAACTCACCTGATACTTATCACATTCAAACTTTAAACATAAGTCCATATTTGAAAAAGTTGACTTCTTTTCCACATTCTTAGTCAGCTTTACAACTACCAAATGGAATCTCTTAGCGATTCTAAAGAAGATACTAGGTTGTATTCCAAGAACAATGTAAATGACATTATTACCCTATCTATTCATAAAAAAAATATGGATTGTTTAGTAGATCAACCAAAAAATATCACGGTCATAAATACAATAAAAAATTTGAGTAAATTTGTACTGTCTACTTCAAAAGAGTTAAAACTTAGGTTTATCGTCAAATTTTTTTGTAATGTGTAACTTACCTTTTAAAAATACCATAACCTACAAAATTTTAGATGTGGAGACATTGTGGATACGGCTTCATTTACTAAGTCTGGTGATAAAATGACATATTTACTCTACCTATTCATAAAGAGAAATTGAGTGTTTGGTAGATCAAATAAAATGTTTTAGGGTTACAAGTGAAAAAAAAAAAAGATTTCGAGTAAGTCTGTATGTTTTACTTCAATAAAGTTAAAACTTACGCTTATCGTCAAAATTGACATAATGGATATAACTTACCTTTCAGAAATGCCATATGACCGATTTAAAAAACGTCATTAGAAAGACGGAAATAGTCCTATGGGAGAGGAGAGAGAGGAGCATAAAATAATGTGTAATGACATATTTAACCTCTATATTCATAAAGAAAATTTGGATGTTTAGTAGATCAATTAAAATGTCTCAGATTCAGAAGTGAGAAAAAAAGATTTTGAGTAAGTTTGTACGATCTACTTCAAAAGAATTAAAAGTTACACTTGTCATCAAAATTGCCAAAATGTGTAACTTACCTTTCAAAAATTTCATATGGCCGATTTAGAAAGCGTCATTTGACCGATTTAGAAAGACGATAATTATCATATGTGAGAAGAGAGAGAAAGAGAGTGGCATCATGATGGTAAACGTTTTGTTCCTCTCATTTTATTTTTTACCATGTTGGACCCTTATAACATTGGTTTGTTCTCACATGACATTATAGGTGGAATTCTTTTTGTGGACAATATTCATTGTTGCTTAGGGTTAGCTTAAAGGGAAGATAACACAAGGAAAATTAGGTTTGGAGGGTTAAATTTTCGATTTGGGCGACATGCCGACGAAGTAAAGTATAGATGGCGGACAATAGGCGACAGTGTGAAGGTGTGTTGTTGTTCAGGTATAGCGTTTTTTCAGTCGTTGTCGACTCGTCAATATAAAATTATTTTATCTGTTAAGAAGTAAATGGTGTTGGCATCAGCCATAAATATGGAAGAGAAGACATTATGTCAGTATTAAATGGTTTTAGATTGTGAAACAATATTGAAACTTTGAAAGTAAATGCAAATATGTTTTTATGATGCTCTTGTTAAATGATGATATTTTAATGTTCTTAACCTTTAATCCATTATTTTTTGAGGTTTTAAGTCACTCATTTACCTTATTATCATGCAAATACCATGTAAATATAGCTATGTTTTCATCTCGAGTCTTTGGTTTGACATACATTCGCATTTGGTAATTTTTAGTTGAAATTTGTGTTAAAGAGCTAAAGGGGAGCTCCTGGAGCCGTGAAGTAAAATGGCATGTACTATTTTGGATTTCTTCTGATAAAACTCAAGCTAACAAAAATACGAAGCCATGGCTCAAAACGGATCATGATTCGGTTCCACGGTTAGGAAGATATGAGGAAAACAAGAAACGGAAAAAATGCAGCCAAAACCGTCGACCATAGAGTCGACCACTGCTCCCAGAAAGCTCAAATTCATCGACCTCAGACACAAACTGCCGAATTGGACTATGCATCCCAGAATGACGATCTTGAGAGGCGAGGGACGTTCATGTAACACCTAGTTTTAAGATTTTTTGTCTAATTGATCAAGATACGACCCAATACAAGTTTCATTTTGTCTTAAATATTTTTGGATTATTTCGCAAGAGATCTTGATTTTTAAGAGTTCTTTCTAGGGTTCTTAACATGATCGTTTGGAATACATCTTGAATCTGTGAGTCTCTTTATATTTTTTGCATTTCCTTTTTGATTTCTTATTTTGTTAATGTATTTTTACATTTTTGACATTTCTTATTCTTCTATTGCCATGGATTCACCAATATATGTGTGAGTAGATTCCTTACAAATTATGGTATTGGTGAATTAGGTTGAATCAATGGTTGGTTTGTGGTAATTAGGCAAAAAACTTGTATTTCATCATTAGGATATTAGGATAGTGTTTAAAGCTAGATTCCATTGAAATGTCAAATCAAAAGCTTAAACAATTCATGCACACAAGATGTTTTTCCTAATGGTATTAATAAAAGTATTTGTTTAATTATGTAAAAATTATACTTGTCTTAATTTGTAAATCAAACCAAAACAAAAAATGGATATAACATAGATCTTAGGAACAATTTGAAAGATAATCTAGTTGATAACATAATATGCAAAATTGGTATATATGTTTTCATCATAAAAAAAAACTAACCCATTTAATTTTTCGAGACAGATTCGTCTTGTCATAAATGAGATATAAATGATAGTATGTGATTTTTCGAATTTAATAACTCATGAATTTGTTATTTTTAGAGTCTTTTACAGGTCTATATACTATATAATATGTGTTTTGAGTATTTGGGATGACTTGGAGAAAATGGAGAAAAATGAGCAAAATCGATAAATAGAAGATGCAGTCTCGAATATGACTTTCAGAAGTTTGACATTCGGTGAAGGTCTTTCGGGTACTAAAATTTTTCCAAACCGGTGCCAAAAGAAATATATGGAAGTTAGCTTTCATCTCCAAGTGGTTTGAAGTGACTATCATGTTTGTAGCTCCATATATGATCGTTTTAGTGAAGACATGTATGATATGTCGAGAGCGGAAGAAACTGTCCAACTCTCTGAGATCGGTTCGACCGACACAAGGGGTTGTGTCGATCGACACCGCTTCTGCATGGCGCGATTTTTAGATTCAGAATTTCTTTTTTTCTCCAAATTAACCCTATATTGAAAAATGAAACATCTAGATCGTCCCTCATGTTTATAAAAGAGATTTTTCAGTCATTGTTTAGACCATGCTTTATTATTTTCTAGATTTTTGAGAGAGATTGTTGGAGAGCTTTTGGAGAAAATCTAGAAGAGCAAATTTGTCTAATCACGAATGAATTTAGGTTAGGAAATTTGTGAAAACTTAGCAAACCTGTTTAGATGCATGTTTAACTGTTAGATTTCATAGAGAAATCTGGATTTCTACTTGTTTAGGCATAGTTAGATCTCGCAGCAGAAGCTGACTTTCTATAGCATAGCGTTTTATGTTCTAGGACAGTTTATAAATAATTCCCTAGTAGATTCTAAGATGCAATTTTGATTTCCTACGAATTTCATGAAACATAACGTTTCTCCTATCTAGTTTACAACCTAAATTCAATTTGCAATTTACTTTTCATTGTCTTTAAATTTTTAATCTTGTGCCTAACTAAATTTGAAATTATAAATTATTGTGTTCTTAAAAGTCTATGTGAGATTCAACCCTTATATACTACATTTACATTTATTGGGCACTTGCAGTTTTGTAGGGTAAAATTTTATCTACATTAATAAACTTGACGCAGACATGCGAAGAACTATGGTTGATGTCAACAACGCTTTATAAGATTATGCTAATCCAAAGTATATCTAGTAAACATGTGGATGTCATGGAAAACAAAATGAGCTAAATATATACACTAGTTAATACAATTCATCTCAAAATTAAGTTTTTTTTCTTAAATTTCACAATTTTTTGAAGACCTTCATAAAATTACTTTTTTAGATTCGGCATACTTATATTTTGCTTTGTTGTCAAGACGTTTCCGAGAGTGGATGGGAGTTAGATCAAAAGGAGGAAGATCGGTTCCTATATTGATTTCTGATGACGCCGAGGACTTGTAGCAGCAAGGAGAAGCAGTTTTGGTGAAGCCTTTTGTTCCTTTCATGCCATAACGATGAGATGGTGACATGGAAGAGAAGGATTGTCGCGTTCTTTGCATGACGAGGGAAGGCATTGGAGCATAACCACAATATGAGTCCCATGAGAAAAGAGGTGATGTGATGTCTATTTTAATCATTAAAGAATACCAAACAACGGAGGAGAATGAGCATTGAAAAACCATGTGGTCTCTGTTTTTCAAAATCAGAAGAGCAATGGAGGCATGATACGTCATTATCGATGCCTCATCTTTGTAATTTATCTCCGGTTGGTTGTTGATTAAGAGCGAAGAGCCATGAGCAAAACCTATTGTGAGGAACCGATAAACGATGCCATATCACTTTATGTCAGGAGACAGGCGGATTTTGAGGCCGATAGTGATTCCAGGGGAGACTAGACTTGAAGGTAGCTTGTTGCACATCAAGGGGAGTTCAAACATACACATTGGGGACTATCACATAAATATTTTGCAAAAGATGATGAAGAATTCTGACCATGATTTTGGATCGGGTATGAGAAGAAAACATTCGACAAACCAATTTTCCTTCCAAAAGTTAACAGTTTTTTCATCCCAAATATTCCATGAAATAGGAGGGAGAACAAGATGTCTGATTTTTAGAAATGCTTTGAAGTGTTAAAGGAGATTTTTATGATTTAGGCTCCAAAAGTGTATGTCTCTGATATGTAGTCTTCACCCAAACAACCCACAAAGAGTTTTTGCAGTAGAATATTAGCCAAATGAACTTTAAAGCGCACACTATGTTCCAAGAAATCGATTTTTTTAAGCTAATTCCACCCTCGGATACCGGTTTTCCTCAAGGAAGTCCAAGAAACTTTCACATTGAATGTTATTCTCCAATCACCGTTTCATAAAAATGTCGTGGAGAGGTTGTCTGTGCGTTTCAATATTTTATTCGGGATAATAAATGTTGATAACCAGAAGTTTAATAATCATGCAATTTTTGTTTTCAGTAAGACCACTCTTTCCACATAAGAAATTTGTTTGACCGCCCAACTATCCATTTTCTGCTTCACTCGATCAATCATACGAGAACACTACCGGTGACCTTGTTTCTTGACATATAGTGGTAGACCCATGAGAGAAGTCGGCTTTGGCGAAGTAACAGAAAGCATAGACGGTACCTCGTGATCCTTCCGTAAAACATATTAGAGCATGTACAACATTAAACCTTGGACAAAAGTTCTTAAAAATATTTTTATTATTATTTTTCGAAATATTATTTAAAAAAAATAAAATTTAAACTGGCGAATCACAACTCGCCACATATGGGCGAACAGTGAACAACCGGCTTTTCTGCAAAAAATTTAAGGGTCAACTCTTAAATTCGATCTGGAACTCCACGATTTTTTAAATCCTTTTTTTCTTTAAATTTTTTTGTAAGAACCTGGGTAAAACCCTTGCTTTTGCATGTACTCTAAGTTTCATGAATCTTTATTTATGTATTGTCAAACATTTTACGTGTTTCTATAAACTTTGACGATAATACCCTAGATAGCCATTGTTTATTTTTCTTTGATAGGTTAACTTGTTGGAAGCTTTCACAAGTTCTTATAAACTTTCGTACGTTTATATAAATTTTAGTGAGTTATTAGAAACTTTTATATGTTTGTCCTGTAAAATATATTATTCATCTTATTAATTTTGAATGATGTTCTTATATCTAAACTTTTAAATCTAAACTGGTAAACCGAAACTTCCACAAGCTTTTGTTAACTTTGGCAAGTTAAGATGTTTGTAGAATCATATATGTGTTTCTATAAATATTAATGTGTATACACTAACATCTTAATCATATGAAAGATCAATTTTTTTGATATCTTCGTAACTTTTATTTTCTAATCTCCTGGATTTTAAGTATCCGTTTCAGCCGTTTCAGCACGGGTGTTGGCTCCGCCTAACAATGTATATAAAAATAAAAAACTCTTTCGGACTCTTCGACCAAAAAAAAAAAACTCTTTCGGACTCTTAACTTATGACCTGTAATTGGACCCACAATTTAGTTATAAAATTACATAAACAATTTAACTCTGCAACGAAAGTCTCTTTTTTTTTTTTATCTCTGTTGAAAGAGAAAACAGTAGTCTAATAATAATATTTAGCAATTTCGACTTTTTTCACTCAAATATTAAAATTGGCTAGCATTTACTTGTCGAGAATCCAATGAGGGAATTTGCTAGATCGAAAGTGACACGTGTCCCCTGTTGTTGCACGTTGCCGATGATCGCCAGCGAACTCGCCGTCGGTGCAAACGCCAGACAGAAAGTCCCAACCGAGTCAACCGGTATCATGTAATTCTTTGCCGGCAAAGCCAACATCCTTCCGCCAGGGAAGTGGAAAGCCACCGTGGGAACCTCTATCGTCGTCTTAGCCGACAGATTGTAACACGTGTCGAACATCGCAACGCCGGTGGCTTTCTCCAGGTCCGACGTCCCCTTCACGAACGCGTCTCTGAGCGAGTTGTAGATTGCAGTCTGGAGACGAGTCACAGCGGTGCCCGAGTCGATGATAATCCCACCGCTTCCCGACTCATCCATTTCAAAAGAAGACTCGGGAATCTGAAGCAATTCGCCGCCGACGCTTATCCCGCTAAGGCCCAGGTAGTAGAACGTGTCGAGCTGGTGGTTACGTAGCAACGGAGCCACAACGGCGTCACGAGGGAAAGCGGTCCCGAACTCGACGGTTGAAACCGAGTCTGAGTCGCGGTCGACGAGGCAATATGAAAACGACGTCGTGTTCAACTGCGAGGGCAGAGCGAGCAATCCGCCGCCAAGGCCGAGCAAACCGGCTGCGCCGACGAACAACCCCCTGTTGCTGTGGCCGCAGCCGACAGCTACGTTCTGGACGGAAGTGGAGCCGATGGTGAGGGTCTCGGTTACAAAATCGCCGACGGTATATGAACCGTCGCCGTAGGAAACCTCGTAGAGACAAGTGGCATTTCTGCATTCGGAGACTTCAAGGGCGTTGCACTGTGGGGTGTCGCAAGAGAGAGGCGCGTACGAAGAGGAAGACGAGGGCTCGAAGATGGGCTCGGTTTGGTGGTAACAGTCGGCGCAAGGGGCGCATTGTAGCCAGTTAACGTCGCTTCCAGTGTCGAGCACCATGTAAACTTCACGCGCCGGGTTTCCGACACCAACGCGTGTGAAGTACTCGCCACTTCCCTGAGTCGTGCCGGAGATTAAGGGAGCTTCAATCTCCTCCTCCGTGGTGTACATTGTGGCAATGGGTTTCAGATCTGCTGGGGATAAGTTGCTGAGGGCTAGATCTATTCGGGTCGTGAGAAAATCAACTCGGGCTGAGTCGCGGTCGAGTCTGGCCAGTGTGAGAGACTTGTAGTCTGGGTGTTCAGCTCCTCGGACGGAAGCTCGAGAATGAAGCTGCAAGCTGAAAGACGACGAAGAAGGCTGGTAACTCTGTTCTTCTTGTTGGTTCAACCGAAACGACGACGCATCATTGGTTCTGCGAATGGAGTCGGCAACATCAAGAATCGTTGTAGTGGTTTTGGAGATCTCTGGCAAGATTCTGGAGATAACAGAAGATTGTATAGCGAAGAAGAAGACGAAGAACAGAGAGAGACGGTAGGAACCCATGTTTAGTTTCCGACCGTTGGATTTTCTGAATCCGAAGTGAAAGAGAATGGGTTCTTACTTCTTAAAACTGTTAATTTGGAAAATATATAAAAGAGAAGACAAAAGTGTGTGTTTGGTGGTGGGGAACGGTAAATGAGGACAAAGCTCCTTTAAACAAAGAAAAGCTGTTTAGGGTTTTGCAGATTCCAAGGAGATTTGATTTATATATCTTGAAGAATCAAGATAGAAAAATGATTTAAGGGGAAGAGGAGGTTCTTCATCGTCTTTAGGTGTGAAGATTAAATAAACTTGTTTTATGATCTCAATGCTGTTAGTGTGGCTCTTAGTATAACAATGTTGTTTAGATTCTCATCACTTTTCATCTTCCTCTCTATTTTAAAACTCCCCCACTTTTGAGTGTTTTCGGCAATGAGCTTTAGCTTTGGTTACAACTTTCAATTTAACAGCTCCCGCATTTCACTTTGTCTGAACCTCTGTATATAATAATAGAGAAAACATTCCTCACCGGTGGCACAATGCATCCCTTGAGAGCTAACATATCGTTAATATGTGCAGAAAAAAATTAGGAGCAGCCGAATTTGAATTACTATTTTCACTTGTTCTGGGAGGAGAAATTAGAATTCAAGAATACAAAAAAAAAAAAAAACCATCACACATAAGAGTTACACATTGACAAGCAACCATCAAAAAATAGAGAGAGTTGTGATGGCTGCGGCGAGCAGCAGTGGGAAGAAGAACCCGTGTTGCCGGATGGCGCCACCGTAATAAGGCTCTATCATAATCGGAAATCTGCAGGTTCCGGTTGAAGGATCCGTCTTGGTCACCTCTGATATATTTGGAAACTTACAGGCTGTATCAAGCTGGTCGTTTATCTGATAATAACTGTTGAACGCATAGGATAAGTTTTGCCTCGCGTCCAGATTCCCACAGGACGTTCCAACGCCAAGACTCGTGCAGTCCCCAAGGCTACACGCATAGCTCACACTAGGAGCCACCTGCGGATCATCCAACCTCACATTTGGCTTCATCACACACCATTTCTTCTCTAGGTACCGCACTCCTCTAGCCTGGATCAAAGATCCTGTGTTAGTTGTCCCCAGGTTCAAGGCGTATTTAGGTAAGCCGTCAAATGTGAATATCCCCCAATGTCGCTCAAAGTATCCTGGCTGAACGCTTTTGGCGTCTTCGTCTATCAAGCTGAAGAGGTACGCGTCAATAGGGCCAGGCCTCCTCGGAGTTCCTTTCCCGGCTGCGATGTGAGCCAGGAATCCTTGGTTGAACTTCCTGGCGTATTCCACATTAGCATTCGTGTCACCATCAGTAGGCCATCCAATCTCACCAACTATAATGGGCATGTTTCCAAACCCGTTCTTCTCTAGTGCGTGCACCAGAGTGTCGTAGTTTGCATCAAACATGTTGTAGTAGTAAGTCCCACCATCGCTCAACGGCTGTGAGTTTCCGTCAAAGAATGCGTAATCGACTGGGAAATTGGCGTTGCTGTAGAGACTGATGAAGGGATAGATGTTAACAGTGAAGGGACCGCCATTGTCGCTCAAGAACTTAACGATGGTGATCATGACATCACGGATATTGGCTCTGAAGTCCCCTCCAGAAGGCAGTGTGGAAGCACTGTCGTAGACATCAGCGTTGAGGGGACAAGTGACCTTCACTTGGTTCTGAAGACCAGCCTTTATTATTGCAATTTGAATGTTCCGTAGCGCAGGGAAAGTGGTGCTTAGATAGCTCCCGTTATAAGTAGACAAGAAAGGTTCATTGCCAACAGCCACATATCTGTAAACCAACCGAATCAGAGAACCAATTCAGCACCTACTTTGGTAATACAGTAAAGATATGAGATAAACTAATTGCAGAGCAATTCATCAGCCATGGGTAGTAATATATTTACAAATTGAACCTGCGTACTGTCTAGGAGACTCCAAACTAAGAACCCTATTCCAATTTCTAACTTGAACAGTGTAAAATGTGGAACCCTAAAAAAGGAAACTTTATTTAAAGAGAAAAAAAGGAAAAACGGACCTGATGTTGACCTTATCGGTGGAGATGTGAGTAGAAACATTTTTAGCAACCCATTTCTCAGCGGCTTTGAGGCTGGAAGCGAGAGTAGCGAGCATCTCATTGGGAATACCAACCATGACTTCGATTCCGGATTTGCCCAGAGCTCTGAGAGTGTCGTATTCGGCGTCAAAGAGTTTCACTTTCTGGATACCGTTGTCTCTCAGCATCCGCACCACTATGTCCGGCGGAAGAGGGTGAGACGCCTGCGTGCCCCAGTTTGCTCCAATCGAACTTGCTCTTCGACAAATCATAGCCACCGCCAATAACAGCAACACCGAACGCCACCCCATCTCAGGCCTCGCCGATCTGACTCTTCCTTTCACCAAAAAGCTATACAACAACACACTGAGCTGTGAGCTTAGCTTAGCTTAGCTGTAGCTGGTGTACAATCTCCTTCAGTCAAGTGCGTTTTAAAGCGACCACGCACGAGCGAGTGACCGCTGTTTTTGGTAACCCACAACGACAAAATGACACGTAGACATCGCGTCAAACGATGTCTCTAGTTTGGAGTTCGGTTTGGCGTCCGTGACGTGATACCTTTCCTTATAACGGATATGTGGGCTTCTGTAATGCAGGCCCATATCTTCGAAACAATACACTAGCTACTTTAAGCTCGAAACAATCCCATAAACACCATTTTGTTTTCTTTTGTCTCGAAACTTGGGTGATTCTTGGCTTTTGTGCTCTAGAATTGTAACCATTTAGTCACCAAACGGAAATCTAATGCTTTAAAACCTTCTAATTATAATATGTGATGACAAAGAAAAAGTATAAACTTGGGTGATTCAATTTTTTTTTAATATCTTAGTATCGAATTGGTCTCACCTTAAGACAAAACCTGAAGACAAAACCTGAAAGCGTTTGCCACATAAATTTCTTCATTTTTTCTTTATATATTCACTTTTCATACTTGGCTCTTTAATATAGTAGTACTCAACCCAATACTCTCACAAAGTACTGTTTCATCCCACACCTTTAAATTGTGACGAATTAGGTTGTGGATTAGGATGGTGGAGTCTCGATATCATGAGCAGATGGCAAGCCTCGTCGAATAGTCCGTGATATATCAGATCCAAGTTTCATTCCAAACACTGAACCAATATTTTTTTTCTTAGACCTTGGGATAGGAGGGTCTCACGTCTAAGATGCTTCTCCACTTGTATGAGGGAAATCAATACTCGCATACCTCTAAGGGGATGGAATGTATGAAATAGCGTGCTTCAAGATTTTGAGTCAAAGTCGAGGAGTGATATCGAAGGATTTGCCATAGATGTTTAACCAACAAGGCCATGTTAAATTCTTGTAAATCCTGAAAGCCTATTTCGCCAAATTATTGGGGAGTACATATCTTATCCTAGGCTATCCAGTAAAGGCTACTGCTATTAGTGTTAGACATCCACAAAAAATTAGAGATAACACTCCTCAACTTGTCAGTTATACATTAGGGAAGGGGAAGGATGACATAATATATGTCTGAAGTGCTACAAATTCAATAAGAACATCTTTCCCGTATTTGGAAAGGAGTTTCAATGTCAAAATATTTACTAAGCTATTAAGTTTGTCTTATAAGAACTCAAATACTTTCTCGTTTGATCCACATATTTGTTCAAGAATCCCCAAGTACATTCCCTTGTCGCCTTCCTTATTGATACCATTAAAAAAATTGATTTCTCTTTTGTTTTCATGATCAACTTTGTTCCCAAAGACAATTGAGTATAAGGTTTAGTTCTTGTAAGAGGCTTTACCGTAGATCTTGATTATCTTTAAAATTTGTGCACTCTACAGGAGGCAGGCTTTGTAAGAAAAAGGCTATCATCAACAAATAGTATATCTCACTTTAGCAATCCACATGAACATTAGATGTCGGTTATCCTATGCCCCAAAAAGAGAGAAATAAGGATTATGAATAAGAAAGGGGGTGGGGGCAGCGGATCTCTATGACAGAGACCTCTTGAATTCTTAATGCATCCCTTAGCCTCCACGTTAATGAGCGGCTTGTAAGACACCAATAATATACAAAATATCGACAGCTTAACTTGTTTGTGATCAAAGCCAAACTTTAACATCAAAGCCTTTTGGAAACTCCACTCTACGCGGTCATCAACTTTTTTTATATCAATCTTTATGGTTATTAATGTAGATTGACACATCGAATTTTTTCGCATGACATGAAAGTTCTTATGGACAAAGAGTTATCCGTAACCAGGAATCTAACTATAAAGGCCGATTGGATCTCCGAGATCAAACTTGAGAGTATTCTTTTGAGTCTTTTGCATAAGAGTTATCTTATAGTTTATATTGCGCATGCCAATATATCGAAATTCTATCATTGCACGTTGTCTCTTCTGTTTCGGTATAAGAGTATATTGGCCTCATAATTGCTTTGTTTTGTTAACCTTTTTT
Source organism: Euclidium syriacum (assembly GCA_900116095.1). Lineage (NCBI taxonomy): Eukaryota > Viridiplantae > Streptophyta > Magnoliopsida > Brassicales > Brassicaceae > Euclidium > Euclidium syriacum. Next base: position 8,768,804 of record FPAK01000006.1, read on the forward strand.
TTTCCTCAAACATACTATTTCGTTAAAGATCAAACAGCCTCAATCAGATTCCTCTTCAATTCAATTACAGACTTAAGCCACTGGGAACAAAGGCAATCAATGAAAGCATAATAGATAGGTTCAATACATTTTGCAATCAAATCAACACACTTAATACATTTTGCAATCAAATTAACATACTTATTCCCCTCTCTATGCATGCACCTTAATGAAGGCTCCAAAACCCTTCTTGAGGATTAGTGAAAACTTTGGAACCAAAACCAACTCTCAGGTTCCTTAACCGCTTGGATCAGGTTCAGGGAATCACTCTCAAATATAAGTGTACCGTGCGAAAAAATATATTACTTTTGATTTTCTTTTCTTAAATACAATATATAAAATTTTCGGTTGACCCAAAATTGTGAGACGGAAAAAAAATTGGTTCTTAGAAGGCGAAAAATAAATTTCTGGGCAAGACAAACAAAAAAAATACAGTGGCGAGTGTAGGAATTTTTGCGGGTGGAAAGAGCAAAACCCTACTACGATTTACCGTTTACTAGGAGAAGAAGAAGACGAAGACGATGCATAGATTCGGGGCTGGGAACAGATCCGTTTCCAAGCTCGTGTTCACCATCTGTGTTGCTATCCTGGTACGATTTATTCCTTGGATCCGTCGCAAGAGGCGTATTTGATCAAACATTATTTATTTTGCTTTCTACCTCATTCTCTTGAGTTTTGATGCTATTCTTTTTTCCTGTTAACAAAATTGATATGATTTGAATTTGCGTGATTTATTCGATTGATTTCGTGGTCAGTTCCTACCATCTCTATCACATGGAGAGCGCAATAAAGCGAAGTCTTCCGTGTTTTCCTTGTTCAATCTCAAGGAAAAAAGCAGATTTTGGAGCGAATCTGTGTTTCGTACCGGTATGTTCTCTCTACAAGCCTCCCTTGCTTTGGATTTCTATGAGTTCCTTATCATCACACTTTCTCATTCTGTTATCAGATTTTGATGATCTGGAGTCGGTCCACTCGAATTCCGGTGTGCAGAACTACACTAAGTCAGGTAATTGCCTTTCATTTTTTTTCTTTCAGTTCATGCGAATGCTAAAGGACATGGTAATTCAATTAGCAACACCTCTTGTTCCAATCTGACATCATTTGTCTACAGCTCTCTTTTTCTCTCTCTTTCGGCTACTGACTTGGTATAATCTCAGGAAATATTGCGAGTTACCTAGAGCTTATGGAAGTCGATTCTGTCTATCTTCCCGTGCCAGTCAATTTTATTTTCATAGGGTTTGAAGGAAAAGGAAACCAAGGTGAATAGCGTCTGCCTACCTTGCTTTTCGTAGTATTGGATCCATCACATGATTTACTCTTTTGTCCATAATTTTTTCCACACATATTACAGATTTCAAACTCCGCCCCGAGGAACTTGAGCGTTGGTTCAACAAATTTGATCACATTTTTGAACACACACGAGTTCCAGAAATCAAAGAAGTTCTCAATCCCTTTTACAAGATCAACATTGACAAGGAGTTGAAACACCATCTTCCTGTCATCAGTCGTGTAAACTACAAGTACAGTCAACTTATTTTAACTTTTTTCGTGGTGGTTCATTGTAATGGTGATGTTGGTTTTACCTAGACGCTAATTGGGCACTTGTTTTCCTTTGTCAGCTTTTCTGTTCATGCTATACAATTGGGGGAAAAGGTGACATCAGTAATTGAACGTGCCATCGATGTTTTAGCACGCAAAGATGACATATCTATCAATGGGTAAATACATTTCAAAGGGTTTCTTGCTTCAGTTTATGTCATATAAAAGTTCGTTACTGGTCAATTTTCTTGAGAAGATATCTGAGCTTGCAGACCACTTGGTTCTGGCAACTTTAGTCACTCATGATAGCTGCTTGCAACTTTTTCTTAAGTGGGGTTCTGAATTTCGTTTTATGGTAACAGAGATGAGGAAAATGCTCTATGGCAAGTTGATATTGAGATGATGGAGTTCATTTTCACTAGCCTTGTCGAATATTTTCATCTTGAGGATGCATACAACGTATTTATTCTGAATCCGAAACTTAATATTAAGAAAGCCAAATATGGATACCGGTGAGACCTGCTGTTTATCTTATCATATTATTATATTACGGACGAGAAACATACAAGACTTATACAAGGATTTTAATTTTGCAGGAGAGGTTTTTCAGACTCAGAGATATCTTATTTAAAAGAGGTGGTTCTCATTCGCTCAATCATGTTCATTCTTTCAAAGCAATTTTCATCATAAACAGTTCATCCCAAAAAAGAAGAAATTCCTTGGAAATGATCTCTTGATTAAGTTTCCTGTTAAGTGCTTGTTTATCCATGCCAAGTTTACTAACTGTTTCTATCTTTCGTAGAACAAGGACGTTTTAAAAAAACTTCTTCAATCTGGAAAGCCGTCAGAAAATATTTTAGGTACAGAAAGGCAGATAACAATAGTATTTCTTCATTGATGATGTACATTCCACCTTTCTTATTTGATGCGTGCTGCGAGTGTGTTGCAGCATTTGAAATGATGAGGAAGCCGTTGTACGATAAACATCCAATGCTGAAATTTTCCTGGACAAATGCGGAGGAGACTGATACGGTTAGTTATTGTAGCTGCACTCTTATGCTCAAGTTTTATGATTTTAATGATTAACCTTAATGTTTGTACGAGATAGCAGATGTTTATTTTGGCTATTTATTTATCGCTGCGGGGTTGTTACAATGACTATACTCACATTTGAGAACCAGAACCTTTGTGCTGCGAGTATCTGGTGTTTTGTTACGTCTTACAGTGTTGGCGATTGTGTTTCACTGTGTTGATTGCTGTGCTTTCAGGTCGAGTGGTTCAATGCATGCCAGGATGCTCTGAACAAGTTGGAACAGCTACATCATGGTAAAGAAGCAGCCGAGCTCATTCAGAGTAAGGTTTTGCAGGTACCAATCTTCTTCTATTTTTATCCCAACACTGTCTGTCTCCAGAATCTATTTTTTGTTCGAACGGATCTCCTTACATGTGTTTAACTTTGGGTCTTTCTCACAAGTTGCTTAGAGGGAAGAATGAAGATATGAAGGGTTTTTTAGAAAAGGATTTAAGAGCTGGAGACTTTAGCGATCTAAACGCAGAATGTCTGACTGATATCTGGATCGGAAAGGGCAGGTTGCTTTTCTGAAGCTCTCAATGCGTGTGTGTACATGTATTTTTACCTTGTCATTCTGGATTAGAGTGAATCTTATGCATGCCAATAAGTTGACAAAGCTGTATGTTTCATGATTTTGTGAAATTTTCCTCTCAGGTGGGCATTCATCGATTTAACTGCCGGCCCTTTTTCATGGGGACCTTCTGTTGGTGGGGAAGGAGTACGAACGGAACTTAGTTTGCCAAATGTGAGAAAGACTATCGGTGCAGTTGCAGGTATAACAACTCTCCTGCATTATGGCTCCTAAGTTGTAAACCTCTTGATTCTTTACCTTAACTGTAAATGTCCTATGTGGAACTATACAATTCTCGTAATATATATGGACATCTCTCTATCTTTCTATGGCCTTCTTCTTTCGTTTGCACGGAAATTTTTCCTGAGTTTCCTTTAATTTTTCCATGGTTTTATATCCTGCTAGAAATATCTGAAGATGAAGCAGAAGACAAACTACAAGCTGCAATTCAGGATAAATTTTCTGTATTTGGAGAGGTGTGTTTTGATTGGTGAAATAAGAAACCATGGATTTTTTTTCAATGAGCTTTCTCTTGTGAGTATCAGAGTTATCTCAGGCGCAGTTTTACTCCAGTAGGAACAAAAATAGGACTAACAAATAATATAAAAGAAGCAAATTCCTGGCACTTTAAGAGGAGAATTGTGATAAGATCGGAGAGGGAAAACTTAATAGGGTGTTGAAAAAAGAAGATTTAGAGTGAGTTTGGGACTTTGGGGGTAGGACTAAGGGGTTCTAGAAATTTTTGAATCATCCTAGATACAGCTCCGCGAAAATTAGTTTCTCTATGTTCTGGTTCATGTCCTATAAAGGTGAACATATCACTTGTTAAGTAAGGATAGAGCTGTATTTTCCATGAGGCTGTTGCATGTGGGATAAATGCATGTGTTTAGGTCTACAACGTGCAATATCTCTGAATCATGTTTACATTTTCCTTGTTTGAAATGCTTTTGGCCAAGACTTGACAGTATTGCTTTTGTTCGTCTCAGAAAGACCATCAGGCTGTTGACATTCTTCTAGCGGAGATTGATGTATATGAACTATTTGCCTTCAAGCACTGCAAGGGAAGAAAAGTGAAGCTTGCTCTTTGTGAAGGTGCTTTTATTATTTGACGTTGATTTATGGGTCTTAATTTTCATGAACACTCTTCTTATATTCTTTTCCTTGGTTTCAAAGAAGGATTCCACATCATTTTCTTGAGTAACTGTTTCGAACTTTTTAACTGCCTTTTTCTCATTTTGTCCTCATTCTCCGTGTCCCAGAACTTGACGAGAGAATGCGGGATTTAAAAACTGAGCTTCAGTCATTTGAAGGAGATGAATATGATGAGACTCACAAAAGAAAAGCCATAGATGCACTAAAACGTATGGAGAGCTGGAATTTATTTAGAGATGAACAGGAGGTATTTTCTTGCTCCCGCGCCAGGCTTTCTGTATTCTGCTACTATCTCCCTTGCTGAATTGAGGATTCTTTCAGTAATGGGGATTGGAATCATTGTGCTTCAGTTTTGTATAAGAAAATATGACACATTGCAAATGATATTGACTGCACAGGAGTTCCAAAATTACACTGTTGCACGTGATACCTTCCTTGCACATTTAGGTGCTTCTCTCTGGGGATCCATGAGACATATAATATCACCCTCAGTTGCTGATGGTGCATTTCATCATTATGAGAAGGTCTCTTTTCAGCTTTTCTTCATCACACAAGAGGTATGTTCATGTCAATTGGTTTAAAGGATTTATCTTATAATCTAAAGTACAAGGTTTATGACATGTCATGGGATTAACGAAACAAATGGAATACATTTTTTTCCTCTGCTTCCGAAAGATTATGTAGTTTATGTTTGAGATAAGATACTAGTGCTACTATGCATATTCACTTCATCCTACCAGTAACATTGCCTGAATTTTTCAATCTAGTTTCTATGCTGAAATGAGGTCGTCACTCTGTAACTTTGTTGATGTAGAGAGTTCGACAAATCAAAAAACTGCCGGTGGATCTCAAGGCCCTCATGGATGGACTTTCATCACTGTTGTTGCCGTCTCAAAAGCCTATGTTTAGCCAGCACATGTATGCACTGAAAATGTTTTGGTCCTTGAATAAATATTTACAACCGCCTGTGTAACTTAATAGGCTTGATGTTTCTGGCTCTCGTTGATAAATTGCACCTCCAACTGTAATTAGAACTTAGAATTACCAGATTGTCTTGGGACCAAAAAAGAGAAATATATTCTTAGGTGGCTTTGTTTTCTTCTGATCTCTGTATGCAACTTAGAGCTATATTAAAGTGTCAATAACAATTGTGATAGGTTAACACTCTCTGAGGATCCTGCCTTGGCTATGGCTTTTTCGGTATCCCGAAGGGCAGCAGCTGTCCCTCTATTACTGGTCAATGGAACTTACCGGAAGACTGTTCGTTCATATCTTGATTCATCAATCCTCCAGTACCAATTACAGAGGCTAAATGATCACACTTCCCTTAAAGGTCAGCTAACATAATATTTTTCTCTATGATAAGTAATTTTTTGAAATTGTTGTTGCACCTTAGTATTAGTAGTCAGTAGTCATAAAAGAAGCCTCTCCTTGATGCTAAACCAGAAACTATTTGCGACTAGCTTAAGTAATTTTGTGTTAGTTTTGTCTGTCTAAATTTATTGATGTAGACACATCCGATCACACATCTTTGTTGAGAACTATTGAGGATTGTTCTCCGTTTACATATGTATTTCAAATTTTATGTCGTAGTAAGAAAACTGCTTAAGATCTTAGCTACAGTATTCTATACTGTCCTTAAGTCTGTAAGATCTTTTTACTGCCGTTTTCGTTTGGACTTGATCCATTTGAGAGATTGTTTATTTCCCCACTTGCGTTCTATGTGAATTTAGTCAAGTTATTTTCTAGTGGATCTCATGCATTGGTTGAGGTTGATACATCATGATTGGCATTGACCCCGTGAGCCATCCTTGTATATAACTCAGGAGGTCATGCCCACAGCAGGTCTACTCTTGAAATTCCCATCTTTTGGCTCATCAATGCCGATCCACTACTGATTGACAAGCATTATCAAGCAAAGGCACTTTCAAATATGGTAGTTGTTGTTCAGTCGGAGGCATCTCAATGGGAGAGCCATTTGCAATGCAACGGGCGATCGCTTTTATGGGATCTAAGGTACATAATATACATTTTAGCAGCTTTTTTATAAACAGAGATTATGTAGCGAGTTAGAGTAGATGAGTTTTTACTTATGCCTTTATCTTTATAACATAGGAGCCCGGTGAAAGCGGCCATGGCTTCTGTTGCTGAACATCTAGCGGGATTGATTCCTCTTCATCTTGTCTACAGTGTAGCTCATGAAAGTGCAATTGAGGTATGCTCATAGATTATACTAAATAGCATTGCTTGTAGTTGCATGAATATATTGGTTACTGGTAACTAGGGCAATCTTGTGAAGCCAATATAAAACATCGGTTACAATTTTCAGATATTAGAAGGTGATAGTCTATCTTGGTAACTTTAAAGAATTGTGTTTCACAGGACTGGACATGGTCAGTGGGTTGCAATCCGTTTTCCATCACTTCACTAGGTTGGCAGATTTCACAGTTCCAATCTGACACAATTGCCCGGAGCTATATGATTTCGGCACTTGAAGAATCAATACAAGCAGTCAATTCAGGGATTCATCTTCTGCGGCTGGAGCGAACGAGTATCCTTGGAAAATTTTCTTATAATTAATTTTATGCCTGCAGAACTTTAGAGGTTTTGAATTTGAACTATGAAGAGGTTTTTATTGATTGCTCGTCTATATAAGTTGATATCCTTGACTCAGAAGACAAAGATGAAAAATCGTATAAGGTCTTCCAATCAAGGGAACGTGAGCTGATGAACAAGTACAAGTACGTGATCAGCCTGTGGAGACGGGTGAGTACACATCTGTTCCTTTAGTTTGCTTTCTTGGTCACAGAAAAGCTTCAAATGATGTTGTATATTATATGTTAACAGCTTTCGACTATTGCGGGTGAGACACGTTATGGTGATGCCATGAGATTTCTGTCTACCTTAGAGGATGCTTCAAACAGGTTAGTACAACTTTTGGCACTTGTTACAGTTTTAAAATAATGTTTTTGCTAATCAGGTTCTTTTTCATTAATATTATCAGCTTTGTGAGAGAAGTGAATGCAACAATGTGGGTTTTGCATCCAATACACTGCACAAAAGAGAGGAAAGTAAAAGTGGAAGTGGACATGACCACAATTCCTGCTTTCGTCATAGTTCTGATTCTTCTTTACGCTGTCTTAAAGCCAAGAGCTCCTAAGCCCAAAATCAACTGATATTATCTTTAAATCTAACGAAAAATCCCCATAGAAACTTTTTTGTCCTTTTTCTAAAACTTTTGTATCTCACTTGGTCAGAAACAATTGTTGTAAGCTGTATCTGATTAGTTACTGCAATTGGAATTGAACAACTTAAAGCAAGTTTTTGTACTTATGGATAATAATAGACAAAATTGGACGAATCCTATTGTGTTTGTTTGGGTCAACTGTGGGGCCCTTTGCGGAGTCGGAAACAATATCTTTTTAGCCAATCTCGAAACTAAAACAAATTTAAGAAAGAAAATAATAGAAAAATTGGATCTAAGAGGCTCGAAAGTTCCGGAGACATCGGAGGAACCCTAGATTAGATGAGAAGGGAAGAGTGAGGAGAGAGAAAAACTAGTAACAGAGAAAACAAGAAAGAGAGAGAGGAAAGAATCATGGAGCGAGGGGAGGAGGAGAAGAAGGAAGAGGGAGGAGTATCATCGTACAGGTATTGGGTCAGAGAAGCCACCGCAGACGCAGCTCCTCCTCCTCTGCCTCAGAAGCTGACCAACAATGTTGTCACTCCCGACGCTCCTGCACTCGGTTCTCTCTGGAATCGGGTTCGTTTTTTTTTTCTGTTTTCTTCCGAGTCCTAATAACTTTAACTCTTTTTAACATTCATACTTCGCATTCTCTTATCTATTTCCACTCTTCTCTTTGTTCCATAGGCTGGCACTTGGGAGGAAAAGAATCTCACTAAATGGGCCACCGATCGACTAAAGGTTTCCTCTTTCTCTATTACTTGCAATTAATTTTCTCTTTCTTTTGTGAATGAAGTTCTAATATGTTTTTGGTACGCAGGAGCTGGTGGGATCAGTGGGTTCATTACAATTCTCATCTGGAAAAGCTGAGATTATAGATGTTAACAGATGCGTTGGCGATGTAAGTTTTCTCCTTTTGCGTCATAAGCTTTGTATCTTTGCTCTCTATTGATGGTCTCTCTATCCTCTGCATCGCTAGGCTTTCTTAGTCACAGTCCGGAACAAGAAAAGAGTTGGTTATACTTACGAGCTTTCCCTCAAAGTCGAGGGTAAGATTCACCATTTTTGCTCTTGGAAAATTTATCTTAGTGCATTTGAAATTTAGTGGCAGAAGTCTTTTGCTTTATATGTTTTGAGTAAAAGAATAGACGTTCTCCTCCATTCTCATGAAATGCAGTCGTTTTGAGTTTTGTAGTTAATTTAGGATATATTCATCTTTGTTCGTTTTGATACAGTTTTATTTGCATTTACCTAAACTTTGTTTCGTTGGTGATTTTTCTCAGGGGAGTGGTCATTTGAAGAGAACATGAAGAAGGTGAAGGGAAGCCTTGACATTCCCGAGTTCTCATTCGGCGAGCTGGATGATCTTGAGGTAACATTTTTTCACATTATTATAGAGAATCTTGAGATGAACTGCTTCTTCTGCCTCTTTGTAGTTTAGACATAGATGTGTACAGACTTCGATATATAGTTAGCAGAGAAAATCCGGATGGTAATTTACAGACTGTGCAAATGCAAATGCAATGAGCAGGTTGATGTGAAGCTCAATGAAGATAAGGAGCTTTCCCAGCAACTGAAGCAGCAGGCGAGGTTGGATATGAAGCAGTTCTTGGAGCCTATACGCCTTAAACTCGGCCAGTTTGAGCAGGAACTTAAAGATAGATAGGGATTGCTACTATCCATTGTCTTCTTTCAATTCAGCTATTTTCAGTTTTAGTATTGAGAACTTGGTTAAACATTGCACCTTACGGTTTTCTGTATCCATACTTCACATGTTCACTTACATTCTCCGTTGATTATCAAAGTTAAGTTAATCAATAAGTTTTAAAACCTAATGGCAAATGCTTAATAGTAGTGTTCATACACGACAACTTAAAGATAAAAAAGAACTGTATCAAGTACAAAACCTGCAGAGGGATACAAAATTTAAAGAGTCTCCTCTATTTTATCAAGTTCCAACTCATTCTTCACTTTCTTTCTTTCTTCTAGGCTCACTCAATGCCTTCTTAGCTTTTGCCCATTCTTTTAACGAAGCTGAGCTTCTCATAAAAGTGCAAGTATCCTCCGACCCAATCTTTCTCCTTATCGGCCTCCTCACACTCAATCTAGGTCCTGCACTCAGGTTCGTACCATTCTGACTCTGCCGATCCTGTCCTAAGCTTTTGCCAGCGGTACTATCCACATGGACTGCCTCCGCTGCTACCTCAAAACCACCTGCACCCCATTGTTGCGTTGTACTTTCACTCTGGTTTGAGTTGGAGGACTGGCCTTCTTCATTTTTGATCCCTCTATCGGCTTCGGGCTTGTCAGAATTTGAACCCGGGAAAAGTTGAGTTAAACTGAATGAAGCAGTAGCCTTTTCGCTGACCAGCTGAGTCCATGATGCCTTCTGAAGCCATGAAGAACCTCCTGTTGACTTGCTACAAGCTTTCGGCGATCCTTTTGCCGTCTCTTGTTCGCCCACATCATGATTCACATTATCCTTCAAAGCTAAGCTTTCCTCTTCTGCATTCAAATCCTCTGCTACAGCCTCATCCTTTTCAGAATCTAATTCATCATTCCCAGTACACTGATCGCCCTCGGTGCTTGCTAGAAGTCCCAGGGGTTCAGCTTCCATACTTGTCTCAGTAACAGTTTCAGCAAGTATATCTGAGTGGTCTGGACCTACAGCGTTACTACCTGTTGCATCATTCCTCTCTATGTCATCGACCACTGGTAGATTTTCTTCAATGATTGTAGAAGTTGAGCACTTACTTTTCATTTTCTTGATCTTATTTTTCACAGTCGGCCTTTCCACATCCAAGTCCTTCGAATTTTGTAGGGTAGGCAACTCGGCAAGATCAGTGTTAGGTTGTACTCCTTTACTGGAGCCAACGCCTGGCAAGAAACTGGATACGCTAAAACTACTGTTGTTCCCGCTGGCTATAAGTGCTTTCCAGGAGGACTTTTGGGACCAGGAAACATTATCACTCGAACTCTTGACACCTGATATTGTTCCGCTTGGTTCATCAGATGATTTATCCAGATTCACTTCAGAAGGTTTCTTCTTTTCACGTATGGCCTGTGAAGATTCCTGTTTTTCACTTCCCTCTGGGGTGGTAGATTGCCTTTTTTTGCTTGGATGAACCTTCCTTCCTTCAGTATCTCTTTCTCCACTTGCTGTTGTTTCATTGAAGGTTGATTTCTGAGTTAAGGTCATAGAAAAGAGCCAGGTCAGGGATAAAGTAGGAGACACATTATTGGGTTAAGGAAAACAGGAAACATAGTAGCTTCAGGTACCCGTTTTCTTGTCAAAATATCCATCTCTGAGTCCCTCATATTGTTGCCACCGGATACCACATTGATGATGAGGTTATCTTGGTCTGCTTCAACCTCACTGTCCTCCTTGGGGACCTCCTCATTAATTGGAATGTTGTTTTTCTGAAAGAGCTTGTTCATCACCGAGTTCATGATATTCACCTCTTCTTCGTTTATTCCTTCATTAAGCGCTTCCAGATCATGGACATGGTTTTCATGAGGAGTGAGAGACGTAGAATGCTCTTCACAATCGCAAAAGCTCTTGGGAAGAGACGACATCACTGTAACACGCTGGAAACTATACTTATGTTTGCCAGTTCCACTAAGTGGCATAGGTTTCACCTGCAAGCACAGAACCACAGTGAAAATGGCTCAACCCTAGTCTCCTACTCTTAGTACTACTACACCATGTTACTTTCACGATATCGAAGGAGCGATTTGTACCTTTCTAAGTCTAGGAAAGAAGATGTTAAGGTGTGTGGAGGGGGGAGTGGAGTTATCGGGAGCTTGTATGGTTTTATCAGGTGGAGAAGACTCCTCCTCCCACTCCCGCTTCAAGCGAGCCAGATAATGCTCTTTGGCTTTCTCCAACCGTAGCCTCCCTCCTTTCCAGACACATCCATTATACTGCCAAAATCGAATTTAGGGTTAATACAGAAAAGAGAGCAGCGAAAAATGAAACAGTGATATCGAATCTACTCACCGTCGAGAAGAGCTTGGTGAGGGAATTGCTGGAGGAAGGAGAGAAGTCGATGTAGGCGAAGGAGCGACCTTTGGTTCTGACGAACTCGACTGAATCGACGGAGCCCATGGGAGAGAAGATCTTGAGTAGATCATCTTCTCCAACGCTTTCTCCCAGTCCTCCGACGTGAAGCCTAACGCCGCCGCCGCCATCCATTTTTTCTGGTCTGTGCTGCTTCTGTTTTCCCTCGTCTCTTTAACACACCTTATTAAGGCCCATTATTAAAAGCCCATTAATATTCTGAAAAGGCCTTGATTCTAGCGGGAAAACAGAGGGCTGGGTTTTTGGGTTGGGGGTCCCGTGTTTTAATTTGTTCAGCATTATTTGAAACAAACAGTGATAGACGAGAAACAAATTGTCGGTTCGTCGTCTACGAAAGCATATGGTAGAAGAAAAATCCAGTCGTCGCTTTCTTAAACTTAAACGTGTTCGTCTTCCGTCTAATCAAATGGCGCATGTGCTATCACTAACCTCGTAAGTTACTGGGTTTTAATTTTTGAATTTTACCGTAACAAAAACAGTGAAGTCGCTCTTTTTTTTAATCGGAGCAAATGACGGGGGAAATTTCAACGAATTATTGCTATGGACGTAGATGTTGGGGTGTAATAAATTTATGTAATAGGGAATTTTGGCGTAACGTTGATGATGAAGAAAAATTGTATGAGGGAATGATGAACAAGAGTGCACGTATTTAGGGTAAACAGACTATGTGGTCCTTTGGAAAGAAATGGGTCCATGTGAGTTTTCAATAAGGATAGCGATGTCTATCCTCCCAGACAGCCGCATCGCTTATTTGCAGCCTCAGAAACAAGATTGTTGAAATAATCTGATTTTGAAAGTGGGAAAGATAATATATTTGGTTTCAGTACAGTTGGGGAGAGTTTATATTGTCAAAGTTTTCTCATCGTCTTTGCCCTTTTTAAAGCCATATAAAATATATCCATGAGTTGCAGCTGATAAAAGCTATAACTGGTATTAATTTTTAATTATTTTATTCAACTTCATCTTCTTTAACGTGTGTTTGCTGATTGTTGCTTCGAAACACTTTTAATGGCATTTATTGTATGTTCCTAGAACCTACAGGTGTGCCTAGCTCATCTACCTATCTAACTTGTCTGTGCTTTTCTGGTTTTTATTCTCAGCCTATTCGCTACTCTGTTTCGCCAAAAGAAAGAGAATAAAGAAACAATATGGAGAGGCCAAGAGCCCCTCCATCTCCCTTGACCGAGACTGAGTCATTAAGTGAACGCAATTCCCTTGAGGTATTCAACCCCTTGACACAAGGATCATCTTCTGCTTCTTCATCATCAAAGCCTCATGATGGCAACGGCAAAGGTAAGTGGATGGAGTTTCAAGATTCTGCAAAGATAGCAGAAAGAACTGCTGAATGGGGATTATCAGCTGTTAAGCCAGAGTCAGGAGAAGATGGCATTAGTTTCAAGGTGTCAGGTGAAGTGGAACGAAACAAGAACGTTTCTAGAAGGTCATCTGAAGAATCAACATCTTCTGATTCAGGGATCTTTCCTAGAGTATCCCAGGAGCTCAAAACCGCTCTTTCCACGTTGCAGCAGACTTTTGTTGTCTCAGACGCTACACTGCCACACTGTCCCATAGTGTATGCCAGCAGTGGATTCTTCACCATGACCGGTTATTCATCCAAGGAAATTGTTGGAAGAAACTGGTACTCCCTCCTCTTGTATCTTTTTTCTAGTTTAATATTGCTTTTGTCAACCTACTCTAAAAAGGTCTTAATCTTTGTGGGTAAAAACGCCAGCCGGTTTTTGCAAGGACCGGAAACTGACCAGAACGAGGTTTCCAAAATCAGAGATTCTGTCAAGAATGGAAAAAGTTACTGTGGAAGGCTCTTAAACTACAAAAAGGACGGAACACCCTTCTGGAATCTTCTTACAATCACTCCTATCAAGGATGACCAAGGAAACACCATCAAATTCATCGGGTACTTCCCTTCCCATTTCTCCTTGTTAATTGAATGTCTCCTCAATCAATCTTTTTTCACACTTCCATTTGCTTTTGCGTTGGTTATCTGCAGGATGCAGGTTGAAGTTAGCAAATACACAGAAGGCGTAAACGACAAAGAATTGAGGCCTAATGGACTCTCCAAATCCCTCATTCGATATGATGGTTTCTGCTTCCCTTCATCTTAATTTTATTCTCCTTTCTTTTGTGTGATAAGATCAGTGATATAGGCTTTTGTGGGGCTGATCCAAATTTTGTTAACTCTTGATGGTATCAGCTCGCCAGAAGGAGAAAGCTTTGGATTCCATCACGGAGGTCGTGCAGACAATAAGACATCGCAAGTCTCAGGTGCGGGATTCCGTAAGCAGTGATGTTATAGTGAAGCCTGATAGTGCTACTACACCTGGTACACCAACTATACAATCAGACGAGGCTTCAAAGTCAGTCAGAACATCTGGACATAATTCTATTTCAACAGGGTGAGTCTTAAAACTTAATGGCATGTCTGTTGCTCATGATATTGTTTTGGAAGTGCCAAAGTTTTCAGAAATCGAAATAGAGTCTAAATATAACACACAACCAATCCTAAAAGGAACAAGTAATAGAGTTAAAACGTACTTCAATTGTTGTGTACCCTCAATTTTTTAGTCTAATTCAAAGATTAACTCATACTTAGTCTTCTAGTCCGATAAAAATATGAATTCCAGTAGGAAGCTGCAGTTGCTGCAGTGTCCAACTCGTTTTTTTGTTTCTTATATCTTGTATACTTGGACTTTTTCTTAACCTTATGCTGGGAATTATAGTATCCTTTGACAGTGATTTTTGATCAATCCTGATGCAAATGTGCAGGTCAAAGCGCAGATCGTTTACCTCAAATAAAAAGCATGAAGATGTTCCAAGTGTGGAACCGGAAGAAATGATGTTGAGCACAGAAGTAGTAGAGCCGAGGGACAGTTGGGACCGTTTAGAAAGAGAGAGGGATATACGTCAAGGGATTGATCTAGCTACCACTCTTGAGCGCATAGAGAAGAATTTCGTCATTAGTGATCCTCGTCTTCCCGATTGTCCCATTGTATGTTTATTACAAATCTAAACTTGATATGCATGTTCTTTTCTTGAAATTATATTTATCAACTGTAAAAGTATGTATTTCTTACTCAAGTCTGCTACTATGTTTGGTATGGAGATTTGGTATGCAATCTAACCTTGAAATGATAATGCAAATTGCTCTCTTCGCAGATCTTTGCATCAGACAGCTTTCTTGAATTGACAGAGTATTCACGAGAGGAAATTCTAGGGAGAAATTGTCGGTATGTGTATATTCTTATTCTTCTTCCTTTTTCTTCATGAGATTCATCATGCCTTTTTCTATGCAGTCTCCTCCTTTTCGTTTTTGTTAGTTTTGTGATATGAATATATGTCTTGTGGTCGGGCTCAGGTTTCTTCAAGGGCCAGAGACAGATCAAGCGACTGTCCAGAAGATAAGAGACGCAATTAGGGAGCAAAGGGAGATAACCGTGCAGTTGATAAACTATACTAAGAGCGGTAATTATCTGACGACGAACAGTTTCATCATCTTACAAAATTTCAATTCAGTGTGTCATCGAAACTCGAAATCATTGCAGGAAAGAAATTCTGGAACTTATTCCACTTGCAACCTATGCGTGATCAGAAGGTTCCTATTAGATTCTTGTTATATCAAGATTCATATCCTTAGAAGAAAACCATTCAATAATCCTGACTAAATGACTTTACTTATTACCAGGGAGAGCTTCAATACTTCATCGGTGTGCAGCTTGATGGAAGTGATCATGTGGAGCCTCTCCGAAATCGGTTATCCGAAAAAACAGAGATGCAAAGTTCTAAATTGGTGCGTGGTTCAACTCCTTATGCTCATATTCAAATTCTCTTTTTTACCAAAGGAGACGATTCACATTGGTTTATAATTCAGGTGAAAGCTACAGCAACGAATGTAAATGAAGCGGTCAAAGAACTTCCAGATGCTAATTTGGTAAAGCATAATTAATTCGTGATCACTTAACAAAGATTTTAAGTATAAATAAAAGCAATCAATTTGCAATGTATTTTAGCGACCTGAAGACCTGTGGGCTGCACACTCAAAGCTTGTCTATCCACTTCCTCACAATAAGGAGAGTACGTCCTGGAAAGCAATACAAAAGGTATGCTCCAAAACCCTTTATTTTATTACTTTGTTTCTTAGTCATCCTGTTTCTTATTGCAATAACCTCTTTTGTGTAGGTCCAAGCGAGTGGAGAAACAGTGGGACTACATCATTTCAAGCCAATAAAACCGTTGGGTTCTGGTGATACTGGCAGGTACCACATTGCATTCTCTCCATGACAGTAATCTTGAAGTTCAACCTGTCCATTGAATCTCCTTTTACTTGAAGTTAACTTAACGGATTGATATTTTGTTTTTTGGTTGGCAACAAAGTGTCCATTTGGTTGAACTGAAGGGCACGGGTGAATTGTATGCAATGAAGGCAATGGAGAAAACAATGATGTTGAATCGTAACAAGGTAAATGATGGAGAATGAGTTCCGCTTTGAGAGGGGAAGCGGAGAATTGAAACATTTGTATTGTATCTCTCATTGACAACGTACAGCTTTATGCAGGCTCACCGAGCATGCATCGAAAGGGAAATCATTTCCCTTCTGGATCATCCTTTTCTTCCTACTCTCTACGCTTCCTTTCAGGTAAATGCTTTTCTTTTGGTTTGCATCATTTCAATCTTCCGTCTCATTGCTGAAGTGTTTTTCTTTTCTTATCCCCAGACATCTACACACGTTTGTTTGATTACAGACTTCTGCCCAGGTGGAGAGTTGTTTGCACTGCTTGACAGACAACCTATGAAAATATTGACTGAGGATTCTGCAAGGTACCCTGTTTTCCTCGGTCCAAATGTGTAACAAGATAGAGACAGTTACGAGTTACTCCTAATCAATCTCTATGTCATCAGGTTTTATGCGGCAGAGGTCGTCATCGGCTTAGAGTATCTTCACTGCTTAGGTAATAAACAGTGGAAAAGAAATCTCCTTTGTAGCGAACTTGAACATTTAGTCACACACCTTGAGTACTATCTTCCTCCTTCAATAAGTATTAGCTGTAGTTTCGTTTTAAGATTTGTATATATGTTCCAAAAACAGGAATAGTATACCGAGACCTAAAGCCTGAAAATATACTTCTGAAGAAGGATGGACACATTGTATTAGCCGACTTTGATTTATCATTCATGACTACCTGCACACCCCAGGTATAGTTTTTTACTCATCCATCTTTTTTTTATTGGCAATATGAAGAAAGGTAATAAAATTAGGAGAAAATGTCTGCGTGCAGCTTATTATTCCATCTTCACCTAACAAACGAAGGAAGTCCAAGAGTCAACCACTACCCACATTTGTTGCAGAACCAAACGCCCAGTCAAACTCATTCGTAGGGACTGAAGAATACATTGCTCCTGTACGGTGATTCACTTATCTTTAACTGCATCTTCTATGTGTTTCAGAAGTATTATATTTATCATTCACGTAATTATTTCAGGAGATAATTACGGGTGCTGGTCATACAAGTGCTATTGATTGGTGGGCACTGGGTATAATCTTGGCACCTATCTTTTACCTAATTATGATAACTTAAAACGTTTTCAACATGCTAATCTTCTTTCTGTATGTTTTGTTTTAGGTATCTTGTTGTATGAGATGCTTTATGGTCGCACACCTTTCAGGGGTAAGAATAGGCAGAAGACATTTGCCAACATCTTGCACAAAGATCTCACTTTCCCCAGCAGTATCCCTGTGAGCTAATCAATCTTGTAAAACAACATGTGTTCTTTCAAAGTAGAGAAATACTAATTATCTAACCATGTGGTTGTGCAGGTAAGTCTTGTATGTAGACAGTTGATCAACTCGTTGTTAAATAGAGATCCAAGTAACCGATTAGGCTCCAAAGGTGGGGCAAATGAGATAAAGCAGCATGCTTTCTTCCGCGGTATCAATTGGCCTCTCATACGGTGCATGGTAAGGGACTAATATAAACCGGTTTATTTATCTCATTCGGTTTTGTTGGTCTAATCTAATTTATGTATGTGTGATTGCAGAGCCCTCCACCATTGGATGCACCGTTACGCATTATAGAGAAAGATCCTAATGCCAAAGATATCAAGTGGGAAGATGATGGAGTGCTTGTGAATTCTATGGACATGGACATTGACCTCTTCTAAAAGACCCCCACTCACTCTTTGTTTCTTCTGCCTTTGAGTCTCATTTAAATGCAAAACTCGTCTTCTGAATAAAGCAAAGGTGTTGTATTTTACTAGCTTACTTACATATAATCCAGAGACCATAAACGGCCTCTTTCTATGTTATTAGAGAATCACAAAAGTTTTCCATTTCTTCTAAATCTCAGAAATCAACAATAAACATATATAGCAAAGTTAATATTGGGCCTAAACATGACCCGTAATTGATGTTAATTGTGATTAGCCCATTAACAACTGCTGGGCGAAATGTCCTTGAGAAGTCCCACCACCTGCTGCATCGTGGGTCGCTTCCACGGCAGATCGGCGGTACACAAGTACCCTATCTTCACCGCCTCCGCAATCTGCTCCTCCGGACCTGTCTCTCGCATCTTCGGATCAATGGCGCTTAATCCTTGCCCTTGCCTCACCAACCCTCTCACCCAATTCACCAAGTCCTCTCCCGGCTTTTTCCCGCTCACGAGCTCAAGCAGAACCACTCCAAAGCTATAAACATCGGATTCTACAGTCGGAGAGCCATATTCAAGCCGTTGCTCTATTTCCGGCGATGTGTACCCGTATAATTCGTCGGGAAATCCCTCGTCCAAGAGTTGGACTAATCCAAACTCTGCTAAGCGTGGTTCCTGGGTGGAGTCTAAGCAGACTGTTCCAGTATTCACTTCCCCGTGCACCATCGGAGGAATGCAGCCATGATGGAGGAAAGCCAACGCTCTCGCCGTACCCAGAGCTATCTGATGTCGGAGTCTCCACGATGTGAATACCTTTTCTGAATCGTATGTGTTATTGAGTAGACTTTGCAAATTAACATTGTCTACGTGCTCGTAAATCGCAATCCTATGCTCTGCGGCTATACAGTATCCAGAGAGTGGGACAAGGTTTGGGTGGTTGATCCGGGCGAGGCGTTCAAACACACTCCAGGCTTCGTGATCGGTCAATGTGGTTCCAGTTGGGATTACTTTTAAAGCTGCTCTAAATCCACCGGGTAGGACTGCTCCGTAAGTAGGACCAGACTTGCCTTCCCACAACAGAGCGCTTCTTTCGAAGTTGAAAGTCGCAGCCTTGAGGTCTGCAAACGTCATCTTCATCAACGGCTTGTCGATCATTACCACAGGGATCTGCGCTGCTTGCTTGACATCGGTGGTTGAATCAATTTGATCTGAGAAGTTGTTTGGTTCTGTGTTGTTATCTGTGGCTTGCTTCGTTGCCCATGTTCTGGACCTTCTTTTATCTCTCAAGGCTATAAGTATGAGCAACAGCCCAACAAGTAAGAACGCCATGGAGATTGCTAACGCTATACCAATCTTAAGCCCTGTCTTCTTCTTGTTGACTTTCTTTCCGTGTAGAGTGATTGGCTTTGCAGCGAAAGGGCAGTTGTTTGTGGAGCCAATGAAAGATGTCTGGATCATTCTTTGAGAGAAGTCTGGGTTGCAAAAGGTTAGATTATTGAAAGAGAAGTTAAACCTCTGCATCACGGGGAGTTTCTCCAGAATTGGCTTTGGAATGTCTCCCTCTAGCTTATTCTGCGAGAGATCAAGTGTGTCAATGCTCTTGAGGCTCAACAAAGGCACATGCCCAGTGAGATTATTGGAGGAGAGATCAAGAACCTTCAGATAACTCAGCCGTGAGATATTATCCGGAATTGTACCTTCCAGATTGGTCCTGGATAGATTCAGATAATATAAAGCTGAAAGCTTTGTGATTTGCGGGAATTCGTGGGCTCTGAATCGATTGCCCGCGAGGTTAACGTATCCCAGATTCTGAGATGAAATCAAACCATCGAGTATATGACCGACAAAACGATTCTCGGATAAGTCAAGATGAATAAGACTAGACCTCTTGTGTTTGTGGCCGAGTATTAACTGCAAGATATGCCCTTCAAATTGGTTTTCACTGAGATCAAAAGTTTTCACGTTCTCATGCAAGACTCCCCTCAATGAACCTTGGAACAGATTCCGCGAAAGGTTCAAGTTTTTAAGTTCTGGGAAGGCCGAACCAAAACCAACAGGCAAAGACCCAGTGAGCCGGTTCGATGAGAGGTCGATCGAGAGTAGAGATCGGCAATTGAGAAGTCCTGGAGGGATGACAGAGTTAAAACCATTGTTGTTGAGCTTGAGAGTTGTTAGACGGGCAAGGGAGCTTATAGCAGCGGGGATTTCGCCAGCGAAGCTGTTGAAAGAAAGATCAAGGGTCTTAAGCGACATGAAATTGCCGATGTTGCTGGGAAGAGTGTCGGAAATCCTGTTGGAGGAGAGATTGAGACTCTGGAGCGAGCCCAGACTCCACAAATCTGAGGGCAGAGACGTAATCTTGTTGCCACTCAGATCCAAAGTTTGGAGCATTCTCATTTTGCCGATGGTGTTGTCGGGGATGGGACCAGAGAGTTCCGACCCAGAAGCATTGAACCCGAGCACATACTCTCCCCGTGTGTCACAGACCACTCCTTGCCATGAACAGAAAGAAGAAACTGTGTGAGCTTGGGAAGAATTGGGCAAACCCATTTGGGTGAAGAAGTTGGAGAGATAAGAGGCGTCGGTGTTGGGATCTTGGCACGTCAGATGCTTGACGGAGAGGGAGAGGAACATGAGAGTTCCCCATAGACAAAACCCCATAATTTGGAATCTGGAGCTGGAGAAAGGTGGATGGGGGAGTTCAGAAAGAAGACAGACTGTGTGAAAAGAAGAAAAGACATAACGGAATCACGGGGTGAAGATGTGATAGTTTGGAATAATACATTGGTATCCCTTTCACGTGCACAGCTTCAAAATCAGAGTTTTATCACAAGTCAGGATTCATCATCAGAAGAAGATAAGGATTTGAATTGTTGGGGGGATTTGCAAAGTGAGTTTGGGTGTATGGTATGAACGCTGGAGGAAGTGGAAGAGAAAAGAAAGTCGTTGAAAGTCAAAAAGGGGAAATGAGGAGATTATAATTCGGTAAAGTTTTTGCTAGTGAACATGAAAATGGAATCCGTCTCAGACTTTGAGAATTCCAAATCCCAAAGTGTCAATGGATTTGGTGAGTGGGAGTGGGTGGTTGTGGTTTCTCATTTGATTTTGGGTTATTATAGTAAAAATCACCTTTTTAGGGGGTTCACACTTATTTGACTATGTCACGCTTTTGGAAAATCCAAATCATTCATTCATCTCATTCATTACCCCTAAATTAACGCCTTAATGTGCGGGACTAAGTACAACAGGAGCCCATCAAGGTAGTTAACTAACTGATGAGAGCTCATTTTCTGGATAAAAATAGCGAGTGGCTATTTTAAGGAAGGTTATGCTAAAACAGAGCTCCATTAGTTCAGAGCTTTCGGGTTTCGTGGATTCGAAGTCAGAAACTTAAGAATCTACAGAGCCATTGGAGAAGTCGTAGAAGGAAGAAAAGAAACAGTGCACAAGATCTGTTGTTAAACCTGAACAAAACAGAGCAGAGGGACGACAGGAGTTCCTCTTTAGCGTATGTGGTGGCATCGTTGGACGGGCCTAAACAAAAAGCCCATTAGTAGGAAAATGGGATTAAATGGGCCGAGGGATTAATGCCGGTTCGTCCGTAGAAGAGAGGACACTTGTCAGGTCGGGTAGAGAGAGATGGCGGCTGATCGTGAGATCCACGTCACAAAACGCGCCAGCTGACCTTTTCCTCTTTTCGGGATTCAGCAACAACAAACACACCATTTTTACATCAACATCATCATCATCATCTGACAACAAATTCTACGAAAGCAACTTCCGCTTCAAATTCTAGAATCCCAACGTAACGGGTCTTAACACAAAGTTGTTCGATTTTGAGAACGCGAGATTAAGGGGTTTATGATTTTGACAAAATGGCCTTGTTTCGCAAATTGTTCTACCGTAAACCTCCGGATGGTTTGCTCGAGATATGCGACAGAGTCTTCGGTCTGTTTCCTCCCAATTCTCTGCTTCATTTTTCTATTTTGCCTAGTTCTTCATTATACTTCTGGATTGAAATCGGAACTCTCGTGAATTCTACGCTACTTTGTGGGAAATTAGGGGCGTTTTTTATTCGATCTAGGTTCAATATCTATCGATTTGTCTTAGAAATTAAATATGCTAAAGCCAAGGAAATGCTACATATTTAAATAGGATTTTTCATCTGATAATGAATGGCATTAAAACATTGAACTGAAGAGAAAAGTTATTTGTGTGTTTGCAGTGTTCGACTGCTGCTTCTCTACCGATGCTTGGGAAGAAGAAAACTACAAAGTTTATATGGCCGGAGTGGTCAATCAACTACAGGAGCACTTCCCGGAAGCATCGTCTCTTGTGTTTAATTTCCGTGAAGTAGGTACTCGAAGTGTGATGGCTGATGTATTGTCAGAACATCATGGCTTGACCATAATGGATTATCCTCGCCACTACGAAGGCTGCTCATTGTTGCCTGTGGAAGTAATGCACCATTTTCTACGATCAAGTGAAAGCTGGCTATCACTGGGGCCAAATAACTTATTACTAATGCATTGTGAACGCGGGGCTTGGCCAGTTTTAGCTTTCATGCTGGCTGCTCTCCTTATTTACCGGAAGCAGTACAGTGGTGAGAATAAGACCTTGGACATGATCTACAAGCAGGCTCCGCGTGAGCTTCTCCACTTGTTCTCACCCTTGAACCCGATTCCTTCTCAGCTGCGTTATCTGCAGTATGTGTCGAGAAGGAATTTGGTCTCTGAATGGCCTCCATTAGATAGGGCTCTCACTATGGATTGTGTTATTTTGAGATGTATTCCTGATGTTAGTGGACAATGTGGCTGTCGCCCTATCTTCCGAATATATGGTCAGGATCCATTTTTTGTAGATGATAAAAAGCCAAAGCTTTTGTATGCGACTCCCAAGAAAGGGAAACACCTGAGAATCTACAAGCAGGTATTTTTACGGCAGTTTCATATCATAATTAGTCATAATTGATGACCTCTGACTCAGCCTGTGCTAAATAAATTCACATTACATTTTAATGTCTTAGCAAGAGAGATAAATTTTGATCACTGATTAGCCTTCTGTTGCTCTTTGTTCCTCTGTTTATCCTTGTTTGCACCATGATTCAATGGCTTTACTCTGTTGTTTTCTCGACGCTTGTGTTTTGCAGGCGGAATGTGAACTAGTCAAGATTGATATCAATTGTCACGTGCAAGGTGATATCGTGATTGAGTGCCTCAGTTTGAACGACGATTTGGAAAAAGAGGTCATGCTTTTTCGAGTGGTTTTCAACACAGCTTTTATTAGATCAAACATTTTGATGCTTAACCGTGATGAAATTGACACATTATGGAATATAAAAGAACAATTCCCAAAGGCATTTAGAGTCGAGGTATGTACTCATGGGGCTCATATTCTCTTTACGTGGTATGCAGCTACTCCTTTGTAATTTATTACTCACAGAGAGTACTTTCTTTGTAAAGCTTCTCTTCTCGGATATGGATGCTGCCTCGTCTGTTGACTTGATGGATTTTTCGTGCTTAGATGATAAAGATGGTCTTCCAATAGAAGTATTTTCCAAAGTTCATGAGTTCTTCAATCAAGTTGACTGGGATGATCAGACGGATGCCACACGCAATATGCTTCAGCATTTAGCCATTGCAAATGCTGTCCAGGAAAGACCAGATGGGTTTTCAAGCCCAAGACGACAAGGGTTAAGCCCTAAAAGTCTCCATGATATTATGAAACAGGCAGCAATGGAAAACAGTGCAAAGATCAAATTGTCTTCTGTGTCCGAGGTTGAAACGGTCGACTCACCAGAAAAGCTTCCTAGTGATTCAGCCAAGAAGCTTGTAGCTGAAGATTTGCATTCTGTCCTTCAGATAAGTAGTCAGGCAGACACTACCGACCAGGTTGCAACAAAGTCACGTCAAGAATCCCCTGCTCTGAAGCTTGTGCATCATTCTGCAACAGTTAAACCTCTTGTGGACGGTTCTGACTCTTTAGAAAATGCCAAGGAGAATTTTGTGAAGAGTTCTCCAGAAAAAAATGGGAAAGTGGTATCATTTTCGCCATCCACACCGTCGCCACCTCATTCTGCAAGACCGCTGTTGGCTCCAACAGAAGCACCTCCGCCACCACCTCCACCTCCAGCTGTTGCGTCTCAACCTTCGGAGAAATTGAAACATTCTGTTGTCCAAACGACAGATCCTCTTTCACAGGGAAATGCCTGGGTGTCATTAGCAGGCTCTGCATTTAATTTAAAAACTCCACAAGAAAAAATTCCCATATCAGTGCCTGCAACACCTTCTCCCCCTCCTCCTGCATCCCATGTTTTTCCTCAGCCGTCTTCTAAAACAACAAATTCACCGTCCATTCTGTCACCTTCTGCATTATCAGCTACTTCCGATGACGTGGCTTCACATAGTGCACAACCTGCTAAATTACCTCCTCCAATGTCGCCGCCTCCTCCTCCTCCCCCTCCTCCGATGCGGCATTCAGACCAGAATACAGCCACTAGCGTTTCCCCTCCTATGCCACCCCCACCCCCAGCACGAACTGTCCCTGCCTCTCCTCCCCCTCCTCCCGCTCCTCCAACACCACAATTTGGTGGAAGCTCTGCTATTAAAAGTTCACCTCCTCCACCTCCTGCACCTCCACGGCTTCCTACCTCTTCTGCCTCTCCTGTCCCTCCAACCGCACCACCTCCACCTCCTGCACCTCCACGGCTTCCTACCTCTTCTGCCTCTCCTGTCCCTCCAACCGCACCACCTCCACCTCCACCTCCATTAGGTCAGAATAGGCCACCATCAGCTCCACCTCCACCATCATTAGGCCAGAATAGGGCACCATCAGCACCACCTCCTCCTCCTCCAAAGTTAGGAACCAATTCATCCCCTTCGTCTGGTCCTAGTGCCCCTCCAACGCCTGCTTTACCAACTGGGTCTCTTTCATCAGGAAAAGGGCGAATGTTACGGGTTAATAAGAGTAATCCAACCAAAAAGTTGAAGCCATACCACTGGTTGAAACTGACAAGAGCTGTCAATGGGAGTTTATGGGCTGAAACGCAAATGTCTAGTGAAGCTTCCAAGTATGCATTGTTCATCTTGTTGTCACTTATATCTCTAATGTCTGTGGATTCTTGTATGATATCCAAGCCATTAATTCTTTACTTGTATGTTTAGGGCTCCTGAAATTGACATGAAAGAGCTTGAAAATCTTTTTTCCGCATCTGCTCCAGAGCAGGCAGGAAAATCTAGTTTAAGCTCTCGTGGACCTAAACCCGAGAAAGTCCAACTGGTAAATAATGTTCTATTAGTAGTTAATATGTCTTAATGTCCTTGTTTCTGTCGATTGCTGATTTGTTTTTACATAATAGGATTGCTTTCTCTATGGTCGAACATACTGAATTTTGTGAGAAATTGTATCTTGCAGATTGAGCACAGGCGAGCATACAATTGTGAAATCATGCTTTCGAAAGTGAAAGTACCTTTGCAGGATTTGATGGTAATTTTCAAGCTTTACAGGTTTTTTAAGATATATTGTAATCATAGCAGTTTATTCTGTTTGTGATGATAATTGAAAGCTAATTGTCTCTCAAAATATTGGCAGTACTCAGTGCTTAACCTGGAAGAATCGGCTCTTGATGCTGATCAGGTTGAGAACCTAATTAAGTTTTGCCCAACAAGAGAAGAAATGGAATTACTAAAGGTATAAAAAGTTTTGCTACTTTGTTTTCCAGTGCCAGAAGTCCCTGAAAAAGATCTGGGTTTAGGTGATACTGGATTTGTATATTCCTTTGATTTATCTTCATTTTATTTTCGGTTTGCAGGGTTACACTGGTGACAAGGAAAAGCTTGGAAAATGCGAACTGGTACAAAACTTGGAAACCTTTTACTTTGATTGGAGTAGCCATTAGAGTGTAACACCGAGTATGCTTCCTGAAATTTTTTGAACAGTTCTTCCTAGAGATGATGAAAGTCCCACGAGTGGAAACAAAGCTCAGGGTATTCTCATTCAAAATTCAGTTTCGATCTCAGGTCTGAAAATCGATACCCATCTAACAACGATTTTTTGGAGTTTTGATTATGGTACTTATGGTCACATCGAATTTTTGATTATGGTACTTATGGTCACATCGAATCGCTTTTACAGATTTCTGAACTCAAGAATAGTTTAAGTGTTGTGAACTCTGCAGCAGAACAGGTTAGTCAGACTCAACTTTGTTGTATAGGTGACTTCCCAACATGATTTAATCGATGCTCTTTTGTCTATCGTTGCATTAGATAAAGAATTCTGAGAAATTCAAGAGAATAATGCAGACAATTTTGTGCCTTGGAAACGCCCTAAATCAGGGGACGGCTAGGGGTGAGTTATAAATGGAACATAGTATCTCTGGATTTTATATTTTATATCACGCTCTCAAAGTAGTTTATGTCTAGGTGCTGCGGTTGGGTTTAAATTGGACAGTCTGCCAAAACTCAGTGAAACTCGGGCGCGTAATAACCGTATGACTCTGATGCACTATCTATGCAAGGTAAACTATTATAGTCTGCGCTTCTGTGGCTTTATGGATGTGACTAGATGGATAGAAATATAAATTCTGATGGGTTCTCTGCAGATTCTTGCTGAGAAAATTCCAGATGTTTTAGATTTCACCAAAGATTTATCCTCACTGGAGGCTTCAACAAAGGTACCTACCTTTCACATTTCAACTTCGTAGATCGACAAAATTACTTGAAACTGTGTTAATTTCCTGAACGTTGATTCAGATTCAACTGAAGTTTTTGGCTGAAGAGATGCAAGCTATAAACAAGGGACTGGAGAAAGTAGTACAGGAACTCTCCTTGTCCGAAAATGATGGCCCAATCTCACACAACTTTAACAAGGTATCTGTCATGGTTCACTAGTTGCCTCTTCTGAAAGGGAACATAAAATATTTACAAACATAAGAAACAGAGACCGTTTACCGGGATGACAATCAAGTCTCATAAGAAAGAAACGCAGGCCAAAGAGTGTAGATCTCGGAATTACTTGGCTCGTCAATTTTAAGTAGAGTTATAACACCTAAACAGAGTAGCTGATGTGTTATAAATGTGGCTGCATGGATAGTTAGGGACATATAATTGATTTGTTTAAGTCTTGTTTAATGATATTGATCAAGGTTTTGTCAATTTGTTTCCCACAGATATTGAAGGACTTCCTTCATTATGCGGAAGCAGAAGTAAGGTCCTTGGCTTCACTTTATTCCGGAGTGGTAAGTCCCTAAAACTCCAATCCGCAGTAGATATTACGTGCTCTGCTCTATCATTGGTTGAGAACTTATTCAGAATAAATAAATTAATGTCTTGCAGGGAAGAAACGTGGATGGCTTAATTCTCTACTTTGGGGAAGACCCTGCTAAGTGCCCTTTTGAACAAGGTCTGCATACATCCTTCTATGTGTATATGTGTTTCAAAGTTGTGTGAATCTAAGCTGACGTGGTTGTAAATTACAGTGGTGTCGACTCTACTAAGCTTTGTTAGACTGTTCAATCGTGCGCATGAAGAAAATGTAAAACAACAAGAGGCGGAAACGAAGAAGAATGCTGAAATGGAGAAAGCAAAAGCAAGTGGATTAGATAAAGATAGCAGGAAGCCCTTGGAGGAAGAAATTAAGGAAAAAAAGAAAACAAGTGGAATAGATAAAGAAACGAGGGAGCCACGAAAGGAAAGAAGTGCTGCTTGAATAAAACCATCTGTTCCAAAAATTTTAGTAGATGGCAAGGAAGGAAACGGTCTAGGACTGAATTAGACCAGTGAAGGGTGAGGATGTGCTAAAAGAAATGGCTTGGACTGGACCAGGAGGGTGGGATGGTTAAGGGCAGCAATATTTTGTCTTCGTTAACTTGTCTCCTAACGGCAAAGCTAACTTGTAAAATAGGGAGGGGTAAAAAAAAGTATTCTAATTAAAAAGCAATAAATATAAACACATCATACATGTTTGGTCAATTCTATTTGGGGGTTTAGGTGGCTGGAAGTGCAGCCAGCAACTCAATAAGCAATGTCATTTTATTTTACCTCATATGTGTTGTTGACATTCTCTTTTGTAAAACTGTGCAAGACGCGAGTGGCTAATTGGCTCTTGTCGCATATAAACTTCTAGTAGGTTTTGGTCTTTGACGTACGGATTTCTCCCCAGTTAGATCCTTGAGTTTGAGAATTTTTTTCTTTCTTTTTCGTTTTTGGTAAATGAGTTGATTTTCCTGACGGTTATTTCTCCTTAAATTTCCCAAGAGAGCAAATGAATTTTTGAACCTATGGTTATTTGATTATTGGTGTTTGTCTTTTTTGCGGCTTTACTATCTTGAAATAGCATCAGTTACTGGAATATGGAGAAGTTTAGTCGGGATAACAAAGAAGAGAGAAAAAATTGTAATTAGTAGATTATCAAGATACCAATCTCTGATCTATTCAATATTCCTACACAAACAAATATTACTATAGAACTTTGATTGCAGTGTGCCTGTATGTGTCTGTATATATATACGTGTGTATGTGTATTGTTGTAAGCTATGTTAAAAACATATGGTTTAAGTGTATCAGGGTTATGGACGACAACGCAGAGATGAAAATAGTAGACACCGGGCATCAATCGTGATTAAGCAACACAAAAGAGTCCCAAGACCAGCATAGCCACCAAGGAAAAGCCAAGATTAGCAGCGGTTGCAACAGTGCCTGAAGGAGGAGGGGTTTGTGGCTGAGCTCCTCCAGTTGCATTGGAGGAAGTCAATTTTGCAACTGGAGGCAAAGGTGGATCCTCCACATCTTTGGCATCAAGAGGAGGATTTGGAGCACTAGCCGGTGGCTGTGCTTCTTTGGCTGCCACGGAGAGCAAAGCACCGGCCTCTGCGGGTAAGATGGCATAGGGCTGGTTTTTGTTCAAATCTGAGCATGGACTCCCTGCATTTGCATCATATATAAATTGATCAACATGATCTTCTTAATTGTGGTCTTTCATGATTTGTAAAGTTTGAAACTTACTCAAATATCTGGAAGCAGTGGCAGGGAACTCTGTGATGACTCCATCAACTCCACTCCCTGCAATGAATGTGGCAAGCTCTATCGTTGGATCAGAGAAGTAGTCAAATGCGATGGCGATGTACTCGTTTCTCAACACTGAAACGTAAACAGAGATATTCCCCTTGTGCATTTCCTCCACCACGTTGGTCTTTCCTGTGGCAAAGCTTTGGGAGATGGTGACGAGGGAAGTTCTCATGAGATTAACAGCATCTGCGTGCTTCTTGATTTCATCGATGGATGGCTTGGGCGCATCTCCGATCTCTTTGTCGATGCTCAACACTCTAGTGAACGGAGGGACAGCCTTAAAACTGCTTAGAACTGAACTGTCATCTGACTGAATCAAAACCTTTTGTTTTGATTGTTTGTCGAGTGTGGAATGAGTCAGAGCGGACTTGACTGCGTCTACTATCCCGAGGCCTTTCTTTGAGGCAAAATAAGCAGCGTTCTGTCAACATAAAAAGTGTTAGTAGAAATGCCACTATGGGGCATTTGAGAGTTTTAAAAGGCTACTTGCCTCAATGTTGATAAGAATTCCGGTGACTGCTTTTGCTTTGCTGAACACGAGGAAGTCAGCTAGAGTCGTGAACTTCCCGGCGTTCTTGTTTTCGGGGTTTCTCTGGAAGCCCGTGAAGCCCGTGGCGCCAATGGAAGTCGAGAAGGGACTCTTGATTTGAGCTGGAGACAAAGAGAATGGTAATTTAGTTAAGATTGAGATGGTGTTTCATAAGATTTTAGAAAATAAATTAGTTTCTTACGCTTCAGGGACTGGATCTCAGCCCATGTGAGATCAAAAGAAAATATGCCATTGGTAGCTTGGATCTCGGGAACACTAGTGGCTCGAGACATGAAAGTGGTCATGGCGGTGGTGCTTGTTGTGAGGTCTGCAGAACCATGGCAAAAAGCCATTCCGTCTTTAGACATCTGAACAGAGCAGTCGATTATGTCTGCTCCATCGTTGATTGCTTTCTCGTAAGCCAGATCGGTGCAGCCTGGATAGTCCCCGCTTGCTCCATTGTGAGTTATAACTAGCGCATTTCCTGCTTTGGGAAGATTGCCCTTTTGGTGAGCAAAGCAAGCTGCAAAAATACAGTTGTGTGGAACTTTAATAAGAGGATTTGAAAATACATATATGGACATATGAGGAAGGCGATAGAGAGTCATCTCACTGATGGCTTGTGATGCTGTTGGAGGGAAATCTGTGATGACGCCATCAACAGAGAACTGACCATTGTCCACAAACTGAAGATACTCATTGGAGGGATCATAGCTGTAGTTATAGCTGAGGCGCATGTCATTGGCAAATCCAGAAGCATAAACCTTTAGACCGGCTTTGTGGGCATCAGTCACAATAGTGGATGCAGGCTTAAGGTACTTAGCCGAGTCAAGAGGCCAAATGTAGTCCTTAGGAACAAGAATGCCTGAAGCAAAGGCCTTTATGGCTGCGAGGTTCAGCTGAAGCTCACTGTACTTCTTGTTGGTGGTGGGCTCTATTGATTCGGGATCTTTGAACTCGAATATGAGCTTTATCTTGGCCATGCCTGCGTCCTTCCCGATGCTCTTCAAGAAACCGATTTCTGGAGATGAGATGACACTAATGCCGCGAAATCCCAAGGTTCTCAAGTACTCGGCGGCACTCAACTTGTGTTCCATGTAGAAGGCATCGTACTGCACATTTGTTTTGTATTTTTTATGAGTCAACAAGAGCGCTCCCTAGGGTGGCTAATCATGCTCTCAAATAGAAGAGAAGAGAAAACCTGAACGCTTAACCAGAACTTGGGAGGCTTGGTTCCCATGACGTCCTCCACTGCGGAAACTGGCATTTGGCCGTCAAAGGTACTAGGGCGAGAGAAGATGTTCTGGATCACTGCTCAGGAATAGAGACTCATGAACAGGTCACAGTGTGGAGAATTAAAGGGAGGAAGAGAGAAGACTTACATGTGACATTGGAGAAGATGGTGTCGGCAGAATAGTCAAGAACAAACCAGCCCTTGAGGTCTTGACCATTGACCTTGTAGGTCTTTTGGGCTTTGGGGAAGAGCGTGGAGATGGTGGTTGCATTATCAAGCGTGATATCAGATAAGCAAATACCCACACCGTCCTTTGTCATCTGAAGACTGCACAACATTGTGAGCCCAGGCGAGCTGGTGCTTATAGCCATGTCGTTTGCAGAGGCACTTGACTCGGGGAAAAGACCCGAGAAACCACCTCTAGCCACAACAGCGGGCTCTTGTCCTGAAAGACAAATGAAGAACAAAAAAAGCAGATATGGGTTCTTAAAAACGAAACAAACAACATGTTACGTAATATGTGCATGTTATCATATATAATACCACCAAAATACAAAAACATGTTATGGAAAAAGATACCGTTAAGGGTGAGCCATTTCTTGGCAGGAACAGCCGCGGTAGCAGCAGGAGTATTGGGAGCCGCAACACAAGAATGTATGAAAAAGGAGAAAAGGATGAAAAACCTCAGCATCTCGGTTTGATTGATTCTGCATTGTACCCCCAATGGAAAAGCTATTATAAGATACATAATGTTACAGTTAAGAAAATGCGAAAGAGATTTAGGACGCACAATGAGAAATGAATAACATATGCCCCTTCCTCTTCTGCCTTCTTGTGCTTATTTTCCCGTCTAGGTTTTGAGATTGTAAGAGAGAAAATGAAGAAAAAACAGAAGCTTGAGGCCAAAGGGAGATGGGGTTGTACGTAGAAAGATAATTAATGGTAAGAAAGTAACTGCTCACCCCAATTATGGCTCAAACATATATTCCCACCTATTTTTATCTCTCCTTCCTATTTACCGCTTTTATTGTTTTCCTTCTTTCTATGATACACACCAATCCTCTAGTTGGACCTATGTGATACATTTTAATGAGATTCATATACATTTTTTTTTTTTTTGGGTTTTTCAATGTTAAGGTACATTTCAATTCTTCATATATTTTTTTTAACTCTGTCTATGGTGTAAGAACAAGAAAAAATTAACTCCCTTCATTCTTGACATATATATATATATATATATATATAACTATATGAACATCCGCAATTGGAAAAGAAAAATATAGCATATAGTTTTGCTATCCATCGTTTTACGAATAAATAACTAATATGTAATCATTTAGTGATGTTCTTCTAAAAACAATGTAGATATTTGTGAACATTAATTTACCATTGTAAGGAAGAAAATATTCTAATTTTTGTTTTTGACTCTAAATTATAATATTAGATGATTAAAAAGAGTTACAAAGATAATCATTTCCAAAAACAAAAACCTGACACATAAGCCTTAACCTTAACCCTATACACGTTCTAAGTATAAATTACCGGTCGGGGAACTCCAAACCCGACACTAAATAGGTGATACATCTCTACCATCACAATAATTAGGAATTTTTGGATGAGTTTCTAGAGAGAATTTAAGGCAGAAGCAAATCTCAACTTTATGGTCCTTTCACACTTGGAAAAAATAGACGGACATGGAAATCTGATCCAAGCTCCTCTCTACACATTCATGCAATTGATATCTATTATAAGCTCCCTTCATCATATTCATACCATTGATATCTCACACAAGCTCCATTCTTTAGGTTTAGCCCGATTTGTAAGCTTCTACATGACTATATTGTAGGACACTCACTTTTTTGAATAAAATGTTAATATATTCAAGAAAAAAAATAAACATTTATAAAAAAAAGAAAAAGATCTCAAATGATTTCTAACTAACTTTTAATTAAAACAATCTTCACAATGATCATCTAGTAGCAAACTGAACACATAGCCTATCTTCATATATACTTCCTAACCCCGGTTTTTCTCATCGTCCTTAACCTATTCCTAACAGGGATCAATCAATTTGATTAGATAGCCACTTGGATTAGGTGTCTCACCATGTCTTCGTTTGTTCCTTTCACTCCATATTGAGTGAACCGCAGCCTGTAACACATAACACAAATGTGACACTCACTTACTATACATCTTAACCATTTTTCCTATTCACCATAAATGTAACACAAAACTTTTACTCAAAAAAATATATTTTCGAGTTAATCATAGTATTCAGAATAAAACATGCTTTTGACTCAAATCAATTAAATAAATGACACACAATATTAACCAGGTTTTCTTAAGGGGTCAATCCTTTATTCTATCACATGCATTGTGCTTCAATTCAACTACCAGCACCCAATATAGTTACTTGGTGACATGTGTGCCTAATATAAACCCATGTATCATACATGAACTTTGACTCATTTCAAATTTTTCCTCCAGAAATAACCAAAGACCAATTACTTTCATGATTTAACAAATCATGTTCCACTACTTGGAAAGGCCGTTACACACATACTTGTAAAAATCGTTACACACGTACACCATTACTTAAGAACATTCAATTTTTCAACTTGAAACAACTTTCCACAGAGTAAAACTGTCTTGCGACTTTTCCTATATTATGGAATCTCCCAACCTTCTTGTCAAACGGATAACCAAAAAATACACAATGACGATGTATTTATATCTTGAGCGAGGATGTATATATAACACAATGAATCAACACCTAAATAAAATTGTAAGAAGGTGCCTCACCAAATAGCAATACATATGACGTTTTCGACAATGAAGCTTAGTAGCCATGCGATTTATAAGATGGGAAGCTGTTATAATTGCTTTGTCCCAAAACTTAATCGCAAGACTTGCCTGGAACAAGAGAGTACGATTTAAGTTCAAGATATGTCGGTTCTTTCTCTCTACCCTACCATGCTAATGCAGAGTGTCTACACAAGAATATATATGAAAATTCCAAGAATCCAAAAAAGAAGGACGAAATTTTGTCCCATTATCAATTTGTACTATTTTGATAGAATTTTCAAATTGATTCAAAGCCTATGAACAGAAAAATTTCATGGTTTGGCGTACTTCAAATTTCTCAAGTAACAAGAAAGTAATTACGGCTCAGGAATAGTTGTTAAAAATAGTGAGAAAATACTTAGCACCAGAAGAAGATGGAACCCGATACCCAAACATCAACATGAATAAGATCAAAGCAACCACATGCTTTAATTATATTATCAAGAAAAAATTATCTTGCTGAGACTAACATAAACCATAAACCATAAACTTATCTTATCATGAATGATCTGAGTTATAGCTTTATGCTCCTCCGTAGTGAGATCATCACCAGCTTTAGCAAGAGGAATCGTCGCATGCGAAAAAATTGCATAGCCTTTTCCGCAAGAATTAGTCGTATTCGAAGAGAATCAACCTCCACGATTGTTACCTCTTCCTCCAACACGACCACGATTATGCATCCACTCCGAATAACCCACAGTTTGGCAGAAGAATTCTTTATCATGGCAAACATGCCACAATGAGAACACAACCTCGCACCTCCTATGCCTCGTCACCGTCAAGCGTCGATTCAGAATATTACACGTGACTTGAGAGCTTCACAATAATCATGAGAGTCACGAGGTGTAGAAAATTCCGCAAACTCTTCACTCGGTTGCTCACGACGTCTAATACACCCAAATGCATCCTTTTGTTGTTCTTGAATCTTCACTAAATTGAGACTGTCTTCTTCACAGATAACCTTAGCATTCTTCCCAGATTTGCCAGCTCATCCACCTCACTCGTTAGAATGATAGGTTTTATCATGGTTCCCACATTATCAGACAAAAGCAAGGTGTAAGGACACACCACTGTGATAACCTTTTTAACAATAGCTCTTTCTCATGATCATGTATGATGTGAAGGAACCACGGAAAACACGCTTTAACACACAAGTACGAGATCATATCTCACGCGAAAACGATTTGTAAACCTTGTCGTCGAAGAGAAACAACAAACAAGAAAATAATAGAAAGAAAATGGATTTCGAACTCAAAACAAGTCGACTAAGAAGCATAGAAGAAAATTAAGGTTTTCAAAAGGATTTATGCTTTTATACAATGTGAAACTCACGATCCAGTTGTTTTATTCCAATACAATACAAAAATATTTTTATGTGTGTTGGACCTGTTGGACGTAACTCTGATCGAAAAATAGAAATATCCTAATTACATTAGATATTCTCATGATATTGGGTTCGATTGGTGACAAAAAATGGTGCGAGTTGTTCAACGAGAAACGGTTACATAATGGTGCATAAATGTAAAAAGAAAAGTTGGAGAAAACCGTAAGAAAAATATCATTTTTGGTATCGTTTTGATTGATTGCTATTACAACGGTACATTTCGGTACCTTATTAATCAAAACCTACTATATCTTCTAAATATACATCCTCATAAAAAACTGACCCAAGCAGTCGTCCTTCTTATAGTGATTAGTAACAAAAATTAGTGCAAGTTTTTTTTTTTTTTTGCCTAAATCAATTTTATTAATATCATAACGTTACATTATTTAGATACATAAGACTTGAAACACAAAGCATTGCATACAGTAGATACATAATACATGAATACAACCGTTCTTCGCAAATATGGGAAGCTGTTGCATTGATGATGGAGTGGGTTAACCCTGCTCTCTTAACGCAAGCCTTACGGGTAAACAAACTACGTCTGCTAGAGCCCTCCTTCATACATTTGAGATTCTTGGCTAACAACATATAGCTGAAACTCCAAAATGCCTTTGACATTACCTTTATATTTTGATGTGATTTTGATTGTGTTGTACTTGCTTCTCTATCTTGTTGAAACCGGAATATTAACATGCTTGATGCTTCAAGTCTCTTACTAATCACCTTAGGTTTATGCGGTTTTATCATCCTAGTCATTTCCGATCCCTCCTCATCATATAGATTCCATGGTGGTTTCCGAGCCGGTCTTTGTTTCCACAACAAAAAATAGTGCGAGTTATTCAACTATAAACAGTTACACAATGGTGAAAAATATATAAAAAAAAAAAAAAATAGGAGAAAGCGATAAAAAGATATCATTTTATCATTTTATTGATTACTATTAAAACAATACATTTCGGTATCTTACCAATCAAAACCTACCATATCTTCTAAATATACATCATCAGACTTGGAGGTCACTTAGGAGAATAACAAGAAGCAGTCCAAATGAGACGATTTGACTTTTTGAGTTTGTTTGGGGAGGTGTGTGACTTGTGAAAAAGCTGCGCATATACTTATCCTAGAAGCGATAAACGCAAGTGGATCGTATAGTGCAGTTATTACATTGAAACATATGAAAAGACTCAAACCGCCTTAAAACACGAATCCTAATTTTCGTATTGAATACGGGCCCACAACAGTGTGTACTTTTGCAAGAATCTTTCAAAATTCTTCATCTCACAAAAAACTTCCGATATGTCAGATCTCTCCTCCATGGATCCCGCTTCTTCCAGAAATCAGCGCAACCGAATCGTCTCTACTGGTACACTCTTCCCTTCATTTTCCTTCTCTTTCGTATCTCCCCGATTTCGTTGAACAAATCCCCAATCGTACCCAAACCCTATCATTATAGAGCCGTTAATTGCTCCAATGTTGGTTGCTCTTTGGTTCTTCTGTTGACGAGATATGTTGACTTCGCGCAGGGGAAAGGCCGGTGATGGCGGATAGTGGCTTGGAGCAGGTATCTTCCCTACTTAATTCTAATTTCTGTAAGCGATCCCATCTTAAATGCGTTCATTTTTCACCAGCAGCTTTCACCCGAAGACGAAAGTATTGTTTCTTCTTCCGTTGGCCCTTCTCCTGATCCCGCCCCATATTTCAATGTTCTTCAAACCCCTACCAATCTCTTTCCTTACGATTGGAATGCTGCACATCCTGGTACATATGTTTTCTTCTCTCTTCTTATATATAACCCCTTTTGGCAACAACGAAAGTGAGTGCTCATTGCATTATTGTTTTCTAGGCTATGCACAGAGCATGAATAGTTGGGATGGATATCCACGATATGCTACCCCTGAAGGCCTGCATGTGCCACCGGTTAGGATCATCACTTACCCTTGTGTGTTGTTGTATCTTGCTCTCTTGCTTCATTATAACCTTCATTTTTTTCTTTCTTCTCAGGTTGTATATAATGAAAATCCATCTTTTATGTATCACCCTGGTTTCACCTTCAACCCTTATCCATCTATAATGTTGGAGGGTCAAATTCCAATCTCCCCCGCTTA
The DNA here is from genome assembly GCA_900116095.1 of Euclidium syriacum. Taxonomy (NCBI): domain Eukaryota; kingdom Viridiplantae; phylum Streptophyta; class Magnoliopsida; order Brassicales; family Brassicaceae; genus Euclidium; species Euclidium syriacum. The sequence goes on from FPAK01000006.1 coordinate 8,805,762, forward strand.
TTACCAACAGTATGGTGCACCTTCACCTATGCATTTTACTCCGTCGGAAATTGGTGGTGACAATACCCGTTTTGATCCAACATCTGCTTATGTTATTCCTTTTGGGGGATATGGTGGAGGCAATTTATCCCGGAATCAAGGGGACAGCTCTTTAGCATCCCATATACCTTATCCTCAAACGATGGGTATACTTGGCCCATACGACCATAATGCGTCACAGGTTAAAACTTTTTCTATCTTCCTCTTATGTTTAACTGATGTGCAAATCCTTCATTTGGGGTTTGTTAGGTAAACGTTAGTTTACAAGGAAGAAAACTGCATAAAGTTACTGATTATTTGGTAGTCCATATCTTTAGTTTTTCCCTGCAAAATTACGAATACAATTTTGTCATATATGGTCGTAGTCTGTTTTAGAATTCAATCTTTTGTTTTTTTTTTCTTCCATGTAAAGATTTTGGAGAATGGAATCGTCTTTAGCGTACTCCTCAAATGAAAATTAGTTCCAGTTTTGTGGGCTTATCATTTTTTTTTTTGGGCACCTTCTATCAGCTACCGTTGCATGGGAGTGGGGTTGCTTCAAGCTCTTCTTTGGGAGGATATTATCATTCAGGATCATACCAGAGTCCCAGTTCTATCGCTTCATATTATGGAGCTGACAATCCAGTCAGATTAACCACTGACATAGGTAAACGGCGAGAGAGGGAGCAGGGTACTGTATCTACCACCACTGATCTGTACGGTAATAGAGGACCAAGGGCATCTAGCAGGGTAAAGAGCAAGAACAGCTCCAGAGTTTCCTCTTCTGTGGGTGATTCGACGAATGATTCAAGTACAGCTGGACCGAATCCCAGTTTGTACAACCATCCAGAATTTGTGACGGATTATAAGAATGCCAAATTCTTTATTGTCAAGTCATTTAGTGAAGACAATGTACACAGGAGTATCAAGTATAATGTCTGGGCCAGCACACCGCATGGCAACAAAAAATTAGATACTGCTTACCGGGACGCTGAGAAGATGGGTGGAAAATGTCCAATCTTTCTCTTCTTTTCGGTATGGCTTTTCCTATCGATCTGTATTCTTTCATTGCAATGCGAAGACGATCCTCTGTTGCTAAAAGAGAACAGTGAGCTTAACCAGAGTTTAAATGTTGCAGGTAAATGCTAGTGGACAATTCTGTGGGGTGTCGGAAATGGTCGGACCTGTAGATTTTGAAAAGGATGCTGCTTATTGGCAGCAAGACAGGTGGAGTGGGCAGTTCCCAGTGAAATGGCATATTGTGAAAGATGTACCAAATAACCGATTTTCTCATATTCTTCTACAAAACAATGACAACAAGCCGGTGACACACAGTCGAGACTCACAGGAGGTGGGCCTTACTTATGTCGTTGCCTTGCCTCGTGTTTTCTTATAGATCCATTCCTTCACTGCTGTTTAAGCATCGGTGCCATTATGATCTGCCTCTGTTCACAAGGGTTGTGTTTTATTTGGACAAGTCTTTTGCAATTTTACATTTATAACTAGGAGTAGTGACTGCTAGAATAGTCTCTCGTGGAACTATACTGATGGGCATGTAAGTTTTGGTAGAAGAAAGCTTACACTTGTTGCTTTGGGTTTTCTGGATTTAGATATTGAAAACAAAACATGGAAGGTGTTAGTTGTAGGGAGAGAAATTTTTTAGTGGGTTAACACATGAATTGGATGTTGCATCGCATTAACTAACAGAAAATTTAACTTTGTGGTGAAGAAACTTAATTGGTTGATGAATTTGTAACAGGTGAAGCTACATCAGGGTATAGAAATGCTCAGAATTTTCAAAGAATACGAGGCGCACACATCAATCCTTGATGATTTCGGCTACTATGATGAGAGAGAGAGGGAAAAAGCAGGAGAAGATGGAGGTAGGAAAAAAGAAGACGGGAATGAAGAGACCTCCGTGGAGCAGTTATCGGAGCGTCTTCAAGTTGTAAAAGTCGAAGATGAAAATACAGAGAAAACAGAAAGTAGGGGGAAAGAAAAGAGTAATAACTCCGATTGATACAGTAGTAGAGTAGAAAGGGACATTTTTTGGTAACCTGACATCAACAATAAACAACGGGAGTTCTCTGTTTTTTTTCCTTTGTATACTAAAAGTCTATAAAGATAGCAACCCAATTCCTTGTAGCATTTTGCGTTTTGTCTATCAGTGAGCCTATGTGTCTCTCAAGTATTTCTTGTAAAGTTGTACTTTTACTGCAACCCTTATCAGTCTCTATGATATATGGCAACAAATTCACTGAAACGACGACGTTTGATAGTAGTTTATAAATATCATATCCTTCTTCCGAAACAGCAATATGTCTATTGTCACTGCTGTTTCTTCTCCAATGGCATCCTCGTCTCTCGTCCGAATTGCTGTTGTCGGAGACGTCGTAATGTTAATTCCTCTATATGTCTCTCTCTCGCGCTTTCTTTAATCTTGTTGATTTATTTTATCTTTTTCTTCTCTGTTGAAGCATGACTTCTGGGATTTAGAGGAAGATCGAAAGGCTCTTCGGCTGCTGCAGGTCCTTTGATTTCGTTTATCTTTGTAAACTCTTTCCCTTTATATTTTTTCGATCATATTCTATTGTCACGTCCCTGAACCTGTGGCTTATAAACCCTAAATCCCCTTCTGAACCTGATTTGCAGCCGCATTTGGTGCTCTTCACAGGTAGCTTCCTGTTCTTCTCTATGATGATTTTGATTTATTTCAGAAAATTTTAATCCAACAAAAACTGGGTAATCCATTCTCAGGTGATTTTGGTGAGGAAAACGTACCACTTGTGCAAAGCGTCGCTGCTCTTCCTTTTCCTAAAGCAGTTATATTGGGCAATCATGATGCTTGGCACACTTATAACTTATCAAGGTGCGTGCGTTCGTTCTCATCCCTTGTCTTGCGACTTTCTCTGATACACTCGTCTTTTCGAACTTTTGGTTTCCTGGTTTGATTTCTAAGCGTAGTTTATGTTTCTTTCAGGAGACAAAACGGTGTACAAATGCAACTCGATATGTGAGTTTTCCAGTATTTGCTTGTGCTTTTCACTCTCATGCTACATCAAAAAATACCTATGACAAACGATTTGGGATATCTCTTTTACATTCCCCAGCGTGTTGTCACTTTTACCCTACCTATGTATTCTGCTTGCTCCTCTAGTTTTTCTACCTGGTATTCTTGGGATGGATGATACAATGGTTGTTTTTTATTTGTTCAGCAAATCTTGTATCTAATGAGCTTCCTGCCCAACCCAATCGTGATAACTATCAAGTAGTTCGAATAGGTTTAACTCATTGATTTAATGCATGATCTCTATTCGTAGTTCAGTTAGGAGTTTCTTTGTGGGACTTCTTATGTAGAGGAGGAAGTACTCATCATGACCCATCTCCTGGAAAGAAATTTAGGCAGAGGGTTTATGAGTTGAACCCAAGGAAATGTTCTCTTTTAGGGTTCTTGATTTGTTCCTCAGGTTTACAAAAATGGTGCTTTTCTATTCGTGATCCCTAGCTCTATCATTCTTCCTTATACTCTTTGGTTTTGGTTTACTGGACAGAGATTCTGAAAGCTTTCCTGTGTTCTTTTTTTGGTTTCCCGCTGCAACCAACAGCCTTGGTGACGAGCATGTAGGATATAAACGCTTGGACTTTCCCTCATTTAAGTTCAGTATTGTTGGTGGTCGGCCCTTTTCACATGGTGGGGATCTATTGTTTCGGAAAAAGCTGCTTACCCAGAGGTTAGCATTTGACTTGCATGCCATGAGTGCATCTCCATGTTCGTTTTTTCTACATGAAGTTTTTATAGGTCGCTCTTCTTGGGAAAAAAACTTAGGAATGGATCTAAGTTCAGAAAAAAGATGAGCTGCCTAGATCTCAATATGTACTTGTCTTGGTATTAAAGATAAATGAATTGATAGTTTAGTGAAAGTGCATCCCTTTCTATACTTAACATCTTGGGTTTGACGGGGTGAACGAACAAGTCAAAATGATTAGCGGTAGTAATGAATTAACAGTTTAGTGAAATTCATGTATGGAGTTTCATTGACACTTTTTTATTGCTTTCTAGGTATGGAGTTCATGATATGGATGCCAGTGCTGGGAGTATTGTTCGAGCTGCACATGGAACACCGGACGATCATGTGGCTATAATTCTTGCGCATAATGGACCAACAGGTGCATCAACCTTTAAAGCTTTCGTATTGGTCTAGTATTAGGCCACTCAGGTTGAACTTAAGTAACGGTTTTTCTGTCTTGCAGGTCTTGGTTCTCAAGCAGATGATATATGTGGAAAAGACTGGGCCGACGAAGGCGGTGACCATGGTGATCCAGGTAAAGTAAGCTTTGCTATCTTTTCAATTTGGCATTTTCCATGCGTCAACCTTCAAAGTGCTGATTGTATTTAGTTTGGTGATAGATGCAAACTCGATGCGGGAAAATACAAGATATTGTTTTTATTAAGAAAACCCGTTTTAATGTTTCAGATTTAGAGCAGGCAATACGCCAGTTGAAGGAGACAACGAAGTTGTCGATTCCTTTAGTTGTGTTTGGACACATGCACAAAGAGCTGCAAGCAGGGAAAGGAAATCGGAAAATGGTTGTGCGAAGTAGTGACAACGAGACCCTTTATGTGAATGGTGCAATAGTTCCAAGGGTTAAAGCGACAAAAGAAAACTGTCAGGGAAACAGTCGGAGCGGAATTGGGGAAAATGAAATACCGGTTGGAGCAGTAGAGTCTGAGAGTAGTGGCACAACAAGAGCTTTTACATTGGTGGAGATTTTAGATGGGAAAATCAAGAAAGTAGTTGAAAGTTGGGTACAAGTAATAGGAAGTATGGCCAACATTGTGGAGGAAAAGACATTGTTTGAGGATGTAACCTGATTTGAATTGGGGCACTTGTGTTTATGTCTGAACGTGATTACTGATCACGTTTCATATTGTTCAAAAAATCATCATATCAATTGCATATGGGTAGTTTACAAAGTAATATTTATCTTTATTTTGTACTTTTCATTTAATAATGTAGATAACGGAAAATAAAAACAGGAAAAGCTTGATAGAAATAAGTAAATGGTGTTGAGAGGAAAGACAAATAAAGCTTGATATCAGTTCTGGTTATCAAAATATATAAAGCTTTGTAGAAATAAGAAAATGGTGTTGAGAAAAAAAAAATACGTGAACGGCAGGATTCGAACCTGCGCGGGCAAAGCCCACATGATTTCTAGTCATGCCCGATAACCACTCCGGCACGTCCACTTGGTTGATAACAGCTACCATTTTATATATTTGAATTCAAAGTATTCGCCTAATCACGCAAGATCATTGAAATACTGTAATCCCTTTTCCAACCCCTTCGAATTAGCCCCCTTTTTTGTTGCAAATCACGCAGGATTTAGCTCATTTCCATTTTCCAGGTAGAAGCATTAAATATAAAATTAATAATAATTATTTGCTTAAAAAATTAGGGAAGGGAAATGAGATCGAACCCTACTTGTTCTGTTGCTTGCTCTTCGCCGTGTTTTAAGTGTCTCTCCCAAACTCCCCCAAGCAAGCCTCTCGGTTTTCCGATCAGTAGACAGTAGCGTGTTCGTATGGTTCCTTCATGAACGCGTAAGTTTTTCGTTCTCGATTTCCAAGGTTTTGCGTCGATCTAAATTCAAATCCTCACAAGTGGAACTAAACTAAAGAAATCGATGTTCGCATAAACTTTACATAGATCAGTAGGGATATATTTCAAAACATTCGGAATCATAAAATCGAAGTTTTTCTTGTGCTGTTTAGGTAATCGAACCGAGTTATGGAACTATTGCATAGAGTTGATCTCGCTGACATACAACTGGCACAGTCTCAGAAGCGGCCCTTGTAACCATCTTCTTAAAGCAACGAGTGCGCAGTGATGCTTCTGAATCAGTTGAAACAATTTACCTGTAAGAGAGCTATGACCCTCCTTTCTCATTTTTCCTTCCCAGTGTCATGAAAGTTCTTGCTGAACACTATTATGTATATTGCAGTGTCATCTACACTCAGGAATGCTGTTTTCGGAACTAATGTTGAAAGGCTTGCAAGATCCTATGGCTCTCCTGTTCTTTGCCAATCTTTGACAACGTCTAAGTCTCCCAAAAGACGATCAAAAGATGAGAGGCGAGCTGCAGTGGAGGCTTTTGTCACCGAGTAATTCCTTCTCTTCATTAGTCTGAGTTAGAAGAAAAACTTCATAAGAGCACTAGTATAGGCACATGTCTGAGTAGATAGCAAAATATGCAGAAAGGCTTGTGAACCTCAAATTCCTGAATGTACTGTCTTGTATGCAGATACAGAGCAGCTAATGGTGGTAAATTCCCTTCATTTAAAGCTACACAAAAGGAAGTGGGAGGTGGTTATTACACTGTCAGGGAAATTCTTCAAGAGCTGAAATACAAACCAAATGCACCTTTGCCAATCGTATCTAAAACCCTCCCAGAAGACTCTTCTTCTTCTGTGCCAAACGGTACCCCTATCGTAGCTAAACCTCTCCCAGAAGTCTCTGTGTCTGTGCCAAATGATACTCCAACCGTTTTCGAGTCCTTCTCAGAAGTCTCTGCATCTTCTGTACCAAGTGATCCTACTATCGTAGCTAAACCCTCCCCAGAAGTCTCTGATTCTGTGCCAAATGATACTCCAACCGTTTTCAAGTCCCGCTCAGAAGTCTCTGCATCTTCTGTACCAAGTGATCCTACTACCGTAGCTAAACCCTCCTCAGAAGTCTCTGATCCTGTGCCAAATGATACTCCAACCGTTTTCAAGTCCCTCTCGGAAGTCTCTGCATCTTCTGTACCAAGTGATTCTACTATCGTGGCTAAACCCCTCTCAGAAGTCTCTGATTCTGTGCCAAATGATACTGCAACCGTATCTAAACCCTTCTCAGAAACCTCTGCTTCTTCTGGACCAAGTCATCCTACTATCGTAGCTAAACCCCTCTCAGAAGTCTCTGATTCTGTGCCAAATGACACATCAACCGTATCTAAACCTCTCTCAGAGGTCTCTGCTTCTTCTGTACCAAGTGATGCTACTATCGTAGCTAAACCCTCCTCAGAATTCTCTGATTCTTTGCCAATTGATACTCCAAATGATGCAGATACTGAGGAAGCAAAAATTACCAGGTATCTAGTGCATAAGACTTGGTCTCTCCCTAATAGCTGGTTGTATCCTTATATACAAATAATCTAGTTCGCCAATGGATCTCTTGGTTTTGAGTAATTAAAAATAGTCAACTGAAGTTCTTATTAGCGCATCAGTCAGTTTGAATTCGTTTTATATGTTATATTTGCAGACGAGTTTCAGAGAGAGGTCTTCTTGAGGTGAAAACAGGAGAAAAGTCAAGTGCTTGGAGCAACATAATGTCGTTTGCGAAAGAATTTGCGAACTATTGGAGAAAAGGGTAGATAGATAGATATATAGTCAGGGAGGTACAAAAACCACTTTGGAATTTTTGGAAAAGTAATGAGAAGTGCGTGAATTATATCAGTAGAGGCTATGTTTTGTGTTTGACCATTTTGTGCAAAGGTTTGGAATCTCCCAAGATGACTAACATGTTAATCTTTACAATTATAGTCTTCCGCGCAATGAGTTTAGATATTTAAAACACAACATTTTTTTGCTTATTTGCTAATTCATTGTTGGTTCTACAAGATAACAAATCCAAAGAAATACATAAATAAAGATTTATTACAACAATTGTCATAATGCCCAGTAAGCAGCACCACCAAATGTGTGTTGAAGACTGGCTGCAAAGCTCCTTAGCTCCCACGGTATGTGGTGAAAGAAAATGGTGAAAGCAAGAGCGGGACATGGAAATGCTCCCATTTCTGAGATTCCGTTACCTCAAATACAATCGATACATAGGGAAAGAAGCCGCCAGGGCAATACTTTCCGGTGTTGAAGCTTATTCTATAGGTCCCTGGATTCAGAGCCTCGACCAAATCCATCAGTGGACCGCTACGGCCATCTTTATCAGTAGCTGAAGTGCCCACCGTGGACCAGAGCCCGCCATCTCCATGATAAAAGGAAGTTCTGGTGGAACCATTCCATACCTCCAAGTGCACTTCAACACCCACAGCTGGAGAACCACGTGCAACGTCTAAGACATGAGTCGTGATGGGTGGCCTACTTCTCTTTGGAGCTTTTGCTTCAGCTGCAATATTCAAATGTCCTCCTATGATTCTCAGACGTTCTACTAAAGCAAGAAAGTAGAACAAGATAATATAACCATGAGGATATTCCAACAGAGACATACTTGAGATACCAAACTGATTCGTTGCAGTAACACATCAAATTCTAGGACAGAAAACTTTGAAAAGGAAAGGATTTGGTGATTCAACAAAATACCTTGATATTTTGTTGCAACAGGAGAGCTCGAGGAGTCAGTTTCTGATACAGCAGCTTTAGCCTTCTCACTGAACAGCTTTGCAATCCGGAGCTCTGTTATTTTCATTTGTTCCTTAGCAGCAATCTCAAGCTCCACTATCGGCCTGTTTGTATACCTTCCCTGAAAAAAGAGATTAGCACAGCAATGATTTGAATTAAGCTTAATCAAGAACACTTAATTATGGTATGATCCAGAGACTTCTTAAACTCAATTTCAAGAAGAAACAACAAAACTGATATGGAAATGCTGAGTTGACCTTTAACGCGTCGAGCATCTCAGCGTGAGTCCTCCCGGAGGCGCAAATAATGAAGATAAATCCAAACTTTTCTCTGTATAGTGCATTCCACTCGCTAAGCTCCTAAGAAAGCGAAGAGAATTCATTATCATCAGAAGAAAAGCTGACGAGACGAAAAGAAATTGTGGAAATTCATCAATCATCATCACCTGTAAGGTAGAAGTAGAAGTTGTGGCAAAACCGGTGGATTGCTCTGCTGCGCTCCGACGAGCAAAATCGGAGTTGATAGAAGGTGAAGGAGAGTTCCCAATCTGAGGATGAGCAGAGAAGGCTTCAAGCCAAGCTGTTACATTAACCTGGTTGAACCAGATGTCTCTTGCAGTAGAGATTGCTGTTTCTAAAGAGTTAAACGGAGAAGCTTTCACCATCAGCTTCGATAAATCAGAGCTTCCGCAGCAAACCAGCCATTCATGTTCTCCGATCTCCATCGCCATTCTTTCTCTCACTTTTTTCACCGATCTTCGTTTTGTCGTTAATGTATTTTGTGATCAGTAGTTTAATGGGCTTTTCAAAAATGGGCCTTCACTTTTAAGGGCCTTTCCCTCTCTTCTTCATTTTGTTCTCATCCTCTGCTATATGTAAATTACAGAAATAGGAGCGATTTTAGATACAGAAGAGAGAAGAGATCTAAGACAAAGGTTAGGGTTTTGCCTTGTGCTTGTGGCGGGAAAAGCAAAGCAATCGCCGGAATGGGGAAAGACGAAGAAGAAATGCGTGGGGAGATCGAAGAGCGATTAATCAATGAAGAGTACAAGATCTGGAAGAAGAACACTCCTTTCCTCTACGATCTCGTCATTACTCACGCCCTCGAGTGGCCTTCCCTTACTGTCGAATGGCTCCCTGACCGTGAGGAACCTGCCGGTAAAGACTACTCCGTCCAGAAGATGATTCTTGGTACCCACACCTCCGAGAACGAGCCCAATTATTTAATGCTAGCCCAGGTTCAGCTTCCTCTTGACGACACAGAGAGCGAAGCCCGTCAGTACGACGACGACCGCTCTGAATTTGGCGGCTTCGGCTGCGCAACTGGAAAGGTGTTTTTTCTATTTTAATATCCAATTTTCTAAATTTCGGGTTGATTTTAAGGTTCCAACGGTTAAAAGAGAAATGTCCAATACTTTGCGCAGGTACAAATTATCCAGCAAATAAATCATGAAGGCGAGGTCAATCGAGCTCGCTACATGCCCCAAAACCCCTTCGTAATTGCCACCAAGACAGTTAATGCGGAGGTCTATGTTTTCGACTACAGCAAGCATCCATCAAAGCCTCCTCTTGATGGTGCCTGCAATCCTGATTTAAGGCTCAGAGGTCACAGCTCTGAAGGTTATGGTCTCTCTTGGAGTAAGTTCAAGCAGGGTCATTTACTCAGCGGTTCTGATGACGCTCAGATCTGCTTGTGGGATATTAATGCCACGCCTAAAAACAAGGCTCTCGACGCTATGCAGATCTATAAGGTATGCTTGGATTGGGTTATCTTTACCGTTCAATGCTTTTCCTCATCTACTAGCTTCATCTTGACTAATTGCTTTCCATCATTTAGAAAGCAAAACAATTGCACCCATTTAACTGATAAAAGCATATAGACAGATATTCAGTGTGTTTTCTATGCTGATGATTATTTGCTCAAGTTCAGGCTCATGAAGGCGTCGTGGAAGATGTTGCATGGCATCTGAGACATGAATACCTGTTTGGCTCCGTTGGAGATGACCAATATCTTCTTATATGGGATCTGCGTTCTCCATCTTCCAGTAAACCAGTACAGTCTGTGGTTGCACACTCCATGGAGGTGCGTTTGTAATACTAAATTGGTTTGAACTTTTTTTGCTTCAGGCTAGTCTATTTGGTACATCTTATCTCATTAGAAACACAAGTGACCTGGTTGATTAAAGAGTTTGTTTTCCTAAACATATTCAATCCTTATGCCTCCACTGTATTTGCTAATATTTGTGTTGTTTGAAATGCTGCAGGTTAACTGCTTAGCTTTCAATCCATTTAATGAGTGGGTTGTGGCAACAGGGTCAACTGATAAGACTGTTAAATTATTTGATATACGGAAGCTAAACAGTGCCCTTCACACATTTGATAGCCATAAGTGAGAACGATTCTCTGTTACTAAGAACTGTTTAGCGTAAGTGAAAGTAGCATCACTAACCTAAATTATATGCTTTGATCTTCAGAGAGGAGGTTTTCCAAGTTGGTTGGAACCCGAAGAACGAGACCATCTTAGCCTCATGTTGCCTTGGTAGAAGGCTTATGGTTTGGGATCTTAGCAGGTTTGGACTGTAGACTTGATTGCTTAGCTATAAAATGTTTATGTTTATGTCATGGAGGAGCAATATTGATGTGTTTGAGGGTGTCTTAATGACAGGATCGACGAGGAACAGACAGCGGAAGATGCAGAGGATGGACCACCTGAGCTGCTGTTTATCCATGGTGGTCACACGAGCAAAATATCAGATTTCTCATGGAACCCTTGTGAAGATTGGGTTATCTCTAGTGTAGCTGAGGACAACATACTCCAAATATGGCAGATGGCTGAGAACATTTATCATGACGAAGATGATGCTCCAGGGGAAGAACCAATAAAAGGCTCTTAGCTTATTACTATCATTGATCTTCTTGGATAATATTTTATACATGTCTGCTTTTGATCCGTTCAAGTATTTAGTGTGAGTTATGTAAAACGGGGTATGAGATTTACTTTTTCAATGCACGCATCTGTAGAATCTGATAAAATTTGCAACTCACCGATTTATTTCACCAAAATATTTGATGGCATGTGGGATTTTCTTTAAAGAAAATAAAGAGTTTATCCTTATGTTATACAAGAATGACAACCAAAAGGTGCAAAACTATAACGCTTAGTTCATCGATGGTATAAGAAAGAGATTACAAGCTCGAATCAAAGTCTCGACTGAGTTCGCTTGTCACAATGGTCTTATTAAAGCTACAGGAATAGCTTGTTTTGTTATTGATAACTAGCAATCGAAAAGAGACCTGTATTGAGAAGCCTCGTCAGCCATCTCCTCAAGGCTCCGATCAACTCGGTCTTTATCTAAATCAAGCTTCTGCTTCAGTTCCTTCTCTTTCTCATCAATCTACAACAAGAAACCACAACCACCATAAGTTTCTTTATTTATTTATAAAGGGACGCCAAACCAAGAATTGGACCAAAATGCAGCAACTTACTGCATCATAGATTTCATCATTCTTCTCAAAGTCACCACCTTTACGAGGCAAGATGTGAATGTGCACATGGGGAACACTCTGTCCCGCTTGAGGCCCATCCTATGGCGTTTTCATGAATCGAAGTTAGAGCAACCCATTCCAATTCCAATCCTTTCAGATACAGAAACTAATGGAAAAGAAAGAAAGGAGATGTTTGGTTTACTTGGATGGCTAATGTGAGAGAAGATGCGCCATGGAAGGTCTCAAGGCGAGAGCCAACCTTCTGAGCAGTAAGCCAGAGATCGCTGGTCTCATCAGCTGTGAGATCAGTAAAGCGAGGCACGAGGCGTCTCGGGCAGACAAGAACATGTGGTCTTGTAGTCAAAGTCACCCAAATGTTTTTAAACTCAAATCAGAAAACAAAAACACAAATAGTGAAACCATAAAAAGGATATGACCTGCGAAAAATAGGGGACATTGGTGAGAATAGAAATTGGGAGTGAATAATTGGAGAAAGGAGGAAGCATATATACCAGGAAGAAGCGGGCGGAGATTAACCATGGCGTAAGAGAGAGAAGTTGCGTAGAACACTTCACGCGGATCGATCTTGTAAGGCCCAAAGGCGTAGGAGGAAGGGGTCGTCGACATCATCTGCATCATCAAAAACAACTGAAAGTGAATCCTTCTAACCTATAATGTCGAGCACAGTGGCAAATCGTGTAATAACCTACCTCTCTCCGACAATTGATACTAGACAAGATCGCTTTCCCGGTTACTCGCAGTTTCAGCATCTCGGCTCCGCCTCCATCGCCATGTAAGTTCTTGTTACCTTTCCGTTATTTTCCGTGATGGGTTAGGCCCGTAATGCATAATTGGGCCCAAATAACTTAAATCAATTAAATAAGAAGTTGAAGAGAGAGAATGATAATGGGATGACCCCGGGCAAAAAAAGATAAGATATCTGCAAATCAACGAAAATCCAGATTCTGCCTCGATCAAAGACACTCAAATCACCAAATGTGGAGCGTCACCGGAGCATTGGGTGTGGCGGTGCCTACCGCCGCCGTTTATCGCCCGAAACCCTTTCTTGTCACATCTTCATTCCCCAAGCAGACGACGAAACTTCATCTCTCTCCGCCGTTGCTGTCTCTAACCTCACATCATTTCTCCGCCTCGTCTTTCAAAACCGCTGCGACCTCCGAGCCACAGCAGTCCGATCAGCAGTCCGATAAGGTTCCTTCTTTTCTCTCTTCTTCTTTATTTCCGAAAACCAAATTCGCTTCTTTAAGTTTTGGGATAAATGCGATGCGATGCGATGCAGGGAGAGAGCACCAAGTACTACTTCCTGGTTGCAAACGCCAAATTCATGCTTGACGAAGAGGAACACTTCCAGGAACAATTGTTTGAACGTCTCCGATACTACGGAGAGCGTGACAAGGAGTTGGACTTCTGGCTTGTCATCGAGCCCAAATTCCTTGACAAGTTCCCAAAATTCACTCAGAGACTCCGTCGTCCTGCCGTCGCACTTGTTTCTACCAATGGCCCCTGGATCACGTTAGAACCCTAATTCCCAATTCTCTCTTTCTGCATTCGCTCGTTCCTCCTTTTCTCACATAGTTTTTTTTGATGGGCAGATTTATGAAGTTAAGATTGGACCGAGTTCTAGCTGATTCCTTTGAAACTACATCTCTGGATGAAGCATTGGCCTCCAATCCTACAACTCTAGAGTTCGATCAGCCTGCAAATTGGGTGGCGCCATACCCCAAGTATGAATCCGGATGGTGGGAAACCTTCTTGCACAAAAAAATCCAAGAATCTGTAGCATAGAACTTATCACTTTGTCCTGTTTTTGCAATCTCTCCCAATCCAGCTTGTCTTAGTGCTTCCTAGTTTGTATTACTGAGCTTCTTATTCAACTATATGCCTTTGGTAGTGTGTAGCTTCTACCTTTAAAGTTAGCCACTGAAACTATCCTTTATATGAAGCTTTAGCATATAAAAATGATTGTATCACATCACTACTAAACATAGTGATTAAATTCTCTGTCAGTCTTCATATATTTCTGAATGGCATGTTATGGTGGTGAGCTTGGAGTATGGTCAATCTACCTTAGTTTATCTATAGCTTGGCTCGTAACAGATGGGCAATATGCCTACTCTATGAAGAACTTAGCCAAAAATCAGGAGTTTTCTGTTTACAAATCCTCAAAATATGTTGCAGTTCGTTGAGTCTAGTGAACAGAATTGATCAAGACCTATTTTTATCTCTTGGTATGTTGCATATATGTCTCCAACTCTTTTGATCACTTCGTATCCCATCAATCTTGCTAGTTATGAAGTAGTCCATAAAGTGAACAGAAGGGTATATATATTACCCAGTAACAAGCACAAATTTCACATTTTACACTTGCAAGAGAACTATACACGGTAAGCTAATGTCTTTGAACAGACTAGCTCCACTGCTTCATTATGCAGCTAGATTTGCAATTTCCGTAAGTGGCCTCCACATGAACTTTCTCCTGCAGGTGAAATGGGTGGTGGTCATACAAAGTGCAAACATTGATGATTATATACATGGGTGGTGGTCAAATTAAAAATGTTTTCTCACCAGTTGCCACATTCAGCAATAACTCTGACATTAGGACGGAGAGTGGGAAGCAGAGCCAGAAATTGGAGTTCAGCTTTGGAGAGTACCTGAGTGTTCAATAAGATATGTATTTATGAAGGATAAGATGCAGCAAGCAGGTGGGAAACAAACCAAATCAAATGAGAGAGTAACTCAAAAGTCAACCTTTGCTTCGAGGACCCAGACGACAAGACCCTTAGCGTTAGGGGGAAGAGCCGCGAGTCTGTAGTCAACTTCTGGCGGATAATACCATCTTGCTATAGGTTGTTTCCCAAGGTGAGCCTAGAAGAAGAGAACAAGACATGGTTTGACTGACATATACTTAAAATTATAGAAACAAGAAGGGAGAAGATAGATTAGATACATACAGGACAAACAGGGTAAGGGTTGAGGAGAGTGGTCTCGGGGTCACCAAGGCCACGAGCAGAGATGTCGAGAAAGTAGTAGCCTTGGTATTTGAGACGGTTAAGATAACGACCTTCGTAGCCACCCTCGTGGGGAGTGTAAATAGCGAGTGCCTTGTGCTCTTCCACGTCATCAAGCCAACGACCAATGTCCAGCTTAACCAGGTCTCCTCCGATGTAGTCACTTATGCTGCTGCATCTCACGCCTTTGCTTCTCCTTGTGATCCTCCTAGTAGTAGTATTCACGGAAAAGGGACTAACTGTTTTGCTCTTCACTTGCGATGAGGCTTCGAAACACGGCGGTACCACACGTTGTATGCACACTGCACGACTTCCCATCTCCTTGCTAACAATAATATGATTGACGTCTTGTGGCAGTTACGGCATAATAACAATTGCTTGACGATGATGATGAAAGAATGGTGGAGAAACAACGACTCACCCGTGAAGGGGATAGACCCCAATGGGCTTCTAAACTAGTGGGCTTTGTTTCCCAAGTCCGAATCGTACTACCCCATGGATAGAAATAGAACAAGTACATTTAAAATGACTTCGAATCGATTTTGAATTCGAAAATCAGATATTTGGGTATTCTTAACTCGGTAAGATTAAGGCATCAACCAATTAATCCGATTAATGTCCACTGGTTTTGATCACAAGACCAGAACACAAAGGTAGCGAGTTCTAAGATCTTCTTTAAAATTAAGAATGAATTTCTTTATTTATATATATTAAAATTATTTATTATAGTTCGAAGGATTATCTATTTACGAATTCTTCTCAGTATTTATTTTACATCGTGTCGAAGCAGTTTTGGTAGCTGAGTTTGGTTCTCAAGGAAATTTTATTTTCCAAAAATTCTTTAGTACACAAAACAAGAAAAAAAAAAACATATTCTTATTTCGTGTATATTTGTTTCATTTAAATTGGTGTGTCAAATACAGTATCAGATTTTGATTCGAATTTTGTATGTATTATAATTAAGAGGATTATCCATTTACAAAGTCTTGTATCGTGTTGGATTAATCTTGGGAGCGAGGTTTGATCCCCGTAGAGTAAGTGTCTTGTTAAAAAAGTAATTGTGTGAAGTATTGGAAAAAATATAATAAAAATTATGTTTTCTAAAGATTCTTTAATGCACTAAAATTTAGTATGTCAAATATATTATCAACTAAAATGAATATGATTTTTTTTTTTTTCCTTTTAACATGTTAGAGAAAAATATGGTATCACAAGTACAAAATTTGTCTTCTTCATTATCCTTAGAGTTGGGATTTATATGGTGGATAAGTTGTGAAAGGAGGTGGAAAGTGGATCGAAAAAGAATTCAACAAAATTTCAAATTAGTATGTTTCTTTTTAAAAAAATGGATAGAGAGAGATAACACAAAAAGGTGATGTCTATGTTGATAAAAATTTAATCACTATTACTTTGCACTTTCCTATATATCTGTGATGTATTTCTAAAAATTACACTCATCAGGATTTAATGGGGTTTCAAATCGTGAATGACTCATCCTTCCTCCTAACAATAACAAATAAGCAATGCCATTAAATGCAACATTAAAAAAACCTTCATCTATTGATCTCTATTATATAGCTTTAATATTGTAGATAAACTTTGTAGAAAATTAAGCGTAAATGAAGTATTAGTTAGATTCTGTATTTTCTTATTGACTATAAACCATTTTTGATTTTTTGACATCATGAGAATAATAAAAATTATATAAATGATAGTATTGAGTAATAGCTTTAATACTTTCTCAGTGATTCAAATCTTGACGAACAAAGACATAACAAGTATCATGCCAATTTTCAAGCGCTTTTCATACAAGCTTGTCACGTATTTCTTTTATGTACATTTAAAAAAAAAATCAACCAAAGACAGAACAAACATCATATAAAATACAATTCAAACTGCTGAACAAATAAACAAAGAGAACCGCATCGATTCAGACGATTTTTTTTGGGAATGTCATCGTCTTCAGAGTCGTCATGGTCATATACCGGTTTCCTATCTGATCTTACACGCAGCCTCTCCACGAAGCTACTCATTTTTCTGCAAGCAAACACGATCTCCATTAATATATCAAAATTGGATAGAGGACATACAAAACAATCATCGGCTGTTAAAGAAGTTATGGGTCTTTTTTACTGGATGCAACATTCCATAATTGAGTTCTTTTACTCAAAACATCAGCGTCAATTTTCGATCCCAAATCTACAGATTAAAAACTATTAATCTGTCAAAGATTCCTTCCGGCCAAATTTTTGAAACAAATTCACATAAAAAAAATGAATACAAAGTTTTGAATTATACTTCTGAGCAAATGTGGAGCCAACATTTTGTGCAGTCTTGAAATCTGATCCTCTTGATTAATATCATTGAACTCCTCCAAACTACCAAACTGAAAATATAAAAGCGCAATCAAATTATATGTTAGGTGCATAATATCACAAAGTCTCATGTTTGTTTTATTAACCTCAAAAAGGGAAGCTAAAAGAGAAATGCTTTGAAAAATCTCACAACATTACAGAAATGAAAAACAAAAGCCTCTCACACTAGAAGAAAAGATCTAATTGAAAGAATTACCTATCCCCATTTCATCAGCAAGGATGACATGTCTGTTTTGATTAAGAGGAACCCTATCATCATAACTCGCAGTCTCATTGTATTGGAAGTAAATGTGAGAGTACGTACCAAAGGAGAAGAACTGCGAGTTTTGATGATAGGGATCCTCGTAATCAAAAGGTATGTAACGCTCTTCTATATTTTCCTTAGATGTTACGCGTACGTGCACATATGTATACAGCTTAGAAGATATGCGTTTTCTCCCCAAGCTTGGCACGCATTTTATTTATGCATATTCTAAGAAACAGTAAGAATGAATCAACCAAAGACAAAACATGCATAATATATCCACAATCTAAACAGCTGAACAAATAAAAGGAGAGATGAACCGCATCAGTTCGGACGATGGCTTCTACTTGCTCAACAAAAAAATCTTTTTTTAGCATGTCATCATCTTCAGAATCGTTGACGTTATATACCGGTTTCCTGTTTGATCTTACACGAAGCCTCTCCCCAAGCTACTCATTTCCTGCAAGTAAACACGATTCCCGTTAATAAGATAAAAATTGGATAGAGAACATACAAAACAATCGGGACGGTTATAGAAATTAAGGTTTTTTTTAGCGGATACAACATTCCATAATTGAGTTCTTATGCTTAAAACATCAGCATCAATTTTCGATCCCAAATCTAAAGATTAAAACTTCACCACTCTATCACGGACGATCTATAGACAATTTTACAATAAAAGAGAGAAACTCGATTAATCAATACCTCAATTCCGATCGATTTTGAGGTGAACAAGACAACATGAGGAAATATCAAGACATCAAGAGCGTGGAACAACAATAAACAAACCAAAAAAACCCAAAAAAAAACTAATCCAAAAGGCAAATCAATTGAGTTTTTCCAAATGCTAGTATGCGGAACCCATGCTTACTATCCGTTGTTGCAAAAATGGGAGGGAACGAAAGAGAAGGAGACACAACCTTAAATTTTTTGGGATCTCTGTTCAAAGGAGAGACAATAATATAAAATCCGACCCCACCCATAAAATTTACCTTATTATCACTTAGGGTTAAACGTTCATTTTATAGCAAATACCATTGGGTGTAAAAGACTAAGATATCTCAAAATGAACGTTTTTAGTCTTTTACACCCAATGGTATTTGCTGTAAAAGACTAAAAACGTTCATTTTGAGATATCTTAGTCTTTTACACCCAATGGTATTTGCTGTAAAAGACTAAAAACGTTCATTTTGAGATATCTTAGTCTTTTACACCCAATGGTATTTGCTATAAAATGAACGTTTAACCCTAAGTGATAATAAGGTAAATTTTATGGGTGGGGTCGGATTTTATATTATTGTCTCTCCTTTGAACAGAGATCCCAAAAAATTTAAGGTTGTGTCTCCTTCTCTTTCGTTCCCTCCCATTTTTGCAACAACGGATAGTAAGCATGGGTTCCGCATACTAGCATTTGGAAAAACTCAATTGATTTGCCTTTTGGATTAGTTTTTTTTTGGGTTTTTTTGGTTTGTTTATTGTTGTTCCACGCTCTTGATGTCTTGATATTTCCTCATGTTGTCTTGTTCACCTCAAAATCGATCGGAATTGAGGTATTGATTAATCGAGTTTCTCTCTTTTATTGTAAAATTGTCTATAGATCGTCCGTGATAGAGTGGTGAAGTTTTAATCTTTAGATTTGGGATCGAAAATTGATGCTGATGTTTTAAGCATAAGAACTCAATTATGGAATGTTGTATCCGCTAAAAAAAACCTTAATTTCTATAACCGTCCCGATTGTTTTGTATGTTCTCTATCCAATTTTTATCTTATTAACGGGAATCGTGTTTACTTGCAGGAAATGAGTAGCTTGGGGGAGAGGCTTCGTGTAAGATCAAACAGGAAACCGGTATATAACGTCAACGATTCTGAAGATGATGACATGCTAAAAAAAGATTTTTTTGTTGAGCAAGTAGAAGCCATCGTCCGAACTGATGCGGTTCATCTCTCCTTTTATTTGTTCAGCTGTTTAGATTGTGGATATATTATGCATGTTTTGTCTTTGGTTGATTCATTCTTACTGTTTCTTAGAATATGCATAAATAAAATGCGTGCCAAGCTTGGGGAGAAAACGCATATCTTCTAAGCTGTATACATATGTGCACGTACGCGTAACATCTAAGGAAAATATAGAAGAGCGTTACATACCTTTTGATTACGAGGATCCCTATCATCAAAACTCGCAGTTCTTCTCCTTTGGTACGTACTCTCACATTTACTTCCAATACAATGAGACTGCGAGTTATGATGATAGGGTTCCTCTTAATCAAAACAGACATGTCATCCTTGCTGATGAAATGGGGATAGGTAATTCTTTCAATTAGATCTTTTCTTCTAGTGTGAGAGGCTTTTGTTTTTCATTTCTGTAATGTTGTGAGATTTTTCAAAGCATTTCTCTTTTAGCTTCCCTTTTTGAGGTTAATAAAACAAACATGAGACTTTGTGATATTATGCACCTAACATATAATTTGATTGCGCTTTTATATTTTCAGTTTGGTAGTTTGGAGGAGTTCAATGATATTAATCAAGAGGATCAGATTTCAAGACTGCACAAAATGTTGGCTCCACATTTGCTCAGAAGTATAATTCAAAACTTTGTATTCATTTTTTTTATGTGAATTTGTTTCAAAAATTTGGCCGGAAGGAATCTTTGACAGATTAATAGTTTTTAATCTGTAGATTTGGGATCGAAAATTGACGCTGATGTTTTGAGTAAAAGAACTCAATTATGGAATGTTGCATCCAGTAAAAAAGACCCATAACTTCTTTAACAGCCGATGATTGTTTTGTATGTCCTCTATCCAATTTTGATATATTAATGGAGATCGTGTTTGCTTGCAGAAAAATGAGTAGCTTCGTGGAGAGGCTGCGTGTAAGATCAGATAGGAAACCGGTATATGACCATGACGACTCTGAAGACGATGACATTCCCAAAAAAAATCGTCTGAATCGATGCGGTTCTCTTTGTTTATTTGTTCAGCAGTTTGAATTGTATTTTATATGATGTTTGTTCTGTCTAGGTTGATTTTTTTTTTTTCTGAATGCACATAAAGAAAATTCGTGGCAAGCTTGTGTGGAAAGCGTTTGAAAATTGACATGATGCTTGTTATGTCTTTTTTCGTCAAGATTTGAATCGCTGAGAAAGTATTCAAGCTATTACTCAGTGCTATGTTCCTACTCTCTCCCTGATCCCAATCTTCACGAACAAACCCATTCGTTTATAGATCTTCTTCTTCAAAGTTGAAGAGCTAGCTAAGCAGCACCATGGATCGATTACTCTTATAACCTATGATCTTTCTCAATTTAATATGTTTTATGTAGTTTGGTACTTCTATTTCTCCTACTATCTTCTCAGCTTTATCCCTTTCTTGAAAATTAGTTATTTTATGATAATATTGGATTGTATTAACTTATATATACTATTCATGTAATGATATAGTATAAGTGTCTTCCATCTTTGGTATTTGTGGATGGTTTGATAAATTTGCTTTCTGATTTTGAAGGCTCGTTGCATCCATACCAGCTTGAGGGTCTTCACTTTTTGAGGTTCTCATGGTCAAAGCAGACACATGTCATCCTTGATGATGGTAATTCTTTCTCTCACCCTGGGTTGTCACGTAGATCTTTTCATCTAATGTAAAAGGTTTTTGTTTTCGAATTCTGTAATGTTGTGAGCTATTTTTTTTACTGTTACAGGGAAAACAATTCAAAGCATTGCCCTTTTAGAATACAATCTCTTTTAACTCTGCGGACTTAGGAAAGAGAGTTTGCCTCATGGGCCCCGCAGATGAATGTGGTATCATTTTTCTTGGTTAGATTGTTGATGAAGACCATCGTCTGAAGAATAAGGATTCAAAGCTATTCTCCTCGTTGACGCAATATTTAAGTAACCACTGTGTTTTTCTGACAGGGACACCACTTCCTTGGGTTTATTCTTTTTAATAATCAGTTACTGATTTAAAACGAGAATTTTTTTAATTTGCATTGAAGTTCTAGTTATAATTTTTTATTGTTTCAATATAAGTAATAATTACGTGGTGCTTTTCTGAATAACCTGGATGAAATTTTCATGCTCATGCATTATCTTGATACATGATAAGCAACAAGGTGTTTCACTAATCTGATTGCCCCCTAATGAAAGACATGCCCCCTTAAAAATAAGTTCATTCTACATGTTGATTTGAGCAGCCAGCAAAAAGAGTATTACAAAGTATTTTTTCACCCATAATTATCTACTATTGACCAAAAAGGGTGGTATTCAAGTAAATTTTTGTGAATGCTCGTCTACTTTTTTCAGATCCATATACTTAGTAGTTGGAGTAGGAACCGGTTCCACTGTATTTTGTTTGGTGATTGTGTTGGGCAAGTTTTCTTTCATATTTCTCTTATATGTCGGAAGGTGTTGAGTCAGTTGTTCATGACCCAAATGAAGCTATCAAGTCTCATTTTCCAAGATAGACAATAAAATTTGTATATAGTAAATTTTACACTAATTTTTACATTTTTTTTTTTTTGGATCAAAACTTTTACATTATTATTTTGTTAGCTATATTGAAGACAACTTTTTGAATCTTGTGGAAAGCTTCAACTTCTAGACAAAATGATGGTCAAACTGAAAGAGAAAGGACATAGAGTTCTTATATACACACAATTCCCGCATAGGTTTGACTTACTTGAAGACTACTGTTGCTATAAGGTATCTACACTTTTCTTTTCCCAATTAGAATCCCTATGAAAATACAAGTCAGTAACTTATATAACTTCTTTGTCCACTCGAAGATTACTTTTCTTTTGAAATTCCATTATCATTACCATGCACTGAAGACTACTTGTCTTGATTACTTTCTTTTTGCATTTTAAAAAAATATGTGGCTAAGTAAATTCCTTCATATTATCATTTTATTGTCTTCATTAGAATTGGCTTTATGAACGAATTGATGGAAAGGTTGGCGGAGCAGAACGATAAATACGCATAGATCGATTTAATGCTAAAAACTTAACGACAGCCCCTTTTGATTTTTACAAAAAGAGAATGGCGAAATTTCCATGGGAAATTTCAGATGCCACTCTCTTTTTGTATAAATCAAAAGGGGCTGCCTTATTACAGTCTCCTGCTTGAGGAGGTTCTACAACTACCTTGGACTGGTAAAAAAAAGGTCTTGTCACAAATTGTTGATTGGTTGTCACTAAGTTTCTTGTTTGTATTTTTTTTCCTTACTGCAATTCAGCAAGGGTTAGATGACATGAGGAAAGTTAATAACTCTCTTATATTTTTGGCCTGTGTTTCTTGGCGTTATTTGTCGTGTGAAACTTCAGAGGCAGCAATGACAATCCCATCGATTATCAATGATCTCAAATACATCCTCGTAATCTCTTTTATCGCTGAAAGAGTTAACAATAGCCTCTTTAGCCCTATCCATTGCTTCATATATGTAGTTCATAGCATGTTTTTTCTCTCCATCAACAACCCTAAGAACCTTCACGAGAGATCCTGTCAATTTTAGTGCATAAAAAAGTTGTCCCTAAATACTTTCTCGTAGAATAGTTTGTTTCACTTTCCTTGCTCTGATTTCCTTTGGCCACTTAGAAGCCTCCATTTTTCAGAAAATACCTATTTCCTCAAGTTACTGTGCTGCTTGTGATACTGCGCAAGTGTGATAAAGGCTGTAGAAAAACGAGTGACCGCTGGTCTATGCAGATTTGCCTGTTGTGTGAATTTCTTCATCATATTCAGCAAAGAACTATGGCCGTAGATGTAGCCATTCATGAAAATGCAACCTTTTATTGCAGTCTTAATTTTAGAAAATTTTCTCAAATCCACCAATATGAGATTTATGCAATGTGATGTACAAGGAAGCCAATACAGATTTGGTCTAGTGGCCATTAGTAGTTTCCCTCGGATAGAAACAAAAGCCAAAATACAAATCGGATTAAAAACTTAAATCACATCACAATTTGATAAAAAAATTTTGTAATAAAGCTTAGAGAATTAAGTTAAAAATATACCAACTTTTTAAAAGTTTGAACCATTGTTTGTGATAAATGTGACAACATTAGATGACCCAACTTCTTCCACCATTTTTTAAGCATGGTATACAGCAGGTCAGCGTCTTTAACAACATCATAAACATCACTTGAGTTGATGAAAATTGATCCTCTTGCAGAGTTCACAAGGAAGTTGATTATGTTCTTCTGGAAAATTGAATCACTTCATCCATCAGACATGATGGAACAACTTTTTTCTCTACATTCTTTCTTGTGCTCCTCTAATTGTTTATCAACAGCTAACACTTCTTTCTTCAGCAGAGGCTTTCATAGTTCATACATACTTGGTGGCTTAAAGACAGATCCACATCGAGCAACTAACTCCATAGCCTCGAAGTAACTCTCATGGGTAGCAGTGTTGAATGGAATCCTTGCATCATACCGCCACCTAGCAATAGCACTACATGCTTTGTCCCTAAGCTCTTTCGCAACCGCTGCATGTATATCGGTCTGTTCTCTTCTTCCTTTCAAGACACCAGGTGGAAGAGCAGTAATAAACATGTCCATGAGACCTTTCCTTTTCTTTGACACAGGTTGACATCATCTCTGAAATTCATCTTCATATGCTTCCTAAAGATAAAGTGCATCATATTCAGAGACTAGTGGCTTCATTTGTATAGTTACCTTTTGATCAGCTTTTTTAGTCATAAACCTTTTTACTTCTTCCTCCACACTCTCTGGTACAATAGGACATTTTAATACAGTCCTAAAACCTCCTACCATATGTTGTTTTGCTCTGAAAACTCCACCATTTGTGATTTTGTTACAGAAATTACATTTCCACCTACCCGCTTTATCAGGAACAGGTGTAGCATATTTCCTTGTTGGATCCTTAGTAAAATCGGCCTCAGACATGATGTGATGATGATGATGATAAGGGAGTAGTAGAGAAAAAGAAAACGTGGAAAGAGAAGAGTTGAACTCTGAATTCTCACGGTTTAGATGAAATATACTTATAGAAGAGAAGGGTGAAGTTGAAGAGGTAAAGCGTGGGTTGAAAATTTTTTTAGGTTTTAAATCTTTAGATAATCGTGAGAAGATATTGGAAACATAAAAGGATACTAAATATTCTTCTTTAATATTGTTTACCTAATTATATTGATTTGAAATCAAAAAGTTTACCTGTTTTGCAGAGGCGCGCTTTATACACAGGGGAGCTCCAAGCCTAGACGCACGCTTCACCACAATTCTAAGGATATGCCTCGCTCCGGCTAAGCAAGGCTCCAAGGACTGAGTCTCAGTGCGCTTTACGCCTAGGCGCGCTTTTCCAAACACAAGGCAGCATCCTGGAATCTGATGGTCAAAGAAGCCAAAATTTTCCTGAGTCGCTACCCTTGCTTGTAAGATAGGCTTTTGATGATGACTATTGTTGTAAATTGGCGAAAAGTTGTTGGATTTTTTTATTCTGATGATTCCATGAAGCTTGGAATGTGAAGTCAGTGTTTTCTGCAGAACTCTTTTACAGTGATTGTTTACATCAAAATCCTATCTTTATAACGCCAAGAAACACAAGACAAAAAAAAAAAAAGAGATTTGATTAGTTTTCACTAAGTTTCTTGTATGTTTCAAATGAGCTTTTTGCTAGTGAAAATGAAGAAGATAGAAAAATCCATTGTGATGATGTGGCTATAGACAAGTAATATACCCTTTTCTCGCTTTAGTGTTGTTTTGTTTTTGGCATCCAAGGATTTATGCGGTTCCTATTGCTCCTTTTATATTGAAAGCTTTTACGATCTACTGCATATTGTCTTTATCTTATGTCCAGTAGGTTGCTTGATCGTGATATCGTGGATGCAGAGGAGGTCTCAGTGGATGAGGAAGAGGATAGTGGATTCTTAAAAGCTTTTATTTTGTCTCCTATTTTTCTTCCTCCTCTATTAGTTTTACCTAGATTAGTCAGTGTTTATTGATTGAGTTGATCCATGGGTGTTTATCCTTAATTGTGTTCCTATAACCCATGGTTCCGAACTTAGGTGGCTATAGAATCTCTTCTGATGTGCACAATCTTGTCAAATGATTACTTGCTAGGTTTAGAATCAATACATTTTGAGCCTGTTTGCTTAAATGCTTACAAAAAAATTTGAGGTGCAACAGCCTGAGGAGTTTAATGCTCTTGGGAAGAGGAAGAGAAATCGCAAGCAAGTTTGGTCTCTTCTTGATTTTCTAGCATTATATTTCAAACTCATTGAATATACACCAAGTATTTAAGATACATCAAGTAAAGGAAACTCATTGGATTTTATTGGATGCAGTCAACGAAATACTCTACTTCCTAATATAGCTACCTAAGGAATTCAAAATGAAAGAACGAGAACATGAAACAATTTTTTTGGTGTCATTCTATTCGACGCCATAAATTTGTTTCTTGTTCCTTTCCTTTTCCATGATTTGAATATCTTAGCTTCCTAAATTATTTAGCTACCTAAGGAATTCAAACTGGAAGAAGGAGAACATGAAACAAATTTTTTGGTGTCATTTTGTTCGACGCCATAAATTTATTTCATGTTATTCTCTCGTCGAGTTTGATTAGAATTCCTTAGGTAGCTGAATTGGGAACTAAATCATTTTAGTTGAGTGCAGATTAGCTACCTAGTTTATTAGATGCAGTCAACTAAGGAATTCAAAATCGAAAAAGGAGAACATGGAACAGATTTTATGTTGTTATTATGTTCTACGTCATAAATCTTGGAATTTGTACCGGTTTTAAAACAACTTTATAAATCTAATTACAAATTCTATCGTTAGGAAACGTGATAATTTTAAATTGAATCTAAACTTGGATCTAGAATATACCTGGATGTTTCGCAGCGGAATAAAAACAAAGCGGTTCAAGATTGTCTTAGGGCTCCAAATATCGCGTCTCTACTGGTATCCACACACACAAACTGGATCGAGATGGGATGCTAGTGCCGTTGAGATCCAATCTCAAAATAACTTCACAAACAATTTGTGTTTTTAGGGTTTTCTAATCTTTGTGTTTTGGTATTGACGGCTAGAAGTAATCGTCACCAAATTATGTATATATACAATTATAAAACCTAACAATTAGATTTTATTGGACCAAGTTAAGTCCATTAAGTTAATTGAGAAGTTTATCCCAATTAGTTTAAAAACATATCCATTAACAATTAATGATCACATCTAGTATATACAATATATATATTCAATAATATATATTTCATATATATATAATATAGAATATAAAATTCCAATAAACTTATGATATATTTTGTTTAGGTATGTGATTCTGTAGGATCGAATAATATTAGGAATGAATTTTAAATCCATAGATTATAAGTGGTTCCTAACAAAACATTATAACCACTTAACATTATTTGACTGTCAAATCTCGACGATATAACTTAAACTAGAGTAAAATACAAATGATTTCAGGACAATCGCAGCAATAAATTTATTCCATCACTCTCTCTTCTTCTTCGACTTTGGATTCCTTGGTGTGCACAAGGACTTCGAATTGAAGATGTAATAATCATAATTTCTGTTCTGATGCTAGTATAGGAAAAGGTTGAGTGTATGGGCTGTAATCTTTTATTTATGAGCTGTCTTCTGAGAACCAAATGCAAAGTGTTGCCACATGGTGATTTTTGGGTTACCATTGTGAATTTTGAGCTAGGCCATGCAATAGAAATGCAACATTTTTTATATTACTAAAGTTTCTCTAGTTACATTGATGTATTGGTTCTAACGGCGAAACTCTCGCTGCAGCTTCGGATGAGATTAAGGTGGTTGTTGCTGACAATAACCAAATGCCGGTTGAAATAGCTCCATCAGAGGATGTCAAGATGAGGGAAGTAAAACGCTTAAGAGGCAGCGAGGAGAACATTGGAGGAGCTAGTGGAAATGGAAGATGTCATCGTGTTGAATGATTGAAGGAGAACAACAAGAATTGGGAGGAAATATTCTCAAGATTCAGTACGAGCGTACTGAATTGCCAAGCGGTTTTAATTATGCATAATAGTCAACGACGAATAGTGTTGATGGTGGAATTAGCACCCATGATCAATAGCTTGCCAATAATTAAGGTTCGGTCCCTACCAATCTTTCCCTAATTACGAATTAGGTCATAAGCCCATTCAATAGGATTAGAGCTCTCGGCCAAGATGACCGAGGGATACCTCGGTAAAGAATGGTTGGATTTTAATGTCTGGAGCGGGGGTATAAACTACTTCGTCCAAAGTCGAAGTCTAAGCTCGGACATAACAAGATCAAATCTTATCACAAATTCCCTGATTTCAGAAAAATGAAATATTTTCATATTTCCGATATTAGCCCATTGGCTTAGATAATCGACTACAGAGGCATATAAATACATACCCCATTCACTAAAATCGATATTCAGAATCGGGGAGAAGAATTACTAGCAAACCTAAGTTTAATACTTCTCTTTGATAAAGTTAACTCGGAATTCCGAGTTAACATCCTTGTAACCGATATCAATAATAATACTTCTTTTCCGAGGAATCTTTTGTCTTTTTTATTTACTTAGCTTACTCCAAAAAACGAACCCCTCTAATTACAAATAATTAGAAGTTGAACCCAATATCAACAAAGAGGTAACATTTTTTCCATCCATCTATATATCAATCTCTTTTTAGATCACTAAACCGCATGTTTTCCTATCCTTGGTTATAATGTTCTCAATGTATGCATGCTTTATATCAGCTTATATCGTGAGGACATTGTTTGAGAAAGAAGATGAATCATGCTACTCGTTTTTTATTTTTGTCCACAACAAACACTCATTATTGGTTTTTAGGATTCGAATAAATAGATGCTTTCATTTAATACAATAGGGATAGAAAATGCAATAATATTTTCATGTTAGATTTTTTCAATATATATTTTTTTTTCTGATAACTCAGGGTAAATCTCAAGCCCAGACTAATCCGTGGGGATAGGTTGACCCACGGATAAGTTATCCTCATGTTTGCTAATGGATCGAAAGCATGAATCCATATCCGTGTGAGTGTCTAGAAAATCATGCTTTAGTTCTCGCTGGTAGGATTCGAACCCTTAACGTGGTAGCGTTCAAAACTAACCCTTTATCATTAGACCATGAAATCTTGGACGAATTTTTTTTTTTTTTCCATATTGGATGTATATTTTATATATGTTTATACTGTATCTTAATTTACGTACAATTTATTTTTTATCTGGACACAAAATATGTATGAAAATACATGTACCCAATTTTCATGTATGTAAATATTATTTAATATGTAAAATATTTGTTGACCACAAATATTAGGCAATTGAAGTTCAGACAATTATTCCTTAGCGGGACGATGTTAATTAATTTATAGTGTCGAAATTAAAATATTACTTTGGTTAGGCTTAATTATTGTTGATAAGAAAATAACACAAGGTTAGAGTATTTCGAAGATAAACAATAATAATTAGATATATTATTAGAAAACCATATTGAGCTAGGTTTATATGTAAACAAATATATCTAAATTAATATACAACTATACTGGTTATTTGGATTCGATAGATTACCACTGAGATTCATCGTTTAATCATACCAAATTACACAGTGATAACTTATATATATCACTGTTGAAGTACCAAAACATCCCTTATATAATTCTGACCTTCCGAATTTAAGTTATCTTCAAGTTTAAATAACTAGAACGGAGAATCATATCCGATAATCACAGTATCAAGCTCACAACTCCACCTAGCCTAGGAACTGCTCAATAATTTTCTGGGTCATGGGACCAAATTTTTTTAGACTTTTACTAGGTTTTAGTATTTTTAGATATACTTTTATAAAATTATTTTTTTTAAAAAAAATTGGTTTTGAAAACAAGAAGCATATAGTTGAAAACTTAAGAACCATTTTTTTTCCTTCTTATATCTTTTCACAAAAAGTTATTGAAAAAATCTAAAAAAAATGACTCCATTAATTGTGGAACTTGGAGCGATCACCTTTCGTCCCCTATCTAAGCCGGCTCTGACTCCACCATTTGACATGAACCTACCCGGAAGATCACCATTGTACAAAACCCGTCGAGCATAGATTTGGATTCCGAGATGCTTCGTATTATCTTCTAGTATCTATAATGAAATGAGTATGGTTGAGGAAAAAAGAAAACCAGACCATCCATCCAATCCATCCGCTTTCATCGTTAAAAAAATGAAACAGTTGTCTGAAAGCATGTCTGGGTGTCGTAAAAAATTATGTACTATTCTCAACATATGGACCTTCTTCTTAGGCCCATTAAACACCGTCGATCATCACGACATTTCAGCAGGCTCGGGAGTGAGAGAATCTGAGATTAAGGTCGAAACTCGAAAGGAGTCACCGGAGCGAAACTGTCTGTGATACATTCGGAGAAGAAGGGATGTCGAGGGGATCTCGGCTCCTTAGGGCTCCTGGGCTCCTACTCTGTCGCGCTTATCTGCACTCTCAACCCAAAACCCCATCTTTTTCTTACCGCCTTCGCTCTGATTATCGTCTTCATTATGGCTTCTCCAATTTCATCATACGTAACTCAATTCGGACATCCCCTGCTATCAATGCCTTCCTGTCCGATCCATCCCCATCCTCAATTCGTTCCGTTCAACGGAGTTCCATGGTCAACGGGCGTATTCAGTTCTCGACTTCTACTCCCAATCCCGATGAAGCCGCCACCAAGTCTAAGCAAATCAAGACGGCCTCATCGGATTCAGAGTCGGCTATGGCTGACATGAAGATCCTCCGCACGCTTGCCGGCTATTTGTGGATGAGAGACAACCCGGAATTCCGCTTCAGGGTCATCACTGCCTTGGCCTTTCTAGTGGGCGCTAAAGTCTTGAATGTCCAGGTCCCTTTCCTCTTCAAATATGCTGTTGATTGGCTGGGTTCAGCCTCCGGGACCGGCGCCTCTCTTTCTACTTTCGCCGCCGCAAACCCTTCTCTTGTCGTTGCCTTTGGTACTCCTTCTGCTGTTCTCATTGGATATGGTATTGCTCGAACGGGTGCTTCTGCTTTTAATGGTAAACTCCACACCATTCCTCCTCTGAAAACAGAAACAAAAAGAATTCATTTCTCATTCTTGGTCTTGCTACTTTTATCATCGCAGAACTTCGTACGGCTGTGTTCTCTAAGGTAGCTCTCCGCACAATACGATCTGTTTCTAGAAAGGTACGCTGCTGCTTTTAATAATCTTATCAGATAGAGAATTAGGGTGTATTCACTGATGCACTCATCGCTACCTTTACAGGTCTTCTCACATTTACATGATCTTGACCTTCGTTACCACCTAAGGTATCCGTCTCCACTCTCCTACTCTTATGAGTAATCTTGCTCACTCCATCTTATTTTGGTTGCTCATGTCCAGTCGAGAAACAGGTGGTTTGAACAGAATTATTGATCGTGGTAGCCGTGCAATAAATTTTATCCTCTCAGCCATGGTTTTCAATGTTGTTCCTACCATTTTAGAGGTAAAGCTTCTCTGACCGCTTGGTGCTTTATCATGATCATGGAATTTTCTCTCATTTTGACTAATTGATAGTTTTTCATCTTTGGGTTTCGTTTCCTGTTATTTCGAATTTGGACCTTCGTCTCTAAAAACAGTCGACGTAATTAATATGTATCTTCCAGATATCTATGGTATCAGGTATACTAGCATACAAGTTCGGACCTGCTTTTGCCTGGATTACTTCTCTCTCTGTTGGAGCCTATATTGCTTTCACATTAACTGTCACACAGGTACTTTTCATTCTTTGCCATGCTCTTTTTAATTCCAACTGAGATGCGATAAGAAACCACCGTACATGCTCTTGAACTCGTTAGGAAGCTACTCTTATCGTAACTGTATCAACTCTCTGCATAGGCTGAAAAATCATTATAGTTGTGATAAGTGTGAAGTCCTTGTAGAAGGATAATTGTCTTCATACATTCTCTTCATCTTTCATTATCTTGTTACAAATTCTTTTGCTGTCAGATGCTGTGCTCACTGCTCATGTTTCGTTTATATTATCCAGTGGCGAACCAAGTTTAGAAAGGCTATGAACAAAGCTGATAATGATGCTAGCACAAGGGCCATTGATTCTCTTATAAATTATGAGGTAACATTTCATTTTTTTCCTACTTTTGCTGGAATTGCAGTTTTGACGTACTTTCTATTCCGTTGCAGACTGTTAAATATTTTAACAATGAAGGTTACGAGGCTGAAAAGTATGACCAGTTCCTGAAAAGTAAGTAACTGTACTAGTTGTTTTGGCATGAAAACAGATTTTTTTTTTAAAATTTTCTGTATAATCGTCCAGTTTTACTTTTAGCAAGAATAATAGCAACAAGAAACAAATTCAGATAAGGAAATGCGCTGTTGGCTGTTTACATCTTTGTTTGGACCTTTTCTTTTCTTGTACTAGGATGTAAACAGATTGATGTTTTTATCATAATATATCATCGCAGTTCATTTACCTTGATTTATCTTGTGATGATTCTGCTGCTTATACCAGGATATGAAGATGCTGCCCTGCAAACTCAAAGAAGTCTTGCTTTTTTAAACTTTGGACAAAGTATCATATTTAGTACAGCGCTGTCAACGGCTATGGTGTTGTGCGCTCAGGGTATCATGAATGGCCAGATGACAGTCGGGGACTTGGTCAGTGCCTCCTTTGATTTTTCCTCTCCGTTAGCATTTTATTTTCTCTTCATTTTTCGAGGCAAATTGTTTTCTAATAAGCTTTTGCATGGTTGGATATTGCAGGTTATGGTGAATGGACTTCTCTTTCAGTTGTCTCTTCCTCTAAACTTTTTGGGAAGTGTTTACCGTGAAACCATTCAGAGCCTTGTGGACATGAAGTCAATGTTCCAGTTGCTAGAGGTATGTGAAGATGTTATAAGTATTACTTTAAACTCTACTTTAAGTTGAGTTCCTTAACACCTTTTTATGCTAATGCTTCAACCAAGAAGAGATATTCAAATGCATGCTAAAAAGTACGCGTTCCTGGCATGCTGAGTTCATAATGTGGTATTCTCTTACTGTAACAGGAGAAATCTGACATCACAAATATTGATGACGCAAAACCTCTTGTTCTTAAAGGTGGAAGGATTCAGTTTGAAGATGTACACTTCAGGTATGTTTTGATTTTAGTGGAACATTACTATCATACTAATCATACATGCCGCGCTATCTCGTGCCTGGTAGTGTGTTAAGATTACAGAACTAGGAACTCAAATTTTTATTTCACTGATCAACTCAATACACGCCTGAAAGTCTGATTAATGCGAGTATGTACTTCCCTTTTCATCCAGTTTTTACAATCTATTCTACTACTAGCTCTATTTTTCCTGGGCTAGGATTCGCAAACTCTAGCCAGTAATTTTTTCCTGAGCCGTCCTAGGAAACAATCATGTACAAAGAGACAATGCTTACCATACAATCAAATATACATGACCAAAAACATCAACTAATAGAGGAACAACTTCTACAAATTAGACTTCGAGAGCTTATCGAAGTGTCAAATTATAGGATACATTGCATGATTTGGATATCAGCTTCACCTCGTGGCTAAAGACGAAAGAGCGTCAATTACTTATTCTATTGCCACATAATCATTTTTATTCTACGATTGCAGTTACCTTCCAGAGAGAAAAATCTTAGATGGAATTTCCTTTGTCGTGCCGGCAGGAAAAAGTGTGGCAATTGTTGGTACCAGCGGGAGCGGTAATTCCTAATCTTGTCTGTTTAAGCATCTAAGTTAAACTGTAAGATTCTCTTATACCGTTGGAAATCTTATTCTTTGTTCTATGGCAGGCAAGTCAACAATTCTTAGAATGCTATTCAGGTTCTTCGACACAGAGTCCGGAAATGTAAGCATTTTCTTCGTTTGTTTGTGAATTATGGGCATTAAGAATTGTTGCAACAAAAGTAAACTCTGCTGTAGATAAATTCACTGAAGAAAACCTTGATGTCTAGATAACATATTTTTCCTGTTGATTAACAGGTAAAGATTGACGGGCAAGATATAAAGGAAGTGAGACTAGATAGCCTCCGAAGCTCCATAGGAGTTGTACCGCAAGATACCGTAAGTTGGCATTCTCTTCTCGTCCTGAGCTTTTTGTCTATATGCAACATTAAGAGTTGCATTCATTGCTTTATCGCCTTTCTTCTCATTGTATTCTTTCTGTTCATACAAGATACTACATTGGTTTTTTCACTTGTCTTCTTTTTTCCTTATTTATCATTGCTAGCTTTCCATTTATGTAGAACACTCCAAGTTTTGTTGTTCACAAGAGTAACCTCTACTGCATTGCAGGTGCTCTTCAATGACACAATATTTCACAACATACATTATGGACGTCTTTCAGCTACAGAAGAAGAGGTACCAGCCAACTTATATTCGGTGCAGACATCAAGTTTACTATCAAATATCCTTATCCAACACATAAATTTCAATCCAGGTTTATGATGCTGCTCGACGTGCTGCAATTCATGAGACGATCAGTAATTTCCCTGATAAGTATTCCACGGTGGTTGGGGAAAGGGGGCTCAAGGTCAGTGCTTTGATCTTATGTTTGGAATGTTTTAAATAGAGCCCAGGGGCAAGTCGCAGTTGAGTTAGTCCCCCTTAGTTTTTGCCAAAGGGCGTAATAAAGTAAAACAAGCTAAGTCAATCAGGCTTCTAAATCCAAGTTCACCTATTGAAAATTGGGAGGAAGAAAAATATGATTCAATAAATTTGTGAGAAAGAAAAGATTAGCTGAGAAAGAGTAGTAATGACGAGTGAGCATCCAGAGTTTGAGTAGAGAGTCATATTTTGATCGTGTTGTTGTGTGCAGTTGAGTGGTGGAGAGAAACAAAGAGTGGCACTTGCTCGGGCATTTCTGAAATCCCCTGCGATTCTGTAAGTAATTTTGCAAAGAAGCAGCAATGACTTTTGCGTGTGTTGAGGAATGTTTAAGTAGATGTTGTTGAGTCCTCAAATACACAAGAAACTTGAGATGATTGGTGTAAAATGGCACAGGTTGTGTGATGAGGCAACGAGTGCGCTGGACAGCACAACAGAGGCAGAGATACTGAATGCACTTAAGGCACTGGCGAGTAACAGGACATCCATTTTCATTGCCCACAGGCTGACCACTGCTATGCAATGTGATGAGGTTTGTTTGTTTGTTAACTTATATATAGCTTAAAAGACAAACAAAACAATTTTTGTTGATTAGTGAAGTTTGTGGGTTTGAGCAGATAATAGTACTGGAAAACGGGAAGGTAGTGGAACAAGGCCCCCACGAGGTGCTATTAGGGAAGGCAGGGAGATACGCGCAGCTATGGACACAACAAAACAGCACTGTGGATATGATTGATGCGGCTATCAAATTGGAAGGGTGAATGAATCCCAGAGCATACGTGTAAAATTTGCATTTCTCATTGATTCTTGAATGTAAGGAGCATATATATAGTTTATAGGTTCGCAATGTGTGGGGGTAAAGGGAATAGCAATGGTTCATTGACATTTATCACAATTTTGTGTGGAGGGAGGGATCAAATAAATGATATGGAAGAAAGTAAAGACTAAAAAAGTAATCTGAGATTTATATTGAAAAAACCCCAAATTGGCCCAACTAAATATACGAAAGAAAAGCCCTAATTACCGTACATGATTTCGAATTTTAAAATGAAGCGGCATTTCTCCTTCTGGAATAATCTGAAGCTGCAATCACCATGGCCTATGAGGAGGCTCGCAAGCTCCGTCTTCTAGAGAATCAAAAGAGATTTCAGGTTTCCCTTCCTTGTAACAGCGAACTTTCCTTCTCCTCCTTGTCTGATTCGTTTTTATCCGGTGACTGTTGAATATCAGGATTTAGGAATCACACAAATTGCCAAGGCTCTAACTCAAATTACCCCGAAGACGCCTCAGGTCTCGTTTTCTCCATTTCTTCCTTTTTTTTGTCGATATTACGGCTCTGCCTCATTTCCAGCTTTACTCAGCAGCGTACTCCTAGAGTCAGCGGTAAAAACCTCTCCGCCGTGGCTACTGCTGAACCAAGGCGCTCTTCCCGTGCTCGCAAGCTCATTTCTTCCTATCGCGATGATGTAATATGCCACCTTCCTCTTGATATATATTTTTAGTCGATTTATTGCAGTCATCACCTAATTCCATCTTCCAATTTAACACCCAGTTGGAGGTAGGCGACATTGGTCGTACTTCGAGGGTGAGGAAATCGCGGGATAACTCGTCACGGGCCAAGTAAGTGCCCTAAAATCCTGCCCTTGTCTCCGTTTTTTTTTTGAATTTGATCAAGGTAGTTAATATTCTCAGCTATGCTGTCCGCCCTCTACACGAGTGCAAGTCTGCCTCTTACGAAGAAAGGGCTGGAGCACAGAAGGCTGCAGAGGAATTCCAGAGCCGCCTTGAATCCTTACATCCTTCCTTTGTGAAATCCATGGTTCGCTCTCACGTTTACAGTTGCTTTTGGCTGGTACGTTCCCAAATCGCAACACTTGTGTGTTTCTTCTTCTAGGGATTTCATAACTTTGTTTTACCAACACACGGGTTTGCAAATTTCAAGGGGCTTCCTTCAAGTTTCTGCGTAGCCCATCTTCCTATGCACACTCTGGATATGGTACTAGAGGATGAACAAGGCAACGAGTATGAAGCAGTGTACATTGGGAAAAGAACTGGGTTGAGTGGTGGTTGGATGAAATTTGCGCTGGAACATAAATTGGATGAAGGTGATGCTTTACTCTTCCAATTGGTTGAACCAAATAGGTTCAAGGTATGTGTCTCTGAGGCATTTGGTTGGAGTTGACATTCACAAGTGGATTGATAAATAAAATGTGTGCTACTGTGCAGGTCTACGTGTTTAGAGGAGATGAGAACGCAAATCTGACAAGCACAGGAAAGAGAGGCAGAGCAACGGTAAGCGAAGAAGATAAGGATGTTGAAGAACCAGGTGAGGAGGGAGTCACAAAGAGATCATCTGCAAGGTTACTAAGGAAGAGGAAAGCATAAGACTAAGAGAGAGCCTTGTTTTTGTCTAACTATTAACTCATTGGCCTTACGAGCCTTTTTGTTTTGCTTTGAGTTGATCGCCTAGGTTGTGTTTTTCGATTTGAAAGTAGGATTGATTGATGATCAGCTCTGGTTTCCAAAACTGAAATTTGGGGGTGTGATGATCGGCTTTGGTTCCTAACTAGATGGTTTAATTTAATTCATTAGACGCTTAACTAAAATATAAATTAAAAAACAAACGGGTATCCGTATTGGGCCTCAATTTAATAAACAAAAAGCCCATTTGAAATCTTACCCAAAAGCTTTTGGATGAGTCGGTTTACGATTGTCTCTATTTTCTATTTTCTTAGCAAATCGCACTTTTCTTTCTCTCTACTCCAACAAAGATCTCTGAGAGAACAAATCTGTTGTTAAGAAAAATAACTTTGTGTTCTATCAGAGAATGGCCGCAGCGATGGTTCTTGACCCTAAAGCATCTCCGGCTCTGATGGATCTATCATCGGCGGACGAAGAAGATCTCTATGGCCGCCTGAAATCGCTCGAGAGGCAACTAGAGTTCACCGATATCCAAGAGGAATATGTGAAAGACGAGCAAAAGAATCTCAAACGGGAGCTGTTAAGGGCTCAAGAGGAGGTCAAACGAATTCAATCCGTGCCACTCGTGATAGGGCAGTTCATGGAGATGGTGGATCAGAACAACGGCATCGTCGGATCTACTACTGGCTCAAATTACTATGTCAGGATTCTCAGCACCATTAACAGAGAACTCCTCAAGCCTTCCGCTTCCGTCGCCCTTCACCGCCACTCCAACGCCCTTGTTGATGTTTTGCCCCCTGAGGCTGACTCTAGTATCTCTCTTCTTAGCCAATCTGAGAAGCCTGACGTCACCTACAATGTCAGTTTCCTTATATCTTCAAAGCTTAACCCATCGTTTCTAATTTAGGGTTTGGGTTTTGAATGATCGTATTTGTTTTTGTAGGATATTGGAGGATGCGATATTCAGAAACAGGAAATTCGTGAGGCTGTTGAATTGCCACTTACCCACCATGAGCTTTACAAACAGATTGGAATAGACCCTCCTCGCGGTGTCTTGCTATATGGACCCCCTGGTACTGGAAAGACTATGTTGGCTAAGGCTGTTGCCAACCACACAACGGCTGCTTTCATCAGGGTTGTTGGCTCTGAGTTTGTGCAGAAGTACCTTGGTGAGGTATGGAATTATCATGTTTTTCTTAAATGTTTTAAGGTTTTATTGTACGCTTCTTATTGGTGCCTAATTTGTCCTTCAATTGCAGGGACCTCGTATGGTTCGTGATGTCTTCCGTCTTGCTAAGGAAAATGCTCCAGCTATCATCTTCATCGATGAGGTAGATGCCATCGCTACTGCTAGGTTTGATGCTCAGACAGGAGCTGATAGGGAAGTTCAGCGTATTCTCATGGAACTACTGAATCAGGTGAGATCAGGAAACAAATAATTGTATCTTGATATGCTGATATTCTCTTAGGATGTAATTCAGATCTTATGCTGTAGACTTGATTGACTTTAAGAAAAATTATGTTTGGTAGGCTGTAAATGGCTGGTCTCCCTGATGTTTGAGTTTTAGATAGAGTCGTGTGCTTAACTTGTTATGTTGAATTCGATGTAGATGGATGGATTTGACCAAACCGTGAATGTCAAAGTCATAATGGCGACCAACAGAGCAGATACTCTTGATCCTGCACTCTTACGTCCTGGACGACTTGATCGTAAGATCGAGTTCCCCCTTCCTGATAGACGTCAAAAGAGGCTTGTTTTCCAGGCAAGTTAATTATTACAAGCGGCATTTAATGGTTGAATAAGTAGTGAAAGTGATATGAAACCAAAATGTTTTCTGAGAAGAAAGTGTTCACTGCTATCTCTTTTTATTGAATACAGCACAATCATGTTTGTCAAAGCTATTCGTACTGATTGGCTTTTCCTTGTGTAGGTATGCACCGCCAAAATGAACCTCAGCGATGAGGTTGACTTGGAAGACTATGTTTCACGGCCTGATAAAATTAGTGCTGCCGAGGTTAGTTTATTTTGCTTACTTTTTCTGGGTCACCATGTTCTTCGAAATGTGCACTTGAGCATTACTCCTTGTCATAGATGGCCGTTTCAAGTATTATGTTGGCTGAGTCATTGAGTCTTTGTACATCACCTGAACTATATTATTGAGAATCCAACCTTGGTTGTAAGATGCTTTTGGTTTTGTTAATCTGGCGGTAAAGTACATGGAGACTGACCCTATAAGGCTTGCATGATAGTCCGTATAATGAGTAGTATTGTGTAGCCAAAGATGATAAATATTAAATAACACACTATTTCAATATTATGTTGGACAACGCAGATAGCAGCAATCTGCCAGGAAGCTGGAATGCATGCGGTGCGTAAGAACAGATATGTGATACTGCCAAAGGATTTCGA
The DNA here is from genome assembly GCA_900116095.1 of Euclidium syriacum. NCBI lineage: Eukaryota > Viridiplantae > Streptophyta > Magnoliopsida > Brassicales > Brassicaceae > Euclidium > Euclidium syriacum. Next base: position 8,844,768 of record FPAK01000006.1, read on the forward strand.
GAAGGGATACCGCTCGAATGTGAAGAAGCCAGACACAGACTTTGAGTTTTACAAGTGAAGAGATTACGGAATGCGGAATCAGATTATTATGGGTGCTGTTAAAATTCCAGTGGATCTTCTAAGTTCTTTTAATGGTTATGGATTTGCTGTTAAATGTATGAATTAAGTTGCATCTCTTAACTTGTGAGGCTCGAGTTCACATAGATTTGTGTTTAGTCTCTCAGCTTTTTTACAATTCAATCTATAAGAAAGACATGGTATGATGTCAGAACTGAGAAAAGCATGGAAGGATAGGAAGCAGGTAATAATGTTCTGACTAAAAAGAAAAATATAATGAAACAGAGAAGAGGGAAAATGATTCAATTTTCTTTAGAAAATATCATTCGACAATATGCCTAAATGGATTGGATTTTTGGGGTCGGTAGGTTGATGATATGACTAGTATCACTGTTAACATAGTATCCGGAAACAAAAATAATGCAAATCAAGAGAAAATACTAACAAGACAAGAGTGGTTGGACAGGTCAGGACCATACCATATCCAAATAATTACTTATAAATAAAAATGATTAGGGTTTCTTTCTGGTAACAAAATGGGAATTTTGGTTGAGTGTGCTTGTCAGTTTGCTAACTCCAAGAATCTTGAACTTATTAGTCAATCGTTGGTCGTCTCTACACTAGCGTTTGTTGCGGGTTTAGCACTTTGATATGATTTCATCTAAAGACTCCTTTTGAAGACTGTCTTACCCTTAACAAATACGCCTCTTTTATTTAACTTCACCACACACTCTTTCCTCTTTCTTCTCTTTCACCATTTCAAGATTGAGTTATGGTCCGCTCAAAACAGCATAATGCAGAGGTGTGAGCGCGCGAACTGAGTCCTTCAATGCCCACAATTCTCTTACTTCGCTAGCTTCCCCCTCTACTCTCAGGTTCTTTTTCTTCTTCTGGGTTTTTGTGGTTCCCTTTTTACTTTCTGTAATTGTCTCGTTTTTGGAAATTATACTTGACATCATCGCCATTTTCTCCGACTGGGTGGGTAGGAAAGTTTCCAGACTTTTACAGTCTAGTGGTTTTGCTTTTGTTGGAATACACACTTGTTTGTTCAACAACTCCAGTAAAATTAGACACTCAAACTCATCTTTATTTTACTCAGTGACATTATCGACACGATACGCAGACCTCTGCTTCTTTCTCTCTATCTTTTGAGAAAAGGAGTTGCTTTTTCTATGCACATCAAAGTTTTGTGTTAAAGTTTGGCTCTTTAGCTTTATTCCTTTTGCTTTTTTTTCTTTTCTTTAATTTGCTAGATGCTTCAATCTCTTATCTTAGCCTCCTGGGTTGTTTAATCTCCCAATGATAAAGATAAAGATAGGCAAATGCCATACTTTTTCTCCAAGATCTAACTAGAATTTCTATTTGTTTTTTTCTTGACATCTGTAGTTATTTATTGCAGAACCAAATACTAGTTATCAAACTTTCTATTCTTGAAATTTCCTCATCTACTAGAAATGAGGCTTGCTTGTCCAATTCCTTAGAGGTAGCTGATTTGCTTTTCCTGGGTGTTTCAATACTGGCTTGTGTGGTGAAAATCATTGCTCATCAACTTTTCCTTTTCTTTTGAAGCAGGAGGGACAAGAAGTCATGATGATGATGCAGCTCCATTTCCAGTTTAACGTATGTCCAAAGGGATTCTTGTCTGCTTGTCTTGTCAGTTTCTTATTAGTCACAACTACTTTCTGCTCTACTGCTATTGCGGACATAAACTCAGATAGGCAAGCTCTTCTTGACTTTGCTGGTTCTGTTCCTCATCTTAGAAGACTCAACTGGAATTCCACTAACCATATCTGCAAATCATGGGTCGGTGTCACTTGCACTTCTGATGGTACTCGTGTTCTCGCTCTCCGCCTTCCTGGAATTGGGCTCGTGGGATCAATCCCTCCAAACACACTTGGTAAACTAGAATCACTCAAGATTCTCAGTTTGAGATCAAACCTCCTTAGTGGTAACCTTCCTCCTGATATTCCATCTCTCCCTTCACTACAGTACCTCTTTCTCCAACATAACAACTTCTCTGGTGAGGTTCCTTCCGTTTTACCCCCACAGCTCAATATCTTAGATCTCTCGTTTAACTCTTTTACCGGGAAGATACCATCAACTTTACAAAACCTGAAGCAACTGACAGTGTTGAGCCTCCAAAGCAACAAACTTTCTGGACCAATACCTAATCTTGATACTACAAGCCTTAGCCGTTTGAACTTGAGCAACAATCATCTTAATGGTTCAATACCTTCCACACTTGGTAGGTTTCCCAGTTCATCGTTTTTTGGAAACACATTGTTATGTGGTCTTCCTCTGCAACCCTGTGTCACTCCCTCTCCTCCTCCTTCTCTTACCCCACCCATCTCCTCACCTCCACTGCCGCCATTTCCTCACAGAGAAGCTCCAAAACGGAAACTACATGTAAGCACTATCATTCTTATTGCAGCTGGTGGGGCTGCCCTGTTGTTCTTGATCACCGGAATCATCTTCTGTTGCTGTATCAAGAAGAAAGACAAGAGAGAAGACAGCATAGTAAAAACAAAGACTTTGACTGAGAAAGCAAAGGTGGAATTTGGAAGTGGAGTACAAGCACCTGAGAAGAATAAGCTGGTGTTCTTTGAAGGATGCTCCTTTAACTTCGATCTAGAGGATTTATTAAGAGCATCAGCGGAAGTACTAGGAAAAGGTAGTTATGGGACAGCATACAAGGCTGTCTTAGAGGAATCCACAACTGTTGTAGTGAAAAGGTTGAAAGAAGTGGCAGTTGGTAAGAAAGAGTTTGAACAGCAGATGGAGATTATCGGTCGGGTAGCCCAACACCCTTGCGTAGTTCCCCTCCGCGCGTACTATTACTCAAAGGACGAGAAGCTCTTGGTCTATGACTATTACCCTGCCGGTAACTTATCATCACTCCTCCACGGTTAGTCTCTTTCCTTCCATCTCTGTTTCATGGTGTTTCGTTGGATGGTTTGATTACTTGCGAATATAGTTTGATTTTGATTGCCATGACAGGTAACCGGGAAGGTGAGAGAACCCCTCTTGACTGGGACTCCAGAGTGAAGATCACGCTCGCAGCAGCAAAAGGTATAGCTCACCTCCATGAAGTAGGAGGTCCAAAGTTCAGTCATGGAAACATAAAGTCCTCAAATGTGATAATGAACCAGGAGAACGATGCGTGCGTTTCTGATTTTGGATTGACACCTTTGATGGCTGTGCCATTTGTCCCAATGAGGGGTGCAGGCTACCGCGCACCAGAAGTGATAGAGACAAGGAAACACACACATAAATCTGATATTTACAGCTTCGGTGTACTTATACTAGAGATGTTGACTGGGAAGTCTCCAGTGCAGTCGCCAAGTCGGGATGACGTGGTTGATCTTCCCAGGTGGGTACAGTCAGTGGTGAGAGAGGAATGGACAAGTGAGGTGTTTGATGTTGAGCTGATGAAGTTCCAGAACATTGAAGAAGAAATGGTACAAATGCTGCAGATTGCTATGGCTTGTGTGGCTCATGTGCCTGAGGTACGACCCACCATGGATCAGGTGGTTAGGATGATTGAAGAGATAAGAGTTTCAGACTCTTCTGAGACACGGCCATCTTCAGATGACAATAGCAAACCCAAAGACTCTAACGTTCAAATCACCCCTTGAGTTCTCTTTCCCTTTTTCTCTCTATGCTTTTGAGTTTATAAGTCTTATTTTAAGGTTCTTGTGTTGATTGTTTGGATTTGGAGATTTATGTAGCAATTGTTGTAGGCTCTTTACCTATGTGTCTCATATATATGAAATATGATCCAATTTTATGCAAGTAATTATAAAAAGAGATATGTGAAGAGAACTCAGGGAGAGAGAGAGGAGGCTGCTTGAAGGAGGAATTGATGGAGTAGTTGAGGCTGAGAGAAAAACGCAGAGTGATCACTGTCTGGAAGAAGGAAGAGCTGAGCAGGAGGCCATAAGTCCATCATTAAGTCTTGACGTTTTGGTTCGAACATATGGTCCTTGCATGTCTTCACGAACACCCTTGGGATTTTGTCAACCTCTGGTGCTTCGGGAATCTCCATAATGCCTGCGAATGCCATGACAGGAGCCGGACGAAGAAGCGTGGTAGCCAGTGTGTAATCCTGGTCATTATTACATGAATCAATGAAAGATTCTTCTAAATATCAAAGCAAATAATTTGGTAATAGTTAAAGAACAAACCTCCATGGGGCTCTCGTTGTAATACTTGTCCCGAACAGACTCAGGTTTCATCATCATGCTTGTTGGGGGATTGTGGGGTCCGTTTCCAAAAGTAAAGTCCCACATCTTCTCAGCTTCTTCCTCTATCTTCCCCAAACACATTTTCATTACATTTTTGAGAATTTGGGGAATCAAGGTACCAGGTTTGACCATGGCTGCTGCGACGTAAACAGCCATGGAAACTTTGGAAGAGAAATGGCACATGGCAGCCGTCATGCTCCCTCCTCCGATGCTGTGGCTCACCAGAATCACCTTTTGGTCGAGAGGAAGTTGGGAGAGAAAGGCATATAGAGGCTGGTTGTAGTCATCCAGAGAGGAGACAGTGTTTGGATCAGTTGGGTTGATCCCAGCGCCCTTGAGGTCGATGCATGTGGCCTTGTGTCCAATCTCCCTCAGTGAATTGACGATCTTGTACCAACACCATCCTCCATGCCCTGCACCGTGCACAAATACAAAATGATGTTCACTCATCTTCAAATCTAGGTGTTTTTTTCACTTATTTACGCCATTTCCAACAATATAACTTTGTAGCTAGGTGATATTTCGGTATATGGCTGTGATGTGTTTCAATATTTCGTTTTGTCTTTATCCTTTAAATTAAGACAGCTTTGTCCAAACTCACAAAGATTGCATTGTTCTCCACCATTCACATCTAGATTATCCCTACCACTTACCTGCCTCATCTTGGTGTGTAGTTGGAGGCCCATACACAACGTTTAAATCAAGGCGCAAGACAAGGCAAATCAAGATTCTGTAATTACCGTAATCACTACGTAATTGCCAATGTGTAGGAACATTTTCTTTGTATACTAGCAACTTTTTATTTTTAATAGAAAAGTATCTACACGTTTTTTTTTTCTTTTACATCTCCTTAAACTCATGACTCTATTATTAGTATAAACCTAACTCACACCCAAAAGTTAGTTCAAGAATGGAAGACTGCCTCATACCTTTGTATATTAATTCACAAATCTCTCAACTTTCAATGTGAGACAATTACACATAATATCTATACCACTTTGCTATTTGTTTAGAGTAATCTTCTGTATGCTAAGGTAGATTTGAAAATGTAGCAGAATAACCCTTCTAGGAGAATAGCTTCTGAGCTGCCTCAATGAACATTCAAATCACTATCCGCCTAACTAGAGACACTTTAATTTTAGTGTTTTCGTGGAAGCAACGTCTTAGGCAGAGAAAAATCATGTTCCCAAACAAGATGATGTTCGCCATAGAGTTTGGTTCGACTATTTCAAATAAATATAGTCATCAAGGTCTGGACGCGGAGCGGATATTCGGTAAATATTTAGGTGGGGTTATTGGAACAAGGATTTGAAATTATTTTAATTCGCAGAGATTTTAAGGAATTTTCTTATTTGAAATCTCTTATTTTTAATTATCAATTCTCTTTCAAATAATCTCAAATATTTTTTGATATAATTAATTAATAAAATCTCAGTTCTCCAATAACCTAGGATTTGAATGGATTTGTATAAATCTCATTACAATAACCTAGGATTTGGAAGAGGTTTTACAAATGCCAAGTCTAATAACCAGAAATTTGGAAAAAACTTGAAATCCTCTAAAATACCAGATCCAATACCACCCCCTTAGTATTTGTGATTTGCTTTGCTTATAGGGGATTCTAAATTTTACTATTTGGTTTGCTCTAGAAATTTGCGGATATCCAGATTTTTTTTTAATATATGCGTTTATCCGGATTTGCTTCGTTTAAAACAAATTTATTTAAAAATAATATTTTTATTCAATATTTAAATTATAAACACATGAAACCTTTTAATTTTATTTAAAAAAAAACAAAAATGAAAGTAAAAGTTAAAATTATAAAAAAATAAAAACTATGTTTTTTTATTAAAAATAGAAAAATATTAAAATTATAGTGTTAAATTTTATATATTAATATATATATTAATTAAAATGTTTCGTATCAAACCATTTTTATGTGTTTAAACTTATAAACATTATAAATGTATGATATAATATGAATATATATGTATTATACGGGGCGGAGCGGATATCTGGATTTTTTAAGATTGATATTTGTGATTTGCTTTGGTTTTAACGGATATTAGATTTCACTATTTATTTTGCTTTGATTCCACATGATTATCCGGATTTTTATAATCGAATCGAAGTAAATATCGGATCGGATTGGAGCGGATAGAACGGATAATTTGCGGAGGCCAATAGCCACCCCATCACCATCCAAAACATTATTGGAGTCAATCTCCTAAATTCTAAAATCAGGCTGACTTGCATGCATGTGCCAGTTTCAGTCTTAAAACCCGTCTCAGATAATTTTTAATAAAAATCCTTTCCACTTCTTATAGTAGGAGGCATCCGACCACTGTCTCCAACGCGAAGGAAGACCCTCTCTACCAAGGGGAAAAGGGATCCTTTCTGCAAGGAACATTAGCGAACAAATGATGATGAATAGCTTTGTAACGACCCGGTTTTTCCTAATAGGTCGATTTGTTTCTTGCTTCCATGGCCCATAAGCCCGTCGTCAATTTTCTATTTAATTTTCCTTTCGTGAATATATATATGCTTAGTTATATATATTAATCTCCTTAATAAAACCCTAAAAAGAGGAAGCAGCCTCTTCCCATTATCACCATCGTAAAAGAAAAGTGAAGAAGAAACTCTATCATCGTAGCCATTGTTCGGAGGTTCATTTCTTGTGTCCCTTTCTGTCTATTGGAATTGTCATGATTCTCTCTCAACAGTACCCATGCTTTTGGTTTTGGGATTTGCGGGCTGAAAAAAAAAAAATACTAATACGTTTTGTATTTGTTTAACAGACAGAATCTGTATATCCGCTTTGATATATTATTTGTCTTGATTCTTTATGAAGAATCTTGATGTCCGTAATTTAATTTTACGTAACATATCAAATACTTAAATTTAATATTCATCAAAACAAAACTAATTACAAATATTAAAGTTAAAAAGAAGAGTTTTCTGCCACTAAATATGTATATAATTAGATATACAACGTATATATATATATAATTAGATTTAATCAATTTGTATATACCAAATCAAGTATGAAAGTAGTTGAATATTTTTAAACTAATTTACTATGAACATGACATTTTTTTTTTTTAATTTTAGCTTTTCCTATATTTTATATTTTTTAATATTCTATGTACAAATCGGATATCCGGTTAGTTAAAGAGCATATGATCATAAAAGTGTGTTTTTTTTTTTTTTTTGTTAAATGATCATAAAAGTGTTGATTCATAAGGAAGAGAGATGATCATAAACACCACAAAATTTTAGGATATCACCTCTGCATTACCCTAATGGTACTCATGATTGTCTTATGTGTGTTTTCCAGCCTCAGTTAGGGCCTGAGTTTGCAGCTATGGATAATGATTTGGTACATGTCGGCTTCAAAAACTCCATGTTTCTTGAGGATAATCTCAATGGTGAGTCTATCACATTGTCTCATTTTCCAGTCAGTCATGCTTAGTTCCACCTTATAGATTGGGCATCGAAATTAAACCTTACTTTAATTCAATTTTAGTAAGGATTTATGATTTAATTATTTGATTTTGACTGAACGTAAAATTTATAAATTTTTTAGAAACTTCATAAGATCTCTAGAACACTAGTAATTAGTATAGACACTTTAGATATTTTTAAGATAAAAATGAAAATGTAAATATCTTAGTAGAAAACAATAGGAATTAGGATAACGACTGTTATATATTTGTAGTTTTGGAGTATCTCCACTCGTGAAACTCAGTGAAAGGTTTCTTAAAAATATTTTTAATAAATTTTTTTTTTTAAGTCGAAAAATAATAAACCAATCGTGGCGTTTCACATCAACATGAACAGTTAAGAACCAATCCTTATATAAAGATTTTAAGGATCACTTGTTAACTACTCCGTGGAGTCCACAATTTTTTTAAGGATTCCGTGTTAAGAAACTATTTAAATACTCCAATGGACATGTTTTTAGAACATCTTTAGCGCTAGGTTGTTAAATTGGGAATCTTAGAATATTTTAATATTTATTTTTTTAATGAGTTTCATTTGTTTCGGTGGAAAAAAAAAAATTAAAAACATGAACCAATCATTGTCCGTCACGTCGGCATAAACAGTAAAGGATCGGTTACTTAAACAAGCCACCGAAGAAACGTTTTTTACTGAACAGATGGGACTCACAAATTTTAAATTTTTCTTTTTTTTGGTTTCAGTGTCAAGAAATCCTTAAAAAGTAGCGTTGGAGATGGTCTTAGAGTATATAAATAGTTCTAAGATGTTTCCGTGGAAAACAAGTAAAATCAAAGGAATGAAAATGTTTTCTTCATTCATAAGTTCCTCAAATTTCTCATAACTCTTTTTAAATGTTATTCTATATCTTAAGCGAAGGTTTTTTTTTAATCTAGGTTCCCAAATTGTGTAGGTTGTCTTTTTCATGTAGAAAAAAAAAATGCTGACTTTGTTATAAAACGATAATTAGACATGGACAGGAGCGTGAAACAAATGGTAAAAGTGATAGAGGAGAATGCAGATTCGTTTGCCAAGAAGGCAGAGATGTATTACCAAAAGAGGCCTGAGCTTATTGCCCTTTTCAATGAGTTTCACGGTATGTACCGTTCTCTGGCCGAGCGCTACGAGAGCATCACCGGAGAGGTAAGAAAAAGTTCTCCTTTAGAGCTTCAGTCAGAGAACTCTGGCTTTTCCGACATCTCCTCCTCTGAACTTGAACCTGACGATGCATCTGTGACTAACGACCCTGTTAATATGAGCAATGGCTCTGATTTTCAGTCCCTGAGCAAGAGGGTCGTGGATCTTGAGATTGAGCTCCGTGAAGCCAAAGAGAGACTCAGGATCCAACTTAAAGGGAACACCGAGGGCATGTTGCCGAGGGTGAAAAGTGAAAGTAAATTCGTTAATTTGACCGTAGAACTTGCAACTGTTGGGCAAGCCCTGCTGCTGTTAATTACCGTAGTTGTCTTAAGTTGCTGTATTAAGAAAAGGGAGAAGAGGGAAGACAGCATCGTAACAGTTGCTGGGTCTGCTCTGTTTCTGCTAATCACAATAGTTATATTATGTTTATGTATCAAGAAGAAGAAAAAGACGGAAGAAAGCATCATAAAAGCAAAGACTTTATTATATAAAAAGAAAGCAAAGACTTTGCCAGAGAAAGCAAAGGTGGAATCTGGAAGTGAAGTAAAAGAAGCGGAGACGTATAAGCTGGTGTTCTTTGAAGGATGCTCCTAGAGGATCTATTAAGGGCACCAGCGGAAGTACTAGGAAAAGGAAGCTATGGGACAGCATACAAGGCTGTCTTAGAGGATTCCACAAGTGTTGTGGTGAAAAGATCGAAAGAAGTGGCAGTTTGTAAGAGAGGGTTTGAACAGCAGGTGGAGATTATCGGTCGGGTATCCCAACACCCTTGCGTAGTTCCCCTCCGTGGGTATTACTACTCCAAGGACGAGAACCTCTTGGTTTATGACTATTATTCTGCTCATAATTTTTCATCACTCCTCCACGGTTAGTCTTCTTCCCATCTCTGTTCAATGGTGCTTTTTTACATGGTTAGATTATTTCAAGAATATTGCTTGATTTCGGGTACCGTCGACAGGTAACCCGGAAAGTGAGAAAACGCCTCTTGACTGGCACTCTAGAATGAAGATCACGCTCGAAGCAGCGAAAGGTATAGCTCACCTCCATGAAGTAGGAGGTCCAAAATTCAGTCATGGAAACATAAAGTCCTCAAATGTGATAATGACGCAAGGGAACGATGCGTGTGTTTCTGATTTTGGATTAACTCCTTTGATGGCTGTGCCCATTGTTCCAATCTCGGGTGCAGGCTACAACGCGCCAGAAGTAATAGAGACAAGGAAACACACACATAAATCTGATATTTACAGCTTCGGTGTACTTATACTAGAGATGTTGACTGGGAAGTCTCCAGTGCAGTCGCCAAGCGGGATGACGTGGTTGATCTTCCCAGGTGGGTACAGTCAGTGGTGAGAGAGGAATGGACAAGTGAGGTGTTTGATGTTGAGCTGATGAAGTTCCAGAACATTGAAGAAGAAATGGTACAAATGCTGCAGATTGCTATGGCTTGTGTGGCTCATGTGCCTGAGGTACGACCCACCATGGATCAGGTGGTTAGGATGATTGAAGAGATAAGAGTTTCAGACTCTTCTGAGACACGGCCATCTTCAGATGACAATAGCAAACCCAAAGACTCTAACGTTCAAATCACCCCTTGAGTTCTCTTTCCCTTTTTCTCTCTATGCTTTTGAGTTTATAAGTCTTATTTTAAGGTTCTTGTGTTGAGTGTTTGGATTTGGAGATTTATGTAGCAATTGTTGTAGGCTCTTTACCTCTGTGTCTCATATATATGAAATATGATCCAATTTTATGCAAGTAATTATAAAAAGAGATATATAAATAGATATCAGGGAGAGAGAGAGGAGGCTGCTTGAAGGAGGAATTGATGGAGAAGTTGAGGTTGGGAGAAAAACGCAGAGTGATCACTGTCTGGAAGAAGCAAGAGCTGAGCAGGAGGCCATTAGGTCCAACATTAAGTCTTGAAGTTTTGGTTGGAACATGTTGTAGATTATACATAAACGGCATTTCGGTCATTTGTAGTAATCATATAATTAAAAATTTTAATATTCAATATTCAGCTGATATAGTCATGCTTACATGTTGTAGACACTTAATTCTTTATTCTTTTGACAACACTTTATATCTAATTTGAAACAGAACAGGCATAAATCTAGCATGCTTCAATTTTTATTACATGATGATTTTTATTCTCCATTTGCAAGATACATGAAGATTTGCAAGATAATAATTATTTATTTGTATTTGCTGTTTTAAAAAGGGAATCTGATAGTGTTAATTATACCGTTAATTAAATCCAGCATTTTTATTTGATTTTAATTATAAGCAGATTTTTATCTCTAAGAGTCCTCACAAAACACCTACATTCAATTAATAATATTTTGTTGAACTTTTCTGTTTTTTATATATTTTTAGTGAAAATGAGTTATGCCAATCAACAATTGACCTTCAAATCAAGTGCTGACACATCCCAAGAATATAGACTGTTTAAAAATTTTAAAGCAAAAAACTTGAAATGAGGTGAAAAGCTAGATAAGTGGAGCGCCACAAAATAAAAACTTGAAAAATTATGTTGGCCTTTTGGGTCTTAAGACGCAGACAACGCGCTTACTGCTAATCCCTAAAAAGTCTTCTTATTTAATTTACATTTGAACAGAAAAAGGCCTGATTTTCAGATCAAAACACACAAAAAAGGCATTTCAGTGATTGCAAAATTTGATTTCTTTCTTTTACTGCGTGAACCTTCACGTATGTGAATGGCAACAGAGAGGGAATAGCCAGGATGACCATTACTGTTATGAATGGCCGGTCTGAATAGTGGGCAAGGAGAGGTCAAATTACAACTCTATAATCTTCTCTCTCCACGTGGACACAGTGGAATTAGTCCCAAAATTACATATTTAATGAAAAATTAGTGAATTACAGAGAGACAACCAAATCACTTGGCCACGTTTATTTGCTAAGTACTAGTAGACTTGTCCGCAATATCTGTCGTAAAGGGTAAGTCTATAAATTCATTTGACTCTATTTAATTTTGTTTTTTCCTCAATCGCACAAAAAGCTGGCTTGCATAATATCTCCCTCTTCATTCTTCCTTCCAAGCGTGTCCATCTTCAACTTCGTCCTATTCTTGTCAGGTTCTCTTTTTTGTCCCTTTCTGTCTAATTGCAGTATTGTCATGATTCTCTTCTCAAACCCTTTTTGCTTTTGCGTTTTGCGGGTTGAAAAAAAAGTAAAGGTTTTGTTATTATTTGTCTGACAGACAGAATCTGTATTATTTGTCCGTAATAAAGTATTAGTCTTTTCCAATGGTACTCATGATTGTCTCTTGTGTGTTTCCAGCCTCGCATAGGGTCCGATTTTTGCAGCCATGGATTATGATCTGGTACTCTCCCAAAAATAAGCTTTTTGTCTTTTTTTTCATACTAACGAGACTGCAATCGAAATTCTCATTGTTGATTCTTCTGGGTTTTTGCCAGGTTCGCTCGAGGAAGAGTTTCAAGCCCACCAAATCAAATCCATGGCGGTCGGATAGTCATGTCGGCCTCAAAAATTCAAAGTGGCTTGAGAACAATCTCGATGGTGAGTAGCCATCGCAATGTGTCATTTTCTTGTACAATCATACTAATCTCCCACCTTCTAATTAGCTTAGGGTTCCAAAAATTGGGTGGGTCGTCTTTCTTTTTCATTAAAGAAATAAATATCCTCACTTTTTTTGTTTTTTTTGGTGTGCGTGTGATGATGATCAGAGATGGACCGGAGCGTGAAACGGATGGTGAAGTTGATAGAGGAGGATGCAGATTCGTTCGCTAAGAAGGCAGAGATGTATTACAGAACGAGGCCTGAGCTCATCTCCCTTGTCGATGAGTTTCACCGTATGTACCGTTCTCTGGCCGAGCGTTACGATAACGTCAGAAAAGCCGAGCCTCTTTCACCGGGTTCTGGCGTTTCCGACGTCTCCTCTTTCGACCTCAGTACCGAGCTTAATAGGCTAGGCCGTCCTCCTTCCCGCCGTGCTCCTGGTTTTGATTACTTCCTTGGCTCTGGACTACAAACCCCTGATCTTGATGATTCTGTTTCTGTAGATTCCGAACTTGAATCCGACGATTCTTCTGTGACTAATTTCCCCGGTTATGTAAGCGTCGGCTCTGATTTCCAGTCTTTGAGCAAGAGGGTCGCCGATCTTGAGATTGAGCTCCGTGAAGCCAAAGAAAGACTCAGGATGCTTGTCGAAGGAAACACCGAGGCCTTGGTCAAAAGTGAGACTAAGTTCATTGATTTCCCCGCAAGACTCGCTGCTTGTGAGTTAGAACTAAGAGAAACAAATGAGAAGCTACAGATTTCAGAAGACCAAGTTTACATGTTAAAGATTCAGCTTGCTAGATATTTGCCAGCTGAGTTAGATGACGAACAAATTGTAAGGGAAGAAGCTTCCACAGAAGACCTGGACATTGAGACTGTATCTGAAGAGCTGAGAATTACAACCCTGAGGCTTCGGGAGGCAGAGAAACAAAACGGAAACATGAGAAGAGAAGTCGAGAAAAGCAAGTTTGACGAGACTAAGCTTAAGAGCATGCAAAGCCTACTTGAGTCGGCGCAGAAAGAAGCTGCAACATGGAAAAGCAAGTCTACTGCAGATAAAAGAGAGGCGGCGAAGCTGCATGATAGAATCTCTATGTTGAAATCGAGTTTAGCAGGTAGAGATCATGAGATCAGGGATTTAAAGACAGCACTGTCTGATGCAGACGAGAAGATATTCCCGGAGAAGGCACAGGTCAAAGCTGAGATATCAAAGCTGTTGGAGGAAAAAACACTCCATGATGATCAGTTCAAGGAGCTGGAAGCTAATGTGCGTTATCTTGAAGACGAGATAAGAAGGGTAAGCAATGAGAAAATGGAAGAGGAGGAAAAGCTGAAGGGTGAAATCGAGGCGCTGATATTGGAGAAGGAAGAGAAAGAGATATACATAGAGATGGTAAGCAAAAGGGTAAGTGAGATAGAGGCAGAAATGAATCAGCTTTTAAAAGAGATGGAAGCTAGAGACGTTAAGACAATGGAGATGGAGAAAGAAGTGGAGAAGCAGAGGAAGGAGTTGGAAGAGATAGCAGAAGAGAAAAGGGAAGTGATAAGACAACTATGTTTCTCGCTGGAATACAGCAAAGACGAGTGCAAGAGACTACGCGATGCCTTTTCAGGGAATCAACCAACAATGCCTTCCTCTATTCTCGCCTCTTAATGATTCTTATGTATAGCATATACTATACTCTTTGTAATTTTGTTGGTGTTTAACTCTCTCACATATAGGGAGCTGTTTTTGAGATTGGTTTGGAAAAAACAAAAAAAACAAAAAAAAAAACATTATAAGTGTGAACAGTTTGTATTTGACATTAAGATAAGCATTATCTACTAATTTGAGTTCTGTAATTGAAACAAAACAGAGGATCAATTCAAGTGTTTACAAACACTATTGTAAATGACTTTTGGTGCATTGTTCAAATAAAATCACATTTTTATGTAAATAAGACGAAAAAGGTGAAGAGTTTCGTTTCACTTATTCTGAACAAGCAAACATGAGTAATGAGGGTGTGCTCTGTACAGCTACAACCCGGAAGAGAATATGCTTACTTGAGATGCTCAACGTCTTTCAAAAATCAAACTTCTCCAGGAAGCATAGTATCTACCGGACCAAGATCACAGTAGGCAATCCCCTGAAAAGTACATTCATGAAGCAACTTAGGTTATTATAGCTTCTATTAATATGGTTTTGCGTGAATAGAGAAGACAGATAGACACATACCTCTCCAGTGAGGTGTGCAACACATTTCTTTTCAGCCAATAGTTCCGCTTCCGACTGCAATATTTCATGTCTCAGTTTAGCTTCTGGCACTGAAGACACAAAAAAAGACTAATCTCTAAGAAGGCTATATACCTTGGCGATTCGATTCCGGAGGTAGTCATCAATCTCTACATCCTTAACAAGCTCATAATCTCCGTCTCCCTGGAAATAAACCAAATTTTTAGAGTCTGAACTAGAGAAAACTTTTTAAAGTATAAGGATAGAGCATACCTTTGACCGGCATGGCATGCTGAAGACTAGGTCCTCTTCAATACCATAAGGATTTCCATTCGTGTACACCTATAAATTACATTAGACAAACCTATCAAAGTCTGAACCCTGCAAATAAATCTTGTTATAGAAAATGAGTGTAAAAGAAGATGTACCCCAGTTGAAAACCAATCACCCTCAGGAGTAGGAGTTACAAGAGACTTTATAGCATCAACAATGGAAACAGCAGTTGAAGCAGCAGAAGATCGACCCCATTTCTGAATTAATAAGCCACCTCTCTGTAAAAAAAAACTCAGACAAAAGGTTATCTCTCTGTTGCAAACATCATCACACTGTCAGAGGAAATGACATTTTTTACCTTTTGCACACTCTCAGTGAATCCCTCTTCTAACCATTTGTGATCTGTAATAACTTCCTTCACTGGCCGGCCATCAATTCTTGCATTTAAGAAGTCTGGAACCTGATCCACCTCCCAATAATTAACAGAAACATCCCAAGATATAGGGAGATAACAGATGACACTAAGAGCAAAAGATAAGGCAAACCTGAGTCGTGGAGTGATTTCCCCATATGGTCATATTAGAGACTTTGTCGTAGAAGACACCGGCTTTAAGGGCAAGCTGCAAAATGGCATCGTCAATCATATGCATATGTATGCATTATCATCATTCATGTATATGTGTGGTGTGAAATGTGGTACCTGGCACTTGGCCCGATTTTCGTCCAACCTTGTTAGAGCATGGAAATTCTTTGCAGGAATGTTGGGAGCATTCTTAAGACATATCAAGGCGCTGAAGATGAAAAAAAGAAATTATACTTAAGATGTTGAGCTTTTATAAGTAATGAAGAGGGTGAACTAAGGAATAATGCAGCTTACTTGGTGTTACAAGGGTTTCCCACTACAAGGACCTTGACGTTAGGAGAGGCAACGGTGTTAAGAGCTTTGCCCTGCTCAGCAAATATTTGACCATTGATGTCCAACAAGGCAGCACGTTCCACTCCAGGGCCTCGAGGCTTAGCTCCAATCAGAAGAGCCCACTCCACATCTTGGAATATTTCATACGGATCTGTCCCTATATCAACTTCTCTCAACAACGGGAACAATGAATCCTCCAGCTCCATTGCAACACCTTCAAGAGCTTGGATTGATCTCTCTGATCCTAGCAGTTTCAAAGCAATGGGTTGATCTGGGCCAAACACTGCACCTGAAGCAAGCTACATCCCCAAGAAAACCAAAGAAACATTAAGATAAGACCAATGATTGGAAACCTAATCCTAATTAACAGTAATATAAACAAAATAAATAACTTACTTTGAAGAGAAGGTGGTTAGATATCATGCCTGCAGCACCTGAAACTGCAATATTGATTAACTTCTTCCATGATTTTGTCTGCTCTTCCTGCAAACACACACACATTTCGTAATTCAATTTCAGATTTAGATAACAGCATTTAAATCACTCTATCATCTCCATGTGAGACGATGTAAGATGCACTCGCAAGATAAGATTTTGGTTATATCTTAAATATTTGATAGTTTTTAAAAACTGTAAGAAGGTAAAATGGAAACAGGGAGAGAGTAATATACAGCTTTAAGATCATAGGTGAGGCAAAACACTCCATAACACTCTTTCTTCGTCTTTGGCAATCCATTTTCTTGAACCGCGACAGGGGCTTGGTTACTGTATCATAAACAAATCCACACACAAAAAGGCATCTTTTGATCAGATAAGGCTTGAGATATTTTAAAGAGAGACGAAAGGAATAGGAACTTACTTCTGAGAAACGGAGCAAGAGATTTTGGAGTTGGGACTTGTGCGGAGAGGTGGAAGAAGATGGCGAAAGTTGTTTGAAAGATGCAATTTGGAAGAGAGGCGAAGCCGAGACGAAGAGTGGAGAAAAGGCGATGTCGTTTTGGGGGTTGAAAGCTCTGCCATGGCCATTATCGCACAGACACAAACTGTGAAAGTGAGAAATCAGGATGGAACTATGTGGAGACACAGAGCGCGCCAAGCGAGAGGGGAAGAAAGAGGATTGGGGAATCTGTGGATAAGGCTCAGCTCATGACACTTGTCAATTATCTGCCATCCACACCGAATATCTTGTTTGACTTTAGGCCCAACTAAAGGCCCAATTACAGAAACTTCTAAACTGTCGCTATTCTAATCCATCGCTGATCGGAGCTTTTCGTCTTTACCGGCCAACTTGCATCGGCGGGAACAATTGATCGCGATAAGACGACGATATCAAAAGTTTCAAAATGGAATTAATCGACAATTGGATTGCCGAATTTATCATCCGTCGCCAACACAATCCTAGGATTTCTCCTACAAACCTGCTTTCGGCGCTGCAATTGAGAGATTCCCCCGACTGTCTAAAGCTCAAGATATCTTCCGTTTTGCGGGATATCTCCAATTCCTTGATCCGAGGTACGCTCGACGAAGGAACCCTTGACCTCCTCGAGATTCTTGAGAAGCTTTTGTCGCAGCAACAATCGCTACTCATGGAATCTCACAAGTCTGCTTATTGCTGGACGGCTGCTGAGTGCACGCTTAGGTTCATGTGGCCACTGTCTGCTTCGGATGGCCTCTTCACCGACGTGCTTGAGAGGATATGGACGAAGCGGATTGGGATTTTGAAGGAGAGTGGAAGCGATTTGGTGACCCATGACTTGTTGAAGTGGGAGACTGATCTGAAAAAGGCCCTTGAGGATCCTGAGCTCTATAAGCAGATTCGAGAGACCAACATCAGGTACACGGCCATCTCATTTCTCACTCAGCTTCTCAAAGAGCAGTGGGCATTACTTGGGAGTTCCTCTCTTGAATCACTAGCCCAAAGAAGCTTTCTCAAGCGCAAGGCTGATAACCCAATTCCTGTTGATGAAAGCCTGAGGCGTTCAGAGAGAGACACCACTGATAACGTCAACGAGCGGCGTGGAACCGGTGAAAGGGAGGACGAGAATGAGAATAATAGAGAAAACGCTGGTGATGTTGAAGGAGTGGGATGTCCGGAGAATGATGGTGTTGATATGGTGAATGAACATGGAACAGACGAGGAGCAGACAATGGATGCACAAGAGCAGGAACATGAGATTGATAAGGTGAATGTACAACATGAAACAGATGAGGAGCAGATAATGGGTGCACAAGAACAGGAAGGTGGGAGTGATAAGGCGAATATACAATATCAAATAGACGAGGAGCAGACAATGGGTGCACAAGAACAGGAATTTGAGCCAAGCCTTGATAAAGGGGACAAAACGGCTGCTCGAGAGCTGAAGGATTATTTGTTAGAGATTCAAAAACACATCGACTCTTCCACTAGGGAAGGGCAAGAAACTCGCATTGGAAGCGACCACTCTGTAGATGTCACTCAGCCCGATCAGGTTATTAGGACTGGAACAGGCAGTCAAGACCAGAATGTAGCACCGGTGAGTGTTAGTGTATTTTCCCTCCAGATGTTTTCTAAAAGTCTTGTTCTGCGGTTCATGGAAATTGTGGTTTAATTGTGAAGCAACAGGTTAATGTAAATGAGAAAGGTTCAGATAGTCAAGGAACATCATCGTCTGGCAGGGTTCGACCTCATCTACAAAGCTCTGAATCTCTGAATGCATCCCCGTTGAAGAAAAGTAGAGTGGCAAATCCCCAAGTCAGAAGGCCAAAGAAATTCTGGACGCCTGAAGAAGTACAAGCTCTGAGGGATGGAGTAAAAGAGTATGCAACACTTTTTGCCTAGTCCTATACTCTATTATCAATTTCCAATAGTAATACATCTAGGACGTCATCAAGATTTGAAAGCCTGAACTTGGCTAACTTATATGTTTGTTGCAATGTCATTTTGTTGTTGTTGTTATGCAGGTTTGGTAAATCATGGAGAGATATAAAGAATGCAAATCCTGCTGTATTCGGAGAGAGGACAGAGGTGAGAATGTCCTTTTAGCATTCATACTCCCCATTTATCTAATTAAGTTATATGCCAAGTTTGACTGATAGAAAGGTTGTAACTTGGTAGGTGGATTTGAAAGATAAATGGAGAAACTTAGTCAGTCGGTAGTTGTTTTAAATTACTGTGGAGAAGAAGAGATGGTGGAGAAAGGGGTCCTTTACAATTTGTGTGGTGAATGACTGACTGGTAATAATGAACAAGCAGAATATAGTGATGTCCTCGTGGGACAATTCTGGCTGCAAAATCTTTATTTGTCATTGTCAAATTTAGACGGCTTTTCTTATTCCGGATATATTCCACCCTTATCTTCATATTCCAACCATTCATCTTTCTCTCTCCTTTCCACGTGTCAAGTAACATCAAAAACAGAACAATACAGTAGTCAATTGTGTATATCATAACCACTGAGTTCTATGATTGCCTGTAAACATTCGGAGTAAGATGATGAAATATATTTTGGTTACTGCTTTTTTTGTTGTGTTAATTAGTTTATTACAGAACCCTGAACTCCTTGGAGGGCTGAAGGAAGTCGCCGCCTTTAACAACAAAAAAAATGTTCAACGGTGATGTCACTTTCACTGTATTGTCTTCTACCTCTCTTCATGTTCCCCACTTCTATTCTGACTTTTACTCTCTTTTTTGTCGGTTTAGTCTTTTTTAATTTCAATATTTTGGGTTTCTTGTGTCCTCCATACACTAATTGGTTCGATTGAATCTGCAGTTGCCTCAAGCAACAAGACTCTTTCCTCCAACAAATCGCATTTGAAAGAAACCACACTTTTTCAACTCTTATTATCCTCTTTGCAATTGTGTGTGTTTGTGGCTCACAAAATAAACCAGAGGGCATCTTCTTTTCCTTTTGGGCTTATTAAGCCATGTGTTTTTTCAATGTGGTGCACGTTTGATGATTGCTGTGGCTTGAGTATCTTTTATTGGCACGTAGCATTTTTCAAAGTCTTAGATTTTTAGAAAAATATATATTTTACAATTGGATCAATAAAAAAATAATATTGGTTTTGTATAATAATATATGTGATACAAGCAAGGTTGAGGCTCTTGTTTGTATTCTTTCCATACGAAGGGCCAAAGACTGTTCAACATATTATCGGGTGACGCTTCTTTGAGAAGTAGAAGAAGAAGAAGTAAGGAGGACGACTTTTGGCCACAACAGACATCTCTACGCCATAAATACGGAAGTCTGTCCTCTCAAACATTTCTGGGTATCATCAATCGAGTTTTGGTCAACCATGAACCAGAATCAAGTTTCAGAGTATGTCGAAACTGATCCGACTGGTCGCTACGGACGTGTAAGTAAAGAGACAGAATCTGTTTTTCATGAATCAAACCCTTTTGTAAAAGTTGGTTTTATGTTGGAACAGTTTGCCGAAGTTCTTGGAAAGGGAGCGATGAAGACAGTGTACAAAGCAATCGACGAGATGCTGGGAATAGAAGTAGCGTGGAGCCAGGTGAAGCTAAAAGAGGTTTTGCGTTCCTCTGTTGATCTTCAGAGGCTCTACTCTGAGGTTCATCTCCTTAGCACTCTCAACCACAAATCTATCATTCGTTTCTACACTTCCTGGATCGATGTTGATTCCCATACTCTCAACTTCATTACCGAGTTGTTCACTTCTGGGAACCTCCGGCAGTAATTCACTTTCACCTTATCTTCTGACAAGATTACTCAGCTTGCTTCTGCTTTGTATGACCCTGTCTTGTTCTTGTACAGATACAAAAATAAGTACTTGCGGATCGATATCCGAGCAATCAAGTCCTGGGCTCGACAGATCTTGGAAGGGCTTGTCTATCTCCACGGGCATGACCCTCCTGTGATCCATAGAGACCTCAAGTGTGATAATATCTTTGTTAATGGGCATCTTGGACAAGTTAAAATCGGCGATCTCGGTCTTGCAAGAATCCTTCGGGACTGCCACTCTGCCCATAGTGTCATCGGTATATGTTGCAAAAATTCGTTTGTCCTCACTTCTTGTCCAAATCATATGCTTAGACCTCTTCGTGTTTCATTTACATAGGCACTCCCGAGTTCATGGCTCCGGAACTTTATGACGAGAACTATAATGAACTCATTGACGTCTATTCCTTTGGTATGTGCTTTTTGGAAATGATCACCTCTGAGTTCCCATATAGTGAATGCAACAATCCTGCACAGATTTACAAGAAAGTTATTGCGGTATGTCCTTCGATCTATGAGCATGTGGTTGAATCTATCAGTTGAACCAGGCATGAGCCTTCCAATGTTTGGTTTTCAGGGAAAGCTACCAGGAGCCTTTTACAGAGTTGAAGACATTGAGGCACAGAGGTTCATCGGGAGATGCCTCGTGCATGCCTCAAAGAGAGTATCAGCTAAAGAACTATTGAAAGATCCATTTCTCTTGTCTGATGAGTCCTGGATGGTGTACGTGAGCAGTTTTGGAAAACCAAAACCCTTCTTGAACGAGGAGGAAATGGACAAACTGAAATTGAAAGATGATGAGTTAGGAAGAACCCAAATGACCATCACTGGGAAACTGAACGCTGAAGATAACACAATTTATCTGAAAGTGCAAATTGCAGATGAAAATGGTAATAAAAGGGACTGACTGGTTTGATTAGGCTGTTCATTTTGTTTTTCAGTCACATAACTATTTCCTTTTTTTTTGGTTCCAGGTTCGACAAGAAACGTGTACTTTCCCTTTGACATTATGAATGATACTTCCATTGATGTGGCGACGGAGATGGTAGGAGAACTCGAGATCTCAGATTGGGAGCCAGTCGAGATTGCTAGAATGATTGATGGAGAGATATCTTCTTTGGTGCCTGGTTGGAGAGATGAGGAAGATGATGAAACCCCTCATCATCGTACCTCTCCGTTTCACTCATCTTCCTCACATTCATCATCCTCTCAAGCTTCACTCTCGAACTATAATGCACGAGGCTTTCAAGATTGGGTACAAGGTATGAACCATATTCAACGTGTGTAGTTGTGTGGATTCAGATGTTTATACAAAAAGGTTTTTGAGAGAAAAGTATTTAAAAAAACTGCAGATGATTATCACGATGAGACGCATTCTCAGAGTTCTTCCTATTCAGGATCTTACTCGAACCTCAACTACATATCTGTTGATGAGCACAGCTCCCAACAACCTCCTGCTATGACCAGAGCTCACACCTTGACGAGGTTTTGTCCCGGAGAAAGCTCAGGACAAGGCAATATGCATGCAGCTTCCAGTTCGAGTAACAGGAGATCGGCTTCACTTACAAGGAACCGATCGCTTGTAGATGTACAGAGCCAGTTACTGCACCGGTCTCTGGTGGAAGAGGCTAGAAAAAGAAGAATCAAAACTGTCGGAGACGTAGAAGCAGTTGGGTTTCAGTCACCTTATGTGGTTTCCCGGAAGCCAAGAAGCTCAAGGCGCTAGCTTCTTTCCTTCCGTAATTTTATATACTGTAAATATTATTCATGTAATATCAAAAGTGTAGTGTGAAAATAAATTGCTTGTTTCAAAGAATCAAAGATGTAAAAAGTACATGTTTTTAATAAAGTTGTGCAAAGGTTTACAGAGTGAGTTCTCAGGTGAGTTGAGTCAAATGAAACCACGTTTTCTCGAAAGACCTGATGATAATGTTGTGATACTCACTCGAATTCAGAGAAAGGTAACAAGCGAGAAGATCTTCCAGGTCTTTCTGTTCCTTAATCTTATTCTCCACGATCATCTCAACCATGGATTCTCTGAAATCTTTCTCCGGATCCACCGAAGTCAGAACTATTGCGAAATTCTCTGGATCTGCCTTCTTATTTGGCTCCGGGGACTTTTTTCCCTTTCTTGTCTTCTTTCTCGCGATCTTTGTAGAATTCGCACGAATCCTTATCCCCGAGGAAGAACTAGCGTTCGGTTTTGCTCTCTTTCTGACTGAAATTGGCTTCTGTTGTGTCACCATCTCAAAAGGTGGTTCCTTTACAGTCTCAACGTGAACAGGACTCGAGTTTGCTGAGATTGAAGAATCTTCAGAGACATTATCGAGCTTCTTTACAGAGTGGTCGTTCTTGATGTCAATTGGATGCGATTCAGGATCAGAAGGAGATGATGACACAATATGGGACGAGGAGCTTCCAACTGCGTAATCAGAGGGATCCGAAGGAGTGATTGCATTTGCAGATGATGATTTAGAGCGATGATGATGAGAGTTGATGAGAGAAGAGGGAGGGAGCTTGAGCCTTGAAGAAGGCTTGTAAACGGTTTTACGTTTGATTCTTTTCTTGAAAGAATATTTGGGAGACGACGAAGATGCTTGAGGATGATGAGAAGGTGAAGAAAGACGGAGAGTGTCACGGAGCTTTCTTGAGGAAGAAGCATCAGAGGAAGAGAGGTGTTTGGGAGAAGAAGGAATATGTTTTCTGCTACTCCTGCTGCCAATTCCTTTGAGCTTATAGAGCCATGAGTGAGGCATTATGTCTGAGAATCTGAACTTGTGATTTCCCATTTTCTCATTCATCTCTTTCATTTCCCTCTGAGCTCTTGTCAAAATTAAAAACACAAAAGAGGTAAAAGAGAGAAAGTAAAGGAATTCATTCAATTTGGGCCCCACTCTCTCTTTCTCTCTCTTCTTTTCTTTTGTTTTGTCTCTTTCAGAATAGATAAGAAACAAAGAAAAAAAAAAAGAGTGGTTTAATCAAAAAAAGGGGGATTAATTAAGTTTCGCTCCTTCAAGCATTCAAAAGCTAAAGAGTGGCTTCCATGTCAAGACTAATTCCAAAGAACCATATCCATAAAGCAATTTTTTTCCAAATGGCAATCATGATCTGTCATTCTCTCTCCTTCACTCACAATCCAAAATCTGTAAAGAAACAAACAAACAGAGAGTTTTAACTTAGCTTAACACTGGTCGGATCAGGTAATCATGGATCCCACAATTATGACGTGAACTCCACACTGTCTTTATCTTTTTTATGGAAATAATTAGGATTACAACAAATTAACTAATAATCACTTTCCTTCAACATAGGCCCATCAAAGCCCATTATTAACAAAAGCCCAATAAGAGACAATTGACACCCAAAACCCTCAGAGACACAGAGCATTAACGCCTAAACCCTCAAATTCCATTTCTTTCCGATTATCCAAGCTTCTCACTCATTGATCGCGTTCGTCGCACAATCCGCTAAAGGTTTCACCTTTTCGCCTTATTTCAACCAAAAATATTATATATACCTATTTCGATTCAAGCAGAAATGATGCTGTTGTGTGGTGATGGTTCTGAGTTTGATCCATTTCAGTCTCTGGTAGTTTCTCTT
The DNA here is from genome assembly GCA_900116095.1 of Euclidium syriacum. Taxonomy (NCBI): domain Eukaryota; kingdom Viridiplantae; phylum Streptophyta; class Magnoliopsida; order Brassicales; family Brassicaceae; genus Euclidium; species Euclidium syriacum. The sequence continues at coordinate 8,868,963 of FPAK01000006.1, forward strand.
TTGCTCAAGTGTTAAGCTTATTAATAGCATTAGGGTTTGTCCCAATTTTCAGGTAAAAGTTGTTCTGCTTCAGCGCGATTTCACAGTATGTCTCAAGATTCTGGTTTAGGTCATAAGCTGAAGAAAAGACTAAGGCTTTCATCTCTCAGCTCTAATTCTTCATATAAAGGGAGCAGTAGACGCAGTACTAACCGCAATGATGATGACACAAACCCTCGAAAGAATAGTAAAAGTAAGGATTCGTATACGAATAAGAGGGTCTATGCCAATAAAGCTGAGCATAACCATGTGAACGAAATTCCACGCACAATGTGGGCTGCTCCAAAGAAAAACCAACGGCCTACTTCTAGTTTCAAGACTACTAATGATGGTGCAAAAGCGGCAACAAGTATGTTTAAAACAAAGTCACCAAGGAGAGATGATGAAAAGCATGCTGTTCGAAAGCCAAACTATAGGAAGAGAGATGAATTGGATAAAAATTCAGATGTGAGCCGAAGGAAAAGCTCAGATGTGCCCTCTTTTAAGGCTAAAAAGCAGGCACGTTTAGTGAAGAGAGTTGTAGGGAATGGTTCAGATATTCAGGAGGATAAACCAAGGAAGAGAAAGCGGATAAGACTCGATCGCTATGATACCTCAAATAAAAGAATAGATGATGAAGTCGTTCTTGATGGTTAGTTCTTTGTGCTTCTTCACTAGAAAAAAGAAAGTATGAATCAGTCACTCGCTGCATCTTGTTGCTCCTATCCTAATGAGCTGTTTTTTTAATCTTTTGTTCAGAAGGCCTTAAAGTAAAGAGCAAGAACGGTGAAGAAAAAAGTGAAGGAATGTCGAAAAATGCACAGTTTCGTGCAATTCAGCCTAGTCGTTCGATCCTTTCCTATGTGGAAGAAAATGTAATTTATATGACTTGATCTTCTTACGTGATCATATTTTCCTTACCTGACTCTTTATATAACATCTTACGGCAGCTGTTGGGGCGTAGACGCTTGAATGAGCTAAAGAAGGCTGGCTACAACATAGAGCTTTCTGCTCCGTTAGATAATATTCCTAACTCGACCAGCACAGAGAGAGAGCGTATAGAAGAAAGTGTATGTTTTTATTCCTCATGCTCTTCTTCTTAAGACTTAAAAGATACTGGCCTGCCCTGCTAGTCTGTTAAACTAATGTCGTAATTGCCTATTTGCAGGTATTTAGGAATAAATTGGAATTCTTTGCTGCTGCAAATGTTTCATCCTCATTTCCACCTCCTGATTTACCTGAGATTGCATTTGCAGGTACTGCTTTCATATTGTTGTTCCCACCAGGATTATAGAAATATCAACAAGACACCTCTTCTGAGTTTATATTCATGTAAACTACTTTAGTAATACTTAAAAAAGCGAGGATATTTGGTGTCTCAACCTTTGATCAGGAAGGTCAAATGTTGGAAAATCGTCTCTGTTAAACGCTCTTACCAGACAATGGGGTGTTGTAAGGACATCTGACAAACCAGGACTGACCCAGGTATTCCTCTGTCGAAGAATCACTCGTTTGTGTAGCTTATATATCGCTGTAATAACAAAAGATTTATTATAAACTGCAGACCATCAATTTCTTCGGTCTTGGTCCAAAGGTTCGCCTTGTTGATTTGCCAGGCTATGGCTTTGCCTTTGCAAAAGAGGAAGTTAAGGAAGCCTGGGAAGATCTTGTGAGCATCTGCTTTTGACTAGAATTTATAATGTTGTTTTTGGTTGCTCAATTTTTTGTGTTACTAAGCTAGGTCAATGATCCCCATCTGTTTTAACATGGATCAATGCAGGTAAAGGAATATGTTTCAACAAGAAGTAGTCTTAAACGGGTATGCCTTCTTGTTGACACCAAATGGGGTATGAAGCCAAGAGACCACGAACTTATTAATCTGATGGAGAGGTAAAACCGTTGGTGCTACTCGCAATTTTTTCTTTATGTCATGTAGTCCAAGTGTCCTTATAGCTCTAAGACTGAATTTGCAGATCGAATACAAAGTATCAAATAGTCTTAACCAAGACAGATGTGGTTTTCCCAATGGATGTAGCACGTCGAGCCATGCAAATCGAAGAGGTCTTAGTCATTATGCTCTAAATCAATATAATGAAGGCAAATGAATCTATTGTTCATCCTCTTTACTAATATCAATATTTGTTTATCTGAAAAAAATGCAGAAGTTGAAGGCAAACAGATCTATTGTCCAGCCACTGGTATGTGTGAATGTGACTTTGGCAAGTTTGTGGTCTGATTCTTTATGTCTGCAGAAGAATATGAGACCTAAGAATTGTTTAATAATTGCAGATGATGGTGAGTTCAAGATCAGGAGCAGGCATAGGAAGCTTAAGAACTGCTCTTGCTAAAATTGCAAAGTTTGCAAAGTTCTAGATTCTCGAAGCAAGACAACAATCCCCAAAGTCAGGTCAGGATTGCTTCTTACCTTTTTCCATAGTAAAAAAAATGATCAATCAAGATCAGATTTGTTTAAAGAGAAAAAAACTTGGCTTGTCTTTTTTTACTTAGGCTGTGTAACGGAGGCAAGGAAGAACACTTCTCTATGTCAAAGTAAGGGGAAAGGAAAAAAGATGTGTTATGGGAGAGAAGTCAAAATGTTTTGAGATAAGGAAGAATGGTGAATGGTGTGATGAAGATCCGACTAAGTTAGTGAAACTGTCAACAATCACTTTGGTATTTTAATTTGTTTTATCTATTTGTATGTCAAAAGCATCATCACTGAGCATAAAATGGTATTTCACGTTCCGACAGATTAGGTTTACCAAAACCACTAACTTTTTCTGTATTGGTCAACAAAAAAACAATTCGGAAAACAATAATGCTTCATAAAAAAAAAAAGAAAAAAAGGTCTCAACTTCCATTTGAAAAATAAAATAGTGATGTTCTAAGGTTAATAGGTACATTGAATTGACAATTTTGAGATAACTTTAGAGAGTGGCCTACCTAATTCGACCCTTCTTCAACAGCACCCTTTGAATTTTTCTCCTCTTTTCTCTTTTTCTTATTTACCTTTATTATTATTTTTCCCTCTTCATCAACTCCTCTTTCTGTCTCTCTTTCCTAATTTGCCTTCATCAACTGGAGAAATCGAATCAAGAGAGGAAGAGAAGATGTGTCCGTTAAGGATAATCCTGATATTCCTGTCGGCGACTCTCGCTGGGTTCTTTGTCCTCAAGAAGCTTAACACTCCCTCCGATGACCTTCTCGACGACTCTTTCACCGACGCTGATCCCGCCGACGAATCTTCCGACTCCAGATTCTCCAAGGTTTCTTACTCTTTCTCCTCCGATCTTAATTCTATCTCTCTCTTTCTAATTGGGATTAATGGGTTATTTTTTTCACATTTTCTGGGCTAAGGTGGGAATGGCAATGAAGACAGGATTTTGGACATGCGTTGACATGGCAAGTGGCCGTTATCTCTGGAACCATCTCTCTTCCAAATCCGACCACTCTTCTTGAGTTTTCTTACATACTCTCTTCCTCCATTGTATGTAATTGTCTAATCGTTGCAATGGACATCACCCAAAATCGCATATTGTGTCTGTAATGTATTATAGATCTTGTCTTCACCACTATAATCTCAATAAAAGTCAAGTCTTTACCCTAGTTTCTACCACTCTTTAGCTGAATAAAGTGCTTAGGTTTCTGTTCTCAAGTGTTGGACAAAACTGGCTTCTTTCCTGTTATGATGTAAGAGCAAGCAATGTTTTTAGTTTCTCAGGTTTTACCATATTTGTGTTACTGCAAAAGACTTTATTATGCAGAATTTCCTTTTTTAATTTCATAAAAGGAAATGTAAGAAGCTCATATACGTTTTAACATCAGTGTTTTACAAAATTCAAACTTTTGACATTAAACACAAATTACAATGGTTCTTCCTGTTGTCGTTGCTCTTCTGTCTCTTGCGGTTGTGAAGCAGACAGTAACTGATCATCGTTATCGTTCTCTCCTTGCCAAACCCAAACAATATCTGCGAGAGCAGGTCTAAGATCCTCTGTTACTAATTTCTGATACTCGAGAGTATCTCCATTAGATTTCTTCACTTCCACCAAATGAAACGTTGGCGTCACTTGGAAAATCTCTGCATCCATTGAAATATTTCCTTTTCTTCCTTCCTTTAAACGCTCCAGTTTGAACAAACCTGCTTCTCTCTTTCTTATGCTCAATTTCAATCGTTTGGCTACCTCCTCCAGCTTAGATATGATCACCGAAGCAGGTTTCTGAGATGTAAATCTAGATTCTCGCTTGTCATACGCATCTCCAAACAGTCCTGCTAGATCAAACCCAGCAGACAAGGCTATTATATCAAAAGCATTTATGTTGGTAGGCTCTGTGACCCTGTCTCCATTCTCACTTGGGCCTGCACCATTAGCTTCCATGGAGCTTAGTACTTCCATGGAGCTCGTCTCCTTGACTTGTTTCTCTTTCTTTTTCTGTTTCATCTGTAAACCTTTCCTGAACCAAGAACTCTCCCTGATTTTTGCAATAGTGATTCTAGTTTCAGGATTTGGGTCCAGCATCTTACATAAGAGCCTCCGTGCTTCTGGAGCAAACCAGCTTGGGCACTTAAAGTCTGCTTTTCCTATCTTCCTGTACATTTCCATCAGGTTGGAGTCATGAAAAGGAAGGTAACCAGCCAATAGGACGAACAAAACCACCCCACAAGACCAAATATCTGCCTTTGTGCCATCATAGCCTTTTCGATTGATCACTTCAGGAGCAACATATGCAGGCGTACCACAAGTAGTGTGGAGGAGACCATCTTGACGCTTGCAATCAGCGAGAGCACTTAACCCAAAATCAGATACCTTGAGATTCTCGTTATCATCCAGCAATAGATTCTCCGGCTTTATATCACGATGATACACTTGCCGGCTATGGCAGAAATCAACCGCGTTGATAAGCTGATAAAAGTATTTCCAAGCAACATCGTCTCTGAGCTTCCCTTTAGCCACCTTGTTGAAAAGCTCTCCACCTTTACAATACTCCATAACAAAGTAGATTCTTGTTTTAGTTGCCATGACTTCGTAAAGCTCGACAACGTTAGGGTGTTTAGCAATCCTCATAACAGATATCTCTCTCTTGATCTGTTCGATAAGCCCAACCTTCATAACCTTTTCCTTGTCGATCATCTTGATAGCAACACTCTGGTTAGTATGAACACTCCTTCCATAATACACCTTGGCAAAAGTACCTTGACCCAGTAACCTCCCGACATCATATTTATCGGTCAAGACACTTGGCTTATTTTCCATCTAATCTACAAACTTGAAGCAGGCAGCAAAAACAATACTTGCTCTCCAGCTAGCTCAGAGCTTGTGCTAGCTACTGCAACTAATGCCCTACTGATAGGACGCATCTTCCAGCATTACTGAGTCTCTAAGCAAGAGAGTACTGAGTTGATTGGATTGGCAGAGCGTTACAAATACACCTTTCTAGGCGGAATCTGAGCCTGTTGAATTAAATTAAACAAAGTAATGAGATTTCATAGTGCACACACGTTGCTCACATAATTGGGAACTTTTTTTTTTAATATATTTTCAGAGCTATTGTTGATTATAAGCGAATGCGAGAAAGAAAGGATGATTGATCAAGAGTGGAAACGCAATCAAAACACAAACTCTCAATTCCAAGCCCTAAACCAGAACTCATCATTCCAGTTATAATCAACGCATTTCCTCTATTCTAAGAACACAAGCATAGATCGAATCGCCCACAATCAGGAAAAACCTAAAATTCAATATATAATCGACAATAACAATTCCCAGAAAAAAAAAGGGAAAAACAATCACCGCCGGCGAAGGGGATTCCGGCAATGAATCCGGAGATCTCGAACGGAGACGTGCAGATCTCTCTATCCGCCCCTGAGTCCCTTACCACCGGCTCCTCCTCTTCCTTTCCTTATTTCTTTCTGTGATTATTTTTTAAGACAAGAAAAAAGTGGAACGAAGAAGAAAGGATGAAAACGAAGTTAAACGTCATTGGCGGTCCACGCATATATAAAATCTTACGTCTAATAATTTGGCAGAGAGAGAGCCACTTGTTTGTTCCTCTGTGCCATTCTCCACCTTGTGACTGACTTTTTCACGTCTTTCTACACTTTTTATCTCATTCGTCTATTTAGTTTTCATCAAACGGCCCTTATTTTGCCACCATATTTTAATGAAATTATTATATAGTGTCGATTCTGATGTAAGCAAATTACGAATTCTCGTAGTCATCAATAAATCAGGGTTACACCGTTGAATTTTATTTCATTTTAATAATTATATAGAGTCAAAATGAAAACTTGATAGCCACAAACTTTAATTCTGCTTTCTATTTGTCTTACTAGATCTAGATCTTCGATCTTAAGAAAAAAGCCCAAACCAATTGCATTCATATAGTTCCATAATCCAAACAATTTCATTCCCACCTAAATTTGCATTAGAAATAAACTAAACCGATTTTACATAGAAAAAAAAAAACCTTGAACTCTTACCATTTTGTCACGAACATTAAAAGATCTAGATATAAAGACTAAAATGAAATCTAAAAACTTGGCACGAAATATGTTGAAATAATCCAAAAATGATTTTTCATCATTGAAATCAACGTTAAGCAGTTCATTTACATCCTTACTGAAAGAAAGTGTTTCTTTATAAGACAAGATATAGTCTAAAAAAGTTCTTCTAATTTGGCAATAAACTTTAATCAATTATATCACAACAATTCTAAATCTATCTTGCATGTTTATTTAATTTATTTAAATAGATATTAGAAACCAAAATTAACCATCAACTCTCTTTTATGTCATAGGGGAAAGATGTAGCAATCTTCAGCCTCTTGTGGGTTTTAGAAAATATGGGAAACATGTATATAAACAACGTCACATTTAGGAGGATTTGAATGCGCCCTTAAGGCTTAGAGCATGGCCATCCTTCACTATACAAGTTGCTGACTTTTTGCTTGCCATCAAAAGAATTGAAAGGCGGAATTTGGAAGGGGAGTATCCAAGTGCAAATAGATTATGAACTCTTTTAATCTTCATTTCGTTGAAATCGTTTCACTTTGTGATAATGAGGATGGGAAAGGCTAGAAGAGGCCAAGGATAACTACAAGGATGGGAGTTTAATTTTATTGGTTCATGATATTCCATATGATGAAGTGATGGTGTTACCTATCTCATGAGAAAGATAAAGAAAATAAATTTTCTAGGAATTAGTAGTATAATTATTTCAATCTTGCTTTGCTGGTATTACCACTTTAACTTACTTAATTACCAATAGTAAACATGAAAAAATAACAGTTTCCCAACAGACATAAGTTTTAATGCGAATGGGTGTTTTTAATCTAACAGAATTCATGACATGTATTTGATAAATTGTCATGCTATGAAACTACAAGACATTGTCTATGCTTAGCTGCTTTGCACATGATATAATATTATGTTTTACTGCTGAAAACTGAAAATTGTAAGAATCATTTGACTTATGTTCTCATGTTGTGCACATGATATCTCGTTGATGTTCACACTTTTAGCTTTAGTTAGCTCCAATGGATCGAATTTCACCATCTCTCACTACCAGCTGCTCAAGATGGAAAAATAAGAAAGGTTACTTAATATCTTCTCTAATTAGCCACTTGACATCATTATTTGCATTATATCATGTAAAACCTCTATAAATTAATGTTCGATTGATTAATATCTCTATAAATTAATATATTTTTTAGATTTCAAATTAGTTTTTAAACCAATTAATATATCGATAAATTAATAACTCTATAAATTAATCAAATATTTTTGAAAGAGTGTAGTCCCAACATTATTAATTTATAGAGGTTTTACTGTATATTAATTGAGAATACAACAAGATAACTTTGTGTCATGTGTTTTACTCAAATTAATTCGAGGAAAATTAACCAATAAGATTTATTCATTCAGACATGTTATTAAAAACTATTACAATCTAAAACGTATTCCATTATTATACTCTAAAAACGTATAGCCCATTAACTTATAAACAAAATGTTAATTCTGCAACCCATTAGAAAATATTTTCAAATTAAAAATTATAACTATACAATGATATGCTATATGTTAATAAATTATTGTATTTATATATAAATATTTTAAAAATGTTATATCATAAATCTCACTGTAAGCAAATGAACAACATCCTCCACAACAATGTCGTCATCCCGCGGCAGCAGCTATTCAAACTTTTTTTTTTTTGGTTTAATTGTGAAGATTTTATACCATTTTTGTTTTTTGACAGAAATACATGAACAATACTAAGAAAACAGAAAGACGGAAATCTAGAAAACAAAAATTACAACAACAAAAAGTTAACAAAAACAAGGAACAAGTTAAAAAAATAACGCGGCATTTGAACCCCTCCTGATTTTATTGACGCTGATGAAAGAGTTTCTACCACAGCTTATAGAAGCTCGAGTCTTCATCGTAGATGCCACTAGCACCACCAATAAGCTATTCAAACTTAAAGACAGGGAAGTTATCAACGCGCCTAGACACCAAAAGAAATTCCGTATTCTTCATCAAGAGCAATAAATCATCTTGTTTCCTTGTTTTTATTTCTTTTTGCCAAGGAGCCAAGCACTGTATAGGTTTGTCTTCACATGTAAACCAAACATCATTTTAATGATACTTACAATTTAGCAAAAAAATTATAATTTCAACAACACAAAATAATCGTAGGAGTTTATTACTTTATTGTCGTATGCATATATTTCGAAAAGTAAAATACTAAACCAAAAAAAAAGAACTTCAGCAATTTATCGTCACACCACTTCATTATATAAATTCCAGATGATAAATGTTGTCATGGATAAAAAACCCGACCCGCAAGTAGAATAATACTATGAGCTAAATTGATACAAATAAGTTAAGACTAAAAGGAACGAACAAAGATAAATAACAACTTGCGTTGTCTTCTGCGTAGTGAAATCTCCATCCCGCATAGCTTTAATCATCTGTTTTTTTCTACTCTCAAGCTAAATCAGCTGTATTACAAAAAAAAAAAAATAGTGATAATAAGTTCACCTTATCGCTTAAAAGGTAGAAAAAGTTAACAATGATAACAACGAAAAAAGAAAGAAAAAACTCACGTGTTCATGTACAAGAAGCTGTAAATTCCTACAATTTTGAGCTGCTCGCTCTTGAATCCTCTTGTCTTTCAAACTAACTATTGCACCTGCATGACAAGACACATCACACATGTTTTAAATTGATCCATGTGGTCATTATAAACAAAAAAAAAAAAGCAAAAGATGTTTTCCTACTTGTTTTGTGATCTGCCAAATAATATGTTTTTGCTTCCTCATACCGTAAGGCAGCTCTTTCCACACAAACTTGTTCTTTTTGTTTAAGAGAGTCAAGCGTCTTCAGGTGAACATACAATGATCAGAAAGAACAATGAAAACCACATTGTTGAATGCTTTTGACATTAAATTCAATTTCACTGAAAATCAATGGTATTAAAAAACATCAATTGTCAATATCAAAGACAATATGGATAATACCTCGTTTAGCTCATCTATTGCTTTTTGGAGAGCATAAAACTTATTGCTGGGTCTCCCGGCGAGCCAGTTAACCAACATGGTATCGGCAATGAACTCTGATCGCGCCCTTACCAAATTCCAAACAATCAAATTTGGTTTCAAAATTTTATAGCCAGATCGACAACAATTAAGATCTCAACGCAAATACTACTTCGATTCCTAGTCTATAAGATTAGTTTCTGCAACAACTGGAATTATAAGTAGCGTATATCAATTCGAGATACAAAATCTAAGAGAAGCTTTTATTAAATAATAACGCATGCTGTTTCTGACTTTTGTCTCCTTTTTTATAGTTACTACCTTAGAGGAAAAGGTTCAAACCTCTTAAAATTTTGTATTTCATTTTTAATTTGATACTAGATGATAACATTTGTATAACATTTTCTTTACACAATTTATTTATTTAAGTCGTAGTTATAAAACGTGATAGAATAGCTGATGAAATCATAAAATTTATAGTGACCATTTTTGTATGGCTTAATGTCAGAAATCTGATCAAAAGTGGCCACTTTTTTTACTCTGTTTAGATGCTAAAAATTAAAGAATGTTGATTGTGATGAAGAAATATTTATTGGTAGAAGTTTATTTATAGTGGAGTGAAGGAAAAGATACGTAGTAGTTATTGTTAAGATAGTGAATGCATATTTTAGATATTAAAATATTACATTTTCGATTCTCGTTTTAAATTTGATAGAGTAAAAAGATAACAACTTTAGGAATATAGTGTTTTAATTGGTTTAAATTCAGAATATTTATTTTATTTATTGAAAAATAAGTTGTCAAATCGTAATGCGATTTTTAGAGAAGGATAACTAATTGTGAAGTAATAATAGCTTGTTAAAGATATTAGATAACAACTTTAAGAATTTTAATTGGTTTAAATTTAGAATATTCATGTTATTTATTGACAACTAAGTTGCCTAATTGTATTGTCATATGTCAGGGAAAGAGAATTTATTGGAAAATTAATAACTCGTTGAAGAAGAATATCTTATTCGAAAAGATCTTAAATCTTTTTTTTCCTTCTATGCAAGTTTATAATCAAATTTTTCAGTTTAGGCGAGAAGAAATTGTGGAAAATTGATCGGTTTGAAGTGAGTTGGGTTGCAAATGATTGAATGGACTGGTTAATTTTGAGTGTTATGGGTTAGTTTTTAATGACATGTTTTAAAGAAAAAATTTCATTAGTTGTTACTTTTCAATTTAATCTCATTGAGACATGTGGCAGAAAAGTCTCAAATGTTTTCTCAATTAATATATAAGGGATGTATAATATATATATAGTTAAAATATATTTGTATACATAATTAGATTTATTATATATAAAAATTGTTTTAAACCTCTTAAATATATCTATTTAATTATTTATTTAATAATTTAATTTTTTGTCTTTTATATTAACTATATATAAATCTATATATATTTTTGATTTTTATATAAATTATATAATGTATGTATTTCATTATTTTTTTTTATGTCAAACCGCGATTACATCTGCTATCAACCAGTCAAAAAATGTTTTGTAATTGCAATAGTTTTGAACCGCTATACGAGTCATACAAAATGCTCAATAACGCTTGAAACCGCAATCGCCCGCTTTCGCAAACTCACACAACCACACCCACTGCATTTAAACCAGTCGAGCCTTGATACATCGACTAACTTAGCACAGGAACTGAGCCGCAGAGGTTGTAGCCGTTGGCCAGGAACGGACAAGACTTAGTCTATGATGCCAATGTTCTGGCTGAGAGCCTATTCTTTGATTCGACTCCTACCCATAACTTCTTTTAATAATTTCATTCCTTGCCTTCTCTAAAAGCATTTCCATAGCAGCCAGGTTACTGAAGCCCTGATGTTGTTGATTAAATAGATAAGAAATGACATCACTCCACTGCTACATCATCAAGTAACAAAAGCAGGAGGTCTTGTCTAGTTGCAGCCAAAGAGTCACACCCATCAATACACCAAGACTTGTTGGAAAACTTCAATAAACTCCTCTGAGATCACTTTTTTGACAGTGAGAAGGGTAGATGTCTCTAGATCACCAATTAGTACTGGAATTATCTTTCTCGGTCCAAACACTGATACTGAAACTGACAAAAGCTTCAAACCATCTAACAATTCTTGTAAACAGAAATACAAGCACATGAGTTAATCAAGTCATATGCTCTACCTTGACATAACAGAACATAGAAAATAACTGACAGGAAAGCTTTGGACAAGTGGCCCATAAATTGATCCAAGGGCCAACTCTCACATTCAAGAACTGAATATCTCTCTGATAACAAGAGAAAATCAATTATTTTCCTCATAACTATCTCTAAATTTCCCTGCTGTAGCGTATTCAAGAAGCTCCCTTGAACAGATTTACAGAGAAAAGACAGCAGAAGCAGATTAATTTCTGAAAGAAATCTTCCTAGCTCTTGCAGATAACTAATTGAATTAACCATGCTCAGATTACCCTTAGATAGTTCAAAGAAGTCTGCCCACAGGATCTTCAATTAGATCTACTTGGACATCGTGAAAGTTATCACAAGAATCCTCGTACAAATATTTTCTACAATTCAATAGGTTTTGTAGACTTTTAAAATGTGGATGTTACTCACCAGTAAATGTGGCTATATGGCAAGAGCATGTCATGTGGTGCTTTATCTATTCCAAGTTTGTATTTTGCGACTTTCCATCTTTACATGTGAGACACTACTTAAGTACACCCTAAACAGATGACTGAATTACCATTTCCTAAAGACAAGTTTATATGCCTCTCTATCTTCTTCTTCCTTAACAGAGAGTTGGAACGCGTTCCGAGTCTTCAGCTCCTTGCTTAACGTCACCTTGTTTCAGCTCCTCCTCTCTGTCCTTGAGCTCCTTCAGGTGCTTCAGCTCTTTCATATCGGCTTCAAGTTCCAACGTCTCAAGCTCCTCCTCTAGTTTCGGTTCCTCATGTTTACTTGTACCAGCGATCACTTCATTTATCGTGTGAATAAGTTCCTTGTGTTTGTTTTGACTGTCCAGGAGAGCTTCAACCTTTTCCACTGTCCTGCAAAAGACAAAGATGACCATCTGAACAATGGATATTGCACAATAAAACATGGACTTTTGTGTTTTATAGTTACTTACAATCCTTTCTTAATCACTTTTAGATTTTCAGTAGCTGTTTCAAGTGTCTTGTGGATTTGGATTGCGTTTTGTGTCTCTCTGTTGTAAGAGTTCCTCAATTTTCTCTCCCAGCTCAATGATGCTTTTATCAGTCATATTCACTTCCGCCAATTCCGATGACATCGTATTACCACCTTCTGCTTCGTCTTCCCTTCTCTTTACAGCAATCCTTTCAGCCTTAGGGATTCGATTGTACTTTCAACCTATTTAATAGCCTTCGATAGTCTCTTATTTTTGTCATTTTAAGAGTCTTCAACTTCTTTCCGTTTTTCTTAAGCCAATCCATCGCCGTAACTACAAAATTTCAGAGAAACTCAATGTAATTGCAAATCAGGAAGAACTTACGGAAAAAGATTAGCACACACGAAAGAATTCTGTGAGCGGCGAAATCTACCCAAGACTTACAAAACGAATCATTTACCCATGATCACAACATAAAGAAAGCAAAATCGAAGATTCAGTATCTATCAATTAAGTTGGGGAAAGAAGTTACGAACAACCAAAGAAAAATTTCTGTATTCAGATTAAACCGAGACATTTACCAATTATTCATGAAAGAAAAATCGAGAGAGATTGAAGAAGAAGATCCAAATCTGATCGGCAAATTCAGAAACTACGGTAGATTAACAAGAACCAACGATCAATCGGAAACGAAAAAACAACTGATTCAACGAAATTGGGAAACAATCAAGATTTCCGTACCGCTAATTACTGCAAGTCTGATTCAAAACGGTGAACGACTCCGAGAGGGAAGAAGAGGGAAATAACAGAGGGCACAGATTCAAAGGTTTTATATACAGCTAACGGGAGTGATGGAGATAACGGCGTGGATTTGTGAATTTGTACAAAAGCCACCCTGACGTAACATTTTTTCAAGTTTAAAAGTATTAGTTGGGCTGTCACTAATTGGGCCTGACCCAGTAAGCCCAATACTAATCCGCACACCAATTCGACCCGCAAACTCTCTTTGCCTCTTCCTACGACGGCGACGATCCTACCGCCACCGCCTTCTCCCTCCGACCCTTGACTTTCACCCAATTGCTTTTTCTGTAAGACCGATCAGACCCATCTCTCTCCTCCCGGTATTTCTCCGAAAACGCAGGCTCTTTTTCCGTCTAGAGTAGAACGAGATGGGCAAACCCAAAGGGGATGGTGCAAGGAGCAAGGCTCGTCCTTCCAGCAGCAGGTGAAATTTTCTCTCCAATTTATCCTCGTCTTTGATGTGTATGTTTCTTCCGATTTGTTCGGTACTGAATTGAGCTTTCTGAGCAGTTTGGCAGCTTCTCTATTGCCGTCTGGTTCTGCAGCCGCCGCCGTAGGTTTTGGCGGCTATGTCGGAAGCTCTAGATTCGACACTTCTTTGTCAAACGAAGACTCTGCTCCCTTCTTGGTATTTTTGTCCTCTTCGTTCGTATCTGCCTACTTGTTTGCTAGTATCTCATCTTTGTGGTTGGATTGCAGGATTTGGATAGTGAGGTGTCCCAACACTTGCAACGGCTTTCAAGGAAGGACCCTACGACGAAGGTAACGGCCTTCCTGGATATTCAATTGACTACAAGAGCTCTTCTTGTGAGTTTTCTTGATTGTAATTTGTTTTTTCAACAGATTAAAGCTCTTGCCTCTCTGTCAGAACTGCTTAAGCAGAAGAAAGGGAAGGAACTTCTGCCAATAATCCCGCAATGGGTATGTTTCTTTGTCAACATACTAGGGGTGAACGATCAGATGAATGTTTTCTTTTACAAAGAAGAAAGCTTTAGCTTCAGAAATTGTATTAGATTTGATGTTGGAGATATGCTAATGGATCAGAATTGAGGATGAATTGACTCAAATTAGTCTTTTCTGCAGCATGTTGCTCATTGTCTTCCTCACGTTGCAGTGCATTTGGTTGTTCATTTCCACAATTAATTGTCTACTTTTGTCATACTTCCAGACTTTTGAATACAAGAAGTTGATTTTGGACTATAATAGAGATGTTCGGCGAGCTACACATGACGTCATGACTAATCTTGTATCTGGTGTCGGGTTTGTACTTCGACTCTCAGTTTTCTAATACATGCCCTTTCTCTTGCCGTCATTCTGTTGCAGCCTCATTTTTTTTTTAGTAGCATACACTTGGATGTCACGTAGTTTTCTTGTGTCATGAGTGATATTATTTTAGGTCTGAGTTTTCCTAACATCTATATCATAGAAATCATGAATATTTTGTTGGAATGCTTTATTTGTTGCTCAGTGCTGTAGAAATTCGACTATATTGTGTGTCATATAGGATTAATGTCTTGATATTGCTTAAGATGCATACGATACTTATATTGTACGCCTTAGCCCTCTACGATATTGTATTCTGCATTAATATTTAATTTCTTACATGTTACTCAGGAGAGATTTAGCACCTCATCTAAAGTCTATAATGGGCCCCTGGTGGTTTTCGCAGTTTGATTTGGTTTCTGAAATTTCTCAAGCAGCAAAGTCGTCTTTGCAGGTTGGCACCTCGTTCTTAATTCATTTTACTTTTTACTCTATTTTGGATGCCGCACTTTCTATTATAAACTCATTAGCTCCTTAATGTTTAAACAGGCAGCTTTCCCTGCCCAGGAAAAGAGATTGGATGCCTTGAATTTGTGTTCAGCTGAGATTTTTGCTTATCTGGAGGAAAATCTCAAACTTACACCTCAAAATTTATCTGATAAAGCACTTGCTTCAGATGAACTAGAAGAAATGTACCAGCAGGTACTTTATCTGGTTGAGTCTTAAGGTTCAATGTTTCCTTCTTTGGGTTTCCTTTTACAATGTCTTAATTTTGCGTCGTTTTCAGATGATATCGTCATCTCTGGTGGCTTTGGCTACACTTCTAGATATTTTGCTCCACAAACCCAATAAATCTGGCGCTGCAAACATTAATTCCGAATCAAAACTTGCGTCAAAGGCTAGGAAAGTAGCAACCTCCTCAGCTGAGAAGTTGTTCTCGTTCCATAAATGCTTTCTGAACTTTCTAAAATCTGAAAGCTCTAGTATCCGGTCAGCGACTTATACTTTGTTGAGCAGTTTCATTAAAAATGTTCCTGAAGTCTTTGGTGAAAGCGAGGTCAGATGTCTTGCACCAGCTCTGCTTGGTGCTTTTCGAGAAAATAATCCAATCTGCCACTCATCGATGTGGGAAGCTCTCTTGCTGTTCGCTAGAAAATTTCCTCAGAGTTGGGGTTACTTAAATGTTCGTAAATCTGTTCTAAATCACTTATGGCAGTTTCTTAGGAATGGGTGCTTTGGATCCCAACGGGTTTCTTATCCCGCATTGATATTGTTCCTGGAAGTTATGCCAACACAATCTGTAGAGGCTGATAAGTTCTTTGTGGAATTTTTCAAAAACTTATTGGCTGGAAGGAGTACGTGTGATTCTTCTAGCACGGATCAATTATCACTTCTTCGTGCAACCACTGAATGTTTCCTCTGGGGATTACGTAATGCTTCAAGGTATTGTGATGGTCCCAGTTCCATTCACGATCTCCAAGTTGATCTAATTGATAAAGTTCTCGTGAAGATTCTATGGGCAGACTTCTTTGAACCATCTAAGGGCAGCATTCCAGCTATTCAGAGGAAGCAAAATGAAAATCTGAGCATGGGTAGTTCAATTAGTTATCTGCAAGATCTAGGAAGATGCATCATAGACATTCTTTCGGGGCTTCATTTGCTTGAACAGAGCCTGCTGTCTTTTCTCTGTAAATCTGCTCAAGAGATCTTCTTGAATATGCTACAGCAGGGAAATATAGAGATAGTGACGAGCAGCATGAGAAAAATGATTGATTTTCTCTTGTTATTAGAGAGATATCCAGTTTTGAAAGGTGAAAGTTGGCCCTTAGATCAATTTATGGGGCCACTGTTGTCCAAGGCTTTCCCGTGGATAAAATCATCTGTAAGTTATTGTCCATGTTTTGTTACCCTGTTATATCAAGGTAAAGCATATGATTTATTTACTTGATTAACTCACGTGCTTGTATTTTTGTTTACAGGAATTGTTAGATGGTTTGAAGCTTTTGTCAGTTTCAGTATCAGTGTTTGGATCCAGAAAGATAGTTCCAGTACTAATTGGTGATCTAGAGACATCTACGCTTCTCACTGTTGAAAAAGGGAAGAATATGAGCCCAGAGGAGTTTATTAAAGTTTTCCAAGAAGTCTTTATTCCTTGGTGTATTGATGGATGTGACTCGTCGGCTGCAGCTAGACAAGACCTCCTGCTTTCGTTACTTGATGATGAATGTTTCACTCAGCAGTGGAGTGATGTCATTTCGTATCTATTTAATCAAGAACAGCAGGGCTTCAATAACCTTGCTGCTATGGAAATGCTTTTAGAGAAGGCAAGGGATGAAATTATAAAAAGAAGTTCTGGGCAGGAGTCGAATCAAAGAATAGGCTCTCAGCCAGACCATTGGCATCATAGACTCATAGAATCAACTGCCATAAGTCTTGTCCGTTCCTGCCCAACGGCTACAACCTCTCCGGCTCAGTTCCTGTGGTAAGTTAGTCGATGTATCAATAAACAGAATCAAACAAAGCTCATCTTCATATCATTTGAACTCAAGCTCACATCCAAAATTTTGCATTGACATTTCTCAGCCAACTCTTGCATATTGCTTGTTCTCAGTTCTTATTATATAATTCTGTGTATGCAGCTCAGTTCTGGGTGGTTCAACTGAAGAGAGCAGTATTTATTTTGTGTCAAGAAGCTCGTTGGTCTTGATATATAGAGGGATCCTCGAAAAGCTACTATCTTTTATCAAACAGTCACCATTACGTTCAGTCAATGACACATGTTCCTCCCTTATTGTTGAGGCTGCTGATATAGAGTTTGATTTGAGCAGTTCTGTAGATGTTATTGCGATGGCTAAGTTTGCAGCAGAAATTATTGATGGCAGTTTCTTCAGTTTAAAGGCCCTAAATCAGGATTCCACACTACTTTCAACTATTTTGTCTTCTGTCTTTACGATTGACTTGGAGAGTAGACTGGCATCACTAGTGGACAATACGCTGTATGTGTCCAAAGAGACAGGAAAGGATCGGAATCTTGTGTGTGATTTTGTTCATGCTGTTTGCTCTAAGATGAATAATCAGTTCTGGAAATCCATGAATTATGATGTCCGGAAGAGTTCAGCAAGCATTTTGGTCCAGTCCGTAAGGTCAGTTGTCCTACTTGAGGATGATCTGCAATCTTGTCAACTTACATCATTGTGTGCTTCATGGATGAACGAAGTGTTGGGATATCTTTCATTGGATCAAAGTGATGAAGAAAATATATGTGGCCTGCTCCTGCTTGAGAGCGATGTATGGCCTATGTGGGTCAGCCCCAGCTCGTCAGCTAGCATAGATACCCATGGTATGCCTCCTCATTTTTGCGAATTGAGGAAATCCAAGAGTCAAAGGTTTGTTTCTTTCATTAACGCCCTGATCATGAAAATGGGGATTCAGCGAGTTCTTATTAGCCACAAAGATAATGGGTTTGCCTCTCAAGCCGCCTGGCTTTCAGCAGAGATACTCTGCACGTGGGAGTGGCCAGGGGGTAGTGTTCAAACTTCTTTCCTGCCAACGCTTGTCTCGTTTTGTAAGAGTGAACCATCGAGTGGAGTCTTACTAAATTCCATTTTTGACATTCTACTCAATGGCGCTCTTGTGCATGGAGAAGATGAGAGAGAGAGCTTTGGGAACATGTTGGTTGACTTGAATAATCATATAGAGGACGTCGAAGAACCATTTTTGAGGGCTCTAGTGTCATTGCTTTCCTCTTTGTTCAAGGAGGATCTATGGAGAGAAGAAGAAGCCAAGGCTGCTTTCGAAATGGTCACGGATAAACTCTTCATAGGGGAAGAGACAAGCACAAACTGTTTAAGAATCATTCCTTACATCATGATCATAATAATATCACCACTGCGTACAAAAACTATATCTGATGTTTCCGGGGAAGATACCCTGCTGCCACTGGAAGCTTTCCTTAAAGGTTGGGTAGAGAGGTCCTTGTCGTTTCCTTCTCTGGTCCTCTGGCAAAGTGGGGAAGGTGAGGGCTCATTTAATTCACATATATATATATATATTTGGTCATGGCTAGTGATCTCATCATGAGATACATTGCTTTGATTTAAATCAAGGACTAGGCTTGGGGGTGGATGTAGAGCAAGTATTTACTTATGAAAAAAAACATTGACCTAGGGTATTCCTTAGTACTCACCTGACAAATGGTCATGGTTGGCATTAGATGGACAGTCTAGGCAATTTAAGACTGATGCGTCCTTTATATCTTGCACGCCTAGCTGATCGTTGTTTTGTTGTGTTTGTCAGATATGCAGGATTGGTTTCAGCTTGTTATTTCTTGTTATCCCGTGAGCGAAAACGCTGAAGAAGCAAAGAAACTACAGAAGCATGTGAGCTATGAAGAGAGAGCTCTTCTGCTTGACTTGTTCCGCAAACAGCGAGTTCCTGGTACTTTAAGCGTAGTTAACCAACTTCCAGCTGTCCAAGCTCTGCTCGCAAGACTAATAGTGATTGCAGTTAGCTACTGTGGAAACGATTTTAGTGAGGAAGATTGGGATTTTGTCTTTTTTAATTTGAAGCGTCTAATTCAGTCTGCAGTAGTTGTGATGGAGGAAACTTCTGAGAACGTCAATGACTTCATTAGTGGCGTTTCAACCAAGGAGATGGAGAATGATACTATTGAGGGACTCGGGCATATTGTTTCTATTTCGGATTCTTCTTTAGACAATGCTAAGAATGCTCTTTCAGCATTTTCTTTGCTTAATGCATTAGTAAAACATAAATCAGTTGAAGGTGAAGACGATTTGTATTCCTTGAGAAACGAAACATGGGATCCGGTTAAAGATAGGATACTTGAAGGTGTACTGCGTCTTTTCTTCTGCACCGGTCTTGCTGAGGCTATTGCTGCTTCTTATTCCCTGGATGCAGCATCTATTGTTGCTTCATTTCGAGTTGATCATTTGCAGTTCTGGGAGTTGGTGGCTCAACTTGTAGTCGAATCTTCTCCACGTGCAAGAGATAGAGCTGTCAGAGCTGTGGAATTTTGGGGTCTAAGCAAGGGAGCCATAAGCTCGTTGTATGCGATAATGTTCTCTTCCAAACCAATCCCGTCATTGCAACTTGCTGCATACATTGTTTTGTCTACCGATCCTATTTCCAGGCTGGCCATAGTTGCTGATGTAAATGCTTCACCGAGTGATGAGTCTCTCAATGATGAGGACTCGAGCAATCCTGGCTTGCCATCTGAAGACAAGCTACGGCTAAGAGATGAAATATCTTCTATGGTTGAGAAGTTGAATTATGAACTTCTTGATACGGATTTAACTTCGCCAGAAAGGGTAAAGTTTACTTTTCAAAGGCTTTCTTTTGTTTATTGTCCCACTTTAGATAAGCCATTCACGGTAATAATCATTTCTAATGGCAGGTGCAAATATTCCTGGCATGGTCTTTGTTGCTCTCACATGTCAACTCTTTACCATCACTAACAGAAGGACGGGAGAGACTAGTGCAGTATATAGAAAAAACTGCAAATCCGTTGATATTGGATAGTCTTTTCCAGCATATTCCCCTAGAATTGTACATGGCACAGAGCTTGAAGAAAAAAGATGGTGATATTCCGTCCGAGTTATCTGCGGTAGCATCTGCAGCTGTTCTTGCAATTACGACGGGTTCGTCCCTGTCAACGGTCGAGTCACTTTGGCCAATCGAAACCAGAAAAATGGCTTGTCTGGCTGGAGCAATATATGGTCTGATGCTACGTGTCCTTCCAGCTTATGTTAGAGAATGGTTTAGCGAAATGCGTGATCGGTCTGCCTCGTCTTCAATAGAAGCGTTTACAAGATCGTGGTGCAGCCCTTCTTTAATCATGAACGAATTGTCTCAGGTATGTTGGGACATAAAAACTTTCTTCATGACACTGAGATCCACTCTAATGCGTTCCGTTCCTTATTGCAGATAAAGAAGGCAGACTTTAATGATGAGAGCTTTTCAGTGAGCATAAGCAAATCGGCAAACGAAGTGGTTGCTACGTATACAAAGGATGAAACCGGGATGGATCTCGTGATCCGTCTCCCAGTTTCTTACCCACTCAGGCCTGTTGATGTCAATTGCACAAAAAGTATAGGAATAAGCGAGGCGAAGCAGAGGAAGTGGTTGATGTCTATGCTCATGTTTGTTCGTAATCAGGTACTGCTACTTCGTACGGAATATGTTTATTCTTGCTCTCTCCATTTGAAAAGGCCATATTTGAATCTATACTTAGTTCTGAATGTAATTCTTGAATGTGTTAATGGAAGCAGAATGGGGCTTTGTCGGAGGCGATAAGAATATGGAAGCGGAACTCGGATAAGGAATTTGAAGGAGTAGAAGACTGTCCTATATGTTACAGTGTAATTCATACGGTAAATCACAGCCTTCCGAAGCGGGCTTGCGTGACATGCAAGTACAAGTTTCACAAAGCATGTTTAGACAAGTGGTTCCTCACATCTCATAAGAAAATCTGCCCCTTGTGCCAATCTCCTTGCTGAGGAGAGGATGCAATTTTTTCTGACATTAGTCCGTGAGTTTTGCTTTAACCCTAACATTCTCAATTTTACTTTACATAAGGAAAATGAGTGTTCGAAACGTAATGTAGGTGAAGCGCATTGATATACATATATATGTGTGAGTTTTGTTTCTCCTAATGATTCAATATATATTTTTGAGAAAATATAGAAAAAAGTGATTTATATATGAAGGGTAGTTTACTTCATCAGTTTGGAGGTTTATCGACCATTTCTTATATACAATGAGTAAATTATAGTGCCAATTAACAATGGTAGCTATTCAAGTGTATGATTATTGGTGTAAAATACATGTAGTTGAAGCTTTTACTCTAATCCTATTGAATTGGATCTTAATTCACTCTTTGATCCCTTCATTTTGACAAAGCTATAAGATAATAAATTCTCTTGATTTTGATTATTTAATGTTATACTGCAAGTACCGGTTTTTCAATTTTACAATAAGATTCAATGGATTCAAGTATAAATTGATGTTAAAAAGTTATATATTTCTTCTATAGTAGAATCTAAACGATTTAAATATAAAGAAGTAGAATTCGCAAAACATAGTATAGCCTTGTATAACTGAATACGTATTTTCATTTATAGAATTTTTCATCTCAATAGAAAACAAATTTTAATAAAATCATGATACGATACAACAACATTGACGAATACTTTCGTAAGGTTCACATATAGCACTATTGAAAGGTGGTTTGTTCACTCCACATCTTTCGTAGCAATCTTCTTTCTTTTGACATGGTCCTTTGAAAACACAATCAGACGAATCATCCATTGTTGCTGTTTATTCCATCACAATAGAAAAATATTTACTTGCTATGTAATTCTATTAAGTTTCTTAGTGAAGAATAAAATACATATGATAACTACATATCTATACACATGTATTATATGAAAAAAGAAAAGTAGCGAACTCACAAGTGGATTGAACATTAACAAGGATGGAGGCGATGATGATAAGAGCAACAAAGTGAAGCTTTGAGAGTGCCATCTTACGTTTAAGTTTTTAACAATGAAATATTATTCTAGTGATAACATGAATAATTATGGCTCTAGGATTAATTTATAGCTAAAATTTTAATAAATAAAGAAATTACTAAACTAGCATTTATATAGAGGAGATTAGAAGTTGAAAAAATTCAAAATAAATCCGCAAGTTTTTCAAATAAATCTAGATTTCTTTGTTGTAGATTGTTTTCTAAAATAGTACTATAGTGTTATAGATTTATTTATTTGTTGAGATTTTTCCTCTAATGTTTAAGATTTAATTACTTTTGATGACGTGGTTTGTAGAGTTGCAGATTTTATTTTTCATGTGTCGCACATTTTTTTATTTTTTGCGGATTTTTTTCCAAGTTTTTGAATAAATCTGTTGATTTTGTTTGTCAAGTGTTTTAGATTTATTTTACATGTTGCCGGTTTTTTAAAATCTCCAACACATTAAAATGATTTTTCAATTTTGGTATAATAGCACTATAGTGTTACAGATTTTTCATTAGTGTTGCAGATATTTTTCCTATAGATTTAAATCAAATTTTGTTTTTGTCTAAGATTTAAAATTTTTTTATTGATGTTACAGATTTATTTAAAATTTTCACTAATTACAAAAAAACCCCATAAAATTTACTAATTTACAATAAATAAAAAATATTAAATTTTAAACGAATTGTCTCAGGTATGTTGTGATTATAATAATCACACTAAGATCTGCAGTGTAAATCCACTCTAATGAGTTTTGTTTCTTGAGTTTTGTTTCTTATTGCAGATAAAAAAGGCCAACTTTAATGATGAAAGCTTTTCAGTGAGCATAACTAATCGGTGAATGAAGTGGTTGCTACATATACAAATGATGAAATCAGGATGGATCTCGTGATCCGTCTCCCAGTTTCTTACCCACTCAGGCATATTTATGTCAATTGCACAAAAAGAATTGGAATAAGCAAGGCGAAGTAGAGGAAATGGTTGATGTATATGCTCATGTTCACTACAAGAAAGTTGAGTATCAATAGCGTCCGAAAAATGCTATCTAATGATACGATAGCATTTAGTTTAACACTATGTCATCGTCCGCGATAAAAATCAGGCACTATAGATAGTGTTTTTTGTAAATGCTATTGTTTATAATTTTAAGATAGCGTTTTAAAGTCTGCAATAGATTCATCTTTAATAACATTTATTCAGTATTATGAATTAACTATATTAATATCATCTATATATTAAATATAGCAGTCCTTTTACCTTATATATTTTTGTTGTTCATTCACATATTTTGGTTTTTTAGCTAACTTTCCGATGAGGTATCTGTTATTAAAGATAACCTTTGCTTTATAAAATGAGCCTCAAATTTTTTTAGGCTGCCCCTATAATCTGTAATGTTTCCTTATTAAGAAACGCTTTCTAAAATATTTGGTTTAGTCAATCGTAACATAAATAACCAAAACGCTATTTGAAACTGCTATCAATACATCATATGTGTACATCATATGTGTTTAGTTCTTGCTCTTTCCATATGAAGAGGCCATTTCAACATATTTGCTAAATGTTTTTTATTTTCTGAATGTGTTAATGAAAGCAGAAAGGGGCTTTGTCGGAGGCGATAAGAATATAGAAGCGGAACTCGGATAAGGAATTTGAAGGAGTAGAGGACTATCCTATATGTTACAGTGATTCATACGGTGAATCACAGCCTTCCGAGGCGAACTTGCGTGACTTGCAAGTACAAGTTTCACAAAGCATGTTTAGACAAGTGGTTCCTCACATCTCATTAGAAAATCTGTCCCTTGTGCCAATCTCCTTGCTGAGTAGAGGATGCAATTTTTGTGACATTAGTCCGTGAGTTTTGCTTTAACCCTAACATTCTCAATTCTTTACTTTACATGAAAGAAAATAGGTGTTCGGAATCTAATGTACGTGGAGCGCATTGGTATGTATATATATATAAGTTTTGTTTCTCTTAATAATTCAGTATATATTATTGAGAATATAAAGAAAAAAGTGATTCATATATGGAAGATAATGAAAAGGCTAATTTATTTCATCGGTTTGGAGGTTTATTGACCATTTTTATACAATGAGTAAACTGTAATGCCAATTAACAATGGAGTAGCTGGTCAAGTGCATGGTTATTGGTGTAAAATACATATAGATGAAGCTTTTACTCTAATGCTATTGAATTGGATCTTAATTCACTATTTGATCCCTTCATTTTGGCAAAGCTATAAGTTAATAGATTCTCCTGATTTCAATTATTTATTATTATATTGCAATTACAGGTTTTTCAATTTTACAATTAAAATTCAATGGATGTTAAAAATTTATATATTTCTTCTATATAGAATCTGAACGATTTAAATATCTTAATGGCGATGTAGAATTCTGCATAACTGAGACATATTATAGATAACTCTGTATAATTGAATACGTATTTTCATTCATAGAACTTTTCATCTCAATAGTAGACAAATTTTAATAAATCATGCTACGATACAACAACATTGACGAGTATTTCCGAAAGGTACACATATAGCACTATTGAAAGGTGGTTTGTTCACTCCACATCTCTGGTTACAATCTTCTTTCTTGTGACATGGTCCTTTGAAAACGCAATCGGACGAATTATCCATAGTTGCTGTTTAATCCATCACAATGTAAAAATATTACATGTTATGTAATTAAATTAAGTTTACTAGTAATGAATAAAATTCATGTGATAATTACGTATACACATGTATTATAGAAAAAAAATGGAAAATTGCGAACTCACAAGTGGATTGAACATTAACAAGGATGGATGCGATGATGAGAAGAGCAACAAAGTAAAACTTTGACAGTGCCATCTTACGATCAAGTTTCTACAATGAAATATTATTCTAATGATAACATGAATAATTATGGCTCCACGATTAATTTATAGCCAAAACTTTAAAATGATTTCATATAATATTACCTTTTAAATCTGAAATGACATTCAACCCTAATTAATTTATTATTGTATCTCATAGAAACACATTTAACAAGTTTGAACACTATTAAGATCCAAGTCATGGTCAAACTATTGAAAATACGTATATACTTATTGATTCAGTGACACAAGTGCACTTTCAAAATGTATTGCTAAGGAATAATATATAAACTACGTTCAACTTTTTTAATAGGATATTTTGTAACTAAGTTTTATAAATTAATTTTTAAAATAACATTAACTTTAAAAGTATAAATGACATCAATAATTTTTTATTCAATATCTACTCCTACTTAGTCCACATTCAAATCTTATTAACATAGTAATATCGTTTTATATAATTGTTAGAACTATATATTGTGTCTTAGTTTAGGTTGACTCAGGTAATGTCAAGTGTAACTAGTTTGGACAAGGTTTTTAGCACAAGTATTTAATCTAGCTTGGTTCTTTTGGCCAGATTTAAAGGCTTTTAGGTTTGATAGTTGTGTCTTATATCACTCGATGGTAATTAACCACTTGCTCTTCAGATCGTTATTATATGATGATTGTAACTGCCATTGTAGCACGTGTGTGGCCCAGCCTATAAGGGCCATGCGGACTTGACGTGTGGTCACACATTTGAGATATGCAGAACTATAGACTGAGTGGTAAAAATATCATGTCATATCGATATCTTCGTTCTTGTATCAAGATCATGGTAAAACTTGTGTCCCCACTCTCATTGGTAAAATGAAACACCTCGATATCTAGAAAATGACGGTATATAAAGAAAAATGTTAAAAGAATTGATTTGACTACCTATATTAACAAAGTGCACTTATATTTGGATTGTATATCCCGATAAAATTCTATAGTTAAGCATGTCTGAGTTGGAGTAATTTAAGGATAGGTTACCTTATTGGAAGTCATTTCTAATACCGTGCGAGTGAGGACAAAACAAAAAGAAAGATCTCGTGGTAATTTGGAGGGTCATTAAACAAGTGTTTTGAACTCTCAAAAATTTATTTAGATAACTTAGGATTCATACATTATGTTTAGGTTTGTTTGAATGCTTACATAACTTAACGATCCTAACTACTCGGTTATTCACACCACCCATTTTCCTTGGACCGCCAGTATTCCTATTTAACCATATCCTTATTCCGACAACTATCATCTCTCTGCTTTTTCTGTGTGCTCTGACTTAACATTTTTTTGGTAATCTTCCCTTATGGAGGAGATATGCGAAGTTCTCAATATCAGTCAGATTCATTTAGGCAAAACCTTGATTCAATCCTATTTTAGCCTTTGATCTCATTTAATAGTTGTAAAACTCGGTCTATTAATCATATAATGATTCCAGATATGAATAACGTCATCGGACTTAGAGTCTAAGAAGGAGCGTTTTAGCATGGACAATGATCGACCTTTCGAAAAAGTTTAATAAAGAAAGACTTGACTCTTTGGGATGTTAATACAATGAGTCAATCATAGTGCCAATTCAAGTGTAAGATTATTGGTGTAAAATACATGTAGTTTAAGCTTTTACTCTAATCCTATTGAATTGGATCTTAGTTTACTCTTTCATCCCTTCATTTTGGCAAAGCTATAAGATGATAGATTCTCTTGATTCCGGTAATTATTATTATACTCCACATATCGGTTTTTCAATTTTACAATTAAGACTCAAGGGATGTTAAAAAGTTATATATTTCTTCTATACTAGAATCTGCACGATTTAAATATCTTAATGACGAAATAGAATTTTGCATAACTGAGACATATTATAGATAACCATGTATAACTGAATACGTATTTTCATTCATAGAACTTTTCATCTCAATAGTTGACAAATTTTAATAAAATCATGCTACGATACAACAATATTGAAGAGTATCTTCGTAAGGAACACATATAGCACTATTAAAAGGTGGTTTGTTCACTCCACACCTCTGGTAGCAATCTTCTTTCTTGTGACATGGTCCTTTGAAAATACAATCGGACGAATCATCCATAGTTGCTGTTTAATCCATCACAATATAAAAAATTACATGCTATGTAATTAAATTAAGTTTATTAGTAATAAATAAAACACATATGATAATTACGTATACACATGTATTATTAGAAAAAATGGAAATTTGCGAATTCACAAGTGGATTGAACATTAACAAGAATGGAAGCGATGATGAGAAGAGCAACAAAGTGAAGCTTTGACAGCGTCATGTTTAAGTTGTTTACAATGAAATATATTTCTAGTGATAACATGAATAATTTTGGATCGATTTATTTATAGCTAAAATTTGAAAATGATTTCATATAATATTATCTTTTAAATTTGGAATGACATTCAACTCTATTTGATTTAATATTTTATCTCATATTATACACATTTAACAAGTTTGAACATAATTCAAGTCATAGTCAAACTATTGAAAACATCCATATACGTGTGTTATTCAAAATATCAATATATTCATTGACACGAGTGCACTTTCCAATTGGATAGCTAATATAATCCACATTCAACTCTTTTAATAGGTTATTTCTAACGAAGTTTTAAAACTAATTCTAACATATTATTAACTTTAATAGTATAAATGACTTAAATAATTTTCGATTCAATATCTAGTACTACTCGTACTTAGTCACATTCAAATCTTATTACCATAGTAATATCGAGCAAGTGTTAAGAGTTATATATTGTGTCTTACTTTGGTAAGACCATATGTAAAAACTTTATAAATTAGTTCTCCATGAATTAAAAAGTTTTGTCGGTTTCGAATTAGATCAGTGTAAAATTCTAAAAAATTCGATAAGATAATAAAATAATAATCTTTTAGAAACTTTCATGTAATTAAGTATATAAATTTATTCATACATAAGTTAATTTAGTGAAATATCCTATAGTATTTGTTTTGTTTTGAAGTTCAAATCTCATATCAATAATTAAATTCATATATATAGTAGTAAAATATCATTCTCATTTAGAACAATTTAAAATTTAAAGAAAAAACTTTCTAAAAAGATTAGAAAATAGAATAAAAGTGAAACAGAAAATATGAATTTTCCTCTTTTAATTAAATATATTCATAATTTAACAATTATTAATTTATTAATAAATTAATATTTATATAAATTCATAAAATATTACAATCTCAGCATTATTAATTTATAGAGTTTATACTGTAGTTTATGTGAGTGAATTTAAATTTGCATTATTAATTAGTTAACTTTATAACCTATGTTCTCTTCTCTTTTTTTATTTTTTTATATTCCTTTTTTACATGTTTGTTGAGAAGGGTATATGTATGAATTCATGGGCGGATGGAGAAATTTTTTTTATGAGGGACAAACTCAAAAGTTGTAAGGAATAAGAGATAATTTTGAAAATTGTAAAGAATTAGTATGAATTTTTTTAATTCATAAGGTGTACTTGCACCTCTTTTTGAATAACGTGACTCCGCCACTGTATTTGAATTTTTTCTATCCCAAATTTCGAGATTGGTTCACGTTCATTCGAGTTGAGACATCCTAGTCACATAGTCTATAATAACAACGAATTCGCAGATGTGTTGGGATGACTATATTTTCATGTTGAACTCGATTTTCTCTTAATTTTATTGCATATGGGTCAGAAGAATGGACTCTTTATCGATTCTCATACAAAAAAATTTAATTTGTTGTCAGTTTTGTGATGGTATATGAAACACCCCATTACTCACTCTAAGTCCAAAAAGATTGTTCACATCCCAACCACTAAATGGTTCGGACCATTTAATGTAGCTTTAAGGACTAGATTTCTACACCTAATCGAACTAATGCTTTATATTATATGATTCATTAACTAGATGTGATATGTGAACAATATAAAGTCAAATGTGATTAACAAAAAATGAACCAAAACTTTATTAAGTTAACTTAGGATTCAGACATTATGTTTGGGTTTTCTCCAAAGTCTTACATAACTTAAAATTATTAACTAATCTCTTTTTTACACCATCTATCTTCGCTGAGTTGTCAGCTTTCCACTTAGGTCAGATCCTTTTCTTAAAAGCCACATAGGTGTAACTTGTAAGGAACTAGAAAATTATATAGTGAGTGAATGAGTATGTCTGACAGCTGAATACGTGAACATATGAATGCAGACAATGCGATATATATAAGTCAATTAGTCGAACCGCATGATCAAACTTAGTTTAGGACATCGTCACCAGAGTTGTCGAGTCTTGGCGGATTTGTTATGATCCCCAAGTCACTCACCTATCCACTGTGCTTTTAGACCAAAATGAATCATTCGTCCGATCATGTAGAGTATTGAACATGCATAATATTGAGTAAAAGAAACTCAAGAGAGGAATCGACCCTGCTAGGAATCACTTTTTTGAACATGAATCAACCAATTGAACCATTAATAGTCAGAATCCGAACACAAAGTCATGGTCTACACTCACTGATGCATGGATGTTTTCAACCGCTATACTCTTGATCGATGTCTCGTCGATCTCTTATTGCTCGTCACACCCTTAGCCTTTCGTCCGACTTGCACCTCAAACCGCTCTTTGAAAGCTCTAGTATATGTCTGCCTTCTTTGTGTGTTATGACTTTAACTTTCTTTTTTTCTGCAAATCTTCCCTTGTATGTGAGATAAGCGAAATTAGGTCCAAGCACTCATATTTATAAAGAGTATAGCCGGTTTTCCCAAACAACCATGAATTTCCTCATCGCGACTTTTCACCGCACCGGTACAGAGATAACCGACCAAGCGTCCAACCATGCACACTAGCTGGCCACTCAGTCCATCCAGCTTGCTTAGCTAGCTCATTAGCCGACCAAATTGATTGAACTGCCAACTTCTTCTCCAACTTAGTTGAGCTACCCATCACCTTACCCATCTAGTCCAACTTGATGGTTCGACTGGCTTGAGCTGAATTAAGCTCATTTAACTTAGTCATTTTGCCTTATCTTCAATAATTCGGCTAAGTGTTCCAGTCTGAACTTGATGATCCAAACATTCCTTTGAATCAACCAAGTTCTCTTTACCATTTAGATTCTCTTAGGCCAATCCTTGATTTAATCCTCTTTTAGTATTTGATCCCGTTTAATCTTTTTAAAACTCGGTCTATTCGAATCAGATAGTGATTACAGATGTGAACAGCCTTATTGGACTTAGATTTCAGGATGAAATGTTTTCAGTATGGATAATGATAGACCTCCTGAAAATTTTTAATAAAGAAATACTAGACTCTTTGGGATATTATTCCACATACTTGCTTTGGAAGGATATACTATATACTAGTTTTTCAAAAAAGTTGAGTGTTTTTCCGTTTTTCCCGTAAAACGATTACAATCTGACTTGTCCATGTGCCACTACCAAATTAAAAGGCAAAGAATTTCTCAAAAGATATTTTGAAAACAATTTCTAGACATAGCAATTCCTCAAACTCTATCGTAAAACCTCCAATTCCTAAGCATATCAAAGATTAAGTATGATATCTTTTGAGAGTCAAGGTTTAAGAACGTTCATTTGAGACTGCAAACATTTTTCTCACTAGAGCATAACTTAGGATTATTTGATAGGACAAATTCTTTATCATCATCTTTAAAAGACATTTTCTTCAATAATCTATCGATAAATAAATCCATTCAACTTCGTAAGAATGAGATTTTGAAGTAAGAAAGGAAGAAAAACTTTTTGATTTTGTCAAATATTTTCGTCGTTGTTTTAGTATTTCTAAAAGATTTAAAGTTGAAAAAGTATGATCTAAATTCTTAAATGATATATTTTCGAGAAAATATTGTGAAAGCAAAAAAAAATTCAGTGGAAAAACTCTACCTATCAACCTCAAAACTATCCATTCAGTCAAAAGCGAAAACATGTTGGGAATACATTGATTACAAATTCTATGAAATTTTATTTTCTTGGATGCGAGATTACTCAACTATCTTTCCAGATCCTATATTACTGAACATGAAATATATGTAAAACCACCCCAAAATTGTAAACATATGTAAAACCACCCAAAAATCGTTTACAATTTTTTTGTTATTCAATAAACAATAGGGGTTCATCAAGTCCAAGTGCATTAACTAGGAAACCAGAACTCCCAAACAAATAGATATGTTACATATGTATATACAAATGGGCCGACACTTTCTGAGCCCATAATACCCTAATATCTTGTAGAGGGTATTTAAATGGCCAATTAGGGTTTTACTCGTCGTCTCTCACAGCTTCACAAGTCGTTCGAAGCTGTTTCTAAGAAACAAGAGTCGGATCGGAACAACGCTTGAAAACTGCAAACATGGTTCGTCATCTTCTCTGTTTCTGATTAGAGCTTGGTAATTGTTTACATCTAGATGATTTCTTAACTCGATTCTCAATTCTGGAGTTTTGTGTTAGTGATTTCGATAATGGTTTAGTAAGCTTCAGAGCAATAGGATTTGATTCGATAATTTGTGTACACTGATTTGCAAGGGTACATCATGGTGATTTTCCTTAGATCTGTCCTCCCTAGATCTCAGATGTGTCGCTGCTCTAGGTCATGATGAAATGATTAGCATTTGTAGTGTCATTTGTCTCGCTCTAACACTTAGTTGGTTTATTATACAGGCAAGGGGATTGAAGAAACATTTGAAGAGGCTTAATGCGCCTAAGCATTGGATGCTTGACAAACTTGGTGGTGCATTCGTAAGTATTTTACAGATCTCGTGCACTTGCTTTTCTTTGATTTAGATTTTCCCCATTTCTTATTTTGTGTGAATGGTGATGCTCATATTGGTTCTATTCTTTTTCATAGGCCCCCAAGCCATCATCTGGACCCCATAAGTCGAGGGAGTGTCTTCCCCTCGTTCTTATCATCAGGAACAGGTTGAAGTATGCTCTTACATACCGTGAAGTGATTTCCATCTTGATGCAAAGGCATATCCAGGTTGATGGCAAAGTGAGGACTGACAAGACCTACCCTGCTGGTTTCATGGATGTTGTGTCCATCCCAAAGACAAACGAGAACTTCCGTCTTCTCTATGATACCAAGGGACGTTTCCGTCTCCACTCCGTCAGGGATGAGGAAGCAAAGGTTTGTCCTCCTTCTTTCTTGATTGCCGCTAGGGTTTCTGTAGAGTAATGCTTGGCATGATGAGTCCTTGCTATGTGTGTTCCAACAAGCTTTGTTTATTTCTGTCTCTCTACAGTTTAAGCTTTGCAAGGTCCGATCTATCCAGTTTGGACAGAAGGGTATTCCATACCTGAACACCTACGATGGTCGCACCATCCGTTACCCTGACCCGCTCATCAAGCCCAATGACACCATTAAGCTCGACCTGGAGGCTAACAAGATTGTGGAATTCATCAAGTTCGATGTTGGCAATGTTGTGATGGTTACAGGAGGAAGAAACAGAGGGCGTGTTGGTGTGATTAAGAACCGTGAGAAGCATAAGGGAAGCTTTGAGACAATCCACATCCAAGACTCAACCGGACATGAGTTTGCAACAAGGTTGGGGAATGTGTTCACCATCGGCAAAGGAACAAAGCCGTGGGTTTCTCTTCCCAAGGGTAAAGGTATTAAGCTGACCATCATCGAGGAGGCCAGGAAGAGGCTTGCTGGCCAAGAGGCTGCTTAAACTCCAATATCCAATTCTCAGTTATGCTTTTTTTAGACGTCTTCTATCACTAGACTCGCTTTGCTTTTTTGTTCTTGTTCTTTTTGGTACACTGCTCAGTTTTGAAGAAACTTATGTTTTTGTTCATTTATTGAAACATCCACTTTCTTGCGCTAGCACTGTCTTCTATACTTTTAGGTAGACGTTATAGAGTCATAAATGATTTGGCAGCTATTCGATGTATCATCGGTTGTTTTTTTGGTAACTCGTGGAATGTTACAATATCAATCTCTGAAAAATACACAAGAAAATCCGCTCCAACTCATAAATGTGGTAAAAAGGTTTTAGGCTTGACGATCTAGGCATTCGTTTCGTATTAAGAGTAGCCCAAGACGAAGATGAGTGACGTCACTACACCTGTCATCTGATTTCAACTTTTTTTCTTTTTACAATGATAAAAAAAACCTCATTTATACTACACAATACAACATAACACATTACAACAGAGCTAAACTGTCCAAAACGATACATTTTACAAACCCACACTGCAAGACTTCCTCGCTATCTGTGTCATTACCAGGTGGTTCGTTACAAAGATCGTACGAGTGGAGCTTTTTACTTTCATTTTCTTGCGGTGGATGTCCCTTTGAAAAGCTCGTTGATACGTGCCTCTATGTCCTCAACTCCATACCTGATGTACCTGTCTGCGTTTTTCCCTATGTCTCCAAGATTCTGGAACCTTCCGATGAAGTTTCCGTATGCAGGCAACAACAGCCTTGCCAGAGAGATTTTCAGCTCCTCTCTCAGCTGCTCGTCAAACACAACCCAAGTCGTGTGCGCTTTACATATCTCATCAA
The DNA here is from genome assembly GCA_900116095.1 of Euclidium syriacum. Lineage (NCBI taxonomy): Eukaryota > Viridiplantae > Streptophyta > Magnoliopsida > Brassicales > Brassicaceae > Euclidium > Euclidium syriacum. The sequence goes on from FPAK01000006.1 coordinate 8,902,676, forward strand.
ACTGCATATTGAACTGTTTCAGCTTCTCTTTCATAGTTTTCCCCAACCCGTTCATGCCTGCTGCTGTATTGTCCACCTTCAACAAACCCAGCATCTTGTTCCATGAGCTTCTCTGATAATTTATATGGTATTGTCTTACTTTAGCGTTGTGTTTCCGGATCCAATCCTCTCCTAACAACAATCCTAGGTCACCGTCCTTCACCTTCTGGACAATGTATCTCCCATTGTTCATCAGAAATACAGAGCACAAAGCTGGATCTTTGTACACTTTGGATTTTACTTCGAGGTTACTCTCTAAAAGCTCCATGATCCAAGACATCTGTACAGTCAACAGAGTTGAATCTTTAGAGGGCACGCCGTTGCTTTCCTCAAACACTTGCTCTAGGGTTTGCCGGGATCTGCAGGCCGCGCGGAGGTAATTCATGACGTAACGAGTGATTGGGTGGAGACCACCACCTGGAACGGCAGCTTTCGCCGGGTCTCGCCTGATCAGATTCTCAAGCTCCATGAAAATACCTCTTATCGCCTCTCCCAAACGTTTCCAAATGGTTACTGCTTCATTTCTAAGAACTGAGCAAAACTGGTCCGAGAACACAGACTCAAATTCGGGCATCAAATCCCTCATTGTGTCAAATACGTCGAGCACTTTGAACAATCTCTCCGGCGATCGGCTTCCTATGGCAATGGCGTCTGCGAAATTCAAGAGTTGAATGGTAGAGCCACGACATACCTCCATGAATGAGAGATCAGCACCGGAAGAGAAACCGAAGAAGACACGGTCGCAGAGGCGGCGTTCGCTCGGAAAGAGGATGCGGAGAGCTACGTTAGCGGCTTTGATCCACCGGTCTATCTCATCCTCTAGCTCCTGCCACGGCATCTTATGAACTTCTTCGATACTCAGCTTCTGTAACCCTAACCTCGACATGCTTTCTTCCAGAAACTCCCTCCTGCAAGCGCTGTAAACGTGGGAGCATGCCTTACCAAACCCGGCGCCCAGCATTCGCTTCGCCATCTCGTGCAGATCGTTAATTGTCGCCGACGGGAGAGCGTCGATGATAAGGTCATAGTCGGTGAGCGGCTGTGCCACTGGGATCTGGATATCATCACCATTTTGGAAGTCTCTGTCCTCTTCATCCTCTTCGTCGGAGTCGAAACGATGGTTCATTGCAGCAGCGTCTCCCTGAGGATTAAGGCCGAAAGACTCGGCCCCACGCTCCATAAGAGACCTGAACTCCTCCTCGATGCGGAACATAGCTTGCTGCATCATGTCGTCGGCGCGTGTGAGGCAGACGCCGATAGGCTTCTCGGAGGCCATGGGACTCCACTCCCTGGTGATAGTCACGAGTTCATCGATGGTGTCGAGGAAGGCAGCGGAATCGGCAGGATCAGCCCAAATCGGTTGATCCGCGGATACAAAGCGGGAGATCTGACCGTCTAGCGAATTAAGAGCTCGCTCGAGTGCGGCGACTCCGGATCCATCTTCCCCAGCTTGACCCTCGGCAAGCTTCTCGCGCGAAAATCTGCCGTCGAAGTTGGAGAAGATCTGCAAGATATCATCGGCCATGGATTCGTTATGGCCAAGCGTCTTAGCGATGTGACGCGCTACAGCAAGTAACTTTTCTTCACCGTTCTCCGCCATTATTGAACACAACTGGAATCACTTAAGATCTTTCTATATTTCTCGAGTCACTAAATAAAAAGGCCCCAGCGAGATCGACGGGGAAAGCAAGGAATCGAAGACGAAGAAAGTTCCAAGCAAGGAAGAAGACTGGATTGTTAGAAAACTTGTACCGAAATGACGAAAACACCCCCCAAGACAGACGCGATCTTTGACCTGGCCGCGTTGTTTGAAAATGGCATGGGTGTGTAATTCTGGAAGGTTTATGCTGTCTTTTTGAGGACTCCTAGTTTTCGCTTAAACTAAGTCCCATGATTTTCTATAATTACTGTCGCATAATAAACCGGCCAGTTTATGTACTACGATTAACGGAGCTGACAGACAACTACGGTTCTAATCTGCGATTGTGACACCACTGTGATAAAATTATTTACTGTCTTACTAAGCATTTGCATTACTCTCCTGTAAATGTACATTATACTCGTAAACTAAATGTAATTCAACGTTTCAACTTCTCTCTTGATCTTGAAGAATGATAATCTCTCGAGGCTTACACGATAACAAAGGGGGATAAAGGGCAATACAGAGTCAGTGATGCTTCTGGAGAAATAATTTACAGCAACTAAAAAACAAAGTTTTTTGACACCTTAGGCCATTATTAGTTTATTAGTACCCAGTGTGCTTTCGTGACAGACATGGAATTGGTATGGTTATGCCATATTGAACACTAATTCACTCTTTTGTGTTTGTTGGCTGCTCTGCTTCTCCCTATCGTATTGGCTGGTTTCTTCTGCAACCTTTGCCCAGACGTTGCTAATTTTCTCTGCGTATCCAACCTGCATCCACAAGCCAAGAACACAACTCTTTCTTTTACATTCACGAATCTATTCCTCTACTAGCAAAATTATGAATTCCTATTCTCTATTCTTGGCATTATCATTCAAGCACTCACCATTCATTTGCTTAAGAGAACCATGAACAATTTATTTTTCATTATATTTATTCAGCTTCTCAACTCTTCAAATCTCACTAAGAATAGAATCACCCACTTTTTGCTTAGCCTAAACAATCTCTTTACGTGACCAAAAAAAAAAAAAAAAATTCTCTTTACCATTTTTCACTCTTTCTAAACAGACCGACTTTCATTGGGCAGTAAGTAAAGACTTCATCCTCCTAATGCTAATGTGCTGCACAACAGTAATGTACCTGGTTAACAACAAAACCCTTCATCATGTTCATGAAGTCTGCACGCCTTTCTCCGTCCAATCTCTCAACCTCAGATCGGTTGTTTTCCTACAATGATGGACAAAAACTTCATATCAAGTTGATAAATCAGTATAAGCTGTGATACGCATAGGGTCATTACTGAATACCTTGATTCGCTCATATTCTCTGATGGCAACATTTTTTGCATCCTCAGTGACCTGGATGGTTTCTTTTAACTCTTCTATTTTCCGGATCCTTGATTTGTCACCGCCAAATACCTTTGATGATGCAGCCTCTAGCTTTTCGGCTCTTGCTTGCAGCGAAGAAAGCTCTGAAAGAAGCGTCTGCACTGTCAGTAAAGCACTAGATCTATCCGAAAATGCGCCTTGGACAGCCATCATCATGCCAAGGTACTCATGGAGGGTGTCCTGAAATAAACAAATCAAATTAAGAACAGCTCTTAGTGAAGCTAAGAGTCCAGCACAACTTCCATATACAAGGTAACAATCTGATGGTTAATTACAAGGATACACGCTAAGTATGAGGATGTCTGGAAAACACTAAAGTCAATTGCTTAAATCAAATTAATCATTTTTTAAAACACGGGGAAAAGAAAATAACATTTCATTTGGTTCACAGTAAGCAGGCAGCTGTGTATTTTTGTAGTTCAATAGATATTTACCAAATGTTTGACAGTCTGGGAATTCAACTCCCTATAAAATCTGCTTGCTTTTACAGCCGCAGTAGCTAAATTCTTCATATCAGTAGCACGAGTCCTTTGGGAGTTGAAAACAGCTTCTTCGTTCTCGAACTTAGTCAGCTTAATGAATGCTAATCCAAGTTCACCCATGGTTTCCCCCATGTCTTGTTGTGCCTTCACAAGGGATTCTGCCTACAAAAAGACCCCACAAAAGGGTTTATGCCAAACAGAATACTACATACTGACATATTGACGCATAATTAACTAACAAGGATGAAAATTTACCTGCTGTGAGGCATTGATAATTTGTTGCTCAAGATCATGCATCTTCTCCTTTTTTTCCAAGAATTCTTTATCTTCTTCAACAACGGGTGGTTTCGATCCACCCCAATCATTAGAGACTGACTGCCTCAGCTCCTTGAATAATCTCAGCAGATCCCTACCTCCCCTTGCAGGCTGAACCACCTCATGCACTGGCACCGCGGAGGCTCCGCCTTCACCAAACAGCTGTTTTGGAAGCTTCACAGCCCCATCCAACATTCTTGAGGCCACATCAGTGCTCATTGGTAGTGGCAACTTCCCTTGCACCTGAAGAAACACTTTCAACTCGTCGCTGTTCCTGATAACAGGGTGTGCACTGAGCCTGCGCAAGTATTTCTCCAATGCAACTCTTCTCTGCTCCACAAACTCTTGTTTTTGCATTACTTGGCTCTCCACAACGCTCTTATCAGGCCGCGGTGGTATGCAGAACCCTCTATACGACTCAGCCAAGCGATCTGCCAATGTAACAACATCCCTGAATCTTCTTCGCACGCTGAACTCCAACTGGTCGAAATCAGGGAGATTCGTTCTGGTCGTAATTTGGTAGGTGATGTAAGTGGTACCTCCTGGAACAATGGAATTTGAAATCTCCTGCTCTTTCTGAGGGTTCGATACAGTGATCTTGATGTAGTCCGAGCTTGAAGGAGATCTCGGTAGTGAATCTGAGAATTGACTATGCAGGCTGCTATCTTCAGCGCCGTTGATCTCGCTATCCGAGTTCTCATCAAAAGGACTGAAGATAACATCCGCATAAGACGGAGGCTCGATGTAGGAATTATCGCTGCTGTTTGGCTTAGAGCCGATGCTGCGGAAATCGCTGTACGAGGATGGCGCAAGGAGTGGATCAGAATCAGCCGGAATCATGACAGTCGAGGGCGGGTCGCGCACGTTGGAGAGTGTTGACATAGCGCTACGATAACCAGAGTTCGATGAATCGCCATTGACATCGCTTTTCGTCAGAGGACCGTCACCGCCGGTTGCGTCGTCATCAACCCCTAGGGTGAGATTATCCTTATTCTCCTGTGGCGCATTGAGTTGGGTCTCTTCGAATCCGTCGGCATTCTCCGACCCCATCATCTCGTCTTTTCCGGAATCAAAAGTCGATGAACTAAGCTAATTGGAATAAGAAATCAGGAGACTAGGGTTTGACGATGTGGGATGAAACAAAGATCCCGCAAATGAGACGCCGCGACGGTGGCTAATCGCATTTAAAAAACCGGAGTGGCTAAGATGCGCTGGTGAGGACTAACGTGCACGTGAACTCAGAACTGGCTTAAAGTCTAGTCAATTGACAATACGTGATGCAAGAATCTGAATACCTTCGAGGTCACGTGAAGTCGCCGGTGGGCTTACATGAGAATGGACCGAGCCGGCCTGGTAAGGCCCATTAATCAACCCAATTTAGATTCTTGACTTAGACAGCCATATCGCCGCATCCAAACGGCCTGATTAGGTTTCATTGGGTTCTAATTTGCAGCTGCAGAGATCCCTGATCGTTGTCGAATCCTGTCTTAAAACCTGCAACTGAGTCTCTTGATGCACAGGGTCAACTCATAGTACTTCGACAGGTTTCCGATAAACTCTATTTTTGAACCTCTAACTCCTCTCGAATGGCTTCAAAATTCGGTTTGGCGGGTGGAATACCGGAGCGTCGGGTCCGACCCATCTGGGATGCTATCGATTCTCGTCAATTCAAAAACGCTCTCAAGCTCGTTACTTCGCTTCTCTCTAAGTACCCCAAGTCGCCTTATGCTTTAGTAAGTGTTAATCATCATTGGTTTCTTTTTCCTCTTTCTCTAATCCGTAAACAGAAACGTAATCTGATTGAATGCTGTTGCATTAATAGGCGCTTAAAGCTCTGATTAATGAGAGAATGGGGAAAGCAGATGAGGCACTGTCAGTTTGCTTGGAAGCCAAAGAGCTTTTGTACAAAGACGATTCGTCATTGATGGATGATCTCACTCTCAGTACTTTGCAAATTGTATTGCAGAGAGTCGATCACTGTAAGTGCACCCGGATAATAAATTTATGAGCTGGTGTATGACTTCTTCTTAGCTATATCTAATTCATTTGTTTTTATTAAATCAGTGGACTTGGCCACTAGCTGTTATGCTCATGCCTGTGGCAAATTCCCTAATAATTTGGAGCTTATGATGGGGCTCTTCAATTGCTATGTTCGTGAATATTCTTTTGTGAGGCAGCAACAGGTTGGTCCTTCTGTTGGATGAATCAGCATTCTAGTTTATGATATCAGTCTGTATTTCCCACTTTCTTATGCCTTTGCTTCGTGACAGACAGCCATCAAAATGTACAAACTTGCCGGAGAAGAAAGGTTCCTACTCTGGGCAGTTTGTAGCATCCAGTTACAAGTACGACCACCGTTTACTCTCCTTTTTGAGCAGTTTGGTATTCTTTTGCTTACAGTTGTGAATATTTTTGACAGGTTCTATGCGATAAGAGTGGGGAGAAGCTGTTGCTTCTGGCTGAGGGTTTACTTAAGAAGCACATTGCCTCTCATAGTATGCATGAGCCAGAAGGTGAATTCACTTTTTCACCAATGTTTTGTAGAAGTTGGAATTATTTCAGCTTTTCTTCTACTAATGATAGTCTGGTCTTTTCAGCTCTCATGGTGTATATCTCTTTATTGGAACAACAATCCAAATACAATGATGCTTTAGAAGTCCTTTCTGGAGATTTGGGATCTCTTTTGATGATTGAAGTCGATAAACTACGGATACAGGTAGGTTAAGAGAACTAGTCTTCATGATTTTGCCGCGTGCATTCTGAATAATGCATTTTCCTAGTTTAAGGTTGAGTTTATTGATATATGTATGAGCATACCGAGTCTGTTTCTATATGCTCACACAAACTCTCTCACTTTAAGCTGACAGGGGAGACTCCTTGCTAGGGCAAATGACTATTCTGCCGCTGTTGATGTCTATAAAAAAATCTTGGAATTAAGGTACGTTATCAAGGCATGATCATCTCAAATCTCAGTGTTTTTAGAATTGGGAATGTTTCCAGTATTATTGCCTATTGGTCTTTTGATTGATTCTATATCTCTTGTCACTATGCTGACATTGTATTTTTGTTAACTTGGCAGTCCAGATGATTGGGAATGTTTCCTACAGTATCTCGGCTGTCTGCTTGAAGATGACAGCATCTGGAAGTACTATGACAATATTGATCAAATTCATCCGACAAAACACATAGAATTCAAGTTTTCTCATCTTACAGAAGAAATGGTGATCATATTACCCACTTGCCAGATTTAAAGTTTGTGTTTGTGTTTCCTTTACTTCGTTCCTAATTTCTGACATATATATAAAATCCAATTTCTTTTCCAACATGCAGTTTGATTCTCGTATATCAAGTGCTTCAGACTTGGTGCAGAAATTACAGAGAGAATCCGAGAATACTAACTTAAGGGGTCCATACTTGGCAGAACTTGAAATTGAGAAGAGGAAATTCTTATATGGAAAGAAGAACGAAGACCAGTTACTAGAACCACTACAGAAATATTTTCTCAAGTATGTCGCTGGACGAACCCTTTTGGATTGAATCTTGTTGTTTATCATGGATGCTATGAAGTCTGAACTGTATAGCTAAAGCTTACTGCTTCTTATACCCCTCTGATTTTGTACTGCTTTGCATGCAGATTTGGTCATTTAGCTTGCTATGCTTCCGATGTTGAAGCATACTTACAAGTATTGCCCTCATATAAAAAGGGAGAATTTGTGGGAATTCTAGCTAAAAGTGTGGATTCCGTTTCTGCATCAGCAACCAAAGTGCTTGGTCAAACAACAACAATACTTAAAGTACAAGAACTGACGGGAACCATTTTTGAGGTCCCTGTCGACAGTATGTTCTCTTTGCTCACATACTTTTTTCTGCATTTCCTTTTTCTTAATGAGAATTAGATTTTAAACTTACAAGCTGTGTGGCTCTTTTGTGCTATGGCATCTCTCTGTTTTGGTGTGCAGTATAATGAATCCTTTGAATGTGTTCTTTTGAATCTATTTACAATTCGATCTTACTTTCCAAAATGTAGAAATTGAAGAATCTGCTGTCAAACTGGCAAAGTTATACTGTCAAAATCTTCCTCTTTCTAAGGACTTGGACCCCCAAGAGAGCATGTTTGGGGAAGAACTTCTATCTTCGATAAGCAGTATGTTGGTCCAGGTACTTTGGTTGTGTGGAATAGACGTGCTTCCTTTATACTGCACAACGCATTGCTATATTTTAACTAACCTTTCTGTTGTTTCCAGTTATTCTGGCGAACTCGAAATTTTGGCTATCTTGCTGAGGCTATCATGGTTCTTGAGTTGGGCTTGACCATCAGAGGGTTAGTAACTAATTGGCTCTGTATACGTTATTCTTATAGCTATGAAAATCTGATCTGGGTTTCTATCAGCGCTACTTCTGCATTTCAGAACAATGAGATATTTGATAGCTGCTTCTGTTTGAAATATCAAAGGATTAAACATGTCGTTGATAGGTCTCAACATGATAATTACTTTTGTTTCTGCAGACATGTCTGGCAGTACAAGATCTTGCTCTTGCACATATATTCATATGTTGGTGCTCTTCCGCTTGCTTTTGAACGGTATTCATAGCTCTCAGTTTTACTTTTTTTTTCTTTTGAAAGTAAAAATCCTTCTTGCACCTGTGACTGAACCACTTGTTTATCTTCTTCTAAGGTATAAAGCTCTTGATGTGAAGAACATCTTGACAGAAACAGTTTCCCACCATATTCTACGTCAAATGTTGGAATCTCCCATGTGGGTGGACTTAAGTAACCTCCTAAAAGACTATCTCAAGTTTATGGATGATCATTTGAGAGAGTCCGCAGACCTTACATTTCTTGCTTACCGTCATAGAAATTACTCAAAAGTAAACAACTTTGACTTCTCTCCCAGAATTGTCATACCATCTTCCTGTAGCATACAATCGCTTACTGTCGGGACTTATTTGGATTACCTGAATATCAGGTTATCGAATTTGTCCTATTCAAACAACGGTTGGAGCAGTCAAATCAATATCAAGCTGCAAAGGTTGAAGCATCTCTCTTGCAATTGAAACAGAATGCAGACAGCATCGAGGAAGAAGAGGTAATTCATCCGCATCCTATTTTTGTAAATTATGTTTTTACGATCATCTCATATATCTAACGTTGCCTGTGTTATTGTTGTCTAGCGTATTCTTGAAAACCTGAAATTTGGAGCTCAACTTGTGGAGCTCTCAAACGAAATTGGATCTAAGACACTGAGGTTCAACGAAGATATGCAAACACGACCATGGTGGACACCTAGTCCTGAAAAAAATTATCTACTAGGTCAGTAAATCATTCAAATTAGTTATTGTTTATGATTGTGGCGCTTTTCTTGATATCAATCAACAATGTGTGTAGGTCCGTTTGAAAAAATTTCTTACAGTCCCAAAGAGAATGCGGTACGTTTATCTACATAAAATACATCTTTTCTTTGGCACGATGCAAATCTGATACCGTTTTGTACTTGCTGGATATGTATAGAATGAAGATCGGGAAGAAAGCATGAAAGTGGCTATCCAGAGAAAATCCCTTCTACCTCGAATGATATATCTCTCTGTTCAGTGCACATCAGTGACAGTAAAGGAGAGTGTTGAATCCAATGGGTCTGGAGGTGACGTCAAATTCTGCGAAGAACTTGAGTCTTTGCTGGAGCAATACACAAAATTGTTGGGATGTTCTCTCAGTGACGCTGTAGAAATGATCAAAGAGATCTCACAGGGTGCAAGGACTTCTGAGGTTAGCTTTCTCTACACCTTTCTGCTTCCACCTGCACTCATGGTCACTTGCCATATTGTTATTAACCTTGTGGAAAATATATTTGTAGAGCCTTGGTTCAGATTTGGTGGACTGGTTGAATTTTGCGGTGTTTTGGAATGCTTGGAGCTTGAGTTCCCAGAAGCAGTGGCATGTGTTGAATTCACTGTTTGAGAAGCTTATTCTGGAGAGAATCAGATTAATGGGATCTTCGGACATAAATTCTTGCTATTCTGATATCCAGGTCTTGGTTCGGATCATAACTGAACCATTGGCGTGGCTCAGTGTTATAATTCAGGCCTGTACCCGCTCATCTCTGCCATCAGGGAAAAAGAAGAAGAAAACTCAACATTCAGATCAATTATCTTCGTCTCCAATATCTCAAGCAATCAGGGATTCAATACAGTCCTTATGCAGCACATTACAAGAAGTTTGTAACTGGCTACTGAATCAGATGAACAACCCAGAAGATGATCAAGTGGAGAGATTTCTGTCATCCCTGAAGAAAAATGAAGACGCAGGAGGACCGGGACAGGTTCTTGAGGTATTAGAGAGTTTCATTGCATCCAGCAAAGAAGCAGAGGTTGGAAATCGCATCTTTGAAGCATTGAAATCATGGAGCACGGCAGATTCAGCACGTAAAACGGTCGTGGCGCAACAGAGGGTCCTCCGTGAGTTTCTCCAGATCTGTGAATCTAAGAGAAAACTACTGGAAACTCTCAAGCAACAGATGTCCCATGTTTGATCTCTTTCCATAAGAACACTTAATAGAAAGACTGCTTTTCTTGGCTATTTCAATGTTGAGAGCACATTTAATGAAAGAAACAAAGGATATTGATGTTTTTAGTACATTTTTTTGGTAATGTTACATTTAGTTTACTCATTCCTATGCAACAAACTTCTGACAACGAGTATCCTTGTGGATATTTTGGCAACGGATTGAACAAAAGCGAATCCCACATAAGCAGCAATTGTAGCCTGCAATGTATCCGCAGACTGTGCAGAAATGGCGGCGAGAAGATGAACTTGGAGGTCCTACGGCTGCTTTCACGTAGGTGGGCACATGCGGCGGTAAAGATTCCAAATTTGCCTAAACACAGAATTTGATTATTCAGTCTCGATTAGAAACTCTAATGGCCGCAGAAATATCAAAGAGTTTAAAGTAATTTACCTCCTGCAAAAGCTCAAGGAAGGATTTAGGAGCTCTACGAGCCTCCAAGGCTTTTGCTTGTCGAGTTTTACGTTTCGATCCCTTATGTTGTTTCTTCTGTACGTATCCTGCGAAACAAAACGAGATTAAACTAGAACTAGAGATGACAGCGAGATGCCCTCAGTGTTAAGATTATTAAACCTAGATCATCGTCTTCGTTAAGAGAGGCTTCTTCATCATCGTTCACATCTACCACTTCAATGGCCCCATTGTCGTTCTCTAAAGCCTCTAGCCGAGCTATCGCAGCCTACAAGTGATTTTAAAACCATTTGCAAGTGATTTCAAAATTGATTACCAAGTTTTCTACAAGCACACCTGAGTTCGATTGTCGTTGCTCGTAAGAGCAGCCGCCATCTTCGACGCAACCTTACGAGTACGAGTCGACACTCGACGATTCGACATTTCTTCCTCCATCCCACAGATTTTTTTAAAGACGGCGGTTTGGGATCTTCAGATTAACGCCGACGAAGGAAACGCACGGCGGTAAAATTGTATCCGGCGGATTCGCCTGCAGTCGACGGCGGTGAGTCTTTTAGGGGTTTCTTTTCCGCAGAAATAATCTGACTCAATTTCACGAGTGGCCCGTTGGGCCTTTTGTTTTAATTATTTAGCAAACCAATACCATTCTTCGTTTTTAGTAGGCCTGGGCAAATATCCAATCGGAACCAACCGAACCGAAACCAAACCGTCAAAAGGTTTGATTGGTATCCCATTATAGGTAAATATCCGATTGGATATGTTTTGGAAAACCATGGTCATTGGCTACTAACTGAACCGAACCGAAATCAAAAATATAACCGAATAAAACTAAAGATATGCATATCTCTTGATTTCCTTTAATCTGTTCCATTATTTACACAAATCTCATTCTCGTATAATATGATGCTCTTTGACTAATATTTCTTTTTGTTTAGAACTATTTTGTTTTGTTATTGGTTTTGGATGTTCTTTGAATGAATTTTTTTTCTAAACTAGTTGCTTTGTTTTGGATTTGGTTAATTTCATTTACTTCAATCTTATTAATTTGTAATCGATATAATTATTTTGATCGTAGTTAATTTTTCCTCTTTAAACCATTTTCTTTCATCACATTCCTGGAAGGGTTGAATATTTTATACTTTCTTTATAATTTTGATCGTAGCTGAATTTTGAATTTTGGTTAATTTTGGATATAACGAATCGAACCAAAACCGAACTAAAATATGAAAATAAACAAGTGAACTAAAACAACCAAAACCAAAAATAATCGATCGAAACCAAATCGATTATCCGAACGTCTATGTATAGTTTTTTATGATAAATGAACTATTTGACCAGTGCATTTCAAGTTACTCATTATCCAATTCAGACTTGTCAATTGTTGAATTTCTTACGTGGTATGTGTATCTAAAATCTTGCGACGAGAGGTCAGGTTCTAGAAAATTTGAGTGTTTAGTGTAGGTCGGTTGGATACTTACTCACGTTTTAGTGATTAGGAAGGTGTCGAGCCCCTAGTGGTTCCTCATTACTAGCGGGTAGGGTCTCTTCATTTGCTACTAGTTTTGGAGAGGATACTTGGCTGATCACCGCGGCCGAGCGTTACACGACGGTGTAGCTCGTAGTCACAAGAGAGTGAGACTGTGGATGTTCTACTCGTACGCCTTTGCGGGTTTCTATCTTTTTTCTTGGAGGACGAAAATTGAATATGCTATGGTCTTAGGATGATAGTTTGCGGAGATAGTTTATTTTGTTATTTAATTATGAAGATTGATCAAAAATTACCTAGCTCAACGCCCTGATTATATGAATGTTGAAATCTATGTTATTGTTTATTTGTTTTGGGTTTGGGTTAGGTTGAATGAGATTTTTGCATGTTAGATAGGATAACATGACTTACTCATTCCTCATTTTATTTTCAGGAAACCTTAGTGAAAGATCAGGTAGCATGGAGACTAGATGCGGGGAAGACCAAATAATATTGGTGTGCCTATTGTAAAGCGTTATTTGGTTTTAACATGTTTGACTTGATTTTGGAATTAGTTGTAGACTCACTCATGTTTATTGGTTTGTATCGGATATTAATGTGGTAGAATAAAATGTTTGTTTTATACACACTATGTAAGAATTATGATATTAGACTTTGTCGGTCTAACACAACTCGTAGTTTTGGAACCGATTGAAAGTTTTTAGGTTGCGGTCGCTAGGAAACGAGGACCACATATAGTCTAAATTAGTGGTTGCGGGTTTGGTTCTTGTGAACTAAGTCGGACTGTATTTGGCCCTCGTCTTGGCCATACTAGGTCACTCGGTCATGTAGGTTCTTGTCTAATGGTTATGTTTCGTTTCGGGTCTAGAACGGTTCAAGGGTGTTGCATGCCTATCAACCTCGGTTAGCAGTTCACAATGTTTTATCATGGGAAAATCGAATGCTTCTAGGGAATGTGTTTTTTGTAGAAATCTATCAAAATCATTTAATCGCTTGTTATTCTCGTGTCCTTCTCGAAGTTTGAAAAAAATGCCAAGAAAAATCTTTTCATGATTTTAGGTGGGACTGGGATGCAACTATAATCCTCATTTCACGCTCAAAATAATACCGGTTGCATCAATACATGCTTAGATACATTCCAAAATATTTTTAGTTTCTACTTCTTTGACGGGAAATCTCTGAAACGGCTCATTTATTGCATTGATAAAGTTATTCATTACCGATTCAACTTCATTAGACTCCTCGCGGATGCGAGACGGGTTTTACCAATAGTTCATTCAATGTGTTTTGTCGGATGAATTTGATCAATATTGTCATAGTATTTCCTGCTATCATCTTCAAGGAGACAGCCGAGATACTGTATGAAACATTCTCAATCATCTGGACTGCCAAGTTAACAGAAATACAATATCACCATACTGACAAGATATGCATAAGCATGAGATATAGAATCAAACAAATTACCAATAGCTAGCTAAACCGTTTCTATAATGGAATTTATTAGCTTGTATATCATTTTGGATACAAATAGAAAGCATCAATCCCAATATTACAAATTTTACAACTCTAAATGTAATCAAATTATTAACCTAATTAATTAAGAAATTGTATACTCTAATCATTTATGAGACCAAAGAGACACTAAGCTCTTGTAATCAAATTTTCCATTCAAGAAACCATCACCACCCTTTTGGTTCCTCACTTGTTGTTGCACTACCAATACCGAACCTTCCGAGGCAAAGACACTTCCAGCCACAGTATCTCCGATAACTCCAAGTTGGTGGTCCTCGCTCCATGTGGACAATCCTTCTAGAATCTTTGGATTTATCCCTTCTTTCCTCCCGGTTATCCAAAGATCATAGTCGTTGACATTCATTGCTTGGATTGCAGCCAGTGTCTCTGCACCGTTCTTTACAACTACCTCTTTGTAACTCACCCTCTCATTGCCTTCGTTCTTCACCCAAAACCACGTCACCACTCCATCGTCCAACTTCTTCTCCCTCTCGTCCTCTCCTTCATGGTTGTACGACATGAACCGTATCACTGTTAATGTTATGTCCGAGTTCGCAATCATTCTGTCGGCCAAATGTAGAGCTTCTCTGTTATCAGCTCCTCCTAGGAACATAACCACAAAACGATGTGTTTCTTCCCTCATATGGCTCGAATGTTGAAGGTCCACGGATGTCCGAACCAAGGTGTTCCTAAGTCGTCCTTTGTCGTAATAGATACACACCGAGCAAGGTGCATGTTCCAAGACGTCAGCGTTCACAGATAACATGCCAGAGTCACGTAGTTCGGTAGGTGCAGCATCTTCGAGACGCTCTTTCTGATAAGGTAAGAGAATGAAAGCGGTTTTCTTTGTCAAAGCCAGCTCACAAATGTCTTGGTACATTAGACGTTTTGGAGCGTAAGCAGTGTAGGCACGCAGACCCACACGCCCATATCTTTTCTCTTGGTATAACCTAAAGGCGCTTTGCACCTGGTCTACTCGCACGCTCCCGGTACGCTCATGCTCTTCCTCTTTATTATTATCTTTTTCTTCCTCCTCATCCTCCTTCCTACGCTGCTCGTGGTCAACAAACAATGGTGTGGCTCGCCCCATGAGTTCCATCAGCTGGACTGCAAATATAGAGAAGGGGCTATCTGAGGTGGGATAGGCGAAGTCAAGGAAAGTGATCAAGCCACCCAAGGTTTCATGGTCGGAGACAGCAAGAACTAGTCTCACCTCGGTGTTAGGTGGATTGTGTTGGATGGTACGATGTTTGCTGCTCCTATAAGGCCTAGTTGGATCATAGAGGAAGCTGATGAGTGGCGTCGATACACTTGTGACCACAAGTGTATGCAAAACCATGAAAGCGAAGCCAGGTAAGCCCACTATACGTTTGTCGATCCAATGCAAGTAGAGCAAGAGATCAATCTGGCCTCTCAAATTCATCATCAGACCAAGTGTGAGACTGTCCCTAGTGGGGACTTTGAAGAAGAGAGCAGCAGCAGTGGTACAGAGAAACTTGGTGATAAGGCCAACCGTGGTCATGTAGAAAAGAGGAGCAAGCTGTTTAGGCCAAGTTTCGCCGTTAAGAAAATGGACGTTGGTGTTGAGTCCCACCAAAGCGAAAGTGAAAGGCATGAGGAACTCATGGATGAAAGTCTCGCTCCGAACAACCAAGGTAGAACTCAAAGGTGCGCCATGAGGTACTAGTAGTCCTAGCCAGATAGGTCCCACACCTATAGACAGACCGAACATATCAGTGATGAAACAAGAGACCAATACACCCATAAGAATCATGACGATGTAGTTTTGGTCCACGAGTTTGCCCTCAGGTGTTTTGGTGACAATCCACTCAAAGGCTCGTCTCACAACCAAAAGCATAAAGGCAGCGAGGATAAAAACCGATATTAGGAACCATACGACGGCTGTGCCACCTCCTCCATCAGCCTGGGTCAAGGCTTCGAAAACAACAAGTATGTTTAGCGCTACCATGTCTCCAAGGAGAGCCACTGACATTGCGAACTTTCCCACCTCGGAGTTGAGAAGGTTCATGTCTTTGAGGATTGTGTAAATGACAGGGAAAGAGGTGAATGCCGAGGCGAACACAATCCCTCCAAGGGACGAAACCTTTTGCATTTGTTTGTCCATTTGGTCACGCATTGCAATCGCAACGATCCCCACTGAAAACATCGGGACAACAAAGCCGATAACAGCTATGTACTTGTGCTTTCTTGGTGATCTCCAGATAGCCGCCACGTCTGTCTTTGCCGCTGTGAGGAAGAAGAAGTAAAAGAATCCCATCAGTCCAAAGTTTGCGCATAAGTAGTTCGCAATCGGCGGGAACAAATAGTAATTGAAATTCCGGCTTCCACCAAGCAATGACGGTCCTATTATCATCCCACCCTTCAAAACATACAAAAATTTTTTTAATCAACGACAGTAGAATTTCTATAAATTAATAAATATGATAAAAAGAAATTCAATATCAAATTAAACTAATATAAAATTTAACAAAATTTGATAAGATAATAATGTTTTAGAACTCTTATTAAAGATATTATCTCAATAATATCACTAATTGTATATAATTTTATATATACATCACTAAGTTAATTTGCTCAAATTATTTTATTTTTTTATATAAAATTCTTTGTTGGAATTATTTTCATTTCTATTTCTTTCGTATTACATGAAATACTTATTGAATCCAAAACATCGAACTTTTGGGATTAGATTTTATAATTTTTGGCCATCTAGAATATCATGGTAATTTCTCTTACAATAATGATTATTAAACATCTTATTATTATTCTGTATTATAAAAATAAAATAAAATAAAAAGTTTAACAAAGATAAAGATATAAAAGAGCATCTTATTTTACATAAAAAAATTAAGAGGAATATGGATTACCCTTTTTAAAATTATTGATAAGCTAATATCTATATAATTAGTAGAATATTATAGTTTTGATTTATTAATTTATAGAGGTTTTACTATATTTATAATCAACAAAAAAATATTAAAAAGGAGTATAAGATCGATGACGAACAATGATCTCACAGACGATACGAGGTTGACGGAGAGGTCGGAGGAGGAAGCAAACGGATTTGATGAAGAAAATGATGAAAACTGCTTCGAGCAAGAAGGTTGAAAATGCAGAGTTCATCGCATTTTCACCTCTGAACATTCCGAACGGCTGTCTACTATGGATCTGCCGGCAAACAACCGGAAGTTTGGTCTCGAAGACACGAGTGCTGACCTCGTTGGCAGCGTTTTGGTTGCCCGGCCATAACCCAAAACGGACGGGCAAGACAGCATGGCCATTACTGGGGAAATACCTAACCATGCAAACGTTTTCTCTTCGATCAGGATTTCACGTAAAACAAACGATAATGATTTTCGATAGAGAAGACCATAGATCCAAAATTGATGTTTTTTTTTTATCAGATGTGGACGTGCGTCATTTGAGGAATGATTTTAGTTTTTGTTTATACATCCTTTATTTTTTTTTCTTTTTCACTATATATTTTTGTTCTGTTATTAGGATTTTTTTACATAACAAACATAATAATAATATAGGTAATTAAACACAACCGATCTCATCTTTTGAAAACGCTTACGTTTAGCATAATTATAAATTCGTTGAAAATGCACCTTTTTAGATTTGCTTTCTTATATTATCTAAAATTTCTCAACCATTGATGCTAGTTTTTTTCTTCTTCAACATAGTAAACTAAAACTCCTCCTCTAGAATATTGAGCTTTCAAAATTCTCAAAATAGTAAAGAAAACATAGTAATTGGTTTTTATAACTTTTGTATGTAAATGTTAGGAACATTTGCGATTAAACTCTCCTCCTAGCTAATTCTTATTGATCTCCATTTGTTTAGTTTTAGGTTTTTATTGAGTTTAAAAGACAAACGATTTACATATTCCTAAAGCTGATGTGACCTTATACATTTCTACGAGCATAATTCGGCTCACTAGAGGCTTCACTATCAAAGAAAGGCTCCGAGATTACAAGATACAACTCCTTGAATCACTAACCAACTCGAATGAAGAAGATAACAAGATGAAAGATGAAAATGTAACCAAGGAAGACAAAACCCCGTTCTCTCAAATTGGTTTTCTCTTCTCTCTGATTCTCTTTATAGTAATTTCCTCATTGCTCTTTTCTTGGTCGTCTTCTTATACCTCTTCATGCATTTTCTTCTGTTTGTTGTAGTTGCAATTAGTCTTGGTAACCAAAACTTAACAAGTTTTGGATGAAATATAGAACTCCACGATTAAAGATTTGTATCAGTTTAATTTAGGGATCATACTATATCCGCACAGCAAAGAACCGAATGTTAGGCAAAATGAGAATCCTTGCTAGAAAGAGAACAAGTTCTTGAACCAAAATAAAAGTGATTACACACGTAAATATGCAAGGGAGTCATAGTTTTATTGAGTAGGAAAATGTGGTGAACACAAATACAATAGCTTTGATCAGTTCGAGACAAATAAATAGTAAAAATAACAAGTGTCCTATTTTGTGTGTTTCCAAATGAATGATTCTCCCTTAACTTGTTTTTCCTCATTCTTTTATAACATTTCATCTCGTCTTAACTCCTCTGTTACTCTGTTGATTCTCCATTAATTTCATGCATGACCGATACGATTTGCTCTTTGACTGCCATTATAAATATTTTCCCTCAGAATTTGATTTTGCGCGTCTTTGAATTCGTGCGCCTTTAAGTTTGGATAAGCATGTTGGCGCTTGTTGGGCATTTTGCCTCTATCTTAGTGGAGCGAGATTTTAACACTAACAATTAGTACACCTAAAACCTATGTGATCACATAGTTACAGTGATATTATGATGTAAAGAAGAAATGTACACGTGTTATGACGAGAAGGTTAATGTTCACATTTCGTGAAGAGAAATTAATAAAAGATCGAGACTATTGTTTTTTTTTTTTTTTCAAAGATCAAGATTAGTAAGACAGTATGGTCTCTTACCTGAACTAAGTTAGTGGATAGAAAAGTCAATAGGATTCATCTCCGACTTCGATCATGGCAAGAGCTGCTCTCTTCGACGAGATCTCGCGCTAACTCAGTTCCCTCAACATGAGGAAAGTAGCAGTTCAAGCGGTCATTTTTCACATTTGGAAACAGTGAAACAATATCCTTCACAACGCTCAAGCGCTTTCTCCCGCCGCAGTTTTCAAATTGATGGTGAGGGAGATTATCAACATTGTTTCAGTAAGAAGAGAACGAAGAAAGTTCAAACACCTAATGACACTTTAGCTTAGATGAGACTTATTGTTTTTATCTTTTTTGGACAAGGAAACAATGCTAAGGCTATCCAAATCTTGTATATCCTAACTTTTTTTTATTCTTATATGATATTTGAAATTAACCAAAAAAAAATAAAAAATCAATAGGATTAAAGAAAAATATTTGTTTAGATGAATATAATCAGTGAAATTTACTCCCACTAATATGAATCTTTAGTGTATTTACTAAAGTAGTATCTTTTTACATAATTAGTACTAAGGAGGATCTAAAATACTAAAATACTCTTATACTAAGTTATTAAAAAGTTAACAATATTTAGTGAATTAATCAAAAAAATAGTAAATTTTTTTTTTTAAACATTAATTTTATTCTGTATTTGAAAATCAAAATAATATCTTGGTTTTTTTAAAAAAAATTTTAAAATTTTTTTGTACGTATTTTTCTGTAATTTTGTTTTGAAATTTTTGTTTTCTAAAATTTTAATAATAGGACTGGAAAAATTTTTAAAATTTAAAAGCTAGAATTTTTTTTATTTTGATTAAAAAGTGACATTGAAATTAAATTTCAAAATTTTTAAAAAGTGACATTCAAAATCCTAATTTTTTTTTTTAAAAAAAAATTCGTCTAGTTTATAGAAAAATTTTAAAAAACATTTTCAAAATAAAATTCTTGTTTTTTTAGAAAAAAAGTACAATTTTTTTTTTTGGATAGTTAATTACAAATCTGAAAAAAAAAAAAAACCATTAGTCCCTTGCCACCTCATCAGATAACAAAAATCCATAAAATTTAAATAAATCTGTAACAAAGGAAATAAATCTGTTACACTACGATACTCTTTTAGTAATTTTTTGAGCATGTTTGCTAGTGTTGCAGAGTTAAATAAATCTACACCAAATACACTAAATCTTCGACATTACAATTTAACTCTGCAAAATAAATCCGCAAATTATGAAAAAACTGCAAAACCGCGTAAAAATCTTCTACAAAGAAAAACAAATCTTCAAATTAAATCTGCAAAAAAAATTTTATCCGCAAAAAAAATCTGCAGAAAATTAAATTTGTTACACTATAAACAAATCTGTTACACTACGGATTTTACTGTACTAGTTTAGTAATTTTAAGCAAGTTTTCCTTTGTTGCGGATTTTTGGAAATCCGCAACAAAGCAATAAATCTACAACAAGTACAATAAAGTCTGTAAAAAAAATCCGTAAACATTTAAATCTGCAAAACAAGTCCGAAAAAAAAATAAATCTTCGACACATGTTTGCGGATTTTTAAAAAATAATATGCGGATTTGTTTTGTTGGGAAGGTGACATTTTCGTAAATATGTTTTTTCCTCTCAAATATTTTAAGGGTATTGTGGGTACGAAAAAACTCATTTTAAGAGTCAAAAAATTAATACTAATTTAGTAATTTTAAAATTTTTTCATACTAGATAAGTAATCCTCCCTATAATCAATACATAATCATTTGAGGACATGAATTTAGATGTTTCAAGTCATGTTAGACCCTTAAAAGTTTTTTTTTAAGTATTTTCAAAGATTTTTTAGGAAACAATCATTTTACTATTTGAATTATCATAAATTCATAGACCGTCCTATTTTGTTTTTTTTTTTCAGAATATTATTCTATAAATTTATGGGATTTATGTAAATTTTTTGGTATGTTCGAATTGTTTCAAAAATTTCTCCCCTGGATAAGATTTAGATGCGAATAAAATACAATTAGCTAAAGTTTAGATTAAGAGGAACTATGACTCAACTAGGAGTATTTGCATGTGACCACTTGTCCTTAATCCTAATATAACATAGACAATATGGTTGTACTACTAGATACCTAGAGTTTAAATATATGGTGGTCGCGTGATGAGGTCATTAGACCAGTAATTAAACCAGAGATTAATTAAGTTTGCCATTTAAATCACATGGAGTTGAGGCATGCCAAAAAATTCGAAGAGACTTATCAGCTTTGTATTAACTGAATCAATACCACTATCAACTAATCCAGTCTAACGACCATTTGAACTACATTATTAACTCAACTAACAAGGTCTTTGAAGTTGAATGACCCAAGATAAATTTTCATGAATGAGATATTCAATTCTCAAGTCGGATGATTCACAACTTACTAGATTCGGATCTAGGCGTATTTTTTAGAGGATTCTAACCAAACCATATAAAATTAAATTATGAACCAAGTTGTTATGAAATCCTAACCCATCATAAACTCAAAATAAGTTAGATTCATGCCAAAACCATTTCTGTTTGGGTAGTTTCAAATTCTAAACCAGATGATCTTTTGTTTAACCAATAATAAAAAATAATGGTCATATCAATGAAGCATTTTAATTATTTTTTTTATATTGGTTTATTTTCTTATATGTTGATTTATTTATAAAATTACTTTTAAAATATATTAGGAAGAGCCTATATAAACTCATTCACTTCTTCATTTGAAAAACAATCTTTAATCAATAATAAAAAATTATAAAAAAAAACGTTTGTTTTATTTACAAACTCCATTCTTGATTTCATGATTTAGTATGAATCATTGAGTGTTCTTTAGAAGTATTAGCAAGTTTTTACATTTTTTTGGTTCTATTCAATCCATCATCACTTTCATCCTAGTTTGAGAGGTCATTAAACCAGCTAACGGCTCATTCCTAATTCCTATTTTGTCTCAAGACTTTTAGCCAATTTCGTATCATCACATCTGTAAAGTTTTTAGGTTATTGTAGGTTCATGCTCAAATAATAATCAAACAATAATAGTTAAGATAACTAGTGATGATAAGAAATTCACATAAACTAATATATGTAGCGTTAAGAGATTTGTCTAAACTTAAGGATAAAACATATCCCAACAATTTTCCTCACTGCACTAGTCTACATAATAGGCTTGTGAACTCGAAAGTGTTACTTTTCGAGTCATAGATTTATACGAAAGTTGAATTGCTAGCATGATATTCGAAGTGTTTTTTAAAAAACAGTACACATTGGTTAGATAATCAAGTCTAAGAACCTGGAACCTAATCTTAAAAGCCTAGGGTGCTAGAACCCATGAAAGCCAGATGCTATGCACAAGAGCTGAGAAATCATAAAGGTTGGAGCCTAGGTGTAAAAACATGAGGTGCTAGAATCTGGAAAGGCTAATCCTGAGAATGAGAAATTGAAATATAATAGGATTCTTTGTGAATTAGACCGCTTAACGTTAAATAGAGGAAACAAGATGTTAGAAAATTCTAAAAAATGGAATTAAAAATGTACAACTTCGAAAATACTAAAATTTATTTGGAATTCAAAAATGTACCACTGACTTATCATAACTTTTCACCGACTTCCCGTAGCTTTTGTTCACCACTGACTTTCCACAGCTTTCATAAATGTTTACCACTGACTTCCCATAGGTTTCGTAATTTTTCGTAACAATGCAATTATGCAAGAATCACATGTGAGGTCAAATATGTCAGAAACTTATAATGTCACTTCATTCCTTAAATTTTGCTATACCCACTCCTTCCCACAATAAATGTGTTCCTTTTCCTTTATTTAATTTAAGTTGCTAAAATTAAAAAAAAAAAAAAAAAAGAAGAAAAAAAAAAGAAAGTTGCTAAAATTACAACAACAAAAAATGATGGAAGGATTTGGAAGCAATAAACACAAGGGACCGGGGCGTGCAAGGTACGGCTGTGGTAGCTGGCTAACACAAACTCCCATGCATCTATTTCCTCATTCTTTACTAATTTCCTCATGCATCTATATGTAATGTATACTCACACCTCCATAATTCTTAGTAAATAATAAATAAAAAACAAATTTATATATCGTAGGTATGGGAATGCATTGATGAAAGTGTTGCACATTATAAAATTGGTACTGTTTCCGAAATATGTAACTTTGAGACTATAAATAAATACAGTAATGTGATCCAAGGGCCAAGACCAAGGTCCTCTATAACATACACAGATACTTAACAACACATATATAACAACACATTTGGAGAAGATGAGGCATATGCATGCAAATCTCAGGTGGAGTAGTAGAGAAGTAGCTATAAAGCTCAGGAGGGATAGCGCCAGTACGATATGTTGCATATACATACATGTATATATATGTTATGTATGGACATTTGGATACATGTACATATACATTGGCGCTATCCATCCTGAGTTCCATGGCTTCTTCTTGCTTTTATATCTGTTAACTGGTCCTCGACTTCATTACCGACTGCGTTAAGGCATCAACATATCGATATATAAATGGGTAAGATTTTTTTGTATGAACTAAGCGAGTAAGATTTACCATTTGTGTGCGAAAAATTATCCACAAGATTTACCATTTGTGTGCGTACTTACAAAAATTTGGATTCTAAGCTGTAAAGCCGAGTTGATGTTTTTTTTTTTTTTTGGGTCTAGGAAATTTCATTTAAAACTGCCGAACAAACAAAACAGAGCATGCTCTACAAGAAAACTTCATTTTCAGTCCCTATTTCGCTAGATAATCAGCTACAGTATACATGACCAAAAAAAAAAAATCAGCTACAGTATTGTCTCTTCTTGAAATATAAGTGAAGCAGATAAAATCAAAGTCTCGTGCAATTCTCCCGTTCTCCACAGCCGAGTTGATCATAGGAAACATATACTTGGTACAAACAGAAAAATATATATGGTCTAACAAAAAATTGGGTTTTCACATTTGAACAACCATCCATATACTCAGGCATTATATTGATCTGATTGGTATAAAAACAGGAAAAATACTTTTAGCAGTAAAAAAGAAAAAACAAAGGAAAATCAATAGCATAATCGCTCCAATTTCTTTTTAAAATGATAAAAGAATAGTATAATTAATGGTTGATACTAATTCTTAATGTTTCTGTGATGGTGAAAAAAAGTCAATGTACCCTTTTACGCTCCAATTAAAAAATTACCAATCAAAAACAATGTAACAGGAGGTTAAAGCCAAACTGGTTGTGTGGGAGGTAGTAACATCGCGGCATGTAATGGATTGTTTAGAAGTGAGATCATTTATCTAACATCGCGCCATGTAAGTGGATTGTTTAGGATTGTTCAGACGGTTACGATTCCAAAATTCCTGTATCTTTCTTGCAGGGAAAATCCAAAATTTGGACGTATTTTTTGTTTCCCAGATATCAACAATTTTTCTTTTTTTTCATTTATTCATATATTATCATACTCGTCGAAGTCTGGAACTAATTGACAAAGACAAAAAAAAACAAGTATTGAAAATAACATGTTAAAGAACAAATAAACGTTTGACCCAAAAAAGAAAAGAAAATTCTCAAACTACTCCAAAGGAGATATGTTTAGTATTTTTCTCCCTTTCGCAATTGATATACAGCATATCAGACCGGTCGAGATCCATTTAAGAAATAAGGTACAAGAATCCATACTTTACAAACTTTTTTCCTAAACCTTTGGGAACTAATTTGGACAACGAACCGCTGAACCCGATTAATCCTAAAAAAAACTCTGTTGTGATACTTATGAATCTAACTTTAGACTCAACGTGTTTACAATACCCCAACTAGTTAGCACTATATCAAGGAATTGATCTTTGAAATACTTCAAATCAACGGATCAGACACAAGTGCATATCCAGTCCACACCCACAGCTTCTTGTAGAAGATATGTTGCTATAAAAGAGATATAATAACCTCGCGAATTGTCAAAGGTAATAGTGTGCTTGCCTAAACGAGTGTACATATCACAATACAAAAACGTATGAATGGTTTGCTTGTGTTGATGAACAGAGGGAGTCAAAAAGGAGGAAGAGAAAGGGAGTTTCCTGCTCTAGAAAGGGAAGTGAAAAGAAAGAAGTAATCAAAAGATAAATGCACTCACCTGAAATCATCATGAACCCCTCTACCTTACCCACCAATTTGCAATGCATTTTGGAGTTAATTATCCACTTCCCTTTCTATAAAACAAAACAAAACAAACATTTCACATTGTGAAAATCCAAAACCATATAAAAAAAAAGAAAACGATAGATTCCCAAAGAAACAGATGGAACAAAAAGTAGTAACTTTGCTCAGAGGGTCATAATAGTGAACAAAAAACCTACCTTTTTTTTGTATCTCAAAATATGATGATTCATAGAACATTTCCCCCCCCCCCCCCCATCAAAGCAACATATTACTAAAATCCCCCTTTCAACACACACAAACTCTTATAGAACACATAAACAGCAGATTCATTGCTTTCTCTCTCTTCTCAATATGGACGAGACCGGTTTCCCCCATGGTAGTTTCTGTCTGGTCCTGAACCATAGTTATCTCTTCTTCTGTCTCCCCCACCACCACCACCATAGCCACCTCCTCCTCCTCTCCCACCGCCTCTGCACAATCCACAAGTTTTGCAAGGACCACATTATGACATATAAAACTTGGAAGACCGACAGGATAAGCAAGAATTACTACAATGTAATATGCTTGGAATTACAAGACATGTGAAACTACGTAGACTTTTTTCCTATAGCATACTATCCTTTCTGTCATACGCAGATGAGTGTACCAAGCAGATCCAGAGAAGTACACGAGGCCCATACAGTTCTTAGTAACAAGAAATAAAAAGCTAACATGCCAAAACTCTAGAGCTACAGAAACTTCTAACGCATAGTAGTAGTTACGGCTAAATGGTAACAAGAAAGAAAATGTGAACTACCGATAAAGAATCAGGAAACCTTACCTCTGGTCAAAGGCAGGAGCACGGGGTGCAGACTTCTCTGCCATTGTTACACTAATCTTGTTCCCTCTCATTTCATAATCTACAAAACAATCCACCATTCTTCATCCAACACAACATTTAAGGAACTGCCAAAAGAATAGACAGCGATTACATAGTACATACTGTTGAAAAAGCCGCCTGCAGAATGTGCAGCACTAGGATCTTCATAAGCTAGACAGGCATCACCTTTATTGTTTCCCTTTTCATCAGTGTAAATCTTGATATTATAGGGCCACTGATCTTTGTAACCCCGCTTTTGTTTGATTCTCCCAACCTAATATAGATCGAAAAGGAAGCAATCTCCCATCAACACACCAATAAACAAATACACAAGAAAGATTCCATGACAAGGGAAAAGCTTATTCCAGAAACTAAAATCATAACAAAAGTAAAAAGACCAGTTTTATTACTTGGCCAATGCCACCAAAGAGATCCTTGAGTTCATCAGTGGTCACATCCGGAGGTAGATTAGATATGTATATTCTGGCATTATCACATGTATCATCACAATCCGCATCACACTGCTTGACTTTTTCACCAGCTGCATCTCCATAACTAGGTTCCTGGCGTCGAGGAGCACTACCACCATCATATCCACCACCTCTACCTCCCCGACCACCAGCGCTGTCACCACCATAACCCCCAGTGAGACCACCATATGACGGTGGCCCACCAGAATAGCTTGAAGGCGGGGGAACTGCTTCCATTCCACCATACCCTGAGGGCGGGGGATAACTCCCAGAACCATCGTAGGATGGAATAGCTGCAGTAGGAGGAGGAGGAGCCTGACCATAAGAACCATTTTCCCTGTTACTACTACCATAGCTACCACCACCTCCACTCCTACTGCCACCATCATATCTACTACTCTCATAGCTCCTACCACTATCACTTCTACCTCCACGACCACCACCACCACGATCACTTGCACCTCCACCTCGGCTATACCCACCACTTCCTCGATCACCAACCCCCCCAGAAGGAGCAGGTGCACCACACTTGTTACATTCAACTCTTCTTGCAAAGTTCACGTTCCCGCAACTATACACAATTACAGATTCCAGGATAAACAAACTTCAAAACGTATACTTGTCGAAAGGTGATCATCATCTAATCTAATTCCAATACGCAAGAAAAAAAAAGAATAGATTCCAGATCAAACAAAGATCAATGCAATAATTACCTAGGGTTAGGACAACGCCAATCTCCATCTCTGCCGCCACCATCTCTGCCACCACCTCCTCTTCCACCTCCGCCACCACCTCTTCCGCCGCGATCACCTCCTTGATATCCACCACCACCACCGCCTGAATCGAATAAGTAACAGATGATAAGAAAATAAAGACTTAAGGAAAGAAACCAAGCAAAGAATGGAGAAATCTAAAGAATTGCAAGGATAAATCCGTCAGATCTGGAACGATCTAAGGAACACTACCTCGATTTCCTCTACCGCCGCCGCCATAACCACCGCGTCCGCCGAAACCACCTCCGCCAGAGCCACCGCGTCCTCCATATCCAGAATCACCACCTCCGTAACCTCCACCTCCACCGTATCCATCACCACCGTACGACGGGATAGGCGCACCCCCGCCGCTGTCTTGATTGTACATGCCAGCCATGAAGCTAGGGTTTGCGATAGACAACAGACCAAACTCGTAGCGAATTCTGAGCCTTTTAAGACGTCAAAATAAATGTCTCGTACTGCTATTTATATTTCTCTCACAAATAGAACATCAAACATAAATTTTCATTAAATTGGATTCGTCTTAAATTCCTTATCTTTTACCGACCGGTTTTTAAAACAACCGGGATGTGCTATTATCCATAGAATAAAGCGACGTCGTTCTTCAGGCTCGTAACAGTCAAACCTTACCCAAGCCCAGCCCAATAACAGTTTTATAATGACCAAATTTGAGAGAATTGCGTGATTTAATCGGTACATCGTAAAATCCTCTTTCTGATAAAGTCTCTGTCAACAGTTACTTGACGCTTCGTTTCTTCGGTAGGGTTTCATCGCGCTACCTTCTCTCCGGTTCTCTTCTAGCTAGATTCCTCCTCTAAGGTATCTTCCCTCTTTCTAAACTATCTAGGGTTTTTTTGTCTATATTGTGTTCATTATTGTTTGGCTATTCAAAGAGAGGCAAATCCAACCCTAAGCCGAATCTTCACCATCGTCTTCGTTTTCAGTTTCTAAGTTTTTTTTTTTTTCTGTTAGTGACAATGGCGGGTGAAGGAGAAGGACCAGCGATCGGAATCGATCTCGGTACTACTTACTCTTGCGTAGGAGTATGGCAACAAGATCGTGTTGAGATCATAGCTAATGATCAAGGCAACAAAACAACGCCGTCTTACGTCGCCTTCACTGACTCCAAGAGGTTGATGGGGGACGCTGCTAAGAATCAAGTCGCTACGAACCCAATTAACACCGTCTTCGATGCGAAGAGATTGATTGGTCGTAGATTCAGCGACGCATATGTTCAAAGTGATATGAAGTTATGGCCATTCAAAATCACTCCTGGACCTGCAGATAAGCCAATGATCAATGTCTCTTACAAAGGTCAAGAGAAACAATTCGCTGCTGAAGAAATCTCGTCAATGGTACTAATCAAAATGCGCGAAACCGCAGAGGCTTACCTCGGCAAAAGAATCAGAAACGCCGTCGTAACAGTGCCCGCTTACTTCAACGACTCTCAACGTCGTGCTACAAAAGATGCGGGAGTGATCGCTGGTTTAAATGTTATGAGAATCATCAACGAACCAACTGCAGCCGCGATTGCTTACGGATTGGATAGCTTGCGAGAGAGCAAAGAGAATACTTTCTTCAACCGCGCAAACGTCGATTGAGGTTGAATCTTTGTTCGATGGAGATGATTTTTACACAAAGATTACGAGAGCTAAGTTTGAGGAGTTGAACATGGGTCTCTTTACGAAATGCATGGAGACGGTTGAGAAATGTCTCGGTGATGCTAAGATGGATAAGAGCATTGTTGACGATGTTGTTCTCGTTGGTGGTTCCACTCGTATTCCGAAAGTTCAGCAAATGCTTCAAGATTTCTTCAATGGTAAAGAGCTTTGCAAGTCGATTAACCCGGACGAAGCTGTGGCTTATGGTGCAACTGTTCAAGCTGCGATTTTGAGCGGTGAAGGTAGCGGAAAGATTGAGGATATCGTCCTCCTCGATGTCACGCCGCTATCTCTCGGGGTAGAAACTACTGGTGGTAAGATGTGGACGTTGATTCAAAGAAACACGATGATTCCGACTAACAAGGAAAGAATCTTTACTACTAACTATGATTACTAAACTTCAGTTTCGATCAAAGTCTATGAAGGAGAACGTGCTATCACCAAAGACAACAACCTTCTTGGAACATTCAAACTCGGCGGTGTCCTTCCAGCTTTACGCTGTGTCCCTCAGATCAATGTATGCTTCGACATTGACGCAAATGGTATCTTGAATGTTTCTGCTGAGGACAAGGCGACTGGGTCCAAGAACAAGATCACTATCACTAATGAAAACGGTCGTCTTTCGAAAGAGGAAATTGAGAAAATGGTGCAAGATGCTGTGAAGTATAAAGCAGAAGATGAACAACTTAAGAAGAAAGTCGATGCTAGGAATGCTCTTCAGAATGATGCTCTTAACATGAGGAACACGATCCGCATTAGCGGCTACAGTTACCCGCTAATGATAAGAAGAAGATTGAGGATTCGGTTGAAGAAGCGATTCAATGGCTTGATTGGAATCAATTGGCGGAAGCTGTCGAGTTTGAAGATAAGATGATGGATCTTCAGGATATTTGTAATCCGATTATTGCTAGAATGTATTGAGGTGGTTGTACCATATTTTCTTATGACATTTTTTTTTCTATCCTTAAGTTTTTAGGACATTCTTTTCAATTTAAATTAAGATTTTCGTTGGCAGATCCAAAAAATTGTGTAAACTACTACAAAGTTCAATTGAGTACAGAGAGTAGGACTAATAGAAAGAGAGGCCAACTCTGAAAGAAAATAGAAGTCTGAGAAGATGAATGAGAAGTGTCAAGTTGTATCCTGAACCTGCAATTATCCACAGATGGATCAACGGTGGTGATCAAACCAAGTCCACCAAAGTCGCAGCTTTCTGCTCTGTGATCATTTTGCTGATACAAGCTATTGAATGCGTACGACACGTTTCCTGGCCATCCGATGCCTGAACAAGACCCACCGGGAAGTATCGAAGAGCAGTCCGAGGCAGAACAAGCCTCTAATGCTTTTGCCGATGCGTTTGACAAATCCTTATTATTGTTCACCACGCACCACTTTGGAGGAAGGTACTGAACGTTCTGCGCATTTACCAGTTTTTTCGAGCTATGGTTGAAACTGAAACTGTATTTGGCTTGACCATCGAATGTAAACACTCCCCAGTGCCTGTCTAAGTTCCCAGAAGATAAGTTTCTCTGATCTTCGTCCAAGAGGCTATCAATGTAGGTTTCAACCGGAGGTCGCAGCATAGAACCTGTCTTTTTCTCCAAGTGACTCATCAGTCCTTTCAAGAACAACTCAGCAGTCGGTGATGTGGCATTAGCTGCTCCGTCAGTAGGCCAACCGATCTTTGACACGACGATATCCATCTCTCGGAACCCAACTGTGGACAATGCGGAGACAAGTGTGTCGTAGCTTAGATCAAAGCTGTTTCTGTAGGTTTTATGTCCGTCCTTGTGAGCCTGTGCTGTTTCTTTGAAGAGGCTAAAGTCAAGGGAAATGTTTTTGTTCTGGTGAAAGCTTAGAAAAGGAGAGATTGTCACAAAGAAGGGTGAGTGATGTTTTGTGAGAAAGGTGAGGAGTTCGATCATTGTCTTGTTTAAGTCAGTCCTGAAGTGTCCTGAAGAAGGCCGACTGGTTTCAGAAAGAAAGGAGTCAAAGCTGGAGGGGACTACAACTTTCACTTCACTTGCCAAGCTCGCTTTAGCTAAAGCATTTTGGATGTTCATAGCTGCTCCAATCACAAAAGGCTTATACTGATTTCCATAGCTCTGCAGAAATGGCTCATCTCCAACTGCTACATACCTACAATTACAAACAATCCAAGTGAGGATCCTCTTAAGTCCACAGTTAGCAGTTTATGTGACTGTAATAAAGAGCGTCAATCTTTTTTTTATTGGAGATAAACCAATTGAGAATTTCTCAATGCTGAATTTCAAAACATAGTGATCAAAGCATTCCTCGTTTGTGTACTGCCTGTAAAAAATCATTTTGCTAACAAAAGTAGAGAAGAAGAGTTGCATCAAGCATATGTTGTTCTGGAACCAAACAAGCATTGAACTTAAGGATTTTCCATTTCCGATAGAGTTTCTCTTTTTAGACCAGTTCCTTTGTTATATAGAGTTTTTCCCACGATAATGCTTTGCATCGTTTCAAGACGCAAATGAAGCAGAAAAATTACTAAATTTGACAAAAACCCAGAAGATACAAAGCATAATGGTGGAGGAAAAAAACTCTACATAACAAAAAAGAAACTGGTCTAGAAAAGAAAATTTAAGCTAGAGAACCCAAATTCTAGATATATCTAAGGAAACGGGTAGCGAACTGGAAAAGCGGATGAGAGGGAGAAAGAAGATACTCGATTCGAACTCTGTTTCCGCCATTGAAGTAACGAGTGACATTGTCATGGACCCAGCTTTCCGCTACCTTTCTAGATGCATTCAAGCTTCTGAGCATGAAATTAGGGATTCCGACAGTGACACCAATATTGGAACCAGAGAGAGCTTCGAGAACTTTTGGGTCGGCATCGAAGAGCTTTACTTTGGCAATGCCGTTGGATTTCAGAAGCTCTACAACCTTGGAAGGCGGAAGAGGGTGCGAAGCATCTGTCCCCCAGTTTACGCCGACCGCTCCGGCGGCGAATTCCGTAAGGCTCAGCTCCACCGTAATGGCGAGGAGGAGGAGAACCAGCCGACGAGCCATCAAATCCGATGATTTTCCTCGTTTCGCGATAATGTCGGACCGAGAATTTCAAAAGAAATAAATAAAAATAGAAGAGAACTACGTGCCGTTTTACGACGGAGCGAACCCACCGGACCCTGTTAATTATGTACCGAAATGGGATGAGGTTTACATGCTGGGCTTTCATTTTACTACTTGGGCTTACACGCACAATAAAATATCTCGCATATTTCTGTTGTGGCCACGTGGATTAAGAGATTCTCAAGTCTCAGTCTCAGACAACGAGAGAGAGAGTGAGTGAGTGTGTGTCTGAGAAAGAAATTGGTTTGAAACTGATAGAGAGAGAGAGAGAGCGCTCTAATCAATCATCAATGTCGACGGAACGAGAAGTAGTCTGTGTCACCGGCGCCAGTGGCTGCATCGGCTCGTGGTTGGTCCACCTGCTCCTCGGCCGCGGTTACTCCGTCCACGCCACCGTGAAAAACCTCCGTAATCTCTTACGAATTCCTTTCCTAGATTACGCCTTCGGTAACCATCGTATCTCCTCCTAACCTCCACAGATTCTGTTCAATTTATGCTGCAGAGGACGAGAAGGAGACGAAACATCTGGAAGCTCTCGAAGGTGCAGCCACGCGCCTCCATCTATTCGAGATGGATCTCCTTCAATACGACACTGTTTCCGCCGCCGTCAACCGATGTGCCGGCGTGTTCCACCTCGCATCACCCTGTATCGTCGATGAAGTTCAAGATCCCCAGGTTCTATACTCACCGTCAAATCTTAGACCGATACTTAAAAGTTAATTCAGTTGATAAGTATCTATATTTGTGTGTGAACAGAAGCAACTACTGGACCCGGCGGTTAAGGGAACCATAAATGTACTTACGGCGGCGAAAGAAGCCGGCGTCAAGAGGGTTGTTGTGACATCTTCCATATCGGCGATAACCCCAAGCCCCAACTGGCCTGCCGATAAGATCAAGAACGAAGAATGTTGGGCTGACCAAGACTACTGCAACCAAAACGGAGTAAATATCTCTAAGATCAATCGTAAACATCTTCTTGATTTATCTTATAGATGATTATATGAGTATGATTCTTGTGTTGTTTGTAGTTGTGGTATCCACTGTCGAAGACGCTAGCTGAGAAGGCAGCTTGGGATTTTGCAGAGCAGAAGGGATTGGATGTAGTTGTGGTGAATCCAGGCACCGTCATGGGCCCTGTCATTCCCCCATCACTCAACGCTAGCATGATCATGCTTCTACGCCTCCTTCAAGGTATTTTTCGCTTCTATATGAGTGACAAAGTCTTGTTCCATGTAACATCTTAGAATTTTGTCACAGGGTGCACAGAGACATACGAGAATTTCTTCATGGGATCAGTGCATTTCAAGGATGTGGCTTTAGCCCATATTCTTGTCTACGAGAATCCATCTGCAAAAGGAAGGCACTTGTGCGTCGAGGCTATCTCTCATTACGGTGATTTTGTAGCCAAAGTCGCTGAACTCTATCCCAATTACAATGTTCCCAAGTAAGTCACGGATATTCTTTTAAACACAAGCTATATATATAAATATATATAGCTTTCAGTAACCTGCATTGGAAAATCTTTTAGGTTACCGAGGGAGACTCAGCCGGGTTTACTCAGAGCCAAGAATGCGGCAAAGAAGCTGATGGAATTGGGTTTAGAGTTCAGTTCCATGGACGAAATCATCAAGGAAGGTGTGGAGAGTCTTAAAAGCAAAGGATTTATCTCTTAATTCTTCTGCTTAACCAACAATGAACAAAATTTGGAGCCATCAGAATCTAGCATATGGTGATATTACGCTGTTCCAGTTTTATAATAAATAAAGCTAGGTTCCAACTGATTTTAACATGGTGTGAATAGATGATCTTAACCTAGATGCAACCTGTCCCGTGTTTTCAAGTTCTTCAATTATATTCCATATTTCTTGGGTTTTGCTAATCCAACCAAATGTCGATATGTTCGAGTGGTTAAGAGCATGTCTATTGGGGTTCTTAAATAAAAAAAAACTAATTAAATAATAAGCGGGTTCCACAGCACATTTAAGAATGTATCTGAAAATCTCTTATCTAAAGACGGTTCTTCACTGTTCACGGATACAAGGCGACACGCGATTGATCGATTTTTTTTTTTAAGAACCCAAAAGAGGTTCTTTGATGTACATGCTCTAAGGAGACAGATTCGAAATCTTTTGGACTTTGCCTGCGCAGGTTCGAATCCTGCTGTTGACGCTGCTAATAACTTTTAAAAAGTTAACTCTTTTCTTCTGTTATATACACATGTTTATGTCCGAAGGGACATGACCAACCTGAGTGAGGAGTTCAATTGGCATAAGTGATTCTACTCATCTATTATTTGCTTCAAGTGGGCTGCTCGGTTTTGAAAAAAAACATAGCAGAATTCTCTATTTTTTCGTATTTTCTATTTATAAAGTTTTTATTTATTTATTTATTAAGTTATGAGAGAGCTATCAACTAAAATTCAAAGTTTATATTTTCAAAAAAAAGATGGTTAAAATATCAAGATTTTAGGTAACCATCTTACTAATTTGGAGAGCTAAACCAACTAATTTAGAGGTAGAATAATAAAATTTGGGGCCTCTATTTACTAATTCGGAGCCTCAACATTTTAAATCTACGAACACAAAACATTTATAGGATGTGGTGTGTTGAAACTGGCGAAAAATAAGAAAACTAAGAGACTAATTTTTCGATTTGTGTGCAACATAAATTTCGAAACTCTCGTATGTGTAAGTAATATCTTCAATGAATAAAGGACGTCCTTGTTCATATGTATAGTTTGACGGACGTAAATCTAATGGACGTTCATCAAGAAATATAGAATGTTTTCTTATTTTTTCAAGATTGATCTTTTCTTCACTATGTTTCTTTTTTCTCTATAGGTCGGTGTCGACTTTGAGCAGTCGGGTTTAATAGGTTTTTCGTCTTTCTAAGTTGAGCCTCGACCGACCCATCTTGATTTGGGTCGAGTTACTGTGGGGGTGCAAAGCACAATTTCAACAACTACTTGATTTTTTTTATATAATATCACAGCTTCATCAGTGAGATTGTGCGCATAAAATCGATTAATTTGAGGCATTTTATGAATTTGATGTCTGCATGTTACAATCTAATTAGTTAATATGTGATGACAAAATTTAGTCGAAAGTGTACCAAGAGAATTAAAACTATGGGTTGGCAACTAGTCCTTTTCAAATCTTATGATGTAATTAATAAAAACCACCCACCATCCTTTTCGATTAATATAAATGGATCTTGAGCTTGTGCCATTTATTTCTCTTTTGTTATCCTCTTTCTACTAATAAGTATATACGTGTATGTCATATACATTCGATGAAATGAGAGAGAAAATATATTCCACATTTCTCTGCATATAAAAAAATAGTATTCTAGATCGAACAACTAAAAATATATTTGAGTCGTTGAATTTGTAAAGAAGATCATCATTTTCTGAAAGGTTTTAAAAGAAAGCACCTGAAGAGTTGTGAGTCTTGTGACCACTGACTTGTGAGAGAAATCAAACTCACGTGAAACCCGAGGCTTCGTACATGTAGACATCACAATAATACGGACTTTCGTACTGATCGATCATCCATTCCACGGTAAACAAAAAAAATTGGTGACGACTTGTTAATAGAATATCTTATTAATAATTGGTGTCCTCTTTTCCATCTATAAAATTGCAATTTACATTCTAAATAGTGAAACACGCAATATAAGCACAGATTAAAAATGTAAGCAAAAAACAAGACTCAAGAATTACTCTGCACCGTAATTTATTTTTTATTTCAACACCGGAAACGAATTTGGCTTAAACGCCTCGATTAAACCGGAGTTGAAGCGGCAACGACCAAAGGAACGGCTCCGGTGTCATCTCCGTCATCGGCGGTTGGGGTTGTTGAGACTGTAGGAGGCCGTTTCCGTTTCTTGTCGTAAGGAATCCCCCGAGCCTTAGCCTGAGTTTCACGAACTTCCTTAAGATAGATCCTAACGGCCTTGGCAGCAAAAGGGTTCGACTCAGGAAGACCACCGCCGATCTCCTCGAAGGCAGCCCTTAGACGGCCGATGAGAGCGTCGAGGCTTCCCCAAGCTTGCTTGAGAGGGCAAGTGCATTGAGTCGGTGGGTTAGGCTGTCCGAAGAAGGGACAAGCCATGGCGTGGACTTTGGTCTTACCGAATTGGTCTAGGTACTTGAGGAACTCGATGACGTGTACACCACTGCAACGAGAAAGATTCAGAGGTGGCTTGTGGTTCTTTAGATACTGGAGGAATGTGTTCCAGTCTCGCCTCTTCTGCGACTCGT
Organism: Euclidium syriacum; assembly: GCA_900116095.1. Classification (NCBI taxonomy): domain Eukaryota; kingdom Viridiplantae; phylum Streptophyta; class Magnoliopsida; order Brassicales; family Brassicaceae; genus Euclidium; species Euclidium syriacum. The sequence goes on from FPAK01000006.1 coordinate 8,938,780, forward strand.
ACCGGCTTGGGGATGAGGAGGAACTCACGGCTGTCTTCGCTGCGGTTTCTCCCTCCATCTATGATCCTACAACTGTTTCAGGGTGTTCTTTTAGATGATTAGGTTTCTTGATTTTGTTTCTGAGTTTTGTGTATGTACGTGTTGTGTCGTGTGCCTAAGAGAGAGAGGGGATGAGTGTTTTTTTGATAGTCACAAGCAACAAGTTGGATTTGATTATTCATATTGTAGTTTTCTCACTTTTATTTACGTCCCATCATCATATTTATTGTAGTTGAGATATATTTAACTGTGTTTAAATGTTATAGTTTTCGTTTCATGGGTGATGGGCCGTCCTATTAAATAAAGAATCACATCTATTTTAAATTTGGATTCGAAAACATATGAATACAATACAAGTGTCGGCAAAACTCAAGGATTTATGTTTATAAGTATAATAATATTGGGAATATACAGGATTATAACATATTTTTTGAAGGGATGTCCATTTGGATTTTACTAAAACTAGGTGCCTTGTACGCATTAGGTGCTAATGTAAGTATTTCGGTTAAAAAATGTGTGACATATCACGTCATCGAGATCTTGGTTTTATGGACCTCAGATAAATTGTGTCCGATTTTATGATTTCGTGGATGCTGGCAAACTTAGAAAAAGGGGCTGGAAGCGGTTTATTTAAGAAGGATCAAACACCAGACTGCTTCATGGCACACCTCGAAGTGGACGTAAGGCTCTCTAAAGTGTTGTTGAAATAGTGTGTAGAACGGAGTACGACTCGTTGAGGAGCAAACCTCCTACAATAGGAAAGACCGTGTAAAGTCTTCAGAAAAACATGACGGGAGGTGTGTTTTCCATAAATTCTTATACGTGTAAGTCAATACTGAGACCATGAGATCAAGGTCGGAAATCATCTACCTAAGATAACAAAGGAAGTAGATCTCGAGACTATAACAACTCCGCTTGGAAGGTATTCCCCATAGTATATGTTTGTACATGTTCCTAATATTTTCATTATAATCTCGTTTGTTACCCTTCCTTGAAACTAGATATCACGAAATTCTACTGAGAACCAGGAAAATTAAATTTGGGTGAGTGCAAACCGAACCAAAGATCAAATAATTTTCACTAGTATAGTAGACCTAGCGTCCCTCGAATGACAAAGGTCGATCATATATAGGATCTTATGAACTTAATTCGATCGACCAAGGTCTTATATGTGGTTAGAGGGGTATTTATAGAAGTGTTACAATCTCTGGATTTGGAGATCGGCTTGTATATATATGGATTCAGTAAACCTAGTTGTGAGACCTAAGGGACTCAAGGTAATGCATATTTAACAGCTTGTGCATTCCATTTTACTTTTAATTAGATGGCATCTTGGTCTAAATAGTATGCCATGCATGTTTGGGATGCAAATACCTCCTTATATGAATGCATTATATACCTTATTTTTTTATAATAGTTGTGTAGTAATCCACCTATTCTACAACTCGAATTGTTTGGATTGAACGCATAGTAGCTGTTTTGGGGAGAGGGCAAGAACTTTTTGGTCTTGCTCTGGAGCATTTCTGAGGAGGATTGTTCATGTGTGTCATAGTTGGATGTATATGGAAAAAAGCTACCCCAATAATTTTCTCTCGCCCACCTCATTACTCTTTTCCACTCGAGGAGAACAAAGTGTAAAAACTGATATGGTGATTTCATATCTAAGGTTAAATGTAGAGTTATGGCATATAGTTAGCCCCAGCCAAAACAAATTTAAAGCCCTGGGACAACAACAAAAAAAAAAGACCCGTATCACATTATGTTTACACCAACAAAATAATTTTTGTATTTAATGGGTTTATCAAAAAAATTGGACCTTTTTCATTTTCGAACCCTTTACAAAAAAAATAATTACTTTGGATTGGGTATGGATCTAAAAAACAAACAGAAAAGAAAAATTGGACATTTTCTCTTCATAATTTTTTGTTTTTCTTCTATACTCTGAACTATCGCCCCACTGGTCTACCCACTTGAACCAAACCTACACATTTTGTTATACTCACCATGCGAGTAATAATGGGATGTCCTTGGAAGATTTTGTCCTAATTGTTCAACTCGTCACCTTAGGAGAAAAAGTCTACTTTATGATTTTTTTTTGGTGTCTTGAAAAATGATGGTGCTTTCTATACACAACGGCATAAATTAAAATGAATTTCACCATTGAGGCGAGGTATGTGCATTCTCACTACACTCATCACAAAATGGGAGAGACGTTTATTGGCGTAACGTGATGTAAAAATTTTAAACCCTAAATTATGCTGCAATTGCATAACAATCGAATGCAAGTCTATAATCTAGCTAAGTTAATTCTCGTGTTTTGAGAGTTTTACTAAACTAATGCAAACAAAACAAAAGAAAGAAAGAAAACAAAACTATGAACAACCATTTAGGAAATTGAGGAAAGAATTGGGCATAGGGAATCTTTTAAGAATCATGGACTGATCATAAAACAGTAGATATGAAAACTATCTCAAACTTAAAAAAAAAAAATTAAATAGACCGAGCTCATCCCAAAGTCATTGATCTCTGTGCTAGATAGCCTAATCTTCAGCTACTGTTCTTAGATCAGGTTATCTAACAAGCATTAATACTAGATTGGATAAGCTCACCTACGTGTTTTAATCAATCGCGTAAATAAAAAGGACTTAGCTTGATTACATCTTGTTTAGGATTTCTAATCTCCTCCCAATCTCATAGAAAGCCTAAAATATAAAAGATAGTTAGCTACTTAAGTTCTAGCATTAAGTACAACAATATTCAAATATTTTAATAATAAATATATAAGTCCAGTTAAAGTTTATTTAGGTTTTCTAATCAACTACCACTACAAGAAAACTCCATTTTCAAAATATTTAGACAAGTCAATCATATAATTCAACATGAAACACCTAAAAACAATCATAAATCCATTAATTTTCTTTAGAAAACCAAAACCAAATTAAGAGATTACTTACACATGGAGAATTCAACATAAAACGGGAAGTAAGAAGACATATATAATAATCAAAAATGACAAATCTTCTCTAGGGTTTAGATGGAGGAAGTTCATCTCTAGAAAATCCAAAAAAAAACAATAAAAAAGTGTATCTAAAGTGAAAGGAGGCTGAGATATGAAAACGATAATATTTGTAAGTATTAGTGGTAAAACAATGACTCCACTCTCCATACTATACTATGATACTACTTTTGAAACATGAATGAAAACTGTAATGTTTGTAAGTATTAGGAGCGAAACAAATTTTATTACAAATCTAGTATAATAAATCATTATAGCTGGACATTTTTCTCTAGGCAAACTGAAAAACAATTTATGAATGTTATTTCCAAAGATGTTTGCTCCAAAGATGTTTGCTACATTTATAATTTTTACATGTAAACTTAAAAACACTTAAATTCTATGGTTTCCTATATAATTTTAATTGTACTATTTATCTTTTCAGTACACGTTGTGGTTATTGTGTTATCTTTAAAACACATATATCTAACCCAAGTATTGCATTTTTAATTGTCACTTTTTTTTATGTCATATTTACATAAATTAAAAAACTAATTTCACCATAGGTTAAATGTATGTTATCATCTAGTAAATCAATATTGGTAGACATTTTTCTCTAGTAAATTGTGTAATTGTTATAAGAGAATATAAAATCTATATGGAAACATTGAATATATGTTAATTATTCTTATAATAGAGAGTACATATAAAATGATGAATCAATTAGTGATGAGTACATTGATATTCTCAGATATTAAAAAATTTTGAGATTCAAAATTAAGATAGCAACAACAATAACCAGGCCTCTTTCGGCCATAGCGTTCACAAAATCCTCCTAACTTGTATACTCTAAATCTGCAAAATTCATTGCATGTCATTGCGTTCTTACATCCTTGTTGTTGATAACATTCCCATTGTCGTCCTGTTTAGTTTATAAACAAACACAATAACAAGCTTATGATTATCAATGCGTGTTTTAGGAGAAATGATCATTAGACTAAGACTTAGATTTTAAATGTCGTATACATTTGATGGTGTAAACAATCAAAATCATACATTTGATGGTGTAAACAATCAAAATCGACCAATTAATGAATTTGTGTGCACTAGTGCAAGTTTATGTTTATATTCTAAATAAATTGATTTTGGTGATATCTTATAATAATTAATAAAGATATCAATTTCAAAGTTTTTTAAATAACAGTTAAACTCAAAATCTATAGCCAACATTTTAAAGAGTTAAACTTTTAAATGTGTTTACTTATTTCTCTATTTTAACTTGCCATATTTGAATATAATAAAACGATCATCCGTTATAGTGGAGTTGACTGATTTTTCACGAGATATATATATACACAGGTTTTTTGTAATTGTAACTAAATTAATGTAAGAGAAAATTAAAAAATTAAATCCTTTTTCTTAAATTTCTTTGTATTCATCTTTACAGACCAAACAATAAGACACCGATACTTAAAAAGCTAATTTTCATAGTAAATATAATTATACAATTTATTAAATGTTCATAGAATATCACTGATCACACGAGAATAACTCAGATTTTTAGAAAAATTTGATATTTATTTCAAAAGAAAAGCATTTAACGTTTATTAAAACCAAAAATCAATTTACTTGTGTTTTGTCATTATTATGCCTTTCCTTAAATGAAATATATTATTTTAATGTTGATGCAAATAGAAAGAAATATTATTTTTGTTTGACAAGTAGAAGTATCCAAAAAAAAAGTAAAAAAATCATAATTTAATATTTTGTGACTACATAACACTTTTGAGTAGATGTTTTATTTTATTTTGTCTGTGTTGAGTGGATGTTTAAGTTACCTGAAATCATGGACGGGAGGATGAGACTAATCACCATCAACAAAAGTAATAGAAAAGATGAAAACCTCTTATTGATCCCCATTATTTATGTTGCTAGAGAATACAAACAACAAACTTTGTTACAAGAAATTCCATATCTCGTAGGCATACTGATCAAGAATAAATATGTAAATAAAATCTAATTTTCTTATAGATACTTGAAAGACGTTTTGAAGATCTATTCCATTGGTACAGAAACATGTTGTTGTCTTTCAACATTTCTTATGAAATTAAACGTATTTACAGCCCAAATTACCTTTTCTCTTTTTGATCTTCAGATGTTGGGAATTGGCTATGTTAGTCTTATCTATGGTGTCTTCTAGATTATGAACTAAATAATACGTATTTATTCTCCATGGTTATATATATATGATGGAACATGATATGTAATGGCGTTTTCCATTATGTGTAGATTTTCTTTTGAAGTTTTAGCTAGTCATTTAGACCATCAGCTTGGTCAAACACTTGATTCACCTATAAAGATACATGTAAGTAAATTAACATCATACTACTCTATTCAAATTTATTTTAAATAGATCTTCCCTAGTATATAATGGATTTTCCATAATAAGAGATTTGCTTACAGTCTTATTATTTAGAACAATAATCTTTGGTCAAATACTTATTTATTTACTTAGTTATAGCTTATTTTTGCGATGTATAAATAAAACTTAAGTAATTTTTTTAGTGGGTTTTCAACAGCAAATAATTGATTTTCCAGAATAAGAGAAAGTTTAAATCATATTTGGTAGTTCTTATTATAAATCTTGGTCAAACATCCTATTGTAACGCTTATAAATATTAACAATATTAGTACTTGAAAACAAAAAAAAACAATATTAGTACTTCCATTAACAGAATGTACATACAATATGACGAGAATGAATAATCTGTGTAGATATTTTTGTGATTTAATGTAATTGGTTGATTAATAATCCTCCTAGAGATATCAAAAAGTTACCAATATTTGTCGAGTTAACTAGTCATATCGCGAATAAATATTTCTTTTTAGAACTAAACGGGTCTCTTATCTTCACACATAACTAGAGTAATAAAAATCACATGTCCCAAAATCAACTATTTGTATTATTTGTATCATGTATTCTATAAAAAATACTATTAGAGGTTGAGTAGTTATCAATGATGATATTCGAGGAAAGTTTGAAAAATGCCACATTTTCTTGAAACCACTAACTCGTGGTAAAATATTTGGTAGAGATCAAGCCACATTTCTTGAATCAACCTACTCGTACCATGTCGTCTAGAGATTATGAAATTAAGGGATGATTGATTATGAAATTAAGGGATGGTTGGTCACAGACGACCAGACGCCATGCAATCAAATAGTTAGACAACCACTACAACCCGGTAAATTTAGTTGTCAGGTAAATAAACAAGTTGATGCCTCCTAAAAAGGGGATTCCGGTGAAGTTAAAATTTACATATAAGAGAGTAAATGCTTGTATATTCTAATACTCCTTCCATTTTTTTAATTTAACTTGATTTGTATCCTTGAATAAGGTCATATCAAACTCATGACTTGTTATCTTGACATGTGATATGTGAAATCGAATAGTCAATGTTCATTTGAAACACAAAGATATGTGACATCCTCGTAACCATGTAGCGTTAAACCTACCAGAGTAAGTAGATACTATAGACCAGTTCAGATAATATTTTTTACCCATTGATAGACACGACAAGAAAGTATGTGAGAATATCTCGTATACTCCTCCTGACAAAGATATCCAACATCCTACTGTCAATCCTACCTGACAATCAGACCGTATACTAGTTTGGAACATGTATCTCTATGAACACATCTCTCTATTCGGGAGAGGTAATCCACTTTTTCTTTCATTATCTTCCTAAGTGTCATCGAGTTTTATTCTTTTCTCTCTTCACATCTCAATCCCTAAACCTTTCCTTGGCCTCTGAAACTCAGTCCCACCCACTTTCCAACCATTTCCCTTCCATGTCTTCTATCAACGTGTTACTCGCTCATTCTCTTCTACATTAGAGTTCTCCCTACATCTATAGATACTTTAGAGATCCATCTTTTTCATTTAGAACAAAAGTCATTCAACCATTTTTCTCCTTTTTTGATTCGTTCAGGTTTTCGATGTATCAACGTGTGGTATTTTCTTGTCTTTTTCCTGATTCGAGTGTACAAGATTCCTCCAAAAAAAATCCCAATATCGTTGCTTCTGTGTCTTTTGGACTTCAATGTGTTTATTCATTTTTGTTGACATGCCCTCTAAAGAAGGATAAAGCTTGGTACAATACTTATACAAATAATTGAAATAAATATAGATTCGAATCCAAACATGTTAGGATAAATATATAAAAATTATAAATTATAATCAATCATGCTTGATATTTTTATAATATAAGATAAACTGTTAAAAAAAAAGGATAGACATGAATAGTAATTAGTGAATTTAACAAGAAATTAATTAAGTAAATAAACGTTTTTTATAAAATTCACAAAGAATATCCTAAAACTCAAGTCCAACCGGTCGAGGTAATTCCTGTTAAGTTTTTTGTGGATAGTCCAATCAAAAGCCTACATTTTAGCTATCATTGCTGAAACAACATCATATTTTGATATACAAAATTTAAAAAAATTTAGTTCTTTGTATAAGAAAATTGAAAATTTCCTTTTTTGTTATTCTTGATTTATGCATAAATTCAAGCCTTAAATTAAACACGATTTAAGGCAGCTAATGAAAGTGAGAACTAGAATGACAAGTTATATAAAAGTACCAATGTAGCAAAGACTCGACTATTTAAGCTTGTTAAACAAGTATAAAATTGTGAGAAAATTATGGGGGAATGGGAATTAAAGAAATTGTATTAGGTAACAAATTGTGTAATGTAGATTCTCAACAGAAGCTCATTTTTTAACCAATTACATAATTCGTATAAGAAAATATACAATTTATATAAGAAAGATATTTAAAAATATGATTTATTCTATTAATAAAGGATCCATAAAAGGATGAATTAATTAGTAAGGAATACATTAGTATTATTGGGTATGGAAGACTCTTGATCTTTAGAGTTAGAATTGCAACAACAATGACCGGGTTTCTTTGGGTCAGCATAGCGTTGGCAAAAACCTCCTTTGTTGAATCCTTTAAACTTGCAAAGCTCATTGCATGTCATATCATTTTGACATTTTGATCCCGATAAGCATGGCGTGACTTCAACTGTTTAAAATATATATATAAGGACATTAACAAGATAATAAGTTTAAAAATGATGAATTAATGAATTTGTGTGCACTAGTGCAAAATTATGTTTCTAATTCAAGTTCAGGTGGTTTTGGTACTATTTTTGTTCATAATAAAGGTAGGAATTTCAAAACTTTTTTCACAAAAGGTATACTCAGTTTTTTAACTAAATGTAAGAGAAAATTACAAGACTAAATCTTTTTCTGAAATTTCTTTTAAGTATCCATTGCTTAGACCAAACAATAAGACATGGATACTAACAAGTGCTAATTATTAAGATAGATGAACCTGAAATCATGGACGGAAGGATGAGACTAAACACCATCAATGAAACTAATAGAAAAGATGAGAACTTCTTAATCGTCATTATTTATGTTGCTAGAGAATACAAAAAAAAATCTTTATCAGAAATTCATGAAAAAATTATATATATATACAAATAAGATTCGAACTCAACGTAAAAAAGAAGTTCTATCTCTAGTAAGGACACGGATAATAAAAACAGATATGAAGATTAAATCTAATTTTCTTACAGATATTTGAGAGATAGCTTAAAATTTTATTTACACTCTCAGAGAACATATTTTTTAACATTTCTTATAAACTAAACAGATTTACAGCCCAATTTACCTTTTGCGTTTTTCTGATATTCAGATTGTGGCAACTGACTCTATTAGTCTTATATATTGTTTTTCTAACTTATGAAATGAATACAGGTAATGTAATGAATTACCCATGGCGATTGGCACATATATATATGATTGAACATTACATGTAATGGAGCTTTCCATCATGTATATGGTTTTTTAAAAGTTTTAACTGGTTATCATCATCTTGGTCAAACGCTTGATTTCACCTATTAACATCATAATATAGGTAAATTAACATTATATCATCTATTCAAATTTATTTTAATGGATTTCCATAGTAGGAGATTTGTTTTCAGTCTTATTATTTAGACAATAAATCTTGGTTTACTTAATTATAATTTATTTCTGAGATATCTCTATATATTAATTGAGAAATATTCCTATATATTAATTGAAAAGACATTACGTCATATATAAAACAATTTAAGTAAAATTAACCAATAAAATCATTATGTTTAGCTATGTCATTAAAAATTATTATAGTCATTAAAAATTATTATACTCATTAAAAGTTAATAATCCATTAATAGATAAAATATATAATACTGCAGTCCATTCAGAATTGATGGACCATCTTCTCTCATCTTTTTTACAGACCAAAAATGATTCCCGTTTATCACTCAAATATCTTCACCAAACGGGATAAACTTTTATAACAAGTTTCGAAATTTCGTATTCATGATTTTCTTCTTAAAATTTATAAAATATATCATGTCACATAGTTATTAAATTTATTTTGACATAATGAGATTCTAATACATATCTATATTTATATTGTATATTTCTTTTTTAATTTCAAAGAAACAAAAAATTACAACTATGCAATAACATGTGTTCATAAATCATATAAATATTTTTAAAATGTTATACCATAAATTAACTATTACTTTATATAAAGTAATTTAATTTAAATATATTATAAAATGATTTTATGAATACATAATATCCGAACCCGCGTTATAATCTAGTATAAATTTATTACAGCGGATCTTCCTTCCATAGTGTATAATTGATTTTCCATAATGAAATATGACTTGAATTCTTCTTGTAACAAAAGATAGAGACAAAATTTTGAAACTAATCATTAGAGAAAAATATAAGATGAATTCTTCGGTGTTGGGATGGTATTTTCACTGTTTTCCGAATTAGTAATACACATCAAACAAAAAATTACGCATAGCAGAACATCATTGCTAATTTTTTCTATTAAAGAACAGATGTGTCGTATCATATCATATATATAATCTGTATATCGTACGTTTAAAATTATAAAGAATCAATCGCAGGAAGTAACAGAGAGTGCAACGCGGAGATCATTAGAAGTTCCGGATACGTACATTCGATGTGTCTCGATTTCTTCTCCCCTCCGGTCACTGGTGGCCGCCACGTCAGCGGCTGCCGCGTAATGGATTCCATTGTTGACATCATCTCCTGTAGAGAAAATGATCTCCCTCAGAACGGGTTCGTGTCCGTTTAGCAGATTTCCCATACTAAGCACTTTTCTCCATGACTGGTTCGCCGATGGTGGCGAGAAAAGATTCGACACCACTTGTCTCTCTCTCAAGCTCACTTCCTGTCTACTTACTTCCATCTCCTGTGTTTCAGTGACGACTCAGACACGTTACATAACATTCCACATTAGACAAAACTCTTGTTAATTTTAACGATGAAACTCACCGTCTTGCTTTTGTTCTCCTCATCACTTGAGCTCGTTCCCATTTTCGGATCATAAATGCCATAGAAGTCGTTGAATATCACTTGAGCAAGACGTGATGCATCCAGGAACTTTCTGTGAAGAGCCGCTGCGACCGTTACCAAATTCTCAACATGCTCAAAGACCACGCTGAGATGTCTCAGTTCTTTGACCGTCTCTGCTCTAACCGGAAGATTGTTGCCTGCATCCCAAATATCTGTCAGTATAGAAACAAGAGGATCACAAGGAAGAAGAAGATGGCTGAGGAGAAAAATGCATATTACGTTGTAAAGCCCCGAGGGTGGATTTCAAGGTGAGGTAGAGTTGCTCCAATTTGGAGGTCATTTGTTTCATGTCCCCGAAGTTAGTTTGGTTAAGAGTATCGGCTGATCCTCTGAAGGCTGTACAGACCATTTGCTCAAGAAGCTGATGAGGCCGCACTGTTTCCAGGTAATGAAGAATCTGAAACAAAATTTCAAGCCATTGTGGTCAAACTAGACTCCCGCTATTAGCATGAATAAATCTCAAAGAAGATGCGGACCTTCTCTCCCTCTCGGTTCGGGTCTACGAGGGGCTTTTGGTCATCAGCTGGCAAAGAGGGTGCCTCGTTCCAGCTTTTTCTCCACAGATTTCCTTGATCAGACATTCGTTGAGAAAGGCGACCATGTGGAGGCCATTTATCTTTCGAGCCTTCGGGTGATTCAGTGTCTTTAGGTTCAAAGCTCTCCCAATCTCCAGGTGAATGCCATCTGATAAAGTCCTCAAACATAGCATCTGGGTTTGCTGCTTTGAATGCTGACATGTCTGCAATCACCTTTTGCGAGATCAGAAAAATACAAAGCGAGTGATGTATTGGGAGATAGGCTTACAAAACTATATGTTTCTATCGTTCCCTTGCACTAGACTCAAACTTAGAATTTGATGACTCTGTTATCATCTCTAGACACAAGAGAGACAGAACTGTAAATCTCACCAGATAATAAGATGTCTTTCTCCAACTGACCAGGAACGTTCTGCAATTCAAAGGGAGGAGATAAGTTCTTTAGTAGACAAACAACAAAATGAACTAGATAGTAGCAAGAGGCAACGCATATACACATTTACTACGATTATAGAAACGTTCTTAGTAGATAAACAAACCATATTTCATTTCTACTAGGAGGAAAATTGAGCTTACAAGGGAATCACCAAAAGCCTCAACAGCCTGCAGTCGTTCTTCATGCATGTCTTCAGTCATAAGAGGTGGATCCTGACATGACCAACAAAATAGCATCCACTCCCCAATCAGGAGATAGGAAGAGACAAGATTAAATAAAAACAGACGAGGTCTAGTCGAACACTAACCTGAGTAAATGGGGCATGGAGGCGCTGACGTGACTTCAGGAGCATCATAGTCCCCACTGGTCCAGCTGAACCCAACCTGATGATGTCTGTTGCTTTTTGGTTCACAGAATTTGTGCTTTCAGTTTTCATATCAAATCTCAGTCGATTCGATGTATCTTCTGCAATTGAACTGTATACAAGCAAAAGCAATACTTAGCCTTGGTCAAGATTTACTCTCTGAGAGATTTATCTCGCAATCAAGAGTTATCATCATTTAAAATGGAAAGAGAATAAGTACATGCAATGATATACAATCGGGGTTTCATCTGTTTACTAACTACGAGAACCTAAGAGCTCTCACTTGCTAAGTTCACCTGTCACGTTTCCTCTGCAGGTCTGCATCTGAGGATGCATTTGTTCTCTTCACGGCCTTGTGGTCTTCCTGAGAATTCATTCAAACAAATATTTCAGGAGCTGCGGGAATTAGAATCTTCTACTGGGTCTTTTGAAGGGATAACTCCTACAGCTCTTAATTTAATAAAATACATACTGGCGGCACATAACAACAAATGCACAAAATGCAGAAAAAAAATTAGTCAATCAACCTCCACAGAAACAGAAGCGTCTGAACTATCTTCACTTCCTATACAGTCTAGGAACTCTTCATTCATTTCACGCTTTTTCTCAATGCAAATTGCAAGCTGGTCAACAAAGAATAAATTGTTAGTATCTACAAGTAATTTGACATTTCAAATTAAGGATATATAGAGGACTACCAGGTGCAACTTCTGGTTGATCAAACAAGTGGACAAATCAATACACCCATCGAATGGCATTTTTGGCAATGGCTGTGACTCTTCCCAACACCAACGAACTTCACGGACAAACTCTATCCAGAGGAAGGCAATAGCTAGAGATGGGATGCAGAAAACAAAAGAAAAAGAAATCTAATACGTCAATTCATCAGAAAGTTCCTTTCATGCATGGATGACAAAACGCAGCATGGTCTACGGGCACATACCACGGATATTGCAGTTACCAAACCACAGTGAGTGCAAACAGAATTGTGCAAAAAGAGATTCAAGCGGTGCAGCCTTAAGAGCTCGAGAAAGCCTGTGTTCGCCTTTAGTAAAATCTGGGAGTTTCGATCCTGCAAGTTTAGATTAGAAAAAAGTTGAAACAACAACACATAGCTGGATTCTAACAAATGTTTAGGACCTAACGGGTAAATTTTCAACACCTCCTGGCTGCAAGTTTTAAAATTCATGCCATTAATTTTAGAAGGTCAAAGTGAATAATTATATGGTAACTCGAATTCTTGAACCAGCAATGATACACAATACGCAATGTTGGGTAACAGAAACACAAGCTTATCTATCCATAGACATGGGTCCATATACATGGGTCTATGTTCGCATAAAATAAAGTGGACGAATACCCTGATGAAAGAGATCTTTAATCACTCGATCAAGAACTGTAGGAGGAGGTATGACCCCTGAGGTCTTCAAACTTTCAGAGCTTGGATTTTCCACTGCAAGAGATTAGAAAAAGATTACAGTGGAAATTTTTGGAAAAGATAATGTTGTAAACGAATATAACAACATATAGGAAACTAATTATGTAATAACAGAATTCCTTGATAGTGAAACTTTCATTCATTATGTGTTGGAAACACAAGGATAAACCGAAAGCACACAAAATTACAGACCTGACACGAAATCCTCCATAAACTGAGCTGAGAATGACTTATCCAATGCTTCAACCAAGCAAAGTAGTTGGGAAGCAAAATCGATTCTTTTCTCATGTGAAGGATCACCCCTGGTAAGAAAATGTTTGGTATAACAACTGAAAAGGAAAATAATACACCACATGCAAACTATTATCGTGTCCTAGAATGGGAAACTACGAGAAGCATTTCTTACAGATATGGTGAGAAAATTGGAAGTAAAATCCACTTCTTAGCTTCATGGGGTGAAGCATTTTCAAGTTCAGCCATCTCAAGTGTGCTTTCTACAGTCCTGTCAGCCCACGCGACCACTAATTCATATCCTGTCCATATCATCCACAAAGTTAGATAATGAATTCCTTGAATCGCATATAGCGGCAGCAAAGACCAGACTACGTTCGACAAACAATACAGGAAGTCATCACATCTATGTGTATGTTGGATAACTGAGTTGTATAATCATGGAGAAACAGACATGGGCTTAACTAGTTTGTAAGACTGCGAGGTAAAACACAAATTCTTAAAGTACCGTATGTGTAGAGTGTGATCCAAAAAGACTAAATTATTTCAAAAGATACACAGATGTACCTCTAAGTGGATCTTCAGCAGAGTACCACTCACTCCAAGGACAATCATCATCCCAGTTCACTTTATTACGTGACTCAGAACCATAGTGTTCTGTAGTGTCTCCTTTGTCACCCATAAGGTCATCCATATCATTTTCCTCATCCTCCTCCTCAGTTGGAAAGGTTTGGTATGTTAGCCTCATCAGAAAATGGACTTTGAAATTATGTATCGAGAAGTCCACTCCTGAATAAACCTTCAGATAATAAAATGTGTCACCATCTTTGATAATTACAATATCTAGCGAAGCAAATTAGAATAAACCACATTGGAATGGATCTTAAGTCAAGATTAAAAATTGTATCGCTGTCGAATAAAGTATATAGTGCAATATAGTATGTGAAGAAAAAATATAAGAATAAAGAGCAACCAATTAGAAACCAGCTTTTTATAATTGATAGCTAATGCTTGGTTAGTTTTCAAGTCCAATTTGATGAGCAATTATCGTACTAATGAACTCTAAGTGCAGGCCACAAAGACTTACAAACTTTGAAACAAACAACTCATATAGCCCTTCCAAGTGCATGAGTTTCACAGGAACTTGACTACCAATACGATCTGCTTCAAATCTTCTGGTAAAAACAGTGCCCATATTTTGGATTCCAATATATGCTTTACGTGAAGGGTCATGCACAGGGACAAAGGCCGGCCACAAGCTGCATAACAAATTCATATGAAGATTATTGAAAAATTTCAACCAAAGATGCGCCTAATTATTATCTCCTTAGCAAAGACCCTTAGGGATAACACATTTCTATCAACTTTGACTTCCAAGACTTCAGAGTAATTGGTAGGTGATCTGGTATCAACTCAAAGAAACAGTGTATTGTAAGAGTTTCAGTTGAAGATGCTAAAGCTAAAGTGGTGTTACTGGCTAAGACATCTTACCTGGCACAGTTAGACAAAGCAATAGCAACTGCACTCAGAAGCTTGCTAGACTCTGGTGTATCAAGAACCACCCCACTAGCACTTTGTGGAGCAATCAACTACAAGATGCAAGAGCAAAAAATCCACCATAAAAAGGGTGAAAAATATTTCAGAAAAATTGTGGATTTAAGGCGTACCAAAAAATCCTTCACTCCAAAGCAAAGCTGGAGATCATGTGAATTACTGTTCCAATTACCAATTCCAGCTGCATCAGTCAGATACCGAATCATGAAACAGAAAATGCAGTTTATCCAAGATAAAGCATATTATCCTGAAATCATATACCTTGTTGGCTATCATTATTGTCAATTTGAAAGTAAAACTCCATGCAATAACTCTTTGTGACGTTTTTAAGGTCGTACTTGACCTTAAATAGATTATTAGAATTCTCCATTGCAACAGCACCTTTTTCCTGCACTCACACAACGCAGGCAACTTGAGAGGTCAAGTAAATTTCACAATACTTCTAACTCCATCTTTGCATTCAAAATAGTAAAACTAGCTATAGGGCCCGGTCAGACGAAAACACGGAGAGTATGCGCAATCATGTGACTCTAACGAGTTCAGCAAGTCCTAATTGCAACCATAGAACTCGATCGAAGATAAGATTAAAAAAATAATTTGGAAAAGCAAACGTACCACCAGGTTTTTCGGACCATTGGCTAACCATTGCCGACAAGTTGCTTCAATATCTGAAATGAACCTAAGAAACAACGGTATCAGAGATAACATTCCGAACGGAAAAGAACAACGCAGTGTGCATCCAGGTATTCAAATCCTGATGAATACCTTTCCCAGGAAGAAGCTAGAGTAAAATCATCGAAATGCTGCACCTGCCAAAGAATTCCTGATCCATGAATACAAAACGAACAGCAGAGGAGCATTATGTCGAAAAAAGTTTTAGGAGGCAGTAACTGGCATACCTCTTCTTCCGTATCATCATCTTCTTCGAGAGGATTCGGTTTGCTTGTAGAAGCCATATAAATTGGGGAGCGATTTCTCCCTCTAACTTCTTCTGGATGAGGAACTCTTGCAGATCCTCCGATCACACAGATGAAGAGATCCGCTTCAGGGGACGATCAACGACGATGGTAAAGTCACAGCAGAACGGAACAATGAGACAAAACGACGACGTTTGAAGGACTTTGATAAACGGTGAGAGCAACGCGTGCCGTTTTGTTTAATAGAAAACGGGTTGCATTCTATTTGTCAAGTCACAGAAAAGAGCAATTTTGATGGGCTCTAACGTTGGCCCATTACAGTTTTGATGCTCAAGTCAAGTAGTCACATTAGAAGAAAAAAACAACCTCAAATGCGAATATTATCATCCGAAATCTCTAATTATTTCAATTTTGAAATATCTGAATTTTTATGGATATGGATTAGTGATAATTTAAAAGTAAATAAACACAATTATGTTTGGAGGGACCACAATCCACGACAAAGAGTTAATTATTTGAAAGAAACTAAATGAAAAATATTTATATTGTTCCAACATTACAAATTTTAATTTGCAAAACAATTAAAAAAAGAAAGAAGGAGCGTAGTGTATCAAGAGGTCCGAGAGCTACAGTCTGAGAATCGTACTGATTAGCATTAATGAAGTTGTCCGCACTAACGCTACCAAAGATGAAATCTAAAATCCCTGAAATCTGAAGCACCCTCCATTTTCTTCTCTGCCAACGACGACCCACAATGGCTGCAGCCTTGGAGTGTTGGTCTAGCCGTGCCGGAGGTGGCGCTCTCGACGACGATCTGGTGGATCAGGTCCTTATGCGTACGCACGACAGGTCCGAGTCCCTTATTACTTCTCCGCCTGATACCACTTTGGAAACCGAGGGATCCGCGCCGGTTTTTGATCAGAGCTCATCGGCTATGCAGAAGCGGTTTCAGCGTCTCAGCCGCAACGTGTCCGAGGCGATTGCGTCGCTCAAAAACTCGCTTAATCTCGACTCCGCGCTGGACAACCAGAGCGTCGGTGGAGCTCCGTCGCCTAAACCCGAAGTAGGTGGCGGCGGCAGGAAACTCATGTGGGCTACTGTAGTGAAGAACCTGGCTAAGATGTATCCTGGTAGCCAATTACCGGAGAAGCTCGTATCGAATCTCAAGAAGCATTACGATTCCTTGCCCTTCAGGTAAACCAGATTTGTCAGTTGCTTAAGCAATGTTCCAGTAAACTAGTAATTTATCTTGTGTTCCCACTAGAACTATCTTATTTTATTATTCTCCCGCTGATATATTGTTTGAATCTGGATCTATTGATGTATTTGGTAAATCATGGAGCAATCTAGGTAATTTGATTTTGTGCTTGGAACAGTTACAGCGAAGCTGGTTTTGATATGAAAGAAGTATTTCTACACGTAAAGTTGATAGAGCAAGCTTCTGGAGATGACAATCCTGTGTTTATGATTCAAGACGTGCCTGCTGAGGAGGGAGCTCCGGGTTCAGTCCTCCGGCTCACATTCGCCTTTAATTCTTCTCTATCTTGGTCAACCATGTCAGGAGCTCTTGATAGTGCTTCGATTTGCTGTAAGAAGATACAACTCTTTGAGAAGAAGGGGTTGGCTCTAGGGGTTGTTCTTCTTCTGGATCAATCTGGGCAAGAAAATTTGTTCAAAACCAAAGTAGAAAATGCTCTAAAAGCTGCAACCAGGAAGCCAAAACCAACTTCTGTTAAGCTCCCTTTTGGGCTTTGTGGCTGTCAAGAACAGAACGGTAGTGTAGGGGAACTTGGGGGTGTTGAAGAAGACTCCATTCAGCATAGTCATAGGTTAGGGATAGAAATCCAGCTTGAGATTCCACTTCCGAGTTCTTCATATTTTGCATCAGTAGATGAATGGCAGACTATCCAGTCCGGTGGCAATGAGATTGGAAAATGGCTATTGAATACCGATAATCTTGAGTTTGGTGATCAGATTGGACCAAATTCTTTCAAAGGAATATTCCGAGGAAAAAGGGTGGGAATCGAGAAACTAAAAGGCTGTGATAAGGGGAATTCATATGAGTTTGAGCTCCGGAAAGATTTCTTGGAGTTGATGACTTGTGGACACAAGAGCATTCTGCAGTTTTATGGCGTTTGCATCGATGAAAACGAAGGATTATGCATAGTTACTAAACTGATGGAAGGAGGTTCACTCCATGAGCTGATGTTGAAGAAGAAGAAACTCCAAACCAAGCAGATACTGCGAATTGCTATTGACATAGCCGAAGGGATGAAGTTTTTGATTGATCATGGTATTGCTTATCGAGACCTTAACACACAGAGAATACTACTAGATAAACATGGGAACGCCTGTTTGGGGGATGTCGGAATAGTCACTGCTTGTAAGAGCTTTGGTGAGGCCGTGGACTACGAAACCGATGGCTATCGATGGCTTGCACCAGAGGTATGTCTTCTTTTACTTGAGAAATTAGATTTGTTAGTAAGTGTATCATCATGCTTGCATCTGAACCAAATGATATTGAAAGATTGCTCACAAAAGTTCTTTGCTCTATTTGCTTCATCTCTACTGTGCCCCACCATATGACCCACTGCAATTTTTGTTCTTTTTGAACAAAACAAGTTCCTCTGCTTTTGGCCGTATCTGCTTTACTTTTTTCTGTTTGTCTAGGGAGTTGTTGGATTGTCAATTCAGGATTCATATATCGTATGAATATAATTAGGTTCTGCCTAATCTTGACAAAAGCACCTTTAGAGTATTGTACACCTCGAGCTTCATCATTACAATAATTGAGCATGACAAAGTGCCACTATATGTTATGCCGTTTAACTTTGTTAACTATTGTATCTTTATGAATCAGATAATAGCTGGTGACCCGGAGAATACAACAGAGACATGGATGAGTAATGCATATAGTTTTGGGATGGTACTGTGGGAGATGGTGACAGGAGAGGCGGCTTATGGATCTTGCTCGCCAGTTCAGGCGGCGGTTGGGATTGCAGCTTGTGGGCTAAGACCAGAGATCCCTAAGGAGTGCCCTCAAGCTCTGAGAACTCTGATGATCAATTGTTGGAACAACTCTCCCTCCAAACGCCCTAACTTCTCTGATATCCACTCCACGTTGCTCCGTGCCATTTCACGCTAAGTTTGGTATTATTTGTACATTTCACTAAAAATAATCGTAATAATGGTAATATTGTAATGTATTGATCGTAATAGTTGTTGGAATGGAAACATATATGGAGATAAAAGGTGGTTAATACTTGTCTTGTGTGGCTAACTTTTGAGGACCCACAACTTTTGTCTGCTTTAAGCCAGAATTAAAAACTCATTTTCACCATTTACAATGGGGGTAATTGTAGAGTAAAAATATACAGATTAAAAAGTAGAAAATCTATATTATATGTGTTCCATCTAATATTTAAATTGACCATTTTAGTCTTAACAGTATATTGCAAGTGGTTGCTTTAGATAATCTAAAATGTCGATACCTGACTTGTATCTGTCCTTATCTGAGTTTCTTGATCCAAAATGGACAGTCTAGTTCTAGAATCTTGACAGATCCTTGCTCAGAATTAACAAGTATAATTACTTCTTTGTTTAACTAATGGCATCTCAGCATTAAACAAACAAACAAAACTAATTCAACAGCAAGAATGGGTAGAGGAAAACAAATTGCCGACTACAATTCCACAAGCCTAAGCTTTAGATAATTTGGGCTATTTGAGAGGCCCGTCAGAGAGTCAATTCATAAGCCTATCAGTACAACACACATATATATGTATGTAAAAGAACATAATTGAGAAGCATATTGGGTTTTGGGGAGGAAGGAGACATTTCATCTTTTGCTTTCGCCAAAGTGGTGACACGTGATGCTTTTCAGAGTCCACCACTCCACGTGCCCTTTTAGTTGTACTCT
This sequence comes from Euclidium syriacum, assembly GCA_900116095.1. Classification (NCBI taxonomy): domain Eukaryota; kingdom Viridiplantae; phylum Streptophyta; class Magnoliopsida; order Brassicales; family Brassicaceae; genus Euclidium; species Euclidium syriacum. The sequence continues at coordinate 8,958,730 of FPAK01000006.1, forward strand.
CAATCCACAATTATTGTTTTTTAACTAGATCTCAACTTTTTAGTTATGTGCCTTTTCGGCTCTTCCCCCATTTCTTTTTTATTCCCCCGACTAAAGCCTCAGTTTTTAAATCTTTTTTGTTGTATGAGTGTAATACTATTGTAGAAGAAAAATAAGTAAGCTACAAATTAGCCTAAGAGAGAAGAATAAGCTACAGAATTTTGTGGTCATCAGAAGTTATCGTAGCACCAAACTCTGTGTTTAGAGGAATCGTAGATAGATTTAAATAAGTTTCAAATTAATACTTTTTCAATGTTACAGTAATCATTTTGTTTGGTGGTCCCACCTCACGTGATTATTCCTCTTTACGCCTACTTTTCTCTATCCTAATTTCTTGTTATCTTTCTATCCATTTGTTCTTTTTCCTAGTATTTCTTAATTACCTGTTAGTTGTGTGGGATATGCTAAAAAAATATATATATATATATATATACTATATCTTATTTTAAATATGAAAAAAAGTGATATATAAAAATCCTCAACTTTCAAAACTTTGAAATTTTATTCTCCAACTATCTTCTCCAAAAAATAAAGTATTTTAAATAAAAAATCAAAACTTATCTTTGACTCTCCAATTTTATACACGGCGTTAACTCCGTTAATTGGATGGTTTAATCCGTTAAATCTCTGTCTAATTATCCCGTTAAATAGAAACGACGTCGTTTCAAGTTTTATCGAAATTTCAAAAAAAATTGCGTCACCCTGGAGTCGAACCTGAATATGCTGGATTGTTCCATCATCTAACCACTGGACTAGCTTATCTCATCAGTACATTACCAATCTCATCTCATTATATTTTGTATTACAATAAGTTTAGAAAATTGATTCAATTCTCTGTAATAACTTAATTCTCAGAAACCCTAAAATCCAAAATCGATTTGGGGGTATATTTTTTCTCTCATTCTCGACGAACCCTAGATCGTGAATCGATTCCTTTGAATCTGCTAACATCGTGAAGAAATGGTGAGAAAAAAGCGGCGTGCTTTGGAGAGTAGAAAGGAAACCGGCTCTGAATTACATGGCGACAGAAGCTTTAGTGGTGACGACGGTGAAGCTTCGAAACGAGGCTCTGAAGTTCAACCAAACTCAAAAGGTTTCAGTGACGATGGCGGTGAAGCAGAGAGAGGAGGGCATGAGGGAGAACAATTCGATTCTGGCTCCAGAAACGACATTGCTGTTAAAGACATACTTGCTGAAATTGATGAAGAAGACGATGTTGTGGTTACTGAAGATGATGATTTAGAGGAAGTAAATGATGCAGAAGAGCAAATTGATCAGCAACTTAATCTTGTTATGGAGCCAGAAATTCGAGATTTAACCACAGAGTGTGGCTTGGATGATGAAAGGGATAAGAGTAGTGAAGAAGGGACTGACAACGACAGTGGAGATGATTGCTGGGACGAGGAGATGATTCCAGATCCTTACTCATCAGGCGATGAAGAGGAGCCAGAACGACAAAGAGAAAACGTCGACCCCGAGGCTGAACTTGTTTTAGGTAGGTGTTTCGCAAGTGCAGAGGAGTTTAAGCGTTGTCTTCTCATATATTCGATAAAAACCAGGTACAACATTAAGTTCCAGAAATCCACTTCGTTGAGACTTGCTGCTAAATGTGCGTCAGAACGTAAAGATGATGAAAAACGCTTAGAGCCTTGTCCATGGAGAGTGTACTGTAGTTATGAGAGAAGAAAAAGGAAGCTGATGATAAAGGTTTTGGTGGGAACTCATACATGTATTCGAACAAAGAAGTCGAAGCTGTTTAAGAGAGGAAACATTGCCTATCTGTTCACTGAAAGATTGAGGGTAAATCCAAAGACGACGCCAAAGGAGATGGCTGCAGAGATTGATAGAGAGTACGGGTTTCTTGTTAATGAGTCTATTTGTGCAACCGCAAAGACCATGGTTATGAAGCAATTCAGAAAAACGCATGAAGATCACTTTGGGAGAATTTGGGATTATCAAGCTGAAATATTTCGGTCAAACCCAGGGACTACGTTTGAGATAGAGACTATACCAGGGACTACAATTGGAAGCAAACAACGGTTCTTCAAAGCATTCATTTGTTTTGCGGCACAGAGAGAAACTTGGAAGAAGACTTGCCGACCAATCATTGGTGTAGATGGCGCTTTTCTTAAATGGAACGTAAAGGGGCAGCTACTATCTGCTGTTGGACGAGATGGTGATAACAGAATTGTACCAATTGCCTGGGCAGTGGTTGAGGTAGAGAATGAAGACAATTGGGTTTGGTTTATGAAACTTTTAAGTCGTGACTTGGGACTTAGTGATGGAAGAGATATAGCCATGATTTCTGACAAATGCAAGGCGAGTGTTTACTTAGGTTCATGTCTACTATGTTGCTAGTGTTTACTTAAGCTTGTTTAAGTATAAATTCTTATCTGTTATTGTGCAGGGATTAGTGAATGCTATCCGTGACATTCTGCCTCTAGCTGAGCATCGACAATGCTGTAAACACATCATTGACAATTGGAAAAGAGACAGTCACGACTTGAGATTACAACGGTTTTTCTGGAAGATAGCTAGGAGCTACCACACTGGTGATTTCTTGTTTCACAAGGGCGAGCTGAAAAAATACTCTCAGGTAGCACATGATAACCTTTTGTTAACTCGGCCTGAAACATGGTCTAGGGCTTATTTTAGGATAGGTTCTCTATGCAATGACAACACAAACAACCTGTGTGAGTCATTCAATAGGACTATTCGCGAGGCAAGAAGAAAACCTGTGTTGGATTTGTTAGAGGATATTAGGTTACAAGCCATGGTTAGAAATGCTAAAAGATCAATTGTTGCCAATAGACAAAAGACAGAGTTTACTACTAGAGCTCATGCTGAGATAGACCAAATGGAGTCTAACTATAGGAATTGCAAAAGATACATGGCTGTGGGGAATGTGAATGAGGTACATCACAATGGAGAGCGTTATTCGGTTGATATGGAATTAAAAATTTGTGGCTGTAGAAAGTGGCAGATGACAGGTATCCCGTGTATTCATGCTTGCTGTGTCATTCTTGACAAAAATGAGAACATCGAAGATTATGTGTCTCCGGTTTACTCAATTTCGCAGTGGAGGGAAACTTACAGCATTGGTATTCAACCTGTTCAAGGGCAACGACTGTGGCCAGTGACTAACAGACTCCCAGTCTTACCACCACTTGCTAGAGTAAACATGGGAAGGCCTAAGAACCATGCTAGAAAGAAAAGTGCTCATGAAAAGAACTCCAAGAACTCCTCCACCAAGCTTTCAAGAGACTTAAGGGTGATGATATGTTCTAATTGCAAGGGAGAGGGTCACTACAAGACGACTTGTAAAAATGCGTTTAAAGAGGCTCCACCAAAGAGACCAAGAGGAAGACCAAGGAATGATCAGGTTATTTCTCTATCAAAGGGTCAAATTTCTATTCACAAGTTTCTTTTTAATGCCCTGAATAACACTTTATTTTCATTGTACGGACAAGAACCTGAAGTTGAAATCTCACAAATGCAAAATTCACAACAACGCAACTCTCATTATCAAGGAACACAAGGCTTACAAACCTCACATGAACAAGGATGGGGAAGATGGGATTATCAAAGCTATCAGCGAGAAGAAGTTGGTGTGACAGGGTTGGGAAGATGGGAATCTCAAAGCGATCAGGAACAAGAATCACGTCTACGATCAGGATTTGGAAGATGGTTTGGTCTGTGAAGCTGTCATATGTGACCCAATTTTAGTTCTTTGTTTCTGTTATCGGCTAGTTAAAGGAAAACTCCAACTATGTATTTTGTTATTGTTTCCTTTTTACCTTTTTTTAGTTTTGGTTATCGGCTAGTAATAGGGAAGCTCAAACAATACATTTTGTTATTGCTACCTTATTTGTCTAATGGAATCAATCTTAGGTTATTTTGTTTAAAGGTTATTTCTCCTCTCATCTTGTATTTGCTATTCCTTTTGTTAGGTACATGAAACACAGTTTCAATAATAATGCCACTGCATAAACTTTATAAACTTGATAACAATGTCATTACACAAGTTCTACTAAGATATAACCACACTGAAGCAGAAACAAAAACTAACATACTACCACTAAAACAATGAAACCAACTCTAATAACTAAAAGATAAATGTGGAAGCTTTTTCCAACTACAACTGATCATGATCATAACAATAACAAACAGGATCACACAGAAGAAACCAAACAAGATTTTCAACAACATTTTCGTACTATGAATATCCTTTCTGTTACTCATCAATTCTTCTATAATTTTCTCTGTAACAGCTTTAACCTCCTCATTCAGTTCCTCTGTCATAGCTTTCAACTCATATTTTTCCTTGTGCAACTCGGACATGTCGGACACAATACCTTCAACCCGAGGTATGACATCTGCAACCTCCTCATAAACACTTTCGTCCACCCACTTAAAAAGATGGCCCTGTAGAGAATCGATTCCCTTTTTTTAAAAAAACGATTGCGATTAAACCAACACAATAAATGTATGATACTTACTTTCTCCTTCGTTGGGCATCGGAAAAACGGACGACCAGGATTGCCTTGTGTCTTTGACGTATAAATCATCGACTCTCTCCCACATAAACACTTCGCTGGAAGTCCACGGGTTCCGAAAGTGATAACATCCTCTTTCTCAGATTCTGAACTCATCTCACCAGAGGAAACCGATTTCGAATTGGAAAAGTTCTTTCGATTTCGATTTGGTGAATTTTCGAAATTGGGTTTGCTAGGGTTCATCGTGTTTGAGGAACTTATAGATGAAAGGAAAATCCCCAAAACGATTTAGGGGTTTAGGTTCTGCGAATCCACTTATTTCTCTATCTAAATTGAAAACGACGAAGTTTAGAGAATATAATGAGATGAGATTGGTAATCTATCGATGAAATAAGCTAGCCTAGTGGTTAGTTGATGTAACAATCCAGCATATTCAGGTTCGATTCCAGGATGACGCAAATTTTTTTGAAATTTCGATAAAACTTGAAACGACGTCGTTTCTATTTAACGGGATAATTAGACAGAGATTTAACGGATTAAACCATCTGATTAACGGAGTTAACGTCGTGTCTAAAATTGGAGAGTCAAAGATAAGTTTTGACTTTTACTTAAAGTCAAAATAAATTCAAGCTTTATTTTTTGGAGAAGATAGTTCAAGATTAAAATTTTGAAAGTTTTGAAAGTTGGGGATTTATATAATTTTTCCCTTTAAATATGCAATAAATAATACTATAGTATTTGAAAATACATAGTTTTTAATCCATATCAACTTTCTATTTACGACCTCCAGCTACAAAACCAGGTTAGAAAGTAATAGTCGTTGAACCAACAATAATCTACGTCACTAGATATAGGCTAGGATTTTCGTTAATTCTATTAACATGTAAGATTATGAGAGAGTTATATACTAACTTAATCCTTACATATATGTGTAACTAAAATGTTTCACAAGTACATATGAAAATATTATATTTAGACAAAAATATATATATATATTTTCTTTTTTATCATGATGAAAGGATAACATTATATATTTCTATATTTTAAGATTTTCTAAAACAACTTAAAACCAAATATAACCACCAAAATTTACCCAATAGTGTTTTAAAACAAGTTGTAATTACAATTTCAGATAGAATATTTTATCTATATCTAATAAAATTTAGGATATTCTAAGTAATTTTTTTTAAATACAATAACATATAGTTTTGATTTTTTTAAAATGATGACAATCTCGAACCAACATACTAGTTTTATTAGTATATAATATCAGAGTCAATAGACAAAATACACACAAAAAAACATCGGAAACAAAAAAAACACAAATGGATTATATCCAACAAACAATGAGAAAGAGAACACCTTCCTCTGTTTCCACTCTTCTCATTTGTTTCCTCATCTGTATCTCCGAGCAGACGCTCAATCTTCATACTCCATTTTCCCCTTTCAATGATGAAAAATCGGTTTTGAAGATCCAAAAGGAGACCATTTGGTTGAAATGGTGTTAGACACTTATATGGTTCACAAAGAATAGGACAAAGATGTAGTCAAACATTGGTCTAGCTCCACTCATTTAAACCTCAAGGATTAGAAATAACTTGATGCATTGAAAAGGAAGACCTATAATGATGAATAAGCAATGGCTCTTGGCGGTTTAAGTTTGTGTATTATTTTTTGTCCATCACTATGTAGAACAAGTTTGAGACCGACACCATCCATAAGTAGGATAAAGGGAAGGTCACAAAACCCAAGGAGAAGAAAATAAAGATGAATCACTCTCCCTCCTTCATTGAAGCCGAGCTTTCTAAAGAGCTAAGTCTAGGGGTATCACACATTTCCCTTAAAAAAATATAATTTATTGATGCCACCATCAAATACAAGATCAAATCAATAGAAATTTCAACACCATTTTCAAGCATGAGGACCATTCTCAAGCCGAATCTTCTCAAAGTTCACCTCTCTAAACTTCATGAGCTCCTCAACAAAATCTGACCATCAATTTCGACGCCTCCAACTATCATCACTCACCTTCCAATTTAGAGGATCCCAAGATTCTTCCTCTTTCTCCCTCTCACTATCACCATTGTAAATAAATTTTTTTTATTTTTATTTGATTTTATTTTATGCATCTTTCGTTTTAACCATCTATTAGTTTTAATTACACTAAAACAATGTGATTAAAGTATGTGGAAGGTTTTAGATTACTAATCACATTTTTTTTTCTCTATTTTTACTTACTTTGAGGCATACATATCATTTAAGGCATAGCAAAAAAAAAAAAAAAAAAATCAAAAATTGAAAAATATTCACAAAATATTCATGTAGTTACATTCATATTTCAAATAAAAAATTGAAAAATATTCAAAAAGTATTCATGTAATTACATTCATATTTCACTTACTTCAGATTGAGTCTTAGTTTCATATATATGTACATGATCAATGATTAGAATTCCTTGTAAAGACGAAGTTTAAAAATAAAATCGTGTCCCTCATTAAGTGTGAGATGATGCATAAGCTGATTTGAAAATGTTAAAAGATTCACACCTTAGACGTCTCGTCTAATATTGAAACACATCTTAAATTAATCTTAACATCATTATACTTAGAAAATAAAACAAAGCTTAATTTTCTTGTTTAGAAATCTTGTACATAGATGCCAATATACATACATGGATCTACTTCTTCTTCTTCCTTTTAGTCGTTCTTTGTAGATCCAAGAGACCATCAACCATCCAGTGCTTTTTATCCTTGTCAATATGGCTATTTACCATATGTCATTATCTTGAACCATTTTTCCTTTTCACTAGTTCTTCATAAACGTTGGCTTTCTTTTGAAGGGGGGAGGTTGAACTCGGTCATGGTAAGGACCTCATACTTTTTTCAGATTAAAATCTATAAGATTTTAAGATTTTTGAATGTATCTTTCATCCATCTATACAAATTAAAATCAATAATGTGGACGGTAAAAAATATGATTTCAAATAATCAAGATTTTTTTTACCAAGTCTACTGTTTGATTTTGATGATGAATAACAAAAAAAATGGTCTTCACAACAATATCTCATGATTTTAAGAAAACTAAAATTTATTTTCTTTTTGTTTTTACTCATTAATCCTTTGCTATCGTGTGGATTAATATTTTTGTGAAAGTTTGTCCCAAATTGGTTTTCTTTTAAAAACACTAATCACAATTATATTTTGGCAACTTTTTTAAAATACCACGTATTAAGTTTTGTATAAAAATACCACCACTAGTTTTTTAATAATATCTCAAACTTAGAAACAAAATTACTCAAAATCTCTTGCTAATAAGAGATAGTTTTTTAATAATATCTCAAATTTAGAAACAAAATTACTCAAAATCTCTTGCTAATAAGAAATATCTAAATTGAAAATAGTGAACTAACACGTGATATATTAGTTTCGTATTAATTTATTTTGAATAAATTAGTATTTTTACAAAGTAATATGTACTATTTTATGAATGATATTTTTGAAATTAAAACTAAATATGTGATATTTTAGGGTATTTTTTAGGCAATTCTCAAAATACAACATTTTAAGTTTTCTTTCAAAATTTCACTACTAGTTTATTTTCCAATAATACCAAGAATTTAGTAACAAAAGGACCCAAAATCTTTTGCTATTAGAAAAAATATAAACCCTAAATTAGAAATAGTGAAATCAATCATGATATTTTATATTTATATGTAATTTATATTATGTAAATAAATTTTTCTTTATAAAATAATATATGTGTTAGTTTTTGAGAATAATGATATTTTACTGAAAAAAACATAAACTATTTTATTTTTGCACCACGTTTTTCTCTCTTGCAATGACACCAATATCAGTTTTGTTTTTGTCGATGCTAAATCAATCCATGTATGTGACGTTATCAGTGGAATCGACGTTCTCAATATCGTTCTTTTAACAGGGTTGTGAGTTATGAGCGACATAACAGATGGAGAGAGCTTTTGCGATCGAGAGAAAAGCAAAACTTTGATAAACAATTCCAGGTTCGGGTAATGGATTGTTATTTAGAACCAAAAATCAACAATATATATTAGTAGTGTCTAACTATAAACGAAAGAGTCACTTGGCCTGGTAGTAGAGTATGCATCCCATGCAACCATGATTTGAATTTTCGGTATTGGTTAATCGGATCTTAATTCGGATATAATCGGATCTCAAAATGAGTTAAGATCGGTTCAAACGAATCTGAGATGGTTTGATAAAATTTAGTCCATACTAAACCATCCAATTGTGGGTAAATATATTTGAAAATTATGAATAATGTGGAATCGAAGTGTTAAACTGAATAGACGGATAACCAAATATAGGATTAAATTTTCGGTGGATCTGTAAACATGCAATGCTCCTCATTTCAATGTAACCAGTTCCTCTATATGTATGTGAATACAAGTTTAATACAGCTGTATTATATTCAATGAACGTAAATCTCATAAACCATCATCGCCAACACTTATCGCCAGCTTCTTCTTTGACTTTTGTATATGTATTAAAACAAAACTAATTTCATAGAGCATTTACTGTAATTGATTTCTTTGTTTTGTCGTTCCAGAGATAATCAAAACGAAAAGATTGAACGACACATTTTCATTACTACTACTATATTATATACCGTAAGTACTTTTTTTTCTTTATGCCAGTGGGAGTCTTTACTATTCCATAGAGTAAGTACTATTCAAAGCTCATATAACGTTTATTCATTTCTAAAAGTAGAAAAATACTAATTGTCTGACGCGCGTTAAAAAGAGTAATAATTGATTAAAATCTAAAATTTACAACTTAAGAAATGCAAAAAAAGTAACTATCAATAGTCAGGAAAATCAGATGCTATATAATTCTGTTGTGAAACTTACCATCCCGCAAGTTAATTCAGAAGATTTATTTAAGTTTCTTTGTTATGTTACGAAAATGCAGAAATAGTAATACTAATCGGAATTAACCATATGCTTACAAAAAAATATTCGGTATTAATTTCTGATTTTCTGTTAATGTGTGATCATCTTGTAAATGGAGGAAGCATTAAACAGAATAGTAACTATAATTAGCATTTCATTTTTACCTAATTATAATTAGTATGGTTAAATACGTAAATCGTTTAATATCACAACCAATGTTGTTTTAACCCGCAAGCAAATGTTTAAGGAAAAAAGGAGAAAATAACAAAACCAAAAATAAGGAGAGTTAACATTTCCAATCTTCCAACCACTTTTTTAACCAGCCGTCCTCCTCTCTTCTCTCGCCCTCTCTCTCTCCCAAACTCCATTTCTCTGCAAATCTAATTTCACACAAACCCTAATTTAGTCCTAAAATTTCAGCTTCTCCGCCGTTCTACACCGTCAATGTGGCGGCCGTGGCGCAAATCGTCGGTTAAGATTCACGATACTTATTCTCCCACCGCCTCCTTCTCGTTCAAAGACATCCAACACCTCTGCACCGACGATTCCTCTTCCTTTCCCTCTTCTCCGTCTCCCAAGAACGCTTCTAGAGTTTTCCACCGAGTCCGCGTAGCCAATTCAATCCTCCGGTCCTGGCAAACTCGTCCTTCTAATCAGCTCCTCCGCGCGGATTCCGAGCCTGCAAATCTACGGCGGAATCCGGAACCAGATTCGCGGAAACCAAAGGCAGAACCAGATGTACGGATTTCATTTCCCGGCGCGGAGAACAGCATCGTCGTCTACTTTACCAGCCTGCGCGTGGTTCGGCCTACGTTCGAGGACTGTCGAACCGTCACATCGATCCTTCATAGCTTTCCTGTGCGAATCGATGAACGAGATCTCTCAATGGACTCGTCATTCGCGGCGGAGCTGGAGCGGATCTTCGGCGGCCAGAAGGAACAGAGCCAGGCGAAAACACCGAAGCTACCGCGCGTATTCATCGGTGGGCGGTACGTCGGAGGAGCGGAAGAGGTGAGGCAGCTTCACGAGATCGGAGAGCTGAAAAAGCTCGTACAAGAGTTGCCGAAGATCGAACGAGGCGTATGTGAGGGGTGCGGCGGTCATAGGTTCGTACCGTGTAACGACTGTCACGGTAGCCATAAGGTCCACACGGAAAAGCTAGGGTTCAGAACATGCTCAACCTGCAACGAGAATGGTCTCGTCAGGTGTCCATCTTGTTCCTTTCCGCATCTCTCGCCTAATTCCTAGATTTTCTTTTTATTTTTATTTTTGTTTAAATTCTACACGAAGAAAATTGGAATAATTAAATATTTGTTTTTATCATATATATCAGAAGTTTCCAATTTGTAAAATTTGAAATGGAAAGAGGTAGCTTTAGCTTGTTTTAGATAATTAGATTCGTCAAAAGAAAAAGAAAAAAATAATCATTAGATCTGCGTGACGTGAACGTGATTAGCAGCTAAGTAGCTAAATTTTGTTTTGATATTTGCTGTCAAACAGTAAGGTAAGTTTTATATATTTTTGAAATATAAAATATGGATCTAATCTAAATGCGGTAAGAAGAAAATAAAGAACTTTAGATCTTAATGGTTCAAAACTTGAGATGAATAAATAGATGGATGAATTGTTATGCTAACACATTTGGAGGTGTTAATTACAAAGATATGAATTATGGACTAAAAAACATTTCTGTTTTCTTTTCTGAAGGACTAAGAGAAATATATTTTTAGCCATGTTAATTCCGCGTCATTTTCCCGGTAATGACGTTTATATAAATAATTGTTCACTTATGAGCGATTGATTGTTTATGTCAAGGTAATAGCGTACAGTATTTAAGTATTTTGGCTAAACATAATTATGCATGTTTGTGGAGGAAGTTGGATTAGTGTACGAACAGATAGATTCATACAAATTAATAAAACAAAAGTTTATTCTATTTATATAGATAATTATCAACCAAATAAATTACGATACTTTTGTTTTATTTTGAAAGGATATCTGTGTATGGATGGATAAACGAATGCATTTTTATGTAAATGGATTGTCTTACAAGTATTTTTTTTATACAAATTAGTGGAATCCTCGTTCATATATATTTTGAAAAAATAAAATAACGTTGTGTGAAATAGTGTTTGTGAAGTTCCTGAATGTGTTAATTTATCTTTCAAATATGTTTTTAACCTAAATATAATGAAGATGTTAAGTACATGTTAAAAAGTAGCGAAGAAGGAAATCACAAGATGGTGGATGAAGTTTCTATCACACGGAAAACATTAAATGATAGATGGACTGTAGTGCGTTACAGCGTTAGGATGAGCTATAACGCACATTTTACCATTGGATACGCATCTATCCTTCTTTTCAACTTCTTGTAAGTTCATTACCTCAAAATCTATTTCATTCGCATTGTTTGGTGTCTCTTCAATCTCCAACTTACCCTCATTGACTTGGTTATTAGTAATAAGCTTCCTCTTTATCAACCTTTAAGACTTAACCATTGAAAATATCCTCTTTATCATTCTTGGTGTCAAAGATGTCATCAACTTTCGTCCAAGCATTTCTCTAGGAACCTTAAGAAGGCATCTTCATACGCATCTATCTCTTTATATTCACTCTTTTTTTCTTCATGGATAGTAAGTATGGTGGCTCCACAGTAAATCATTGGGATTCGCTATTGCTTTCACGTGGAGCGAAGTGCGTGGTCCCTTTAATCGAACTAGCGACTTGTGCTCCTTTGTTATCAAACGTTTTCACATGAGTGTTAAGGTTCTCTTTCTTATTCTTCCCTATTATTCATTTTAAATGTTGTTTTTTACCACTAAATCCTAAATTTTTAAATCTATACTCTAATTCCAACAGCTCAATACTCTAACCCTGGTTTTAACCTTCATCGTAGCTCATAACAAATATCGCCACCCCACCGGTTAAAACCAGTATATCGACACTGCAAACGTAAACTTTTTCTGCTGAATCGTAACGAATCACAAATTGACGGTCTTTTTTTTGTCACGCAGAAATAAGCCAAATCCGTCCCAAAACAAAACTAATAAAATTAAATATTTTTTGGATTATTTTTTCACAATTTTCCTAGCTTTTATGCATACATTTTGATGATTGTAACCTACTTAAGTTTGTAAATTAAAAAACAAACTTTAAATTGTTTTTTTCTTTCTGAAAACAAAAATCTTGAGGAAGTGATAGTAACGGGAATTGATGGTGGATTTATGATAAAAATAAGAAAATAACAAAAATGGTTGAAAGAGTAGCAAGCAACCGTTGATTAGTCTTCCTTCTCTTGAGAGACGACTTCAACTGCTCCTCCAACATTCCCTTCTTCTTTCAGGAAAAAAAGCCACACAAGCAAAACAAATCTGTCATGAGTTCCGATGTACAGTGGAGATTCAATCTCCGAACAGCACTGTCTATCATCTTTCTCACTTTTCTTCCTCTGCATCTCAACACCCAAGGTACTAACTTTCTTCCATCAAAATCATCTCTTTATCTCTCTTTGCGTGTCTTTAGGATTATAACAATTCATTTCTTTGAAGAGATTGCAGAAGTCTCTGAGTCTTCTCAAGATCATTCATTAGTCCAATCCAGAGTTTATTGGAACCGTCGCAGCCTGACTGTGACATCTCTTCCAGGCAAAGGTCCAACTGTGGGTGCCTCTCCACCTTCTGATCAGCAGTCCAAAGCCTTCACAAAACCCTTACTGCCTCCGCCTCCGCCACCGGAAACTCAAATACCATCAGGAGATGAAACTCTTCCTCCTAGTGTTGTGTCAGCACAAACTCCAACCTCACCTCCTGCTACTCCCCTATTGCTTCCTCTGCCTCCACCTCCTCCTCCAGGAGCTAAAAAGAAATCTCGCAAGGTTTATATGATCGTCGGCATAGTCGGTGGCCTATTAGCAGTCTCAGTGGCGTTAATCGTCTTCTTTCTTATTCTCAGCCGAAAGATTCCGATCAAGCCATGGACTAGCAGTGGCCAGCTTCAAGATGCTCTTATCACAGGCAAAACACACTCTTCAGTCTCTCCTCTCTCTTTTTCTCAAGCTTCATAGCTTTGAATTTCTCTAATTTGCATTGCAGCAGATGTTCCGAGGCTGCAACTATCAGAGCTACAAGCAGCCTGTGAAGATTTCAGTAACATCATCGGTTCTTTCTCAGATGGCACCATTTATAAAGGAACTTTACCTACTGGGGCTGAAATTGCTGTCCTAGCTGTCGCGGCTGGTTCTCATGGAGACTGGTCCACTGCTATGGAAACACAGTTGCTACAAAAGGTATCAGACCCCTTCTCTGATTGTGCTTTTCTTGAACAGAGATTGGCATTGCTATTAAAGACTAATTCTGCTCTGTTTCTGCAGATGCATAAGTTGTCCAAAGTGGATCACAAGAACTTTCTGAATATGATCGGGTATTGTCATCAGGAAGAGCCCTTCAACCGAATGCTTGTTTTCGAATACGCTCCCAATGGATCCCTCTTTGAGCATCTTCACTGTGAGGATTCCATCTCCCTCAAGAACTCCTTTTTTAACTTAAACTCAATCACCAGTCTTTAAACTGTCAAACTGATCTTCCATGACAGCTCAACACGCGGAGCATTTGGACTGGCCTACAAGACTCAGAATCGCCATGGGAATAGCTTACTGTTTAGAGCACATGCACAATCTCAACCCGGCCATCTTGCACACCAATTTGGACTCCTCTTCTATCTACTTGACTGAAGACAACGCCGCCAAAGTCTCAGACTTTTCTGTCATCAACTCCATCTCTCCCTCTAAGGAAAGTTCCTCCAGCAAGAACCTTCTAGAACCTTCATCACTTGATGATCCTCAGACGAACGTCTTCAACTTTGCCGCCATTTTGTTCGAAATTATCAGTGGGAAGTTCCCAGACCCGGACTCTTTGTTTCTTGAGCCCAAGTCTGCGAGAGAACTTGTAGACCCAACACTGAAAACGTTTCAGGAGGATGTTGTTGAGAGACTGTTGGAAGTGGTTAGGCAGTGTATGAATCCATACTCAGCTCAGCGGCCAACAATGAGAGCGGTTCTTGTGAAGTTGAGAGAAATCACTGGAATATCAGCCGACGCAGCAATGCCAAGGCTGTCTCCACGGTGGTGGACGGAGATGGAGATCATATCCACACAAGTAAACTAAAGATTAAAGAGCTGTCCTTTTAGGTGTCCCCTGTATATACACAAATAACACTGTGAAGTGATGATCATCTTTTTCTTCATCTGCATTAAAAGACTAAATACTGTATATACTAAAAAGTAGTTTTTGCATTCATCAGATTAATAAATGACAGTTTCTTTACATCATCGCTGTACGAAGAAGAAAAATAGAAAGGCTATGTATCACGCAAATGTACAAAGGGGAGAATATGGTTTTGATACCTTAGAATTAATCTAAGCCAAGAATGGTGTTGTCAATGGAAGAAGCTTGATCCTTGGATCTGCTGTAGAGATGAAGCGTCTCGGTGTGGTTAGGGTCCAAACAGAGAGCAGCTTCACAGTCTTGAGAGGCTAATGACAGCTTCCCCGTAGCCTCATGGAATGCTGCTCTGAGATGAAGCGTTTGTAGTTCCGGTCTGAAAGCTATAGCCTTTGACAACTCTTCCACTGCTTCTGTCTCTCTCTGATCATCCATCAGCACTGCCACAAACAAATAACCGCTTCTTTAGCTACCCTCTGACTAGATTTTATAAGATGTGTTAACAGGGAATGGGAACAGTTAGTTACCGGCAGCTCGGTATCTGTAGGGATAGGTTCGCAGAGGGTCGAGTGTTGTGGCCATGTCAAGATCCTCTTTGGCTTTTTCACGTTCACAATACTCAGACCGTTTCTCATAAGCTGCTGCTTTGCTACACGCCTTCTCGATCAGCTTTGTCATCTCCTCACACGCTTCTTTACGTTGGTTCTTCAGGAAATAAACACGTGCAAGCCCTTGATGTGCACGAGTATGTTTTATCTCTAGAGCGTTCTTGTACGCAGTTTCAGCTTGATCTAGCATTCCAGAATCAATGTAGATGCTGCCAAGATTGTTCAGAGCCTGCAAAAAAACATAACAACAAGATTAATAAAAAAACTTGGCAATTAGGAGAAAGAGGAAGTATAATTATCGAAATGTTTACCTGTCCTTTGCGTAGCCCATCAGAGGGACATTTGAGGGCTTCCTCTAGAACCTGAACAACGCAAGAGGTCCCTTCCGGATCGAGATTCTTGTCAGCTAGAACATAGGCTTTGAGGAAAAAAGCTTCGAAAGAGCGTTGACTGGCGATTGCTTTCTCAGATTTAGTAAGAGCTTCGTCCACATGCCCCATGTCATATAAAAGCCACCCTTCGTAGACCAACCTCTCCGCCTCAGAAGCAGCCATGTTACATGCCATTCGCAAACACCTCATCGCTGCTCCTTGACAGTTCAATCTGCCACACACAGATCAAAATACAATGCAGCTTTTGTCAGATTTTGTTAACAGTTTAGTAGAGAAACTGAAAAAAAATTGTCTTACCTTAAGAGAAGAAGAGACTGTCTAAATCTCAGAAAGTTTTTGCTGGGATCATTCTGAAGCATCTGTTGAACAACAGCCAACGAGCCAACATCATCCACAGCTGACCATCTTTCATAAAGCCTCACCCAACAAACCGCGTCGCTCTCTACATCAATGCATTGTACGGTCAGAGCTTCCATCAAATCATCTCTCATTCTCCCACCAAACAAAACATAATTCGGCTCTAGACACAACACTGATCTAAGATCTCTCAAACAACTCTCACGGTTACCAATGGCTAAAAACAACCAAGCCCTCAGTTCGAGACAATCTGGAGTAAGCTTGAACTCAATTACTCTATCAACCTCCTCAAAGGCTTCTTTAATCTGCTTCTCTTCGAATTTCATCACGGCTCTGAACTTGTAAGGAAAAGTCAGGGTCGGATCGAGTTCACTGGCGGTTGCTAGATCTTTTAGCTTCTCAATCCCAACATTGTAGAGAGACCTCTCCTGGTACATCCATCCATGTGGCTTGTGATTAGAGATGAGAAAGTTCATTAGCTTATACGCCGAGTATCTCTGTCCTTGTTTATACTCAGTTCTTGATACCCCAGCCAACGAGTAGACATGGCCTAAGCTTGAAGCTAATCTGAAATGAAACTGAGCTGCTTCGTAATCCTTTCTCTCAAACAGAACACATCCCGTTTGATGCAAAGACACAGCCTTTTGCCAGTTTGTGCGACCAAACTCTCGAGTTCTCTCTAGCAAAATCAGCATAGGCTCCGTGGTGAGTTTCTCTTCCATGCCTACTTGGCTAAGGAAGTAGTATAACATGAACAAAGACTCTGAACCAAGAAAAGCCAATTGTTCTTTAGCCTCAGAACTGCAGAAGAATTTCATCACTTTGGGATTGTGAAAAGACTGAGGAAGCTCTCTAAGAAACACTTGCAAGCAAGCAGATAAGAGAAGCTTTGCACCTTCCTCCAACGCGTACTCAACAAAGGTTAAAGCTTTATCGAGGTCAGTGACAGAAGAAGCCAAGCGAGCCTCACACGCAGACTTGAGATCGTCACAACAGAACTTGCTGGCTAATGCAAGCAGCTCAAAGACAGTTTCAACACGAAACAAATCAACTCTTTTGATCCTACTGTATATATTCAGTGCCAACATTGCCTCAATTGAGATGCCATTCTCCGAGAAATTAATCTCTGAAGTTCTTGATTCCAAGAAAGAACCGTATAACATCGCCTCAAAAGGTCGCGAAAGCGCTGCGATTCGTGACCTAACACACCTAGCCTTCTCTGAACCTATACAGAAGGAAAAATCGCTATTCTCATCTAGACCTGAAAACTCATCAGCCTTAATGTCATCATCACTACCAAACTCTTTCTCACATACCGTAGAGCATTTACAATGCTCGTTGACAAGATTTAAATTAAAGCCATGAGTCAAACTAGTCTTGGGACATTCAATAGCAAAACCATTACAATCCATGGAATCAACTCCCACGAGTTCGTGTTCTCTCCTCTCGAATCTCAACCAAGCAGATAAAACAACCTTACAAGGGATATCAATGGCGTGCCTCCTGGCGTTGAGCAAGCACTTGCGCAAGAGCTTGGCGTCACCGAGACTGCGGAGAACAGTGTATTTCTCAAGGTAGAGCATCGACGTCTCGGACTCCGAACTGGACTCGATTCTCCGGTAAAGATTTGATAACGACTCAACCAAGTCGATGGGTTTGAGGTAAGAGTCCAAGGGAGGCTCGAGAAGCTCCGTCGTTGGGAATCCATGAGGGAGAAGTGAACGAGAGATGGATTTGGAAGTGGATTTGGGATGCCCTAGAAACTTCAATCGAGGACTACCATTGCTGTTGCTAGTAGAAGGAGAGTCTTGTGAATTAAAGGCGTGGATTTGGGTGCTCTTAAATCTCTCAAAGAGTTTCAGATTGCGCATTCTGTAACCACGTGGAAAAATCAGAGAAATGGGTTTTGAAGAAGAAGGAACAAATCGAGAGGAAAAGGAGTTAAAAATTTCAAGAGGGATTCAAAGAGAGAAAGAAGATTCAGGTCGGGTTTCTCATAACCTTAGGTCTCTGGACTCTGCAGGAAGACAGACAGAGATAGAGACGAGGCAAAGAGAAAGAAAAAGAAAAAAAAAGAAAAAACACGTTATGTCTCCGGTGACAACACAGTACAGAGACAAAAGGAGAGAGGAGAAGAAGACGATGGAGTGTGATTGTGTGAATAAATTATAAAAAAGATGAATAATAATTCGAGGAGGAAAAGATTACTTTTTTCAAGTAATGGCGTCGATTCTCAAAAAAGGGTGACCATTTTCTCTCCCTCCTTCTGCAGAGCAAAGCCAAACTCCATTTATATATAATGTAATAATAAAAATGTACAAATGGGACTCTCTTCACTGACTAGTTGGTGGGTTCCTAATGGGTGCGCTACGAACTAGACCACTTTACCTTTTCTCAATTTTTTTTTCTTTCATAGTTTGAAGATAACCTAATATGGATTTGGACCAACAAATCATCAAACGTTTTAAAACAATTAAACACTAAAAACCAGAAAGAAAAAAAAAACAATAAACCAGTTCTGATGTTATCTTGCCCGCACACCTGGAAAACACATGCAAGTGTACTTTTCAGAAGAAAAAAATATATACGAATAGCGAAATAATTGAGGATTTTTATTTTGTCAAAAGAAAATAATTGAGGATTAGGTTGGCATTATTTGATGCCAAAAAAAAATTGAAAAAGAATCTCAAACATTAAACTAAAACGAGTATGATGAGCATATCATATATATATTGGTCTAGTTGTAAAATTGAAAAATAACAATAAACAAGGGAAGAGACGTGTGGTCATGTGTCTCGGCAACCCATGTGAGGGAATCTGAATCACTATGCAGTCATCTCAAAACTGCGTTATTGCAGAATGATTGAATTTATGTTTCATAATAACTGAATTATTTAATCATGAAAACTGGTTCGATGGAAAAAAATCATGAAAATTTGACTTCCCGACTCTAGAGTCTCGTAATCAGCCTTAACTCTTCTTTTTGACTATAAGCCCATACTAGGCCCGCTATGACAAATTGTGATCCGTTTGATTGACCGTGACGGATCGGTTTGATTATAGAAACGCTAAAATTGATGTATATACTCTGGGTTCAACCGGTTAGGAACAAGGCCCCCCTAATAAAAAACCGTGGATTTAACAAAAAGAAAAAACGAACGCTAGTTTATGAAAATGATGAATTTGAGTTAATTGTTTAAAATCAAACTTGTCCACAGCTCAAAAAGAATAAAACGAATGTTATCTCAGCTTTAATGACCTAGTGGTTGTTATCTTAGGATAATGCGCTCTTTTTTCTTTCTAAATTCGACATTTACCAGTAACAATTTCACTGCATGTGGATAGCTGAGGCCTAGACTTCAGTCCAACCAATCTGATGAGTGGATTTCTCGGCGATCCATGGTTTCTTTACGATTTATTGAATTTATATGTGTTGTTGGCTTAATACTTATTTGTACAACAAATTGAACCTCGCACTTTGCGGTTGGTGTCGGGTCCAAATCAACCAAAATTGTATACATATATTTTTTAAAGAATAAGATGCATGTTGCGCTATATTAGAAATCAGTAATAACAAAGAGAAGACATGGTGTGAGCAACAAAGGGATGAACTAACCATATCATATGTGCTAGAATTATGAGATCGTGCCCATTAAACTGCTTATATATTTAGTGGTCTAAAGTCCATATGTTTTAGCTCTAAGAAAAGTCAGACGTATTTAGAAAGATCAAATTCGAACTGAGGGGATAACTTTTTTGTAATGGATATTCAATAAAAACAAAATTAAATATAACGTTATTTATTACAAGACTTGAAGAAGTTGCAAATGCGCAACACATAATTTGAAGCATGAATGAACGTTGGATTAGCCAGAACAAAAGAGGGAACATATTAGTCGGTGGTTCGAGTTGAAAGCGGAAAACCGTTTTGGAACAAAAACTGAAGCATCCGTGAAACCAGTTCAAGCTTTGAAGCATGAAACCAAACGCGACCATTGGAGAAAGTTCAAGAGTTAATAAACATGAAGTTCCTACCCCAAATATTAACACTTTATTTCGGTCATTTTCTAAACAAAATTCTCAGTATAGCGGTTAGTTGTTATCATGTTGGGTTAATTATCCTAACTTCAACCCTCAATTTGTAGCAAACACAATTAAAAAAAAAAAAAAGAGTGTAAAATAGGTTTTTTTATTTATTTGTTTCCGGTCTTCTAGATCTCACGATTCGCATTACTTGAAACACGGAGCATATGTTATGGAAGATACAATTGATGGAATAAAAAAGGATCAATAAAAAACTACCTCAAAAGAAATATTGATTTGTAGATAACTTATGCAGTGCACGAGATTAATGTTGTATTTTTTTTTTTAAACAAAAAATTACTATGAAAAAGTAATACATGTAGCATTATCATATACACGTTCTAAAATTTTAAACATAATCAATTTTTTTTTTTAACCAAACAATAATTAAAATACAATACTCTATTAGTACTCTATATATATAAAAAAGAATTTATATATGAATAATTTGAAAACAAAATTCTAAAATACCAAACCAAACAATCAGTCATAATATTATAAAAATATCATATGCAAAATAAAAAAAAACAAATAAAACTGAACTCGAAATATACTAAACTCATCAAATCATTATCTACATAAAATGAATCACTTCTTAAATTTTTTTACCATCAATACCAACTCTACACATATATTTTGAACGCTTAACAATCAATCCTATACAATCCTATATGGATAGGATATTTTTCATAAAATCAATCTTAAATATTTTGTTTTAGCTAAAGTTTGAATTGTATTGTTGTTAAAATACGCTATAATTTTGTGATAACATTTTTTATTCACTAATTATTTATCTAATTTAAAATTTGATTAATTATAAATAAAAATAAATATGTATAAATATATATATTTAAAATAGACTTTAATGTAAAAAATATATTTGGTTAGGTGGACACACTAAAAAGAAAAAATTTCTAAATATATACAGATTTTATCTAGTTTCAGTATCTATATAATTATAGAAAAGCCAAACAAAAACTAAAATAAGAAATCAGATGTTTTAAAAGGAAAAATATCCAGTTTTTAAAGATTCCGACTCTCCGGAAATAAAATTTGATCAAACCAAAATTTGTGTGCTTCAGCAACAACTACCAACCCAGTAGTAACAATATTGCTGTCAAAAATTTAATGCGATTTGAAGAGAGGTTATTTTTCGTTGCCGAAAATGGCTACTAAGCTCTCCATCCTCTGCTCTATCATTTCATCTCCTCATGTTGACTCTCCCTCTTTAGCCCCCCATTGCTTCTTCCCACCGATTCCACGATTCCTGACTCTTCGAATCGCGACTAGTCTTAGATCAAGCTCTAGGTTTCCGGCGACTGATTTTCGCAGGTCTCCTCGGAGTTTAACGTCTCCACTCGCCGTAATGTTGCCGGGAGATTCGGTTCTATCAGATGTCTGCGCGTCAGGAATCACCAGTCTCGTTGCCTTCTCGTGCCTCGGTTTCTGGGGAGAGATTGGCAAACGCGGCATCTTCGACCAGGTTGAATTTTTAATTCACATACGTACACTTATACGTAGAGCATACGCGTATTCATTCGTACGAATTCTTGAGCTTGTATAATTTTTGTTTGGAATTTGCTCGAATCTGCAATTCCTGGTAGAAGAAGGTATTTCAATTCTGAGTAGTTGCTTCACATACGTACACCTATACGTAGAGTAGACGCGTAGTTGTTCGTACGAATTCTTGAGATTGTATAAATTTTTGTTTTGAATTTTGCTCGAATCTGCAATTCCTGGTAGAAGGTATGTCAATTCGGAGTAGTTGCTTTATGTGCTTAATCGAGTAATGGCATTAATGGCGAGGACAAAAATCCTAGTTCAGAAAATTATGATGTGAATAGAGACGCATTTGCACTGTAGAGAAAGGGAAAGTTACACCCAAATCTGGTATGTTAGAGGGAGAAAATTTTCTGCCCTGCTCAGAAACCAAATTGGGGATGATATTTTTTGGAATCCGTGCGTATCATCATAATATCATCATATCTTGAAAATTCAACCATATTTTTGATATATGAATTTTGTAGGTCTAAATATTGCACCATTTGTTTTCTAAAGTTGGAAGAGATTATTTCTTGGAATGAGTCTTCTTTTATGCTCTTTTTGGAATTGGCTTTTTTTCTCTTATGTGTACAGATTCTCTCAGGTGATGTTTTCTTCATTGAACTCATATACTTAAAGGATAGTTAGCTTCTTTATAGTGCTACTGGATTATGACAAAAATAGTATATATACATTCATGGTTTCTGAGTGAGGAATTGGTTAAGTAATGTGGTTGACCTACCTGAAATGCGTTGGGAATCTTCTCTTTTTTTTTCCAGAAACTCATAAGGAAGCTCGTGCATATAAATATTGGGCTAGTTTTTATGCTTTGCTGGCCGTTGTTCAGGTAATACAGATAAAGTTGATAGATTTTTAAAAGATCAGGTTGGCTCTTCTGTTTCACCAGTTAAGTCTTATACCAATGGTTTCAGTTCTGGACTCCAAGGAGCGGTTTTTGCTTCTTTAGTACCTGGACT
Organism: Euclidium syriacum; assembly: GCA_900116095.1. NCBI lineage: Eukaryota > Viridiplantae > Streptophyta > Magnoliopsida > Brassicales > Brassicaceae > Euclidium > Euclidium syriacum. The sequence continues at coordinate 8,981,373 of FPAK01000006.1, forward strand.
CAATATAATAAGGATGCTGCTCTTGGGGTTAGGAGTGTACCACGACGAAGGAACAATCAAGTCAATGAGCAGACATGGAGATCGCAGGTATCTATTAACCATCTCTTAGCAATCTTGTTTTTCAATGATCAAGATTTTGTTCCTCTTGTATATTATTGCTTACTGTCAGTTGACAAAGTGTCTCTAGTCGTTCTCTGCATCAGGGAACTACTTAAGGGACCGCTTTATTATGCACTTTCAATCACATCAGCTTGTATCTTCTGTTGGAAAACATCCCCAATCTCGATTGCTGTGATATGTAACCTTTGCGCAGGAGATGGTAATTACAGTTAGCTCTCGTTTGATACAATAACATTAGCAACTTTTGTATTGGCAATACGAATTCATTGATACATGCTTGTTTCCTCACTTGCTGTTAAAAGGTATGGCTGATATTGTTGGGAGGCGGTTTGGAACAGAGAAGCTTCCTTACAACAGAAACAAATCAGTAGCTGGTAGCATTGGGATGGCAATAGCCGGGTTCTTAGCCTGTGTTGGTTATATGTACTACTTTGCTTCATTAGGTTACATAGAAGTTAGCGGAGGAATGATTCTTCGTTTCTCCATCATCTCTATTGCGTCGGCTATAGTTGAATCACTCCCCATAAGCACTGACATTGACGACAATCTCACCATACCGGTAACATCTGCCTTGGTCGGAACTCTACTCTTCTAGTAACGCGCTCTCTTTGTCATGTATCATCAAATAAAGGTTCGAGCCATGACTGCCTGTATTTTCCTCATCTTCTTGTATACGTTACTTAGTGAAAATCTCATAGTGTTGTTGTTGTTGTCCACTGTTCATCGGCTGCAATTGCAGTTGTGTACAATGTTGTAATGTTTTTCCGTTAGTGAGAGATATGACTATGAACAAAAAGACGGTCCTATAATTTGTAATAGAAATTTAATACAAGCTTGTTTGTTTTTTCTTGGCCATTGGCTATGCCGAAATCGATTGTTTGCTAACTACAACAGGTGAGGGATTGAGTCTTCCGTTCCAGGAAGCTTCTTCTGACAGGTCGGACTGGTGACTGTATCGGCGTTTCAGACAAGGAAGCAACACGATGAACAAAAGGAAGAAGGCGAAGCATGCGACCAGAACTATCGTCAAAATCTCACCATGTAACGCGTAATGTCTGTCTCTTGTGAAGAAAAGTCGCTGGCCGTCTTCAGGACTCAAAGCCTCCACCGTCGAAGTTACCATTAGAGGTAATTTCAAAGATTCTCAAACTCCTTTGCTCATAATAAGCTTGGCTGCTTCATTTATCATCTTTGTTTATCTTTAGGGGTTGTCTCTGTTTGTTTGTCGTTTCTGCAATAGATTTAACTTGGGAGAATATATTAATTACACGAAAACTATGTCACCACAGAAGAAAAGAAAAGTTTGGAGATAATTAGCATATGGATTTTTAGATAAAGGCCGGTGTAGAAAGTGAGACTGTGATGTTCGTGATTGAGCCTTGAGATGATATCCTCAGTGCGACGTCGTTTTTTCGTCTTTTTGAATAATTATCCTTTTCCTGTGGATCCCATCACCTGCTCCGCGACTTTCCCGGAAATTTCCTAAAGAGTAAAGAGATAACCTCTGTCACGTCACGTTTGTCACGTTCTTTAACTTGGGCTTCAAAAATTATCAGTTTATATGGTTAATGTTTTCACACATTCTCGAAATGAAAACGTTGTATACGTGATGGAGACATGTCGGAAAGTAAAAAAAAGAAGCAGAAGCCGATAGATGTTTCAGTAGGCCTTGAAATGGGCTTTTATATCGTTTTCAGCCCAAATGCGGTTTTTCTTCATTTACGGTGAAAGTAAAAAGCCGTGTCGTTTTCTTTCTTTTTTTGGTCGAAACCGTGTCGTTTTCTATTGAAATAGAAGAATCGCTTGCCGTTTAAGGGAAAAAGAAGCTGTTGTCTCGGTGCCGTGACACGTCGTGATTGGTCGTTTCTCCGCCGAGTGTAAAAGCTTTACAGATTCAGCGAGAAAACTCTCTCCCTTCCCCGTTCACCGCCGCGACTCGCCTGCATATTGTAAGATTTCTGATCTTATGCCGATTTTGTTTCTGTATTTACGTATATAGACTAGATTTGTTTATATGTACACACGCTGATGTATTGTATAGATTTTAATTTCTAACCTTCACAGTGAATCTGGTGGATATTGATCGCCTTTGTCGACCTTCTCCATTATCGTTTCGGAATTCTTCATATCTGATGAAAATCGCTTTTCTAGGGCTCGTAATGGGGATGATTTCAATCATTGTAGTTAACATTGTTATGATTTTCGTTTTTCGCAGTTATTTTGAGCATCTCGTGTTTAGAGGATTCCATGTCTGGCGGAGAGGATAATAAATCTTCCCATGCTCAGGTATTTGTTCATTCAGTCTCAGCTAGTGATAAATTCTTCTGCTGTTTGTGGACATATCTGCTAGTGATCACAGTTTCAACATTTGACATCGTTGCTAAAACTCAAATATGATTTGGAGTCAGTCTAAGCATAGCATACAATCAAACTTTGTGGGGATAAAATGAGGGTGTGAATCTCACTCGGTGTTTTGTTTGCATCCTTACTTTTCTGCTTCATCTTGCATGTATCTTTACCCTGGTCGTCTCTGTATTCCATAATACAGGGATTAGAAACTTTGGCTGACTATTAAGAGAATAATTACGACTTACAACATCATCCGAAACTAGAATCTTGATGCCAATTTGAAAGATAAAAAATGGGAAACGTTTGTTAAAATCACACTCTTGTGTTTATTCTATTCAAAGTAACTTCCTTGTGGAAACTCCAGTAAGAGTTACGTTTACATTTCTTTGCTCTGGAACTTTTGTGTGTGCAGGTTTCGTCCCAGGTTTTCCTTGATCTAGTGGATTCAGTGATTGCTGATGTAGCATCTGAGTGTCACCGGATAGCACGACTAGGGCTTGATCGTGACTTGGAGGTAGTAGAAGAAGAGTTGAGGTTGTCAGTAGAAGCGCGTGCTAAAGTGGCTGATCCGAGCAACAACCTAGAAACAAACACCAAATACGTTGTTGATATATTTGGTCAGACTCACCCTCCTGTAGCTAATGAAGTATTCAACTGCATGAACTGTGGGCGACAAATCGTTGCAGGAAGGTTTGCTCCTCATTTGGAAAAATGCATGGGAAAGGTAAATCTATACTATATTCCAAAATGTGCTGTTTAGTTTTCTAAAACTGAATGAGAGCCTCTTGGAGTCTGGTTCTTATTTATTTATTGTTTCTTAACAGGGAAGAAAGGCTCGTGCCAAGGTGACCAGGAGCACAACGGCTGCACAGAACCGGAACTCACGACGCAGCCCTAATCCACGATATACTCCTTATACAAATGCTGCTAGCGAGAACCAGTTAGCAAGTGGATCGCCTGGTGAAGACTGCTCAAATGGCACAGTCCGAGAGAACGTGAAAGGTGATTGATGCACAACCTATGAGAGAGGCTTATAGTAGAACAACAATGTGGCTAGTAACTGCCTTGGTCAGTCCTAGGTTTGCATTCAGTTTGCAAAAAGAAGAAGAAAACGATAAGTAAGTAGCATCGAGTTTTGTTCACAGATATGAAATTTTAGTAAATGGTTTAGAAAACAATGTATGGTTAGATTTATCCATAAAAACCATAAACACCTGCTAATGTGAAGAAACCCATGTAAATGATTCATAGAAAATAAGCATCAAAAAGAAAAGAAAAGCTCATATTTAAAATATCCAAATAATTAGTTTCAGAATTTCAAAAGAAACCGAGCATCGCAAGTCCTCAATCAAACAATTCCCACTGTTGAGTTATGACGGTTGAAGTCTTTGGATCGAAAGGAGAACACATATTTCCATACCCTCGCACAGACAATTCCTGCGTTGTTGTGCTACTGTTGATGCTTTGGTTTCTTGCCCTCAGTTTGTCGAGGGATTCCATAAAGCTTTGGACACGACATACCTGTAAAAGAGTAACTCAACGACACCATTCGACTGTTTGCTTGCACAACAAAAACAGGATAATTGAGATAGGAGACAAACATAGATTTTTCCTAGGTAATTAGTAACTTTCATTTTACCTCACTTTTCCTCTGCATTTTAAGCTCTCCCTCAGCCTCGATTTCGTCTAGTTTAAGCATTTGCATCATAAGCAGCTCTATCAACACAACAAACTCCTTATCTTCAACTCTGTTTCCTCCTTTTATAATCCCCTCTAATGCAACAACCTTTGGATTGAGCATGAGTTAATCAGATGGGTGGTAGTTTTAGTTACACATTCACTGTGTGCAAACAAATTCATTTGAATTATGGTTCCTTAGTTCAAACTTCAGAGGTTCAAACAGTAAAAGTTTCATTAATAGGGTTGTATATTGTATTGTTTTGTACATATTCTACAACATAATTAGATGGTTGATTCAAGGGAAATGAAAAAAAAAGTAGGTTTTACCTTGTTTGAAAGCTTAGTCACCTCATCACTCACTCTTCTGATTTTGGCCTCTTCTTGGTTTCCCATTGTGTGACCACTCTTGTCTCTGCACCTTATCTTCTCCACATGAGAGTGAATAGTTTAGCTTTTTTGGATTTGAGGAGAATTAGATTGAAGAAAGGTGAAAGAGCTTTCAAGGTTAGTTCTAAAAATACAAAGAGTAAGCAATCATAAAGAAGACTTCGAAAACAACCTCTCACCAGATTTGATGGAGATCATTAATATGTTATGGTCATTACAAAGTTAACGTTTTTCTTAGTCTATCACTCGTTTTCTATATCTCACTTAGTTCTATCTATGTACGTATATGAAATTGACTAGTCTTTATAAAACTGCAAAGAAAGGTGACCTACCAAAGATGAAATGACATGGAAGCTAGAAGAAGAAGCCAATAATAATGGAGAATACAAATGCATAGAGTCTTGAGTTTTGCAACAATACGTAAAACAGTAGATGCTTTGACCCCAATTGAGAAGTGAGTGATGTAGGCCTCTGAGATTCTCTTATATCACATATTATTGTCGCTTTCTACGCTTTTTCATTTTCTTAAAATTGTTACCTTAACTTCTTTTTTTGAACATCACTTGTATAGATTTTTTACATGGGAGTACATATGACCCAATTGAAAATTATAGCATAATTAAGATACATGACCTTAGATTTTGCCTTTATACTTGCAGAAATATAGATGATATTATTGACACAGGTCACGGTCGTAATCATAATCACTAGCTTTTCAACAAAAGCTTAATGAAATAGATTACCTATTTTTGTATACATCGGCTTTTGGTTATTCATATTTCCAAAATTGTTGACAAGATTGATTTTATATTTATGATTTTTGGGCTATGAAGACGGATCTTGCCTTGGGAACACCTTGTTACGCTCCGATCTACTTTTACTACTCAACATCCTCTTCAACGAACTCGATGCTGCTGACGTCATTGACGTTGATCTCCGTGATCCTTCGCCGTTAATCTCCTCTTCTTCTCCCGCTAACACTTCAATTCTAACCTCTCCTTCTCCGACGCCGTTATTGCTACCGTCTCCGTCATCAACCCCTGTTTTGAGATCATCTTCAATCACAGCAAGAGATAGCGACAATCTCCGATCACCGGCGACGTTCTCGTCTTCTCCGGCTGGAAACAGTTGCAGCCTTACCTCCGCTTCTTCTTCTCCTGCGCCATTAACGCCGTTATAATCGTTAACGGCAAACTTGAGATTGTCTTCGTCGGCGGCGGCGAGAACAGGGAACCGACAGAGAGGACATGTAGAATGAGAAGACAACCACATATCTATACACTCAACGTGAAACTCGTGTTCGCAATTTCTTAACTTTCTTCCGATATCTCCTGCTTCCCATAAACCCAGACATATCGCGCACTCCTCTTCGTCTTCTTCGTCTTTCTCATCTCCGTCATCTTCGTATACAAACAGAGGAATCGAAGAAATCACTGAAGAATCCAAGCCCTTGTCGTCGTTTGTTGTAGCAGTCTGAGCTGGAGTTGAACCTCCACCATCGAGTGGGAGAGAAGGAATGATTCTTGTTGTTGTGACTGTTCTTCTCCGACTTCTTCGTCTTCTCCGGCGTCTTCGAGCGACGACAGAGAATTCATGATCAGACTGTGACCAGAAAAAGCGGGAGTAGAAGTGGAGAAGCAAGACGAAGAGGACAACTAAAAGGAGGAAGACGAGAGCAGCTAAGAGGACATTAGAGTTGTAAGAAGATAAGATTTTGAGGAAACTTGAAAGATTGCTTCTCACACTCATTGAACTTCCCCCTCCTCCTTCTTCTTCCCTCATAATAATCTTGATGGTTTCAGAGACTTCCTTTTGCTCTCATGATTTCTTTTTTTTTTTGTTGGAGGGGTTAATTATATATGTGTGCAGACTGTAAAGTAAGGGGTGTATTGGGAAAATGAAAATTTCGTATAAATGCTAAAAGTATATATTCAATTTAAAAGATGAATATTGAGGACCATTGTTATTGGCTTATTGAAAATCTGTTGATATGCAGTGTTGCTAAATAAAAAATTATTATATTACTCATCATATTTAATTATTTTCTTACAATCCCAGAAAATCAGGATATTTTGTCAAGAATGTAATTTATAATTTAATAAAGATATGGATTACATGCATAATCATTTGTTTGGAATATTTGATGAAATGTGATGTGTAGAAGTACTTGCAGGGAAGGTTTGTGGGCCTTCGTTTTTAGTGTGTTGTGGTTGCAACCAAAATAATAGAGCGGACGTACTGAGTTTAAAAGACGGGTGGGGTTTGTTTCTTTATGTCCCTATAACTATTATTATGAATCAAATCTCATATATGTTTGGGTGGGTTTCCTATACTATTAAGGCAGCTGATACGTGAACAAGTTACATGTGAGTAGTTTCAAATGCAAATTGCAAAATATTCAATTTCTTTTGAATGATTAGTGTTTCATTGATTTTTAGACCTGGTTTAAAAAAGTAAAACACTACAGTTGGATCGGAGAATAATAGTATTATTGATGAAATAAGATCTTATTACAACTTTTTTTGAATCTAACAACCTAACAACTGCATAGAGATTTCCTAGTAACTAAAGCGGGTGATTTCTTGAGCTAATGTAAATGGAGGTTGCGGATGTATTGTTGAATGCTTTAGGAGATTGCGAGAAAGTATCTTACTAAGATTCTTTGTTTGATGCTTCGTGTCCCCTTTGTTTCTAGGACCCCTTCTATTTATAGGGAGTATCTAACCCTAGTCCCCTTAGGATTAGGATCCAATTCTTCGTTGCTATCCGCCTTCTAGATAACTCTGAATCCTATATCTTAGTGGATCGGATTGTTAGGCAACTACAATAACTCTATCATGAGAGGTTTGAGATTTTTGAATGTCGGTGGGCCTTTCGCAGGTTGTTTCGGAATCTTCTAGTAGCTGAATGAGCCGTTTAAACATTTTCTCAAACATACATGACAACTGTTTTGGTCTCATAGACAACGTCCCAAACAAAAATGACAGATGTGATAGTTGTTTTGACAGCTGTCACATGTTGACAAGTTGATGGATTTATTTTACCCAACAATTAGTATGCGGTTGGACTCGCATAATAGCATTTCTGAGAGCCGGGTCCTAGCATTACTACATAAATATTGTCGGCGGATAGCATTTATAAAAAAATCATCAATTATCTGAAAAAATATTAAATCCATTCATACAAAATGATTCTATGCGGAGTACATCCATTCTATCAATATATTTCCAAATCAAAAGACAAACAAGTTGCACGAGCCAGTTGGGTCACCTCAATATTGCTCAAAGCATACATCCATCGTATAAGAAACGAATACACTCGCGACAGAACATACGGATTTTGTATCCAAAATCTCGACACACAAAATTCTAGTTATGAGTTTTATTAGAAATCCTTAGAAAAAAAGCTTACAAGTCTTTTTTTTCTTATATTTCTAAACTCACAATCTTATTTGACCTCCTAGAAAGATCAATACATGACTTGTCGCCATGGTCAGACTTGCTAAATAACAACCTTACAATCTTAGTTTCTGAGTCACTATCCATAATTTTCTTTCTCAAGCGAAACATTATCCAAGTCACCACATATTGGACAACACATTGAATGTGTTTGTACGAGAAAACATATGCATGCTAGTCCGTCCAAAGTGCTATCAAAACTAAGATGTAATTGCGTTGCACGAAGCAGTCCAATCATCTTAATATTACAAAAAGTACACATTCACCGATATTCTAGGTTCTGCAACTAGGTTGATCCGGCTCGAGAACACACAATCCATTCCTAAACCCATCGGATAGGTAATACTCCTATAAATACATTTTTCACCCTGGAGGTCAATGAGGTGTTTGAAAGAGAAAACATATGGACTGATGGATAAAATATGGTGATCCTAACCTTTTCGTCTAGAAAAACCACACACATGCACTAAAAATTACATAACAGTTAAGAAATGTTATCCTTTAAATTTTTGGTAGATACATCCTTATCCTCACATATGATCGTCTTTGATTATCATCGTCTCCAAAAATTTTGATTCCAATATAAGAGATGACAATTTATAATCATTCTCTTCAAAACAACATATTGGATTTGGATCTTCTCTACAAAAGTTCATAACTAAACCACCACTTTTCCTTTTGTAAACTTGATTCTTCGTCGACTTACTTGGATGAAACTTGACTTGATCGTAAAAAGATTTTGAGAGAGTAAAATCTTTTTCTTTCTGACTGCTTTCTTAACCGTCTGTTGTGACAGAAAAACGCCTCCCGATCTTTCAGTGGATATATGTATCAAAATTGGCACATGCTCGTTACATAATGGAAAAAACATATACCATTCGCTTGCTAGCACATATAAACTCAAGTATATATTGAAGCCGGAAATTTCAGTGCAAGTTAGGTTCGGATTATTCATTCGGAAGATTGGGTCGGAGATTCAACGATGAGGTAAGTAAAAGCTAAAGAGTAGAAAGACTAAATGCCAGGTTCGGGATATGTATTTCGAACCCTCAGTTTATAAGTAGGAAACAAAGAACACGAGTTACAAGAAGAACATGTGACTTTAGCGAATAAGATCAAATAAGAAGCCGAGATGAGAATCTAACACTTAATGACTATAACGTCGAACCAAATGTTAAAGACGATATAAGTTATATCTCTCTAAGCCGAAGTCTAACAGTCTGGAAGCTGTGTTGTCCTTCTCATTGAATGCATCCTCTATTTATGGTGAGACGTTGGGCGTAAGACTCGTAGCAGTTGAGCACATACTTCTATATTCATAATTTGTTATGCGGTTGTCGAACTAGATCTGCGGGCGGTTGAGTAGGCAATCACTCCTCCTGCAACCGAACTGTTCATGGTCAGGGAGGTGATTGCGTCTAGACAAAATTGCTATCCTATGAAGTGTCATTCGATCGGTGTATGTTACGTGTTGGGCATCTACTGAAATGGAGTTTCCGGATTAGGAAGGTAGGATACGTGTCGCTTGTTCAATGGCTCTGGTAGCTGTTGATGTGATCTCTCGGGTGTTCGGAAGCTGGAATGATGAAACTTGGATTTGGTTTGGGTCTTGCCGATTCGGGTGTTTTATAGAATTAGAAGTGGACTTAGACTGATTTTGGCTGGAACCCTTTTGAGAGTGCTAAACCCACCTCCAACGATATACAGAGATACAAAATTTCAGCCAAACATTTTACAAGAAATTATAAAGTGTTTTATGTACACTCATAATATTTAGGTTCAACACATCGTTTATCATTAACCAAAATCCAAAACAGTCTCACAATACATCAGGTAATCTTTATACGCTCCAATAACACATCTCTTAAATCATGGTATACATTATCATAAGTAGAAAAATAACTCATATAATGGCAATACAATATATTTAAAATATTTTAAATTTTTTTGGTCACAAATCTATTAAATAATTAATAACATATTTGTTTGGATGTGACTGCAAAATATATATAATTGGTAGTTTTTGATAGGGATGTTTGATGGACTATTCTTTTTCATCACTTGTATTTTATAATAAAAATTGAAACATCAACATTAAATTGTGAGATTTGTAGTCGCAAGAATAAACTATACGTAAGACGAAGAAATAAACAAATAAGAGAAAAGAAATAGGTAATGGAGGTCACATGAAAGTTAGCTTAGAAAAGAAGGCAAGTAGAGAGAGATCGGAAAATAATACGTGAACATAAAGCAAAAGTAGAAGACGAGGAACGCTATGCAATTTCATCTAAACATCTTTACACGTTTCTCTATTATATTGAATTGATCAATATATATATGATTCTCGGTAAATAAAAACACAAAGCATATAGTGTAAATTATAATATCAAATTCGTATATACCTGCGCAATATAATACTCGATGTTCACGGGACCTAACCACGAGGACCCGAGGAGGGGTCTCTAATGACACTTGCTTATGTTAAAATTAAATGACTCGTCAAGGCGACGGAGTTTACCCGAAGAGAAAAGACCAGATCCCCAAGACTTTTCAAAATAATATTTTCACTTCTCCATCATGTATAGAAATTATGCTTCCTAATTTCCGGTTCATTAATGGTCAAACATCTTTTCAATTAATATCTGAGTTTCTTTCTTTCCTTTTTTTGCATTATTGTAAAAAAAATATGTATAATGTATGTAATGTATAGTACTTGAGTGGCATAATAATTGTTATTCAAATAGTTGTAAGAAAAAGACTTCCCATGAAAATGGCAGAGAAGGAAATAATAAGAAAGATATAAATGTAGATAGGTGAGGAGGGATTAGAGAGTCTAAAGAACTTTATTGACCAAAGTCACTCTTGTTCCCATAAAATAAGGGTTGGAGTTGCAGTTGCAGTACATCACCTACTCCTCGTTTTGAGTCTTTTCTTTTCCAACTTCCAAGTATTATTTAGCCTTCTTCCCTCTTTTTGACCTATTTCCTTTTCTTTTCTTTTTTTCCTTTTGCCATGTTCAATTATTCATTGATAATAGCATATACACTATTGTTACCTCTTACGCCAAACCGTTAATATACACCCACTTGCTTGTATTATTCTCAAGATAACACAATTGCATAAAAATACATTCGAGACATACAAAAGAAAAGCAGTTTGATATTCAAGACAGGAACAGCTCAAAAATGTGCCTGAGACTGTAATACATTTGTGGACAGAAGAAATTAAATGGTGAGGAGAGAGAGAGAAGGGTTTTAAAACGTGGTGTATTCTGTTTTGTGGTTTAAGGTCCCTTGAGAAGCACACAGCATTTATCTACTCATACCAACTGAACCGAAATGACCAATACAAAGCTGAAATTTTGTCAATTCAATTTGGTTTCGGTTTTAAGGTGAAAACCAATTGGTTAGGTTTTGAAGGTTAGTTCATTTTTTCTGTTCAGTTTCATTTAGTTCGACTAAATCAATCTGTTAGTGATCGGTAGACCAAAATAACCAAACCGAATTGTATCAAAATGAACGAAATGATTGAGATAACCAAAATTATTAAAAATTTATTTAAAATTGATTTTTAAAATCAAACGCCGATCAAATTTCCCAAAATAATTCTTCCATAGTCAAAGTGAATGTAAGTATTCATTTGTATATGGTTTATGGATATGGGATCATGTTTTCTCTAGATATCAAATATCCGAGTGTTATACAAGATGAAAATGGAGTTCGAACAAGAGAAAAACAATAAAATCATTGAGTTATTGAGTTGGGATATCAATAATGAACATTCAACTCATAGACAACGAAATAATAAGAAATATAAGTCTCAAACTATGTGTTTTGTGAATGGTATAGACAACGAAATAAGAAATATAAGTCCCAAACTATGTGTTTTGTGAATGGTATAAGATCCCATTTTCCCTTGTCTTTCTTCTAATTTATAGACAGTATTGAATTCCACTAAAGACTATAAATTAGTATATTACTCTTCCATTATGATTCTGCATATCTCCTCCAATAACTCGATCCGAAATGACGTAGGTCCATCTGATACGAATAAACCACAACTCAAACGAAAGTCCATAAAGAGGATAGTCCAAATCTACGAGAGAAGACGACATACAAAACATATGCGAGAGACCAAAGACGAGGTGTTCTGAGCTACATAGTTTTAACTTACTTGTAACAAGAATACAAGTAATTGTTGAATTTGAAAACAGAAAAATATAAGTCTAAAATGTGTGTGTTTGTGAAAGGTATCGGATCCCATTTTTCCTTGTCTCCTCTTTTTTTAATAGCATGTATCTCACATTTATTCTTCCTCTTTTAACCAAGCTCGGAATCTTTAGGCATGTTGTAAAACTTTTTTTCCTTTTGGTGAGCCGGTATTCTTCTAGTGTGTAGGCTCGACACCAATGATGATGAACCAAACCAAATCATTTTGTTTTTGGAATTTTGACGACCCGAGCTAACCGAAAATCCTAGAACCAAACCGATTCAAAATAACCAAATTTACATGCCTAGCTTTATGACTAAATTCAACCCAAAAACAATACGGTTTGGACTTAGATATGTGAACCTAAAAACCCAAGCTTTTCGAAATAAGTCCATTCAGATTCAGAACATTTTTCGACCTTAACGCGATCTTCAGGACGTGCTCAATAAAACTCATATTGTAGGAGTTATATTTGCTTCTTACTTTATTGTTTTTCACCTTAGTTTCAACCATTTGGTTACTTATGCCTTTTTCTTAGTTTTGGTTTGTTTATAATAATATCAGTCCAGAGTATAAAAACACACTATCATTGAAAAACGAAAGTATAAATTGTGTTCGTATTTGGAAAACGATAGTTTAATTAGCAAATGGATTGTAACAGTGGAAGTTACAAATACAGTGCTGTAGCAAACTCACATGTGAACATTTAAACATCCCAATAATTACGATTGTATTATTTATATATTACAAAACTCTATAAATTTCCACTGAAATTAAAATACGAATGAACCATCCCAATGCTTTGAGCCTTCGACCAATAATGATGTCTAACACAAATTGGAATGCTATTGGAATGATTCATTTGCAAATCAAAGTTTAAATATTTTAAAATTAATAACACACTAAACATGTTTAGAAAACTAACTCCTCTATCTACACCGTAGATAATGCGATGACTATGGACTGAAACAAAGTTGAAAGCTATATATAATAAATAGTTTTGATGACATATATCAAATATCTTACGCCAAAACGACACCGTAGAGAGACCGACCAATTTTAACAACAACAAAAAGGAATTGAGAGTAGTGATATAAAGGAATGACTCCTTTTGAAGCAAACCATTCAAGTTCAAGTATAAAAATTATAAAGCAAAGCACATCGTATTACAAAATCCAACTTTAATTTGATCAAGTGCTCACCTCCGTTTTCTTATCTTCTTCCTTGTCTTCTTTCTTTGTGTCACTCTCTTCATCCTTTGCAGGGATTTCTTTTTCTTCCTTAGTTTTCTCCTCACTTTTCTTATCTTCAACTGAAAGATTCTCAATTAAAGCAGCAGCCTCGTCACCTTCTGTGCTCTCTTTACCCACTTGCTGGCTTTCAGCAATTTCAGTGAACTTCTCCATAAACGTTTTGCAATCTGTTGATGCAACCATATCTCAGTTTAGCCACTTTGATAATCTAAAACCAATTAGACAATGCATACACAGCACAACATGTGGTGGTAACCTACGGAGATTCTTCTACTCTTATAGATTCTCAATCATCACAGCAAACCAAGAGTAACAGCATCATTAAGTCAACATAAATACGACTATAGTGTCATTTAACAATCTTAACGTTACAGAACCATTTAGCTTAGTTAAGTGACAAGACCCACAACCTCAGACACCAACAGTGTCTTGGACAATGGCTTTGACCTGAGCTCATAAGTTAACACTTTCACTAGTCATCTAGACAGCAATGTCTCTCTAAAACTTGTAACATGAGGCAACATTCCAAGTATTGCCAGTAACAACAAAGCAGTACGATATTCGTTTACGCTTCGAGCTCTCTAAATGGACTTTCTGAATCACAATTCACAGCAACAAATAGAGACTTCAATCATCATAGCTAGTTCTCTGAATCAACTACCATAAGTTAAGGCTTGAACATAGTAGACATCGAATACTAAAAGGGACCACATTACTCCTAGTGGAAACAAGTATGCGAGAAATGAGAAAGACCAGGTTTCTACAAGTAAACTTACTCTCAATTGATGCAAATCTAATGCAGAAGAGTTCATCTTTCAGCTCTCCATCGGAAAAGTCAGTAGCGTGCCATAAGCATGACTTTTCGTTTCCACTATGTTCCTGAACAGTCATCCCAGAAGAAACTACAAAGAGATAACAACATAATCCCAGAAGAGATACATAAGTTTAGCCCAAAAACAGCATGATCTCTAGCAACGGAGAATGAGAAATCACAAGGAAATGGCGCACGTACTGAGGTGATTGGCGCAGATCTTTAGGGTTTTAGATTGTCTCATGACAAGGCGAACCTTGCCAGTCTGTTTGTGCTTCAACAGCTTAACAGTCCCAGCACCTCTCTCCTTCCATTGTTGCCCATCTTTATCGAATCGATACAGCTTCGATTTCCTACGGATTGAGTTCCCAGAAAAAACATTTCGATGAGATCACACAGAACTCAAACCTAACTAGCGATAAGGATCAGATATCGGAACAAACAGGGTAATAGAATGAGTACATACAGATCGAGAACGGCGTCTTCGTCTTCCTCGCCGGTGGTAACCGCAACCTCCTCAAGCCTGACGATCGGAGCCACCTGCGCTCCGGTATCTTCATCTTCGTTGACTTCGGCCTCCTCTTCGCGGTGCTCACGCTCTGGCTCAGTGCTCGCCATCCCTTTATCGAGCTGTTAAAGTGTGTGTGTGCTCTGGAACTTTGGTCGCACAATTGGGAGAGAAGAAGTTTCGAGGACCAGAAGAAGAAAAGGCGAACGAGGGTTTTTACTCTATATATCCAAGTTGCCTTCAGATTATCTAATGGGCTAATATGTCTTAACCTCTCTCATTTCAGCTCACTAAGGCCCCATAAAACAAATGAATACACCAATCTTTTTTTTTTTAGTTGCAGGACAAAGTGACAGTTTTTTTTAAAAAACATCTTGTCAGATTAAAGAAATCGGATACCACTTTTGAAGATATGGTTTTACAATTGTAAAACCCAAAAAACTCTACTCAAACCATAAAAAGATTAGTAAAATAAAGACATGAAACAAATACATCCCATCTAAACATTGCCACTAATCATCAAATAAAACTTGAGATATACATCGGATCATACCATATCTATGACAAGAGATACTAACTTAGATGCAAACATAAACAAAAAGGATGTGAAAGAACTAAATTTAGATGAATTGATGTCATCATCTGAAGACCTTCACAAACTATCGTAGCCATTAAATAACCCTTATGGAGCCACCACTCACCCAAATTATTGACGATGGGAATAGTTGGAGCAGGCCATCGAAGCGGAAGCATGAATATACCAACATATTCCATGGAAACCATACATCATCATATTTTCCCCCTTAACCAAGACAACCAGCCATGCAGACCAAAAGGGAACGGTAGAAGACGTAGAACTACAAATAATCCAGCGAAATTGGCCCTCAAATTTCATGCTCTAACACCTTTCATATGTCATCCCTAGCCCAAATACGCATCTCTTCATTAAGCAAATACTTTCAACAACCTTTCCCAGAAGCGTAGAGGCTGCTACCCGAATAAACCATCGCAGCTGATCGGAAATCACACCATGAAACTGAGGCCCGAGAACCAGAGTAGCCAACACACTACATCAAGCCAACCACAATCCGCAATCCCGTATTTGAACCCGCTCCAAGACATAACTCGACAAGATGTCATAAAAAAGACAAAGTGACAGGAACATAGTCAAAATCGTACATGACATGATAAGACAAGAGAGACTTGAGTGTTTGAAAAATTCAAATCTTTAGAGATATTGAGCAATGGCTAATATGTATCCACTTGTCTTTAAGATCGTGTGTTATACTATTAGGGTTTTAGCTCTTTCTTTTATTCTCATTTGTTTCTCGAATCACATAGTCTTCTTCTCTATCTCTCGGATTCTTGAGTGTCTCTCAGTCATCGCAAGAAATAGAAAAGGAAAGGTTTGCTTTTGGTTCCACTATTCCTTTCTATTCTCCTTTTGAAATTTTTGTTGTAGAAAAATGGTTATCTATCAAAGTTTCAGCTTTTTTTTTTTCCTCTTCTGACCACATATTTTGGTTTGTTGCTAAAATACATTTTGATAATTTTGTTTTTTGTTGAGAATGCAGGGATGTTTTCAAAGTCTTTTAGCCCTACACGCAAAACTAAATGAACCTTCTTTGGATATGTCTTGTATTCTTGAGAGACACTTCCTTTTGATAAGGAGAGAGACAGACTGCTTGACGTTGATCTGGATAACGGATAAATTGGCATGCTTTATACACGGACTTGGATTACTTCATCACACTTCGTAATAAGTTTTCAGATTTCACTTTACCTTTCATACTTAGACCTTCTAATGTTTGTGTCAATGTCCTTGTAAAAAGAGAAAGAACACGAAGTTCTCTATTTTCTTATGTTAGCTATGTAAGTTGGTTTAGCATTGATGCAAACATTTTTCCACCGATGTAACTAGAGTGTATGGTGCTTTTATTGTAAGAGAAACAAAATTTAGAAAGATTTGTTTTTTCAGAGACCAATTGATCTGTCTTTTAGGATAGGGTCTTTAGCTTCTCTTTTGGTCAATCTTTAATTTACATCTTTGTAGCAACATATAATTAACTCCATTAAATCTAGAATTGTGTTTACATGTTTGTTTCATCTGGTCCTTTGTGTAATCTTGAACGAATAACCAATGAACCTGTCAAAACCTTTCAATGTGAGCATTGTGGCCTACCTTTAGCTTCTTTTCCTTTAGCTTTTTTTTTTGTCATGAAAAGCCAAAGTTTCGTTTTCTTCTCTCTCTTTGAACATGAACGATTTTAGTCATTCTGTGTCAAACTAATTCAATTCAAAATTTGGTTTTTTGATGCATGTTTCTGTTTATTTCACAAACTACTATATTGGGTAACAACTGAATTGGAGTTGTGAGACTCGGAAAAAACATTTCCAAGTATAATTCATTCATGTTCATCATTCAAAAGCGTGTAAGAAAAAAACAAAGTTTCATCCACCAAAAGTCTTTCTCCGAACAAAAAGAATATAGATGTGGAAGCTGATAAAGGCCATGATTCATCCACCAATAGCATCAAAGAGAGTATCGAGAGGGAATTGAATGAGAGGAAGTATATTACAAACCATTATGGGATGTGATAGATGTTGCATGGAACGAGCACCTTCATAGTCCATTAGTCTTCTTCATGTTACTGGCTACTTGCTGAACCCGGCTTCTTTCTACTTAACTGAGTTTAAATCTGTGTCACGGAAGTTACTACGGGTGTCTTCTCCACTTTCGTTCGTTTGGTGAAAGATTGTAACATCTAAACTTTCTGGTCTTTGGGATATGTCTTGTCTTTTTTCAAACTGCTGGTGAGATATCTGAAAACCTTCCTGGTGTGCTAATTTCTTGACTTTCGATTTACTTGTTGTCTTGTTGTTCCAATCAACGAGCAAATTAGTATCATTTTCTGAATCTTTGTGTATTTGCAGCTGAGTGAGGCTCAAAAGGCAAGCGAGCAACCAAAACTACAGAGTTTCGCCATTTAAGTCTCTACAATTTTCCAGACCAAAAAAATAAAAAAGTCTGTACAATTTTAAGAGAAGCTGCTGTTTATTGAAGAAATGAGCACTCGTAAACAAAAGCATCTGGAAGAACAAATGCCAATTTATCTAGATGTTTTTGTTCACAAGTGTTCATTTAGTAAAGCTCACGGAAGAGACGATAAGGTGTTTATGGACTTGTGACTAAACCCTTGAGCTAATTTTTTTGTCTTTCTGGTCAGTGTGCGGATTCTAGGTTAAGTAGTTTGTGAAAAGTTCAATCGTTTGCAAGTGCACGGAATATTCGTTTGCAGCTGATAGTGTACTCTGATTCACAGTTTTTTTTTTGTGTTGATAAGTGTGATATATTCGTTTGTTGCTTTTTTCTTTTGGTACTTACAAATTTCCTACGTCACGTAAACCAAGCAATTCAAATAATTGGAATATAATTCAAATATATTCTGTTTAATCAGTCTGAATAAATATGGGATTAACGAAGTTGAGAAGCTGCGTCTATCAACTATCAATCTATACCAACAATAAACAAACTTAAACAAAATTTAAACTATGAAAAACATGAAATTGAAATGAAAATAATTTGAGGTCCCAAATGAACTATAGAGTATGTTGGTTTTGTCAGATTACAAATGAATCATCAACGGTTTATCACCTCAGTCAGGGATAACTGTATTTTGATATTTGTCTTTCATCATTCAACATTCAAATCTCAATCACACTTTGCGAGATTTCTTCAAAAAAAGTTAAAACATATAAACCAAAAAGAAACAGAAAATCGAATTGAAGCCTCAGACCGTCCTAGTCAAGAAGAAAGGATTTCGACATCTATATTTCAGAAACCATTTATATCTAATCTTCATCGGCTTCACAACAAGATTTATGAAACCAGAAAAAAAAAACGAAATCTATGAAAAAAGAAGAACTCAGTCCCTTAGATGTTCATAATGAAATGCGATCATTACCGCAATCATTACAGGTCTGTAAATTGACTCATCACTGTTCTTTCCTCAAATAAGATTAGAAGAGATAACCTAAGAGATAGATATGTAGTTGCTCAAGTATGCTCCCGAATCGGTATCATACTAGAATTAACAGTATAATGCTTTAACGATTAGGGAGAATATATGAATAACTGAGAGCAACACGATTGGTATTGCTTCAAGGGAACGAATCATATGGGAACGAAAAAATCCCAAAGACTATCTGATGAAGCCAAATCAAAACAAAACTACAGTAAAGGAATCCCCAAGACTATTAGATCTGCCTATTGAGAAGAACCCTAAACTATGAAAAAATCAGACTCAGAAAGGAACATTGATTTTCGATTGCCGCTGCTAAAACCCTAATTGATTGAATTGAAAGTGTCAATGTGTTTCTTTGATTTATAAAGAGAGGATTAGGCAGATCGACGGTGAAAAACCCTAAAAGGCTTAAAACCTATTTGAGTTTTGGGCTTCCACTCTTGAGTGACCTTTTGTGGGCTTGGGCTATTAAAGGCATGAAGTCCGAGATTTACTACATGTATCCTAAAATACCGAATTGGTTACAGAAAAACAAAACAACATTCCGAAATCTATGCTGCATTTGTAGATTTGTTTTCTTTGAAGTCGTTAACTAAGCTACCGTAATGATCATCAACAAAAGAAACAAATCAAATGTAACTAAAACAACTGTATTTTTGTTGTTACTCTGTTTTATTGCATGAAATAAAAATTATAGTTCATTAGAATGAAAATTTCCTCAAAAAGTTTTCTACAATTGAATGCATCCGTTAACTTTGGGATTCTCCTTAGAATGCGTTAAATTTTTTAACTAACTCGAATTAATTGATAGAAGAAGATTAAAAAAAGAAAAGGCTAATAGAAGAGAATCGTATACAACAACTGATTCCAAGTATCAGGAAGACCAGGCAAACACCAATGGCTACAATCTGCAGACTGGTCTGGTCTTGACTTCTGTGAACCGCTAATAAGACCACTGTAGACAGACGGGTGACCATCTTTTCTAAGGGAAGAGAGGAGCGTAATGTCTAGAAGTAAAGCCGGATTGTGCATCCCGTGAAGCACTTCAAGAATCACTGATCTTAACTGTTCCGTGTATGAACTCACTGGATAAGCCGCTCCTGTGATTGGCTCTGTTTCTCCGTAACAGTTCTTAGATCCCGATGACGATGACGTTGATGCTGCCCAGTCATTCGGGCTAAACAATCACCAAAAATATATATTTACTTTCAGAAACATCACAGAGTGATTCAATTTTTAGCAAACTTGAAGTATTGAGAGTTGAGAGTTACTTGTCGTGAGTTGGGGAAATGGAGAGGAAGAAGACTTGAGTTCGAGATCTATCGACGTGAGTTTCGACCCAATACGCCCAAGTACGAAGTGCTTTCTCCATTGCTACGAAACGGTCCATGTCTTGGTAATAAGAATTGCCTGACTGAATCAAGTCCCATCTGTGTTTCACAAGGAATATATAAGACAGTTTTCACATTGCAAAATCAAACGCATTTTGTTTGAGATTGATGTTACCCTTGCATAGATCCGGTATGGCTCCACCAGTGACCGGTATTGAAGATAAGGAGATCAGCGTCGTGCCATGCGTTAGCATTGCCGGAGATCTCTTCAAGTTTCAACACTCGCTTGCCTTGAACAGCGTCTATGTCCACCAAAAACGGAGCTTTGTAAAACGACATCGTTATCCCATAATCCTACATCAGAAGAACACTTTGTTATACAATCCTGAGAAGAAGAGAAATGAGACATTGAGCTATACCAAGAATCTGAAGGTGGAGAGAGGGAGGCCTCTGGTCATCTGAGTGCGAGTGGACGGTGCAGATGAAACGATGAGACAGATCAAAGACTCCCATTGATTCTTCCCCAATGAATCACCAGCAAACATTATGGTTTTGCCCTTCATTTTCAACAGAAACTCAGCACCATTGAACCTAATCATCACTTAGTTAACAACTTGCTATCACATAAACCCAAAACGCTACCGATTACTCTCTAATATCTAATTTTGGAGTGGCATCAGCTCAGAAGGAAGAAACCATTCAAATGGGAAAATCTCAGATTCCTGATCAAACCGAGCCTCATTACGAATAAGGACTCGAGTTATCATCTCCACGGCAATGTTTAAACCCGAAATTGAGGGAAATTTGTGACGAAATTGAAGTAAACCCAGAAAGATTGGAAGCATACGTGGGTAAGTTGCAACTCTGGGGTTGCCAACGGTACTTGAGGTAGTTGGAATCAGGACGACCGTACATCTGGCAATCGAACTCCGGCTCTACGACGGCGGGACAATCCGCCGGTTTATAGAGAGGATAGGAATCGTCACGGACCCATGTGCCGAGGAAGAGAGAGCATGTGCTTCTATTCCCTTGGAAAGCAGATGGTCTGCTTGAGCTGTATTGGTTGCTGCCTCCGCCATGGTGTTTCTTCAAGCTCAGTATAATGGCTGAGAAACACGGTTGTAGTTGAAGCACAAGAAGAAGAAAGAAAATGGCGGAGACTGAGATGCGAAGAAGAGAACCCATCCTTTGCTTTGGCGGAAAAGAGAAAGGTGTAAATAATTGAGAGAGAAATATCTTAAAGAAAGTGTTTTGGATTTATTTATCGGTGTCTCTGTGCAAATGGGCATGGGGTGATCACGTGGGTCCTCTTACTTCTGTAAATATTTTACAAATTTCAAATTATTAATATTCGGTGATAAATATTTGAAAAACAAAAATACAAATTGGTTCAGTATTATGCAATAATAATTGATTTGTAATTTAAAATATGATAGTAAGTTTCATTTTTAAAAAATCGATCTGATTAAATTAAATCCATGACCTTTTTATTCGAGTTATTATAACTACAACTTTTTATAATAAATGCCTAAGCTAAAATTTCGAGTGGTTAATGTTGTAGTTTTTAGGTTTACGGCTGTATTCGCCTATCTCACTCAAAATTTTAGATTTTTCTGGTAATATTTTTTATTTATTATATTTGCGTGTGAGAGAAATCAAAATATTGCTAGAGAGAGAGGTAATTTGTGGTTCAAGGAGTTAACGGAATGTATAAGGTTCTGCATGTTCACATCATCAGTTAGATTTATAGACGCGCCCATGGTAAATATTTGATAACAATAAACCTATAATATATTAACAATATATATGTTCGGTTCGATTTTTCTTGAGTTTGAGTTTATTAAAATTATTTAGTAAATGAGATTAATGATCAAGCTTAACTGAGATCGTGAATTATTATGAGGTAATTCTAATGGTCGCGAGTTAGTTGGCCAACAAAACCAATTTTTAAAATTTTAAATATTATTTTTATTTTTATATCTTTAAAAAATAAAAATATGTTATTTTACCCTATAATTTAATAATTTTATATCTTTTTTATGTGAGTGATGTTATAGAAAAAAGAAATCTGTCTTGGATATATATTTGGAAGAAACAAAATTTGATATGAAAAATCACCCTATATTACAGTCGAGATACTAAGCATTCCTATCACTAACCGAGACATCAAAATCGTCTTTCAGTATTGACTCACATGTTTTAAGCAAATATTGGAGGCACCTTCTTCCTACACACGTTTAATCTTTGCTTTGTACCCGTTGGTTTTACAACCGATGACAATGATAAATACTTTACTTTCTAATTTATCTAAGTAATGTTATTTGATTCATCTATGTTATTTTATTCATCGTATCTATTTGAAATAACATATACACTCTTTTTTAATAACTTACATATGAAGATAGTGATGGTGAAAAACTAATTATTAGAGTATCAAAAGACTCTTAGGTAGACAATTAGATTTAAATTTTATTTACATGATCAAATGATTACTACATTATTTTACTTTGACGTTTTTAGATTTTGGGCTTTTTATTTTTTATTTACGTCAGAGATAGATGTTTCACATTTGATTTAATTTAGTATTGGTAAACAATATTGTTTCGATTTTCTTCTTTTTTAATATTTATAATTGAAATAATATTTTGAGATTGTTTAATAATTTAAATATCTGATTTGTTTTTATATTAAAACTCATGAGTTAACTCATTTAACTCACGATCTAGGTGATTTGAATTTCAGTTGTAAAATATAAGCTCATAAATAAATGAGTTGAGTTATGAAATATTTTAATTCATGATGAGCTGAATTGAGCCGAGCCGAATTAGCTTAGATTAACAATGTATAATAAATTAATAATAGTTTCTTTTTTCCAACTTCATAAACAAAAAAAAAAACAGGTTAAAACAACCTTGATAAATAATGGTTTACAATTTACAACTATGAATCTAGGTCTGGGTTATTTATGATTAACTTAAGAACTGTTTTCGATCATCTCCATCTTCAAAGGTTTCAGTTGCATCATAATCAAACTTTACCTGCAACACATCCTTCAAATGTTCTTAGAACAAATTCAATAAATTATAATCTCCCAACAAGAAAAAATAAACAACGATAACATGTAATCAACAATAATAATAAATAGGTAGGATTAAGGCCATTATGATGGAGAAGTTTCGTAGTAACAGCGACATGCTCGCAAAATGCTATGAAGATCTCTTCCCTTAGAGAGAGAAATTTCTCTCTAGCTCCTCCTTCCCTCTTCTCACATCTCGATATTTCAGAGGGAGAGTTAGCTGAAGATATTGATTTGTTCCGTCGGATCTGAATTGAGGAAAGCACTTGGAGTTACCTCGGCTCAGGTTTCATCTCTGGTCCAGACTATTTCGGTTTCCAATTTGTTTCGTTCCGGCGAAGTCCCTGGGAGAGGTGGCTGTGGCATGCCGTCTTCGGGTCACGTCTCCGCTGCTTCCGCTTTGCCATCACGGGTGTTGTGGTGAATTCCTATCAGGTTTGGATTCGTGTGATCCTAGGGTGAGATTTCTAGATCTGTTCTAGATCTCTCTTTGTTTGGTGTTGGTGCTCTGTTCTCGGTAGAGAGGACGGTTCTATTCAATTCAATTTCGGGATTTCGTCTGCATGCATGATCCTTGGCACTCGCTGTGAATTTTTTTCCGGTGAGTTTCTTTGGGTGTTGTTATCGGTGGTTTCGACTACCTCTTAGGCCTCGACTCCGACCGGGTTTGGCTGCGGCTATGCTGCCTCTTCTTTGCCGTCACGATTTCCGGATGTCAGTGGTGCACGCATCGGAGGTTCTCGGAACCTGGAATGTTTAATGGGTTTGGGCCAGTATGGACCCATATCTTTTGTTTAATTGTGGCCCAGAATAGTCTAATAATAGGATTGTGCAGCAGTGTTAAGGTGAGCTAGGTTTGGGTATTTTTCGGATCTCATGGCCGTTGATCCGAGAATCCAGTTAGGGTTGTAACCCTGCGATCTGGCTCGGAACTCATGGTTCCGTTGAACCGGATTACCTAGCTGCGTCTTGTCTTACACCGTAGCATCTGGGACATGATTAGTGGCTTAAAGATAGGAAATTTGTGATATGTTTTTCCTTGATCTGTTGTTTTTAGTAGTTTTTGGCTTTGTTGAAGTTTTCTCCTCTTTGTTATTTTTTTTTTTGGATCAAAGTTGAAATTATAAATGGATTGTTGGTAAAGATTTCACTTATAGACAATTAATTTAACTTTTATCAAAAAAAAAACAATAACAATAAATAATAACATTTTGGTCAAAAGAAACCTCCATTAACATGTAATCAATTAATAATAAATAATAAACATGTAATCAATAAATAATAACCTCTCCACATAAATAATAAAAAACAATTAACATGTAATCAACGGTAACAATATACAATAACATTTTGGTTATAAGAAAAACTCCTCTCTAACCTGATCTCTCCGCATGTACATGAGTGAGAGGCAATTGACTTTCATTCCATTGAACTTCTGGCCTATTAAACAAGTCTCTTATTTCATGCTTGTAAACTTTGAAACCCCTAAACTAGCGTATTGAGTCAAGAGTGATTGTGTAACGAGTGATGTCGCGTATTAAATATTGAATCAAATTGTGTTCCTTCATTCTTCTAAAGAAGAACAAGTACTACTTAGTATTTTCTTATCCAAACTTATTTGAAAACAGCTTACTAGAGCATAAAGGCATGCCACTTCCTTGAAAGAATAAAAGGATGCACTCTTTGGTTTCAAATCAATATCACATATACCAATTACTCAGACTATGAGTCATACCAAATATGCATATGAATATAAAAAACGTTAATCTTAATACTATTAATTGAGGAGTACAAATAAGAAAATAACTTTACAATCATGTGTTATATTACATACAATGCCATTGGAAACATATGTAAATTAAAAAAATTCATTAATGGTATTTTAGTCATAATGTTTTAGACCTAATTGTCTCATCAAACCTTAATTCTATCGTTGTCATAATTTTTTAGCCCTAATTGTCTCATCAAACCCTAATTCTACCGCATAATATTGTCTTAGAATCTCTTATCATATCTTCTATTTTGTTTAAAAAGGAGATTTAACATTATCTCATATATTCTATTTCATTTAAAAAAAGAGATTTAACGTTATCGGTTTCCTACCAAAAAAAAAAGAAGGAACTTCCACGTTTTCTTTATCAAACTAGAATATTCAAGCAATATTTAGGTCAGAACTACTCTATATAAATACTTAGTATACCACCTACGCCTATACCATTATAACCAAGGAGAAGAGATCAATATCTCAACGCAAACCCTAATCTCGAATCTTTAAACCAAGTAGCAATATGGCTAGCCAAGCAACCATTGCATCATTGAAGGAAATCAAACCATGGAAAACGACATGGCGAATCCAGACAAAAGTGTTGCACTCATGGAGGTATCTAAACAACCGATCTGGCGAGTCTCTTGAATTTGTTATGGCCGACTCAAGTGTAAGTTTCTTTACACCTTCTAAGCAGTTCACAATCTTTTCAGTTATGTTTTGCAGTATACTAATCTATGTATTAACTTGAATAGGGAACAAAGATTCATGCTTATATCAAGCGTGAGTTTATTAAAAAATTCGAGAAGACTATCATGGAAGGTGGGTGGAAGGAGATTCAAAATTTCCAGATGACTTATTTAGTTGGACAGTACAAGCCCGCTGATCACACCTACAAGATTGCCTTCACTGATAAGACAACAGTAGAGGAGATTGAGTCTCTTGGTGATTCTGACTTTCTATCATTGGCTAGCATAAGTAACATTCACACAGGTGCTATGAATACTAGGGTGTTGATAGGTACGTTATATGAATTTTATTTTATCTATGAATTTGATAGATCTATATATATATATATCAACAATTATGATTTGTATGATTATTTTCATGGAAGACGTTCTTGGCCAAGTAGTCGATGTTGGGGGGACTAGAGGAGATTGAAGTCAATGGTTCCCTTACTAAGAAGCTTGATTTTCACATGCGTGACTGCAGGTTTTCTCAAAAAAGAAAAAATTATTTTTTATGTTATCAAAAATATTTAGGAAAAAAGAAAAAAAAAAAATCAAAGTTATATACCCAAATTTTTATCACAAATATCTTCCTTTTAGAAAATATCTACATAGCAATAGCTAATACATGTTTTCTCTTTATGACTGTTCAAGTGATTTTCGTATCCGCTGTACTTTATGGAGAAAGCTTGGTGAGAAAGTTCATGAAATCTGTGAGATAAATAGTGATGTTGTTTGTCTTTTGAGATTTGCAAAAATCAAGGCATGGAACGGAGAGAACTATATCTCCAATGCTTTTGATGCAACACAAGTTTTGGTCAATCCACAAATCCCTCAAACACTTGAGTTCAAGGAGAGGTATGAATTTTCTTGCTAAACTACATTAAAATGTGTATTATGTTAAATATTTAGCCACTGTGACTAATGTATATTTATTTTCACTCTTTCCATTCACTACAGTCTTCCAGATGATGGTCTTGCTTTTACTTTTTTGGAACCAAAACCCAAGCATGAATTTGATCTTGGTGCACAAGAATTTTATCAACAATTCTCTGATAAAAATATAGCTGAGCTTTTGCAACAAAATGAGGTACTAAAAATTAATCATTATATATAAAATAAAATTCGAGAGCACAAATCAAACTTTTTTGTTTATATTGTTGGTGTTTATCAAATAATATAATATCTTGATATAATTTTATAGGTCGGTCGATCAAAGGTTATTTGTACAATCACAACCATCGACACTGACTAGCCTTGGTTCATGTACACATGCAAGACTTGCAGCAAGAAGGTGGAGAAGAGGATTTTTCCAAAAGATCCAAAGAAGACTGAAGCTTGATTTTGTGTTAGTCAATGTTTCAATTGGCCAAAAATAGTCGTCCCACGGTATGTACATTCTTTACTTCACAATTAGTATTATTTATTGGGTAACACACAAACACCTAATTTTATTTATCATCAATTGATCTTTATTCTAGATTCAAGCTTCATGTTTGCGTAAAGGATGACACTGTTGAGATGAAATGTCTCATTTTCGATAGCAATGCTCTTCGTATTATCTCCCAACCAGCTTCTAAGCTTTTGAATGATTCTACTGAGGAGGTAATGTTTTTTGTACTACTTCGGATTGTTTTTTGAAACGACCATGTTATGGTAACTAATCATTTTTTTGTTTGGGTAGGTTTATGATCCTGAAAATATACCCGAGGCTATACATAATTTAGTTGGCACTATGTGGAAGTTCTTGGTCGCAGTTGAGAGGGGCAACCTTGGTGGAGGACATGATACTTTTAAGGTAATCAAGGTCTGGTCTATAGATGAGGTGGTTACAAGCATAAATGAAGAAGGGGTCAATTCAATTGACAATTCATCCCTGCTAGAATCTGACCAGGTAATCTATGCACATTACTTGATAAAAAAAGATAAAAATATGATCTAGAAAAATAATCCATTGTTACTTTTAAAACGTGTCTAGGAACCACTTTTACTTACAATTGGTGGAAGCCCAGAACAAAGTTTAGACACTTTCTCAACACCACCAACAAAGCAAAAGGAAGAAGTGGATTTAACTCAATCTGACCAGCAATCAGTCACCTCAAAGAGAATGTGTTTGATGAAGATTAAGCAAGAGAAGATGGATGATAAAGAAACAAAGGAGTAGTACAATAGAGTTATGCGGACGACTATTATTTTTGGATTTTCTTTGACTATTTTTTCTCATTTATGTTCTACTATTTGGATTTTTGATTTAGTTTTGATGCTGTTAGTTTTTTGGATTTTTAATATGAAGTCGTCCGTATTAATAAACATGGTTGCATTTCATAATTCATTTAGAGACAAAAAAAAAACTATATCTATATTCTAAACCCTAAACAGAAATCTTTAACCATAAAAGGAAAAATAAGAAAAGAGAAAAAACTAAATATGCTATTTTAGATAAGAAAGATTAATTAGTTGTATTCTAGGAAAATTGTTATCTAAAAAGGTTGGTTTAAATAGTTGTATTTTAAAAAATCTATTATCAGACAAGAAAAAAAAAAGGTTGGTTTATATAGCATAGGAGATTATTTATCATTAAGGGTTTAAGATCATAATTGTATCACAAATTTGGATTCATAAAATGAACAAAAAAAAGAAGAAAATATGTAAGCCTAATTACTTCCAATGTTTTGGATTTTCCAAGCTCTATGTCCCATCTATTACAATTAGTGAAAAAAATAAACGGCAAAAACAAATATGATTGGTCTTAAAAACGAAGTTGTAATCGAACCCTGAACTATGGCTGAAACGCGTATATCGTAACCATCATGCTAAGTTGTTATCTTCGGACATTAGTTCTATCCATTAAAATATATCCATAGAAAACACGATTTAAAAACGAAAATCGGAACTGCCTTAAAAAAAAGTGTTCCTGGTATTAGAACTCGGGTCATTTATTGAAACGCGTATATTGTAACCATTGTGCTAAGACGTTATCATCAAACATGTATTTCATCTATTGAGTTATATCCGATAACAACACAATAAGAAAAGAAAAAAAAAAAAATGAGACCTAGGTTTCCCACGGTTTTCTCTTTATTTCAACTTATTTTCTCCGTGGAAACTCAACAATCCTCATGGATTCCGGCAACATGAGAGGAGCTTTGCATCTACGTTCTTCTGGTGTTGGATTTGAGAGGCGTCTGAGGAGGAGAACTCATCGGCGGGTTGTAGGAGAATATTCAATATATTTATATTTCTATATTTACAAAACTTTTTTTTTTTTTTTTTGTAGACCTTACTTTAAGTGTGGAGCAAAAAAAAAAAACTTTTGTCTTCAAGAGATCGAAAAGCAGTTGTCGTGGAATGGAAGTTCTCTCTCAAACTTTGCAAACATGCCTCAGCCAGAATCAGACAGTACTGTAATCACTAATCGTTTAATAGATGATGAAAAGTCGTTTATTTGTGATAGATTGCGACAACAACATGATGAATGGTTTTTGATGCAAACCGATGAGCAAAGGAAAATTTACGATGAAATTATTGGCTAAGTTCTCAATAATAGAGGAGGTGTTTTTTTTGTCTACGGATTTGGAGGAACTGGAAAAACTTTTTTGTGGAAGTTACTATCTGCTGCGGTAAGAATTAAAGATCTTATTTGTCTCAATGTTGCCTCGAGTGGAATAGCTTCGTTGTTTTTAGTTGGTGGAAGGACGGCACATTCTCGGTTTGGAATTCCCATCAAAACTACCGAGTTTACTACATGTTCGATGAAGACCGGATCCGATTCTACGAATTTGGTTAAGGAAGCGTCTATGATTATATGGGATGAAGCACCTATGATGTCGAGGTATTGTTTTGAGACTCTAGACAGAAGGATGAAAGAAATTATGAGAAACGACAAACCTTTTGGTGGTAAGGTTGTTGTTTTTGGAAGTGATTTCAGACAAGTTCTACCCGTAATTCCTGGTGGTTCAAGGAATGACATTGTTCTCGCATCACTTTGCTCATCTTATCTATGGAGTAAATGCACGGTAATGACATTGACGAAAAACATGAGGTTATTTGCTGACTTAAGTCCTGCCGAGGCTAACAATATCAAAGAGTTTTCTGATTGGATTTTAGATATTGGAGATGGTAATGTTGGAGAAGATAACGACGGAAAAGTCGATGTTGATATTCCACAAGAATTTTTTATAACAGATGCTTCGAATCCGATCGATTCTATAGCTA
The DNA here is from genome assembly GCA_900116095.1 of Euclidium syriacum. NCBI lineage: Eukaryota > Viridiplantae > Streptophyta > Magnoliopsida > Brassicales > Brassicaceae > Euclidium > Euclidium syriacum. The sequence continues at coordinate 9,011,288 of FPAK01000006.1, forward strand.
GAGCCATTTATGGAGATCGCTTGAATGAGGCTAAAAACGCTACATTCTTCCAAAAGAGAGCAATTCTATGTCCAATGAACGACGATGTCAATCAAATAAACGAATATATGCTATCTAAGCTCGAAAGTTAGTAGATTTCCGTGGTCGTTTATTTCCTTATTATGACTAGAAGTTTAAATAAAATACTTAAGATTTGTGATTCCTACAATTTTGATTTCTTACAGCTCCAGAGCAACTATATCTAAGTGCTGATTCTATAGACCCATCTGACAAAAGCGCACTTAATGATCCTATCTTCTCACCGGATTTTCTTAACAGCGTTAAGCTGTCTAGTCTACCAAACCATTCCCTACTTTTGAAAATCGGTACACCTGTCATGTTGCTTAGGAACATTAACCCGAAAGAAGGATTATGTAATGGCACGAGACTCCAGATAACACGACTTAATGAGGGTATGGTAGAAGCCAAGATTATTACTGGTGATAAATCTGGCGAGATTGTGATTATACCAAGGATAACGATAACTCCGTCTGACACGAAGCTACCCTTTAAAATGAGAAGAAGACAATTACCTCTGTCTGTGGCTTTTGCTATGACTATCAATAAAAGTCAGGGACAAACACTGGATCATATTGGGTTGTTTTTACCTAGGCATGTGTTTTCACATGGACAACTATATGTAGCAGTTTCTAGAGTTACTTCGAAAACAGGATTAAAGGTGCTGATCGTTGACAAAGATGGAAAGTCGATGAAGACTACCAAAAATGTCTGTCTTCAAAGAAATTTTTCATAAAGTCGTTTAGAACATTCAGGGTATGTTACCCACCTTATTTTTACTAATTATATTATTTGCCATATTCATACGCATATTTAGTTTAACACTACTAATATATTTTTTTTCTTAACAATATAAACATGCTATATGAAGATTTTTAAGGGACGAAGGTGATTCGAGAAGATGATCAAAGCTCCATTATTTATCGATGTTTTATGTTGTGATCATTTTTGTTTCATTATTCACATTATGTGCAATACTTCTTTTAGTTTTGATTGACTAGGGCCTACAAATTTCCTTTCATACTATAAATTTACTTCATTTAAGATGTATATCATTTTAACTTGCGATATACGACAGACCGAACAAAATAGGACGGGAGAAAAAACAAACATCACAAGCCAACCAAAACTCGAATCACAAGTCCGCGCGTCACGCACGGATCAAAATCTAGTTTCTATTCTATAAAAACATACTTGCCATTAATCATTTTTTTTAGAGGATATCATTCGAATACTTTTCTTAAAAAAAAAAAAAAAAAAAAAAACTATTACTTTCAAGAGTTTAAAGTCTTCAAATAATAGTTTATCTGTATTTTATTATATTTTTAGATAAAATGAAAGAATATTATTATTTTTAATAACATGAAACCTAAAAAGAAAAGATTCGCGCTATGCACGGAATTTAAGAAGGCTAATTTTTTACTTGAATACATTTAGGGATTTATTATTAATTCGCCTTGCCAAAAGATAAGTTGAAACCTATTGACATTTTGAGTTATTTGAAGTGTGTTGATTTTTTTTTTTGGTATATTCTAACAAGTGGTAGATGTATTTTTAATATAAGATTAGTATATTAAAAGTCAAAGTAACGAAAACAAAAACTAGAACAGAAAAAAGTGAGAAAAAGAAAAAAAAATGAAAAAGAGGAGGCAATCAAAAGGTATTAAATTGTCTCAAATTCATTTTTCTTGCTTAGAGAGAACTTAAAAACTTCAAGATGCACATAGCAGTTTCGCATTAGTCTCCTACATTCGGGAATAAGTTTGCCTTCAATAGTTAATATCACAGCAAACTCGATTATGTTTTCTTCCAGATATATTAAACTGATAAAAGGAACACTCTTATCTTCATCAATGTCATCCGTCTACCACAAAACAAAACAAAACACATTTAATGAATCTCCATTTAGTGTATAACTTTTAAAATAAATGATAGTAGTTACAAGACTATACAAATCATTTTATTTTTTATAATTTGATTTAGTTGTAAATAATTATTTGGTTATAGATATGTATTCTTTTTCTCAACAAAATGATTAGTTAGTGTGGTTATGAAATCCAAATTGGTGATAAATACATATCATACGAGTATGATATATCACAAGAGTATGATTTCATAACAATAAAGTATTTTAAATTTGTATACATGTTAATCTGATAGATATCAAAGCAATCCAAATAATATAGTAAATGTTAGAGGAATATGATTGATTTGAATGGTACCATGATTTTCATAATACTAAAAAATTATATGAAATTGACCATTTAGTTTTTTTTTGGACAATGGATTTAAATTTATATATCTTCTAATGTAAGAAAATTTTAATTGAATAACCAAAAACTTAACCCCATCTATTTTTCATAACCTTATGCAATTATAATTTTTTTTTCATTTGAAAAATGCAGGAGCCAAAAGATAATTTTTTTACTTGAATACGTTTAGCGATTTATTATTAATTCGTCTTGGTATGCCAAAAAATTAAGTTAAAACCTATTTGACATTTTGAGTCCTTTGAAGTATGTTGATTGTTTTCAAATGATGTTATCGCATATTAAACAGTTGCATCTAGACTTTTTCAAAATTGAAAGTGCTGAAGTTTTTTTTTTATTATGTACAACACTAGTATAAGAAAAACTAAATGAATAATAATAATTACGATAAAAAATGATTACAACTTTAAACTTTGATGATTTATTTTGAAATCAATTCCAATTGTTCCAAATTGAGTTGCACCAACTGCTTTAAATTTTACAAATGTTAATATTAAGTAATAAATATTTAAAAAAACTTTGATGATTTATTTTAAAATCAATTCCAAAATGTCAATATTCAGTAATAAATATTTTTTTAAATTGGTTCAATAATTAAATTCTGAGTTTATATTTTCTAAAAACCATTATGATTGAAATTTAAATTGAACATATCTGCTATTCAGAATTAATTATATAACATTATCTACTTATTATATATTAAATAAATAGAACTGAAACTCAATTGGTTAATGTTGTAGATTTTAGGTAGATAGTTGCAATTCACAATTTTAAAATTTTCTAGCATTTTTATTTATTGTGTTGGCCGGACACACTTCTAGAATTAAATAAATGAACAAGGAATTTTTGAGAGAAATCAAAACATTGTTAAAGAAAGGTATTTAACAGGATTTATTTTATCATGTTCACATGACCGGTTAGATTTATAAACGCGTCCAAGATAGAATTAACAATAAACATATGATGGTTCTTAACATATGAATAAATATATGATCACAAAGGCAAAGAATACTTTGCTTAATGAACATGAAGGGCATAATAATATATGTTTTTCCTATTCAACTTCATACAGGAAAAGAAAAAACAATGAACTAAGTGTCAGAAGAGAGGTAAGCATTTGTTCCTTCGTTTCTTTTTATATTTAAATTCATTTGTTCTGTTATATTTAAAATTATCAAAAACAATGAACTCAAGTTATTACGATACCTTTCGGTTGTTTCAGAAAGAAGCACCCAACTTAAACATTACACGAATATCAATCCTAAATATCAACCTTTTGACATTCGAAGATTTTGAATAAAAACTCTTGTAGTTGGAGACAAAGTATCTGAGGAGTGTTCATACTTCTTCATATTAACTTTCATACATTTTAATCTTCTTCTAGTGTAACACTTACGAAAACGGTTCTCTTTCAATTTTTTTTTATCTGTTTATATTCCACTGAAACACAAACGAAAATAGACAATTTTATGAAATTATGAACACAACTCAAATTCTATGAAATTATCTATCTAATCACAATCATAAACCTAACACATCTTTTGACTCTAATTAACAAAACTAAAGGATCATCCTTACTTTACAAACTCTCCTAGTATAACCTCTAGATTTTGTCCAAGTTCTTTCATTTTCATGCATTTCTGATTGGAGAGTTTAAATGACATACTCTGGTAGACTTTTCGTGGAGCTAGACTCTTCGAAGTGCGGTTATGCTTGATGTACTGTTGATCTATCATCATAAACAGAGTTGTCTTCAATCCTAATCATTTCACAGTGTGGTTCACATATAGATAACACTGCATGATGACGATCATCTCACCTTTAAAACCTTTTACTCAAAAGTCTACAAGGATACTAACCTATACTTGGACTTGGATCTGTCACGCTGTTCTTGATCAACATTTTCTAGCACATTATTATTTGTCCGAATTCCAAGAATGTAAACTTCAAAAAGTTTAATCTTTCGGAGATTTTCATCTTTGTAAATCCAAATGAGTTAGTCCATGTGTTCATTACAGAGGGAACTGCAGGCAAGACCAGCCTTTCAACTCCCAAGTCAATGAACACCTCGAGAACAACAACATTTTTCAAGAGAAGTGTTAGTAGTGTTCTTCAAGATAAAGCAAAAAAAAAGCTTCTTGAGCCAAAGTGAGGGAAGTAAAGTTTTCACTAGTAAACACCTTTTCGAGTTCATTCATGAAAATCCGGCATATCCCATGCTGACAATGCTGGAATCTAGTACCAATGAAAGGCATTTTTGCGACATTTTTTTCCAAAAACTCTTCAAAGAGAGAAAAAAAAAAGAAGTCAGGCTAACGATTGAATCCAATCCCAAATACAGGCCATTGGATTCTCGATTTTTTTGTAATATTAAAAGACAATTGAAGCCCTACCTTACAGTAGCCATAGTAACCAGTTCCTCGTTTTTTTCTAGAAGTATTGTGTAAAATCTACTGAAGTTCAAACGTTTATATTTTAACCTGCATTTTTCTTATATTTAGGGAATCTTGATGCAAAAGAATGTAATACAAAATGCTTTTATATCTAAATAGTTTGCTTTTTACCGTCTGCTGAAAATTACATCGCCAACAAGATCTCCCCTACCATGAGGTCTATTCACAGGCTCGAATAGTTCATGCATCACGTCAAGGCAACACTGAGCTTGCAGTGATTTTCTGCCATGGCCTCAATATTAGAAGCATGAATCCCATATGTAGATGGTTCCAAGGACTGCACTAGTCTCCAAGTTAAATTCTTCTCCACCCCCAACTCTCTCGGTTTTCCAATAATCTTAGAGAGATTTACAAATATCTGGATCAATCCACAGCTAGTTACGTAAGTGCAATGTCGAGTACGATATGCAGTAAATTATCACGACTGCTGCATAGTTAGTTTTCTGATGGTTGTTAATAAACACAAAGATAAAACAAGGTTTGTACCTCTTCGCAGCCCTTGCTGCAAAACCATTTTTCTCGCAACACTGTATCCATTGAATCGCCAGCACTATCATAACGCATGCAGCTATGATAATATATATGCACCACACAAAAAATCAGAGCTTTAAATCATTATGTTGATCGTTTTGTATTTAGCACAACGAAGAATTCCATACAATTAAGTTTGCATTGCTTGCAACTGATAAATTGTTCCTCCTTGGCATATTTTCTAGTATCCTTGAGAACAAATTTTCCATAGGCACCACAACAACATGACACGCAAAACCAGTCACCATCTGGAACATCCTACAAACATCCAATGAGAAAGTGTTAAGAAACCACAAGAAAAGGTTGTGAAATTTCTACAACGGTCTTAACGAGAGTTGGTAAAAAAAAGATTCAACCTCCAGCCCGAGACAATTTGCATGGAAAAGCGGCTTGACATCCATCACAGAGCATCAACTTGCCCCCATAAGGGCAAATGGCGCAAATAATATCATTCTCCCCTTGATGCAATTTCATCTTCAGAATATTAGGTGGTTGTGATTTCTTTCTTTTTTTATACGCTTCTACATGGCATTCAAAAGAGATATTTCATCATCCAGGAAGATATTTTTCGCCGCTCTGCAGGATCCACCTCCAACATGAACTCCAAAGCCATTTATAGTGAAAATTTTGCGGCAACAACTGCATTTTGTATCCTCATGTATTAGCTTCCCCTCTTTTCTCACAGTGTGGTCCATTTGATTACGACAACATATATTTTTCCTTGGTATAAATACATTGTTGTCTATGAGACAGGAAAGTACACTGCGTGGACTGTGATGTCTGGAGATGGGAGTTATGACCCATTGCACTCTTTTGCTTGTTCGTGATACACGTGTTTTACCAAGACCAGTGACTCAATTCTTGATATCCATTAACCTTCTAGTAGTTTGCCCCCTTCTCATCCTTAGATTAACATTTCGCAAAAATCAGATCACTCCGTCCTTTGGGAATTTATATCTAAGGTTACATTTCTGTTTAAGCTTGCTTTCAACCTTATGAACCCTTGAGCTTCTGGTTTTGGCTTGAGCCTAATACAAAGTGTCCTTTTATGAGCTTGCGGCTTTCTCTCTTGGAGTCCTCCTCCTCTTTTCCTTGTGTTTCACAGTCAAGCAAGGTTTCAACAGACATATTCCTCCTATGACCAAGAACGATACTTCTATTAGAAGCAGACAAAGCCAAAACAATGCTTGTCCTCACTTTCTCGCTGTTACAAATCTGGTTTTCACAAGGCAGAGAAAGAGGCTTACCCATCAGCGGAGGAGTAAATGGTTCATCACCTTGTTTCATAAGGGAACATACTTGACAAAGGGATTGCTCTATTAGCCTTCCATCTGGTGAGATGTAGCGAAACCTAGTCCGTCCACCTTCATCTATCAGATGCTCTATGGTCCATCCCATATACTTAAGATGCTTCCTGACATGTTCCGCCACTTTCTGTGACGTTTTCCTAATATAGCTCGACACAACTTGTGGGCATGATTTATAAACATAATCATAAGGTCACCAGTTTCCAGAATTCTTAGTTAGTCTCATCCTTTTATGAGCGGGAGTAGATTTTGTGCTGGAATATTCTGTTACCCTATCAATGTGACTTGCCTCCGACCTTATGTCAGAAACAGAAGTCAAGACAGACAAAGACATGCATATTTGGCTTACCGGTTTGGGATCTTTGTAAATGCAGGAAATTTATAGTTCTTGTGGAGCAATCTCTAGCGCACCATTGGAACAAGCATTGGTCTCATTAACCACTTGAGAAGCTTTTTTTAAGAGCTTCAAATCTTGAGGCCGATATTTTTCAGTGTCATAATCTTGAAGGAAATGATATATGGTGATTCTAAGATTATCATCATTCATATCCAACATCAAATCTTCCCATAAATGCCTAGTAGAGCAAGTCCATTTTTTCTGGATCCTTGCAAAACCAACACTGTCCCGGGTGTCATACCAAAGTTGCTTCACCGAAACTGAGAGATAATTATCTTCCTCGTATTTCTCAATCAACTCAAGAAATAGCCATCTCACACGACACTCCCACGTCTCTGCACCCTCATTCCAATCTTGAGTAATACGTAAAGATTGAAGCACAACATTCATTTCATCACCCATACCAGGGAAGAACACTCTCCTTTCCTCAAAACCATTCTCATGGTCAAAAATCACACCTTCCCACCAAGCATCACTGAAATATACATCAACGCAAAGTCCATATGCATGTTTCCACGGTGAGTATCAGACACGTCTGTGCAATCTAGGCTCGACGCTTCCATTACCTCGGAAACATCAAGTGTTTCTACAAAATAATCAGTACCATCATCAGAGAGAAGGTGATCATGTCTGATGCTACTACGCCATCACTTTTTGGACACAATTACAGTTCCAAAATACCAAGAACCCATAAACCCTTCCTCAACACTTCTTACCTAAACAATACCAATATTTATTTTAGAATATAATACCAATATTTATTTTGATACATATTTTTATTTTAGAATACAATACCAATATTTATTTTTGAGTAAATTTCACTCTCTTATCTTCGATGAATTATGTAGCGTCATGTAATGTATATTAGACGAATCTCTTAGCGCAATGTAATCTAATTTAAGCGAATCATTAACGCTACATGTAACTTAGTTTAAACGAATATGTTAGAGTTATGCATCAACAATACTAGGGCACACAAGTTTAATCCGTAAAGAACCTCACACCCGTATAGGTGGGACCACAAAAACCTCCATGCCTCGTATTCGGGTGGTGTGACAATATTACTTGGTCTGATAACGTGGGAGATAAAGTGCTCATGTAAAAGTGGCTCTCTAACTTGACCCAAATTGACGCAAGGGAATATTAGAGGGATTGTCCCTCTGATTCCTTTATGGTTGGGGTGTATAAGCCGTATACCCGATCTCGAAAAGCGCTAAGTGTAAGCCATCTCAACATGAAAAGTGCCACGAGGAGGTATTCAGAACCCGTACTGACTATCATAACACGTTCCAGGTATTCTCAAATTATTTACTAAAATACTTTTATTAATTTCTTTCAATATATTTTCTTGATTGAGAACTTTAACGTTATTTGAATATCCACATGTTAAGAGCCAAAAAAGATGCAACACTCGTTGATAAACTTAGGCGCACGAAAATAGTGGAAACAAGTTGAAGACTTTGCGACGACTACATATGCAAGGACATTGCACCATATGATAAATAGTATGAAGAGTCTCATGTCTCCTCATGTACCAAACTTCGGATTTATCATGATGGCATTGTCTGCAAGTTGTCCAACACAACAAATAAGTTAGGTGAAAATCACTTGAATGCTTCATACCAACCTAACACATTCCCCATTCGAACAATTCATTTGAACCGGTCTGCTAATGCATATCATATAATTTATATAATTACACCTCTCTCTCGCTACGAGAGATGGTCAAATATTTTCTCACTTTGTACTTGGTTTAGCTCATCTCTTTAGTATTTCCTCTCATTTCACCAGTCTCTTCCTTATAAATCTCACATTTTAAACACACAAAAACTAAGTTCTCGACCTTTAGGAGGTTTTCAATTGCAACCACCGTTCTCCATGACCTATCTTGATATCTCTTATTTTTCTCGCTGAGACATATCTCAGACCCCAGTTTTCCAATCAATCTTAATCTAACTCCACCTTAAACTCTTTGTTTCTCTCTTCTACCAAATAACATCTTAAAATGAGAGAGTACTTTGTAGATCACCATTTATGTTCAACAAAAAATCAACTGTTCTCCCTTCTTTCGGTTTTTCGTACGTCTTCAAGATTTCCCACCTTTGTCTTGTGACCTATTTTTTTCGTGACTTGATAAAATCTTTAGAAAACACATTTCATTATGTTTTTCGTAGACTTTACACGGTTATTGTTTTGGCATAAGATTTTCTCCATGGTGGACCAAAGCTTGTTATGGGTCTTGTTCCGACATCATCTAGACCCCGCATCAAAAGGTTTTAACCCGTGAAGATCTCGTTATTGGAGCGCCCAAATCTCGTCCCATGGTAAACTCATAAGTGGTCCAGACCCATACGAAGAAAGTCTACCGCAACCCACAAGAAAGTCAATTTTGTACAATGCTAGAGAATCATTATTCTATTAGAGAAGTTTTGGCGAGTTCAAAGCCTTCTCGGTAATTTGGTATAACAAGATCTCCATGAAAAGATAAAATCAATTGTCTTAGACCCTTAACATATCTCATCAGGTGCAATAGGACGCTATTAATGGCGACTCATGTTTGACGATTTTTGTTATATTTTAGTTTTGGGTTGTACTTTCATAGTCGCGTTTGGTCTTTTCAGTTGTTACTTCCGTTTTGTTTGGCTTCCATTTTTCTTGATTTTGAAGACTTTTCTTTCTTTTCCCGACGGCTTCTACAAATAATCGAGTATTGTATCTCGCCGACTTCCGTAATAGGCTCTTGGCCGATAACGTTAGACTCTGATAGCTGCAAAACGGCGATACTGATGGGCCTAACTGGGCTGAATCTAGATCTTTATTAATCGGCCCTTTGACAGGTCCTTATCTTTCTTGTAGCTGAGCATCGTTATCTGCTCTTCTGGGCCAGAAGTGCTTGGCGCCTAGTCAGAGAGCGAATTCTGTGCATCGAGGACCATAAGAATCAAGAAGGTCTGTCCTTTAAAACTCTGCCATTTGTCTAGGCCTTGGTTTGTCGTCTGCGATGTCGCCTAATAAAATAGCATTGGTTAGTCGTTTTCGGTGGGACCTACCTGGTTCTTCTTCCATTCATTCTAGACTTTCTAGTCAGATTATGGATTTTGGTGGGACCATTTTCTAATGGTACACTTAGACTTTTCTTCTTTTCTTTTTTTTTGTTTCCCACTTTAAGTTTAAAAATAAACAATATCTCGTCCTCAAGACAAGATCCTGACCGTAGGTTTTAATTTTCTTACATATAATTTAATTTTCAAACTGACATTTGAGTGACTAGTAACAAAAATATATAAATGATTACACATGGGAAAACCAACAGTGTTATGTTATCCATCGCATCAAGTGAAATAAAGCAATTTTAATGATGAAATTGGGTTAAAAATTAGTAAGTTTTATGATATAAAAGCTCCAATATTAATAGAAATAATTAGTACTTATCTAATGTCTATATGACTTTAGCATTTTTAATTTATTACTATACTATTATAAAATAAAATAAAAGGCTGTGTGTTTATATGTGAAAGACCCAGTGGAGCAGCTTCGTTAATGCCACTGCAAAAGCATTGATGGGTTTGGTTTCATGCATTAGCATTTGGTGTGGTTGCAATACAAAACACTGGTCATTTTTATATTAATAATAATATATCGTAAAACATTGTCATGGATCGCGTACCACTATTTTTAATCAGACCAAAGAAAATATTATTACTATAATACAATCATAGCGACAGAAAATACGAAGTTCGGTCAGGTTTGTTCGAATTCTAGCCATTTAGTGAAATTAAATATTCAATATTTTAATCCTTTTAGAATATTTGTATCACCTAATCGTCTTTTCGTTGGAATTGTCGACCGAAAATAACTGAACATAAAGTTTAATTTCTCGACTTTATCGGACTAAAAAACAAAGAAGAAAAACTAATTAATAAGCTAATTATTTCAGTCATCTAACTTTTACGATTTTTATTTTTCTCTATGAATAACTCAATCAGTTTCTGACAAAGGAGTTGCTATCAAAACCCATTCGAGACGGTTCCGATTCTCTGTGTTTTCGTGTATGTTGGTTAATTTTTGGGCGGTGACAAACCAATTAAAATAGCTGTCGCTATAGAACTTTTATCTCACAGACAGTCGTTTTATCTTTAACCTCTCTGAATGGAGAAAAAAGTAAGTAGCTCATTTTAAAAACATGCTGACGATGCATGGTTTCCACGTCATCCCACCAAAAACCGGAAAAACGCGTGAAGCGTGACAAAAACCGAGGAGCGACGATCCTATGCCTGAGGTCTCACGTACACCTCCAGAGTCTCAGACTTTAGATATTTTGCATTTTAAACAAAAACTTTACAAATTCAACTCGAATGTGGATTTTTTAAAAGGTGAAATAAATAATATATAACTAAATAAGAAATAAAACGGAAAAAGACGAGAGAGAGTTGGGAGGAGAAGAGGAAGAAAGATGGAGATGGTGGTGATTTTTTTAAAATATTTAATTTTAGTGTAAGCTTCGTATTATTTTTTTTTCTATTATTTTGACCTTAAGAAGAAAGTGACAAGAGGAGAAAGAAGACGAAGAAGGAAAATAATTAATTGGAGGAGAAAAAGTCGGATTTGTTTTTCAAGATATTGGGTAGTTTAAAGGAAGTGAAGGTCGAGAAAACGAGACTTGTTTCTCTGCGATCAGAGGTACAAATCGTTCTCTCCGTTTTTTTGGTTACTGAGAAAATCCAACCAAATGATGAAATTGGAGATTAGAGTTTTTTTTTTCGTTTTAAGGATTACTTAGTCACTGGATTTTAGTTTGGCTTGCGTAGTTCGTTGTCCGTACATAAGCTTAGCTTTTTTGGGTTTCTCAAGCTGTTTTTTACATGGATTAGTTTTCGATGTTGCTAAATGGTTAATTATGGATCTGTTAAGTACTTATTTTTGGTTGAGTTTGTCTAAAACTGGAAACTTTGTGTTCGTACTAACAAACTCTTCGTTTCTCTCCCTTCTTTTTATCTTTTTTAATTAATCGTTTCTACAGTTTTTAATAATCTGTTTACATGTATGTCTTTATGTATTACCTTTAATCAGAAAGAAAAGATTCATCTTGGGTTTTGTTTTGTCTCCTCCCTCTGATAGATTCTCAAAAAACATTTCTTGAATTTTTGCAGTGAAAATCAATCGAGCGGGAAATATTTGTTGCTTTTTTGCCATGGGAGATGACGAGCTCTCACACCTCAAATTCTCTCTTCTCCTCGAATCATCTGCCAGTAACGATCTCTCCGGTTTTAAGTCTCTAGTTGAAGAAGAAGGTCTCGAGAGCATTGATCGTTCTGGTTTATGGTATGGACGGAGCATAGGATCAAAGAAGATGTGTTTTGAGGAGAGGACGCCTCTTATGGTTGCTGCGTTGTTCGGAAGCAAAGAGATTGTTGATTACTTAATCAATACTGGTCTTGTAGATGTGAACCGTTCTTGTGGCTCTGATGGTGCCACGGCGCTTCACTGTGCGGTCTTTGGCTTATCTGCGAATAGCCTAGAGGTTGTTACTCTTCTGTTGAACGGCTCTGCGGATCCTGATTCTTGTGATGCTTATGGTAATAAGCCTGTTGATATGATTTTCCCTTGTTTGAATCCGGTTTTCACCGCGAGGAAGAAGGTTTTGGAGCGTTTGTTGAAAGGAAGTAATGATTTGAATGAAGTTGAAGTTGAAGAAGATAAAGAAGAGGTTGAGGTTGAGGTTGAAATTGAAGTTTCGGTTTCGCCTCCGAGGAAGGAGTATCCGGTTGATCCGACGCTTCCGGATATCAAGAACGGTGTCTACGGGACGGATGAGTTTAGAATGTATGCTTTCAAGATCAAACCATGCTCTAGAGCTTACTCTCATGATTGGACTGAGTGTCCTTTTGTTCACCCCGGTGAGAACGCAAGGAGGCGTGATCCAAGGAAGTATCATTACAGTTGTGTACCGTGTCCTGAATTCCGTAAAGGTTCTTGCTCAAGAGGAGATACTTGTGAATATGCTCACGGTATCTTTGAGTGTTGGCTTCACCCTGCTCAGTACAGGACACGTCTCTGTAAAGACGAGACGAATTGCTCGAGAAGAGTTTGTTTCTTTGCACATAAACCTGAAGAGCTTCGTCCGTTGTATCCTTCGACTGGTTCGGGTGTTCCTTCCCCTCGGTCTTCCTTCTCGTCTTGTAATTCGTCGTCTGCTTTTGATATGGGACCGATTAGTCCACTTGGTCTCGGTGTTTCAACCACTCCTCCGTTGAGTCCTAACGGCGTATCATCTCCTGGTGGAAAAACGTGGATGAACTGGCCTAATGTTACTCCTCCTACTTTGCAGCTTCCAGGAAGCAGATTGAAATCCGCTTTGAACGCAAGAGAAATCGATTTCTCTGATGAAATTCAAAGCCTTTCTTCTCCAACTATATGGAACAACAACAACAACAACAACAACAACACTACACCGCTTTCTTCTCCTTTCTCTGGAAAAGGTATGAACAGACTTGCGAGCCCGGCTAATACCGATATGTTCGGAACAGATGAAATGCAGATCCGTCGCAGTGTTATTAACCAGCAGATGCATTCGAACAGCCTCTCTTCATCACCAGTGGGAGCGAATTCTCCGTTTTCGATAGATTCCTCTGCAGTCTTGGCATCACGAGCGGCTGCTTTTGCTAAACAGAGAAGTCAGAGCATTATAGAACGAAACATCGGAGTGAATCACCATCCTGTAGTCTCTTCCATGACGACAACTTCTTTTAACGATTGGGGATCACTGGACGGAAAACTCGACTGGAGCGTCCATGGAGACGAGTTACATGAGCTTAGGAAATCTACTTCTTTCCGTCTCAGAGCTGGTGGCAGGGAATCAAGACTGCCTATAGAAGGGACCGGGCTCGAAGAACCAGACGTCTCTTGGGTGGAGCCGTTGGTTAAAGAGCCATCGGAGACAAGAGTTTGGTTGGAGCAATCTTACATGGAGACAGAACAGACCGTGGCTTGAATCAATGTTTTGAACTTTCATTAACCATTTCCACAAGAAAGCAGAGAAAAAGATTCAGAAAGATTCAGAGGTCGTTGCTAATCTATTACATTCTATTTTTTTAATGTTTTGTTATTTTACTTTAGAATAAAGAGAAAAAAATCTGTGGGGGCTAAGAGAGAGTTTGTCTGTCTCTCTCGTCGTCTCCATAGAAAAACAGAGGTGAAAAATGGTTTCAAAAACAAAAGAAACCTTAAATCACCTCACTTCCTTGATTCTTTACTATTCACTATCGATTTTTTTCTTTGTTATGTAATTGAGCTGTTTTTAAATGAATCAAATGTTTCTCTATTGTCCTTGCTATCCCTAACCAAGCCTAACCGTAAACTGAATTTGAGTAGAGCAAAGGAGTCAAAAGACATGAAAATATGTTTTTTGATTATACAATTGGATGACAGAAAATGTCTTTACACTTGTGAAGTTAGGGAAAGTGTTGTAATTGTTTCTTCTAAGAGTTGATCTAAGATGTGTGAGACTATATCCTCGCTTATGATTCCTTCTGAATCTTCATGCTTTGAAGCTTTTCCGTATACCCAATTGGACCCTTCCATCTCTGATACATTGAGTCTGCAAATCATGAGCCACATCTCTTGGTAGTCATGGTGTTGGACGTTTGACTCTCTTGATCTGCTGTTCGTCAATGTGATATGATCTTCTTGAATCGCTTCATTAGGCTTAGTAGAATCGAGTTCCGGAGATAACCTTCTTCTTGAACTGTTCTCTGTTACAAGGAATCAAATAAGCTTTAACACAAGAAAGTATATTTCAATATTTGAATTTGAAAAACTACCAACCTGGTTCTTGAGTTACTCGAACATAATCAAGAACTGAGACAGGGCTCCAATCGTCGCAGCTTCCACAGTCTTCTTTTTCCTTATTTGATCTCACTTCACAATTGACTAAATCTCCATCTCTGGACCAACCATAGCTCTCGATGTTCTGTCTCAACTTAATCTCTCTTCTTTTTCTTCTCCTTTTACGTTTCTCCTTTCTACGCTGCTTCAATTCTCCGATCTCATCTCTCTCGCAACCTGACCAAGTGTTTGCGGAGTTGATGTTGTTGTTCTTTTTATCTTCTTCTATGCGTGTTTGATTCACTCCTGTTTCTCGTCTTTTGTTACATTTTCCTGTTTCCATCTTCTTCGATTCTTCAAAACCCTTACCATTTTTATCCTTCTCGAAACTGAGAATGAAGAACTTATCGTCTTCAAGCTCAACATACTCCGGAACCTGGTGTGAATCCAGAGTGGACTTTACTCTTCGATGTTTCCCCTGAATCTCATCGTTGTCCCTCTTCAGATAATTAACAGAACGGCTCCTTGAGAGGACTCTGGTTTTTTCGGTTACGGGAATTGAGTCCAAACCCATAAGCCTCGCCACAGCTCCGGGCGGTTCGGAGATGAAATCAGGAGGCTCGAAACTAGGTTCATCGATTTGATCAGGTGGGAAAGTAGAGGAAGTGCCGGAACAGAGGAATCTTTGTAGAATCAGAGAGATACAGCCGAACGAATGAGTCTTTGAGCTGAATGAGAACGGAGAAGAAGAGGAAGAAGATGGTGACTTCATCTTCATGGTCTATAGCCTAATGGTGTCAGTGTCTCGAAACTAACAGAGAAGTAACGCAGAAAGAAAATTTTAACTTTTTCTCTTTACTTTTATTTCGGTTAAGGGATGGTAAGCAAAAAAGGTGTGAACAAACTGAGCGGGATCTGAGATTTGAACTCATTATCTCAGTCAAAATAAAATATATATAAAACAAAAATATAATCAGCCTTTTTTTTTGTATTGGCATGAAAAGTTTCAGAGATGGGACAACAGTCGAGAGGTGCTGTGAACTCCACGCGCTGTGACAAGTCAATTTCCCGGAGAAGTTTCATGTCGGCCGGTGCCGCTTTTGAGTAACAACCTCTGTCACTTTTAAAATCTTTTGATAATTTAGATGGTAGTATATTACAGTTGAATCGAGTTTTGGAATCAATGATAAGATGTATTTACATTCAACTCAATCAATATAATTCAATTGGATAGTCTAAATTATCTATGTAAGTCTTGAAGGTCTTAAATTATCTTTCGTTTAGATGGTTGAGAAAACCTTTCGAGCACTAGACTTTTCCATTGTAAACCAATTCGAGAAGCACCGTTGGCCGAACATCTACATGCTTATATCCAAAGCTTTATCACAAGTTAGATTTATGGTTGTACTAGTTAAAAATCAAGTGTTACTCTGTATCTAAAATCATATGTTTTACACTGTGATTTAACAAAAAGTCGAAAAAGAGCTATCTAAATATTTTTTACACAAAAAGAACATGAACAAAAGAAAATATAGAGGTTGAAACAGTTACTTGTCCCCTCTACTTACAACAAGTAAATGTATTACTTTTAGGTTTAGGATTAGTTATTTACAACTTTCGTATTACAAAGTTATAAACTATTGTTTAAGCTAACTATTTTTCATCCATAGAGTACTAGAACAATCATCAAAGATGTTCTCGACTAACGGCTAAAAATCATTAGATTCGAGACCAGTTTTTTATCTACCGGTGTTTCCAAGGTATTTATGTACAAAAAGAATTATAAATTCTATCTTATTGTTAGTTCGTTCTCCATTATTTACAATAATTTTACTAATCAAAGAAAATTGGATAAATCATGAATTTGATAAAATAGAATACAAATAAAGAACCATTAAGAAGTTAAAACTGAGATTGAAGTAGCTTAACTTATTTTATCAGTTGTTATATCTTTTTGTCAACAAAAGAATTTATGTTCCATGATAAAATGATTTATCCAATCGTACTATTCTGAAATTTCTAGTTTAAGAGATAAGTGATTGCACATATATTTTCGTCATTTCACCATTATGCAGTATTACCAATCAGATCCTTTAATTATTAGTGATTTATGTGTGTGGTAAAAATCTGCAAATATATAATTATGGGGGCGGTTATGCGAATTTGTATAGAATTTAAGGCGTAAACAGGATAAAAATAGTGATATTCTAGCATCCAAACAAGGCTTATATAAATTGTATCGTTTTTCTTCGATTGGCTCGATTCAACTTACAATCTTACATCGTCTCTCTCTGACTCTGGTAATCGGCGATCAAAATCCGCCATGGACAAGGCACAGTTGATCTTGTTGGGTCTACCGATATTCTTATTCTGTTCGGATCTCTTCAACCTTTTCACTCCTCCACCTCCGAAGCCTCAGCCTCCGCGACCACACCAGCCACCGCATATCCTTCATCAGCAGGGTCCGTCTGTGGTCAACCCGGAAACCCTAGATTTCCCTTCACAGGTAAAATTTCTTGTGTATTTTCCCTTCTATTCCTCCCATTTATTTTCTCTCACTTATCGCTGTTGCAACGTTCGTCTTTCGCAGAAGCCCAGTGGCTTAGGAGCAGTTGGATATGGAAATACCGTAGAGATCAACTTCTGCGTCTCCTGTTCTTACAAGTAATTTGAATTTCTTACTTTGAGTTTCCTGAATTTGACTTTGCGTAGGAATCAGGCTTTAGTTATTAGATTTGAATTTACCATTTTTTTCAACGCTCCCTTCTTGTAATGTATCTTCGGGTTTATAGTGTTCTAGTGTAGTCTTAGAAACTTTAACGCAGCTCTTATTTGAGGAAGAAAACTGAGGTAACTTGGACATTGCACAAGAAATATCTAGCCTTACATACGTGAACATTGTAATTATTCTCTGATAAGGCTCATTGTCATCAAGAAGTAAGTCATTTCGCTTAGGAAGTTTTTAGATTTGGTTCTTTAAGAGGGTTTGCAACCCAGAAAACCTTTCTCAGACAATACAATTTCGAGATACGTATCTCTATTAGTGTTGTTTACACTTATCATAATTTTCGTAAGTCTCATTACAGCTACAACGTATCAGATTATATATATTTTCTCGGTTTCCCATAAATTAATGTAGAAGTTTCATCATAAGCAGTTCTTTAGATTTCTTTTGGGATTCATTATAGCTGCAATGTGAAAAGTAGAACATTTTTAGATGGGAGATATGTGGTATTAAACTCTGAATCTCTTTTAAATTTCCATTAGGGAAGGTGTTTAGCAATAAGCAGTTATATAACCTGAGAAACCCTGATTTTGTTTCTTATACATAAAATTTTAGACCACACAGCATCTTTCAGCACACTTTGAGATTTAGCTATAACATTTCTTGAAATATCGATTCTCCTTTTCAGTTGATGTATGTTAAAAGCTCTTGTCTTTTGGGATTCTAAATTTCTCTTTTCTCTCTATTTGCAGGGGAACTGCAGTGACCATGAAGAAGATGTTAGAGACGGCTTTTCCCGGCTTAGATGTGATTCTTGCAAACTACCCACCACCAGCACCCAAGCGTCTTCTAGCTAAGGCAGTGCCGGTTGTTCAGATGGGAGTTATTGGTATGATAGTTGCAGGTGATCGCGTCTTGCCCATGATTGGAATTGCACAGCCACCTGCTTGGTTCAACTCCTTGAGGGCCAATAGATTTGGATCCATGGCTTCCACTTGGCTTGTCGGTAACTTTCTACAGTCTTACCTTCAAAGCTCAGGCGCATTCGAAGTTCACTGCAACGGAGAACTGGTTAGTATTTTTAACTCACTATCAATGGTTCAAGATGATTTTCCCAAACATGGTTAAGATCAATCACAGTAACTTTGTACGATCTGGTTCTTGCATTGCAGGTATTCTCTAAATTGAGAGAAGGTAGATTCCCTGGAGAGATCGAACTGAGAGATGTCATCAGTAAAACGTTGACAAGACCCCGAGCATCATGGCGGGTAGCTACTGAAGACTGAAGTAGTATGAGAAGATAGATACAAAAGACGGAGTCGTTCTCGTGAAGCTCCACAAGATGGTGTTTCAATCTCATGTGCCAATAAGTGTCTTTATGTTATGTTTCAAAACTCAAAACTAACACAAGTACCATGTTTGAACATTCTCGATTTTTTTGTTCTTCATGTAAACAATATTTTTCTTTACTTTAGATTTTCCTCTTTGATTCAATCATTTTGCATAGACATTGGAAAATATGGCATATAGCCGATCTTCGAGAAAAAAATACGAAGAAAGTGTTCGGAAATGACAAGAAATATGTTTAAATCAAATATACAGATTAGAGAAATTTATAGAAAGTGGGAATTTCATCACACAAGTCAGAACACAAACTAAACACGAAAACAAGAAGAGTCCTGCTCACTCTTCTGGGTCAGCCTCTGCCGGCGCTAGGTTGACCGGTCTTTGCCGGAGGAACGCCGGGATTATGTTTTGGATTTGCAGACGGGTCACCGTAATCCTCAACAGTCACCATCAACGACCTCCTCTCGATTCCACTCTGACCAAAACCTAAACCAAACGAAAGTAATCAGAAATCAGAACTAGATTGAATCGAAACATCGAAGAAGAAGAGATCCAAACCTGAAACGGAGACAGAGTTACGGGCTGAAGATGTAACAGTAAGCGTCAATAAGAGACACAGAACAAGACGAACTACATAACTCATCTTTCTCTGTCCGGTAAGACTTAAAAACGTTTTTTTTTTTGGGAAGAAATCTTAAAAAACGTCTGTTATAGAGATTCGTATATTTATAAAGAAACGACAACTGTGTGCTGGTTGTGTTTATCCGAACGCATTTACTTCTCAAATCTCAATCAATATATACGTTTACATATAAAATTTAATAACTACAAGGGGGAAAAAAAGTAAGCGGAGGTGAAAAAGAGCAGAGGACGACCAAGTAATGGATGACACGTAACGTGGGATGAGGGTGGGAGTGGGAGATGACGTGTGCAAAGCGTGGTGCCACGTATGTCACATCAGCGCCAAGCAAGTGGAAGTGTGGATACATAAGATAGGAACTGTTGTTGTGTGGGTTCGTCAACGCTTATTTCGAATTTACGCTGATACACTTGTCCCACCCCGACCTTTTTTGTTGACTTTGTTCCCCATTTATATTCATTCCTTATTATGGCCTTTCTCTACAAATACATAGGTGCCTCAATGTTTACGAGACCTTCCCGGGTAATCCATGTTTAACTACCTCAAAAATTCTACTATGTCAAGTTAGTCTTCTTCCTAGTTACACAAATAAACCTGGATATCTTATCGATATACCAAATACTCAAATTGAAGTACAATATCCGTTGCATTTTTATGGACGATTTCGGACCGTCTAAACTATAATAAATCCAAACCAAAAATCGAATTTGGTTTCGACATAGTTCTTGTTTTTAGTCCGAATTAAACCATATCCAAATACAATCTAACCTACTGTAATTGTCTACGGATTTTAGGTAAACCTTTTAACTGAAACAAATGTTTCAATCTTATATTTTAAAATAAAAAGAGATCTACAAATGAACCCTAAATACCAAAATCCTCTCATTTTCCCTTGATTTATAATGTAAGATTTTAAATTCACAAAATTTGAACGTTAAATCTCTCCTTCTATCTCAATTTCGTTGCTTCGGTTCAAATGCCACAATGAGGTAATCTATTCGAACACTAGTTTGAAATTCTAAACCTTTCTTTCTAAAATTTAATTGAAATCAATAACTTGTTTTGTGTTGATATTTATGTTGTTTCGACTATTGCTTGTTGTATGGTGTTGTCTGGGTTGGGGTTAGCCGTTTAGAGGGCCATTTCATTGAGAAATTATAGATTACTCATCCAATACCATTCTTTTTCTTGTAGGTAGCTATAAATGGGTGACTCATGTAAATCTTCAGACACATAGGATCCAAAATAATCTCTTTATTGCATACACTACTAGAAAAATGGGCAATTACCAACGGATCCATTTTGCAACGGAATTAATTTCGGTGGAATTCTGTTGGCAATTTGCAACGGATATGATTGTTGAAAATCCATTGAAAATTTCCAACCGAATTCCAACTAATATATCAACTGCAAGTGTCCCAACAGATTTCCAATGAAATACCAACATGCAATTTCCAACAGATCCTATTTCCAACGGATATCTGTTGGAAAATTCTTCCTATATAAGAAACTCTAGAATTTCCCTCATTTGCATCCATCATTCATAAGCTCTCTCCTCCTCTATTTAAATTCTAGCGAAAAATTTTCATCGACGTCGAACTGAGAAGCCGACATCGGTTTCCGAGATAAACTATTGTTTCCTAATAAATTACAACGAATTTATTTTTTTGGAAAAATAGAAATTTTAATAAACAAATAATCGAATTAATTAAAATTAAAAAATCGAAAGAATTAAAATTAAAAAAATCAATTAAAAAAATCCGTTGGAAATCTCCAACAAAATTTATGTCGGATTTCCAACGGATCAAGTTTGTTGGAAATTCGTTGGAAATTTCCAACGGATCAAATTTCCAATGCCCAAATCCCAACGGTTCACTTTCCAACGGATTTCCGTTGGAAATACCCCTTTTCCAATTATTTTTCAATTGAAATGGCCGTTGGATATTCGACGATTTTTCTAGTAGTGATATGCTTTCAGTTAGATTTCTTATATATTCTTTTTGGTTTCGGATTTGGAGATCCCTGGAAAACTTTTTTCCTACTCTTGTTTTCACCGTCGATGCGTGTGTTTTAAAAATGTCGGATGGGGTATCCAATGGTATGAGGTCTAGTCTGAACCGACATAACCTTTGCCTACTGTCGGAGAGGGAGAGGACGACTCTCAGGAAAAGAATTGGCTGGGCTATCGAAAGTGTTTTGACTAACCTGGCTGAAATCAACTCCAGCATTGCCAACGTAGTGTTGTCGAGCTATTTGACCGGTGAGTTCGACCATTGTGTGTTCTTGTTTGATTGTTATGTGGTCAGACATGTCAGTATGCGGGTAAATAGTTCGAAGGCATTACATTTAGGGTGTTTGGTACTTGCTTTAGGATAAGGACCTAATGATCTTTAGTTATAATGACACATTGTCTTGACTAATCAAGCATGATTAACTATTTGTTATGACACATTGTCTTTATATTATGGCGTTTATTAAAAAAGCAATAGTAGTAATATATAAATTATAATAGATTTTTCCCCATACTTTTAAGTCGCGTTTTATTGGTGCAGTAGGTTCTTCTAATTTTCATTTAAAGTCAAAAAAATGTTTTGGTTGCTTTAGAAAGTATTGGAAGTTTATGAGTGATAGATAGACAAATATGATTATATAGTACATCTATCTATCTAGCATGCAACTTGGTGTCTTTCTGTAGACAGAATCTATGCCTTAGTTGTACTACAAATATAAATTCGTGACAAGTGACAATGTCTTCAATTCATTAGGAAATATCATACTTAAAGGAAATTTCATATAGAGGAAATGTTATATTACAAAAATATTTAATTAATTAATTAGGTGAATTTACCTATAAAATATACACATCAAATACTTCAATTGCATAGAGTAATTTTTTGGAATTTTTGAAAGAAAAATAAGATAGAGATCTAAAGAGCGAGAGAGAGAGAGAGAGAAAGAGCATCAGAATTTCATCGGCGGAGATATGAGCATGAATGAGTCATATCCACCGGCTTTCCAACGTGAAAACGACGGAGACCCTCCAGTTTCGGCGGAAGAGGTCGAACCGGCTCTTGACCAGGATAAGGATATCCAAATCCCGGTTATCGATTTGGAGCATTTGGACAAGGAGACACTGAAAGAGGCATGCAAGGAGTGGGGAATATTCCGTTTGGAGAATCACGGGGTGCCGTTAGCGGTGACTTCAGGGCTTCAGGAGATCTCGGAGTCACTGCTAAGTCTACCGTTTGAGGAAAAACGGGAATTGTTCGCCGCCGTTAAGTCTCCGGTATCGTATTTCTGGGGAACACCTGCTCTAAAACCTTCAGGAGATGCCTTGAAGAGAGGAACTCAAGCTTCGAACGTAAACATGGTCGAAGGTTTCAACGTTCCTCTCTCTTCTCTATCGAAGATTCCAGCTTCTACTTCTTGTGACGATGATGGTCAACCGTCAAAACTCGAGTCTTTCAGGTAACATACGACCTCGTTTCTTTTGCCGTACAGTGCTTATTGATTATTAATGGTTTCCGTAATTAACTAATCAATCAATCAATAGTGCTCAATAGTTAAAATATAGGACTATAGTACAATAACAAAAGATAAGAACTTCGATGAACGTGGTCATTTAATTATGTATATCAAATTCCGAGATGTGTATATGATATTAAATCAGATTTTTTATTGATGAAAACCAGAGGAAGTTTTTATATTAGTAAAAAATAGTAGAAATATCTGAGAGTTATGCGATAGTAATAGTATGAGTGGGGGGGGGGGGGGTGTAGACTGTAAAGAGTTGACGGCAAACAGTGTGGCGAAATAAGTGACACGTACATGGAATCTGATTGACGAGATGTTTACTTTTTCGTTCGGATACATTACCTTTTTTTAATAGGTTTAAATTTATACTTAAGATAATTCGATTTAAATCCGTGTTAGTGCTGATTTTATGAGAT
Organism: Euclidium syriacum; assembly: GCA_900116095.1. Classification (NCBI taxonomy): domain Eukaryota; kingdom Viridiplantae; phylum Streptophyta; class Magnoliopsida; order Brassicales; family Brassicaceae; genus Euclidium; species Euclidium syriacum. The sequence continues at coordinate 9,034,789 of FPAK01000006.1, forward strand.
TTTTCCTTAAATTTATCCGCTTGATTTTTAAAGTTATTGGCCACTATAGTGGTGCTTTGTTCCACTAAATTTTTTTTTTTTGACAAAACTTTGTTCCACTAATTTCAAATCATGGCTTCCAAAATTTTGGCAGCATCTTAAACTGGTAAAATAAATAGCGGTTTAGCTATAGGCGTTAATAGCTTTAATTATTAACTAATTCCAATGACTTTTATTAAAATTTAAATAAATTTCAAAGAATATGCCACGATGTACGTGTTCACTCATGCACGTAATCTTCCACATAGCGTTAGATTTCATTTAGCGTTACTATTTTACTTTGACACCTGCTAACCATTGCACTAATTACTAGTAACCGTTTTGGACTTTCATACATAATTTATTAAAATATATACTTGTGTATCTATAACCATTTTTTAAAATTCATTATAACTTCTTTGTGTGCTTGTGAGAGTATGCAGAGTGTTGATGGAGGAATATGGAAGGCACATAACTAGAATTGCTGTGTCCTTGTTTGAAGTTATAGCAGAAACACTGAACGTTGAATTATCCTGTGATCACCAATACTTATCGGAATCAACAGGGCTCATACGGGTTTACCGGTATCCGAGGAGCTCCGGCGAGGCAGCTGGGAAAGCTCTGGGAATGGAAGTCCACACGGACAGTTCGGTGATCTCGATATTAAAAGAAGATGACACAGGTGGGCTTGAGATAATGAAAGATGAAGAATGGTTTTGTGTAAAACCTGTTGCTAATACTCTTGTCGTCAACCTCGGAGATATGATGCAGGCGATAAGTGACGATGAGTACAAGAGTGTGAAGCATAGAGTGAGAACTCAGAAGAATAGGAAGACGGAGAGACAATCAGTGTGTTATTTTGTGTTTCCAGATAGAGAATGTGTGATAAAGTCGTCAAACTATAAGCCTTTTACTTACTCAGAGTTTGAAGCTCAAGTCCAGGCTGATGTTCAGTCTCTTGGAACCAAGATCGGCCTTTCTAGATTCGCCTCAAACTCTTCTTACTAAATCTCTGATCGTGTCTGAAAATTTAGTATCATATGTGGAGCAAAACAAACTGTAGGTCGGCAAAAGTTTGTAACTTCGTCTCATCTTTACACCAAAAAAAACTTTCTCATCTTATTATCATGTGGTGCAATGGGAACTAGGGTGTACAATTTGGTTTACTTTGATTTGGTTTTGTCGTATTTTGGTAGAAACTTAGACCACTGATTTGATGCATTATTCTTGGATTGGATTTTGCTTTCATTTTGATTAAGATTTGGTTTCAGTTGTTAAAGAATCTGCAATGGCAGGAGATTTTTGCAGTCTCTCAAAAAAAGGAAAAAAATATATTTTAATATAATTAAATTTTACAATATTTTTTTTTAATTTCTTTAGAACAACTATTTATAATCAATCATATAACACATGAATCTCTAAGAGGTTCTCAAACTCATAAATCTTTAAGAGTTTTCAAAAAAGAGACGTCTCTCATCTCTCTATTCCCCTTTATAATTTTAATTTTTTTTAATTAGTAAAAATCCCTATGATAACCTCCTACTATTCAGCTCTTAACAATACCAAATTTCATTATCATATAACAATTTTGGTACAAACCAAATTTTATTATCCCATGTTACATGTTAGTTTCCCTACTTTCTTTTCTAAAATAATCTATATCTCATAACAACATATACTCCAACAAAAAATATCACATCCCACACAAAAATTAATTGGTATAAATATAAAAAAATTATGTCATCAGAAATAATAAACAACTTATTTTCCTCTCTAGTCTTTTCTAGCTGCGGACTACATAAACAACTCTAAATTCTACATTATCACTTCGGCCCGTGGGTGGTAGCTCGGCAAAAGTTTGTAGTCTCCCTTGTCCACCAGATACCATTAATTAGTCACTCAATCAACCATCCTCACATGATTGAAAAACAACGAGAATAACTCAAATCCTTATCCATCATTTCAACGTTAACCACCAATGTAGTTGAACCATTCACTATCAGTCCACATCGTTCCGCGCATAACAGTCCACGTGGCCTATTCAGAGTAGATCAGTCTACATTTCACATCACGCATAACAATATGTGTCACCGATCCGGAGCTGATCAGTTTGTATCGCTTAGTCAGCTTCACCCATTCAGAGTAGATTGATATCTTTCCCATTCGTAGCAGATCACCCTCTCACCCATCCGGAGAAAATCAGTCTATGTTGCTTATCGCGCATAACATTTCGTGTCACCAGTTCAGAGGGGATAAGTTCGCATCGAGTCATTCACCAACAAACTCGCATAGAAAAATGAAACAACCGCTTGAACTAGTCACGCATACAACCATCGATTGATCCAATTATTTCTCTCCGATGACTGATCAACAATCGATAACTGTCGATTATTACTTGGTAGCGACTTTACCCACTATACTGGCCTTTACTTGGAAATCTCCCGAGCTAGTTCAATTCCTTCAGTTATACACCTTATCCAGAATGGTTCCTCATTCCTAACCCAATCATTCGATCATTCCACGATTTGAGTAAGTAAAAATAGCTCACGGTTGATTCATTATCAAGTTGTCCGGTCACTCAGAGATACCCACCCCCTATATAGCATTAATGTCATTTATGAATCTAGCACCAGTATAAGATACATTGTTTGAGGAGTCACTTTTCTTCTTAAATTAATATTTTTAAAATAAAATATTTCTGAAATTAGGGTGTTATATTTTTCCTAAGACGTTTTTCTAGTTAAGCTAACGACAATTGGTTATAACAAGTGTTTTTTCTAAGGTTTTTTTTTTTTTTCTCAGGTGCGTGGTTAAGTATATCTAGTTGATATGAGAAATACTAGGTTAAAAATTGTGAATTCTGATTCTAAGTACCCTTGTTGCGGGGCAGCAGAGGAAACTACAATTCATACTTAATCATCCGATCATTCCATGATTTGAGTAAGTAAAACTAGACCACAGTCAATTCGTTATCAAATTGCCCGGTCACCTAGAAATACATACCCATCCCCTTATATAGCATTAATGTCAATTCTGGATCTAGCACCAATATACACTATATTGTTTGAGGAGACTTTTCCTTTTTAAATTAATTATTTTTAAATAAAACTAATTCTAAACTTAATTAGGGTATTATATTTTTCCTAAGAAGCTTTTCTAATTGAGCTAACAACACTTGGTTATAACAAAGTAATTTTCCTAAGATGTTTTTTTTCTTGTATGCTCAAAGATGTCTAACTGTTATGAGAAACATTAGGTTAAATATGATCCTGCCCCGTTGCGGGGCAGCACAAGAAACCACAATTCATACTCTTTTCTTATGGCTGCCATAGTTACATGGATGGGATTTATTGATGATCCCTCCAATTATTGTATTGTTCTCGGTATCATTAGTTTGTCTTGGAGACAATGAGGAGTTGAAAATGATGAGAGCTTTCCACGAATTTTATGGTATTTCTAGAAATCATTAAATGGTATGGTTTTAAAGACTTACCAAGAGATCCGAGAGAGATCATTTGAAATGGTGTCAACCCGAGCCAAATGCTGCTTTTGGATGAGATCACAAGGACTCATTCTTCTTTTACTATGCTTTCCATTTTTATGTTTCATTCTCAGCAAAGGGTGTTAAGACCCAATTACATAGGAGTTTTTTTTTTGTTTTTGTAGGAGTAGAAACGGTATTTTTTCCACTTGAGTTATTAATATTTATGCGTCTGTTCTAAAATAAGTTCCTTTCATGTTGCGAAATTCTTGTAGAGATTTAAGAGTAACATTGATGGATAAAAGGAGCCTTAGACAAACTCGAAGCGCATGAGAAGCCGTGTAGAGCAGTATCTATCACCCTTTCGATTATAGAGTGGAACCGCGCGTATGCCCTGCCTTAGCTCGGAAACTGGTAAACAAGTTTGACCAGCGAAATCAGACTTATTATTTGCATCATACTCACGGGCTTCAACACGGAGCAGAGCAAATTCAGGAACAGTTAATGGGAAGGTAAACTCTTGGTTCCAAACTGGCGTCCATGTATCCACATCTATTCTTGTTTTATGCATCACCTCATCAGCAGGGGCTCCAGCAATACCCACCTGCGCGTCAATGTAGTGGCAAAAATCATGACGGTAAGCAATTACCACAAAGTGAGTATAAAGGTTGGATGAACGTACTTTAACGAAGATGTTTGGAAGAGAATACAAATCAAAGTGCTTTATACTGAAGTCCAAGTTCCACCCGTCTCCCTTGCAGACTTTTACCTGCCATGTTAGATGTTACGCAAGAAAGTGTGAGGTATATATATAGGAGAAAGAACCAATGGTTGTTTACTCTATAACATAATCAACCTTTAACGTTTTCTTTGGAGGCAATTTTTCTTTGGGATCAAAAACTGGTCTATGAGGATTTACGTCCAAAAGAAAATCTGGCTTCTTGACATAACCGCAACCTCCATTTGCTCGAAACATTCAATGCATCAGCCATAATGCTTTGTCATGTCCCTTCCATCAGAGTTTTATAAGTTTTATTTAGCTTCATCACGATGACGATACAAGAAATAAAGATTTGAGGCGAACCTGCATGTTGAATGCAATCATTTGAGCTCCATTCATCCAACCGATCTGAGGTTTATAGTTTGAAGAGTCAAGCCTTGTGCCTTTGGGATATATCCTTAGAAAGTTCTTCTGGGTGAATCTGTTCAATTAAGAGATATTTTTTAGAATAACTTGAAATACTAATTACTAGAAGCAAACACTAGCTATAATAATGCTTTTACATATGTACCTTATAAAATTTGTACTGTATGATGCCGCAGCTTCTTCAAGAGACTGCTCGCTCAGACTAAGTTGTTTGACTTTATTTGAATCAACCTCTAATGCGTTTTGTAAGCTTCCATTCGGCTTGGCACCATGGATGGCTATAAGACGCTTGTATTCTGGTATCTGTAACTGGCATGTCATATCAATATCACAAGACTCGCCCTCTTCATCATCTGGATCCTTTTCTTTCCCTCCATTACCTATCTCCTTGACATCGTTAGCTAATAAGGCCTTCGTTGGAGGTTTTGTGGATATCAGTACCTTATATTTCAGCTCTTCCGGCGAAGGAAATTCTTGGGAACTTTGGCAATATAGCATATTTCCAAATGTTTGTATCATCATCTGCAAGAGCAGTAGTAATCTTTGGATTAATCATATTCATCATGTCACAAGGATGAAATAATGAGGATGGATGAAAAGAAGGAAAAACCTTGGCAACTTTAGATTGAAGTTTAGGAGTGAGATAGTCTTCAAGAATAATTATAAGAGGATAGTCTGAAGAAATAAAGGCATGAACTTTAATGGATTCCAAACATTTCCCCAACGTCAGGGCCGTCGACAAGTTCCTGTAGTAATTTGATCCAGAGTAAGAAAAATGATGATAACACTCTATCCACATTTGACTAAGCATGAATATACCTTCCATTCATAACACAAACATCATCGCTACCATGTGGCCAGAGTTCAAGCTCAACCACTCTTACACCTTGTTTCAGTGCATTTACAATGGGAATGTCACTGCAGTTGCTATTGAGCTGATTTCCAGTTAAGTAGGACTTGTGGCTTGTGTATATAAAGTAATGTGATAATGGAGCATCCATTTTATGATGGACCTGATCGTTTCAATTTCGATTGGATTGGTTATATACCCAACAAAAAGATCAAATATTCAAAGTCTTTCCGTTTATGGCTACAAAGTGAAATTAAATCACCTTAGAAATGACCGGCAGATTCAAATCGGAAAACAGATAATAGGCGAAGTCGTCTAAGGTGAGGGCTTGCCTTCTGAGACTGGTCCCAACAAAGTGTCTCCGGCGAAGCACATTTGCGATGATCAATTTCATCTCCGAAAGAGAATCGGCACCGTAGCTTGCATGTCCCTGCACCTCGGCCAAGAACCACTGTAGGTCCTCCGGCTCCATATACTGCTTCTTGTTATCCGTGTAAGTCTCGAATGCATCTCAGACATCGTCCAGATTCGGATCTTTCTCCCCTCTATCGAACCGCTTCTCCGTCTCCTTGAACCGCCTGGTGAAGATCATCTTCAGCTTTTTCAATGAAAGTAAAGTTCTCGCGCCCACTACTTGATCATCTATCTATTTCTTTCATCATGTAATATGTTCCTTAGGCATTTTTCTTTTACATATTCCTTTGGCTTTTTTCCTTTTACATTTCTTTTTAACAAAATAAAAAATACAATTTTTTTTTGGTTTTTTGGCGGCCGAAAATAAAAAGAATACAGGAATTGAAATAACTTAAAACGGAAACAAAAATGGTAAATAAGCATGTTGACTTTAAATAGTTATTACTAGCTCATCTTTAAAGACATTAAACATTGTTAAGATCTGAACTCGTCATATAAAAGCCACCGAGGGTTTTACTTTTTAATCATACTCGCCCATATCTAATTTGAAATATTTTGAACATAAAGAATGTGATACTCGTGTTGCTTGCCCCACATTTGTTGTATATCGACAGATATCTGTAAAGTGTAATAAATAAAGGAAAAATTATTAAAGGAAAAAAGCACAATCTTTTTCCTTGAGACTTCCCTAATACGCATTTCTTCGATTTTTGCCCTCCTCTGGCTGCCAGCGTTGCAGATCGCCGAAACAAATTAGAGGATAGAGGATTTAAATCAAAAGTCCTTTGGCTATGAAGGAAAGTTTGGAGCAAGGTAATGCCACTGCAGTGGCAGAGAAAAGTCAATTACTTTCAAAACGTTTGTCGCCAAAGCTTCTGAAGAGATCAGCTGGCACAGAAACTTGTTGCATCTTCAGAATCCCTTGGAGCCTTGCACAGATCAATACTAAAGCCTACGAACCCAAGATTGTCTCAATAGGTCCCTACCATCACGGTAAAACGAAATTGGAGATGATCCAGGAGCACAAACACCGGTTTCTTGAGTCTTTCCTTGAGAAAACGCGTACGACCCTGGAAGATTTAGTCCATGTTGTCTCAGAGATGGAGGAAGCTATAAGAGCTTCGTATTCGGAGAATCTTGATAAGTTTGATCCGCAGGAGCTGATGGATGTGATGGTTCTTGATGGTTGCTTCATCCTTATGATTTTCCTAGTCGTTGCCAAGAAAGTTGACCACCCTGATTCCGACGATCCGATTTTCAAGGTACCGTGGATTCTTCCGGCTATCCGAAGTGATCTTCTACTTGTAGAGAATCAGGTTCCCTTCTTTCTTCTCGAGGCTCTATTTGCGACATCAAAAACACCTTTCCATTGTGATATAAACAAAATGGCTTTTGAATTTTTTGGGTATTCTATACAAAGACCAAAAAGATTTTGGGCAAAGCATTACGGTGTCAAGGCAAAACATTTTGTTGATCTTATTCGTAAGACTTTCATCCCTATTTCCTCTCACGCAACACCAACACAAAGCTGCCTCCCAATCACTTCATGTTGCAGAAAAAATTCTACAACAACAAGGTCATCATCATCATCTGGTAATAGTCCTTTTATTGGACTGATCCTCTCAGCCAAGAAACTCCGTCTTCAAGGAATCAAATTTGAGTCACATAAAAAGGCAGATACATTCTTGGCCATAAGATTGGAGAGGAGTGGTAGGCTTTTTATCCCAACGGTGGTCTTGGATGACTTTATAAGTTTAGTCTTCTTGAATTGTGTAGCATTTGAGCAGTTATACGCTTGGTGTACAAACCACATGACTAGCTATGTGGCTTTTATGGCTTGCCTTATGAACGATGAAGCTGATGCCATGTTCCTAGGCGAGAAAGGGATCATAGAAAACTATTTTGGAACGGGTAACGAAGTGTGTCAATTCTTCAAAGTCATTTGTAAGGGGATCGTTTTCAACCCGTGTGAGAGTTATCTAGCGAATGTGTTCGAGGGTATTAATAAGTATACTTCGAAGGGTTACCAAGTACAATGGGCAGGGTTCAGGTACACCCACTTTGATTCTCCTTGGACTTGCTTATCATCTTCTGCTGCATTTACCCTTATCGTGCTTACAGTAATCCAGACCTTCTTCACATCCTATGCTTATTTTCACCCTCCAAAAACCAGCTAAGAAAATCAAGGCCTCTATCCACATCCGCGGTGTTTGCTTTTAGTTAACGTTATAGTTTGCTCTTTGTTTTCTAATTATTTTTTTTGGTTCACATGACTCTTCTTCATAATTTGGCGTTTATGTTTTTTTTATATATATTATTTTGTTAATGAGGGTGATTAATTTACTATCAATGTATGGCTCTTATGCTCAATATCTAATTACTAGGTGATTGCCCTGGTCCATGTGCGAGATATGTTGTTAAAAACATGTTGATACTTATATGTTTTACGTAGCTAACTGTACTATATGGGATATGTTGTTTGCATAACATTAAGGTGATATTAACATTAATTGTACTTCACTAATAATCTACTCGTGTAAGCATATTTTATATACCACTTTTGAACAATTTTATCTTTGTTTAATACTAAACGATTTGCTTATGTGTATTAGAAATCATTCTAGATTCTCTTATACTTGTAAAAAGTTTTTCTACTTAGGTAAAATAATAAAAGTAAAAATGGGAAAAAAATAAATCATTTTTATGTCCATTTAGAAAAGAAATTGTTAAGAAGAAAATTTAATTTAATTAGATATTTGAAAATTAGTCATCAAAGTTTCACGTCAGCCAGCCATCTGATCGGATTCCGACTCTTGCAACTATGTTTATTCTAATTAGATAAATAATAAAAAATGAAAAGGGAAAACAAAACTAAAACTCATTTTTCATTGATTGAAAAAGAAAGTGTTAAATATAATAAAAATAATAAATTCTATTCAAAAAAAATATGAAAATAAATTAGTCAAGGTTGTGGAAAATAAATATATGAGTAGGTAAACAACAAATAGTAAACCTAATTCATATAGATATAAGAAAAACTAAATATATGAAAACATGTATCAAATTTAAGTGAGAAATCAAATAATATACAAAAAAAATGATAATCAAAATAAATAAATGTTACTCTGTGAGGTTTTAGATTGATGGGTGGTTTTATAGATGTTCTCAAATTTTTTAAAAAAATTCTTATGCTGATCTATTTTTGTTTTTCACTTTTCAAGTTTTTTATTTTTCACGGGTACGCGAGCCTGATATAGTTTTATTATAAAGTTATCCTTGAAACAAATATGATCAAAACGCAATGTTCGGTAGAAAAGTCTCTTGCAAAGTCAGGAGATTGAGAAAACTTAAAAGGAAGCCTTGATGAATTTTATTGCGGGGTGAGAGCATGATCAAAACTCCCATCTGGTTCAAAAATAACAAAGGAATTTAGAAACGATGATAACAATTTATCGTTGATAATAGCTCGATATAATTTCTTGTAAATGGGATTGTACCACGGCGACAAGGATGATAAGCAAGATAAATTAATTAGCATTGAGAGACGAGGTCTTGGAATTCTTTAAAGACGATGGGTACCCGAATGCTCATATGCAGCTAAAATCTCATCAAAATCTTCAATTATGATCCACGGCTTTCCTCTAAAATTGGTGAAGAATGATGCTGCTTGAGATCTATCCAAAGCTATGAACGATCGAATGCAAAATTCGAAGCATATAAGAAAATATTAGAAAACGGCCCCATGGTCTGGATTCTCTGGAATAGCAAAAGAGCAAGTGAGCAGTTGGTTACTCTTGATCATTGACGTGAGGTTGGCTCTATTATTTCAGATGACCCTAATGACTACACTCATTATTTTGTTAAGAGCGATAATTCAAGGAAAGTCAATGCAGACGTTTTATTCTTCTCCATCACTCAAGTTTCGAGCAAAACACCCTAAAGAGACTCAATTTGAAGAAAACCAATCACAAACCACTTTATGTTTCGGAATTCAGAATTTTGTTGAAACTTTTCATACCAAAAGAGAACATTACTAATGCTTCTTTTTTTAACCTATTGGATAGAGATGGTATCTCTTCCTATTAAGGCAATATGGACACCTCAATAAAGCGATTTATTCTTTTCTTAAACTTGTTTTATGGCATAATGAAGAAATGGCTTTAGTGCTAATTGCCATAATGAAGCAAGTTTTCTTTAGTGCGAAATGCCAAAATGAAGCAAGTTTTCTCAAACTTGTTTTATGGTATAATGAAGCAAATGCTTTAGTGCTGATTGCCATAATGAAGCAAGTTTTCTTTAGTGCGGAATGCCATAATGAAAGCACTTGCTTATTAGTTTTTTGTGGACCACAACAAATGTTTATTTATTTTAATCAACTTTTGAAAAAAGTTTTGGCACGACACATATTTTACAATATTGCTCTGATCATAATTTTTCTTTGTTTTTAAAAATCTCTTATTATCACGTGGTGTAGGAGTAATGGACACGGGAAATGAATGAAAATCATCAACAAAGCAGCTAACGAGACTCGAAGACAAACCGTACCAGCAATCTCACGTTCTTGAAGACATCTCCGGCACGGTCATGGAGCCGGACAGCACGAATTCCGGCCCGGATCTCCGACAACGGAATACATGTCTGGCCGGCGAAATCGTTCTGAGTGTTTTTGTCGTAGTCTTTGACTGTGATACACAGAAGCGCTAGTTCAGGAACACGCAACGGGAACTCGAACTCTTTATCCCAAACCGGGAACCATTCGTCCGTATCTGTTTCCGTTCTGTAAGTCTGTGTGTCCAAAGGAACCCCTGCGATTTCGATCTGAAGAAAAACAAACTACAATTAAGTCGTGTAGATCATGTCGGTTGACTTGATAGGCAAGAAACCTTATTAGTGTTCTTGAAAACTGTACATCTTCATAAAGAATGAACACTTGCCTTAGCGTAGAAATCGGGAGGAGAGTATCGATCAAAGTGATCTTGAGAAAAATCCATATTCCATCCTTCTCCATTGTAGATCTTCACCTACTCGTACACCATAGACGCAAGGCTTAGAGGTTTTCTTGCTCTTCAAAAAACGGATACAGAGATAAAAGACAAAACCTTAAGAGTTGTCTTAATCGGGAGGTTTTCACTGCGAGGGTCAAAGATTTCACCACCCGGACCATTGGAGAGCAAAACATCAGGCTTTTTCACATAACCACATCCACCATTGGCTTTAAACATTCCTTGCATCATCCACAAATGCCTACCATGGCTCTGCATTTACATAAAACAAGTATAATTGAATAATAAATCGATGTCTTCTATTGAAAATATATTTCTAGAGTAGATAACCATTTGAGCACCATGAATCAAAACTCTTACTTGCATATTGAAGGCAACCATTTGTGCACCATGAATCCATCCAACGAGAGGATCAAAGTTTGAAGAGTCAAAACGTGTAGTCTTGGGAAATATCCTCAGAATATTCCTCTGCGTGAACTTTACCAAATCAGGTCCACGGGTTTTAGCCAGAGTCTCAAGCCACTGCTCGCTCATACTTAACCGTATGACTCGGTTAGGATCTCCATTCAAGCAGTTCTTCATTCCACCTTTGCGGTTCCCAGCGTGAATAGAAATCAAGTCTCTGTATTCGATCGCTACACTCTCCTCATCTTCTTCCTGAATCTGTTCTTCTGCTTCTGCAACTTTCTGTCACAAGACAAAACTCTCATAAACTCATTAAGAAACACTAATGTTTACTTTCGCTCTGTTTTTTTTTTTTTTCCTTACTTTAGCTTTTAAGGATTCATCTGTTGTTGAACCTAGAGAGACTTGGGTCTGAAGATACTCTTTTGGTGGCTTTGTTGAGATCAAAATCTTATTCTTGAGTGATTCTGGTGAAGGAAAACACTCTTTGTATTCGTCCGTACATTGAAACAATGTTCCTCCAAACGTTTTAGTCACCATCTACAAACATTTTTCACCACCAATCAAAAACTCAGAGTTCTAAACAAGATTCCATGATTTTCAGAAGCTTACCTTAGCGACTTTCTTCTGAAGATTTGGAGGCAAATGGTCTTCTAAGGTAAGCACAACAGGATAATCAGACACTTGAAACGCGTTCTCCTTAACCGCGTTAAGACATTTCTGCAGATCTTCGCAACTCGTTAATGTCCTGACATTATCAGCAAAATAAATCAAGAAAACTGTTTCTTTTAAGACCTAATTCATTAAAAGCTTCAAGAAGGTTTCTGATTGGTATGGTTCAGAGTTCATACCCGCCGTGACGAACTTCAGGTTCTTTTCCTGAAGAGTTAGGCCATAAATCTAGCTCGATGACACGAACTCCTCTTCTTAGAGCATTCACAATCGGTTCGGTGCTGCTTCTACTGTTCAGCTGATTCCCAGTCAAATAAGAATTATGTCCCGTGTACAAGAAGTAATGCGACAAAGGCTGATTCATATCTTGCCAAACCTGAAACCAAAATCACATAAAACAGATTCAGCTAAAGGAAATTTGCCTCAAAAGTAAACAGATCTGATCCAAAACTTTACCTCGCGAGTCAAAGGCAACGGAGAGTTGAAATCGCTAAGGAGATACCGGTAGAATCTTTCAAGATGAAGTCCACGAGGGTGGAAAACGTCGTGGTGTTTGAGTCTGTGGAATATATCCTTCACGTAGTTTGAATCTGCGTTTTTTTCTCCTTGAACTTCGATTACGAATCTGAGCATCTCATCTGCAGACATCCTACCGTCTTGAGAGTACTCTTGAAAGAGTGTCTTGACTTCCTCTGGTGGCTCACTGGATTTCACCTTGAAGCTTCTTACACAACAGAAACACACTTTGAATGATTCCTTCATTGTTTTTGTGTGAAAACGTTAAGACAGAGATAGAAAAGAAACAGAGAGACTTTGTGTTGTTCTTGTTTGTGAATTACTTGTATTCCCCAAATGAAGTGAGGTTTTGTTCTAATTTATTGATCCCAAAGAAGCTCAATAATAGTGATCCAAGAATTGTTCTTATTAGAAAAAGTAGCAAAAATAATAAACAAAAAATCTTAAGGAGAGAGATGATCTGTTGTCGGCTGTCTGAATTGGAGTAAATATTTAAAGAAAAACAGAGCCCTTAACCAAAAACAAAACCGTTGACCAAGGATTAAAAAACGTGACATAGTATATAGCCAATAGCTAAGAAACTAGTGGTGCGCTTGTCACCGTAAAAACAGACCCAAAGTTTATTTTATCATTTATTTACAAATCATTTGTAATCATATGCAAAAACAGAACATGTATTGTCAACAACGCTACTGGATTTATGGTATATAACAGGAAATTACTTGTCAACAATATTGTATTTATTGAATACTGTTTATGATGTCAATGTCGTTATAGTTGCTCATGAGTCATAACGATGGAAAAGTTTTCAACCTCGTGTATAGAAACATGTGGTCTACATTTTTTCATATTTTCCTGTGAATAATCAAAATGTTTTTGATGATAACATATCACATGCTTCAAGAAAAATTGAATGCCTTCAAACTAACTCATGCATAGAATTTAAGGCCTAACTGGTACGGATATATATAGTGGAGCAGTTGTAAACAGCAGACGTATAACTAGTTATGCTACAGAAATTATAATAGTATGTTTTTATTGGTGTATAAAGATGAATAGACTTTCATTTCATTACACAAACTTCTATTACAACCATACTTCGTTTAAAGAGCTTTTCTTAACCTCTAGCACATCGACACTTGGCATCTAACACGTGACTAGCGCCTCAAATAGGCTGTGTAGATCAACATTGGAATTTACACAATGATTCGTTCCGCAGAAGAAGATAAAGTTGAACTTGAAGACTATATTTTTCCTTTCTATTTAAAACCATTTGTTTTCATTCGGTTCGGGGTCTATGTTTTTCTTTTCCGCTTAAAAGCTTCTTTGACAATTGGTGTCTTTTTCCTTTCTTTGTCGATAAGAGTCTTCGTCTTGGTCAAGAAGACAGAGTCTCTCTTGATAGCCCTATTTGGTTAATGACATAAAAAAGTCGCCGCTGCGATCATCCAGTATCAGGCCCATTAGTAAAAGCCCATATACACGTCACGACTTTATCATTTATTTTAAAATCAGGATTCAGGCATGTATATTTTTTGCTTTTATTTATAAACATATCATTTTTTACAAATACTAGAATGTGATTCGAGAGAAAGCAAGTACAAAGATCATCATCTTCAATCACATACTCTCTCATTTTTGTTAGAATCAAAGTGTTGTTGTCTTGGTTGCCTCAGAAGCTCTATCAACGCCTCCACTTTTTGCTTCGCTCGACACGTGTTGGTCTGCGAGAGTTCTACGAGTGGAGGAATCGCTCCTTCACGAGCCACCATGGTTCGATAAACCACACTCTCCTCGCACAACTTCAACAATATCGACACAGCCATCTCTTTCTGTCTCTGTGTTCCCGCCTCCACGATCTCCACCAACACCGGAACTCCTCCTTCCTCCACCACCGCCGGCTTCGATTCCGGCACTGACATTAACAAATTCATCACGAACGCCGATTTATCCACCATGTTCGATTCAAAATCCGCCATCAACTCCACCAGTGGTTTCATTATACCCGATTGAACGGCTCTGGTCTTGTTCTCCTTCGCTGAGCACAACGAGTATAGAGCCGTCGATGCGTCCTTCTTCGCCCTGAATCCGCCGGTTTCTAGAAGGTTCACAAGGAGTGGGATTGCTCCCGATCGTCCGATTGCGATTTTGTTGTCCTCGATCTGCGATAGCCGGAGTAGGGCGCAAGCTGCGTTCTCCTTAGTCGTCGGTGTTCCCAATTTCAAAGCCTTAACCAGCGGTCTAATCGCACCGGAAAAAGCAATCAGCTCCTTGTTCTCATCGCAGAGGGAGAGATTCAAGACGGCAGTGACTCCGTACTCCTGAAGCTGAGGATCCGAAGACGAGATCAAAGAAATCAACGGTTTAATCGCGCCGGCTTTAGCGATTTTGATCCGATTCTCCGGTTTGTTCTTCGATAAAATTCTGATCTCCATGGCAGCTTGCTTCTGCTCCTCGATCGAACAGGAAGAGTGAAGATGCGCTACAAGATACCTGATCAAATCATCGGAATTGTCAGTGGTGCAGGAGAGGAAGAGTCGTCGGCTCTCGGAGGAAGCCGTTGGAAACTCGCCGGATCTGTCGCTGTTACAATCGCTGAAAGCAAAGGAATCATCGTTGAAACTTAAATCGCTGAATTTGCGTCCCAGATAGGTAAAACCGGCGCTACTCTCCGTCGCCATGAGATCAAGTTCGATTAGGGGTTCCTCTTTTAACAGTAAGGAATATCTGTTCGGATGCAATGCAACTGCAGAGAAGTTGGATATTTTATTTCAATAAATTAAAAAGCCCACCAATACGATGATCCAAATTTAGGCGTTATTCTAGAAAGTCAAATAAAAAATTCCGTTGTCATAAAAGACTAAGTCAACCAACCTCTTATTTTTAGCTCGTTTTTCCACTTTGTATTCTTTCTACTTGTATTTTTTTAATTTTTTTTATCACTAAGTTGATTTTAGGAGCTCTAGTTCTTCCACGATATGTATCGTTGAAAGTCCGAAAACTCGCTAAAAAGAATGTGTTCATAGATCAATAGAAACATTGGATTCTCAATCAAAGATCGAATAGCTACAACATGTAGGAAGTCCACATTTGTCCTAATTAAAGATTGAACCATACTTAATTCGATACATATATTCGGTTGTTTCATCCCTACTTGGGTATTGTACCTAGTGCTCATTAGTTTTTACCTTTTTAATCTACAAATTCTCTGGAGGATAATAAGAAGAAAGAAACTCTGTTTCTAAACAAACTGGAACCGCATGAGAAGTGAGACTGAAACTATTCTCTCGCCTTTGCGATCATACAACGGAACAGAACGTATACCCTGTTTCAGTTCTGACACAGGCAAACATGTCTGCCCGGAGAAATCATCCTTCTCTGGAACATTATAGTCGTGAACTTCAACTCTAAGCAACGCGAGCTCAGGAACCGTAAGCTGAAAGTCAAACTCTTCGTCCCATAAAGGCTCCCAAGTATTCTCTTCTTTCTTTGTTTTCTTCATCACCTTATCAGCTTTTACTCCTACTATCCCCACCTGGTTCACACAAATAATGAAATCCACATGAAACAGAGAGAAAACAGAGCCAGTGTGAAGAAATTTCAAGTCTTTCAAAATGGGGTTAAGTTGTTAACCCTTGTGTAGAAGTTAGGAGAAGACCAAGTGTTGAAACATGTCGGCTGGAAACAAGAGTCCCATCCTTTTCCCATGTACACTTTTACTTTTAAAGTTGTCTTTGTGGGTAACTTCGCTTTCGGGTCAAACACTTCTCCATCAGGACCTGTGTTCATCATAAAGTCTGGTTTTTTCACGTACCCGCATCCACCATTCGCTCTGAACATACCATGCATCATCCAAAGAGCTCTTCCATAGCCCTGCATGTTGAAAGCAACCATTTGAGCTCCGTACATCCAACCGCTGAAGGGTTTGTAGTTGGAGGAGGTTACTCTAGTGGCCTTGGGATATATCCTCAACAGATTCTTCTGTGTGAATCTATAATTTGATTGTAGTAAGCTTAGAGCAAGAAACAAAAGAAATAGCCTTTTTTTGAATCAGCATGTAACATACTTACTTCATGACTTCAGTTCCGTACATTTCAGTGGCTTTCTTGAACTTCTGCTCTCTCAGACTCAGCCGTCTAACTCCACTATTATCAATCGTAAGTGCTTCCTTCAATCCATTTCTAGCATTTCCAGAAGGAATCAATATCAAGCGACTGTATGTGACGAAATCCAAGTTGCTAGATTCTTCTTCATCAGACACATCCTCTTCATTTTTGGCATCGCTTGTTTCTTCCTCAGTCTACACACAAGTCATTTGCAAACCAAAGATGAGAAATTTAAGATGACACTGAGAAATTAAAAACTCCTAAATATGGATTGTAGGTACCTTCTCATCGTCTACTTGATCACTTGATGACCCCTTTCCTGACCCATCTGACTCGGAATCCTTTTCCAAGTTCCCTTTAGGAGGCTTTGTGGATATAATAACTTTATACTTGAGATCTTCTGGTGAAGGGAACTCTTTTAAACCACCAGGATCAGTAAAATACACCATATCCATGAATGTCTCTTTTATCATCTGCATCAATACATAAAAAGAATTTGAGTACTTTCAATATCTTCAACAACTTCTAACACTGAGGGATCAAGAAAGCACCTCGGCTGCTTTGGCTTGAAGAGGTGGGGTCAAATGATCTTCCAAAGTTAAGATCACAGGGTATGCTGAAGCAGAAAAGGCATGATCTTTAATTGATCTCAAGCATTTGATCAGTTCCACTGGAGGAGTCCATGCCCTAAAAGCACCAAACAGACTCTCTTTTCTTTTTCCAACAAACTTTCGACGTATAGATCTTTGGAATATGCATCATAACACAAAGAACGTACGTACCAGCCATGGAGAACAAGTATGTCGTCTTTAGTAGAGTTTGGCCAAAGATCAAGTTCAAGAGCTCGAACACCTCTATTCAACGCTTTAATGAGAGGTACATCGCTGCATTCGCTGTTGATCTGATTCCCAGTCAGATATGAATTATGACTCGTGTAAATGAAATAATGAGACAAAGGAGAAGCCATGTCTTGATGCACCTGAAACAAGAAAAAAAACTCAAAGATTGAAACTTTGAATCTTGCAAGGAAAAAGAAAAACATTGAGAATAATACCTTACTAACAATAGGATGATTCAGATCATCTGAGAACAAGAAACTAAAGAAATCATCGAGATTCAGTGAATGCCTCAAGAACCTAGTGATATGATGTCTTGCAGATGTGATTCTTTCAATGATCTTCTCTGCATCTGAAACCAACACCTCTGTCTCACCCTGTGCCTCAACCAAGAACCGACATAGCTGCTCAGCCGTCATGTGGTTCCTTCCTTCTGTATACTCTACAAACGCCGTAACCACATCAGGAGGTGGAGCTCCTCTGTTCATCCTGAGCTTGTCACTGAAACAAAAACCCATTTTGGATCTCCCCATTTCTCTCTTCATCTCTGGTCTTTCTTTGTATCCCCAAATTAGAAAAAAGCAACAAAAGATACTTCACCAATCACACCAGTTTTACTTTCACCATCCAATCTCTATTTATATTCTTCCTCTCCTTGATTCTCTTCCTGCAATTTGATTAATAAACAACTCCTTGCATATATGGCATGATCTTCATACTCATCAATCAAATATAAATCGTTATTTTTTTTCTTTCTTCCATACTTTATAATAATTATAGTGGTATGTCTCTTTTTCCTCAGTGCTTCTTTTTCCATATATTCCCAGCGCAGAGACTCATTTTTGAAAAAACTTCACTTTCCAAAAACCAACTTAAACAAATACTATGGTATCTAATTCCACAAGCATATGATGTAGCTCAAGGAAGCATCATGGACTCAACGATTGGGTTTCTCACACTTTTCATTTTCTTTCTTTCCTTTCACACATTTCGCGGTACACGAAATCTTCCAAGTCACTGTTAAAAATGCTCTTAAAGTCCTTGAAGAATCTCAAAATATCTATAAATTACTAGACTTTCTAAAGATAAAACAGAATCAAGAATCTGTTTCCTTCACTAGTAAGCATATATAAGGTGGTGTGGTCTCTATCTATGGATTAAGAATAAATTCCTTTTGATTGTTAAATGTAAAAGCAACGTTTAAGAAATGGATTAATTATCAAAAAAAGAGATTCATGTAACAACAAAAGATTCCAGAATATATACTCAAATCCAGATTTTCACGTGGTTAGTGCAGCAAACAGAGAGACAAATCCTTAGTTAACTATTAATGTAGCTAAAGATATGAACCATGAAGCTTCCTCATCTATAAATCCTCATCCGTATAAACAACTATTTAAAGCTATCCATGATCCAGAAAAAGAATAAAGAGATTATGATTTTATGCTAAGATCAGTGATGCTTTTGATTTTGTTATAGCTTCATAAAGAAAGCCATAGCTTTAAGTTCTTATTGAACAAAATTTTCATAACGAATATAAACAAACCGTAAAGGAAAGGAATGCAAAAGAGATATAAATATGTAATTCTCAAGTTAAATTCGATTGTTTATTCTTCGATGAAGAAGCATAAGACAGATAGAAACATAACAAATCGAATAAAGAAGAGAAGATAAAGATCTAGATAAATACACGCACCAAAAAAATGGCATTCTCAGACAAACTCGAAGCGCATAAGAAGCCGTGTGAAGTTGTATTTAACGCCTTTCCGATTGAAAAGCGGAACAGCACGTATGCCTTGTCGTAACTCTGAAACTGGTAAACAAGTTTGACCACCGAAATCATCTTTTTCATTTTTATCATGTTCGTGGACTTCAATACGCAGCAGAGCAAGTTCCGGAACAGTTAACTTGAATGTAAACTCTTCGTTCCAGACAGGCGTCCATGTATCGTCCTTTATTTCTGTTTTCTTCATCACCTCATCTACAGGTGCACCAGCAATACCAATCTGTATTGACCAAAGTTTTAAAACTCCATTCGAATCAAGATTAGAAGAAAAAAAAGTTTGGAGTTAACATACTTTAACGAAGAAATCTGGAGGAGAATAGGAATCAAAATGAGTTTTCTTGAAGTCAACGCGCCATCCATCTCCCATAAAGACTTTCACCTGCCATTGTTGGATGTTAGCCAAGAAAGAGTTGAAGAAGGAACCATCGGATGTACAACTTTATAGCTTAACCAACCTTTAAAGTTATCTTTGGAGACATCTTCTCTTTGGGATCAAAAACTTTTCCATTAGAATCTACTTTCATAAGAAAATCTGGCTTCTTGACATAACCGCAACCTCCATTTGCTCGAAACATTCCTTCCATCAGCCACAACGCTCTTCCATGCCCCTGCATTTTTACTTTTCAATTTAGCTTCATAACAGTGGCATAATTTAATCATAGGAATAAAGATTTGAGACGAACCTGCATATTGAATGCAATCATTTGAGCTCCACTCATCCAACCGATCTGAGGTTTATAGTTTGAAGAGTTAAACCTTGTGCCTTTGGGGTATATCCTCAGAAAGTTCTTTTGAGTGAATCTGTTCAATTGTGAGGATTATAATAGATTAACTCGAAGTATTAGATGAAAACACTATCTATATTGTGCTTATTTAACACGTGATTTTTTTATATACCTTATAACATCTGTACCATGTGTTGCTACAGCTTTCTCAAGTAACTGCTCACTCAGACTAAGTCGCCTGATTTTATTTGGATCGACTTTTAAAGCCATTCGTAAACCGCCCTTTGGTTTCCCTGCATGGATAGCAATAAGGCGTTTGTATTCTGGTGCTTGTAACGGACATGACGTGTCAAAATCACGAGATCCCCTCTCGTCATCATCATGATTTAGATTACTGATACTATTTGAGACCTGAAATCGATCAAAAGTGAGAAAATGAACATGAGCAGTCAAATCAAAACTCTTCAATTGGTATTTTGTGAGAGATTACAAACCTTCTCGAGCTCAGATTTTGTAGAAATAAGATCTGCTGGCTCCTTACCCCAGACATCCTCATCTGAATCCTTCGCTTTCTCTCCATTATCTTTCTCCTTGGCATCACTGGCTTCTAAGTACTCCTTTGGAGGTTTAGTCGATATAAGTATCTTCTCCTTTAAATCTTCTGGTGAAGGAAATTCTTTTGAACTTTCAGAATGGTAATACAACATATCTCCAAATGTCTGAGTTATCATCTGTGGAGCAAACAACAATCACAATATTCATATTCATATACACAGATGAACTTAAGAACTTTTCAGGTCTAAAGAGTATGAAAAGAATAAAAACCTTGGCAACTTTAGATTGAAGTTTAGGATTGAGATGGTCTTCAAGAGTGATAATAACAGGATACTTTGAATTAGTAAAGGCATTAGCTTTAATGGATTCCAAACATTTCCCTAATTTCACGGCCTTGGTCAGAGTCCTGAAGTTTGATCAAAGTAAGAAGATTATGGTCCATGGAAAAAACCATCCATATTGGATTAAGCAAGACCAAAAAGTGAATATACCTTCCATGCTTAACACAGACATCATTGTTACCACGTGGCCAAAGATCCAGCTCAACCACTCTCACGCCTCGTTTCAATGCATCTGCAATGGGAAGGTCACTGCAGTTGCTGCTGAGTTGATTTCCAGTTAAGTAGGAATTGTGGCCAGTGAATATAAAGTAATGTGACAGAGGAGCATCCATTTTTTGATGGACCTGTAAAAAATAACCACATATCAAAATATTAGTGAACAAGACTTGATAATTATCTATGTAGATTCCTGAATCTTATCGCTAGAGATAAAAGATTTTCAGACGTAAGCAGCTCCTAGAATAAAAATCAGCAAAAAATGGAATTTTCTAAATTTAGACAGGTGAATCAAACAGTCAGGTTTCAGAAATTTCAGCAGTGGAGTAAATCAAGAACCAATTGAGAAATGTTACCCCCTTTTATTGGGTTCAATTAGTCATAAGCATTAAGAAGCTAGCAAAAGAGAGGATTGCTAGAGATCTTGGTTAACTAATTTAGGTCAGAAAATGCAGAAATTAGCAAAAAAATGAGTCAAATAGCGATGAAAGAGAAAGCTCCTGAAAATTTTCAGACATTTACCGGTAAAATCAACAGCGACAATCTAAAAGTCGTAAGCTTTCTTTATCAATCTTTTTCCAATCAATCCCGGATTCCGAAAATCATTGAATTTTTTTTCCCATTTTCTCGCAATTTCCCAGGAAAAAAAAGGAAGCAAAAGAGTTTGACCAGAAAAATTAAAGTTAAACCTGATCGCCGATCGGAGGATTGAGATCAGTAGAAAACAGGAAATAGTTAAAATCCTCAAGAGTGAGGTTTCGTCTCGTGAACTTTGCAATGTGGTGTCTCCGACGAAGCACTTCGTCGACGATCTTCTCCGCCTCCTCGAGACTCGCTCCTCCTCCGCCTACTCCCACTCCTTCCTCCGCCATGAGCTTCCGTAACTGCTCCGGCGACATGTGAGCCTCGCCTTCGGCATATTTCTCAAAAATCTCTTTAACGTCATCAACCGGACCTGGGTCCGTCACTCTAAACCTCCGCCTGAAGATCAGACACATTCGATAACTACCCATCTTTCTCTCTCTGTATATGTGTACGTATCGTCCTGTTTAGATCCAAGAACGTGGAAAGGCAACACCTTTTCTCTTCTATTTATATACTCAGATCATTCCTCAGATTCATTTTTATTTATTTCGAAAACATTTCAGAATTTTTCCTCGTCAAACCTCTACACGCTCACGCCTGAGCACAAAAATACAAAAACAACAAAACCTTCTTTATTAAATCTCGTTTTCTCTGTAATAATTTAATTGAGAAACTCGTTTTCTTTGTAATAATTTAATTGAGGAACTCGTTTTCTTTGTAATAATTTAATTTAGAAACTCGTTTTCTCTGTAATAATTTAATTAGTGCTCTGGCTAATTCTAAACTTAGGTTTAAGAATGACTAATATAAAGGAGTAAAACTTTCCCAGTCCCAGGTAAACAGGGTAACTTAGACACGTCGGCAGGTGTTAATTGTTTTTCCCCATAAAACAAAAGAGCAACCTAATACTAAGAAGACGACGAAAACAAAAGATACTGTTTAAAATTTTCTGTCAAGTGTGAACATGGAATGGGATAGAGATATTTATTTTTTGAAAAAACAGATTTCAGATATAATTGAAATAACAAGGCAACAAAAATTAGTATTGGCTATATTGGTGGGGCAGATACAGATCTAATGTTTTTGTTTCCTTATGTTTTGTCTTTCTAAAATCCACTATAGAAGGAATTATCTGCATTTGCTAATAACAGCAGTAAAATAAAAACATATGGTCTCAGTTGAAAAAAAAAGAATCTTTCATTCTCGATCTAGCTGAAGAAAATATACTGGAAGATTGTGCAAGAAAAAAATTAGGAATGTTTAATGATCAATCGAATTCTTCATGTGAACAGAAACGTGCTTAGTTAAATGCTACTGACATTAATGTTTATTTAAACCACTTATGACCAGAATTCAATTAGCTGGACAAGAGTAATGTGACATACTCTATGGTTTGTTTTGACTAAGATAGAAACAGACTTTTTGGGTCATAAAAAAACTATTATCCCATCCGGCAATACCTTCCATTAGACTTGCCAACTAGGAATGTTGGATTTCTTCTTTCTTCAGACCATATTTCAATCAACCAGCCTTATAAACTCTAAAGTTGCTGAAAACTTGTGTACATGAATCAGTTTGGTTAGAATGTATGTTGGATTCAGTGAAGTGTGGATCTTGACAACTTGATTCAATGATGTCTCTAATGAAATAGTACTTGACTGCAATATGCTTTGTCCTCTCATAGAATGTATTATTTATTGACAAGCAAATTTAGATTGTGAGTCGCATCAAATTATTTCCACTTGATGCGGATATCATATTAAAGACAAACCAAAACCAAAAAAAGTTACTAAGACTCGCAAATAGTGTTTGTTTAACTAAGGATAGAGGGGGAGACGAACTTCCTTGGTGGAAAAATCAATTTATAAGGGGAGACCATTGTATTTGATGCGTCCCTTTGGAGCCAACTCCCTGAGCAACTGGAGTTGACCCAGGAAGCAGTTGAATTAGTCTCGAGCTCACTTGCTACAAGACCACCCGGTAAGCACCTTAAGGAGTTTGATCATAGAGAATGCCTTGAAGATCATTGGAACACACAATAAACCTATTGGATTTGATATAGGATTCAAATACAAGTTATAGACCAAAAGATCAGGCTTTGGAACGCTATAACTTGATCGGGATGCCTCGAGCCTTACCGAGTCCAATATGAATACTATGGCGACTAAACAAATCCAACTAAAGAACGACATTGAACAAGATGAAGACCCAATTTTCCTTAAATTCGTGAAGTTCCAAAAAGTCTGATATTTGTGATTTTTATGGTTTTAGAGTCTTTGTTTTAGTGTGTTCCAGAGTCTTTTACATGTATTTATATGGCTAAATTGAGGTTTGAAGCATTTGAAGCAGCTTGGATCAAAAGGGGAAAAAGTGAAGATTTTGGAGAAAATGAAGTAAAAATCGGATACTACTGAGACTGCATCGATCGATGCATCGTGATTTTCACAATACAGGTTTTTCCTTAATTTGTGATTTGGGCTATGTTGTTTCCACATTTTGAGCCCAAATTTTAGCCACGACTTTTTACTTATAAAAAGAGTTTTAGGATTAGTTTTTGATTAAGTTTTACTTTTGCTTTTGGAGAGAAGACTCTAGAGTCTTGTTATTGTGAGTTTTGCAACTTGAGACAAAATCCGGATTTTGTGGAGAAGATTTCTTATCCCTCTCTCTTTTGTTTTGATTTCTTTATGCAATTCTATTCATTAATCATGTTTGTGTTCTTCCAAACAATGAGCGAGTAATTCACTAGTTAGGTTTAGGGATTCTATAGAATTTTTATGAATCTAAATTAGGGTTTTAAAACTAGGAGTTTAATTAAGAGTTATTCAATTAATCTAAACATAATTACTTAGATCTAGCTAGCATGATTACCTAGATATAAGTCATAGATTAGATGAGAAAACGGAAGTAGACTTAGCTAATTGGAAAATAGATTAATTGAACAAGTGATAAGTAGTTGCAAAGGAATTTGGACTAGATAGCTTGTGAACTTAACAACCTGTTTGATTTCATGCTTTACCTGATAGATTACTCAAAGTAATTTGGTAATTTGACTAACTAGGCATAGATAGAGTTTCGCAGCGGAAACTGGTTCTCTATAGACTTGTGTTTGTGTTCTAGAACATTTCTTAATTAGATTTCTAGGTAGAGTCCCGCTTAGATACATAAATCACGTAGAAATCCGAGACCTAGCGCTTTTTCCCATCGTTTAAAAACAACAACTTTTCGTGCTTGATTTACTTTTGTCTTTTAATTTATATTTGAATTGTCTGACTTAATAAGAAACTAGATTGAATTGTATTCCAATGAAACGATAACCTTGTATACTATAATTGCCTTAACTGTGCACTTGCAGTTTTATTAGGGTACATCAAAGTCCAAAATGTTGGAGCATTGTATCATAATACACCATTTAGACAAAGGGATTCCTATTATAAGTTTGATGCCATATTGAGACCAATAAAAAAATGTTTTCTTTTTACTTGTTAAGACACATTCCAACACTTACAATGGAAACTAAGAGATCCTTTAGAGACTATACACCACATCCTAAGGTGCACCACATCTTACTCAGGCGGGTCAAATTTTAGTCAAACTTTCCATAGTTGGATCCAAAGAGCTTTAAATCACAAAAATTATATTATCTTGAGCTTGTGTACATTTTGAAGCCTTATTCACTGAACATTGACGTTCCTAGATAGCACAACTACTTTCCCAAGCTTTCAAGATTCAAGACAGCCCATAATTTTCTTTATTTGGCTTGAACTTTTCATAAAAGCTCAAACCTTGTTTCATTGTAAATCACTTTTGATCATAGTTTTAATACACATACAGTTTTCTTTTCAATTACAAGTTCTTTGTTTTCTTTTCAGTTTAAGTTTAGTGCGTGAAACGCTCATCTCTTGTGAAGTTTGAGATTAGATTGCTTGTGTGATTCAAAAACTCTTATTCGTCCAATGATTGAGTTCGTCATTCATCCTTATCACATTCCATTTCTACCTTCATTTCACCTTCCATGTATCTAAGCTTGGAATCTCTTGATCATCGAGTGATCTTAAGTTGGAGTGATTCTAAACTTTTGTCATTTGGTATAGTAAAAACTCATTTCTACCCAGGTGAATTCGTTTCCTTTTATATCTTTTAGTTTTTTTCTTTTCTTTTTTTGCATATTGCACTAAAACAAACAAATTATTTATATTATTTCTAAGTATATTTTGTCCTAAATCGATAAAAAAAGATTTTACAGTATTTTGTTTCAATTTATTTAGAATTTCAAAAAGAAAAAATATCCCTAAAACAAATTTATTTTCTTTTTAGAGCCATTGCTAGTATTCTTGTTGCGTTTAAATAGGAAAATGATTCTTAATTATTTTTTTGTTATTTTTGAATGATGACTTATTATGACGCAGAGAATTATGGAGTATGAATATCAAGCAAGTGAATACAACACACCAAAAATCGCATGGAGAGAAGAAACCCAGACTGAATGTGATGGAGACGCTGCCTATGAAGGAAGTTTGTGGCCTAAAAGTGACTATTTAGACTCTAATTTTGAAGAATATTCAGATGGTAAAGAGGTTGAACAACAACCACCCGATCATAGCCAAGACGATACTAGTCTACCGAGTTGGTATAAGAAGAAACTGACCAATGAGGTGATTATTAGAAAACCATGGGGAAATATCAACTGACCAAGGAGGTGATTATTAGGAAGCCATGGGGAATAATCATGGTGTGATGAAATTGAATACTAAGTTAGCATTATTTTTTGGGAGCATAGAGAGAAACCATAACACATAGAGTTCAATCTAGAAGAAGAAAAAGATTCGTTATCAAGCCTAACCATGGAATAGAATCTTGTTATGAAGGCATCGATTCTATCAAGACAATTAAATCATAATATAACACTTCAGTTGGCGATGCCCGATAGATTATTAGAGCGAGTTCTTGTATCATGACGAATGTTGCAGGACCCCATTTATCCTTTTCTCCATGCGTCCCAATGCCTCTTGGATATATGGTGACAAGATATGCTGAGCTGAAGGCTAGAGGGTTATAGTAGTTGAGTGAGATGGTTCAAAAGAGATAATGTGCATGGTTTTAGATGTATGTGATTAAGTGTCAGAGAGTATGAGTTTAAATTATTGGTTAATTGTTTAGATATGAGATTTATGAATGACACTACTAGTTCATTGAGTTATTATGTGATTATTGTATTAGCAATTGCGAATGTACGATCGTATCCACTAGGTAATTTTTTACCCACACTTCTTTATCGATGAATGTCAATAATTCATTTATGGTGTGTGACAAGTAGAGACTATCGATATTGATTATCATATAAAGACTTGACAAGACGATATTGTAGCCACTAAAGATTTTCAAACAATGGATTGAGTTTTAATAAAGTACCAATTTTATTTTCATTTCCTTCACTCTAAATTTTTAAGAAATCCAAATACCGGACATCTAGGTACGACGAGGCATTGGAAGCCATGAAAGAGCGCGTATCTGCATTCTGTCGAAGCCAACTTTGATTTTTTCGCGAAGTCATCAAGGCATATAGGGCATATGTCTTCTCCGTATGTGAAGGAGAAGTTTTGTCAGCTGATCCAGTTGAGTTGTCGTACCAGTCCATATTCGATGTCATCTCACGATTGTGACAGTAATAGATTATGCAAAAAAAATGAAGATGACAAACTCAACGAATCCTACATTCTAGACACTAGTTAGATTTATATAATCTATTAACTATTTCTCATATATTATAATCTATTAACTATTTCTCATATATTCTAAAAGGTTAAATTAAATTTTATAATGAATTCAATAATAGTTCATTTTATATATTTCAACTTTACTTAAACAAAAATATTATATATAAAAATAAGTGATACATAAGCAAAATATAAGCAAAACATAACTCAAATATAAATAAAACATAACTAAAATTGAAACAAGATATATTTTTAATTAGGTTTTTAAGTATAAGTATGATACTACTTTATTTTATAAATGATCTTAAAGAACCTTGAGCACATATATGAGATCTTAACCGTGTCCATAAGTTAAATTTTTTACTTTATATTTATCCCATCGTTCTTGATTGTTATACTTCTCCACGTCAAATCTATTATGCGGCTCTATAGAGTTGTTTTGTCTTCATAAAAAGCTTCATCAATTATTTTGTTTCAATCTTTTCATTTCACGATTTACTTTTAGATTTCTAAATAAAATTAAATTTTTTATTTAATTTAACATAAAGCTAGTCACAACTTCAAAAATAAAATGAAGTTTGGAAAAATATATATATATATATATATATATATATCTACTATATTTAGTCATTTTATTCTAAACAACAAAATTCTATGATTTTAAACAATGTTCATATCCATTTTTGGCTTTAATTATTTATAATATGAACCATATTTATGGCTTTTTTCCACACCGATGTATAGACGAATCACCTAGTTCATATTCGATGCATTTCCATTATTTTTTTATAAATCTAAATGTTTAAAAATTTCAAACCGGTCTAATTTTATTTCTGGATATAACTTTTATCCTCTAAATAAAATAATATATGTTATTCAAGTTTCAATTCATGTTATATGGATTGAGAGAAATCGAAGAATACATGATGAAATATCTCACTCAAATGTGGTTTTAACCCAGATGATAGATATGAATGTACGCAATCGATTAAGCATGGTGAAGTTGCTCTTCGAATTTAGTTTGGAATTAGAAGGCTGTTATACATATAGATATAGAAGGCTGTGATATATATATATATATATTTTGATTTTTCTTTCGAAATAAGTAGAAAATATTCGGAATCATGATGTTAAAAAAAAGAATTTCTGAATATTATTTGATATTAGATTTTAAAAAATAACATATGCATATCCACAATTTCAAAAGTTATTACGTTAATCGATAATGGGCCTTGACCATCAATAGCAATATACAGTTGTAGAAAGATATAGGCCCAAATTATGCTATTAAGATATTAAGTACAATTATATAAAGACACGCCAGATGGCGGAATCTCATAGGATATCGACGTGGATCAGAAGGAAAAAGAGGTGCGCACCAAAGAAGGCACTTTGGAGAAACGCTTTGCACGGTGCGAGATGGCGAGCTCAGTGACGCTGCTTCTATGGAGTCTTCTTATTCTGGGAACCCTAACTTTAATTCAGGTACATTTTCGCTTTGTCTGTTCCTTTCTCCTTCTCACTATTCGATCGACTGCAGTAATATGTTTTATTGAATTCGTAGATTTTGCACGATCTAGATATAACGTATTGAATGCGATTAGTCGTGGTAGATTTTATCTTAGGTTTTCATATTTGTTTGATTCAGTGTTTGGTGTGACGCTTTTCTGAGGATAGTTTCCATCATCTCTATTGGACGATTTGTGTTAATATCTCGTAGGTTACCAAGATCAGGGAACAAACTCCTTTACTTTGATCCCGAGTTATTATGTGTTTGAGTTGAAAAAGTGTGATTTGAAATGAGGTCGCTGATCCAATTTTTGATGGCGTTGTAATAGATTCAGGAAAGCGAGAACAATCTTATGGTTGTTTGGAAATTCTGAATGTGTTCCTTATGATATGATTAGATTCAACATCTTTGTATTGTTATTATATTTGCCGAGAGCTATTTACTGCGTGAAATAACTCTAAGATGAGTCCAAATGTATTGTAACTAATGATGTAAATATGAAACGGCTTCCAGTGTTTATATTGGTTTCATTTTTCAGGCCAAAAAGTCCAAGGAAAACTTAAAGGAGATCACACACAATGTTTACTTCGATGTCGAAATTGATGGAAAAGCAGCCGGTAATGATCTTGCTCCTGAGTGGATTCTTATGATGAAAATCTTTGTGATTTCTTCTTGTTCCTTCTTGTCTAGTTTATTGCTTTCCCCTGAAAACATCTCAGACCGATTTGATGTTTTTTTACAGGTCGTATTGTCATGGGTCTATTTGGCAAGACAGTTCCCAAAACTGCAGGTACCTTAAACCCTTGAAATGTTTAATGCACCGTTGATTCTTGGTTGCTAGCTAGGGTATGAGCGAGATATTAACCAGAGGACTTACTTCCTGATTCTTTCTTTGTTGTTATGTTTCTGTAGAGAATTTCCGAGCTTTGTGCACTGGTAAGCAAACAAATATTGTTCACTCGCATCCTCATCTTAGCACAGCAATTTATCTATCTTCATTGAAATGGAAAGCTTACATGAACCGTATACTCATATATTCACAGGAGAGAAAGGAATAGGTAAGAAAGGGAAGGCTCTCCATTACAAGGGGAGTTCGTTCCATAGGATCATACCAAGCTTTATGCTTCAAGGAGGTGATTTTACACATGGCAATGGAATGGGAGGAGAATCTATCTATGGTGAAACATTTAAAGATGAGAACTTCAAACTCAAGCATACCGGTCCAGGTGAGGGGCTTCTTCAGTATTCTTGTGTTTATAACGTCATCATCCCTTTGCCCCCAAGTGATATTGAGCCTGATCAATGTGTTCCTTTTACTCAGGATTTCTATCAATGGCAAACGCGGGTGAAGACACCAATGGATCACAGTTTTTCATCACAACAGTAACAACCAGCTGGTGAGTAGAGAACAGAAAAAGCCACCTTATTTTTATCTTTCGGTTCTTGTAGTTACACTGCTTGGAACTCCGAATTTGAAATCGAATTGTAGATATGTTGGAATAAGTTTTTCTTGGGTCAGCTGATTAGAAAAGCTTTTATACAGGTTGGACGGGAGGCATGTAGTGTTTGGGAAGGTAGTGACGGGAATGGATGTGGTGTACAAGATTGAAGCTGAGGGAAATCAGAGTGGAACTCCCAAGAGTAAAGTTGTCATTGTCGACAGTGGTGAGCTTCCTCTCTAATTCAAAGGAGTTTTCTTCATCTGATCCCTCCATTGATGTGAGCTCAAGTGTTTGATGACTTTTGTGTTAAAACGATTTTTATATCGTTCTTGTTCTGTTTTTACTGTCTGCTTTTTAACTCGAGCTACATTAAGAGTTTTATTATCTTAGAAGAGTTGTGTTCTCAATCCATTATGCATCTCTAGTGCCGTTTACTACCGTACCACATTGTTATCAGGCTTGCGTTGTTACTTATTAAGAAACATGTTCTGTTTTCTACGCAATTTGGAATGGTTTTTATAAAAAGGTCTACTAAGATTAAGTTTTAGAATTCTATTACTGTTTACACTTTTATACTGTAGGTAGTTAATTTTAAACCAGTGTAATCTCCGAAGTGCAAAGATGAATCAGATTGTTTCTTCGGATCATGTGGTGGAACCAGAAATTTTGACATAAAAATATTGGAAAATCCATAAACAAATAAAGTTTTCCAAAGACATCTGTGTCAGCCAAAGTAGTTTTCATAACTCTTAGATAATGTGCAATTAACAAAAGGATAACTAAGGAAGCGAAGTTTTTGCTCAACATTTACTTAACACACAGAGCTAGCATCAGATATATAGACAAACAGACATCATAATGAAAAACCTAAAGCTAACACACGAGTTTAGTTTTAGTTTTAACTCACTCAGTGTCACTCTCTGTGTCTAAGAAACTGAACTCTCTACTACATCCCCCAAGCTTGATCAGCAATGTCCCTCTATTCTCTTCAGAGTAAGTTACTCCTTCTCTTTCTAGCAGCTTCGTCACCTGATCATTCTCAAAATAACTCCAATGTCATATTCTCGTGTTTTTACCAAGTGTTCTAGAGTTTGATTCACTTCTAGTTTCACTGTGAAAGGTTTGGTCGAGAAACTTACCGATTGTTTCACCTTAGACTTTCCAAACCCATGAGACCCACATCCTGTGATCACTCGTAGTGTCTGAATGGCTGGATCATTTCACAATTGTTAGAAGGAAAGAAATAGGCCATGACCATGATGATCTCTTAATAAACAAAATCTAGTAATTGTGTTTGAGGAGTAGACTTACAAGGGACATATGATCCGAATAAGAGATGTAGCTTCAACAGCTTCATTGCTTGTTTAACATGCTGACCATGGAGATCAATGGTTACCACATTCTCTATACCCTTGTTTCTACACAGTCATAGATGCAACAATTGCTTAGTCCACATCAAAAACGAAAGGTGAAAGCGTATCAGCAATTCATTTCTATGATGCCCACAACAGCTAACCTCGCGACAAATATATCCTGGCTTGCTCTCTCATCTGCTCGTTGAGCTAATTTAGCTGCACTTCTCCCCTATAAGAATAAGAACCACTAGTTATTGTCTCGCTTCGAAAAACATTGCCCTAATATAGGATGAGTATAGACCGTGAGGCGCACCTGGTCAGAAAGGTAAGCCGCATGAGCCCTCCCACCTTTCGAATATGCTTCTGCAGCCTTGAAATGGATAAAAGCATTAATTGATATTTAGTTGAGCAGTCCAAGAGTGCCAGAGATATGGAAGCATGTAAAACTTACTTTTTGATAGTAGGACTTCGTAACATTCCACTGGTCACTTGCACCTTTTCTGAGTTCATGGTATCCATCATCCTTCACTGCAACACATACAAGTACTGGTTGATTAAGAATGTGATTAATGAGTAATAAAGGTTAATTCAAGAGTTGCAACACAAACAAGCAGTTGAGACCTCAGATGTTTTTGCCAATGACACCACAGCAAAAAATATTGCCAAGTGTTTCATTGGGTAAAACAACATACATCAGAAGCTCGGAGCCTGCAAACTCATGGCAAAATGAGCCTGCTTATTTGCATCAAAATATTAAAATCGAGAAACCATAAGTGAAATACCAAACGAACCAGGCTGAGACTCTTCCCCACTAGATGATGAAGTATCAATGCCAAGTGACTGCATTTTCTTTGCCACATTCCTCCAACTCATTGTCTTTGGCTCGTGTTTAGTACTACTCTGGGGAATGTTGAATAGAGACTCCAACACCTTTTGTGGAAGACAAAGCTCATCACTTCCTTGGCTAGTCACAAAGGGATCACCGGAATTCATGAGAGCTTTTGAGTAATCCCTACCGTGAGAAAAAAAAAAAGCAAGCCACATATTTAGTTTTGACGTCTTTCACAATATTGACTTAAAGCAATTTATTGAAAGTTTTGGCTTTCTCAAGAGTAAAACAAACATCATATGTTCATGAAGTTTATCTTCCACCATGAAGTTGTTCATTTGTGTTCTTTAATAGAAGATGAAAAAGATACACTGAGGACAATTTGCAGAAAGCTAGTTATCCGGTTACTGATGTGTGAATAAACTCCGGTAATTCCAATATTAGTGAATAGCAGTAACCAGAAAAAAAAAGGCCGAAGAATCAAACGGCAGTACCTTTGACTATAGTTACCCCAGAAACTATCCTTTAGTTCACTTTCAGAACCATCAGTATCAAATGATGCCTCTGCTAGCTGTTATATAAGGTTAGGAGATTACTTAGCTTGATGGTGTAAAAATACAACAGAAAAAGATCTGTGAAGAAGATAATCAATTACTTACACTATCACTGACTCCTGTACCGAAACATTTACCACTCAATGATTCATCAGTTGATGAAGAAGACATATCAAGCAAGACATTCAAGGCCTAAGAAGAAAATAATATTAAAGCTTTGATATAAATGGCCTGGTCAGTAGCAGCATATTCAGGGTCCTTTCCTGTCAATATACAAATACTTCCCCACGTAAGTTTGAAGACAATCTGCTTACCATGTCGACATCGTAGCCATATTGACCTGCAAAAGAGACACTTTCCATGTCAATCTGTTAGTCTCTCAAACTTACAAGGCACATTAGGTATCTTATCGCCCTCAGACAAATATAGAGAAGAAGCAACTGGAGGGCAGTACGTAAGAGTATAACTATTGACTGAGAAAGAAAGACGAATACTCACACAGCACATCTCTAACAACAGCCATGCTAAGTTCGCAATCATCTCCAAGCATTGAATTTAGAAACTGTTCAGCTTTCTCCCTATCCGCAGCCTTTTTCCCGTTCATACAGAGCTCCTTAGACCTCTCTATCAGAGGAAAGTCTTTCTTCACAGGATTTGGTTTCAAGTAATCCTTAGCAATCACCGAAGAGACCATACCTGTAGCAGCAATAACTCGATTCTGCTTGCTCCCCTTAAACCATCTCTCTCTGTTCAGGTCTTCGCTGCAGCTAGAGCTTGACCCAGCCCCGTACTCAGAGGTAGACCCGGTTTCCTGACCCGAAGACCCGCTCGCCACCGAACTCGTAAACGGGTCGTCGCTGCTTTCCACCAGATCCGACAAAATCTCGGCGGCTTTGTTCAGATCCCCTCCCGCATCGTTATAAGCAGCCTTCGCTTCTTCTAAGGAAACCGAGCAAAAGGCTTCCATTAACGACTCAACAACTTTTTTTTCGACTTTTTCTATTTCCGTTTTTCCTACACCGTCCCTCCTGTCTTCCTCCAAGTCTTTTTTGTTCCCGTCAGACGCCGCTCCATCGCCGGAGGGTTTCGCGGCACATGACCGCTTCTTCTTCCTCTTGTGCTGATTCTTCTGCTTCATTGTCGCACGAATACAGAAAATATCGAATCAACGCCGCTACAAATCAAAAGAGTCTCTTACGATCCGCGAAAGAACCGAAACCCTGATTTCCGACGAGAAGCGTCGGAGAGAGGGAAGAGGAATTTAACCGTAAATTAAGATTTCGAAATCGGATTGTAATGGAAGATGCCAATATCACAGGAATTTTCTTCTTCCAGATTTGTTTGGGAATCCGAAACGCCACATCAATCACGCGCCGATGGTTACCGTTGACCACGTTCTCCACTCACGCGCCTCTAACACGCCCACGAAGCAATATCTATGGCGACCGGTTCGCTTGTGTTTCCGGTTCAATTAAATTGGATTTTTCCAAGTTTTCTTTGATTTAACTTCGTTTTAGCATGATTTTTTAACTTTAAATAGAAAAAAATGACAACATCCCAAACAGTAAAAATATATACTATAATATTTCAAATTTGGAATTCCATAGTTATAAACTACTCTATAAACTTGTTACTTGTATATCCAGCAAGGAAGTTTATCTTGGAAATTAAAAAAATTGACAACATGCCAATAGAACAAAAGTAAAGGATTAGGTACGGATTGTGGTTATCTCATCCAAATTTTCTCAATTTGACATCTTATTTCAAAGTGGAAACCCAACTTGCTAAAAGGGAACTTACGCGTTGGCGGTCACAAAGAGCGTTTAAAGACGCTAGTCATCGCGTTTTATACACTAAATAAATTAACCAAAATTCATCAACGTGTAGAAGCTTACACAACTAAGAAGAGCGTTGTTAGTAAAAAGGATGATTCTTGTATTCTCTCGAGATCATCTTAGTATCTCTATTCACAGGCTCCGATCACAGGAGTGACCATTCATCAATAACTCTGCTTGAAGTGGAGAGTTCTGAAACCGGGCTGGACTTAGACGCGCATGAAACTCGTCGTGATCATTGTTATGGTTGCTAGAGAGATTACATTGCTTCTTCCTTCTCTGTACTTCATCCTTAACCCTCTGCATCACCAAGACAAAAAACACATTGCGTATGCGTTAACAAGATGAAATTAACAGAAGAAAGAAATGAATCCTCGTTCAGATACCAGCGAAATAAACATGTTAAATTCCAGAATGTTCACTTGTACTCGCCAATGACTCGATTACAAAAGATACACAGAAACGCCCACAGATACATCAAGAAACTCCATACTTTTTTATTCGAACGGGCTAGTGCATTAGCCAGTTTCTGGTTAATGCTTAACCACATTGTTCGGTTAATGTTTAACCAACACTTTGTCTGCACCTTCCCTATGTATGAATGCAACTGCTGCTAGATCAACTATGAACTAAAACAAGAAAAGACCACTCTGCAAATAAATCTTAAGACTTGACACATTTTCAGATTGGAACCAATCAAACATCAAAGAAGATAGACACGGCTTCTAATTCACCGGCTCTACGTTTGGTTATTAAGAGTAAGTTCTAGAAGATGCAACTATTTCTCTAACAGGAACTAAACACTAACATAAAGATCTGGTGATAGAACTATCATAAATACATACCAATCCTTTTAGAGTATCACCACTACGAATACGATAAACAAGAAACAAAAAAATCAAGCTTCATTTTTGTATCACTTATTGGTTCTACGTTTCATGCTACTTTCTTTTGGATTTGCAATTCTAACAGTAGTCCTAATTTGGTATCGTCATCTCTCTCAACATGCAATTCAATAAAGTTAAACGAAATCAAAAATCAAACCTGAAGCATCATCAAATCGAACTTAGGCTGACCAATGTGCTCTACAGTGATGGAACCGAACAGATTCCCTAACAATGCAGCATCAGGAACAGTCAAACCCTCCACAAGCCCGGTCACCAAGCCGCCAAGGAAGCTGTCTCCGGCGCCGGTAGGATCCACCTGCTTCGTCAGGAAAGGAGGTACCACCGTTTCATCATCCTTATGATAAATCCTACACCCTTTTTCACCGTTAGTTACAACCACACAGCACAATTGCTTCATCTGTTCAACATCCATGAAGAGTGCTTCGTCTGATGAGGCTTTTAAGAATCCGATTCTATTTAAGATGTGATAGAATCCACTTTCTTTCAGATTCACGAGCTTCACGGCTCCGTCGACGGGGTCGAAAACTCTAATCAGAGCTTGAATGTCCACAGCCACGATGTCGCAGATCTCCACCATTTTCTCGAGTGTTTCCGGTAGAATCTCGCCGCCGACGCCAACAGCCATCCCGAAATCGAATCTCGAATCAGGGATATCAGAAGGGAGAATCGGATCACATGCAGAGACCCGTTTCAATACCCGATCAGCGTGACCGATCCCATCGATTCCCAAATCAAAATACGCCTCGAAAACTGTAGTTTCCCTCTCCGGAACCACGATCGGGGCGTGGCTGACCTCGTACCTGAAGTCGTGACCGACTTTGGAGACCAAATCGCATGAGACAGACGAAGAATCTAGGACATTGGAGATGAAAGAGGCGGCGCCGCCGAGGGTTTCAGCCATGACGGCTCCGTTTTGAATCAGAACGTCGTGACAGTAATTCCCGACGATGAGAACGCGGCGATTCGAAATCCGTCGCGGCGAGTGAGGCGTTTGAAGCGACGGAGGAGGATTCTGCGTCATGATGGCGGCTGTCGCAAAGGATCATTGAGAAGGTGAAGCTTAAGAAGGTAACGAAGGAAGAAACATGGAATCACTAAGAAGACGACCAACAAGAAGGAGTCTATGTGAGATACGGAAGGAGACAAGATTAAGTGGTATACGCAATACAAGTAAAGTCTTGAGATTCGTTCCTCCCACTGTGTTATGATATGTGTCGCGAGGGAGATGACGCGCGCCTTATATAAAGCTCCTTTTTTTGTTTGTTTAATTTTTCCCTGTTTTTTGTTTTTTTTTTTGGGAAAGGAGTTTCTAAGGAGTGTCATGGAATTGTTGGAGGGTAATGTGTCAAGATAGAAAGTCCAGTTGGTCAGTTGAAAAGTAAATTTAATGCGCAGACGACGTTTTAGAGTGACAATAATGTATTGTATCATCAAATTGGCGCACATTTGTCTCAACAATGAATGCTGCAACGTCCCTTTGTTTTGATAATTCCATGTGACTTGTTTGTTATTGTGTAGAATTTAGGCGAGCAAGGCACTTTTTGCTTAATATGTATCATGCAAGAAGAGAAATAAAGCTTTCAAAGGATCGGATTGGAGCACATGAACAATTTAACTCAGTCCCAGGTTATATGCCTCATAACTATTTTCAACTCTGCTTGCAGAATCATTAAGTTGGTGAAGACTTAGTGAAGCTTTCACAAGAGAAAACAGTTATTTATTCATGAATGAAGAGAGATTAGTTTAAAGACAATTATATGTATGCTATTACGAGGAACACAGACGAGAGTCAGACCGGTTATTTATGAGACGTGAAACGTTTTTGTTAACACAGAGAGTCAACATGACTTTCGAGTTTTGAAGACAGTATAGATAATGGGGATGTTATAGAAACAAGAGTAGGACTATATTTAGTCGGAACGAATACCCCCCATGAAGCTCCTCGGATCTGGACAATTACCCGTGAACTGAGCTTGCGAGAAGTCAAATCCCGGGTTCTGCAAATACCAACATGTCAAAAACGATGATCAAAAGAGAAATGAAAAGCACACTTGAGCTCGCTACAAGTAAAAATCCAAATGCATACAAGCAGAACCAAAAAAATAAAACAGATCCATTAAGGCAAACATGGATCACACTAACGTGTTCAGCCTGGCCATGTTTAATTTCCTCAATGTATTTCGAATCAGTTTAAAAACCCGGTTAAGACTAAGAGTGAGCACCTTAATTATCATAATTAGGCAGCCACCACAGCTTTCACTTTAGGTTAACTATCATCAGCTCTATGTACACAAGAATCAAATTAAAAGAGTTTGCTTAAAGAAAATAATCAACGTGTTTAGACATGACTCATCGAAAGTGAACCAACCCAGTAGATGGTGTGACCTTAAACAAGGAAAAGAATTAAAAATGCTTAAACAAGCTAACCTCTTCTTGAAACCTCTGCAGCATGAGCCGCTTCTGCTCTATATCAGTGGCATAAGGATCCAACTGACCCTGTCCCAGAATCGGCGATGCCCATGTCTGCCCTTTCTCCCTCTTCTGCAGTATAATGTGCATTATATCATCCTCTGCCGGATCAACACATACAAGTTCAGATTAGCAACCAGTGAAAGACAGTAAAAGGTACATCCGTAACAAGGAAATGCTGATAATAACACAAAACATACTGTAAATTTTGAGACCAAAAAGATGGATTAGCGCAGAATCAGATCATTTACACTCTTAAATCACTGCATCTAGTTAGTACATATTCTTCATACTAAAGATCCAGCACGAGTTGTACAACATTCCATCATTCATCCTATATTAACATATTTATACCAAATTCAGATCACATTTTCAGGTTCCAAGTACCTCTCTACCCATGGAACAAGTTTAAAGCATATAGTTCATCTATAAACTTAAACCTAACCATCGAGCCTTTCTGAGGAAAACAAGAACCCAATATAAAATGCAAAAACTGGAGTACCTAGGGTCCAGAACGAGCAATCCGTCTTCACCGGGGCACTAAGATCGTGCTGAAAATTGACAAGTTTTAGTCAATCGTATTGAATCACACCACACTGAATTTCTCAGAATAGAGGGAGAATCTGATCCAAAAACGTAACTTAAGAAGATAGTAAAAGAAACTGACATTGAGATAAGGAGGGTTGCCTTTGATGCCAACTTCGATATGTTTCGACTCAATTTTGCAGTGGAAAGCCTTCGAGTGAACATTGGGAGGCAAAGTTATGTACAAGTTCACTTCTTCAAGGTTTTGATCCCACTCAAACACCTTTTGCCCTAAATCACCGGAATTCGAAGAACATACCCGATCAAATCTTTCCGGTTCACAGCCAAAGACCCCCAAAAATCAGACTGAAAGAACAAAATTAGAGAGAGGGTAGAGAAAGAGAAATACCATTGTGAACGAAATCATGTCGCTTCTCTGGCGCAAGCTTCTCCGCCATTTCTAGGGCTTCCTACTCCGTTCCCGTTGAAATCGATCTCCGGTCAGGCGAAACACAAAACTATTATTTTTGGTTGTATTTGTCAGCATTTTGAGTTTGGGGGTCTTGAGTAAAATAAAAAAGTTTGGGGGTCTTGAGTAAAATAAAAAAGTTTGGGGTCAAAATAAAATTGGGCTTCACGGGTGGTCAAGGCCTTGAAAACGTAGCAGTACATTTGTTATCCGATTTTCTTCTTTCCGGAGAGAGACAATGCCCGCATCCGTACATTCCGTCGTCGCCACCAACCTAGCGACTACAGTGTCATGGAAGTCCAAAACATCGACTCGGTCTTTCCGGAATGTTTTGCGGCGTCATATCGGCGCCAGTTCTCTAAATTGCTCGATGGAGAAGACGGAGGTTGATCGGTGGGTGAAGCTGAAGAAAGGGAACGACTCACTGGAGATTTGCAGAGTTCTGAATGGAATGTGGCAAACGAGCGGAGGATGGGGGAAGATCGACCGAAACGACGCCGTTGAGGCAATGATCCGGTACGCTGATGCTGGCCTCTCGACTTTCGACTTGGCCGACATTTGTAAGTAGCTACCGTTCAGTTTTTACTTAGGGCCGACTAGTGGCTCTGAAGAAGTAGATTTTCATTTCGCCACAGCTTAGATATTACTAAAGTGAAAAAGAGATCGGAATTTTGATGGTAGACCTGAACTGAAAGGTCTACAGTGGAGCTTATTGCGATTAGTTTGTGCTTCTTTGACGTTCAGATGGTCCGTCCGAGGATCTTTACGGCATTTTTATCAATAGGGTTCGTCGAGAACGTCCGCCAGAGTACTTGGAAAAGGTTAAGGGGTAAGCGAGTTTAGTCTCTTGCTGAGTTTTTCAATGATGTAGAGAAACTCAGGTTCCAAGTAATAGATGTAAGAAATAATTAGTTTATTTTTGTGATTCAGTTTGACAAAATGGGTTCCTCGTCCAGTGAAGATGACAAGCCGCTATGTTCGTGAGAACATTGACATATCACGGAAGAGAATGGATGTGGCTACACTTGACATGCTTCAGTTTCACTGGTATATCTGCTTACGGAGCTAAAACTGAAATGTTTTCCACAGCTTCTCCCTACTTTTGTGCTAATCTATATATTGCTCCTTGCTTGGGACAGGTGGGATTACGCGAATGATGGTTATCTTGATGCACTGAAACACCTCACTGATTTAAAAGAAGAAGGTAAGCAGAGAGAGCATATATCTTTCTCCTTTTCTTGTGTTTGTCCTTTTTTATCTAAAAATCTACCTGCTTGCTTAAACTGTAGCACTGAAATCTTCGTAGGTAAAATCAAGACTGTTGCGTTGACAAATTTTGATACAGAAAGACTTGAAAAAATCTTAGACAATGGAATCCCTGTCGTTAGCAATCAGGTGAATGCCAGCCCTATCTCCAAACGTCTTCTGCCTTCCTCCAGATTCCTTTTTCTGTTGTTGTAATTCTCTGTGCAAATTGTTTCCAGGTGCAACACTCCATTGTAGACATGCGTCCTCAACAGAAAATGGCTCAGCTCTGCGAGCGTTCAGGCGTCAAACTTATAACGTAAATATTTATTATACTCTTTTGAAATTCTTCTTTCCCATATCTTATCATTGGTGTTTTGAGTGCAGATATGGGACAGTAATGGGCGGTCTCCTGTCAGAGAAGTTCCTTGATACCAATTTTAACATCCCTTTTGTTGGTCCTAGCTTGAATACTCCTTCTCTCCAAAAGTACAAAAGGGTAAGAGTTAAAGAGTTTTCATCATTGCATGTGTTATCCTGCTATTTTGTTTGCTGTTTTGAGATTTTTGAGAGTTACATTACAGATGGTTGATGCATGGGGAGGGTGGAATCTATTCCAAGGTTTACTCCGAACGATGAAGAGTATAGCCTCAAAACATGGAGTCTCTATTCCAACAGTAGCTGTTAGATATGTACTAGATCAGGTATATTTCTTCTGACTATTCGTGTCAATCTGGTTTGTTGATTTGGTTAAAAATTGGGATCTCATCACAGCCAGGAGTTGCTGGATCAATGATTGGGGTGAGACTCGGGTTAGCGGAACACATACAAGACGCAAACGCTATATTCTCATTGGTCTTGGATGAGGAAGACATTAACAGCATACAAGAAGTTACAAGTAAAGGTAAAGATCTTCTCCAAGTAATTGGTGACTGCGGAGACGAATATCGAGGTATATAGTATATAGATACTCTATACTGTATATGAAACTACATTTTCATGTGTAGAGAATAAGTTTTACATCAATAAGACTTCTCTGTATAAGCCTTTTTTCATACATGAAATCTACTGAATGTTGTTAACTTGAAGAGTTGGGTCAAATGTTGTACAACTGATACATTTATTTTTACTCATTCCATCTCACAAGTTTGAGTTAGTAAAATTACATGAAAGCGACAAAAAAGAATAAAAGATTTTTTTTTAGTTACACTGATAATTCAAATTTTCGGAACTATGTTAGAACAATACCATTTTAATTGGTTAAGAACAAACACTTACGAAAACACATTATAAAAACTTTTTATTGATTCCACCGAATGAAAGCAACTAATCTTTAAAATTTTGAAATTAAATGAAAACACAGAGATATTTTTTTAAAAGATGGGAAGTGGGTATATTCAATGCGTAGATGAAGGGGGAAGACAAGAATTAGAAGTAGAGTAATGTGTAGGTCTACCAGAAAACATGGTCTTTGCACAGAGCCAAGTGTGTGTATTTTAGCTCTTCGATGTCTTTGGAACAAGAGATACACTGTACCCATCTCTCCGTTTCAGCCTCTTCAACGCAGACCGGATAATTATTACCACTTTAAACTGAATTTTTATTCATGAAAACCAAGTTTCATGAAACAAGATTGACGTGTATGTGATCAGATGTTCTGACTTCTGACTAATATTATGTGGAATAGCAGAATAACAAATTTATTTATATTTTTATTTTGTTTTGCGATTATATGTACTATATATAGCATATATCCAAATTTTACCGAAACGCTTATGCTCAAATTTTAATGGTTCATGCGTAATGTTTACACATGATAAAATTAAATTTGAAGTTGTAACGAGCTTACGTCTTTAGGACTTATATAATCTTATATACGTGTGTATATATATATTAAAGTATATAAATATTCAGCCAATGCATGACTTTCATGACATTTAGATCGCAGATTGGTTTGGATCCATGAGTTCAGTTCATAAAAAAACTAATTTTAAATCTATATTTATATTATACTTTGTGTATTTAAGCACTAGTATTGGAAGCAATGGTGCTTATGCCATCCACAAAACAATTAATGGAGTCTGAGCGTTTGTGATCAAGTGGTAGGGGAAGGGTTTGTGATCAAGCTACCACGTTCCGAATTCGATCCTTCTGCTATGCGAAACTAACATACATTTGTTTTGGACACCAAACATGGATATGGGT
The DNA here is from genome assembly GCA_900116095.1 of Euclidium syriacum. Lineage (NCBI taxonomy): Eukaryota > Viridiplantae > Streptophyta > Magnoliopsida > Brassicales > Brassicaceae > Euclidium > Euclidium syriacum. Next base: position 9,077,508 of record FPAK01000006.1, read on the forward strand.
CCTTGTTTTCGATCCATATGAATACTCGGAGAGAGGGTCTATCCATGGACTGCACCTCCCCTTAGATTAGTCTGAACCCCTCCATAGGTTCGGAATACCCCCAGGTTAATCAAAAAAAAAAAAAAAAATTAATGGATTTAGATCACTCCCTCTTTTAGATTTTTAGAAAATAAAATGAAAATATATACTATGGCCTGAAACTCTTACACACACCGTTGACTTTTTATTTTATTTGTATAAAAGAGTTAAACTTTGTTAATTGTTACGCTAAATCGTAGCTGTTGTCCAAAGCAACTTGCTTGGATATTCTAACATAGCCTTTAAAACAGGTAGGCATCGAGTCTTGGAACTCTCCGATAACCCGTTGAGTCAATCCCACAACTTTCTCTCTTTTAATAAATGTATACAGTACATATGTATAACATCCATTAATTAATTATATAAAAAAGTATGTATATGTATATATATCTTCCGTTGAAGCCCGATTGTTATCAAAGTCAAAAACTCTAATAGTCACAAATGAGACCTGAAAGTGGCAGCTTGATGAGAAGAATCACAGAGAAGAAAGAAGAAGAGAACGTCGCATTGATCTTCGGCGTGACGGGACTCGTGGGTCGGGAGATTGCGAAGATGCTATCAATGTCTAAACGCAGATGGAGAATCTACGGCGTTGCGCGAAAACCGGAGATCAATTCCGTGACGACGACGACGACGATGTACAGTTTCATCTCCTGCGATCTGCTTAACGCATCTGAGACAAAACAAAAATTGTCTCCATTACAGGACATCGTGAGTCACGTGTTCTGGGTCACGTGGTCTGGCGTGTATCCATTGGACAGCGACGAGTGTTGTGACCAGAACAAGACAATGCTGATAAACGCTTTGGACGCGATTCTTCCAAACGCAAAGAGGTTAAAGCATTTCTCGCTCCAAACGGGGATGAAGCATTACGTGTCTCTGGTTGGAGAGGCTCTGTGTTGTGGAGAAGGTTCGAGTTTGTGTTATTACAGCGAGGATTGTCCGAGAAAAGGCTCTGGGAAGAATTTCTATTACGCTTTGGAGGATTTGTTGAAGGAGAAGATCTCTGGTAATTCCGTGGTTTGGTCGGTTCAAAGACCCGGTTTGCTAATGGGAAGCTCTACAAGAACTCTGTACAATTTCATGGGAAGTCTTTGTGTCTATGGAGCAATATGTAAGTATTTGAATCTTCCTTTTGTGTTTGGAGGGACAAGAGAATGCTGGGAAGAGAGTTACATTGATGGATCTGATTCGAATTTAATCGCGGAACAGCATATTTTCGCGGCAACAAGTGGGAGAGTAAGGGAGAAAGGTGAAGCCTTTAACGCCATTAATGGGGTAGGGTTTACTTGGAAGGAGATTTGGCCGGAAATAGGAAGGAAACTTGGGGTGCAAGTTAACGAGACGGAAATGTTTGATGAAGGCTTCTGGTTTGAGAGAGAGATGAGTGGGAGAAAACATGTATGGGATGAGATTGTGGTGAAGGAGAAGCTTGTAGAGACAGAGATTGAGGATTTGGCGAATTGGGTTTTCATGGATGTGCTGTTTAGATGTCCGTTTAAGCTTCTTGGGAAGAGAGAGAAAGTAGATAGATTTGGGTTTAAGAGGAAATATAGAACCCTAGATTCGATTTTGTATTGGATTGATGTCATGAGAGATGATAAACTCATTCCATTATAAGTTGTAAGTGGTAACACAATGTGCATTTTGTGTTTGCTCACCTAATTTCATAAACGTGAAAACTAGGGTTTCTATTAGCAATGTAAATTAGTTTTGTTTTTGTTGGCAACATATTAATATGTGAGTTTTTGAATAAGGAGTTTTCCACAAATTTACAATCAGATTACAAAAACGCGTCCAACCAGCTGTATACATTTTGGTAGTAATCTTTCTAAGTTATAATAAGGTATGAAAAGTATTAATGAAATTCAGCCATATGTTAAATATTAAAAAAGAGAATTAGATATTTCTTTTCTGATTTTTTAGAAAAAAGAAATACAATAAGACCACATCATAGCTTGACCCAAGGGATTAGGGGCTCGTCTTTTTGGAATAAGATGAATAACGGGGTGGGTCAAGTAATTAGCAGGTACTTGATTTTTTGGCGGATACTTGATATAGCGAGTATTTGTTTTGATCGGTCAAATACCAAGTCACAAAACGAATTACTTAAACGGGTTAAACCGGATAACAAATATCTGAAAATTGGTAAATACTTGTTTCAAGGTATGATGTGAGCGCTCAGAGTATGTTTTCCCTCAACCAAAGTAAAATTTGCTTTAGATGCTCTTACTATTGTTTAAGCTATCAACGAGCCTTCGTCTTGACTTGCATTTGTGAGGCACGCGTCAGAGTTTCTGTTTTTGATAAGAGAACACCCTCATTGGCACATTGAAGCAAAGTCTATACACCAATTTTTTTTTTTTTTGTTTTCCAGTATTTATTTGGATAAAAGTGAACAAATTTAGTAGTGGAACCAAATATATGAACCCAAGTTGTATTATGTTATGAAAAATTAGAGGTAAATTTCTATCATTTATCTTAGAAATAAATGTGACGTACTCACACAATAATAAGATGAAGTAGTGGCAGACCATGCTTCAAACAACAAGATGATTGGCTGGAGTCATTTAGCATATGTTTATTGCTTTTATTACACATATCTATTCTTTTATATTTAGTGTCTTTGCTACCAAGACAAATAAGAGTAAGAGACAGATGCGTTATGGCTGTCAAGATGACGTATGAGTAAAGACTTTTGAGAGAAGCAGAGCAAAAATAAAGGGACGAGAAGATTCTCATTCTTACTGCGAATTACTACACCAAAAAGAAGTTAAAGAAAAAGGCCACACAAAAAGCCGATCATGCCCTTAAAAAAAAAGAAAGCAAAATCGCCGGCCACAGGCAAAACAGGGCATACTACTAAAATTAAAACAGAGTAAAAGTGGGTTTAACTTATACACACAAAATAAAAATTTGTTTCTTCATCTTAAGTTTTCGTCTTCCGACTAGACTTGGTTGTTTTGGCTTGAGACTTGTTGAATTTAATGTTTTTACCTTTAGAGCTAAACATGTCATCGTCGTCTTCATCATCGCTGCCTCGCTTTTGTTTCTTTCCCTTCTTCTGGCTATCACCATAACATATTACAATATTCTTATCCTTCTTCTCCTCATCGACCTCTGTTTTCTCCTTTGGCCGCCAAATGAAAAGCGACCTGCAAAAAACCACATTTTGACACCACTCATGAATAAAGTTTTCACTTTTCGTTGCTCTTATCTCTCTTGTGTAGTATACTCTCTAACCTTGAACTTCCAGAGGCTAGAACATCATCGCGCGGATGCAACTTGTTGACTGGTGTAATAGTTGTGATGTTTGGATCCATAACCTCTGCAACCAACTGTCCATTGCTTGAATCAATGAAATCTATTGGGTGAAGAGCAGCTCCGTTGTAGTTTTCACTGATGTAACGACCAACCACAATGAGTGACTCCGAGAAATCCTGCAGACAAAACAAAATAACAAATGCTTTAAAAAGAGTAATTGATGAAAAAAAGCAGAGAGGCAAAAGTATGAAACCTTAGGATCCCATTCAGCTTTGAATGGAGTCAAATGCCGATTGAAATCATGGCTATGAACAATCTCTCGGCTTGGAGAATCCAAGTTTCCGAAGATCGAGTCCCATATTTTAATCCGGTTGTCCTGAGAGGTCGTGAGGATTTTTGTGCCTGATGATGGAGAGAAATAAGCAGAGTTTACTACTCTTTTGTGTGCTAGATCATTCAGAGAACCTCCATGTTGTAGTTTCCGCATATCCCAGATTCGTGCCTGAACACCATAACCAAGCACAGTAGAATTCAGATCAAGATGATAGGAAAAGTCGAAATCTTTAATCCAAATTAGTGAGAATCAAAGTTAAATAATGGATGATACTTACAAAGTGATCGTTGCCACAACTAAGAAGAAGCTCAGGCTGGACTGGATTGCAGTCTAGGCCAACAACTTTGCTTCCTTGCTTGTGTATCAAAATCGGTTCACCCGTTGTGTTATTGGTACGATGGTCAATCCTTTTGTACAAAAACATCATGAGAAAATTAAACCTTGACGGTCATTTGAACTAATAACAAAGAGGCTCATCTAGAAACAGTTTTAAACAGATGAAACCACATACATGTGAAGAAACCCAAAATTATCAGCTGCTAGCACTACACCTTTCTCCGAGTTTACATCCATACCGTACATCATTTTCCAACTGGTTGGGCCCTATAAACCGAATGATAATTCATATCAGCAGATTGGCGCAGAGAAGAAGGAACCAGAGAAAAGAGGCGATGATGTAACCTGCCAACCATCAGGGTTGAGATTCAGCAAAGTTGATGAAATTCCAGTCTCCAAGTCAGTGTAACCAATTGTTCCATCAGAGGATGCAGAATAAACCATGTCATCATTTGTGGGACTAAACCTGCAAGAGCAACAAACAAACAAAAAAAACAGAGAAATTTGATTCAAAGACTTGACCTTTTGTTTCCAAATATAGACACCTTAATGCACCCAGATTTAATGAGATTGAGAACGAGATTAACGAACTCACCGCATATTATTAACTTGGACAGAATGTATGTTCCCGTACACATTCTTCTCGTAAACTTTAGCAAAATCCCAGACTCCAATTTGCCCTTTCTTTCAGAGCGTGAACCATAAGAACATAAAAGGAAAGAAAAAAATGAGAAAACTCAAGTAATTGAGAGTAGAAGCAGAAAAATTTGTAACATATTGTGCTTAATTAAGAACCTTATCTCCAGAGAGAAGAATATTGTTCTTTGTTGGATGGAACTCCAAACATGTAACACGTCTGCTGTGGTATCGAATAACTGCACAATGCACTTGATCCGGGATCACAAATTTTGGCTTCATCTGTATAGAGAAGGAACAAAGAAATGAGACAGTTCCATATTTTCCAGTCAAGTCAACACATCTCACCAGGCATCAAAATAACAAAGAGACTTACGGGTGGAATTCTTGGTTGGAGCTGGCGTTTGAACACAAAGTCAATAGGGTTCTTTGTATTCCTATGTGAAGTTGGGAGTATTCCATGGTCAGTAACAACTCGATGAGGACATGACATTGTGGTGTGGCCTTCAATTGATGAAGTCAAAAAGCAAAAACAGTGAGTTAGTTTACATTACGTCTATACACCATCATCTAAATTAGCAAGTATCGGATTAGTATGGAGATTTACCAGGCATTTTGCATAAGAAGCAAGGTTTCATGGGACAATCGATATATGTTGCCCCTTTAAATCCAGCTTCATGACCAGGCTGTTTACAGACCTAGAAAATCCACCATGAATCAAACAATCAAAGCCAAACACTAACATCCTCTGTTTATGCATCCAATTGAAGAACTCTAGTTAACAATGGGGTGAATTCCATTTACTTCTGATTAATTGAAGGGATTAGAAATCGACTCTATACTGCTAATACGTTTAGAATCGAAATCAAAAGTCATTAACTTTGATTACGTAAAGCCTAACCAGCACTAAAAGGCTTCACACTTGAAATTATAAGCCAAATAAGAAAACTCAGTAAACTCAAAACGAAAACCGCTAAAACGTCGGACTAGAGAAGTTAGGGTTTTTCGAAAGAGAGTTACTTTGCAAACTTTCTTAAGTTTAACGGTAATGGGTGCTTTCCCTTTCGCTTTTTTCTTCTCCTCTTCCATCCCCAATTCAATTTTCCCTCCATTTTCGACCGCTTCATCTTCTTCCTCGGACTCCGACAAAGGGTGATTTTCCTCTTCTACTTCTTCTTCCTCTTCTGAGGACTCGGAATCTGTATCTCTGGCTATGACAATCTCTGGGTCCGTAATTCTTCGGTTGTTCCTCGTTGATCCCATTTCGGTTAAAAATCTCACGACCCGACAAACGGAAGTGAACACGAATCAAAAACTCTTTATGTTTCTTTTGGTTTCGATGACGACGTATCCGGTCAAGTCGGTGATTGGTTGAATTTACGGTGAAAAACACTTCGTTACCCCCCCCCCATTTTAATTGACTATTATACCCCTCAAGCACTTTTTCACTAGTCTTTTCGGATAAACTAGAAAAGATTCGTAAATCGTAATAAGCAAAATCTGATTAGTCTTTTTAAGTTTATTTACAAATCTCGAAAATCATGATCATATCATATCACGCATTTTTATTAAACATATTCTTAGCACGAATTTAAAAGGGTTAGAGAAAAATGAAATCTAGATCGTAGTAACTACTTCCAAGTTTTTGGTTAGTATCTAAGTAGAAAAGGGAAGTTATTTAACCAAAAAAAGGTAACTTTAAGGGTATTCTTGGCATTTAAATAAAGGTTCGTGGCGGGAGAAGTTAAGACGTGTCAAATTATACAGCCGAAGCAAAATTCACGTGACTCACGTGCAATTCTGGTGATGGGCCCTTTTATCCAGATCATTAATGGGCTCTGGCCCCAATTTTTATGCATCTAATAAATAAATTTGTTATGGGATTATTGCTCGTATGATAATATGATTTTTCTTTTTGCACTTCTGGTAGGAGTTTTTTTGTGCATTTATGATTTTTCTGTTTCTTCGTCAGATCATTTTTTTTTTAAAATAAATAATATTTAAAACAAATTAGGAGACGTGGACGAATAGGAACTCATATAAACCACACACATATAAAAAAAAAACTGGTTCCATGATATATATAATTTTTTTGTGGCGCTCAATTTCGACATCAGCATCATCGCCTTCGACAAAGAGAAAAAAACGACATCGTTTTTTGGTCCCTCACCAGAACCATCTATATGGAGGCCGTTCCACTTTCTTCACTCTTATACAATGCTTCTTCTTTCAAACGTAACAAACCACAAGCTCTGCTAGTAATCTTTTCTGAAAATGATATCCTTGCGCGTTCCTGCTCCAACATCCTTCGATTTCCGGCGGTTTCACGCCGGATCTTTAGAGCGACGATGGCGGTTAGGTAGAGACTGCATGCTCTCTTTCTCTCCGGATTTAGTGGAAAATCGCAGAGGAATCGGACTTGAAATCAGATCTGTCAAACCGGAGTCTGCGTTTACGGCGTCGGAGGAAGAAACTCTGCCGAAAGGGCTCCAGCCGGAGCTGATGCCGAAACACGTGGCGGTTATAATGGACGGAAACGGTAGATGGGCGAAGAATAAAGGACTTCAACCTTGGGACGGTCACAGAGCTGGCGTTGAAGCTCTGAGAGAGATCGTTGAGCTTTGCGGTAAATGGGGAATTCAAGTTCTCACAGTCTTCGCCTTCTCCACCGATAACTGGATTCGACCCAAGGTATGACCTAGTTTGATCTGCCCTAGACTTTGAGGGTTTTTACTTAAGAATATTTTAAACGATTTATACTTTCTATATGCAGATCGAGATTGATTTCTTGTTGAGTTTATTTGAGAGAACGCTCAAATCAGAGCTTGAAACCTTAGCGAAGTAAGTATGGTATAATCGTAACATAAATCCATCAAGAATGATTTTTGATATGTCCTAAGAGCTATATCTGTTGAGTTTAGGAACAATGTCCGGATATCGATCATCGGAGATTCGTCGAAACTTCCAAAATCTCTTTTAAAAGTAATAAACGAAGTGGAGGAAGTTACAAAGAACAACACAAGGCTTCAGCTAATCGTAGCCGTTGGTTACAGCGGGAAATATGATGTTCTACAAGCTTGCAGAGGCATCGCCCAGAGAGTGAAAGATGGTGAGATCGAAGTTGATGAAATAGACGAGAGACTGATCGAGCAGGAACTGGAGACGAACTGTACAGAGTTTCCGTATCCGGATCTATTGATAAGAACGAGCGGTGAGCTAAGAGTGAGTAACTTTTTGTTGTGGCAATTGGCTTACACAGAGCTCTTCTTTGCTCAAGAGTTTTGGCCTGATTTTGGGAGGAGCGGTTTTATCGAAGCCTTGACGTCGTTTCAGCAGAGACAACGACGCTTTGGAGGTCGAAAATCTTGAGTTTTTCTTTTGTTAATAAAATACAAATTGGTGTAGTAAAAACCTGTATATGATGTGTAATAATGTATGTTTTATACTCAAGAAGACTGCTTTTCTTTTAAAGATATTGCAGTTTCTTGTATTGCAAGATACCAGTTTTAGTAACAACTTATCTATGCGTACGACTCAAGGAACAAGTGACACATTAAGAAACACGTATATAGTTTAAGGTTTTAACGACAGTACAATGATTCTGAAACTAGGGCAAGTAGTTTGATAGAACACAACAGAGCGGAACAGAGGATAAAATGTGGATCAAACCCTACAGCCAAATCGTCTTTCTCTGGTTTGATACGAAGCCAGAGCCTCTAGAAGCTTATCTTCATCGAAATCAGGCCAAAGCACCGGCGAGAAGAAGAGTTCGGTATAAGCAAGTTGCCACAAGAAGAAATTACTAATCCTCTGTTCTCCGCTTGTCCTAATCAATAGATCAGGACTTGGAAACTCGGTACAATTAGTCAAAAGCTCTTGCTCGATCAATTTCTCGTCTACATCTTCCTCTCTAATAAACCCTTGTCTCGACTTCTTCACCATGTTCTTGCAAGCGTGCAAGATGTCGAATCTCCCGCTGTAATCTATAGCCAATATGAGATGTCTCTTATTGTAGTTTTTCGTAGCTTCTTCTATCTCGTGGATTGTTTCGAGGAGAGATTCCGGAATCTTCGTTAGATTCCCGATTATAGAGATTCGACTTTCTCCTCTGAAACAAACAAGAAGATATTGCTAACATATGAGCAGAGAATAGAAAACGGGTCAGTTTAATTTATATTTATACCTTTGGAAGTATTGGATTTTGGACTTGAGGTAGTGTTGGACCAAAGACATTAAGCACGTAACCTCAGTCTTAATAATACCAATAAGTAGTTAGAGTCAATAATAATTATTACATGTGAGAATTTAAGCTAAGGTATTAGATGTCTAAAATGTCACACCTTAGGTCTTCCCCAATTCTCAGTGGAGAAAGCAAAAGCTGAGACTGTGTGAATCCCTAATTTAAAACAGAGCTCGGTGAACTTAATAAGCCGTTTAGCTCCAGCCTCGTGGCCTTGTGATGTCATCAACCCAGCCTGTTTCGCCCATCTCCGGTTTCCGTCCATTATAGCTGCCACGTGTCTCGGCATCAGCTCTCTCCGAAGCCCTGTGGGTAACTCTCTTTCTCCGACCACGTAAGTTTCATTGCCACTACACAAATACACAAACCAAAGTTAACTTAGGAAGATATATCATTGTCATCTTTTAACAAAACAAAAGCCGAGACAGAACAGATCAGAGCAAAAACAGTCTTGTACAGTGGTCGTCTTGCAAAACAGCTAGCTCCAAGCTTTCTCGTTTTCATAACTACTAAAAGTAGAATTTTGAGAAGCAAATTACCCTTTCACGTTATCATGGTCATCTCGCGAAGTTGTGATTTTGATGAATCCGAGGAGTTTTGGCAATGAAAGAGGAAAGCATGTACGGGTTGTAATGAAGAAACAGGGGATGAAAAACACAAAGAAGAGAGACAAAAGAAAAGAGAGAAGAGTCAACATCTTTATTTATTTGTCTTTGCCTCAATATATGTTCGACTAATTCAAGCTTTCACATATAAAGATTTTCGAAAGTTTGTTCTCTTTAGCACGCAAAGACAGGTCATACCTAGCTCGTACGTGGAGAAACTTGAAAATCATTTAAAATGTTTCAATCAATATTTTCTCTTCTTATATCACCAATCGGACGACACATGTTTCTGTTTATATTATATTATGTTCTATACATTTATCGATATAGTACTAAGATTCCTAATGCATCACTATTGACCCCGTGTGCTACCAGTCTTTTTCAAGAGCAGTGATGTAATTGAACCCAGTCTAGTAAAATCCATTTAGTTTCTAATTGGTTAAACTATTGTGATTTCACAATGGTTGTCTTTATATGTTGTTATACTTTCCCCAAATAAATTTCGTGTATTGTGATTTCTAGTTGAAAAAGGATCTAAACTATTCTCTCTCAAGCACGCTAATCGAGAAAAGCATTTACCCAATAGTCCATCAGACGCGAGTACTCTCCACGAAATCTAGTTTGTGGGTAAATTGGGTGAAAGTCTATTTACTCGAACCTGGTTCTCTTTAGCTAGTTAAAGTAAGGATAATCTTTCGAATAGTCTGTGGATATGTAGAAATTTTGACGTATCGTGGTAAAGCGAAATCTTTATATAAAATGGAGGTAAATGACGGCAACCGAATAAGGTTTTCTGGAAATATAAAGAAATAAATCATTTTTTCAAAGGTGATATTGAAGCTGTTAACGAACAAAGTCCTTGTACAAGTGTATCTAGTTCTCTTTTGCTACTCCAAAATTTTCATTCTTGGCTTGGCTAGAAATACAAGACTGTTTTACAACGGATGATCGAATGCATATTTGGAATACTAGTGTGTTTACATATTTTGTATTTTTAGACAACCTATGGAGTCTCATATCACCTTTTTTTCGGGTGTTCTTATTCAGGTGCAGTTTGGGATACTCTTGTTGTGGACTTATGGCGAACCAATTTTCAGCGGTGAGGAAAGATATTATTGTGCTTCTCTCGAGTACAGATCTTCCTCTCACACATAGGCTCATTCTCAAATACACGTTTCAAGCTACTCTTCTTCGAATTTGGAAGGAGGGGAACTGTAGGCGTCGTGGTGAAGCTCCGATCTCAGCATAAAATCTCGTCAAACTGTTGGATATAAGACCATTCGTAATTGGCTCAATATAGTTCGAAACTATACACGTAGGGAGTTTATAAACTTGGTTTCAAACTAGGTAGATAATATATTTTTCTCTTCCTTTGGAGAACATTAAGGGGGATGTATTGAACTTGGCATTTAAAATGATTTGAGTTTTAATAAGATTTTAGATGATTTTGATGGTTTTGGATAAGTTGTTATGACTTGGTATTAAAATTCCCAATAATTCCACCTAAAACCATGAGATTTTGATCTTTATATTTTTAACTAAGAAAGTCTCTTAAAATTCTCTAAAATCCCCTGCAGTCATTAAAATCTCAATACTTAAAACATTTTCAATAACAGTGGATTTGATATGATTTTTAAAAATTCTTGTTTGAATAACAGGGGATTGTAAATGATTTTAAATGACTTGACATAAATCTCATGTTCAATAACACTGGATTTGAGAGGATATTTTAAAATCCATAATTGAATAATATGAGATTTTAAAAAAACCCCAAAACCTTTTAAAATCCAAAGTTCAATACACATGAAGCACTTGAGATATATAAAAAAAAACTGGTTTGAATTTATTTCACATTCAACTAAAAAAAATTAGTCTGTTTTTTCTTAAGGAAAGATCAACCTCTTTGGTCGGAAGTCAACAAACCCCACCAAAATTTTCATACCCAAAGAAGAAAGGAAAGCTCTGGCGACCTCAAAACTAACTCCATTCAAACAACATAGGTTGCTTAACGAGATAAAGGATCATTGGTATGGCCGAAAACTTCAACTACCGTCGTCTACTATTGAAGATCTGAAAAATCGACAAACTTCAATTAAAGCAAACTTGAAAGGTCCTATTTTTCTATGAAAGGTTTGATATTTGAGTAGAGTTTGCTCCAAGACCACCGTAATCAAACCTAATCGTTCTGGAGAATTGCTTATCCACAATAAGACCATTTATTGTTACTTTTAACCCCGTTCGACCTTGAAACTATTATTTTCCTTTTTTTGCCACAAATAACTCCACAAAGAGTAGATAACTTAAGGACCATTTGTTTTTTGGGCCGAAATTGAACAAATCCATTTCTCATCTTCGTTTTCCCCAATATTATTTATGATTTCTGGTCTTAGTCTCATGGTCTCATTACTAACTTGAGCATCGGGAAATCTTCAAAAAACATACCTCGTTGTGTTTTCCTGGAGACTTCATGTGATCTTTAATGTTGCAAGATACTTGCTCTCCAGTGTGAAGAACCCCGATTTGCACACTATTTCAGCAACACCACATAGCTTTAGGTCCACATCGAAGTGGGTCTTTAAACAGCCTGGAATCTACACCCCTCTTTAAGAATGGCTTACAACCTCAAAGCCTAGAAGGTCTGGAGAACCCAGAATTCACCTCATGTAAACTCATAAGCGGATCAGAGACCCTTTTTCCTAAGTCCGCCAGCATCGAAATCTGAAGGCCATACCTAACTTATCTGAGGCCTAATAAATCCAAGATCTCGAGGAAATGTGTAGGCTCGATGATTTTTAACCAAAATAATATAAATCACGATTTTAAAAAATTATTAACGTAAAAGTGAAAATTAAAAATGGTGTTTGATACAGAAACAATAAAATTACAATTATTTTCTTAATTAATAGACATAAACTAAAACAATCGAACAACTAGGTACTATTGCATCAGTGGAACAATTTATTTCTGGGACATTAAATTCAGAGTTTAAACTCGTCGACCAAATCTCCTCTGCCTCTGCTGATACCAAGTCAAAGCATCAAGATACTCAGCCTCGCCGAAGTCAGGCCACAAAACAGAAGGGAAGTAAAGCTCTGTGTAAGCAGATTGCCACAAGAAGAAGTTACTGATCCTTTGCTCTCCGCTCGTTCGGATCAATAGATCAGGATTAGGGAACTCGCTACACTTTGTCATCAGCTCTTTATCCATCATCTTCTCGTCTATGTCCTCTATCTGGATAAGCCCATCTTTTGCTTGCTTCGCAAGGCTCTTACACGCTTGTAAGATATCGAACCGTCCACTATAGTCTATTGCTATAATGAGGTTCTTCCCTTCGTAGCTCTTTGTAGCTTCTTCTACCTCTTGAATTAAACTAAGAAGCGAGTCGGGGATTTTTGCTCGGTTTCCGATAACTGAGATCTTGATTTTATCTCTAATAAAAGAATGGAAAAACATTATGGCAAGATACTTAGAAAGAGGATAAAAAAAACATGTTAGTTACCTTCGGAAGTAAGGCATCTCAGACTTGAGGTGTTTCTCAAACAAGGTCATCAAGCAGTTAACCTCATCCTGATTAAAAAAAACGAAACAAAATGATGTATATATATAACATCATATATAAAAAAATTATATGGTTTTTGTAGTTCAGCTGGTATACTAGTTGGTTGTCTAAAATATGAGAGTTTTCAAGATCATGGATTCGAGTATTAGCGGCAAAAAGGGGGTTATTAGCCTTCTTTGATCTTCCAATTTGAGAGAGATTACGAGTTAAAGGTCCATAACTTCATGGTTGGCAAAAACAAAACTACTGAAACATTCTTAAAGTCTTGTTTTATTTTCACAATCACCTCGGGTCTTTCCCAATTTTCGGTGGAGAAAGCAAAGAGTGAGATAGTGTTTGTCCCCATAGCAAAACAGTCCCTAGCATTCTCTATGACCGTTCTAGCTCCGGCCTTGTGACCTTCTGATGTTATGAGTCCTCGTTTCTCCGCCCAACGTCTGTTTCCGTCCAATATAACCGCTACATGTTTTGGCACTCTTGCCCGCTTCTCGTTCTCTCCCATTGTATCACTACAAATTTGTAACAAACTATTAGGAAACATGTGGCATTCTATCTAGTAGAAAGTTAGACACCCAATTAAGCAAAAACCCTTTCTCTAGAGACTTTCAGGTTGTTCCATATTGAATCGATCGATCCTAATTAATAAGAGTTTTAAGTTAAGACCATCACGCTTTGAATATAGTTCTTCTAATATAGTTATCACTTATCAGCAATGTTTTTAAAACCCGACCAACCCGGCGGTGGGACCGGGAACCGTGAACCGGAACCATACCTGGGTTGGGTTGATCATAAACCACAAAGAGTTTATGATACGTAAGAAATATGATTAACATTAAAAACCAAAAAAAAAAACGATGATTAACAAAAGTAATCTACCGTTTCTCGTTGTTCTCACGGTCATCATCATACTGAGAAGCTGTGATTTTAATGAATCTGAGGATGTTTTTCAAGGAGAGAGGAACATTTAAACGTCGAGAGATTAAGAGACCTGGGATGAGAATAAGAGCAAGATAAGTCAAAACAATAGGGAGTAGAAACAGCATTTTCTTTTGTCTTTGCTTCAATATTTGTTCGAATATAAGCACTCGTCTATATATATATAGTTAAAGGGTTTGGGGTTTATAGACGCACATGATCAAGGGAAGCTTCTCTCTCGCTCTCTGTCTCCCCATGATGCTACGCAAAGACAGATCATACGTATTTAAGGTTACTAAGACCTTACGAAACTTGAGAATAACTAAATTATGAGTGTTTCACGTGATTCCTAATTAAACTAAGATATTATGAGTTCAGATTTTGACTTTTTAGATCAATCTTACTTTTACACTACACCAATGAAGTATCGTTAGTACTAAAAATTTGATATCTATCTATCAAAATTCATTGGCAGAGTCCACCGATTTTCCCACAAAAAATTCCGTGGGTATGGATAATACTCAAGCCTAGACGTTATCAACCTGGTATAGATAAACATTCTCACCATCAAAGAATGTTACCTAGAAAGTTGAAACTCACCCTCTTTTGTTAACCTAATTAAGTATTTACTTCTTCCACAAGGCGCATAAAAAGTTTCCCACAAGGAACCAGGGAAGCTATTACACCCTAGAACCTGACTATATAACTCTCTAACCAGGACTTTATTTTCACGGCTGTTATGACGACAAACCCTCCACACCGTTCGAGCTCCACCTCGGACCTAACAAATGGACTACAATTTCAACATCCTTTCGGTTGCTTATTTAGTCATGTTAGGGGTTGAAATTGTAGTCCAAAGTTACGACCGAGGTGGAGCTCGAACTACAGGAGGTCGTCGACATAACTTCCGTGAAAACAAAAAAAAGGTCCTGGTTATAATACCTGTTTGCCTAGCTATGATAAGGTTAAGGGTGTAACAGCTTCTACAGTGCCTTGTGGAAACATCCTTAATTATGTGCCCGTGAGGTAGAAGTAAAAAATTGGATAAAGAAAGGCATTAATTAGAATATTTTTTCTTTGATGTTGAGAAATTTTAATAGTTAATATACCAGGTTTGGTGCTGAATTTTGGTGCTCCTGTCCTACCAACACCAGTATCGATGAAAAAGTAATTATTGTTTTCTCTCGGATAGCCTCAAAGCAAACTGACGAATTCTGTAAGAAAAGACAAACAAAAGTCAAAAGTGGAATCGTCATACGAAGATTTAAAAAGCAAACCGATTTGGAGATGGATTTTGTTTTAAACTATATATGTTACGTTTTTCCCTGACTGATCTTAGAGCAAGATCAAGAAAAGCTGAGAAAAATTGTGAAAGAAGTACAAGAGAAACGAAAAACGCCATTGCTCTGAGAATAAGCTTCGAACTTTTTTTCCAGAAAACAAACTGAGGATTCAAATCAACGCAGATGTGGTTGATTTTTTAAACTGTTAGCTCAAAGTAGTGGATCATTTCTGATTTTTATTTTGTACTGTTGTAAGTATGTTTATGAATGAACCATTTATATATAATTCACGACTATACTAATAGTACTGTACAAGTGGTTGCGGAGCCGCTTCCAAGAAAATTCAAAGCCTAAACTTATAAATTACAGTAGGCCCTATGAAACGATCATAAATATAGAAGAAAAAGATGAAATGTAGGGTGAAATGATATGTTCCCTATATTATTATGACTTGGGTCATTAGTGTGGTGTAGATAACCAAATTTACACCAAAATAGGAGAAAAAAAGAGGTGGTAAAATTATAAATAAGTGGTGCACTTTTATGTGCTATTTGTACAAATAACATATTATTATAAAATAAAAAGATATTTATAAATCACAAGTGAAATATATATACCATATGAGAAATGAATTAACTTATTTATGACTTTTTTTTTTTTTGTTAATAGTTATTTATGACTTTAGTATGAAAAATCAATTTTAATCTCAAATGTCGTTCCCTACGGTTACTAGTTAGATGATTGATAGAGTCAGGTTATAATTCCGTTTAATACAGTTTTTTTTGATAAAAGTAAATTAATTGTCCAAAGGAATTATACACAGTCATTTACATCTCATTAGCTCCCAAAAAAAATTAAAAAAGAGCAAGGAGAAAGAACGGGAACTCGTTTAATACAGTTACAACTACGGGTCGATTGAGTTCACATAGGCAAGCCAAAACTAAAAATCTATAATATTATGATTAGTAGTTTAGAAAGGTTTGAATTTTATAATCTATATTTATAACTGTTATCGTAAAAGACAAAATCTAAAGTATTGGCAATGGAGTCTTTTTCGAGGGGACTCTGACGGCAATGAGTCTAGAGGCGACGACATGACTCGAAGGGGGCCTCACTAGCTCGGTTTCATGTAGGGGTTGATGCGCCAACGGTGAATTGGGATTCAGATGTATGACTCGTCCGTGGTAGACTCGCTGGTTTCTCGTTCTCGCTTTGACTCTAGTGTAGCTCCATGACTCGAATCTGTTTTGTGCTAGTTCAATTTTTTTTGGTTCGATCTACAATCATTTTTTCGTTTCTCTTGGTAGAGTAGTCTACGCGACATAGTTGATGCGCTAATGCTGCTCTAAACGTGTAATAGAGGTGATGGGAGATCTTTCACGTAAGCAGTTCCAAATTTTATGTTTGTCTTTATGCATGTTAAACTGATGTACATTTTATGGAGAAATCATAGGTATCACAGAATTTGAAATTTAGAGGATAGACTTTCTATTGAGATTGCTAGTGGAAATTTGAATGAAGCTAGTAAAGGCTAAGGCAACACTTTGTGGACGTCGTTTAGACGTTCAGGATATTTAATTCATTAAGGAAAAGCTCTTTGTTTCATTTAGTGGATCGGTTTCATTATTTCGTTATAGTTTATTATGTTGTAGATTTTAAGTTTTTTTTCTTTTCCATAAAAACTCGTTCGTTCAAACATAATACAACTACTCTCAATTACAGACACAAAATGGATACAACCATGAAACAGATTTTATATGATCAAGGAAGTTATCTTACAAGTGATTATAAGGAACTTGAATATATAAGAGAATTAGAAGTTTTATTTATATAAGAACACACAAAAAGTTACAAAAACACTCAGCATTTTTAAATTGGATTTCTTATTAATATTTTAATATTTTTTTTGGATCTTATAGTCTGCAATAAAATTAAAAAAAATAAAAAATCGAGCCAATCAGAAGTCTACACGTCGTATGAACAGTGTTGATACCGTCTCTTAATTAAGAGAATTTCATAACAGATCCATCACTATTATTATGGACTCCACAATTTTTAATTAATATATTTTTAAAATACCTGTATTAAAAAATACTGATAAAGATGATCTTACTTACTTTGTTTGGAAAACATGCTCACTAAGCATATTTATACTAGAAATAACAAGGTGTTAGTTAAATCCGTCTAACTAAGTTATTTTAATAAAAGGCTTCTCTAATTCATTACATTTACATCTCTTTAGATTTTAGGTTTTATGCTTTTGTTTTAAACCTTTTGTATTAATATGTGAGAATCGAAATGGTATAAAATTTTACAAGTAATAAAAAAACTCAGTGATAATTGATAATAATATATACAGTACAGTAGGTCAAACCGATGGTGCGCGAAATACCTTTTTACAATATGGTAAGTCAAATTATTGTCCCCAAGTGGCAATCCTTTAATGGAAACTGACGGAATACTACAGGTACGTCAAAAACAGGTGATAAAATCCGCTTTTCCAATAAGGGTATTTCTGTATTTACACACGATTTCGCGACTTTTCTTGAAAAAGCAACTTCGAGAATTGTAACCGATAAGCGCTTAAAAGAGAGGAGGTTTATCGATAATGAAATCCGAATTTACAAAAAGACCAATCTCTTCTCTCTTTCCTCTGCTTTTCTCTGTCCTCATTTATGTAATTTTGATCATAGGTGAAACATCTAACTCCTAAACAGGAAGCATTGAAAGTTTTCCTTTTTTGTTTCGCTCTCGTTCGATGCTTTGCATCATAGTTTTGCTTCTCGATCCACTCTTCGTTTGATGGGAATTAATTTTTCTGGGGAATTGACCTGCCATGGCCAAATTATCTTTTAAAGATTCTCTTAAAGCTCTTGAAGCCGATATCCAACACGCTAACACACTGTAAACCCTCGATTTTCTCCTTGATTTATCGAATTTCTCTGCTTAAATTTCTCAAATTTTTCCCCTTTTGAGCTGTGTTATGTAGCTGATCCTAGCGTTCAAGTTAAGTTTTAAATTCTGGGTGTTGCTTAATCCAACTTCTTTTCTCCTGCTTTACCTTTGATTTTTTTGGTTTGGTTTGCATGTCATAGAATACAGTGGAAGATTCTTTTTGTTAGCAGTGAAATCTGTGAAAAATACTTTACGGTTCTGTAGTTTGATTCGCATAGCTCCACTAGTGGGGTTTTGAGGTTATTCTTATGTGCACAAAAGTTGAAAAACTGCTGTTTCTGTGGTCATTGAGTTAGGGTTCTTATCTAGACTTTTAACTATTTTTAGCAACAGGAACTGACAGTTGAGCTCATCATGACATCAACTGATTCTTATTCTTAACTAGTTGTCTTGAAGCTGAAAAAACTCTATGGGTTTCTTATGCTGTTTTAGCTGAATGAGTAATGTTTTTGAACACTGAGAATGTTTCTGTGATCTTATATCTCTTGACTGTTTGTGAAATTTTTGGATTCTTGAACTGATCAATCCCTAGACTACATTAGCTGTTTGAATCTTTTGATATTCCTAAAGGTGTTTATGACTCTTGTTGTGTTTTTTTTTGTTTTCTGATAACAGAGCTTTAGATTATCCACGGGAGAGAGATGGAGCTCGTGTTCAGATGAGATTATCGTACAGCCCGGCTGCTCAAATTTT
Source organism: Euclidium syriacum (assembly GCA_900116095.1). Classification (NCBI taxonomy): domain Eukaryota; kingdom Viridiplantae; phylum Streptophyta; class Magnoliopsida; order Brassicales; family Brassicaceae; genus Euclidium; species Euclidium syriacum. The sequence goes on from FPAK01000006.1 coordinate 9,096,406, forward strand.
TCTATTTCTTGTACAATGGACCGATTGTCACCTTGCTGGTGCCCTTGGTTTGCTCAGAGTTCTTATCTATATGGTACTTTCCCTTTTCTTTCACTACATTTTTTCCTTGTGATTGTTTGATTAATCTGTTGATGTATATTGGCTCAGACTTATGCGGATGGGAAAACCACAATGTCGGTTAACGAAAGAAAAGCCAGTATAAGCGAGTTCTATGGTATGCATATATAATTTCTGGTTGCCATGGTTGATACCATTTATGCTTATGCGTTACTTTTGCTGTTTAGGTGTGATATTTCCATCGTTGTTACAACTACAAAGGGGTATTACAGACCTAGAAGACCGAAAACAAAAAGAGGTCTGTAATATGCGTTACAGGAAAAAAGATGAGAGTGAAAAGAGTGAGCTCTCAGAGATTGAGATGGAAAGGGAAGAAGAATGTGGAATCTGTATGGAGATGAACACCATGGTCGTGCTTCCTAACTGTACTCATTCTTTGTGTATCAAGTGTTATCGCGATTGGTAAGTTCACTACAAAGCTTGAATCTGTAAAACCATTGTAGTTTTTCTCATGCTTTCTGTTTGTCCTTAGGAGAGGGAGGTCACAGTCATGCCCTTTCTGCAGAGACAGCCTTAAGAGAGTAGAGTCAGGTGATATATGGATGTTCTTGGAAAAAACAGATACATTGAATCTGAGTGCAATCGCGAGAGAGAATCAGAAACGGTTGTTTGTTTACATTGAGAAGTTACCACTGGTGGTTCCAGATCAAGCGTTTGCTTCTTCTCCCTACGATTGCCATGTGAGGTGAAAGAAGAAGCCGGTTCTAGTAAATCTTTATATATGTATATTGCAGTCTTTAAATTTCCGGGGGGGAAAAAGGAGGACTCTTGTATATCTATTAGAGTTATTTAGAAGGTTAGTATTTTAAACTCTTTTCGCCATTGCTTAGGAAAGTTTCACTCCTTAAGTGCTTTTTATGCATTTTTGGCTGTGGTTTCCCACTTTCTCATTGCGCTTATAAGCCTATGTGCAAAAACCCTTTCAATAAGAGGGGTTTTACTTACAATTTATCTATGGTTGGTATTGGCTATTCGAATCTTGAAAAAATTGTTACTCTTATCGACTTATCAAGACTAAAATGTTTTCCAATATAAGTAATTTGAACATTGATTATATATAGAAAGATTACAACGAGCGTTTACATCACGAATTGTTACTGTCGGATATGTTAGGATTCAGCCAATTCACGATGTGTTTTTAAAAAAATTTAATTCGGGATTTATAGTTCGTGTACTTGTCTTTTTCACCGTTCACTTTGACTTGACATTTCCTGGACAAAGACATTTACCGAAATCAATCAGTTGATAATCTTTGGTTGACCAAAATACAAAAATAGAAAAAAAAAAGGAAAAAAAAAAAAACCAAAAAGCAAAGAAAAATATTGGTGACACGGTTAAAAAATGTATTAAAACGCAAACCGCCCGCTTAATCGAGCGCCTATTTGTTACGCGTCTCCTGCGAATTCTCTCATCCGCGTTCTAGGCAGTTGCACCTAGGGTTACTCTGAATTGGACTCCGAGAGATTGGATTCAGCGATGAATCCATTGACGTCGGTGAAGCAGATACAGCGCATTCACTCGAAAGAGTCGGATTTAGGGATTTCCGAAGAAGCATCTTGGCACGCAAAGTACAAAGATTCAGCTTACGTTTTCGTCGGAGGCATACCGTACAATCTCAACGAGGGTGATCTCCTCGCCGTTTTCGCGCAGTACGAGATTCTCTTACATTGTCAATTTAGTATAGACATTGTGAATTTTGTATTCTTCATCTGATTTTGTTTCAGATATGGTGAAGTTGTTGATGTGAATCTTGTTCGAGACAAGGGAACTGGAAAATCAAAGCGATTTGCGTTTGTTGCTTATGAAGATCAGAGAAGTACCACTCTTGCTGTTGGTTAGTCAACAATTCCTTTCCCTACGAATCGTACACACTGATTTTCTTTTCTCTTTTAAACCGATTCTCTGAATCGCAGATAATCTGAATGAAGCTCAGTTGTTGGGGCGGATCATAAAAGTGGACCATTGTGGTGAATACGAAAAGAGAGAAGAGGAAGACGAAGAGACGAAGCAGCAGAAGAGAGAGGCTCGTGGTGTATGCAGAGCTTTTCAGAGAAGAGAGTGTACTCGTGGAGATTCTTGCAGATTTTCCCACGATGAAAGAGTAAGCGAGCAAAATCATCTCACACACACAACACTTTGAATGAAGCACGCTCTCAATAATGTGTTCTTAATTTTCTATTGATTCTTTACGTGGACAGAGAGCTGCGAATACTGGTTGGGGTCACAGAGATGATAGAAGAAGTTCGAGGTGAGATCATGACAATCTTCATGATGGTCATCTTTAGGAAAGCGCCAGGAACGAGTGAAAATAGGAGGCTAGAACTAGATAGGTAGAGATCACAATGATGTAGATGTTAAATAAGGATTCTTCATATTGATATCAAGTGGTAATGTTTGCATCATCAATAGTTTCTCAGTTGGTTGCTAGACTCTGTGGGAAATAAGGTTTGATGATCATTTCTTTTGTCTTGTGTTTAGTTTACTCCTTTACATTTGCAGAGTTAGTACAAGAAACACTATACAGGAGAACGGTTCTTGAGTTTCTTGGCTATTCCTGCAAAGTATTTACCATGGTAATTCGCCTGTTGAATCTCCAGCTCAGTTGGCTGGCGTGACCCATCAGCTGCATAAGTCCCTGAACCATACGGTGAACCACCTTTCACCTCTCCCATCTCATACATGCCTTTACCAAATGTGTACCCAACCGGTACAAATATCATCCCATGGTGAGCCAGTTTTGTCACTGCCGTCAATCTGCAGATAGAAAAAATCAATCACTTGACGACAATCTTCTTCTAACATTGCTATGTGTTAGGATTTAGGACTATGTTCTTACGCAGTGAGTTCTTGGCCTCCACCGTGGAAACCTGTACTCCAGAAGATTCCGGCAGGTTTCCCGGCGAGAGCCTGTGTTGTCCAGAGTTCATTTGTATTATCAAAGAAGGCCATGGCCTGTGAGGCCATCACTCCGAACCTAGAAGGAAACCCGAACATGAATCCATCGGCTTCCGCTAGTTGTTCCGGTCGAATCTCTGCTACATCGTCTGGTCTTGGAGCGGCCTTCACTTTCTCCAGTATCTTCTCCGGTAATGTCTCAGGGATTTGCCAGAGTGTTGCTTCCACGTCTGGAACAGTGTTTGCTCCTTTGAGAACCTCTCGTGCCATTGTCTCGACATGGCCGTGCAACGAATAGAACCTAGAGGAAAACCAAACACCGGTATAAGAATCGGCGTACGATCTCGTTGTATCTAGACCGGAAACTGATCGCACGGGTTGGCACGGATCGTTTAAGGACTCACACTATATAAATCTTGGTCACATCCATAGTTTAGAGCTTGAAATTTCGGAAAAAATCCTGTCCCTGAAACTAAGAACAACCACACTGTTAAAACTTCTGGGATCTGATACTTTCCGATTATTCAAAATCGAAATATTGATATCGACGAGAACAATAATTGATCAGCATGTTGATTTTTCCCACCGTTAAAAGGTTTATCCAAATTTGCCGAAAAGGGAATTTCAAGAAAGCTGACATGATTCGATTTCCAAACTAGAGACAAAAAGTAACAATTATACAAAAAAGCTAACCTTTTGCGAAAGAGCCAAGGAGAAGAAAGAGTTGAGGTTCGGGGATGCTCAAGGATCAAAAATGTCTTCAAGTTTGGTGAAGATGATGATCTTTTAAAAAACTATTAATGACGTGGCAAGAGTCTGACCGACCAGTTTTTATTCTGTTACGTGAGCCCATGAAAATGAGAAATGACTCCTTTGGATAGCCGAGCATTTTGATGATTATCATGATTACAATTTGTCATATATAGTATTAATATTTCTTACCTCTATATACTATTAAATTTTAGCTATATAAATATAATAGTCAAAACATTTGATGTCAATATATTTAGATAAAAAAAATATAAAGTAGAAATATGTTAAAATTGATATATATCTAGTAATCAAAGAATTTGAACTTTTTAGGAAAATATTGATAAATTTTCTAAAAATATTGAAGCATTTACTAAAATTATACAAATGCTATCAGATCTCAATGAAATACATGTACATATTAGTATAGAAAATCATATAAAATAGCAATAAATAGAGTGTCCATAAAAACACTCCAAACCATTGTAATACATTAAACTTAAAAAAGTAAGATTTACCAAAAAGTTAGTATAAAAAGTTCTTTCATTTCATCTTGATCTCCATAGAAATATCAAAAAATTGCAAATACCTTTAATTCATTTTAGTAGAAATGGCGAACCTAGGAGCAACTTCATTTTGCGTCCTCTCATATGTCTACATCTTGTTCTTCAATTCAGTCTCAGCAGTCACAGATGAGCTTCAAGATAAACAAGTATACTATTATCATTATATTTTGTTTCTCCTTAATATACGATCTACCATGCATACTGATAATGATGATGATGATTGTAATCTATGAAGGTATATGTTGTCTACATGGGCTCACTTCCGTCTCAACCTGACTACATAGCAATGACTAATCACAAAAATGTTCTTCAAGAAGTCATCGGAGAAAGGTGTGATTGAAAATTCATTCTCTCTAGTCCATGATTAGTTTAGAATTAATTATATATATTGTTATGAGGATTCTAACAAGTGATATATATACTCTAGTTCGATAAAAGACCGTTTGGTGAGAAGTTACAAGAGGAGTTTCTGAATTAAAGGTATTTGCAATTTTTTGATATTTCTATGTCAGAACGAGACCGACTAGCCGGTGAGTGTTATTCGATCAAGACTCATTTGATGATGAATTGATTATTAAGGTTAGATAGTCAAAACCGTTTTTGCGTTACTAGAAATGGAGGGGATTGTGTCTGTGTTCCCCAACAAGTACTACAAACCTCAAACGACAACGTCTTGGAACTTCATGGGGTTAAAGGAAGGAAAAAACACAAAGCGAAACTTGGCTGTGGAGAGTGATATTATTGTCGGAGTCATTGACACTGGGATCTCGCCGGAATCGGAGAGCTTTTCTGACAACGGCTTTGGTCCTCCGCCTAAAAAATGGAAAGGTGTTTGTTCCGGTGGCAGAAACTTCACCTGCAACAAGTAATTCTCTTTATTGGTCTTGAGCTAAACCCAAATTATGTACTATTATATTACGTTAATTAACAGAGTGTTGGCTATGAAGTTAAGAGATAAACCATTCCAATAACTAACCTTGGTTACCAAAATATGTTGGTATCGTTTTTGGCTGAGATGGATGTGTTAACAATGATTCAGCAAGTTGATTGGGGCAAGAGACTACACAAGCGAAGGCACTAGGGACACGAGAGGCCACGGTACACACGTAGCGTCCACAGCGGCTGGAAACGCAGTCGCGAACACAAGCTTTTTTGGAATCGGCAATGGAACGGCAAGAGGCGGCGTTCCGGCGTCTAGAATCGCCGTGTATAAAGTCTGCGACCCGAAAGGGTGTAGCTCGGAGGCTGTACTGTCTGCGTACGATGACGCGATCGCAGATGGTGTCGACATCATTAACATCTCTCTAGGGTTGGATACCGCTGCGCCTTTGTACGAGGAAGACTCACTCTCGATCGGGGCTTTTCACGCTATGGTTAAGGGGATTCTCACTGTACACGCAGCCGGTAACTCTGGTTCTGATCCAAGCACAGTCTCCAGCGTAGCGCCGTGGATCTTAACCGTTGCAGCCAGCAACACGAATCGAGGATTTGTCACTAAAGTTGTTGTCGGAAACGAAAAGACACTTGTCGTAAGTTTATCAAGAAACGTTATCATTTCCACGATCATAGTAATCTTTCTCCCTTTAAATGACTCTTTGGTTCCTTAACAGGGGAAATCAGTGAATGCTTTTGATCTGAAAGGAAAACACTATCCTCTTGCAGTAATGCGATCGGTTCAGAGAAAGCTGTTGCGTTCATATTTAGAGACAAAAAAGACTGCCTCCGTTAGCCCTTGGCCTTTCTCTTCCCTTTCACTAGATGACTTTGACTCTCTCGTCTCTTACTTTAACTCCATAAAGTAACGAACTATCTTCTCTCCGTTACATATTCTTTGCATGTGTTCTTGTTTGTCTTGATATCTCTGTGTTTGTTTTCTCAGGTCTCCGCATGCGTCTGTTCTGAAAAGTGAAGCAATCTTTAATAAAAAAGCTCCTAAAGTTGCTTCATTCTCTTCTCGCAGTCCAAACACTATAGCGGTTGATCTTCTCAAGGTATATAATTATCTTGCATGGGTTTTCATTTTTTTCCCTCGGTGTGAAAGACAGTATTTGATTGAAATGCAGCCAGATATAACAGCACCAGGAGTGGAGATCCTTGCTGCCTATACACCTTTGGCTTCACCATCGTCTAAAGAGAGCGACACAAGACGTGTGAACTACTCTGTTCTCTCCGGTACTTCAATTTGTCCACACGTTACGGGCGTGGCTTCTTACGTCAAGACGTTTCATCCTGAATGGTCTCCTTCCATGATCCAATCAGCCATCATGACAACCGGTAAGCTAATATCATATCCATCTTTCACTTTCTTGTACCGAAAGTAACTACAAGGCCACTATAACCTCGGATCTATCGGACTATAATACTACTTTACTAATTATGAGTTTTTATTCAATCTTTTAACTAATGTTTGCAGCTTGGCCGATGAATGCTACTGGAACTGGCTTTGCATCGACCGAGTTTGCTTATGGAGCCGGCCATGTGGACCCAATAGCTGCTGTGAATCCTGGACTCGTATATGAATTGAACAAATCAGATCATATCGCCTTTCTCTGCGGGATGAACTACAATGTGACTACCCTGAAACTCATCGCTGGTAAAGCTGTCACTTGCACTGAAAAGACCTTACAAAGAAACCTTAACTATCCTTCCATGTCGACTAAACTATCAAGATCTCATAATTCTTTCCCCGTAACTTTCAAACGAACCGTCACTAACGTTGGTGCCCCCAACTCCACATACAAATCAAAGGTACTCGCAGGTCACGGATCTAAACTCAAAATCAAGGTCTCACCTAGTGTTATATCTATGAAGTTAGTGAATGAGAAGAAATCTTTCAAGGTGACAGTTACAGGAAGTGATGTCAACCCAGAACTTCCTTCTTCTGCAAACCTAATATGGTCTGATGGTACGCATAACGTGAGAAGCCCCATTGTTGTTTACACTAGTAACTGATGATGCCACATCAGTTCACATCTTATGTTTGAGATATAATTTGACATTATAATATCTCGTCTTGTTTATTAATTATGATTTTCATTTTAATGTTCCATTTTCGAATGTGACTTACTTTGTTTGGAAACGAATCTCAGTAGAGGAAATTACACAGAGAAAAACCACATTGCACAAGAATCACATCCTATATATATAAGACGACAACACAAAGACTAGAGAGACTATAGCTACAAGACCAAACAAGAATCGGCCAAACTGAAACTTACAAGAAACTAAAGTATGAATCCTTGACCATAGTCTATGATGCATTCTTTACTGGGTGGTGCTAGCATCTGAAGCAATAGCCTCGCCACGATAAACTCTCCACGGTCCTCTATAGAATATTGGTTTCATCAACGGCACCGTTTTGCCTGGTTGATCTTCCCAAAACTTCTCCTTGTAAAGCTGCTCTGTAATAGCAGAACCGATGACGCCGGTGTAAAAAGCGGAGACATAGATAGTCACAAGAGTTGTGAAGGTTTTGGGACGACGGTAAGGTTCAACCATTTCCCATACAGCAAACCTCTCGAACTTGTTATACTTATAATCCGCATATTTCCTCCATACTTGGCTCCACATTCCTCCTTGCATCTCTTCAGCTTTGGACTTTCTTTTAGTGGAAACTTGAGAGAATCTGGAACCAGGTTTATACACTTAAAAACGTTTTTACCAAACATTTAAAATTACATGCATTTCATAAACATCTCTCACACACACTCTCTTATGTATCAAAGTATGTTCTGAAAGCAATTTCTTCTCTTTGTATGAATCTATGTTTATATACAGAGTCTCCATATTTATAAACTCTTTTAAAAAACATTTTCTTCTATTGGTGATACTGGTAGGCGTATATGTTCATATACGCTTTTATAAGTCTTTATATACGAAATGTCAATTGTGTAGATCCATTTTTGTCCAATCTAATCTTAGTAATTACTAATTAGGGTTCGAAAGATTTTAAAACGCTTCGAGAATTCATTACCAAAATGAACAAATTAAAGTTCTTTGGTTTGAATCTACCTGTGGACATAATTTCTGTGGTATTTTTTTATTCCAAAATGAGGTCTTTTGTTTTAATTGAGATTGAAACTGAAATTTAAGTCGATTTATTGGCGTGTTTAATATGACTTAGTCAACAATATTTTTATGATTTAAATGGAAAGTCAACAAAACTTCGTAACTTTTTAGGAAACCATAATAGTTGAAGTATTTAATGGAGTAAATTCGTTGAGGATTTTAATTACAATTTTTCTAATTTTACATTAGATATCTCTTATCTTTTTGTTTTGTACCATCCATTTCATTATTACCCATTCATCCTTCAAATAGCCTAACCATATTATAGTTTTTCTATTCATATCATATTTTTATTTTTATTATGTCAATTATATTGCACAATGAAAATAACGAAGAAAAATTCATATTTCTTATCTTAAAATGAGGAGATCATATTTTTAATTTTTTATTAATATTTTTTTAACCCCATTACACTCGACTTCTAATCTTTAATGACAGTTTTCCTAGTAATCTTGGATGTATATACATTGATATATGGGGTATCCAAAGGGTAAAAGATCTAGATGACGGAAATAAAACTCGCAATCTTTCTCCGTATACATGATATGGTAACGCTACGATCTTGACTATCGTCTTCCTCACATGCCGATTTTCGATGCATATTCATTGATATCCAGGGTTTCCAAAGAATAAGCGATCTCGATGACGGCAATAAAAATCACAGTTTTCCTATGTACAGGGGATGGTAGTGTTACGACCTTGATCACTGTCTTTGTCACACGAACTGATTTGGTCAGGCTCAGACCCATACAAATTGGACCTTTATAATTTTTTTAAAAAACCTTTATTAGTCTAATTAAAAAAAAAAATCACACTCTAAAACTAATTTTGAAGTAACTAAAATTGTAGAGCCAAGATATTTACGGAAACTGAAAAGTTTCATTTTTTTTTTAATTTGAATGTCAAATTTATTCAAAAAAAAAAAACTCTTTATAAAATTCCATCAAAATTTGAAGTGAAAAATAGCTAAAAATGAGTCTTAGAAGATCATTCTTGTCTATCTTTTTTGTATCAAACAACGAAACGAAATAAGAAACATTGATCGTCGGTTTGTGTTTATCTAAAGGAGTAGGGGCAAAACATATTTAAGGTTTATGATGTTCACATCTCCTTGCTAACCAGTTCAGTTTGGATTATCAGACTCACTAAAAGGAGTCGGGCGTGAAAAAAAAAAAAAAAAAAAGAGTCGGACTAGTAAATCGATTCGATTCCACTGATGGATTGTTCCACAACGTTGGTAGACTTTTATTAACTACTTCTAAACAATGACGAGATTCCATATCAACAATCTTACAAATGTTTTGTTGTGTTTTATATTCAGTACCAGTACCGTTCCGTACATTTTAGAAACCTAAAACATTTTAAAATAACTAGGGAAATACCCGCACATAAGCGCGGATTTGATATTTATATAGTATGTTTTGATTATATATTATCTATTTTTCAAATTATTTGCCCATTAAGTATAATATTATTTATTATATTTTTTAAATTATTGAAAAGAATAGTTTGCAATCTGAGACAATTGTTAGATCAACTAATGTGTTTTCTGAAAAGAAAATTTGTTTTCTTAATGTTTTTTCTTGATTATTGTTTTCATTATTTAGGCCACCTTTTTTTTAGTTTCTTCGTAAAATAATATGAAAATATGATTTTTTAAAAAATACCACCAATTTAACTTTGTTTATTAAAATATTATTAAAGATTTTTTTTTCCAAACTACCACAATACAAACTCTAACTCTAACCTTTTAAAACTAAACCCTAAACTAATCGGAAAAAAAAATCTCATCAGAAAAAATCATCTGGTCTGGTTAAATTCAAAAATATCCTTTCTTACTCTCATATCTCAGTAATCAAATAACTAATCGATCGCGTGTGTGAGGAGGAAATACTTAAACGTGTAGTATGGATTTGGTTTCCTTTTTTTTTCAATTTAGCATTTGCCAACTCCAATATATATACATTAGTTATTTCTTTGCCATTAAGCAATGTAAATTTAAATATTCTTAAAATTGGTTCGTAAATATACCAACAAACTCACAACAATTAAAAGAAGAAGTTGCAGCAAGATAAAAACACAATTAGCTTTCTAAAAATATTGCAAAAATCAACAACGAAAAATGTTTTATACTTTTTCTTTCTTTGAAATCAAATCTGAATTTCAGAAATTTTTTTACCTTTTTCCTCTCCAAATTTACTTTTATATGGTAGACATGAACACCAAGAAAATTCAGAAGGATCCTAGAGATTTTCACGGTGTCACCACTTTGATTCATCTCACCATAAACCACATATATCTCGATATGCTAAGGGATATCTTCGATTCGGTCATATTCAAACATTATACCCATATGTAGATCAAGGTGATACATTTTTCTAGACATCTCAATAAAGGTGTGAAACATATTAAGAAGAAAATTGAGGGTTTTGAGGTTTATATTGTAAGTATGAAGAACTAAACGAAGATAAAGAGAGGAATATGGAAGCTCCATTAAGGGCTATGAATTGTTAACTCTTGTATTATAGGATAGGAACAGTCGGTCTTTCATTTTAATAACGAAGAAAACGACTTTTCATGTTCTCTTAGTGGTTTGAAAAGTAACATCAATTTATTTTTGTTTGTTGTTACAAAAACTAATATAGTGACACATGTCATTTTGTCCTAACATGAAAATGCTGACATGGTAGAAGGATGAGTAAATTTATTCATCTTTTATATATATGATAATTTAAGAAATAATCAACCGAAAAATCTATGAACTTACATTCTTATAATATTACATTTTTTTCGAAAACACCGATGGATAGAAAATCCAAAACGTATAAGCTTCGAAATGAAGCGATTCTTTAAGAGCCAATAGCATATGCGTTGCTAGGCTTCTTTAATTTTAGAAGAAATTTATTGTCTTAATTGGAATTAAATGGTGGAGAATAGAAGAAGAAGTTGAAGAGGTTTCGTTGATATTAAATTTTTTTTTCTTTTTTTAGAAAATTAGCATGCTATTTGTCATTCTCTCGTGTGCTTACTTGTCGCAAAGTTGGAGAGAGTTAGTCATCTTTTATATATATGATGATATGGTCTTAGAAAAATGTTACAAAATATAGTAAATATTATTAATAGCATTTAAAATCACAAAAAATTATCTATGCAAAAGAAAATTAAAAATTAATTAATCAGAAACTTTAGAAGAGAACAACACAATAAATGAATTATGGATAATATATACTAGTTATGCAAAATATAAACAAAGATTTAGCCTAGTCCAGTGATCAATTATGCCAATTATGCCTTTGCCACCCGAGTTCAAGACCAGACCTAATTTGCCCTCTTCTTCTTCTTCTTGCTGATCGACAGAAACCCTAAACTTTCAAGATTACAAAACTTTTCATTCGATTTTCTTGTTCTTTTAACCCAAATATAGTAGATCTATCACCCAACATCCAATTTTAACATTAAATCTGAAGAGAAAATGAATCTTAGCTACTGCTAATTCTTGTTTATGTGATCTAAAGAAATTTCGTATAAAACGTGGCTTAAAGCCATTTCTTCCCTTGTTTTAAGGTAGGGACGACACTGTTTATGCCCATGCATATACTATACTCGTTTTTAAACCCCAAAATTTATCTCTCATTTTTTTTTTTTAGGGAAAAGTATTATTCCATACATCATGGTGTAGCTCCCAATTCCGATCAGAAACTAATATGGGAAGTTCAGTTGGAAATTCATCTAATTGCATTAATTTGGAGGATAAAAGGAGTAAATCTTTGTAAACAGGCGTGAAACAAATTTGGTAAAACCCAAAGTTTTATTGGTAACGAGGTCGTAAATTAGGTAGAGTCCTTAAGTGTAAACTTCAAGACATTTACATAATACGGTTTGCATTGGTTAATTGTTTTGGTTGGAGAAATCAGTGAGCTAAATTGGCTATATTGTGGGTTCGAGTATTTGAATTCATATATGTAATAGTGGAGTTTTCTCTTATTTTAAAGTGTCCAGAACATTAAAAATAAATAAAGGATATTTATAACAGTTTATTTTTTACCACAAAAAGTAAGTCATATTAATATTAATTTAGTTTTATTATATTTCTATCAATATCTTAGAATTATCGTAATATTTCAAATTAAAAAGTAAAACTAAAAACAATAAGCAACTAATGAATAAAACATATGCAGAATATTAACAAAACATATGCAAGTATAACTAAAAAAAATTAGAAATTGTAAGTTTAAAATTTTGAGATATTAATTTTTATTATCAACTCTACCAAATCATCATCAAAAAGAATAGTTGATCTCTTCTTAGAATGTCACCCAGTCAATTATCACTTTAAATTCTAACACATCACCAAATTTATTATCAATTTAAAATTAATTATCTTACTTGATATTAGTATTTTTTAATTTCACTTTAACGTTTATGATATCTATCATAAATTAATACAATATTTCTATCAAGAAATTTGTAAATAAATTTCAAATCAAAAATATGAAAGACTTTTATTGCTATCAATTGATTTAAATTGATAAATATATATTTACAATTATGAGGTATTAATAAAAAAAAGATCTATAATGGTAATTTTAGTTTGATCAATCTACCTATTTATTTGATGAGTGTTTTTTTTTCACTAAAATATTTTTTTAAGTTTAAGAGTATTAAAACAAAAAAAATCATTTAAATTTTAGAGTTTAATTCTTACAGAACTAGACCCAAGTTAATTGAAAAACTAGACTCCTCTTCACCAAAATTTCACCAAACTTTTAAAACACCTTAAAATACCTTTTCTATCATATTTAATCACGAAATACCTTACAGAGACTTCACGGTAAAATCTCATTGCTGGGTTTCGAAATGAGAAGAACGAAAATAACCCAAAAAACTCACGTAATCACGGTAATTTCATGGTCTTCCATATTTCTCAAACACCATTATCAACCAAATTGAGCTTTAAATGGATCCAACAACGGAATTTATAGATATTAATGTTCCAGTATGAGTTAAAAGCTACATTTTCATTGATATACTCTCTGTTTTCATACATTAAACTCTAAGAATCTCATTTTCACAACTCACCATTCTTCGATATTGAGATTAACCAAGATTCGTGTATAATAAAAAATGGATTTCTTGGGTATTGGTGGTGTAAGCAGTTCTTGACCGCCGATGAAACTAAAAAAAATTCTAACCGGATCTAGTCGATGTAGACTTTGACGTCTTTGACAGTGGTCTAACCATCCATGCGAAGAAGAAGATCATGAAGGATAGAACCACTGAGATAGCACGAAGGGAGAGCTTCGATTTATCAAACCAAAAGAGAGAAATCACAAATTACTAGAGAGAAAGATTTTATCAAGTGTTGTAGAATTAATGGAGAAAGAGTAATACTCTATAAAGGGATTATTTTAAGGTGTGTGTAAAAAAACAAGTGTACTTATTTTTTTATTTGGATAAATCTGTCACCTTTTTCTACGACGTCGTTTTCGAAAAGAAATTAAACAAAAAAATTGTAATACTTCAGAATCGAACCCTTGACCCAAAGCTTGTTTAATTGACACAATACCAACTCGCCGGTGGAACTATTTGATATTGCTTTCGAAATATTATTATTTCATTTACCACAGTTAAAAAAATAACAAAAAAGAAAATATATTTCCTTCTCCTCATCGATCTTCTTCTTCCTCTTGCAACCTTTTAACCTTTGTAGATGAACTCCCCCACTGCAATTCCTATTTCAAGCTAGGTCATCGGAAAAAAAAATCAAACAAAATTGATTAGATCCAGAGGATTAAGAACCAATTTGCCTTTACCTTTTGGGACAAAAAGCTGGACGAAAGGAACAATGAGAAGGATTCAAACCTTCAAAAAATCTTCGATTGCACAAATCTCGGAATCAAGAGACACGAATCAGGTCCGATTTGGGATTATCCAAATAAAACCTCAGGGTTCATGAACATGAATTTTCTTGAATGGACAACACTTGCTAAACCCCGATCCGATTTGGGTATAAACAACTCTCCGGCGAAATTCTGTTCGCGATCCGTCAATTGAAGAATCTCAGTGTTTTTGATGTGTTGGATAATCAATTGCAGTATCAAATTCATGAATCATTCTCGAATTTGTCTTCTTCTTCCTCGAAGTGATTCGAGATTTCGGAGATTTACCTCTGCAACGAACGAAACAGCTTTTGTTTTCTTTCTCCAATTGATTCTTCTTGTTTTATATAATAAAATTCGAAAGAGAGAAAAAAAATGATCTTAAATTTGAAGGATTTTATTGAAAAACTAAGTTTCCTTGAACACAGAGAGAAGAAGACGATAGACAATAATAATGTTGATGTAACATATTATATTTGGTTTGATAATATAATATAACAAAAAATAAATATTCAGCACAAATGGTTAGAATTTTCTTAAGAGGTTGTTGGTTCGAGTCTGAAATTTCAAAATTCATGTATTTGATTCTCTAAATCAAAACGGCGTCGTTTTACTATTTATTATTAAAATTATAAAGAAAAGTAAATTTGTCCTTATTCCAATTATCAATCATAATAGAATAAAATTATTAGAAAAAAAAACATTTTAGTAGAATAAATTAAAATAGGTTGCTAGTTGAATTGTCGTTATAGTTCAACTCAAGAATAGTGTAAGAAGATATACACTTCTACCATCTTTGATGGAAGATTACTGGATTGTTTGGGTAAAAACGGTAATACCACTATCTCTCTGATGTGCGAAACAGAGGGAATTGGCGAATTATGAATGTATGGTTGGAGACGATAGTTTATGTTCTGCAGGTTTTGCTTTCTCATGAATTCAATGATGATGATCTAGTCATGTGGTTTGATAATGGCAGGGAAGAGAATTTATTTAGTGAAAAAGACTTTTTGGAAATCATCAGACCATCATCACCACAAATAAACTGGTACAAGACTGTTTGATATAGGTTTGCTGTTCCTCGTAACAGGTTTTTTCACCTAGCTTCTCACGCTGAACCGCAATCCAACTCGTGACAGAATGCTTAATTGGGGTCTGTGTGTTAATCCTTTTTGTTTGTTATGCTCGACTTATTCCAAAAGCCGCAACCATTTATTCTTCGAGTGCGCTTATTCCTCGAAAATATGGAAACGAATTCTTAGGCGTCTGTGTCAATAAAACCCAAGTGTCTCTTGGGGAGACACCATATCTTGGAATACAAACATCACGACAAATGTAACAAACCATAAACCTCTAGAGTATTGGTGTGGCATCTTACTGTTTCTATCCTCTGGCAAGAGCGCAATAAACGACTACATCAAGGCATTTCGTCTCCAACACTAGTAACCTTCAAGATTATTGATTGCCAATTTCGAAATCGAGCCTCTGCATTTCGCGAAACTAGTCCCATCATTTCAAGCGTCTTCTTCAAGCATGGTTCCAAATAGAAGATTCAACATTACGCAAACCTAATTAATGGCTCTATTTTTTTTAAAAATAATTCTGAGTTCAGTCAAGTTCGTTTAATATACGTAATCGTTTACTCTCATAAACGTTGTAAGTCTTCTATTTTTGTTTATTCAAGTATGCCAGTTTTCAAAAAAAGAAAGACATATACTTCTAAAAAGAGATAATTTTAATATTTGATATTCAAATTATAGAGAAAATTAGTTTGTCTTTATTCAATTTTTAATCATAATGGAATAAAATGGAGTAAATTAAAGGTATGTAGAGAGTTCTGCTACACTATTCAACTTTAAAATTGTGTGTAGATCCTAGGGCAAAATGTACAAATAGACCCATTTTTTTTTTTAACATTTTCTCTAGACTAGTACATCATAATAATTTTTGATATTATCCTATTCCACGTACGATTTCAATGTGACGGTTTTGTCCGTAATACACGAATCCACGATAGATATGATGGAAAATTTAACCCTTGACGTGATAAAACCTCCAATAAATCTTGTGTCAATAATCTAAAAAAAAATACACTACGTGGGATTCGAACTCCATATCTGATATATAAGTTTTTAAATCCTTAATTAATAAGTTACATGTGCTTCCACAATTTTTTATTATTATTATTTTTTTAACATTTACGTCCCTCGTTTTTTAGTGCAAAGTAAAAAAAAAAAGTCCTAATTTTTTATTCTTTTTCTAATTTATATTTCATTTTATGTGCTCTCTTTATTCTTGAGTGGGACGATCCAACTACTAGCCTAGTGGATAGACCAGGTGAATTTTTAAGGAGAGTAACATGTCATGTTTTGATGAATCAGTTTTTCTCACGTCAAAAGATATTTAATGTTAAGTTTAAATTGTAGGAGCGAGAATCAACACAAATACAAATGAAGAAAAACTTGAAGTTATATGTACCAAATGATCAAATTCAACACGTACTATAGATCAATTTCGGTTTCAGAAGATATTGCCAAATTCCAGAGAATATCAAATTGGTTGTCTCCTCCGGAACTAAAATTCCCCAACAAATGAGTACTGGGTTTTGTTTGGGATTGTGTGCTTCACATCCTTTTTTTCCGAAATTATTGGTGGGACTTTTACTTATACTTAGGTTGTGCCTTCCTCAACTCTGCCACAATTTCTTTCGGACAATCCTCTTCTTCTTTTTTTATTACTATTACTGAAATAAATGAAAACCCATGTTCTTCTGTTTTTGCTATGTCTTCTTCTCTTCGACCTCTTTATTCCATGCTTGTTTTGACTTCCAAATTGTGAACCACTTCTTCATGTGGGATCAAGTATTGCTTATTTAAGACCTAAGAAACCACTTTGAACTCCAAAATGCAATTGCTATGCATGGTATGGACATACGACCTAAATTGGAACTAAACTACATAAAAGTGCATAAATATAGATAAAAGTAATGGTTTAGGGATATAAAACCAGCACAAATGAAGATTTAAAACCGCTAAAATCCGTTATATCAATTCCCCAGACTTATCATTTTCTTGTGTTATTCCATAGATTCCAGTTGATCATGATAGCTTGAGTTCCATATATGCGCAATCATTTTCTAGCCAAGTATAGATGAAGTTCGTGAACTCTTCTATAGCATCTTCAACGTTTCCGTATCGGATTAGGATAAAGGAAACAATAGAAACATGGTTGGTAGGAATTCGAGGTTTTGTGCATTTTTTATCGTGTAAAACTGGCCGGCGCGAGGTTTGGGAACGAAGTAAAAAAGGGATTTAGTCTATTTAATTAAGCCCATCTAGTTATTCTAATCACCCATCAAGAAGACACAATATTGGCCCAAATAATAGCTTTGTTGAACCAACAGAATTAAAATGTACAACTATAAGCGTAAAACTACGGAAAAAAGTATTCCAAATACCTTAGCAATTATTGGATGGACTTAGACTCCTCCTAAATTTATCCTTCGAAATAATTGTAGTCAACTAATAATTAATTCATTGGCATAACTATATTACCATGTTTTTATCTGGCGGCAAATAAATTACCATTGATGGCCCTCCATTAACCACATCATCCGTTACAAATTCACAAAAAAAGCTAGCATTTCTACAACTCCCTGAATTACCCTTGATTCACATCATGCGACTAGCTTTTTTCATAAGGATGTATTTGTCTTTTCAGAAGTATGTGTAATAAAATTAAAATTACCATTTAGCTAATAAGTAAGATTAACCCACTACACTTTCCCGCCTATTTCTCCCTCCCCTCAAACTGCCATTTACTGTTGGAGAGAGATGAAGCTCAAAAGTTACAAAATTGGTTCTAATATTTATGTTCAATACGTTAACTAATGCTTAGATTAGTTCCTTTCAGGCTACTTGGCATATTCCACGGTCTTAATTTTAGTTCACCACCATTTTATTTTTAGCTTTTGCTGTTTAGATATTTTTAAAATGAATATATGAACTATATTTACAGAATGAAATAAGGAAGACTGAAATTCATGAGTTTTTTTTTTTTTTGTTAAAAACTGAAATTCATGAGTTACAAGTTGTCTTTACCCAAAAAAGAAGATATAATTCTATAATCGACTTTTATTCTTTTGGTTGTTCGTGGATATTTATAAACGATAATGGCTACATAAAAAGTATAATAGGAAACTATATAGAGAGGATTTGGGAAAATATATCGAGTTGAAAAATTTGGTGACGAATAGAAAGATCCATATAGTAATCGATTAAATATCAATATTTTCTAGTTATCAGATTTTGTAGTCTTCTTAGCTTAGTTTTTTTAACCTCGAAAGCATCTATAAATTGTTTAATTTCTGTTTGATTTAGAAACTTTTAATTATACGTATATCGATAGTTATAAGGTTAATTTTTATTTGCTTAATAAAAAAAAAAATCAAAATTAACAGAATTTATTGGTCATTCATTAGTTTGAATCTATTTAGCAACTCATTAAGGTCTCTCATATTCCTTATTACCAGCTGAGCTCTCTCATTCTTTGTGCTCTCCAAATTTACTAATCTTTATTTCTTCTTCCATGGACGACTGGCGCCTCACCCACGGAGCTGCACCGCCGTTGACTGCGGTGGAGAGATTCTTATACGGCCAAAAAAATGATGCCTTGTGTTCCAAGAAGAAAGATTGTCCTAGAGACCGACCGATCGTGAAGACAACAACGGCCATTGAGATTAGAAACGAGAACAGAGAGAACATGACGTTTATTCCGAGGAAGGAGAAAAACCGAACCCCTATTGGAGAAATGGTCGTTAAAGGTGCAAGAGATTATCAAAACTCTACGAAGAAGCGACAGTACAAGAACCTTATCAAAGGGCAATGGACTGCAAACGAAGATAGGTATACTATTATATGTGTTTATGTGTATTGATTCAAGCGTCTATATATATGTGACTCTAGTTATGTGTTTGTAAATACCGACATATATGTCTAGGATGTTGATAAGGTTGGTGAGGCAACATGGGGAGAGGAAATGGGCAATGATCTCGGAGCAACTTGAAGGAAGAGCAGGCAAGCAGTGCCGTGAGAGATGGCACAATCATCTCCGACCTGATATCAAGGTTTCTTTGTAGATCTCTATTCCTACTTTTTTCATTTACAGATCTAGGGTTATAATATAAGTCTCTCTCTCTCTCTCAACCCTTAGTTTGATTGTGGTTTCAGAAAGATGGATGGAGTGAGGAAGAAGAGAGGGTTCTTGTGGATGCACACACGAGGATTGGGAACAAGTGGGCTGAGATCGCTAAACTCATACCAGGACGCACCGAGAACTCTATCAAAAATCATTGGAATGCTACTAAACGACGCCAAAACTCAAAACGCAAACAGAAACGGCAAGCAAATGCGGATAACATCGATAATGATCCCTCTCCATCAGCTAAAAGACCATGCATTCTCCAAGACTATATCAGAAGCATCGGGAAAATTGACGTTAATAAGGACAACGATGAGAACATTGTAAGTGTTCTTTCCACGTCCAATGCTGATCAGATCTATTCCGATGGAGATTCTGCATCGTCCATACTTGGAGATCCATATGACGAAGATCTGGTTTATCTGCAAAATATTTTTGCAAACCACCCGATTTCTCTAGAGAACATCGGTATGAGCCAGAGTTCGGATGAGGTAAACCAGTCATCTTCAACTGAGTTCATTATCAAGAACCCTAACCCTATCTTTCACAACAATGTTGGAACTCATCATCATGATCAGGCAATGGTCACAGCTCCTGCGAGTACACCGTACCTCGCGTCTGACATCTACTTGTCTTGTTTGTTGAATGGTACGGCGTCTTCCTACTCAAACCCTCATTTTCCGTCTTTCCCATCTTCCACGTCATTCACCACCGTGGAGACCACTGAGTTTCTTGCGAGTCAAGCTAACTCTACAAGTGAAACAAGAGAGATGGATCTGATAGAGATGCTCTCTGGTTCTATTCAAGGTAGCAACATTTGCTTCCCATTGTTCTAGCTACCACATGATACCATGTTTTGGATCATCATTATCATTATGATCATTCTCTTTCTCTTGCTTTGTTCAATAATCCAGTCCTTTTATTTTCATATTACTTTCTATGTAAATCATAAGATTCAAGCTGCTTCTCGTATCAAAATACTGCTTTTTGCTTCGATTTACCTTTTACTCTATCATTATTTTTTGTTTGTTTTTCTGGGTTATTGACGTTTCACCTCAAGTTATGTCATTCAAGTAATTAACTGGTTAATCGCTTCACTTACGTTACGAAACTGGCATTAATCCTAAATTTAAGTCTTGTAATTATCGCTACTATATACTCAAATTTTAACCATGTTAAACTTTTATTCAAAAAGAGTTGAACAAACAAAGGCACAAAAAGTGCAGATATCATATATTATATGTATTTCTTAGGTGGAGAAAACATAGGAAAAGTAGATTGCTTATAACAATTTAGAACTTCAAATAACAAACGTATCCTCAATCCTCCAACATATTTACTATAATACCCTTACTTAATAATCACGCAACTACCTCATCACGAGGTTGCAAGTAAACACGTAACCCGTTCTTCATGAACAGCGTCAGTGACATCTTCTGCTCGACGCGGTGACCAGGAACCGGAGACAGCTTGTAACGGAGTAGAACGGCTGAAGCCACCGACTTCATCTGCAGATAGGCTAAGTCCTTCCCCAAGCAAGTCCTTGGTCCGGCGTTGAACGCCACGAACTTGTAACCGTCCTTAGGAGTCTCGAACCGGTCACCGTTGGCCGTGAGCCATCGCTCTGGACGGAACTCGAGACAATCTTCGCCCCAAATTGTTTTCATCCGTCCGATCGAGTAAATTGAGTAGGTCACGGTCGAGCCTCTTGGCACGAAAGTCCCGTCAGGCAAAACGTCGTCGTCTATGACGTACTTGAAATCCTGGTCATTTGGAACGTTACGAATACGTTACATTAGCTCTTTATTACGAATTATGAGTTACAAGAAACTAAAAAATAAATAATTATTTTGCGTTAATTTTGCCATGTTCTTTTTCTTGGTAAAAAATAACTCAAATTAAGTAAAAATTAAATGTGTTTGTAACAGTCAGTTGAAACTAGCAGCAGCCTAGGACTGAAAAAAAAAAAATCTAAAATATTCAGCTTAAAAGGAAGAATTATAGAATTAATTTGTCAACTCGTTAATTATAAATATTTATTTCAAGAACTTCTATGCCAAGTTAAAATGTATATATATTTAGACAAATCAAAACTTTATGTAATAATTATCTTTAAGTCTTTTATGCAAATCTCTCTCGGCCATATGCGGCTGTATATACGATGTTACCATGTACGAAAAGAATAGTTAGTAATGAGTCTATTTTCACCTGAGGCACGGAAGGGTATAAACGCAGCGTTTCAGACAAAGCGGCTTTGAGGTAAACGAGCCTATCTGCTTCGTCGAACTCTAACGGCTCCTGGGTCCATTTCCCCTGATCATCACCACGTGTCTCCTTCAGAACCGACGATAACTCTTCAACGATCTTCGTCTCCACCTCACGGTTATTCATGACCAGCCAAAAGAACCAGCTCAGGGCCACAGAAGAAGTGTCACGCCCAGCGAGAACAAAGTTAAGTGCAATACGCTGAAGAACATCTGTCGGAAGAACGTTACCATTAACGTCACGTTTCTTCAAAAAACGCGACAAAAGATCATCGGATGGAGAGTTTTTCCGAGCGTCGATTGCTTCATTCATGTAAGTCTCAACGACCTCAAGGCTCTTCTTCAGCTTATCTTCCGATCCAATCCCCATCGCTTTCTGAATCCGCCACAAGAAACCGGTATAGAGAAGCCTCTTTAGAGTAGCTTCGGTTGCGGTGTCGAAAGCGACCGAGAACGGATTCTCCGGGAGATCCAAAGAGAGCGTCTCTGGGTCTTTCCCGAAAGTCAAACCGCAAATGTTGTCAAAAGTCAGCCTCAAAAACAAATCTTGAAGATCAACTGACTTTCTGTCTTTAACCGCCCGGTCTAATATAAGCCATAACCGATTCTTAATAGTCCCGTTAACCCACCGAGCCATGGCTTGTCTAAGAGTCCTAGTAGTGAACTCAAGCGCTGCGGTCTTACGTTGCATAAGCCACGTGTCACCGTCGCTGTTGAAGATTCCCTGTCCTAGGAGATCGTGGAAAGCAGCTCGCCACATCGGACCTTTTGGGTAGTTATCGAACCGTGTCTTAAGGATATGCTCGACGTTTTTTGGGTGACACGTCACGGTGTAAAACCCTTGCGTCTTGGCAACGAAAGGTATCGCCATCGTACATGTTTGGTAAGTACCGCCCGTAGCTCGGAGATTATCAGCGATCCAATCGTGGATTCGGCTCCGGTTCGCGATAAGAAACGGTAAACTTCCGACGAACGGTAAGACTTTGGGACCGGTGAGTCTCCGTGAAAGAAAGTAGAACCAAAGAGCGTAAATCGATAGAGCGGCCACGGCGTAACCGGCGAAGATAGGGTTTAGAGCTTCCATTTTCAGGTTTATTTTTCTGTTTTTATTCAATGGAGGGATTGGTGAGAGACATATATGGTGAAGAGAGGGATGTGTGTATATGTATATATATATGTAGAAATTAATAAGATATATTTTTACGAAGGGGCTATAACAAGAAAGGTTTTAATTTCATTTCAATTAGGAGAAAGTAGTTGGGAAAAATAATTTTGGGTCGATAAGAATATCGTGTGTGTAATAGTTTGGACTTAGAACACGAAAACAGATTAGTTGTCCCGTTACAAATTAGTTATGAATTTAGTTTTCTTTTTTAGCAGCATCCATTCTATGTCATGGTTTTTGTAAATTTTGTCCAGTAATTCATATGCACCAAATATTCGCGTGTATTTTACATGAAGAAGACCCAAGGTTACAAAAACATTTACTAGCTAGCCTAGGTATACGGCCTTATACGTTAAATAAATAAAAATATTCTTAACACATTTTCAGATTTAACAACCAAAACCCGAACTTCCATAATCTAGGCAATATGTATATAAAGTGTAAGGCCGAACCAAACAAAAATTCGGTTAATTTCGGTAGAAATTTAAAAAACCGAAAAATCCGAAAAACCGAAAAAACCGAACCGAACCGAACCGAATAACCGAAATCCCAGCACTAGTATAAACTATGCATTTTAATATATATTTTTTTCTTAAAAATAGTACGAATTTAGTTATGGATATAACCTGATTTAAATAAGTTAGGAAAATAGTGGAAATGTAACAAAAACTGGCAAAATTTAATTTTTCTTCGAGAACAAAGATGCGGTCAATGGCAGTTAGCCCATTCTAAGAAACTGGATTTGCTTTGAGTGGAAAAATTGACACACACTTGCGAAAGAATTAAAGAAACACATTTAAAGTGAATATATAATAATACAGAAACCAAAAAGTATATATATCATATCAACAAAAGTATAAGCTAACGCAACGGGAAAAAATATCAAAAATGGTAAAGGTCATATGTGGTTGAATTCGAAAGTTACTATATGAATCGAATTTCATTCGCTTTTATAGGTCACGTTATGTATAAAATAGTAAATTAGTATGAGTTTCGGTTTTAACAATCAGATTATCTAGAAACAAATTCAATGGATAAAAATATTAGCTAAGCTAATCTACAATTTCAATATTGTCAATACAAATCACAAAATATTTAAGTCTAATTTTTTATTTTAAAATTTTTAGCCTTTGGTTAAATTATTTATTTTTGGTCAAATATTTAGTTTAATTATAAATGCATTAATGTTTCGTCAACAAAAATATTTTGAAGTATAATAAAATTTGTGTGCAAAGTTTAGTATTATTAACAATAGAAAATGACCAAATTAGTTTCATTTTCTTTTGTTTATATATATATATATATTTCATGGGTGAGTGGAGGAATAGTCTCTTTGATAATCATAATATATCAAAAACAACCCATTTGATAACTTAAAAGAGAAGGGAAAGAGAAGTAGCTATTTTACTGTTCATCTCTCTTTAGCCCATAATTTGTTATAAATGTGAGTTCTATTCATAGCAGCTTCTTTAAATTAATGTTAACACAATATTGTTCACTGTTCTGGTTCAGCCTGCCACGTCTTCAAAGATCTGAACGATGTATTTAATGTTGGACCATTGAACTGGTATTTGTTTTTCGAGAACGAGACAACTCGACTTATTGTTGTTATGATCGATTTTGAGTTCACCACAAAGCGAACTTATAAAAATTTGGATTGCTAGCTTCTTGGACTAGAGTTGGTATCGTCACGGTGTGGCTTCTTAGAATCGGGTTGATATCGTCACAATGTGGCTTCTTGGACCGTGGTTGGTCTTCACGGTGGCTTCCCTAAAACATTCCTAAGAACGACATTCGGACCGCTAGGGAGCAAATCTCAATTCAAGAAAAAAAAAAATCGTGTAAAGTCTTTAAGAAAATACAATGAGGATTGAGGTATGGAATTAGAAAGGATATCGAAAAAAAGGGTTTAAAAGGATGAGTTGTCTCCGCACCGAAAGGCGGAGATCTCTGAAACTTTACAGGGCTAATTTTCGGAAAGGGAGAAAAAAGACTTGGGGGATAAGGCTTGGTCGACATCGACCAAAAAGAGTCTTGGAGCAATTCTTCCGAAGAGAAAGCTCGTAAAAACGGGATTCTCGGATCCAAATATCCTTAAAGACCGAACCTTGTACACAATGGTTCGGATTTTGGAGGGTTTGAAAGGAAAAGATAATTAGTTTTTACTCGGTCAGGTCCTAATTCTGACAATGACTCAAAAGTGTTTAAACAGAAAAAGGGGCAACCTTTGAGGAACCAAACAAAGACTACCGAGTGAAGAACGAGTCCAAGCCGTAAAACAACTGGTGTTGGACGATTCATGATTGAGCCAAGGACAGAATATGGAATCCAAACAAAGAGTAAATTCAGAGAGAAACTAGGATAAGAGATAAATGAATCAAGATCTGACCCCTTCTCATTGCGAGGAAGGGGTGATTTATAAAGATTACTTAACTTAGAATAGTATACGGGTTAGTTTGGGTACATGTTAGTTATGGGTATCCCAACTGGGGATCGAGTCAGGCTAGTACAATGCACTTGAGTGCTTTTTGATATATCATGGTGTTTATCGGTTTTCACCCATGACATTCGTAGTTTTATTATTCGTAGTTTTATTGAGTCTTTTAAATGTTTAGAGTCTAGATACGAAATAAACTTATTTGGAATATTTAGATGATTTTGGAGCAAAACAGAAGAAATGAGAATTGAAGCTACGTTGAAACAAAAGAATAATCAGCATTTTTGTTACCCAAAATTTGGGTCCTAACTTTATCTACCCAAAGTTTCTCATTCATGTTCCTTCTCTTTATCAAGAATACTTTGTAAAACTTTGGCATACCTGAATTACTTGTTATCGTCATGTTCTCATTATTTCTCATCCTATTTCCCAAAATGAACATGTCTACTCAAGATTATCTCAGATAAACTACTAGTATTACAATTGAAGAAGCAAATGACCTTTACCAAAGACTTTTAGAGATATAGTTGGCACTGGAAGCATACTCTATGCCATGTTTTGAACTCCCAAAGACTTAATTTGATAATATCATGGCTAAAATGGTCTCTTTTTGGTGGAAGAACAAGGAAACAAAGAGAGAGATTCATTGACAGGCTTGAAAGAAATTAGAAATTTCAAAAAATAAAGGAGGTGTAGGATTTAAATGCTTGGAAGGATTCAACATAACTCGTTTGGACAAGCAGTGATGGAGGATGATGGTATATCCCAACTCCTTGATGGCCCGATTATTCAAAGGGAAATGTTCTCTGAAATGCTTACCATTATGGACTAAGTTGGGAACTAGGTCTTCATTTGTATAGAGGAGCATTCATGGAAACAATGCCAGCCTCGATGTGGTATAGGTTGGATCTTACAAGATGACTATGGGATAGTATATTGGTTATGAGCAAATCACTATCCTAGTCTAGTCTCACGGTTGGAGGCAGGAGTAATAGGAGTAAATGCTATGATTTGGGAAATAAACTATCTTGATAACTTGACTGCTATAACCTTACTCAAGCTATTGCGGAAGCGGACTAATGGCCTCAATTGGCTAGATTTACAGTGGAGTATCTTCAAATTTGAAAGTTCCTGAAGTCCTCTATAAGGTCATAGAAAAATCAAATAATTAAGCTGTAAATTGTATTGCTAAACTTGTATCAAATTCCTCCTTTTATGATATTATTTTATATTGCACTGTCTCAGATTGGCTCGGACTTGTAGTGTTGAAACCAACCAGTTGTGTAATTAACTATGGAGCATTGGGTTTGGGGTGGGGATTGCATTTTGAAAAGAGAAATCTAGTTCGTACATGACAGTATGTTGAACAAGAATACATGAGCAACACAAAGCCCATCAACTACAAATAAAGCCCAAAACATGCTCCCTCAAAATGCCACATGGCATCTCAACATTCACATGTTTCAATATGAACGAATTATATCATACCATTAATATCAACATGCTAATCCAATCCTTCCTAATCAGCACCATCTCATCATCATCAGACACAATCAAGAATCAACGCATAGTATGTGAAAGGGAGATAAAGAAAGGATAAGATTACTTGTGGAGACCACATGTTAAAACGATCCAACGGGTCAGATACATCGACAATCCAATCCCTTTGTAACAAAAGCCACATATTACAAAGAGAGAAAAAGAAAAACAAAAGGAGAGACACAGAATCTAAGAGAGAAGGCAAAAAAACAAAAGGATGGCTTCTTCGATTTTAATGTCTTTTGCTCCGGCCACCGTGAGAGTCTACGCCACGGGGGCGAAAGGGACCAGCAGCAGCAGCACAAAAGAAGAGAAGAGTATCATCGACTTTGTTCTTGGCAGTTTGACAAAGCAAGATCAGTTTTACGAGACCGATCCTCTCCTCCAGAAGGTGGACGGGAAAGAAGGAACCACTGGAGGTAACAGTGGCCGTAAAACCGTTTCCGGCGGCAAAAACTCGGTGGCAGTACCACAGAAGAAGAACGGCGGCTTCGGTGGCCTCTTTGCCAAGAAATGAGAAAAGTTTGTGTAATCTGTGTACTCTGCAATGTTTTCATTATTGATTCTTCGTACATTGGATAATATACATCAAAAAAATTTCATATTCTTGAAATCTCTTGATCTCATTATCATCGTAAAACTTTTTTTTTTCAACAGATCGAAAAATTTCGGATGACCATGAGAAGTGTTAATATTTTTTCATCTGTAATTTGCAAGAATGATCTGGAAGGAAGTTTACTTTTAATCCATCACTCAGTGTATAGAATAAATTATAATTATACAAGATTAAGTTTTAGTCATGGTTTAGTCATTTGCGAGAATTCATCTTTCCATAAGAAGTTGTATAAAGTAT
Organism: Euclidium syriacum; assembly: GCA_900116095.1. Classification (NCBI taxonomy): domain Eukaryota; kingdom Viridiplantae; phylum Streptophyta; class Magnoliopsida; order Brassicales; family Brassicaceae; genus Euclidium; species Euclidium syriacum. The sequence continues at coordinate 9,124,138 of FPAK01000006.1, forward strand.
GAATGTGCTTGTATATATACATGTGAATCAATAATACAATTGCCAATAACTGTGCAAATAAAAAGCAGCAGATATTACAACACATGCCTGTTTTCCAACAAGCAAAAGCTTCTTTCTATACATAGTGAGTCCTTAAACTAAGCATCAAAGAGCATTTTTCCGAGCTATGATACCGTCGTTGGTAGATTGAAGCTTTTGATTCATCAAAGTGTTTTGTTTTTTTTTTGCGTGGCAGAGTCATTGATGCTTACACAAGCCTGACCTGAGAGATACAAGAGGCTTGAAAGATGTTTAACTGGAGCTAGCTTGTGCCGGGAGCAAAGCAATTTGTTTTCCTTTGATGAACACAGCAAGTTCCTCTGGTGCCACTACTCTATTCAACCATTTCTGTAGCTCTTCACCTTCTACTTTCTCTTCCTCTGCAACCATTTACACGTTTTCACCAAAAACAAAAACAGAGTCAACATATTAGACAAACTAAAGGTCATGCAATTTGGTTCTGATACCGATTTAGATGTTGTCATGAGCTTTAAAGGATTTAAATGCTCAATGTTTTGTTTTAGTAAAGTAAATAAAGTATGTGTTACCTTCGAGTTGAGCACCGAGCCCTTCTAATACATCTGGATTAGCGCGTACAACAGTCAATGCAACATCTAGAGCAGATTGCAACAAATTTGTCACCTCTCTTTGAACAAGATCAACTAGACGCCCCTGTGAATTAATTAACATGAATTATTTTTAGGTTTTGCTTTCAATATTTGAAGGGACATCTTAGAAACCTTAAGCGAAATGAAGTTACCTGATCTCTTCCCCAAGGTGAGCCTCCAGAGTCATCAATCCCACCAGCAGAGAGTGTAGACACAGAGACGGGTCCGATGTTCTGGTTGAGGCCATATTCAGCTACTGCCTTGTAAGCCATGTCAGTTGCTCTCCTGATATCATCAAGTGCACCTGTTGATATACGCCCCGAGTAAACAACCTCTTCAGCTGCACGACCTCCGAGAAGTGTCACCAAGCGCCCATGTAGTTCATCAATGAAAAGCAAATATCTGTCTTCATGCGTGGGAGGAATGTATGTAAACCCCAATGCCCCTCCTGATCTTGGCAATATGCTTAATTTCTAGCAACACAACACGAATTAACACTTATCACAAAATACGTATTAAGCCTACCGAAGAAGCAGTTCCCATTGTTTTTACCTCAACACGAGACTGTCCAGTAAGAAGATTTGCAACAGCTGTACCAACAACAGCATGCCCGGCTTCATGCCTTGCAACCACAGCCTTCTCACTGCCTTTTAACCTTGCTGTTTTCTTCTCTATGCCCTGAAACAACAGATTCACTCTAAGGAAAAGAGTCTGACGAGCTGTTTCATGTCTTCAATAGACTTTAAAGAATAGGAAGATACCGCTATTGATCGCTCCACAGCCTGAATGAAGTCAATTTTATCAACCGTTATCTTGCTCTTCCTTCCAGCTAGCAAAGCAGCCTCATTAACCAGGTTTCCAAGGTCTGCCCTATATATACCAAACATAAAAGCTAATGAGATATAGTGCAAAAAAACAGATGATAAACTTCCAGGTCGAGAATATAATACAAAAGGATTACCCAGTAAAACCGGTTGTCATCGAGGCAATACTACCAAGATCGATATCATCTCCCAAAGGAAGCTCTTTCTTTAAAACATGCACTTTCAATATGGATTCTCTCCCAACTTTATCAGGTGCTTCCACCTGGAAAATGTTTCAGATAGCTTTGTTAAAGTCTTAAACTGTCTGATCCTTTTATATCAACAGAGACAGATTATTCTACAAACCGTAACGACACGATCAAATCTCCCTGGCCGACGCAGAGCAGGGTCTAAGACATCAGCGCGATTTGTAGCTCCAAGAACAATAACTGCGGAGTTACTGTCAAAACCATCCATCTCCTGTAAACCAGTTCCCAGCACATCACTATATCATGTGAAAATCAAGAAGGCAACTTCCCAAACAAATAGTGCATAATTACAAACTTACAGTAAGCAACTGATTCAATGTTTGCTCCCTTTCATCGTTGCTGACCATTCTGAATTTACCATCACGGCTTTTTGCAACAGCATCTATCTGGAAAATGAAACGGAAACAGGTAAATAGTTGAGATTTCAACCTAGAGAAAGTAAAGGGGGTCACTGACCATGGATTCATACCTCATCTATAAATATAATTGACGGAGCCTCCTTCTTGGCCCGTGCAAAAAGATCCCTAACGCGTGAAGCACCCATACCAACATACAGCTCTACAAACTCACTTGCAGAGCAACTTATGAAAGGGACTTCAGATTCCCCAGCAACAGCCTTTGCAAGAAGAGTTTTCCCTGTTCCGGGAAGACCGACCTGCCAAAAAGGGAAACAAATCCATAAATTCTAAATATAGTAGTAACAAAACAATGCCAATAAACTCAACCAAAGAAATGGTAAAGTGGTCACTACATCATTTAACTCACCAATAGGACACCACGAGGGGGGCGAGCACCTAAGCGAACATACCTATCAGGATTCTTGAGAAATTCCTGCAACAGTTAACCGGATGTAAAAGAAATTAACAAAATCATGAAGAAAGCTATTACAGACAGATTTGAGAATTCAATTCAAGACACTACAGCATTTTTCAGGGCAATAAAACCTACCACGATCTCTTCCAGCTCTTCCTTTGCTTCATCAACACCTGCAACATCTGCAAAAGTGATTGTTTCACCTTCACTAGAAGCTTTTCTCCCACCAGGACCACCAGACTTTCGGGTCCTAAGCTGGCCCGTTGTACTCTGTGTATACCTCATAGCTTTTAAGCGAACTGCACACGGCCTTTAACTTAAACAACCATAGTACAGTATCATGAATGTGCAAACCTGGGAAAAGCTAACAGGAAATCGGTTGAGAAGCCCTGCAAGCACTGCGATGTAGAACAGAGCTATCTGCAAAAACAACAAAGAAAACAGAAAAGAAGAAACCTTTTCAATTTACTTGGAAATGATGCAACTTCTGAAAAGAGCTAATCATCACAATGCCTTATGATAAACCAGCAAACATGTAGCCTTACCAATCCAGAGTTGAAGAAACCACCAGAGCGTTTATCTGGCGACCCGAATTCAACATTATTGTCAAGCATTTTCTCGTATGGCGTTTTGATGTCCTTCGGCCTTGTAGTGGAATACACAACCCTTTTTGTCGGAGTCACACTTCTGAGCAAAGTCTCGGACGACTCAGAGAGCTTGCTACTAGTTTCACTCTCTTGCCGATTCCCATCATCTTTCAACTTAAACAAAACATGAACTCCATCCACCTCCACTTTCTGCACCTCGTTATTGTTAACTTTACTCAAAAAGTCGCTGTACGGTACGCTCATGAATGTCGTCTGTGTCCGAGGCTCCGACCCAGGTAATGGGATTCCGGGTCGGAGCAACCGCACCACAAACATAACGATACCCAATTGAAGTAGCAAAACCCCAACCTCCTGCGCCTGGATTATCGGCTCCCACTGCCATTTCTTCCCTTTCGACCACCATAACCCACTTTTACTTTGCTTCCCTCCTTTCTGCTTCGAAGAATTCGCCCGTGAACTCTGGTTTCCTTCTCCCTCACTCCTCGTCTCAGTCGAGCTGGTTTTCTGATCGCCTTCTTGACAATTCACAACCGTTCTACTCTTCTTCCTCGAAAATCCTTGCCAGAGATTGAGTCTCACCTGATTTCTCGATATAGCAGCTAATTTCTTCTGCAGAGGAAGTTGGATTGAATTGGAGACAAATCGATTCGGATTCTGGCGAAAAGCACAAGAACGATCGCGGAAAAAGCTCGAATCATGCAAGTACAAAAGACTATTATTACTACAACAGGTTGAGAATCTGAACCTATCATGGATCCCTGGTCGTAGTAATTCGATTGTAGTCATTCTTCGAAACCCTAGAAATTGAGGAAATCAAAGGCTGACATGGACATGGCAACACATTTTGTCTTTGGGGGTTTATCTAATCTCTTTTGGACTACAGAACGCGAGGTTTACTGGGAACTACGACTTCGAATATGAACCGTCCGATTGAATAAAACGAGAGACTTCTCCACCGTTTGTACGACGGAGTGTGGCTTATCGGCAAGCGGAAATCTGCTGCAACAAGAAGTATGGAGAGCATCGGTGTACAACACCACGTGGAGACAATATACTGGTTGAAGAGATTTCACGTTTTTTCGCGACCACGGGTTTAAACGGCGGATATGGGCCACATTTTTAAGGCTTTTGGGGCTCACAGAATGGCTCAAAGTATTATTATTGCTATTCTTTTTTGGCATTCAATTATTTTTAATTTTATGAATGTAATCTTTTGAAATTAAATTTCTAGAAATTTGTCAAAGAGGCACCAATAAAAAAAGTTGATCTTTTTTCCATCAACTTCCAAATCATAATGTACATATATTTTTTGTTCTAATTTGGGTTGTTGGTATATAGACTAGCAATAATAATATTTTGAAACATTATGTGAGTATGGTTTGAATGTAGAGTAATTCTTACGTATATGAATCAAATTAGTTCAAATTTGATCTGAGTTTTGTACGTTATATCCAATCTTGTGAAGAATGTTTCGTCTCTAATCATGTGGCATGTTGCTCTTCTATCATTCAACCATGCTCTTTTTTCATAAATTTGACTTGTATGAGATTTTTTCAAAAACCAATCGAAGAGAAAAACATTTTACATCTAAAACCTTCAACAAATAATCTTATATTTCAATACTCATTTACAAATTTGATGTTATTGAAAGCAATTATAATCAAGCATCATATTATTTTAGTTTTGATAAATATTTCAATTCTACACTTGAATTATGCACATGATTTTTCAAGGTAACAAGAGAAAGAACATTCCACTTAACATGTGTTTAATAGAAAAATGCATATGTTGGAGTTTTTTTTAATAAGTTATATAAAAACCAACATTTGTTACTTGCCACGACTTAAATGGGTTTCAAATTTCAATTTAATATGCATTGGTCATTTAGGAAACAACACATTTATTTTTTCTTTAGCATGTTAACTTCTACACTCATCCTCTCATTAACTGATATCCAATCCTCTTATTCCTAGTATTTTTCTCAAATCCATCATTTTATAGAGATGTTTTATCTTTGGTTTGCTCTGCATCTGAAAAAAAAATTATGACTTAATCCCAGAAATCCCAGAAGAGAACCTACCTTGAACCATGACTGCATTTAGTTATTAATTTCTACTGATATATATTCATCTTGTGGCTAAAACCGTTATCAAAAAATCTGTTGTTATGACTCACAATGGTAACCTATCTTAGTGTGTTTTTACAAATGAAAAGGGAAAGAAACATTACATAGGATGCTAAAAACAATTGTTCTATGCAATTCTATCTAAAGAGAGTAAATTAATACATGTATCTTTTTTAAATGAGGAATAAATAGACTTAAAATAAATTCATCATTTCATTGTGTGAGACAATTTTCCTTGTTTGTTTAGAAACGAAATATACTTGTCAAGAAAACATCACAGTAAACTTAAAAACGAAATATACATGTTAAGAGAGCATCACATGACCTTTTTTCTAATCGCTTGAGCATCAAGTCATCAACCAATATCCAAAGGTGATTATAAGAGTGGTGAACCGAGTAGCATATTTGTGATCTTACCACTATTGGTTAATTGAAATTTTATCAAAGATCCCTATAAAACAAACTAAAATGAAACTTTGTTTAGAAAAATGTTAATTACGTAATAAAGCAACTTGAAAAAAAGATCGAGATTCTTACAATTTCTTTTAAAAGAAAGAGAATGAGACTCACTAATTTGTTTTCTCTTTATCAATAATGTGCATTCCATTTCGAATTAGTCGTACAAGGATTTTTTTTTTTGTCGAGACTTTGTCAAATCTCCCAGTGTTGAATAGGAGCGAACGAATTGTACCATCGACAACCTATATAGATTGGAAAGCAAAGCGTAATAATACTATGAAAAACTTATGGGATTGGATAGTAATTGCAAGCAAAAACAAAATGTTGAGAAAACCTAACTTCATTTTCTCTGAAACATTGTCGTTTTTTGAAGACTGAGTAGTTTTATGGCATTGAGAAGTGGCCATTTTAAAGCGAAAGACACATAACGTTTCAACAACCACACGGTGTATAAAGAGTAAGGTACCTTCTCAAATGACGATTTTATGTCGTATGGCTCATCAAAAAATTATAAATGTTTTGGGTTTTATTATGTATTGCGAAAGATGTGGGCTTACAAACTCCAGCCCCATTTTAATCTAATTCATTTACCAACCGAAAAGTTACGAAACCATTTGAAGAAAATTTTGGATACGTGTCACACAACTAAGACATGTAACTCAACTTCTCCTATATATTAATTAAGAAGATATTAATAGAACTTTTTATCATCTGTTTCACTTAGATTAATTCAGGGAAAACTAATCAATGGGGTTCATCCATTCAGACTTGTCACTAAAAACTATTAAACTTTAATATATAGCCCATTATTACACTATAAAAACGTAGCTCATTATTTTATAAACAAAAAGTTAATTTTGCAGTCCATTAAAAGATATTTTTAAATTAAACAAAAAATTACAACTATGCGATAACATGTTATATGTTAATAAATCATTGTATTTTGCATATAAATATTTTAAGAATGTTATACCATAAATTAATTATTTTTGTACAAAATAATTTAATTTAAATATATTATAAAATTATTTTATGAATTTATAATATCCGAGCCGGATTCAGATTATGATCTAGTTTATAATATATAGAATAGGTACTATTATTAAACACTATAAACTTGGTTAACAAAAATAAAACTACAAAGTATATGCATATGTTTTAAAGTTATGTGTTGTCTTATTAAAAAGAGAGTAAGTAAGAAGAACTTCAAGGACATGGTGATTTCACAACTTCACTTGCTTAATTTTCATTTACAAAACACAAACGTAGATAATGTAGTTTACAAGAAAAGACATCTTGGGGGTAAATCAGCTCTCTGAGTTTTAGTAAATAATGTAGTCTACATGTAATTTAATTTCGGTGAATTACTTAACAGTTTGAGGTTAGAATTCATCATTGAGCTAATGATTAGGTTTAGGATTAGATAGGATAGGAATTGAGAAATTAAGACTTGTTCTTAAGAAAGAAAATGTGGAAAATCAAAAGGAAACATTCTGGAAAAAAGAAAAATGTGTAAGAAAGTCTTGGAAGAAAAAGAAAAGAAGGTTTGGCATAATCAAAGAAGAAAGCTCTAATCAAAAGAGAGTTATCTAAGTGCTTAAAAAGGATAAAAAGCCTAGTTATCTAAAATAAGAAAAAGAAAAGAGAATGGTGAAAGATTACAAAGAGTTTGTTAGAAAGAAACAGAAGATAAGAAGCTATTACCCCAAAGGTTAGAATGGGATTAGAAATAAGATATACATAAGCTTAATTATAGGAAAATTCCATTTGGGCAAGGGATAATGATGATCTAGATCTTCTGGTGCACCAATTTTTGTTCCTCTTAGTATTTTGAAAAGTAAAATTCTTTTTGAGATAAGCCTTCCAACTTGATGAACCTTCTTTTATGAATTTTTTCAAACCATTCCTACCAAACGAGTTTACCTTTATGTACTTATATGCAATACCTCACCATGTGTTTTATCAACATAGGAATGAATGGTATGCTTGTGAATAGAGAAAGTTTGGTTGAATGGTGATATTAGACAAGTGGAGAGTAAGGTTGAATGGTTAGATCCACCTTTTCTACATATAGATAGAATATATGTTCTAACATATTACCTTCGCGTTAAGTACCGACATGCGGCCAAAATTGGCGACATCAAGCAGCGCACATCTTCCGGAATAAGCCATCGCTTGATACTTTCTCCTCACCTGTCACCACCGTCCAACGACGTAAAACAACAATAGCGATAGGTAGAAAGCGTCAATAAAACCATTGGTTGCTTTTTGAATTCAAAATGACACATGTTCTCATGTAGTATTCTTGCGACATGTGTCTTTTCACTCCTTCAAATAATGACAAGAAAAAATGTTGGTATGGGTTTGGACTATTGGAGAAATGTTGGCATGGCTTTGGACTATTGGTTGTTTGGAGAATTTCCTTTTTTCAGGCTATTTGTTTATTAATATTCTACAAATTTACTTTGTTCAATTCCAAAATTTAAATTTATGTTTTTTTATTTTCTATAAAAGATGTCACCTCAAATTTGATGAGTTTTTCGGTATTCTCTTTTCTTCACAACCCAAAATTGTTTTCTGTTTTGTCTTTTCAATTTTCTCTTCTATCACTCAAACAACGAGAGAAAACAAAATTTAGAAAAATTTAGCGTCCTCAAACATAGGATCTCCAGCCAACATAAATGTCTAAATTTGGAAACCCTTTTTATTAGTTTTTTCTTTGATGCTATATTTTTTTTTTGATTTCAACAAAAAGAAACAAAACCCCACCCAAATTTTATTCTTGTTTCAATTGATTTCTTATCGATTCATCTGTTGAGTTTTGATTATATCAAAAATGGGTATTGACGCGAAAGAAACCGGTGCAATATTATGGAAAATTCTTGAAACCTCGATGAATACGAGCATCAAATTCATGAGAAACCATCCGATTTTGTCTGGGGTTTCTATGTTATTACTCACGTTATACATATTTTTGCCTTCTTTGTTGTTCGTTTTTATCTACTCATCGCCGGTTCTTGCATGTGCTCTAGTGTATGTTCGAGAAAAATTGGGATTGAGATTTTCCAGTTTGTATAAACCATTTTCGACTTCAGGGGAAAAAAATTGTGGAGGAGAAAATAATGGTGTAAAAAATCATTTAAGACAACAACGAAGTGTTCGACGAAATGCCCGAATGAAAGTTGAGGAATGGGATTCACAAACGAGCGAGGAAGAAGAAAAGGACAAAGTTATATTGACTTCTCTTTACAACGACCTCCTTGGTCGTACACCACATTTCAAAGAGTCTCCAAAAGCAATAGAAACCGATTTAGTTGAAGAAAACAAAAAAGCCTTTGATGAAGGAGATGCAAGAAGAATGTCTTCAGATGATTTGGATAATCTAAGCTATGAAAAACCAAAGGTTTGCAACTGTGAGATCAATGAAGAGAAGAAATTGGATGGTAAAGAAGAGATTAACAATGTTAATGAATATGGGATGTCAGAGATTGAGAGAAACAAAAGACTAGAAAGTCTAATCGCAAGGAGAAAAGCAAGACGACTCTTCAAACTCGCATTAGATCAACGGAATAAGCTTCAAGTGGAAGAAACAACAGCTAGCCTCAGACAAAACAACAACCTTCAAATTACAGCTCCTAAGAACAAAAACAATAACATGCTTCGGAACTATCCATCAGACAACATTGTTACGGGATTACAAATGCCAGGATCAGCACCTTCTGTGTTGTTACAAGGGAGAAACCCTTTTGACATTCCTTATGATCCTCAAGAGGAAAGACCTAATCTTACCGGAGATAGCTTTGATGAAGAGTTTTCATTGTTTAATCAGAAGGATATGTTTTTCTGCCGTCATGAGAGCTTTTGTCGGTTTGCTCTTTTCTCCTCAGAGCCTCCTCAATGTATGAACAGTCCAGCTTCTGCATCAGAAATTTCAACTGCTAGGAAACTTTTAGGTTACTTATCAATTTTTTTTACCATTATTTATTTTGCTTTTTGTATCATTTGTTTGGATAATGAATATTTTTTGTCCACAGATTTGGACAATGAATATATGGATCATCAAACTGAACAAAAACTACATTGTGATGGAAATGAAGCTACAATAGAAAACGTTGAAAGTGTGAAAAACGAAGAAAAAGAGGTAGAAATGAATGAGGAGACAGATTCAAATAGCGAAGCAGGTGATGATTCAAGTTGTTCAGACGAAAGTGAGTCAGAACTCAACCGTTTGAATAAAGCAGAGCTCAGGGAAGCTATATGCCATTCAATGGATAATAATAATCCTGGTTTTCAAGTGAGAAACAGTATTCCAAGTCCATTTCCTAAAGCCGTAGTAGCAGCGCCAAGAGTAGACGATAACAACATGTTTTACTCTCGTAGATGTGGAAATTCGCATAGTCGAACATTTTCGGTTGCCTCGGATATGCAAGTTGAGGTTTCAGAGATTGGTTCACCTCCTACGACAGTTGATTGGCTGGATGAATGGTCTAATGGTGGGGACAATTACATGTATGATACTGATATCGACAGAGAAATCATTTGCGGTGAAGAATCGCGGAAGAGATATGAATCAAATAGTGTTATTGGGTCAAAGGAAGAGATTAGTGGGCTAGAGACCAAACCAATAGACAAAACTGATGAGAGATGTGTGGTAGATGTGGTTGATGGTACTCCATTGTTAGATAGAGAAAGGCAAACTAAAGAAGACGTGGCTGAAGAGATTTTTGAGGAAAGACCTTCTAGTTCAAGTGGTATGTTTGAGCGTTCAAACTCTGGAAAAATTGATGGTTTGGTGTTCCATACAAGTGTGTCATTGTCTTCTATAACAGAAGAACCTGAAACAATTTTGGATTCGTTCGATGTCAATAACTCGGAGAGTATGAACTTTTTTACTGAAGAAGGAAATGACCAGGGATCTATGACTTCTCTTGATTCATCTGTGAAGAATTTGGTTGATAATGCGAATCAATTAGGAAATGTTGATTTTTGTGGATCTCCGAGGAGGATTGATTTAGAAATAATTAACCATCAGCAGTGGAATAACGTTCAAGGAGAAGATGGTACAAAGATAATAATGAACACAAATCCAGAGGAATATGAGGCAACTCATAGCTCATTGGATGCTTCTTTGAATACTTCCTATACAAAATCGTTTGAAAGAGAGATGGATGAAGAAAAAGAACCAAACTTCGGCAATTTTACAGAGGAGAAAACCAAACAAATAGAGAATGAGACATTTCAAAAGGACTTAAAGAGTTCTCTAGACCAAGTTATTACAGAATTACTAGAATGTAAGGTAATGGAAGAGAGTGGATTGAAGTTAGTTGAAAATTATGATGAGAAAGCAAAGCCATTAGAGCAAGAAACAACTCAGACCGACTTGAAAGGTTCTTCTAGCCATCCACATACAGAGTTAGTTGAAGACAAGGAAAATGTAGAAAATCCTGAAAGCCTGATCTTTATGCAAGTCCAAGAATGCAACACCTCAACATTGGATAGCTCAACTGATCAAGATATATCTCAAGAAGCACCAAATTTAGGGTTAATGAAAAATCTTTGTGTTAAATTGACTCACAATAGAACGAATGTTGAGGAAGAACCGGTAGTTTCAGCAAATGTTCAGAATTCACAACCATGGACTCAACAGGTTCTTTAACCTTTATTATATCCATCTTTGAAACATTCTAATTAAATTATTGTTCTTGATTCGAAGTTTTGTCATTGTTTCTTTATCCATTGAACAGTGTGATATAAATTCTCCTGAACGGATATCACCAAGAACATTGAAGATCACCGAACCACCAAAGCATGAAGAGGATATGATCTTGTACACTGTCTCTCAAGATATCAGTAAAGATGAATATGTTGCAGTAGCTGAAGGCGCGACTAGTAGCGAAAATAATGATAAAGAGGATATGAAACTTAATGATCAAGTTGATAAAGCTGTGGAAAAGAAATTAGAATCAACACACCATAACATTGGTTTAGTCGTTAAAGAAGACGATGAAAAATCTGAGAAAAGAATTGAGGCAATGCACATTACGTAGATCGAAACAACAAAAGACGACAATAGGGTTTCAGGTTAGTCATATTTCAGATACAGAGGATTATCAGAAATGGTTTTATTATATCTCTAGTGTTTCTGACCAAAGGCTTATTGTTTTACAGAAGATTAATATAAGGATGATAAACACATGATCATGATGAAGAACACAAGTAAAGTTACCCATGAGGTACATCAGAAGGAAGAGTTACTAATTGTAGATACATTCTTGTCAAATATGTTGAGATTTCGTTTCATAAAATGGATTGATTTAAAAGGAGGTGGAAAAGATTGTTGTATTTAATATAATTTTGAGTTTTTGTTTAATTTAAAATTTAAACTTGTAGAGATAAATAATTTTTGTAAAATCTAAAAATAGTTAATATCCTAGAATATATACCAAAAGAAGAACTAATAGCAATTTTCTCAATTAGGGCATACACAGAAAATAAAGAAACACTGATGTTGGAAAAATGAATCGCTGAAAAGGGTTTTCGAATTTTCTAGTCCTCGTTTGGATCAAGTAGTCTTTAGAAAATTGACATGACAATGAGAATGCTAAATATGACATGAAACGACTTATACAAGACCTGATTAACGGTGAGGAGCAACTCAAATTTGATGTTAACTACTATAAAATATGTTGTTATTAAAGGGGATTTATAAAAGTCACATCAAGTTTGCTGTTATTAAAAATTTAACACTTTGTTTGAATAAAAGACTTGTGAAATGATATTAACAATGAACGTTATGTGAAATCAATCCTGCTCAATCACTTTTTGCATGCCTCTCCACAAGCACATACTCTTCAAAAAGACTAGTATATTACCTACCTTTCCACTAGATTCAGGTTTCATGCCATCATCCTTTGCACGTCATAATTAATTACCAATGCCAACATATGATCTCATCATGCAAGAAGAGCCATAGTTTTTTCTCATTCTCTGGTTATGGAAGTTGTAGCTAAAATTTGTGAAGATTTGACAATTTGGTCATGGAAGTTCCAATGAGAAAATTGGAAGATGATTCGATTATCCTTCTTCCCGAGAAACTTTCTTGCTTAGAATCGTTTAATATCTTTATACTTGACATGATTCATTGTCCTGCATATTTCGATGATTAATTTGATTAACTCAGTAGACTTGATTGATAATGCTTGACGAATATATGTCTTCTTAAACTGATTGTTCTAAATCGACTATATATTGATTGGTGAGACGGGGTGAACATCCTTACTACGTATTTGTTGCTTATACTCTCTTTGCTAATGCATGAAAAGCAACAAAAAAAGAACTTAATCAAAGTGCTTGAATGAATCACGGAACTAAAACACAAAGAAAATAATGAAGGATGATGGTTTAGGTAGCTAAGGTCTAGTTATAAAATATACTAACTTATTAAGAAACTGATCATTGTATTAAAACCTCTGTTTATTAATTCAAGTTATATATTTCTACATGAAAAGTAAATTGTCCAAAGAATGCGGAAAATATGACATGAAATATATTTAAGTACTTAACTCGGTTTAAAAGTTTGGGTTGGAGTGTTTCACTAACCGCTCGCAGAAAAAACAATTTGGCCCGTCATAGAACAAACCTAATAGAAACGGACTAATCCGCTTTGACATTTGTACATATAATATTTTATCTAATCATATCAAGCCGACTAACTATACAAGAAAAGAAAAACTCTATTCAACTTTTTGTTTTCTTGGGCTCGAATTAGTATATTTTCCATTTTGGAGTACTAAATATTCCTTTAAGAAAATTTTGTTTCCTAAACTCTCATCTTCATTTAATGGTAATATCTCGTTATCTTTGACTTCCTTCCTTAAACACAAACTAAATCAAACTCAATATATAAAATATCACCATATATTAGCTCTCTATTCCGACAGATCCAAAAAATGGTTTTCGCATAGAATCTCGTCTGGTTTTTTGTCAAGAATACGATCGATTGGTCAGTTCTTCACCTTCGGAGACTTCGAGATTGCTGCTCCCCTCTGAGATCCGTGAAACCCATCCCCTTCCAAGAGAAGACAGAAACGGTTAGTACGGCACTTATTAATTAGGCTTAATTGGGCCATCTCCACTTACGATCTTCTTTATCTAGTTCATGTTATATGCTTAATTAACTTAGCAAACGGAGCATAATAGGCTGGTGTGTTGTTATTTGGAAACGAATATGATCTTTCTTATGAACAGTATACACAATACATATGTATTGAACTCGTTTGGACGTGTATATTTTTTTTTTCTACTATATAAGTATCTAAATTATAAATAAAAAAACTGTTGTAGTTTTGTAATTGCATATCCGTTGGTAGTTTTAAATTCGACAATAAACCTTTATTCTTGTAAGAAAAATGGTTTATAAGTGTATATGTTTTGTGTAATAACAACAATAACTCAGGTTACAAAGGATGACTATGAAGAAGGTGAACTTACAAAGGATTGCAAACGATAAGACAAGGATAACAACTTACAAGAAGAGGAAAGCTTGTCTTTACAAGAAGGCAGAGGAATTCTCAACTCTCTGCGGCGTAGAGACATGTCTCATCGTCTACGGTCCCACCAAGCCGACCGATGAGGTGGTTTCCGAGCCAGAGATATGGCCGAGGGACGAGAACAAAGCTAGAGACATCATACGCAAGTACAGAAACAATGTGTCGAACAGCTCCAGGAAAGAAAACCACGTCGAGACTTTTGTTAATGATATAGGCAAGGAAAAAGATCAAGGTGAAAATTTGGATGACAAGAAAGTGAAGAATAATAACAAGTATGGTAGCTGGGAGGAGAAGCTAGACAAGTGTTCACAAGAGGAGCTACGTGGGATTTTGTGTGCTGTGGAAAAGAAGTTGCTTGAAGCTATGACGAGACGGGATCGTAGTATGTTTAGGGTTCATCATCATCAAGTCATGGAGACACCGAATCCACAGAATTTAATGGATCAGTATTACATGCCACAATATGTTGTTACCGAGCAGCCACAGTTTATTCATCCGCAACAACAACTGATGTGGCCTAATATGGGTTTACCGCTTATCCAAGACCCGGTTCAAATTGACGCAAATCTCATGGACAATTGGACCGACTTAGGGTTAAATCAAGGATTGATGATGTCAAAAGCAAACGATGGTCAGTTGACGCAAAGGTATGGACCATACTATAATTTTGAACAGGTTATACAGAGGACTCCAGCTTTTAACTTGAACCAGTTTGCGGGATACCATGCCGGCTTGAATCCTTTGTTTTTTCACCCTCATCAAGATGGTGAATGGGAGCCTCAGGAGAAGAAACAGATCTGAGTGAAGGAGTTCGGTTAGGTTTTTTAGGGTTTTATATTTTTTTGTTTCTGTTGGTTTCGTAATTTGATCAAATTATTTTTTTTAAACATATCATATTCTTTGGTGGCTTGGGTTTTAAGTGTTTCGAGACATCACATTCAGTTATAAACTAAAAAAAGAGTTATTTTATCTTATATTTGATCACTAAAAGCATGTGTAATATTCTCCTTACATAGTATATGAGCTGACAGGAGGAAAATTCTGGCGCAAGATCTGATATTCAGATTCAAGGTTGACAGGTTCGTCAATGCCTTAAGGACTGAGATTGAGAGGTCAAGAAGAACCTTAAATGTTTTACATCGTTACAAGCATATATTCATACTAAAGTCGGACTCAACAACCTTAACACAATCTCAAATCTCAACCTTTTAATTCAATACAATGAATTGATTACCTGTCATAATCTCAACAATGGTTCCAAATTGTACCTCTGCTCCTCCTCTCTCGATTAGTTTCTGTCGTCTATCAAGCTGACAGTTGGAGCTGGAAATGACGGGGGAGCTTCGTATGTTCTGGTTTGGAATCATTGGACCTTATGGGCTTCTTCTTCGTTGTTGGGCTATTGATTCGCACATCAGAACGCAGCGTTTTGAGCTTGGTTGCATCATTAACTGAGATAACGTCAAAACATTGCGGTTTCGTTTTGTCCAATACTTTGTTTTGTTTAAGTCTGGACACACTTAGACTCTTTTTCATTTTCTCATGAGTTGGAGCCTTTTTTTAGATGATATGGCTTATACTCCCTCTTAAGCTTGGAGAGGGTGTCCGAGCCACACTAATATTGTATCTTAGCAACCAAACGGGTCATGAGCCAAAGATTTGGTGAAGATGTCTTCTAATTTTATATTGGAAAGGAACATGCCTTCAAGTGTCTCCATGGAAACTTTTTCCCGAACATAATGTGATCTACACCAATATATTTAGTTCTTGCATGAAGAACCGAATTAGCTGAAAGATATACTAATGAGAACAGTGTAGCAGAGGCACCTAAGTTTTGGGAAATGCCAATGTCCTTGAGCATAGAGCTTCGCAAGTAATCTCTGCAGCTGCTTCAGATAATGCTTTGTACTCGGCTTCTGTTGAGCTACTTGTAAGTATTGGATGTTTCTTAGAAGACCAAGAAATAAGATTCTGACCTTGTAGTTTTCTAACACCTAGCCCAATCATGGACCTAGAGTAAAATCTTAATCTTTTGTGATTAAGAGGCCAAAATCAAGTGTACTTTCGGATAACTCAAGATCCTCTTTAGTAAAGTCAACAATAATACCCGGAGTCTGCTTTTTATGGCATATATAATTCAATGAGAATTGTATGCAAGCGCCAAGGCCTAGTCATAGTCAAATATTGTAACTTCCCAATTAGGCTTCTAAAGTAAATGGGATATGAGAACGCAGTACCTTGATCAGGAACCTTATTTAGCTGGAGTGGAAGTGGAGTAGGCAGTGGTAAACATTTAGGCATACCTACCATTGCTAAAAGGTCCTCAATGTACTTTGTTGAAACGGAAACAACCCTTTTTCTTAGAACTAGGCTTGAACTCCAAGGAATTACTTAAGAGTTTTTCAAGGTCTTTTATACGGAATTATATGTTGAAGTCTTTTAGTAATGTAGAGATGAGGTTCTGATTGTTCCGTAAGAACCATATCATCAACATTAAGAAGCAGGAATATCACATACTTATGAACATAAGCAAAGAGTGAAGAATTTTTTGGACTACACACAAAACCAAATTCAAGCAAAAAGCGAATATATCAAACCAGACGCATGGTGATTTTTTGAGGCCATATAATGACTTGTGAAGTTTACACACATAATTTTGGTTTGTTTGGATCGATGAATCCTGCAAGTTAAATCATTCATGAGACACCAGTTTGCTGCACCAATAAGGACCTTCACAACTAGGCTATACAATCTCGTTTTTGGACGCTGAAGATATGGCCCTCCTAAACGCAATATAATGCAGATTATTTTACCCGAAGATTATGCATGGATGATCTTCCAGGGAGACTCTCTCAATTTGTTTTAACGTTTTCATTGGAAGTATGACTACCGGATGAATAACCTACTTATGATATTCAATTCTGGGAATAACGATTTCACTCTCTTATCTACCTGTACACAGTACACACCATATCATGTAATAATACCGATGATTGCCTTTGGCAAGAAATGGTTCTATAAATATAGACTATTTTATTCAGCTTTTGATTGTATGCTATGGCATGATTGGCTTGTGACGCTTATTAACCCAAGACTGTAACTCATATATAAGGAAAATGAAACTCTTAAACTTAAGAAACTTAACTTTTATTAACTAATTTAATTTGGAATTAAAACTGTGGACAAATAGTTTATTGTACAATTTTCAATACGGTTGGTTCGTCCACATGAAAAATTTAAGAATTTCAATTACACCCTTTTAATTAGAGATGGATCTCGATTACGCTATAGCTGAAACATTGCGTTTTGCGCGTCGTAGCCAGAATCTGCATTGTTAAACGCTCCTACCAGAGCCTGGCCATACGAGTGAACGCCACTAATTGCGTTTCCAATCGTGATGTTGAAAGCGTCTCCAGGCGTTCCACCATTGTCCGTCTGGCTCCAAGGAAACGCTGTTAGCCTCGAACGCTGCTCTCGTCCGGCCATGGAGCTCTTATTGGTTTCCAAAGAAGCTTCGTCTTCGAGATTCACGGTCGTTATATCGTGAATGCTTGCTCGTCTCTTGTCTTTGCCGCCGGAAAGTTGCCGGATAAAGTATTTTTGAGCGTGACTAGCGACTTGAGTTGGCGTTCTTGTTATCACAAAATTTCGTGATATGTTCCTCCAATCACCTTTCCCGTATTTCTTCAAACCCATTAGAAATAGCCTGATCGTCACAAATACAGAATCAATATCAAAATGTAATTCTTATAGATAAATATTGACACAAGAATTTACCAAAACATTATCATAAAATTAGTCCCGGTTTAAGTTCAACGATTTTACGAGGATGACAAAAATTTCATCACTCACACGATTTGTAATCAAATTTCTTTGTATTACTAGTTATTATCACCATTCCGATTTATATCTTTTTCGGTTAATTTTCGATTTTCGATAAACAGGGAAAAGAAATAGAGGGGACTTACTTGTGTTCTTCCTCGGTCCAAGGAACGCCTTTCTTCCGCTCCAACTCCAGCGATCTACCGGACGGCGACCGTCTGTTACCAACCAGGTGACCCGGTTTGAATCCGTTACAACCGCCGCCGCCGCCGCCGCCGGCCCAATCCAGAGTGAAAGGCGAGGTGATGTAACCGGGGACGGGGATTAAGCCGGCCTCGATGTTGCTGACGTCAGCTTCCAGTTCATTGTACTGTTTGATGACGTCACTCACTGTCTTCCCCGGAATCACGGCGGCTACCTTCTGCCACCGATCAGGAGTGTTGTCGTCGTAAACCGCCAGAGCATTCTCGAATGCCTTATTCTCTGCCGCCGTCCACGTGGCACCCTGGCCGGAAGCTACGACGGCGACGTTGCTCTTCGACTCCTCCATGAGCCAGTTTCCACCGGAGGAGACGTGTGACGTCGGTCTCAGAATCTCCATCTCCGAAACCAACAAACTAGCTCTGTTTTTTTTTTAATTTTTATCGTTTAACGATTTCTAAGAACAAATCATACCGACAGAGTTCAATGGATTCACGGGTTTGGGATCAATAAGATCCCAAGATAAAATATTGGTTTTATTGAAGAGATAAGAGAATCAAAGGAAAAACGCAGAAATCACTATCAGATGATACTTCGATTTTATTTTGTTTAGAAAAATCATTGGAATTTGTTTGAAGCATTGCTTAGACCCACTTCAAGGAATCTGGAAAAGTTTCAACCTTTTGGTAAAAGAATTGAGAAAATCCAGGGAATCGAGAGTAAAATCTAGGCAAGATCTGGGTAGTGACTCAAAAAAGAGAACTTTTTTTTTGGGTAGCTCTGAAATTTTGCAGAAGAAAGAAAACAAATCTATTGGTATTCCAGATTTGGTGGAACTAAAGCATGAGTGGTTTTTAAGTATCAGAGACTAGGAGTTGAGATTTAAAGATCTGGGTGTGGATAAAATTTCTTGGGAAAATAAACATATGGCTACAAAAAATGAAAATATTAATATGGACGAAGCTACCTTGGACCTTACCTAATTGGGAAAACTATAACCTGCAAGAAGAAGCAAATGAACCCATAAATGGAAAGAACACTCAAACCAGAAACCAAAATCTAAATCTTTTCCGAGTTAAGAAAAAAAAAAAGAATGACAAGAGAGAAGTAGGCAGCGAAAGGAGGTGATGATTTGGACTCTTATAGTTATACTTCTGTTCTTGAGATATTAAATTTTGGGTAATGCTATTCTTTTTACAGAAACTAAAAAGGTTGGATTCTCATTTTTAATCCTTTTTACTTTTTCGTTGTCACCAGTCCTACTTGTCCTACTTGATACTGCGATAATTCATAAATATAGCAGTGTTTCCACTTGCATTGTTTTTTTTTGGGGTAAGTTCAATGAAAGTTCAATCAAACAGGTATTTGGGATTAAATTTGTGTTGGATAATTAGTTTAGATAAATTTACTTAGTCTAATTTCTAATTTCACGAGTTACAAAAATATATTTAGACTTACTTTAATGTTGGATGATTGGTTTAGATAAATATTTTAGATTACATTTTCTTAATATAACTTTTGGTTTCACTAGTTATAAATAATTTATGGACTTAATGTTGTGTTGGACCGAATATTGTATTGGATAAAATTGCTTATTGTTGTGTCCTTAGGAGCTGCACATGATTGAAAATCATGTTTTTCATCTAAATGTTTTTGTTCCAAAATCCGGACTTAAAACATAAAGAAAAAGGCTCAAGAAAAAGTGATATGAAAACCAAATTCGGTGAAATCCTACCCTAATAGAAGGAGAATTCCGAGTTTAGGATCTAACATTGAGTTTGGAAAATCCTCCTAAAATCAGAAGTCAATCATAACGGTTAGTAATGGTTGATCAACATCATCTTGTAATGATTGGATCAAGGAATTAATGTTGAATCCTCTAAAACTATTGTGGATTTAAATATGAATTATGTGTATGCGAGGAGACGAAGAGGAGTTATCAAAGATAATTTATCCTCTACTCTCACACTCACAGTATCGTTAATAGGGGTGGGTATAATTCCCATTATGTTTCCATTCCCAAGTTCCATTTTGATATGGGACAAGCTTTTAATTCCGAATTGAGAACGAGACGTGATAGAACAAAAACATAAATTCCCAAAATCTTGTTTCGGACAAATATACAATTTTTTGAGATACAATCATATATTATATAATATATTCAAAAATGCTTTGACTTAGAAGATTATTTGGCATAGTTATGTATTTTTCTTTATGCTCATTCATCTTATTGATTATGGTCGTTTGTAACTCTAAATTGGAACATATGTTTCATTGTGGTTTTATTTATTTAATCAAAAGATGTTAACATTTTAATCATTCATTTATACTTAATTGGGATGTACTTTTGAAACATGTCTTATCTATTAATAGGAAGAAGTAGGTTAAATACATATATCCAAATCTCGTCGTATTTAAACTATAACATGTTTTGAGATCGGTTTGTTGTTCAGAATAAATATTTTCATCTGGTACATGTTTCTTTCTTGCATTTTATTTAAAATAGAACATTAATAAGACATATTTTTCAGTTCCCAAATTTTTGTTTTCATCTTAATGGTTGGTTGTTCACCCCTTGTTAAATAGAAAGCGAGAGCTACGGGGGAGTTCGTCACAGTTTTTATTCTTGTGATTAGTCTTTTTCCTTTGCTTCTTGAAGTTGTTGGAAACAAAATTAAAAGCAAAAATGGAGGTGTGCGAGGATTAAGAGTCTTTTAGGTAAATCCTCTCAGATCCGAAGTAACCACAAAACACATTTTATGTGCTTATTTTGCGAGTTTCTAGTACTGTGCGTCATCTATCACACATCTTATGTTATAAATATTAAGTTTCATGCACTTCATTTTTAAAATCAATTGGCAATAAATAAATTAGCACATATCTATTATATATTAGTATGGTTCCTTTAAATTTTATATTTTGGATCTTAACATATCCCCAAAGATGAAGGTTCTTATGTTTCATCTTGAACCAAATCCCATTATATGATCGGTAACATACCCTACTTAGACAATCCTACTCGGCTCAACAAACGAGGTTCTGATACCATTTTCATGGGATTCCAAATCAAAACCAATTGGAAATGAGTAGGTTGATCCGTGTTTCTTATACACTAGTGTTGGTTCATTTAAACTTTAAATGTAGAATCTTAACACACTCTTTCAAGATAGTCAGAAAACATATGTGTGTCAACAAATAAGATTTTGATATCGTGTTAAATATAAGTTTAGCATGCATTTCAAATTCCAAACCAATTGATAATTTAGTGGATTGAAACATGTCCCTTGCTAATTTATGAAACCAGAACTTTTCTCTATCGATCAAATATTATTCTGCAGTAGGTTTGCGATTTAAAATTATATTTACAAATTATTTTCTTTTTCATCACAATAGTTGACCATCGCATGAGTTGTCTTTCATTCAAAATGCAATAATTGATAATTTTAAAATACAGATTTTTTTTTATGTAGAATCTTGGAACATGTCAAAGAGATCCATTACCAATAGAGTTTTGTATACCGTAACATTCCTAATTTCACGGATCACATAGACATTTGTCCTAATTACAATGTTTAGAGAGTATTAGTTAATTGCATTTTAGTCAAAGAGATTATATTAAGCCGAAATAGGTCAAAGGTTGTGTTGTGGCCGGTAATGGTACCATACCGTACTTAGAGAATATATTATATCAATCATACACAATTTTACATGTCACAAAATGTACATCCCAAGTATCCCAACTAATTCATTTAACTAGAAGTTTTTGTTCCAGAAATTTACTCCATAAATATATTCAGTAATTGAAAACAAATTGATTGACCTAGGAGTCTAGCACCTTTAAATCATCTATGTTAATTCATATAAAAACTTGTTAAAAGTGATCATGTGACGACTAAAAAGAAAATCGTCAATTTTAAAATCCTTTTTGTTTGTTAAAAAAAAAGGTTTTAAAATCTTTCGCACATATTTTTCATACATTAAAAACTGTTAAATTTCTATGTATGAGGTGTGCTTATGTAAGATTGTTAAAACAAAGCAATCATTTTAAGAATTTGTAATATATGCATGTTTATTTATTAATGAATCAAACTAATTTCTTATTAACAGGCTGTTTACATCATCTCCGTATTAAAAATATATAAATTATTCTTGGGTTCTCAATGGCCCTTTGGACTTTCAAGGGGGTACGTAAGAGTAGGTCTAAATGTTGGAAAGACATGTCAATAATTGAATAGTAGTTTTTGCCATTTTTGGTACAACTAATATATTCCCAAACCAAAATTTTACCATAAATAGAAGTCTTACAATTTGAATACTCTTTAATTCGTTTGTATTCTTTAATATAATTTTAGAGTATCATTTCAAACAAGGAATAAGTCAGAAATCTGTTAAGCACAGAAATTAAAAAAACAAACTGATGTTTTAGTGCACCAAGGGACAAACGTCTTGTGAAATCGATAAAACAGCCAAAATCTATTGGAATCAATTCCCTGACAATTTGTTTTATTTTCTCGGGATAAATTTTCATGGAAATTGTGATTCCATTATAGCAGGATAATATACACACCTAGATAAAAAAAAATTATTCATATGAACATGTAAAGATCCAATTTAAGGGGTTACAAATACTGGTGTACGGATCAAATTAAATGATAACAATATGAGTTTTAATTTTCCTCATTCAAACGATACCGTATCTATTTTAATAAAATATAAATTCAATTTGTAACACTTAAACCAAAATATCCACAATAAAATTTAAAATATAAATTCAATTTGTAACACTTAAACCATAAAATTTAAAATATAAATTTAAGGAAAAGTTGTTTAAAATACACCACAATTTCATTTTTTTGACAAAACTACACTATCGTTTCATTCAAATGCACAGCTACATTACATTTTTGGGGTAAGGAAGTTACAATTACCCCCTTATTACCAAACAAAAAATATGAAACCGTAATTACCGTTTTAACCTTCGCGCTTGTCAGACTTCAATGGATGTCTGATAATAGACTCTTTTAAAAGTCTAACAAATTAAATTAGTATATTTAAATTATAAAATTGTAGGAAAATATTTTGCTTTACTTTTCTTATAAAAAATTAAATATAAACTCATTTGAATTGTAGAAATTAATATTTCATAAAATTGAATCAAATTAAAGAATGTTAGTTAAACTATGTGTATACCTCAAAAAAATTCAGACTTCTCGAAGAAGATTTAAATAGTAAATTTAAATTTAAAATTTTTAAAAAAATATTTTAGTAAAAATTTCTTAACATAAATTAAATATAGACGATTGTGAAGTATGAAAATTAAATTTTATAAATTTGAATCAAATTAAAAATATGTAAGGTAAAGTAGGTTCTAAACCACAAAACATGTTTTGTAATGGAAACATTTACATATAACTTTAGGGTTAGATTCAAGGTTTACCAAATTTACATTTTAAATTTTAAATTTGCACATATGTGTTATAATGTGCATATATTTAACGAATTTGATATTTCCTAGATGTTTTATTCAAATATTTTCACTAACAATTGATAAATATTAGATTTAGGGTTTCACAGACTTCTCAGTGAAGTCTGAATTTTGGGGTTTCTCAGACTTCTCGGAAAAGTCTAAAGCGGATTTAAGTTGAAAATTTAAATTAAAAAAAAAAATAATAATAATTTGATACAAATTTTTAATACATAAATTACACAAAAGAAATTGCGACGTATATAAATTAAAATTGCATAAACTATAATCAAATTAAACCATTGAAAGTAAATTTGGTTCTAAACCTCATGTAGCTTATAATTTAGGGTTTAAGGGTAGAAATTTGTTGGATTAGGTTCAAAATTTGCTTGTAAAGTCTAATTAACTATAAAAAAAGTCTAAATATCAAGTTATATATTGGTTAGATATCATGTTTTTATCTTTAGGGTTAGATTGAAATTTTGTCAATTTTTTATTTCAAATGTTAAATTTTCATATGGCGGTTAGTTTGTGACTATGTTAAACGATTTTGATGTTTGATATAAGTTTTCTATATAATATGATGGTATTTAAGTAGAAATTAGTAGATTTAGGGTTTCTAAGACTTCTTGGTGAAATCTGAGCTCCATACCAGACGGAAAAATGAGTCTGGTATCAGACATCTTGACAAAGTCTAATAACACTTTTTAGAAAATGCGGGAACTTTACCTCCCAAAAATTTTAGAATTCCCGCTCAATTAAATTAGAGCAAAATAAGTTGGAACCAAAACTTACGTCATTTATAAATAAAAAAATTTACTAACTTACCCTAAGTTTGGTCAAAAAAATAATTGGGAAAATAAAAAAATCATAAACCTATTCTATCGACTTTCTCTCAACTTTCTCTCACAAAACCAGCGCCGTCCACCATCTTCACGTTCAAAACTCTCTAGCTTCTCCTTCGTCGCCGATATCTTTTTCCTGGATTGTATCTCCGGCGTCGCCTTTCCTCCCTCTCTCAGTTTCTCTGTGACCACCGCAGATCTCAGCAGCCGCCGGCGTCGCCTTTCCTCCCTCTCTCAGTTTCTCTGTGGCCACCGCAGATCTCAGCAGCCGCCGGCGTCGTGAAACCCTCGTCATTTCAGTATAGATCCAGATCCAGACTTAGCTCGCACATTACGAGCTCTGGCTCCGCCACAATGCGCGACAAGCTCTGTTTCCGTCTCCTCTCCTCCCGGCAGGCATCTCTCTCTCTCTCTCTCTCTCTCTCTCTCTCTCTCTCTCTCTCTCTCTCTCTCTCTCTCTCTCTCTCTCTCTCTCTCTCTCTCTCTCTCTCTCTCTCTATATATATCAACAAAGAAAAAATATACAAAGGTATTGAAAGATACAAAGGTATTGAAAGCTCTGTTCATGTGTACTGATGTTAAGATTATTTGCAGTATAATCTCTGTGATGGATCTAAGTAGAAGCTGGATACGAACATTTGCTT
Organism: Euclidium syriacum; assembly: GCA_900116095.1. Taxonomy (NCBI): domain Eukaryota; kingdom Viridiplantae; phylum Streptophyta; class Magnoliopsida; order Brassicales; family Brassicaceae; genus Euclidium; species Euclidium syriacum. The sequence goes on from FPAK01000006.1 coordinate 9,149,387, forward strand.
CTTGTTGTTGTGGGTTCTTCTTCACAAGCAAAGAGTTTTTACTTTTTACTCTCAGTAGAAATGATAAATGTTATTTTCTTGTTTGTTTATCAGGAACTCGAATTTTCCTAAATGTCAACTGAGTAGGTTTGTGGGTTGTTATGGTGTTGACAGATATGTTTGATTTGCTAGATTTGTTTACACAAAACCTGAAACTCATTTGTGTTTTGTTTGTGTGGTGATGACAACATGAAACAGGAAAGGGAATATTAAAGAAGCGTTGGATACATTCGACGAGAAGAACCGTGAGAAAGTTCAGCTAATCACCAAGCTAATGAAACAATCCAATTGGTGGAACATACACGGAATTTTAATATCAGACTAGTCTGATAATCTAAGTATGATATTAGACTATTTCTGAAGCCTGATACTAGACTATTTCTGAAGTGTGAACTTCATTTTTGTTATTGTATTGATCATGTGATTAATACCAAACTTCCTTTTGATATATTGATCCATTTTGTACCTAGAAATTTATTGTATTGATCATTTGATTAACAAAAACTTTCTTTTTAGTGTAACCCAAAACACAAGTAATAATCGCAATAAATTTGGTAAACCAAAAGATACAAAAACAAAAATTTCACAACCTAATAATCAGATAGTTACAAAAGACAAGTTACAATGGCACATTAGATAGTTACAATAGACAAGTTACAATGGCACATTATAATGTTGTATATAATGTTGTAATTCATAGAGAATCTTATATTTATATTACTGATACTTCTCTTGGTACTTACCTTTTTTCTAAAAACAAAATTAACTACTGAGACTTCATTTGAGGTCTGATTCATATGAGTTAAAAGTCTATAAGTTTTACAAATCCAAAATGCCAAATCTTGTCTCTCACATCACATTCACCAAAATCAACAAGTAACTACACAATTATCTGTAAAAACACACATGTATAAACAACATTAGCGATCTTTTTGGGAATATCAGATTTCTTCGCGAAGTCTGATTCTATTAGCTATCTTGCCAATATTATTGAAAAATTTACTAAAAAATAATTACCAAACATAAGCATGTCAAACTCACGCAGGAGGAACTTATACAACTAACACACATTAAAAAAAATTATAATCAACATAATTCTTCACAAATTAATCAAAAATGCGGTTTTAAAAAACTGATCAATCCAGACTACCATAGAAGTCTGACAAAACTCGACACCAGGCCTCTACTGCAGTCTGAAAAAAGGGTACTTTTGAAATTAGAAAGTTACAAAGCAAACTGCGGATGCGGTCTGACAAAAAGTTTTCAAATCAGACCTCTATTGTAGTCTGATAAAAAGGGTATTTTTGCAATTGACCCAAACGTTAACTTTCCTATCAGACTGCAGTAGATATCTGAGAAAAACAAAAGGTATATGTGCAATTGACCAAAATTTTGACTTTCCTTGTCAGACTTCACGAAGAAGTCTGAAGTTTGTCAGACTTCCCTTGTAGTCTGACAAAAAGTATGGGTTAGTTTTGCAATTGACCGAAGTTTGACATTGCTGCCCAGACTTCCCTCGCAGTCTGAATTAATTGCTAGACTACGAAAGAAGTCTGAGAAAAAGACGTGTATTTTTTGCGTTGACCAAAATCTACGATTTCATACTTCTTTAGCAGTATGACTGATTTCATCTATTTCAGACTGCCAAAAAAGTCTGAAACGTTTTTCCCTTCTTTTTAGATTGCTATAGAAGTCTGAAATTTTTTTCCCAATTCTGGTCAACATTTGAAAATTTCGCTCAATTACTAAAAATACCTTGTTTTAAATTCAGACTTATGATTCCGTCTAAAAAAAAAAGTCAACTTTCGGTCAAATTCACTTAATTTTTCGTCAGACTACATACGAAGTCTGAATAAAAAGTCAATTTTCGGTCAACTGCAAAACTACCTTCTACCTCGGTTAGAGGAATTTTCTTGATTTTTTTGATTCCAAAGGAAATTCTCAGACTTCAGTTTTGGTGTAAGTAATTTAAAAGTCAATTGCAAAACTACCCTCTCGTTGACTATCAAATTTCATCAGACTTCATCAGACTTCATGGGAAGTTTGAAATCGCGAAACAGATCTGAAAATCTCCGAATCATGTGAAAAGTCACCTAAATCCGGGTTTGAGTTCGTTTTTACCTTGGTCAAGCGCCCAGAACTTATAGTTACACCAATACCCAACAAACCCAACCTTTTTATGCAAGAATAACCGAAATCACAAGAGATCCAAAATTTTTAATTTAAAAGACTTGAATTAGATAGTTTTTTGGATGAAATTAGAGAGGAAATAGGAGAATAGAAGGTTGTGAACTCTAATATAGAGCTTTAATGGCTCGAAATTGGTTTTGTGAGGCATTAGGAGCTCAAATTTGGTTGCTAATGGTGGTTGGGTTAATTGGAGAAGATGACAGTTCCGTAATTAAGTTAGATCTGAAATTTATTTTTGTCTTTTGGAAAAATCGTTAGACTCTAATAGAAGTCTGAGTGATGGTATAGGCGTGAATACTCAGATACTTAAAGGGTAATTCGTGAGATTCTGAAAAAGAGGAGAGGAAGAAGGTAATTTTAGCTTTGACTTCAAATTATAGGGTACTTTTGCAAACAACCCTAAATTCAATTTGTAACACTTAAACCAGAAGATCATAATAAAATTTAAAATATAAATTCAATTTGTACACTTAAACCATAAAATCTAAAATATAAATTCAATTTGTAACACTTAAACCAGAAGATCCAAAAAAAAATTTAGTTTGTGTTTCACGAAATCCAAAAATAAAGGATGGGTCTAACTCACAACCAAAAACAAGATCAAGAGTTGAGTGGTACTATATGTCTTATATATTAGTCTACAGATCTCTCAACTTTCGATGTGGGAATTTAATACATTTAGTACCCCCTTCAAACTCAAAACTGGATATCTGAACCGTGAAGTTTGTGGGACTGAATAGCTACAGGTGGTCCAACAATCGAGAAGTTGAAACATTTGTCACCTTTTCATGCATACCTATGTGGCATATCACATAACTTTTGAATTCCTTTGGATCCTCTACCAGCCCACCAAAAACCAGTCCCTTTGGTCTTATTAGGATTGAGATTTGGTTTGTATCCAAATTATTCTCCTTTGCACTCATCATAACTTGGTTTCTCCAACATAGAAACGGTGAGAAGATTAATTTATGATTTGATGATTGGATATCATTGACCATTCAGTTGATTTCTTTGGATCAATAGGTCCCAAAGAATAGAAATGTCCTTAGATTAAAATTCTTTGAGATTTTTGGGATAAAAGTTAGATCTTTTCTACTGAACAAGATTTTAAAATCAAATTGGATAGACGTTTGATATATATATTTATTTATTATTTTATTACATGCACGTATGTGTAGATTGATCATTATTTTATAAGATAAATATATGGGTTTATAAACGATTTATAAAATTAAGGATCAAATTAAACTGAGAATTGCGAACTAAAAGTTTAAGAAAAAGTCACATGGTAAAACATAATAAATGCTTGATATAAAACACGCAAACTCTAACGATAATCACCAAAAGAATATAATTTTAGAAAAATGGACTAAATTAATTTTTTTTTAAAAAGGTGCCTTAAAGTGGATTAGCATAAAAGAAATCAAATAAATGCTACAAGAAACATTTAAAAAAAAAAACAAAACAAAACAATGGTGGAAAACATGGATATTAGAAATTCACAAAACAAAGAATCAAGAAAAAGATTAGATCTAGGCTAAAAAATTGCATGAGCGTATGCATATATAATAGATCTAATTCAATTGTTTATATGCCTTTTTCTACAATATAAATCTATCATTTTTATTTTTTATCAAAAAAAAAAATCTATCATTTTTATTTATTAATAGAAATTAATTATCTATTAATATTACACAATTTTATCTCCGAATATAATATGTGTGAAATAATTTTAGATAATCGGATGTATGATTGGGTTTTCACCAACTCAACTGAATTGTTAGAACACCTCTATTGGTGAAATTCTCTTTTGAGGTTTTAACTTTTTCTTAATAATTTTTTTGTTTTTGGAAAACTGGTAATAAAAATAAACGGGTCAATCATCTTCCGTCACGTCGTTAAGAACCGATCCTTACAGTCCTTAAATAAGGACTGGTCCTTAACCTTCTCTCCCAAATTAATATTATTTTATTTTATTTTTTTCTTAGAAACTATGCCAAAAACCTCCAATAAAAATGCTCTTAGTATATAGACACGTAATTTAAGATATATAGGATTAACTCTAGAATCAACTGACCATAAAATGTTTATAATTCGAATTGTAGGAGACTGAGTGCCAACACATTTCCAAAAGAGTACCACTAATTAAGGGCGGATGCAGCACTATGACTAGAGGTACACGTACATCCAATGAAATATGTATAAAAATAGATTAATACAAAATATATGAAAGATGCATTAGATGAAATGGTAATTGTTCACTTGTGCACCCATGAAATCTTTGTTCGAACCCCATGTACCTTTTTTTTGTTGTTTTTAAGCTAATTATGAATCCGTTTAAAAAGATTTCTAGATCCGTCCTTGACTATTGTGGGTCAATATGATTTTTCTTAGTTTTTCCCTCTGGGTAATCTACTTCTAAAGTTGTAACGATAACAGTTAAATGCCAAGTAGAAGAGTACGACAAAAGTTGTTTGAAAAAATAACAAACGATGAGCAATTCCCTTTTTATTTCATACAAAAGAAATTGCAAGTCACCCACCACATCTAAACCGTTATTTCCCCAAAAATAACTCAAATATAAATTCAACAAAAATATGAAATTAAAAAAAAAAAAAAAAAAAAAACGAATCCTAACATTTGGGAAGATCGGCTGGTGGAGGAAGCAGTGACTGGTCAGGTCCGTGACCGTTGTCGACGACGAATGCCATCTTTAATCCCCAACTTGTATGAATTTCCAAATGACAATGCATGAACCATACCCCTTCATTTGTAACAGAATAAAGAAATCAGTTAAATATTAAACAAAATTTTAGCAAGTTGAACCGAATATTCGGAATATAACTACGAAAAAAAAAAATCCTTGAGTGAAAAAGACTAACTATTGACAAAAGTAATGTATGACAAGAGTAGTAGACTAACAACTTCTTGTATATTTATAAACGAAAAAGTAAAAAAAAAAAAAAAATATTAGAAATTAGCTAAATTTCAGACATAATTTTAAATTAAGTACCTGGATTGTCGGCCAGGAATCTAATGGCAGTCCAACCACCGGCTGGAACTCCAACTGTGTTTCTCTCCACCGGGTCCACTAAATTGAACCTTTTCGGATCCTTTTTCGGGTTAAAATCCCCCAAACCTCTACCAACCTCGAAGAAATTAAACCCGTGAAGATGAATCGGATGGTTCTCCGACAAAATCATCGCTGTATTCTGCAAAACGAGTTGCACCGTCGCGTTATACGGAAGCCGGTAAAGCTTCGTACCTTTCATCGTCGCCGCATTAACGTCTTGGCTTACCGGCGCCGTGTAATTATACGGATTCGAGGGTTTCGCCGGGAAATCATCGGTAAATACGTGAGGAATGTTAAAGAAATGAGCCTGGAGTAGAGCAATCTTGGGCATCGTAAACGTTACGTTGTTTATTCCGGCCACTAAACGAATACCGTTGTTACAGCTCCGGCAAGGGTTTACGCCAAGACCGACCGTGAAGAACAACGAGTGATCAACGGTGGTCGGAACCTTAGCTGGATACTCGCGGGAGTTCAAGCTCCTGAGTGATCTAGTGAATTTGGTCGCAACCCACGTAGCGTTTTGCGGCGGAAGCGATGCGAGAACTGTTTTCTTGGAGGCGGAAACGGTGGTGTGGCCGATATAGTGGAGAGTGGCGGTGGCTGTGACGTTGTCGAATGATATGGGAGCGTCCATAAACGTTGTAGCGGCGACCATGTATTTGGAACCAGAGTCTGCGTTTGCTACTAAAAGAACGTTAGTCGTCTGTCCAGGAGCGATGACGACTGTGTCGGTTTTAAACGGTTTGGTATAAACAGCATCGACTTCTACTACTGTTAACTCGTGACCAGCAATCTTAAAAAAGAGCTCTTCGTTTAACGCTGCGTTGATGATTCGTAACATGTATGTTTTACCTGGTCTAACCGGTAATCCATATTTACTTTGGGAAGGACAATTAGGGATGGGGCCAGAGTGACCATTGATGGTATGTGCATCAGAGGCACTAGGAGCTGTTCCCTTTTTGGAAGCCTCGTTTATAAGTTTTTCCACGTCAGATTCCCACCATTCACCTGTACATTACATAAACAATGATAATTTTGGTCAAAATTAATGATTACAGAAAAATTTGTGTTTTGATTTGTTTTGGGTAGCTCACCAAGAACAATGGTTTTCTCTTTGTATGGCTTGGGGAAAGGGTATGGGACACCGAGCTTGGGTAAGATCACAATGGCACCGTGCACCGTGGCACGAAGCCATAAGATGTGAGCATGCCACCATAGGGTTCCTCGCTGACCCGTCAATGTAAACTTGTAAATATAATTCTGTCCCGGTTGGATTGGACATTGTGTTATGTAAGCCGGTCCATCTGCCCAACCTGTCCTTAATTGCCTTATTCCGTGCCTAAACATGTAAGAAATTTCACAATATTAATATTAATTATACCGTTATTTTTAGTTACTTGTTTACGTTTGAGTTTGATTGATACCATTGATAAAATTATGTGGTTAAATTGGAGGAGAATCGGAAATTCAAAGTTTTTTAATATAAAATAATATCTAAAACAAATTCAAGGTTCACTTTCACTAGTATCTAAAAAAGATTTGTTTGAGGTAGCTCACCAGTGGATGGAGACGTTGTATTTGACGTGATTCACTACTTTGATCAAAACGGTATCGTCTTCTCTTGCAACTATGGTAGGGCCCGGAAACTGGCCATTGACGGTGACGATTGGCTTCGACGAGCACAGCTTCGCGGTTTTCGTCATCACCACCTGCGTTTGAATCCAACGGTCATCAGTACGTAGTACATGTTTTATTCATGCATGAATCATGATGCAAACCGTACAATCGTTATGAATCTTATATGGAAGTGATATTAGAGTACTGAATTATACTTTATAAGGGACATTAATCTATCCAAATTGATTGTAAATTAGATTTTATAAAAGTTAAAAAAAAAACACTGTCAATTAGAATATATAAGCGTACGGAGAGTCGTAGAGACATAACTTCGGCATTTTTCATGAATAACGTACCATTTTGTGCATGTATGCATACGCGTAAGAGAGACACTTACATTGAATTTGTAATGTCGGATCATGGAGTGAACTGTGGTTGGCGAAAGAAGAACTATAACAAAAAGTGTAAGAACGCAGACGCAAAATCGCCTTGGTACCTCCATTACTCTCAAAGACTTTTTTTCTTGAAGTGAGAGCTAAGCTATGAGGAAAAGTATTAGCTTTGGTGTGTGCAAACAATTGAGGTGGTGTCGTTTTTACTTGTTAGGTTGTAAGAAGTGCCGTGAAATGTAAGCTCTTCGAAAGGAAACGCTCCGGAAGAAGTAAGAAGAAGAGGAAAGAATTGCTTAATTTAGATTCGAGAGAGAATAAATATAATAAGAAAATAAAATGTATGTCAATTGAAGATGAAGATGTGACTGGTTAACAGGTCAAAAGAGCTTAGGTGATCTGCTGGCCCAACCCTCTTTACCTTATTTAGGTAAGTTAACTTCATCCCCATCTAACTAAACTCACCCACACTTGCCTTTTTTATCTCTGTCTTTTTAGCTATCATATTATAACTTTTTGGTGATTTAAGTCTTGGGATCCATTGTCAACGGATTCAGTCTTTGAACATGATTAGTAAGATGACATCTTAGGATTTCCAACACTACAAAAGAGCATAATCAACTTTTATAAGACAATGAAAAACTCCACCACTTATCAATTTGTTTTTGAGATAAAATAACATAAATTATCAGAAAATAAGCGATATGAATCAATATTTATGAATACATAGAATGCTAAATTAAATATACTACTTTGAGAAAACATAATAGATCAATTGCATAATACTTAGTTATTTTAAAGTATAAACATGTTATGAACTAAGTAACTAAATGAATTTTTAAAAATTGAGTTCTCGGGTTATAAGAATATAAATTGAGTTTAAGTCCGGAGACGAATATAAGAATATGTGAATGACGTGTCATTCATTAGTTCGTCTCCTTCTCCTTTCACATACTAGATTCTTGTCTTTACTTCTTATTAACATCATCAGATTTTCCATTAATACCTTAATCTGGTCTTTACTCTAGACTTTGGTGGTCTTGAATTTGAAAGAGATCCTTGAGCTCATAGCGGGTGGTCGAGTTCGGGTTTCTCTTTGTATTTTGATTGACTTCATTGAGTTTTCCTTCCTCATTTAGTTAGACCCAATTTTTTTTGGATCCTTTCGTCTTTATTTTATGGGTCGGGATTTTAGCACCAACAACGGGTCAATATATATAGGAAAAGCACATTCTCATAGTTATCACAATCTTTTGTTGTTCTTGATCATACTTGTATCGAGATTTTGGATTTTATATAAAGAGTTCATAAGGGTTTGTAATTATTTGTTAACATATTCTTGAAATAAAAGTTCTATAAAAATGTATTCACCTCACTACACATTCTTTCTTGTTTTCGCATAAATGCTTTCTTTTTAGAGTTTTGATCGGATATTACGACAACTATAAGCATAACTAAAGATGCTCTCAAAAAGTATACCAAGTATCCATAAACAAATTATCTAGTTGATATATGGTTTTGGATCTTTTATATATGTTTGGAATTTCTATCATCGTTATTCCAACAGTCTCTTGTTGTTGTATATGGTTTTTGAGCAATATTCATCTATTTTTTATTTTTAACATTGATTCATTCATTTCCATATTGAAAAAATTCAACCAAGCCAATAGGCATCTTAGGCATATATAGAAACAAACAGAAAGATATGAGAAGGAGATGGTAAGGGAAATCTTCCTTAGAGATCGATAGAAAGCATTAGTCATAGTCTATTAGTTTGATGTTGCCTCTTGTCGAATGATGTCGTTGAGCCAAATTATGACCTCCATATCCGATGTAAGATTGATACTTATGTAGCTTTGTCACACTGACTGCAATTTCATTAGCCACAAAATTTCTAACAGTTGAGGTTTGGGTCAGAACTGCATCCTCAAAACGCCGTAAAAACGGTTGATGCAGATAATTATCCCTCTTTGGTTTGGGAATCTATTAGGATGCTGGATAGCTTCTACCACCAGGGGAGCAGATGTTTCGAAAATAATCTTACGTTGACTCAGCCTTTGCCTAGTCTAGAGAGCCCACCATAGACTAAGAAGATCCGCATCCAGATTGGAGATAACACGAGAGAAAGCACGTCTACCATGACGGAGTGGTTCACCTAGTTCATTCCTCACAATCCAAGAGGCACCACTGTTTCGATCGTGCGATATCCAGGAGCTACCAAAATTGCATTTAAGAGCATTAAGTTCTGGTTTGAGCCATACCGCCGGGGGGGGGAAGAATATGAATCTGACATTCCTTTTTTTTTTACTAGGATTTAAAGTTTTAAAGGTGTAATACCATAAAATGAGAAAGGAAAATGGAGAAAATATCAACTTTTAACATTTTCGCTTTATTTTCGTAAACATCCCAAGAAGCATAAATCTCGATTCTATAGTGAATTCAAATCTTATTAGCAATCATTCGTGTGCAAGCTATACGTGAACAAGAACGCAATAGATTGCGTAGATGTAGCAGGTTGCAATTCCTCTCAAGCTCTATGATTTGCTATGATTTTCTTTGTAATTCACGTACCTATAGACTTTTATGTGTTACGTCATGTGGAAGTATTTGGTCTATGTCTAAAATTTGTAGGCTTGAGTATTTCGAATTAGGTACCTGACCCTACCCTTATTTGACCATAATTACCCTATCATTTTCGGTAAGGGTAATTGAATTACCCATTTGGGCAATGATAATTTTTTCTAAAGGATAAGGGTAAAGTAGGATCGGATAATGATTTTAAATACCCGAATTATCTTTACCCTTACTCATTGTTGTCCAACCTCTACTTTTACAAGTATTTTTCCGGATACTGATTATAGATTCCTGAATTACTCTTATTCGACGCTTACCCATTATTACCCGACCCTAAACCTACAAATCGCAGGCCACCCTTTTTATATCTCAAATTAAATTTTTTTCTTTAAACTTAAATTTAAACGACGTCTCTTTAAAATGAATCCTCATTTCACTTAAAAAATAGTTTAAATCTTTCGTTCAAAATGTTTTATACTACTAGTTATATAGAAAACCTATGTTTATTTCTTTAAATAGCCTATTAATATTTTATGTATTTTCGGATATATATTTTTAAATTAAGCTTGCGTGAGTATGTATTAGGAATATAAAGTAGATCAAAGTATGGTCATTGGCATGAATCTACACCTTATGTTCGTTTCAAAGCTGATGCTGAAAGCTACTTCATGGTGGTTATATAACAGCTCATCTAATCCAATTATTTAATCTTTGATTTACAACAACAACAAAAACTGATCTTTGAAGAAATCATAGGACAACTAATAAAATTAATTTAATAAATAACCGACATGGTTGACTCTACTACTGAACAAGCCCACAAGGTCCAAATAACTTTGTGAACGGCCGTTGATTTATGATAGTAAACAAAAAGGCCTAAATTAAAGGTCCAAACTGTTTAACGACGCCGTTTACACACAGTTTAGTTTGAGATCGAGTTCTCTTCGTTTCGGCTTTTAATTTCTACCGTTGCCGATGTGGGTAGCTTAGCTCGTTGATCGTTGTACAGAAGCTTGATCGTAGCTCTTAGTTCTCCGGAGAAGAAGATGGTGCGGAAACAGTTTCAACAGGCCAAAACAGGTCAAATCTTTTTACAATCCCTTATTCCCGATTTATTCTCCTCGTTCTTTTATATTTTCCCGTATTATATACGTCGTTGAAATTCAAGGGGGTAGATCCATAAAATTGATTTGGTACATTCGTGAATAACTCCTAATATTTTTGATACTTTTCAAAGGTGTCGGCTTATGCTAGCTGTTATGATCTAAGTTAGTGGCTGCACGTAAGGCGTTCGATGAATTGCGTCAACGAAATCATTTAAGCTCATTTTTGATCGATTGGTTGTTTGTTTTGGTGACAGGAATAGAGGCCTTCAAGTCGATGGATGCCAACAAGTATCTGAAGAAGGTTGGATTAGGGCGTGAGGATATGTTCTTTTGGAAACAAATGGGAAAAGCATTGCTATGCACTTACACGATCTTTGGCCTCGCATGGATCTACAATGAAACGTCTCCTTTAGGGTGGTGGACATTGAAGCCGAGACCAAAGGAGGAAAGAGAGTTGGCACATCTTTACGAGCGACGTGAATTTCCTTATCCAGGTGATACAGAGGCCATGGAGGATTTCGTGGCAAAAGGTGGGATGATTGGTACAGCAATTGGGCCTAAAGGGATTGTTGAATCCGAAGGTGAAGCTGACAATTACCAAAAGGAAATGGAGAAGAAGAAGTTTGACAAAGAGGCTCAGAAACTGTGGCTGAGAATGAGAAATGAGGTCATTACTGAACTTCAAGAGAAAGGGTATGATCTTGAATAAAATGCAAAAGAGTTGTGATAAAGAAAAGAAAAACACTTGTGTAATTTAGGCTGTGTATTTGCTTAGATTGGAAATTGAACCATTCGTACAAGTGTTTCTGTCGACAATATCCTTTTAGATTATAGCTAAAAGTACAAAACTTTATGACATATTCCTGTTTTGCGGTACTATCGATGTTCTTGCTCTTGGGAAATAACACTTGTCCTGTATTGTTGGACTGATTCATGTTTTGACTTGAACCCTTTGGAATAAAACTTCATGGTTTTATGCTTCTTAGCTTTGAATCTATAAAGTTGCATCTTTCAACAAAATCACCATTGTATTGAACTCTTGAGAGCATTAATACACTTACAAAGTAGAAGGCACAAGGACAAAGTGAAATTAGAACAACATGGGCATATATCTATAGAACAATGGGATAATAAGTAACAAACACGGTAATTGCTAATTACACAACACAGTATCGATATATTCCACCATGAATATCGACAATCACAGATCAGACTAATTCATCAGCCTAGTTTTCGCAGAGTTGCTTGTCGTATGGCTCTTTAAAGGCGTCAAGTAGAATCTAACCATACCATTTCTGAGGTTGTCTGCGGAGTAAGTACCAAGCTTGGTCTCTCTCTGAAGAAGATGATTCCGCTTGCCTTCACTGCCATGGAACAATCCGTCTACCTCCGAGCTTCTTCTTCCGTTCTCAACACCGGTATTAGAGCCATGGAACAGACCATCACAAGAGCTTCTTCCACCTTCGAAGCCATTAACAATAGAAGCACCATGAATCATACCATCACAAGACTTTCTTGCACTAACGCTATAGCTTCTTATGAGTTTCTCGCTAACATCACCATTGGTTTCTCCTTTACCAACTCTCCTAAGCTTCAGCAGAGACTCCGCCAAAGAACCCTCCATTGCATTTCCTCCAAGTTTCAAACTTTGCTCCGTTTTGATTTCATTCTTGGTTTTATCGTTTTTCCTCTGAATCAATCCCCAAAGATTCCATCCTTTAGGCCATTTCTTTCCAGGCTTCTTTAACCCAAAACCCTCCTGCTTCACCTCACCAGCAGCAACGCTACCAACAGCTTTAGAACCTAATTCCAAGCTCTCCGGTTTGTAATTTTTTATGGAATACCAATTTGAATCCCTAAGTTCCCTCTCTGTAACAAGCAATTTTGCTCCATGAAACAAACCAACGGTTTCAGGTGATACCTTAGCGTTCGATATAGCTTTCAATTCGTCAACCTCGAGCAATCCATGTCGAGATGATCGATCGAAGCTTCTTCTCCGCCGTGAATCCAAGTAGTAATCCCTCGTTTGAGCTGTCCCGCCTGGGTTCTTCTCCTCCTCCTCGTATTTAGCTCCGGTTTCCTTCTCCGGAGAGGCTTTAGCATCTTCAGTCACAGAGGACAATGGAATCAGCTTCGGATATGTTTTTCCAATCAAGCATCCGTCCCATGACGTCCTAGGCTTCTCGAAGGAGACTCGACCTGCGTCGAGAGATAACCTAGGATCCACGTCGCATGAGCGACGGCCAAGACTGACTCCGGCATCTGGATTCTTCCCATTCTTGTGATGTTTGAGTGAAAACTTCTTAAGTGTTCTGCTAAAAACTGATGCGATTTCCTTCAAATCGTTGCCGTTGTTCTTCTTAATTTGATGATTCCTCGATTCCAGATCTATAAGCTCCTTCATCGTCCTCTGCTCTCCATCATCAGATTCTTCTTCCACGAGACTCCCGAAACCCCTAATATCTTCTCTGTCGTCTTCTTCTTCCTCCTCTTCTAGATCTGGGACCATAGGGATGGGTATCCTGATCGAACTCTCCAGCCGCTCTTCGTAATCGTCGGCGAATCGGTCATGGAAGGAGCTAGAGTTAGACCTAACATCACACGATCTGCGTCGTGGCTGGTCGAAATCAGCGGCGGATGCGTCACGAACGGAGTAGGAGCGAACACGGCGGAGCTCAGGGACCTGATCGGCGGCAGCGTGAGAAGAAGAAAGAGCTTCGATGGTGGAGAGGCGCTCGCGGAGGCAGGAGGCGCAGAAACCGGTAGTGGGTTTGGAAGAGGGATGACGTAGACAGACGGCGGAGTGACGACGGCGACGTCTCTGGGTTTGGTGAGTCATAGCTCAGGGCTCAGAGCTCAGGAGGATGGGTCAGTGAATCGCAGAGAGCGAAGTCGAATCTATGACTGGGAGTGCCATTTTTAGTATCTCGAAAAGAGAGTGGCGTTGTCAAACTATGGAACCCCTTTCCCTTTCCTTAAACCCTTTTTTATTATCTTAGTATTTCTCTTTTCCGTTTTCGTGTGTGTTTAGTGCGTATATTTATTTCGTACATAATTTACATCATCGATTACCATCTTTTTTTTTTGTTGAAGTTTTTTTCTTTTCTTTTTAACACAGATACCTAAAAGAATATCAAAATCTAATCAACATTAAAATTTGCATGACATATCATCGATTAAATCAAAATGTATAAGTTCTTTAGGTTTTAATTAGAAATAGCAATTATTTCGGTAAATAAACTTTGGACTTGTCACGTCGTTCAAAATTTCGATTTTGAGTCCGATGTTAGCTCGTTTAACCGGTTTTTCTTTTTTAGAATTCAAACAAACTTTATCGAAATTATTCGCTTTAAAAAAGAACAATTGTGACTGAAAACATTGACATCAGTTTACGTCGTGTCTAAATATTTAATATTGTAAGAGTAGTCTTTAAATCAAAGCAAATATTCTATAAAAACAAAAACCATTGGAAGTTCTAAGGAAAACACTAGTGTTTTTTTTATAACCAGATCGGACACCGACTTGATGTGATCACCGGTTGGCCAATCGAATCGGATTTTCGAATTTTTTGTTTATTTTAATTATATATGTGTATATATATGTATATATACCTTTACATATACAAAAACGATATTGAAAAGAAAAATTGATAGAAAAGTAAAAATAACACCGATGGTTTCTTAGTAACTTGAATTTCTCGTCAATAAGCATAACAAAACAAACAAAAAAATCAAAAGAAAACATTAGTTACATTTTTTCGTCAATATGCATAACAAGAAGAAAAACAAAATCAAATGACACAACAGTTATAAATTTATAGCAGATAATATAAAATATATAGCTTAGGACACATCTTCTTCTTGATCAACTAAAACAAAAGGGAAAAATATAATTAATTTACAAAGAAATATCATCGTAATTAGACAATACTAAAGCAAAAGGTAGAAATAAAAACAGAGCAAGAATTAAGGAAATAGAACAAAAATAAAAATCAGGGGCATTCCAAAAATCAAGAATGTGAACACAATAGAAAAGAATCTCATAAACTAAATTATTCAAAAGTTTTTTAAAAATACCGTAAGATCTGTTTGATAATTAGAGTCTTCTCCATCTTGTAACTCAACTGGTAAATTTTTTTACTTAGACAAATTGGGGGCCTAGTGATCAGACCTTTTAGATTGTATTTGATTTGTTTAATTGTTTAAACAAATTAACTAACATGGACATCACTATTAATCTTAGCCATAGGCCTCAGGAATCGTAGGCACGACATTGTCACTGATAAATACTTTATTTGATAAAAATACTGAAAATCATGTATAGTTTAGTTAGTGAACTTAAACTTTAAGTTTTGTAATAGAGGTATATTTATATTAAATATGTAGAGTAAGTGGGGAGAGAGAATAATCGTATAATTGTGTCACATGACTGTTGCAGAGATAATCAAAAGGAAGATGTGTGTACAAACACATACCATAATGGACCTGACCTCTGCATTTGTAGGACGAACATAAAAGGCTCTTAATTAGTGAATAAATTAAAATTAAATGGATGGGCCTAAGAAATTAATTATTGGAAATTCTGAAAACACGTGTGGTGTGCCAGTATATTATTCTTTCTTTTTACCTTGAGGGTAAATATTTGGCTGCTTTCGTCATTTCTTTGGATTCCATTTGAATCAATAGCTCAATGTCGACTTTAATTCTTCAGTGGGATATATCAGGGTTTTGATTGGTGATTGATTTTGCAAGCAAGATGTAACATTTTAGCAACACAGCCCTTTTTTTTCCTGCAACGACCTGTTTTCAATAAAGTGTGTTGTTCAAATATTTATATCACCTTCACCTGATTGTGTGTCTATTATTCAAAACAAAAAAAATTATTATAGAAAAACGGAGAAAAGTAAATTACTTATAGTTTTAATTGAAAAAACTCAAAAATAAAATACCACTTTAATATAAACGTATATTTGAATTAACCATCAGCTACTCAAAAATGCAAGAATATTGTTTATATATGGCACTTAGCAAAAAAAAGGGAGAGAATAATTGATGTCAAAAGAAAAAACAAAGGAAGAGAGGAAATATCTCTAACTTGTATTGTATTGATAGCAACGGCCACGCAAGTGACATAGAGGTTGGGAGTTACGATAAGTTCTCAAAGTATGTGACTCTATGGAAAACAACCACAGGAGGTCCCCAAGACACAGTAATTGTTTTTGTCTGAATGTGATTGTACTGATTTTTTTTCTAATTAAAAATTTGGAATATTCTAACCACTAGAAGGGAGTGTAATTTTACGGTGCTTACATAATTACCTTCCAACCAAGATCCTGCTCATAGCGGTCAAATATAGAAACAGAGAATGTTGATTGATGATTACAATGGTCGATTGTTCCCTTTGGACAATCGGTTTAAGAAAGCTTCATTTTGAGGTAAGTTTGTTAGTCAAACTAGTGCCACCTCGAAATGGGTATCGTAAGAACAATGATATAATATCAAATATAGGAACTTAATCGAAAATAAATGACTAAGATCTAAGTGGTAATGATGCAAGATGCTATAAGAGGAAGGAGAGGGTCAACGAAGGGGGGTCGGCTCCAGAATTAGAAAACCATAGCAAAAAGATATGATCTTGCTCGTAGTCCTATTATCTCGAAGATCCGGAGAATCCATAATTTATTTCTAGTGAAATTCGTAACAAATCAATAAATCCACCTTTGCGAACTTGACAACATATGAAGAGTTAAAATCTCAAAGATTATTTCATCTGATACCTAAAAAACTCGAAACCCCGCTGAAAAGGCAAAGCAACAGTTTTACCTAAAACACAAAATTTTTATCCTATCATATTTGTGTTATGTTCTCTATTGGGTGATTTTTGTAAAACATCACTTTAATTAGATATGGTTTTTTTTTTTTTTTTATTAATGGCAGAGACATCTTCAACAACAATACTTTAACGCCTCAAATTTTGAAAAACTTTCCATCTAGATTCTCAATATCTTTTCTTTATTCTAGATGAAAAAATTGTTCATTGCATATGTGGCTCCGTCGTGGATTGATATAGATGGTTGCACGACATTCTATCCAGCTTACTACTGGGATAAAGATAGTTTTTGATATTCATCTTATTTGTGATGTTTTTTAGGTTGCTTCGGTTTTTTTCTTCATCGAATTTTTGTTTCCATTTTACTTGGGTTTTTAATTCCGAAGATATTTATATTTTTTATGTGTTTATGTGTACTTTTTTTTGGTCTAATTTCAACGAAATCCTTTAGATTAAAAAATTAAAATCTATTAAGAGTATTTAGGTTTTTTTGGTCGAATTTAGAGTATTTAGTTTCAAAGTAAACAAAAATGAGAGTAATGTAAAGGAAAGAAACTAATTTTATTTGGAGTTGCTCGTAAAGAAAATAGAAATGTATACGGGCGACGTTGAAGCCCATAAATAGACGGATCCAAATGAAATCTGAGCTGGACTTTAGTAAACCTTATTGGGGCGAAAATGGATGCGAGAGAGAGAAAGCCCATAAGAAATGGCTGTTTCCTTCTTCCTCCTTGTTCTAAAGATGAAAATGTGTTCTGAGTTCCATGCAATCGAGCAACATTGACCGGAGAAGGGTGAAGGTCTTTGCGGTGCTCGCGCTTTCCATGGGGAAATGCAACGCGCGGGTCGCGTCAGTCTTCCAAAATTCAGCAGTATCTGGTGCGTACACCATTGCTTTCCTCAGGCGATTCCTCATACGGAGCAACTCCGATTACTTTCCTCGCCATAATGCCGAATTGCTCTCTGATATTTTCAATAGCTTCGGTAATGCATACAGATTCCTCTCAATTCAATTCTTATTCACATTTTTCTTCTTCTTTTGTTATTACTCTGCGAAAATGTATAGGTAGGTACTTCCTGTATAAGTGAATTTGTTAGAACCCACTTCTGTGATGGATAAATTATGTTTCGTACATGTATCATCATCTTATGGTATTTCATCATCTTACTCTTAAGAGAGACATTAAGTCCCATTGGTTCATTCTTTTAGGATATCTGGTAACACCTGAAGGAGGATTTCGCATAAGAATTCTTACCAATGATCTTGATTCTTTTGAGTTCTGGATCCTGTTTTAGTAATTAAATCTGTGGAACTTGGTGCAATTATAGGGATGGTTAAAGCTGGTTTCTCTGTAGAACTAATGGGATTTTTTTCCAGGGATTGTTATCATCCTTATGGAAATCTTATACATTCTGTGTGCTCTTTTTACAACCTATATTCAACTGAAAAGAGTCATATTGTTCACAACAGGTCAGTCTCTTCCATTATTTATCTGATTATGTAGTGTTGCTTTTTGGTGTCTTTTCAAGCATTTTTCGTAATTTGTTTTCTACATATCCTTTCAATTAAAATATGTTTTGGTCATAGTTTAGATGATTGGTTGCTCAGGGTTTTGCAAAAAATATTGATCTGTCATCCTGTCTATTATACGTGGACCTTCTTTGATATTTGACATTTAATTGTTGGTTGATCACGTAGACAACTTGCAGTTTTAAATAGAACCATCCCTTTTCCTGAGTAAATTTCGAAAACAAGATATATCCGCCTTGTAAAGAGTTTGTCTTCTTTTCTGGTTAACATTTCCGCCTTTATTTCAGGTGCAACCTGAAGGCTTCTTCTACAGTAAATCCTCTAGCACAGAGGTATGGCTTCTTAAATTCTAAGTGCTTTCTCTATGAGTATAGGATTTGCAGATATTTTGATAAGAGTAATGTTTTTACGTTTGGATTACTTTTGACTCTGTTGCTAAAGACAAAAGAGAGATTTAAACGAGCATGTAATTAGTTTTCTTTTTCTTTAATTTTCCCCCTCTCCTTACACGAGCAAGGTTTTAATATCTATTAGTCGTTATCTAGTCTCGAATATTCTTGTGTATAAAATTCAAAAGTAAACAAAAAAACTCTGAAAAACATCACTGTTCATTTCCATTGACTATGAAAATAGAATAACAACGAAAACTTGCAAGACTAATCAAGCTCTTTGAATCGGTCCACAACACATTAAAGAACAAAGATATATCTTGAATACAGATAATAATGGAGATATTATGCTTATATTATAAGCACATATAAATCTGTCTTTTCACAAAAAAAAAGTTTACATGACTGCAACGAACTTTCATTCTTGGACTTTTGATATTAGAAATAATAATCACTTCATTCCTATAACCATGTTTTTAGTCGTATACCAATGAGAAGCAAAACTCCAACACCTCTCCTCTCGCCATATGCAAAGCATAAAAAGGTCGATTCTGAGTATAACTGGAGTGATGTAGGTACTGGCGAGCAGGCGAGGAAGGTCTCCGTCCTCAGTGCTATCAGAAGAGCAGCCAAGAAAGTCTTTGCTATTATTTTCTTAGGACAGAAAAAATTAAAGCCAGGAGAATGTAGTAGATCTGATCCTGGAGAGAGCAGCACCTTCGACAGAGAATCTACATGTAAGCATATTGGTGTTTGTTTGAAAACATTCTTTCCTCAATCAGGAACATGTCTTTGAATCGTCAATACACATATGCTCTAGATATTGTTGTTTTAATCTTTTTGTTTCTTGCATGTATTATATGCAGTATCAGGTTGGACTGGTTATTCGTCGCCAAGCTCTTTTGGAAGGTCAACAGAAAGAAAGGTTTCAGGCCAATATCGATTTTCTGGTTCAAGATTTCAAAATTCTGGGAAAGATTCTTCTTCTAGCAAAAGTTGGCATCTTGGTCCTGTAATTTTTTCTTTTAGGGAGCTTCAAAGGGCAACTGCAAATTTTGCACCGGTTCATCAGATTGGGGAAGGCGGTTTTGGAACTGTATATAAGGGAAAGCTTGATGATGGAACCGTTGTTGCCATCAAGCGTGCCAGAAAGGTACGTAGTAATTGAATTCCTTTTCTTTTAAAATATGTGGTGATAATGATGATGAGTGATTGAAATTTTCTTATGGAATAATTTGGCAGAACAACTATGGAAAAAGCTGGTTGCTAGAGTTCAAGAATGAAATATACACATTGTCAAAGATCGAGCATATGAATTTAGTAAAGCTGTATGGATTTCTGGAACATGAAGATGAAAGGGTTATTGTTGTTGAATATGTTGGCAATGGAAACCTACGAGAACATCTAGATGGTAAGGTACTTCCTGAGTTTCTTAATTCTAAAAGCATAGAGAGAGTTTCCAAATAGAAAATATCTGAATTTAGAATCCTCTCAGCTTTTATTATTCTTTAACAAACGCAGGTTTAAGAGGTAACCGACTTGAAATGGCAGAACGTCTTGAGATCGCAATTGATGTGGCTCATGCTTTGACCTATCTCCACACATATACAGGTACTCTTTCCATTTCCTCTTCTCTGTTTTTACCAGTGTTACAAGTAAAATAATGAATCAATTTGATGCAGATGCTCCAATCATACATAGAGACATTAAAGCATCAAATATTCTCATCACGGCTAAGCTTAGAGCCAAAGTGGCAGACTTTGGATTTGCTCGTTTAGTTTCTGAAGATTCCGGGGTTACTCATGTCTCGACTCAGGTCAAAGGATCTGCAGGCTATGTGGATCCAGATTACCTCAGGACGTTTCAGTTAACCGACAAGAGCGATGTTTACTCTTTTGGTGTTTTGCTCATAGAGCTTATCACTGGAAGACGTCCCATTGAGTTAAAGAGACCACGAAAAGATCGACTAACGGTTAAATGGGTACGTAACTAACTTCTCTTTTTCGCGAATCTCAACGACTTAATCAAGAGAAACTCTGTTTTATGTTGTGCAGGCATTGAGGAGACTCAAGGACGATGAAGCTGTTCTTGTAATGGACCCATTACTCAAAAGAAACCGGGCGGCCATCGAAGTGGCTGAAAAGATGCTGAAACTGGCGAACGAATGTGTTGCCCCGACGAGAGGTACACGTCCGGGTATGAAATGCTGTGCCGAAAAGCTATGGGGGATAAGGAGAGAGATGAAGGAGACGATGGTTAGCTCATCACCTTCTGTTTCTTCGTCGTCTTCAGCAACACATAGCTTTGTGGGTCGTGACTCAGACAGATGCATTGCCGAGGATTATAGACGAAGAGAACAGCAGTGAGTTACTCTCTCCTTGATGATATATATACCAAATTCGTGAAACATCATTTTTTACTTAGATGATGAACACAACAAAAGTTAGAAAGAAATGGACATAGATTCATAAAAAGAAACAAAGAATTTGCTGATGTGTAAGAGTGATTTAATTTTGTTTTTCTGTGATTAAGAGAATCTGGTGCTGGTGGTAGAAAAGATTTTCTTTTCCATTATTTAGAGATAATATTTGAGACTATCTGTATGATTGAGTAGGAGAATAATTGTAAATGTTTCAACATTCAAAAGGAGAGAGACTTGAATTGATGATACAACAAAAAGATGTAAACAAGAAAGCCAAAGTAGAATCCCACAAGCATTCCCCGAGTTGACTGTCATTACACAACACATCCAGAGAAGATGACAGATGAAACATCACTCACTCCCATAATACAGGACATAATACGACACAACAACAACATAACACAAAAACCTTCTTTTGTATTATACATATATAAATTTACAAAAGAGACTCTTTCACATCTCTCAAGCGAATTTAGGCTTAGGCAAGGCTGAGCCACCAAGGCTGCCCCCACTGCTGCTGCTCCCTCCTCCTTCCGTCGGTCCAAGCTTCTTAATCCAATGTTTCATACCTTTCTTTGGGTCTTTACAGATCTTGCTTGAAGTCAGATTCAAGTTCCCATCACGTTCCAGTGAAACCTCAAACTGTTCAAGCACTTTCACTATCTGCCAGAACTCGGGCCTCTTGTCTGATGAAACAGACCAACATTGCTCTATCAAAGCTTTCATTGCTGGTGGACATCCTCCTGGAATAGCCGGCCTCAGGTTCTGAACCAATCATTAACATTTTTTAGACCTCAAATGGTATCTATTTTAAATTCTAAGGTAAACCATTAGAGCAGTCATGAAATTGGCAAGAGACGCGGAATATTTTACCTTGTGAACGACTGCGAAAGCAGCTTGAATAGGATTCATGTCCTCATATGGGATTGCTCCCGCCACCATTTCCCAAAGAACTAGTCCAAAGCTGTAAACATCAGCCTTACGTCCGTGTGGTTTCCGTTTTATCATTTCAGGTGCCATCCACCGATAAGTTCCTGGATCATCAGCCAACATATCACAATACTCCTCCTCGCAAGCTATGCCAAAGTCAGCAATCTTCAACTGGAAGTCTTCGTCAATCAATACATTCTCAGGCTTAAGATCCCGATGAATTACATGTCGTGAGTGAATATATTCCATTCCCCTTGCGATATCTAGAGCAAATTCTATCAGCTTTTTCAAAGAAAGAGACCTATTCTCAGGCTTGTGCAGAAAAGATCTTAAAGATCCTTCAGGTAGATACTCGGTGAGAACACAATATACAGGCGGATCTTTATATGCTCCCACAAACTGTTTTGAGCACATAAATAAGAGAAGAAAAGTTAACAAGACAAAACGTAGCCATCATTTACCTAGAGAAAATAACAAGAGAGAAGACATAAATCACCTTGATAACATTTGGATGGGACAATCGGGACAAAAGGGTGACTTCTTTGGTAAACTGTTTCTCTAAACGAGCTCCTAAGCATCCATTATCATCATCATCAGGCACAGTGATAAGCTTCACAGCAACAGCTTTATCTTCATACTTGCCATGATAGAGTCGGCTATATAACCCATGAGCAAACCTAAGCCCAAAGAAGAGCTTAGACATATCAACACGGTACTCTTCAGCAGGTTCCACAGCACTAACTCTACGACCAGTGTTATCAAAAAGCTTAGACCATCCTGTGTCCTTCTTGCTCTTCACCCTCTCTTGAATCCTCAAACTGCCTATATCTCTGATTGGACCTGACGGAGACCGCAAGTTGAATGATCTCTTTTCAAAAGAGTTTTTATGAGTTAATTTTGCCTTCATTCCCTTTTCTGAGTCCACTCTTCTTGGATGTGGAGTAGAAAATCTCTTTCGTTCAGACCTAGCTTCCTTAAACACATCAGGAAGAGCCATCTGAGGCGAGGGAGAAACAGATCTCTGCTTATTAGTTACCGGGTTTCTCTGTATTTCCGAATCAACAACATATATATCAGCTTTCATACACGTGGAATCCTGCGTGGTCGTCTCTGAGTTACTCGAAACCGACTTTGGACCTGATGATGATGACGATAATGATGACGACGATGAAGACATCTGGGGTATTGCTTTCAGTCCAGAAATCTTTTCTTGGTTTACCATAAAAGGAAGAGAAGCTAACTTTGACGAATTAAGACGATAAGAAATCGTGTGAGAGAATTTTGTCCTCCTAATCCAAGAAGTAGCCTCTTCATCCATTTCTAAGCTCGAATATCAAACACTTTAAACGACGCTTGAAAAAGCTAAAAGCCTAAACCTTCTCAAGACTAAACAACCAAAAACTCTTTGTTTCCTCAAACTACTATAATCAAGCAAACCCGTGAATACGAATGAGGTGGCTTGCAATCTCCAACAATCTCATCTTCGCCAAAGACAAAGTTCCTTCAAGCCCATACCTCTCCCCTTCGACCATTAATCCACAAGTAAAAGCTTCTTAGGAAACACTAAACTCGAGATTTTTCCACACGTTCACCAAATCGCCGGAAATCCTGGATTACACCAATCATATGCCTCTTCCTACAAACAAACAACCGAATCAAGCAAAAAATAGCAAGAATAACAAATCCGAAGGGGCAAAAATGACGGTGAACATCGATCTATTAACGAATTAGAATCAAAAAGCAAAAAGAAACTAGTTCCGATTTCCAGAAGCTAAAGTTACCTGAAACACGGAATAAGGTTTGGGAGAAGAAAAAAGGAATCAAGTGAATCGGAATCCGGAAGATCCGGCGACTGGAAGCCGGAGGAAGAAGAAATCGAAGGAGAAATCGAGAGCTAGACCATACGACGTTTGGATTCTGAGGACCTTTTTGACGAATCCAGACCTCTTACGCCTTTTTAGATGGATTAATTATTTTATTTTCTTATTTTTTTCACAGATAAAAGGTGGAAAAGAATTTCTTTGGAATTTTAAGAAAAATACGTAAAACGACAGCGGATTAGTCTGTCTGTCAGCATCTCTGATATGCTCTTAATATTCTGTCTGATTTTATTTTTTTGACATCATAAATATGTCTGATTGAGAAGCTTTATTTTTCCTATCAAATACAGTCGTATATTAGTAGAATAAATTCTAAAGGCGAATAATAGGTTTGCGTTCGAAGTTGGCCCATTTATTAAAATCTGGCCCAAACTACTTTATGATATAGGCCATGATGTGTCTTGGTTTACTTCTATTTCGCTTAACGTCATTTTTTTGGGTCGAATATTTAACAGTCATTTATTACACTGTTGTTATTCATGAGACATATACAAATATACACTTGTCTTCTTTTTTTTAAAAGAATTTTCAGTTTTGAATACGTACAGAATACTACTATAATTCGAGTTCATAAAGTATTTAGAGAGTTTAGAGGAAGATTAACATACATTTGTTATAATTTAAACATGTGAGAAGAGATGAAACAAAAGTTTCAAAGACATGAAACTATAACTAGAGCAGGAGCTACGAAATTAGTCAAAGTTACCACCACAGCCTCCACGAAAGTGTTTGCCTCGTCCTTTGATCAGAGTCTGGCTCAAAATTATTGTCGGCCTAGGGCCAAATTTGTTTCCCCTTTAACTGTTAAATTTTTAGATTTATTTTTCTAAATAAAATTTTGTAAAGACGTTTTTCAATTTTTTTTTTTTATTCTTATATTCGTTATGAAAACTACATATAATTATTATTTTTGTCCATTTTAACCTTATTTTATATATTTTTAATCTAGTTTAAGAAAAGAATTGGGTAATTCAATTATGAGACACGGAACTGGACTTCAAACCGTTGTATCTCATGTCCCTCTTCCATATTAAACCGGCTATGCCTTTGACTAATGTCCATTCCATCTATGCCATCTTTTGTGTAGGCTTGATAGTCCGTTTCCGAAGGATTCTCACAATAGATAATAGATGCGTTCTTTAGTTCCTAATTTTTTTATTAACTATTGATTATGATGATGTTGCCTAAAAAACATAATCATTATTTCCAAACATTTCTTCACTATCCGAGTTTATATACACATTAAAATCATCCTCACCACTAAATACGACTACAAATGTTGTGGTTTCATCCAATGGTGTAAAATTAATTTAACTATGGGTGAAGTAAGTAAAGAAAAATTATCGGTTGTGCAGTTTCAGTTTCAGCAGGTCCGGTCCTATAATAAAGAAAATTAAGCAATAGCTTTATGCCACAATATAAAAAATAACTTTTCAAGACCACATATTTTAAAAAATTCTTTGATGCCGTGGTTTTCGGTGGTTTCATAGTTCTTTTTCACATTTTCACAAGTTCCAGACTTTGAATGGTCTAGGTTTGTCTTTTTTTTTGTTATTTCTCTATGTTATTTGATATAACCGTGTTTTTAAGGATTTATAATCCACATTTATATAGTCTATTAGGATTTTTTTAGTGTCTAAATTATGTTTTTACAGGTTTTATAGGTCTAAAGATGAGTTTGAGATTTTGGATAAAAAATGGTAAGAAAAGGAAATATAGAGACAAAAATGACTTCCAAAAGTTTAGCACTCGTTGGACCACTTATCAGATGATCCAAGAGAATATTTACATACCAATATATGGAAGTTAGTTTTCACCTCCAATTTGAATTAAGTCATTTGGAGTTATGTAGCTACGTAGTTTCTTGTTTTAATGAAGACATGTCAAATCTGGCGGGAATTGACGAGAGAGAAAAAATATATTATATTTCCTATTTCTATTGGGTTTTGAAATTTCCAATTTTTTTCAAGACACGAGGACGTCCAAAGACTTATAAATACATATTTTAAACCTTTGTTTAGGCTAAGCTTTATTTAATTTAAGATTTTTAGAGAGTGATTGTTTTATAGAGTAGAGATATCTGAACCCTATTTGTTTCCACTCTTGAATTCTTTTATGTTTTCTATTCAATACATGATGTTTGATTCAATCACTATGTTTGAGTTTGTTAGGTCTAGGGGTTCCATATAAGACTGATGAAGAATTGTTGATGCTTTTAAATTTTTCGGGTTTATTCTATAGTCTTCCACTTTGATTGATCTTAATTACTTATTCTAAATTGATTACCTTGAATTAAGCCTTTAGAAATATAATTGATGCGAAAGTATTGTTAATTGTTGGATTTATCTTAGGCGAGCAAGGTGGCCTAAACGCGTAAGAAACTCGGTTTAGGGATCTTGTGAACCAATCAACTTGTGTTCTTTGCATATTTAGGTTCGAAAGGTTGGCGTAGGAAACTCGGTGCTTTAGTCTCTAGATATAGGTGTCTCGCGCAGCGAAACACATATTTGTGTTTGTAGTTCAGGACGACACTTCATAGAAAACCCTAATAATTATGTTAGTCACAATTTGGATTCACCTTAGGAATTACCCTAGGCTTAACGCTTTTTCCCATCTGATTTACAAAAGTTAATTTACATTGTTTTACTGCGTTTTATTTACAATTTACATTGCTTAGCTTAATCTAAATCTGTTGTGTCTTTCTATGTCCTTGTGGATTCGATTCCTAAGTACTACAATTTCATAATCGTGCATTTGCGATTCTTTCTAGGGTTAAAAATATACCGTATCATTATTTATCCTTTTCCCTTTCTATTTCATTTTAATCATTTTTACGTTTATCAATATGTTTTTTATGATAGTTTATCAATTACGTCTTATTTTGTAAATAATTTTTTAGTTAAAATATTTCCACTTATCATTATTATTAAATATCATGTGTACTCTAATTTACTATTGTTATATTAATATCAGTTTTGACATTAAAAAAAAATGTAGTGCAGTTTTATTTATTTATCTAGATGTATTAAAATATTATTATTATCTTCTAATTTTGATGAAAAATGTGAAAACAAAATGATATATTATAAAAATTAAAACATAACAGATATTTGAAAATAATTATTTTATATTTATAAGATAAATCTTAAGAGATTATTATGATATGTAATTGCTTGACAAAATTTGATAATATAAGTCTAGGTCATAAATTTGTGATTTGCTTTAGGCCTCTAAATTGGTAGGGCCGACTCTGAGTTTCAGCCTCCGGTGTCAATGCAGTTTCTGTCTCGGCAGTGACTATAGTTGGGAGAACAATCTGAATATAATATGCAGCCTTTGTTGAAGAAGATGTGACAACTAGAGAGAACAGTCGTGGTCTCAATATAGGCACGACAAGTCTCAATGAAAATACTTTACAGTCCATAAAAATATTTGATGAGAACACTTCATAAATTTTATAAATCCACAGAAACTTTATAACCAATATAATATACTGAAAGTCATCTACCAACAAACCTATTTAAGTAAAGTCGTGGTGACGGAGTGGCTAATACAAGTGCTATGAACACCGTGCGTACATCTTTATACTATTAAATCCTGATTAGTTTAATTATTCAGCGTAACAATAATAGAATAAATAAAGCCAAATGATCTTTTTTATCAAAAGATTGGGCACTGATATTTATTCGCCAAATGAACTTTCTGCGCCAAGCTTGAGTGTGCCTTTGGACATTTAAGATATGATAGATAGCTTTTCCTTTTCAATTCGCTTTTTACCCATCTATTCTTCTCACTTTAAATGTTGAGTGGGTGAAAATAAAAAGGCAAAAATATATAAGTTATAAAAAAAAAATTGTTAAAATTGTGTTATCAATATTTACAGACATATTTGAAAGTTTGAATTTCTATACGTAGTGTATGTTAGAGTTTATATTTTCATACTCTTCTTAAATCTTGGTAGTTGTCAATATGAATCAATTGTCCAAGAGATGAAAAAAATTAGTAAGTATTAGGGAATACTATCCTACATCGAAATTTGGAAGGGATCTCAATTAATATATAAAGAGACATGGTCAATTCTGTTAACTAATTGGTTTTAAGTTGGAATCCCATAAAACTTAAGAATTGGTTTTAAGTTGGAATCCCATAAAATTTAAGAATAAGAATGTTTTTAACTGCTTATTACGGCTAGAGATATTCAAATAAAGTAGTTTAAAAGTAGTTTAAGTGGATTTCTTAACAATAAAATATTAATATTCAAAATATAATTTAATAAAATAATATTTGTCAAAAAAAGACAATTTCCACTATAAATGACTTACAATTTCCTAATGTCATGTCTGTATGAATTTTCCTTTTCCATTAAACTAAGAGTGAACTCTAAGTTGTATAGTTTACCAAAGGGTTTGAGAACTAGAACTTAGAAGCGAATATTTAATGATTTATATATTTTTATTGTATCTGATCACGAAACAATTTTCCGATTCAGTGATCATTGATCTCTCTTTTTATGTTTGTCTCTTTTAATATTACCTTCTCGCAAGAAGAACATTGGTAGCTCGTGGCCTATACGATTACATATTAGTCCCGCATAAAAAAAAAGCATTATAAAGCGTGTTTTGTAATTTTGGCAACAATCATAAAAAGGATATTTGTATACTTTTTCTCTCGTAGCAAAGATGACAGTTGTTAGAGTGTTTCTAAGTTTTGTAGCTAAGAAGAATCACCAAATTCGTTAAAATGCTATTAATAATGCTTTCATTCATAGAGATGCTAATTGGTTTTATATAGTGATAAGCAATTCATAATTATTTGGGATTTGAATTGGATGAAGTGGTGAACTATTCTGCATGGAACCAAGTTTAATTTATAATTTTCAAATATCTTTCGTTTTCTATGCTATTTGTATGCATTTTTATTATTTGTGTTTTCTACTCAATTTTTATTTAATTAAAACAATTTGTCGATATTGTTTAATCTAATTCTTAAAATTTAGACTCGTGCATGTAATGCTTTCTTTAGTGTATTCTTTTGTCTACATTATCTTTATAATTTGAACCAAATTGTTTTTGGTAAATAAAATGTGTTTTATCAATTGAAAAAACTACACACAAAATGAAGCATTTTTCGTAAAAATAAATATCTATACTTTCATCTACTGTTTAGGGTCTTAAAAATGATAGGAATGTCTCAGATGTCAGATCTA
Organism: Euclidium syriacum; assembly: GCA_900116095.1. Classification (NCBI taxonomy): domain Eukaryota; kingdom Viridiplantae; phylum Streptophyta; class Magnoliopsida; order Brassicales; family Brassicaceae; genus Euclidium; species Euclidium syriacum. The sequence continues at coordinate 9,178,562 of FPAK01000006.1, forward strand.
TTGGTATGTGGTTTGTGTGTGGTGGACGCTAACACAGGTATTGATGAAAAGAACAGCGCTTCTGTAAAATAAAAACCCCTTATCAAACCTAATAGTATCACAGAAAATTAAGTAACTCCTCGTCGGTGGATGGAGAAATAGTAATTGATAGTAGCAAATTAAAAAAAAAAGTGATTATTATTACTTTTGATTCATTTTCTTTACTTTCATTCAACTTTTCATAGTTGCTTTGTTTTGCTCATGAGTTATGATGAATATCCACTAATGATAAAGAACTTTTTTCTTTCCTTTATGGTGTCCCCAACTGAAAATAGTGACTTCATTCGAAAAGTAGTTACATCTCAATCTTTCGTCATCGACGACAATAAAATTGTCATATTTTTTTATATATAACTAAGACCTTATGTAGAGAGATAGAAACGTAAATATGATAAATACACAAACATTGACACCGATTGTAACATGGCGAAATCGTGGGGTAGCAAAATTAATTAAGAAAATATGCGGGATAAAATTAACTAGAAAACTTATGTGTTTGGATAACTTTTGCATAATGATAAAATATATGTAAATAAGTACAAGTATATTATAGACATATATTTTAGTGTCCGTGATAAAAAAGACATATTTTTATATATTCAACAATACTTTCAACAAAAACTATTTACAATACTTTCAACAAAAACTATTTGTTCCACTAAAAATATTTAGTATATAAAAAATTGTGGAGGAATTTCAAAAGTAGGAATGATCACAAATTCTCGTCCCATATGAGCTGTGAATTTGATTCCCACGAAACGGGAACGCAAATTTCTGAAGTCCTAAGGATCCGAAAGCATAGATCCTTGTCTTCAGATGATAGATGAATGAAGGAAACCTCACAACCAAAGATGACATAAATTTTTAGGACAAAACATTGATCCTAAACTTGGCTTGATGATTTCTGAATACCCGTCTCATGCTCCGACGAAGCATCATAAAACATGAGTATGAGGTTAGAAACTAATGCATCAACAAATATGGGGAGGAAGAGGACTCTGAATATAGACCTGATAAAATAAAGTACGGGATATGCCTCAAAGCAACCATCTTAGTGAAATTCTCCGATATCAACCATCTCATGGAAGGAAGATTCTTTACAATTGAGATTTCTTATATTACGAAAAAGGGGAGAGACATAAAGGAAGGGAAATGTTAAACAAGAAAATCAAGCCAATAACGTCCCTACTTTCGAAGTCAACAAGCCAATGAAGTTTGAGACCCTACTTCATTGATACCTCTGTCGCCTCAAAGATAGAGAATGGAGGCCACCAAAATAAGTACACCATGGAAAAAACCATCAAACTAGTTGTCGTATTCAGCTACACGAAAAAACCACCTTTGAGAGGAGGTATGATCTCCATCCCCGCCCCCAAACAAAGGACTGAAACCAAGCTCAATCACAACCTAAGGAGAAATTCAGTCAAAGGTCAAAGGGGAGATGATTTCTACTTGAAGAGCATCGCAGCCAGCCGACCTTGATTAACAATTTGATTGAGATATTAATGGTGAATCTGATGGAGTTAATGCGGAGTATGGATGAAACATCTATATCATCATATACATTTTATTTATCACATTATACATACTGTGCACCATAAAAGATTCTCTTATTGAATAATGTCTATAATTTTTATGTAACTATTGTATTAAGAGATCATTATCAGTTGGGTGCCTATCCAAATACCAAATTTTATGAACCGGTTCAAAAGATTCTGAATAAGAGAAAGATCGTCAACTAAACGACATTTTGTGTTCTTGCGATCCGTAAACCGATTTTTGTACAAAAATATTGAAAAACCTAGTAAGAATATGACTGTCCATTTGTTTTTAATACGCTGACCGTATCTCCGTTGCTAATAACTAGCAATAAATACCCACGTAATGTGGTTTGATTACGTAGAAATTTATATTCAAATTATTAATAGTACTACTTTACATTACAAAAACGATCATTACAAGCTTTCTTGGAAACTACAGCCTCTGATCTTGAGCTGCGTCAGTGGACCCATATTAATCTATGGAAAATTGAAAATCAATCCCACGATCGTCCCACCAACAAATGACTTTATATTAATCTATACACACACAGATATCATATAGTTTTCTTACCAAACAACATTAGGGTAAAAGAAAATTGACTACACACGGACTGCATTTATTTTTGGTGCAGCACTGCAGCTCATGTCTAAAATATGATGTATCTAGCAACAGATAAAATGCATTTTTATAATTTTGAAATCTATTTATATATCGGAACGTTATTTCTATAGCTAGTTGTAGTAAAGTTTAAGCACATAATCCGATGTCGAAACACTCGCAAGAACGACTCTGCATTACCATATAGTTTAATGAGGTGTATCAAATAGATGGTTTGATGAGGCTAATTAGATAGATGGTTTAATTTTAAGTGCTTTAAAAAAAAAAATTTAAGTATTTATTTGCAAAAATGATAAGAAGGTAGTAAAACCGTAAGAAAAATAGATGATTTTTTCCCTATGTTCTTAACTAAATAACGTAATTCATGTAAAAATATATATCATTTGTTTGAAACGCATTTGAAAAACATGCTTTTAGTAAAAAATTACGTGCAAAATTGATATTCACTTATTTACAATTTTACTTCTACGTCATTATTATAAATGGTGTCATAAGTCCTCAATTCTTTTTCTCGGGCAACTAATAATTTTGCCAGTAAAAGATGACTAGTTTCAATAACGAGTCCACTAAACAGTATGTAAGCCTCTTTTAAAATAGAAAAAAAAAAAAACACAAAAAGTTACAAATTTGAGTTTTCTAAGAATGAAACTGTTATCAGTTAGGGTTTTTTAAGAATATTTAGAAAAACAATTTCCTCATATTTTTTGAAGACTTAACGTTGGTACTATTTTGACATGAGATTTTGTTTTCCGGTGGACAACATGACTCAAATCAAGCATCAACCAGTCTCGATCGTCGATGACTTCAAAGATTTCAATTTTGGAGTATCTAAAGTTTACCATGCAATGAATATATAAGAGGTTTGTATCCGGACAAAACGATTCGTCTCGTCCCTAAACATTTCAAAGACCCATACTCGGAGAACGCGATAGACCCAACATTTATATCACAAACATTGTTTAATATTGTTTTGTGAAAAATGTAATGTTTCAATAAGTGTTTCTCAAATTATTGGAGTTATTTACAATATAATTAGAATTAAGAAACCTAAAAGCCGATGTTCAAAAAAAAGAAACCTAAAAGCCTTAAAAACAAAGTAAAAAAATGTTATGTGAATCATGTAATTTTTAATCACTTCTTAAATCTATTGGTTTTTAATAGTTATAAAGATTACAAAAAGAGAACCATTAGTTTTGTATATTATTTTGTCACATTATGATCTATGATTGTTTAGTTTTAAGAAAAGTCGATTATATATTGAGTATTTGTCAGGTTTAGGTAATCTTATGCTAATACGCACACGTAAACATGTGCATATACATATGGGGACCACCTGACATGAACCATTCCCGCGCCTTCCTCGATGGCGATATGATCCTGACCGCATGATTTACCCTTTCCTTCATTTACCACCGTTGGATCATCTTCTTTGCCAATCACACTCTCTCTCTAGCTTTTATGGGGATCCTTCTCTGCTTTCGGATCTTCACTTTGCTGAGTCGCTCTTCCAGTGATTTTTGTCTCTCTGTGTATCTTCGTCTTTCTCCTTCACCAAGTTTCGCCGATTCTGTATTTTCTCTTCGCTGTGTGAGGTATTTTTCCTGTTTCCCCCTCAATTTCTCGATTTAACACTTCGATTTTCTCGCGAAATGTTCTTCGCTTGGATGTGGCGGAAACGTCGCCTTATTGCCGACTTAAGAAACCCCTCCGTTGCTTAGAATTGAAGCACCTTTCTTCTAGGTTAATGGTTTCGTTTGGCTCACATATGAAGAATCTGGGAAAATAGAATTTAAGCGAACTGTTAACCTAGGAAATTTCTGATTCGATTTCGATACAAATCGAACTCTTGATCATTTTAATTCGTTGATTTCGAGAACTATTTCTTAACATTTTTTTGTATACGTTGTCTTCTCTTTCTGCTACGAGCTTACGATTTTGGTTAATTCGAAATCTGATTCCTCGCATTTTTTAATCCGTCAAATTTGAATCAAATCTGAAAATTATTGTCGTTTCTTCGTATCTTGTGATAGTTGTTCATAAATGCAAGGACGCATCATTCAGCTATTTCTCCGGGGAAAATGGGTCCATTGTTGGATATGTATTTTTAGCATTATCTCAAGATCTCGATAAAATCATTATCATCCTGCATTTTTTTCTGCGTCCAGGACCACTTTCTCCCTTCCCCCCGGATTTTGTCATTTTCTTCGTGTTTTTTATATCACTCAGGAGCAGACCTATCAAAAATGCTCTCTATGTACTTTCTCCTACGGTTGGGAAAAATGGGTCCATTGTTTGATTTTTGTTTTTGTTCAATTGTCATGATGCAGGAAGTCCGTGGCGCTATGTTGGTTTTAAGTGGGATCTGATGTGGTAGATTTCAATGATTATGTGAATCCTGATACTACCAATGGAATGCCGTTTGGAGAAGAGTTTTCCGGGTATGTCATCGTCTAAACCTCTGCCTACACCAAAGACTCGGGCTGGTGATGAGCATGAGCTTGTCAAGTATATGTCCAAGCTACCAGTTTTCTTGGAGAGGGCTGAAACACCACAGGAAAATCTCTTGAGCGTTGGTGTTCTTGACTGGAGCCGCTTGGAGAAGTGGCAGCATAGTCATAGCCGAATTCCAGGGAAGAATAGATTCCCTTCGGTTTCCCAAACAGATGCTTTATTTGCTCCGTCTAGAGATGACTCATCTGCTGGTCCAAGCAAACTGCATAACCGTACCTCGGCTTCTCGAATGAAACATCGTAGCTCAAGCCACTCCAAGCCAACGTCAATCCATGTCGAAGAGGGGTCTCAGGTTACAAAATCTGTTAAGGAAACTGTAAAGAAGTATCGAGAAAGCAAAGCTACTCACAAAAAGAAACCAAAAGATCGTAAATGTTTAAGTGCATCGGATGAGCAGCTTGGTCCAAACACAGATGCGCAAAGATCAGATGGATGTGAGAAGAAGGATCTGAAAGGTAAGATCATTCCAAACGGAGTAAAACCAGAGTCTGGCTTGAACATGGAGGTTAAATTAAAGGGTGGTGATAACAGACGTAGGAAGAGTGAAAAGAAGTTGTGCGAAAGAAAGCAAAATGAGAATGATGGAGAACTTGGTGGAAAACAGCAGGGGGAATCCAAGCTCTATCACTCAACTAAGAAGCTAACTCGAGAAGAGGCTAAGACTTGTAAGAGGAGTTCGACTAAAAAAGTAAGGGTAGTTCACGATGTTGAAGGAGATTACTGTACTCAACATTCTTTCCCCTTGCCATGTAAAGCTGATGGCTGCTTAGCTAAGAGTAAGATTGGCTCTACTGATGCAGACCCGAACAAGGTTTCAGTTGATATGTCTCAGTGCGTACCACTTTCAACAAAAGATAGTAAAACATCTTCTAGAGGTAAAATCATAGAAGACAGAGCATCATCTTTGTTATCTGTGAAACATAGTATCGATGAGCTTGTTCAGCGACAAGATTCAAAGTCGAATAAAGCAGCATCTGAAAAGGGGAGAAGTATTTCACCTTTTCAACGGCTTAGCTTCAGTATGGGTAAGAGCAGCAAGACTAACAGTGATGGAGTTGCTGTTCCCACAACCCAGGTAGACTCGATGGCTAATTCCACAAAGACTGGTTCAGTAAACGTTGACTACCCAGATTGCGACAAACCCGGTGGGAAAGATACAAACACTACAAGCCATTTTAGAAGGCTGCTAGAACCTCTATTGAAGCCAAGAGCTAGTCACTCTGGTAATTCCCTGGAGGGGAGTAGAGGTCAAGGCGTTCAGAGAGTTAAATTGGGTATCACGGGTTGCAAGACAGTAAATATCAATGATTCAGTTCACGAGAAGAAGCTAGGATCATCCATGATTCGAGCTCTTTTGCGGGTAACGGTTAAGAACAATCAGCCACTCTTTACATTTGCAGTGAACAAAGAAACCGACATTATTGCAGCCACTCAAAAGAAAATGGGAACCTCGGAAGAGGGTGAGTGTACTAGTATTTATACGTTCTTCTCTATCAAAGACCATAAGAAAAACAGTGGATGGTTAAACCAAAGAGGCAGAGGCCAAACACATGGACTCATCTCTAATGTTGTTGCTCAGATGCGAGTCTCGAGTTCTTTACCATCTGGTTCCATCAGAGAGTTTGTTCTCTTCTCTGTAGAACTTGCTCAAGAGAACCCTGAGAAGTCTGATCTGAAGTTGAAAAACGAGTTAGCTGCGATCATCGTGAAGATGCCGAGATGGTTTCACAGGAGGGTATCACTAAACACTGTTCAGGATGATAAAGGGCTTGAAGATGACATGAAAGACAAGTTTGTTGAGCAAGATATTAGTGCTACGGTCATACTTCAAAGCGGTGTTCATAGTATGCCTCAGAAAGGATGTCCATCGTCTTTGATCCAGCGTTGGAGAACGGGTGGGTCTTGCGATTGTGGAGGTTGGGACATGGGCTGCAATCTCAGAATCCTAACAAATCAACATATCTTATCAAGCAAGAACTCCACAGTATCAAACTCACCACCCTCTTCAAACCGGTTCGAGCTTTTCTTTCTGGTATGGATTCTCTACTTAGTCCCAAACACAATGTCCTATTGTTTTTGTTTCATTACATGACTTCTCTACGTTATGTTTCAGGGAGAACAAGCGGAGGAACATCCGTACTTGAGCTTTAAACTGATAAAGGAAGGGATGTATTCAGTTGCGTACAATTCATCACTTACACAACTACAAGCTTTCTCAATATGTATGGCACTTGCAGAGAGTAGGAAAATGTCAGAGATCACCTTTGAAATTGACTACAAAAGCTCTTGTGATGAATATAAAGGTATATCGGAAACCTTGTTAGTCCCGGACCAAGATTCAAAACCTAATGGGTATCAACGGCCCCTCTCGCCTGTTGGGCGGGTCTGAAGTTTGTATTTTTTACTTCAAACCCAAGTTTTTCTTTTACAGGTATGGTAATGATATTGGTAGTGTTTTAAGACTTAGGGAAAAACAGTTGCAGGTAATAAGAAAGCAGCAAGATCTCTTTTTAAAAATAGTTTAGTCTTATGGTGTAGTATCCGGAGGAGATATGATCTTCTCAACTCTTTTAAGTGTGAATATTATTATTATATCTTATCTTACATATATGAAATGTTGGTCTACTTTCAACCTCTGAAAATCATTGGCTTCTGAAACTTCAAAAGGGCTTTTCTTTGATCTTGCCATGTGATTCATTGTCATGATGTATCTCTTTCTTAAGGCAGCTGAAATCGAAATTGGATTCATAAGAACAATGGTTTTGAACCTGGCCCAGCTGATGTCACAAGTTCCATGTTTTTCCAAACATTCCACGTAAATTATATACAAAGAGATAAGTCTTTGCATAAACTTGAGTTCTGCAATCGTTAATCTTTTGAATTCATGAGTCTCTTAAAGTCAAAAGAGATTCCTAGTTTAATAAGAAAACAATAAAAATGTTCCAATCGTTCACGTGATTTTTGTCACAAAGACAGTGTGGAACAGAGTGGATTTTATAGCTTTATTCACTTTGAACTCACAACAGGCAACATGGTAGACCCATCGATATCCATTTTGCCATACACACCCCCCAAATATAACTATAATTCACATATTTGAGAACAATATTAGACATTTCACGTAACGCTATTTTTTTTTTCTGAATGATTATTTTGGCGATCATTTTCATTAAAAAAAATGAAGTTAATTTGGTAACAATAAGGAAAAGACAAATGTAGAAAATAGTACCAAGGCAAAACATATATGTTTAACATTAAATTTTCCACATACCACATGATTTATTTATGTAGATGTTTACTTTATTAGACGTCCTAACAAAATTAAATTTTGAATATTAGACAGTGGACCTACTCTTTAACCGTTCCTGAACAAAGGTAAAGACATTCCTCTTAGCCCTCCTAATACTTTTCGAAATACCTAAATAAGATCCCATTCCATCTTTTGATAAGAATACCCAGAAAATTCATAAAGGACTATTTCTGATTGAACGGGATTAGGTGTCCAAAAGTAATAGCTGATTTATTAAAATTAATCTGTAATCGCACATTGATTATGCTATGCCTTATAGAAGAAAAGGCTATCATCCGCAAAAAGAAGGTGGGAAATAGATGGATACGACCGAGCTACCTTAATACTGGTAAGTCTCTGCTCTATTTCAGCCTTCTTAATGTTAGCTATAAGGACCTCCGTACATAAAATAAATAAATACGGAGAGAGCGGATCACCTTTCCTAAGGTCCCTATCCGAAAGAATTAGACCATGCAGATGACCATTAAGAAGGATTTCATAGGAGACCGAATTAATACACTTCATGATCCACCCAATCCATTTAGGATGAAAACCCAGTTTATGTAAGAGCTTTTCAACAAAAATCCACTCTACCCTATCATACGTCTTACTCATGTATGTTTTAATTGCCAGAAAATTATCCTTGCAAGATTTATTAGTTCGAGGCCATAGAACATTTCTTGCGCAACGAGGATGTTGTCCGAAATTAACCTCTCGACCACAAAGACTGATTGAGTCTTAGAAATAAGGTTAGGGAGAACTCGTTTCAATCTATGACAAAGAACTTTAGATATAATTTTATATCCAATATTATATAAACTAATTGGTCTAAATTTTGCCATTTTCCGGGTTTTGCGGTTTCTGAGTTTATGTTTATGATGTAAAAATATAAACATTTTTAAAAAAGTAGAATCGGTTATCATTACTTATTAAATTCAAAATAATAGCTCAGATAATTTGGTTATAAAAAGTGCAATCTTTTATGCACCAAAATTATTGTGTCAAGCAGCTATCCTCTTGTCCAGCGCCTCTTACTGACATTTTTGTAGTGGACCAATAATATCAAATACAATCATCCTATACACTATTCCGTTGCATATATTAATTTTGTAATGTAGCATACAAGCTGATTTCGCTCTATCTCTTTATATCTCTCGACCACCTTCGTAACATATTTCATCATGTGCCAGATTGTTTAATTGAAACCCACCGAACTCAATTAATTTTAATCTCCTCCCTTCTTCGAAACCTACTTATATGTGTAATTGAGATTAAGCTAAATCAAGCTCATAGCAGCTTGTAGATGGCTTCGGTTTAGGTTAAAGCAATTGGTAATCTTAAAGTTACAAGACTTAAAATCAATATGTACTATTATTATAAGTCACTAGGTGAATACCCGCGCTACGCTGCGGGTTTTGGTTTCCACATTTTTCATTTCTTAAACGATGGTTCCTTCTCACTTTGAACACATTTTGATGTTAGATTCAACAACAGTCTTTTCTTTAACATCAATACTACTATGTGTCTCAGTCTTTGCCTTCTCTTAATTTTTCAAATTATTTTACATTAGAACTTTGCCATTATGGGTATTTAAAACCCTTTTCATTACAAAATTTGACTCATCATTTCAACAACTTATCCATTTAGAGTACACTTAGATTCTTTGTTATTCAGAGTTTTGTCATTGCTTTAATTTTTACGCTTAAACAATCAACATTAGATATTTTTAAATTCATATAAGCAACTTGTTTGATTTATCAGCCAACACATCTCTCTTTGTATGAGATTTGGAGTTTTTTTCATTTGACAAAGTCAGTCTCAGACCTAATACTTCTTTCAATGAAATATTGATTTGGTTTAAGGCTCAAATTCCGCAACTAGTTCTTAGCGTAATCATGAAATTAATTTTAGAAGCTCTAGTGTGCATAATTTAAAGAGAAAGGAATGTTAGCCTCTATATCATATTTTGTGGAATACTAAGTCGTATCTCTCAACTTAGTTTTGATTCTTCCAAATATCCCCGAGCTAAACTCTCTAACTTCAATTTTCTTAACCATATAGAGTTTTCATTAAAAAAGTTACTTATATTCTTGATCATAGTCTCCATAAAGATCTCCCCATTTCTCACCAAAATAATTTGACACCATTTTAAAATTTCAAACCCTTTCTATAATTTGTTTTTAGTTTGTAATAGAATTATCCATTAAATTAAAAATAGTGCATCTCTCTTAGCAACCACACAACTCTAGTTTGGTAACCACAACTTATATTTTCTGAAGTTCCTCTAAAGCCTCAAGTCACAACGTTTACCGCCTTTGAGCCGTAAACACTCTTTCTCCTTACCATATTCCATAGTCTCACTGAATCATCATCCTGATCAACTTGTTCCTATGCTTGCAATATTCATGAGTCGGACCGTACCTTTAGTTTACATTCTCGGGTACCTAGCATCAATTGAATGATGGCTCATGTTCACACTGTGTGGTTTGAAAACTTCCTTAACCTCTCTTGCATACCCTCTTCTTGACCCCTGAATACTAAAATTAAAAGGATATCATTTATAAGACTGTAATGCTACTCTATAGAAACATACATTTATTTATATCATGGAAGATATGATCATACAAAGAGAGTCAAACATGAACAATTTTTTCTGAATAAAGTCAAAACAAAGAATTTCTTTTTTATGAACAATTTTTTCTGAATAAAGTCAAAACAAAGAATTTTTTTTTTTACTTCAAATTTAATGACGAGGAAGAGTATCATTCAATTTGATTTACTTGAAAATAGCAATAATTACAAGACTAAAAGAAAAGGAAAGACGAAGAGGCTGATTCATGCATTGAAATAAGTCGTAGATAATTGGTCGATATGGTCATGGACACATGGTAAGTATTAGGTTGATGATGTGTTATGGAGAGAACACTTCAACTTTTATAGAGTAGATTATGATTCACCCATTTGTCATTATTATCAACTTTATCATCGAATCACCTCTCAATTCACTTTTTTTTTTCCTCTTCATTATTTTTGTAAAAAAATAAATCAAATAAACACAAAAAACCACATTTAGAAATGTTGAATTTATCAAATATCATAAAAATATAAAATTTTGTGAGCTAAATTAATATCATTTATTTCACTTGCATATAACTTAAGGAATATTAAAAATCAATTGAACACAAGAATTTGAAAAGTTTAGAAAGATTTAAGTTTTTTTATAAAAAAATAGTATAACACATATCACTTTTCTAGATGCTTAGGTGTCAACTCCATGAAAAGAGTTGGTCATTCATTATATATATGATTCTCCTTAAGTAAACCATAAATTCATTATTCATGGAAACGAAGATTTATATAAAGGGCTATATATGGTTTGTAATAAGTTTTTAAAAAAAAATCTAAGACAAAAAGATGTTTGACTTAAATCATTTTCCTTTTCATGTTATGTTTAAATTCATCGGATTTCATCCAAATTCATAACAGCAAAGGTATTGATGTGGTGTGATCTTCTACTAATAAACTAAATGTGGTAATCAAGATCCGAAAATCTTTCAAAGTTATATTACGAGACATCCTCATGAGTTTAACCATTGTATTAAACATTCTTAAGTTGGACTAGCCGTGAAAAGAATTAATCTATACTTAGTTAGACCAAGAATGATTAATTACCAAAGGCCCTTCTATATTTTAGGTTACTGTGTTGTATATTTCTTGAGCCTAGAGTCGAAGCGAGTTTTTTTAACTTCATATATTTTTCATTATGCATACTTTTAGTGGTCCAGACTTGGTCACTAAAGAGCATCTTAAGGCTAACATGTGTCCCCCAAAGGACAACAAACATCTCCTTGGCACACGCGTGAGTCATCTTCTTCTTTTACCATATTTATCACTAAGATCCTCTTTGTCTCCACCAACCAATATTAATTGTTCTTATAGATAAAAGAGATATTTTAAATACCAAAGTTGATTCCAATATCAGCTCTACATATTATGATATTTGATAAGAAAAAAGGGCTTTGCGGTGTAATAATACATGTATATGAATATGATTAGTTTATATCACTACAAAAGCTTTTGACTTGCATATCAAATGCTTCATGGACCTCTTTCGTTTGGTTGGGTCACCGGTCTGCGTCATTTTAGCTGGAAAGTTCTCGCTTGTGGGTTCAAATGTTATTTATATATATTTTTTTCAATGTCAAATTATGTTCAAGAAAAGATATTTTGTTTTTTTTTTACAACAAGAGCAATGTTTGGCCGTCAGCTGAGGGAGTTCTAGAGTTTTCTTGAAAGCTTGCAATCAACAAAAAATGATTGTGTGTTTCGAAAGGTTACTGACATAGAACACAAGCTGATGAGATTCCTGAACCCTAATGAACCATTCAATCTTATGTTGAAAACTTTTCAAACACTGTCGACCATACAATAAAACAACTTTTTGATGTGAAATTTAGAAACCAAACCGCTTTAAACTAAGTCAGGTGTGGTTTATAAACCCCAATGATGTTAAGAGTTTGTTTCAGTGAAAATCATAAATTGTTAGGTTTTACGAGCAATAATGAGCGATCCTTTCGCTGATTATGAGGAATTCTTATTTCTCTAATCGAGGTATTCTTTTTCTATGAGATTTGAACACATTCACTACAGTTGAGTATTTTGGTATATCCAAATAAATAAAACCTCGTTTCTCTGTAATATTTGTCAACCGCCTAAGATGAGACCACACATCATACCAAAAGGATGCCAACATACCATTATTGACTTCCATCATGTGAAATCGAATTTCAATGTACAATTTCATAGAAGTCTCTTTCACATCCAATATCCAAAACTCGTATTTTCTCATCCGACGAAAAATAACCCTGCCTAATGAGATATTCATGTACCCAATACACCCATAAAGAGGATTTAGCGGATAAAACTTTCTTAATTTTTTTTGAGACAACAAACTTAGTTTTCCTCCTTTAGGGATAACATACTTAACCTTCCATTTGATTTTTTTTTTCAAATATCATCCCATGATATATTTGTTTTCCTTGAATTTAAGTAAACCCATATCAAGGTAAGACAGCTTATAATAGCATTTTCGTTGTAGTTTTCTTGCATTCTTACTCCGATTTTGGTATTTGTTCTCCGGAGAACTTTCTCTTTCGTTTGTAACCGTTTCAGGTAACTCCTAGTTTTGAGTATCTCGTTTGTACCTAGACTTAGTAAAGATTTTTATTTTTAGAATTCTTAGTTTTAATAATAATAGACAATGATACATCATTTTGGGAAAGATATGTCATTTTGGTTCGATAATTGGAGTTCTTTGAACTTCTTGTTTGATTTTTTGTGCTCTCATGGGTTTATCGACTTAGGTGTGGCTCGAGATGCAACGGTGGCGATGCCATTGGTTCTAACTGAAGATAACAATTCCATTGTGAATTTCTCAATAGAATTGGATAAACTACGTGGTTGAGGAGTTGTCACAAGTAGCGATGTTGGTTTGTGGAGAGGTTCTAAAAATTATAAACCACGGTTTGACTCAAAAGAGACTTGAGAACATATATGAGTGTGGTATGACAATGTGAGTTGGTATAAGGGAGTTTGATTTACAAAAGACACCCCCAAAATACTTCTTTCTCACTTGGTTGGCCACATTAAACCGCCTCTCGATAGACGATCGAATGAGCTATTGGGGCTCGGGAGGGGATATACATTGCATTTCTTTGTAGGTGTCTAATGGAGACCCGTGACCTTTTTTTTTTTTTTAGTGCTCCTTCTCGCTGCGGATTTGTGAGCGATTGGTAAGAAAGTTTTTTGATGGGAATTTCTTGTCAAATCGATCGGATATTAAGAACCTATTATTGAGCTCTATTTTATCTAGTTCACGTTTGTTTATTGCTCGTTCTGTCTTCCACATTCTCTATGGATGGAGAGAAATTGCACAAGATACGAAGAGATTATGATATCAAGGAAACATATGATTAAGATTGTGGACCGTTTGGTTCATAATTGACTCTCATCTTTAGCTAGCTTGTGAATTTGGTTCTCCATGAGGTGAAGCTTAGCGTGAGAAAAGACGTTTAGTTAGTTTCTTAATGTAATCTCCTTTAACATTTCTTGTTGTAAGTTGTTTAAAAAGGGTTTTTATCAACAAAATTTAATATTGACATCAAAAAAGAAAATAGTAATAGACGGAAAAAAGGGAATGTGGTCGGAAAAAAAGAAATATATTGAGTTATGAACATCAAAACTAAAAATAATAAAAGGAGATGTCACTAAATGCAACTTCGCCTAAACTATCACTACCACTGCTACTTAATAGTTAATATTCACAACTATCGCACGCATGCACACATGGCTTTGACTTTGACCATCCAGTCTTATTTACGATTCTGTCCCTAATTTTGTAATTTCTCATTATTAGTTTATGCTTTATGGGTCTTCTTTTCTAGTAATATTTTTACTAATGTAGTCCGCTTGTTAATTTTGTATTGTTATATAAACCAGACGCTCTAGTGGTATTTAAGCTTAAAAAAATTGTTGGAGCAAATAGTAACGGTTTTACTTCATATGTTCTAATCATATTTCTAATATTCATTGAGTTTACAAGTTTTAGTTAGAAGTGCCGGCGAATATAGTGATAGGCAAAATTGAGATTGTCCTCCCAAAATTATTTTGACATTCAAGCTAAAATAGACCAAAAGTTGATTTTATGGGATGAAAGTGGTGGTTCTAATTCTGAGATTTTGTTGAAGAGATCTAAGTCCAAAAACAAAAGAAGTAGAGCGAATGAGAAGAGATATTTACTGAAAACCCAAGAACAAAAGAGAGAGAGACATTGGATCCACAAGTAAAAACACTTAAAATAATTTACAAGTTTAACGTTTATGTTTCTGGTCATGGGTTTTCTCGGTAACCAGAACTAAAGGCTTATTATTCTGCTTTTTCATTTTCACCACTGTCTTCTCCACTACGTGCGCTATATAAATTTCTTCCTTCATTTTTTTCCGCTGATTCCTTTCTCCTCGAGAAATAGAAAAACTAAACTAAAAAACCCCCTTTTTTTCTTCTCTCTCGACCTCTCAGAAAGGGACTGAGACTCAGAAAAAAAGGGTTTTTGCTTTTTGGGTTTTTAGCGGAGAAATCTTTTAAATCTTACGGAAATCTCTGATCAAAACTTCAATGGGACCTCGGTGCTCTAAACTATCTCTCTGTTGGTGGCCAAGACATCTGAAATCAACTCCCAACGATGCTTCTGATCTAGGTAACTTCCGACAAAGATAACAAATAAAGTCTCTAACTTTCCCACATTTCGCTAAAAAAGTCGAGATTTTTTTCTTGTTTTCCGACAGAAAACGGAAATGGCGATTTGCCGTTGTTTACGGAGTTCAGCTTCGACCAACTACGAGCTGCTACTTCAGGATTCTCGACGGACAGCATCGTCTCCGAGCACGGCGTTAAAGCTCCCAATGTCGTGTATAGAGGCAGACTCGATGATGACCGATGGATCGCCGTGAAACGCTTCAACAGATCTGCTTGGCCTGACACTCGTCAATTTCTTGTACCGACTCTCTTTAATTTCATTCCTTTCCCCATTTCCCTTGATGGGTTGGTTTTTAATTTGTTGTGTTTACTGTTCCATTTTATAGGAGGAAGCAAAAGCTGTGGGGCAGTTGAGAAATGAGAGGTTAGCTAATTTGATAGGATGCTGTTGTGAAGGAGATGAGAGATTGCTCGTTGCCGAGTTTATGCCTTTCGAAACTCTCTCTAAGCATCTCTTCCACTGTAAGGCTTTTATTCGCTTACTTGTTTGGTTCGATTTTCTTTTGTCTTGTCTCAGTTTCTTCGTTTAGGAAATTTAGTTGAAAATTTATGTTTTTGGGTCTGTCTATTTGAACTAAAGATCAAGACTTTAAATGCTCATACTTCTTCATCTATGATGTAAAGATGAAAGAATCATCTTTTGTAAGTATTGGTGTAAGATTTTCCATTTTTGGCTAAAAAATCTTGGGTATGTTGTTGAAATCGGATGGTGGAACTCACTAATGTGTGATGTGATATGCAGGGGATAGCCAGCCAATGAAGTGGGCTATGAGGCTGAGAGTGGCTTTGTATCTTGCACAAGCACTTGAGTATTGCAGTATCAAAGGTCGCGCCTTGTATCACGATCTTAATGCTTACAGGATCTTGTTTGACCAGGTCCATCTCGAGCTTACTTTCATCTCTAATATCTCTTTTAATTATGAGATTTTTGCTGCGGTTAGTCGGTTACAAGGATTCTAATAAGGTTCTGTTACTGTGGATAACAGGATGGTAACCCGAGATTATCTTGCTTCGGTCTTATGAAGAATAGTAGAGATGGCAAGAGTTACAGTACTAATTTGGCTTTCACACCTCCTGAGTACCTAAGAACAGGTCTGTTACTAATAATGGAATGCTATGTTTCCTGTTTTGGCAAAGTTATTAAATCGATCTGATAAGTCGATATGTGTGTTTATTAATCTCTTACAGGGAGAGTGATTCCGGAGAGTGTGGTCTACAGCTTTGGAACGCTGTTGCTAGATCTTCTCAGCGGCAAACACATACCACCAAGTCATGTAAGTGCTCATTCATTCACAAGCGCCTAAAGATGGCTCAACTTCTCTTGGGAACAGATTCTTTATTCAATATGCTCCACCATTGTTCTGCAGGCTCTTGATCTGATTCGTGGGAAGAATTTCCTGATGTTAATGGACTCTTGTCTCGATGGTCATTTCTCAAACGATGATGGAACCGATTTGGTTCGCTTGGCCTCTCGTTGTTTGCAGTATGAAGCTCGTGAAAGGCCGAATGTGAAATCTCTTGTGGCCTCACTCGCTCCTCTTCAAAAGGAAACTGAGGTATGCGCTTTCTTTAAATCACCTTCCTTTTACAAGTATCAATCTTGTGACTCTTTTTCTTCTTATTGTGTAACTATGTTGTCTTCTTCAGGTTCCATCTTATGTCTTAATGGGGATTCCACATGGAACTGCTTCTCCAAAGGAAGAAACTTCTTTAACTCCTCTTGGTGATGCTTGTTCAAGACTTGATCTCACTGCTATCCATGAAATTCTTGAAAAAGTTGGATACAAAGACGACGAAGGCATAGCAAATGAGGTATGTACATGAGAAAGAAGCTTCTTCATCTCCTTCAAAACTTTGTTGCAGAAAACTAAATCTTGCTTAGTCTTCCATTGAGATCTCTGTTTTCATTTGCAATCCAGCTCTCGTTCCAAGTGTGGACCGATCAGATTCAGGAGACTCTAAACGCCAAGAAACAAGGAGATGCAGCGTTCAAAGCCAAAGACTTTGTCACTGCGGTTGAATGTTACACGCAGGTATAGAAACAAAAAAAAGTCTGTTACTTTCTTATGGTATCTGAATTCCAAAACTCTTAACTGAATCCAATGTTTCCGCATTCTCTTAACTGTTGTAACTGCAGTTCATAGAAGATGGCACTATGGTATCGCCAACGGTATTTGGGAGGAGGTGTTTGTGTCATCTGATGAGCAACATGCCTCAAGAAGCTCTTGGAGATGCAATGCAAGCGCAAGTAGTGTCACCTGAGTGGCCAACTTCTTTCTATCTTCAGGCAGCTGCTCTCTTCAGCCTTGGTATGGATAAAGACGCTTGCGAAACCCTAAAAGACGGAACTTCCTTGGAAGCCAAGAAACTCAACAACAGAAACTAAAAACTTCCAAGTGTATAGAGGTTTCTTCACTCG
Source organism: Euclidium syriacum (assembly GCA_900116095.1). Taxonomy (NCBI): domain Eukaryota; kingdom Viridiplantae; phylum Streptophyta; class Magnoliopsida; order Brassicales; family Brassicaceae; genus Euclidium; species Euclidium syriacum. Next base: position 9,196,294 of record FPAK01000006.1, read on the forward strand.
GTCTCGTCTTCTTCTTCGTTTTCTGATTGGATTCTGAAAAAAAGCCTCGTTGTCTTCTGTATTTTTTTCTATTGAAGCATTTGAGCTCCGCTCATCTTTAAAATTTGTGGTTTTATGATTCAAATCAGACAATTGGATCAAGAAAACAAAAGGATCTTTCTCATTTTAAGTCCGAGAAGATCCTTATGAATTGTTAGTGATCTCTTGTTTGTATGTCGGTAAAAGAACAGATAATTGTCCACTATTAAAGTTCTATTACCAAAGCCAAAGATGTTTTGTGTCTGAAACCAAGGTGGAGTAGAGAAGAATATTATACAAAGATGTAAGTAAAGCTCACAAAAGTCACAAACAAATCTAAAAAACTAGCAAGTTTATACAGAGCTACAAAACGTGTGGATCATCAAAGCGACAGGAGGGATATTGATTCAAGCTATTGAGAGAGAGAGATATGGAAAGCTTGGTTGTTTACTTGAGGACTTTGAAGTGAAAAAGCCAAGAGACAACGAAAGCGAAGACCATACCGGCAAGTAAGAAGTTCATAACACGGCGACCATGCCAGATTCCTCTTGGTGCCTCTGTCTGACTCTGAGGTTGTCCTTGTGAGTTTACAGACGCAGTGCTCTCTGGGTTTGAGTGTTCTCCAGCTACGTTTACAGCCATTGCGCCACATATCTCACATGTCCTGCTCAACATTATATGATAAAATGCTAATCAGTTCAACTTCTAAACACACAAGAAGATATCTAACAGATGCTACACAGAGCTATGGGTATTATTGTGATTGGTGAGAACCAAACTGTCTCAGCAAAAAGGGACTACAAGATTCTCAAAGCAGCAGACAAAATCAAAGCCTTTTGAAACTATATGATAATATGAATCAAATCACAGACACCATATTCAAGCATTTAGATTTCTACAGGAAGTTTACAACATTAACTGAATAATTGGTGGCCACAAAACTGTAGATTCCTGCTTCACTAGACAATCTTTTTGAAAAACAATCATATGGATCCCAAGAAATCAGACAAGAAAAATACTCAAAGTACATTAAAGCTATTACTTTTGTTTCCTCTATTTTTTCACTGAATTTTCCAGATATATAATAGAATAAAATTAAAATAATTGAAGTAATGAGAGAAATTGAGGAGAGACACTTACATGTTGCCTTTGATCTTGAACCAAGTTTCAGCACACTTACTATGAGCAACACCCAAATCACCTTTACACGAGCAACCTAATTGTAAAGGCAATCCATAATACTCTTCTTCATCATCTTCTTCGTCTTCTTCTTGCTCATCAGAATCATCGTCTTCCTCTTCATCTTTGTTACTCTCTAAAGGCAGATGACAGATCCTGCAATCTCTACCTCCTTTTTTCTTCTTCTTCCTCTTCTTCCTTCTCCTCCTTGTTCTCCTCTTTTTATTACCGGAATGTAGCTTCTTCGCCGGCGCCGCCATGCCGCCGCTCTCTAAATCTACCTCCGACAAGGAATCCAAGTCTGAGGAGTCTCCGTCGGCGCTAATTTCGACGGAGTAAGGCGAGTCCCTGGGATTCGCCAAATGGTGGTGATGAGATCCAAAAGCAGAAGAAGCCATTTTTTTCCTTGAGGATTAAAGCAAAGAGGTCATGGGTTTTACGAGGAAACAAAAACAAAGAAAATTTAACAAAAAAAATATAAAAATATAAAGAAAAGAAAAAGCTAATTTTGTCTTGGAGGGTTTATTGCAAATTTATTATTGTTTAGTTTCTATTTTAACTTGCAGAGAGAGAAGAAAATGTTGGAGAAAGTGAAAGGAAGAAGCTTTGGACAAAAGAGCAGCTTCTGTTCTGTTCTTTTTAATTAGTATTTTTTTTTCGTTTTAAAACAAATTTTTATTTTTACTTGTTGTTTTTGTCTCCCTCAAGTTTGGAAGATACTTCAAACCTAGTGCTTTTTAACATTGTTAGATCCCGTGGTACGGATTCATAATTCGTGATTCTACATGGAATTTCCACTTAATTGTTCACAGTTTTTGAATAAATGATAACTTTTTTTTTTTCTTTTCCTTTTGAGTAAGACTGGAGTGATTTGATTTATTCACATTAATTAAAAGTAACTCTATTGAAATGTTTTAGTTTATATTTATCACTTCAGTTATATATAGTGAGTGTCCGATTTGTTAGATTTATGTTAATATTTTTAACTTCTAGTTATTACTGTAATGCTGTTAGATGGTAAAGTACAGTTTCTATAAATTTATGATTATAACTTATGATAAATTTGAAGAAATAAAATGTTATTGATTTTGGATTGTGAGTTTTCATATAGTATTGTTTAGTACTATTCTGATTTTTCCATAATTTATTTTTTAATTCCAACAATTATTTTGTTTTTTACTCTAATCTATAAATTTGATTACTTCCACGGAGGTTCTTTCTAATTTAGGACATTACTTCAATCAATTGAATTGTTTACATTTTACTTGATGATATAGAAAATGATCTCATAATGAACTAAAGTTAAAACTGGGGTTTTTCTGAAGTAGGTTGGTGAACCGTGATGAGTGTAAGGGTTTCGTTGAGTAAGAATATAAAGAGAAGGGCAAGTAGAGAATGTTAAGAAGTTAAGGGGCATGGATGGAATTAAACATATGGTATCACTGTCAATGTCAGTGGCTGTGTCAGTATGTAACAATGTTGGCTGGGAGGAAACTCGCCGTTTCTTTAATATTGACCACAAGAAAAATAAAACAATTCCACAAGTTTACTTTAATTTCAAAGGTTGTTTTTATTTATAATTCTCGTAGTTTTAAAAAATATATAGATTTTTTTCAGTTGGATTCTGTTAGATTTGAATTTTACATATGCGTTCAACTTTTTTCTAACTATATATAAGTTGAGTGGTTCAAAATTCTCATGTTTTCTATCAATTTTATATTTTTGTCTTTCAAAGATATCGATTTGGGTAATTATACTAAATATGGTTACTATATCTTTTGCAAAAGTAACACCGACATAATAGTAGTAGTGTACAAATAAGCATGTCAAATAAGAAACCTTGTGGATCTTATTAATTTGACAAGCCCAGATAACAAACGGCATTAAAGATGCCAAAAAATGAGGTAAACAAATTAGGAAACAAAAGAATTTAAGATATAGTGAGAGATGACCAAGTCTCAAGTGCCAAAAAGCCAAACTTATCTTTGAATTCAGAAAACAAAACAACACAACTGTTAGTTACTTAGAAACTGACCATTCACATAACTTGATCTTTCACCTAAAAATTTGTAAAAAAAAATCAACATCCACTTGGTTAGAGAAACATAGTTAATATACTGATAACAAGTTTTTGTATGTGTATTAGAAACACAAAGAGCTTTATGAAGATGATTAAAAGTGTGATTGTACATAGAATTTATTTTTTCTATATTTTTAAATTTTTGCCCGCTTCTTTGATGTAAAAATGATTTGTTTGGTTCAATAAATTTAAACATTGATTAAAAAAAAAAAAGATTAGCTTATCTTGTCATTTCCAAATTGTGAACTCGGGTTGACAACAAATGCATCATCAATTGTGAATTTGTGATGGTAGTGGGTATCGTGATTGTCAAGTCGTCGAGGTAACCAGAAAGATGATAGTCATTAAGAAAGGGGTGAATATAAAGGATCCATATGAGATAGTTTGTGGGACTTAGCTTGGTGACATTTGTCATACTGACATTGAGGAGATTGGTGTTGTTAACGGTGATAGCGTTACTGATATTTGGAACCTTCGTGATATTTGATATTCGGTTCGGTTCAGGTTCCGGGTTTTATCCGGGAATCAAAATGAAGAACCTATTACCCGAACATATATATACGAGTACACATATAATATTTGGGTATTGATATTTCAGGTAGTTTAATTACATATCATGTATTTTATTGATTCAGGTAATTTATTAGTATTTTGAGAATTGGTCCTGAATATTTTTTGCTATTTCAGATATTTTATCGGGATTTTCGGGTAATTTATTAACATTCCGGATTCGGATTTCGGTTAATTTTTGTTGTTATTTCCGGTACCCAAGTACCCGAAACCATTTCGAGAACCGAAATGTGGTATTTGGTTCCTCAAATTATGGAAACCGAACCAAAACCAAAGAAAAATAAATTAAGTACTTATTGGATACTAAATCTATGGAATTAAATTACCGAAGTCGAACCGAATATCCCATGCCTAGGCCTGTTTGTTCCGTGATTGAATATCCATGAAATTAATAGTGACGAAATAGATAAAACAACATTACAAACGTTTAATACTTGGAAAAAATCTAGAGTTTTCCGATCTAGGTTTTTGGAGAATCCCAGTTTTTGAGCTGTGTCAACTGTGTTTTTACACAAAACACTAAATTTTTCTATCAATTTTACTTAGTTTTTAATTTTTAAGGACTCTAAATTTCTTAATTTTTTATAATAAGACCCAGTTTTAATTAATAGATACATAAATAAGATTTAAAATTGTATACGAACTGGGTGCCGAATCCAAATTTTCTTTGAGTCGGGTCTGGTGTCGAATCTCCAACTCGAATCTGTGGGCAACATGCTTATTGAATATGTTCAAATAGTAGAAAAATGGAAGTTTTAGTACATTAGTAATTTAGAAAGAAGTATTGAAACAAGGATTTGGAATTATTATGAGAAATTCTAATCGCATAGATTTTAAAAAGATTTTGCCAACTACTATCACTTGAAGTGGTATTTGAAATTTTTAATTTTTAATTATCAATTCTCTTTTAAATAATCTCAAATTATTTTTTATTAATTTAATTAATGAAATTTCAATTTTTTAATAACGATGGATTTGAAGAAATTTATAGAATTCCTTAATCTAATAACCTTGCATTTGAAATAATTTTTACAAATGTTAAATCCAATAATATAGAATTTAGATAAGAATTGAAATCCTCCCATATCCGTATTTCAATACCCCATTTAGTATAGTGACCAATTTCCTCATTTACTTGATATTAAGCAACGTTAGTGACGCCAAATCTCTACAAAAATGATCGTTGAGGAAAAATATTTGTAAAAAATTGTATAAAGTTCTATAGTTCAGTTCAGTGTAGTTCACTATTCTTCACAAAATCAACATAAATCCTAAACTCTCATTCTGATATTTTGTAAATATAAAATATTAATACATCAGTTTTATAACACGACAAATTGTATATTATTGTTGAATAATCAAGCGTGTAACCAAACTTCAAACATAAGAAAAAAAAAAGCTCTAGGAAGTCCTTCTAAAAACAAAGAGATGGCTGAAAAGAGAAAAAGAAAAGGACTTTGACATAGAACAAAAATAGATTAAACAGATTTTATTAAAAACAGACAGCAGCAGTTCTTCATCTGATGGGTTCTCAAATGACCTGCAACTTGTAACTGAGGTCTTTTTATAAATGTTTAAAACCACAAGATCTCTTACAAAACAAGTTCATACGCACATGAAAATCTTAACCCAAGAAGCGTAATAAGATGAAAGGAAACCCCGATCATGATCCAAAGATAATGAATAATTTCCTACAAAGCTATCGACGAATTCAAAGAAACTGTCAAGTAACATAACAGCAAACTGGATCTTCCAAAGGAAATACCACGTGAAACAGAACCCACGACAACGGAAGTAAATGGATTAGGCAGCTTGGACATCGGTGGTTGCAGAGTTTGTGGCAGGTGCGGTCTTTGGCAGGTTTGGGATATACTTCCAACAGCGTTTATGAACTCCACTTATCTTCTTTGGAGCTTCTGCAGCTCGCAGACCTGCATTTCACAGTATGTATGTTTAGTCTCATGGAAGCTGCATCAGCAAACTCTAAGTGAGTGGACTAAACTAAATGCACCTGCGTAAAACAAAGAAATCTTCTCATAACTGAGAATCTTAACACTAAATTAAAATCATCCGAGTTTCAGATACAGATACTTCATGTATATTCAACCTCGAGAGGAACTTAGCACTATTCAAAATTGCAAAGACTGTGGCGAGATTTGTATTTTCCTGATTTACATTTGCATAGGAATACCAGATGCTGAAGAGAAAACTCACCATCTTTGTGAACAACTCCCCATGCTTTTCCATGTCTACCATCCTGAATTTGAATCCAGATTCAAACAAAAACCCCAAATCAGCTTACGAAATCCTATCAATCGATTTGGTAATAGAAACATTTTCTCAGCATCACATCCCTACTTTTATCAAACATGAATTACAAAAGGAATTATCAGCAGCAAATTCAGGCAACAATCGAACCATTTCATGGCTGATACAAGGAAATAAAGAGAAATCAAAAGGATAAATTCTTCATTACACAACAATTTCTATGAAAAAAATCACGAGGAGGCAGGAGAGGAAGAAAAAGAGAAACCTTGTAGAGATTGATCTTAGTGATTTCATAAGAGATTCCAGACCAGTGAGCTTTAGCCATATGGTATCCGATTCCCCAATTAGGTAAGAACTGAGCGACTTCGATCAGGTTCTTCTTCTTTCTTCGTTTAGGTTTATTCGAATCGGAGCTAGGGTTTTCGCTCGGAGGAGGTGCCGACGCCGAGAAATTTCTTAGGAGATTGAAAGAGAGTCTCAAAGCACTGAGAGGTTCGGTTCTAGAGATTGCTCTGTTCGCAAGGATCGTCGCCATTGTATCCCTCTCTCTTGTTCAGCCACTGTATTGCGTCCCGAGTCTGGCCGATCGGCGACTGAGGTTTAGGGGAAGAAAAGAAAGAACCATCAAAGTTTGGTTTATTCACAAAGAGACCAATAACTTTTGATAAATTACCCGCTAGTTCTGCATTTTTCCCTACTTTGCCTATATTTTCACAAAATATGCCAGTTCGGTCCGTCAATGTGCCTAAATAATTTTATACTCCTTCCGTTCCACGAAAATACATTTTTTAAGAAAAAAATTTTGTTTCACAAAGATACAATTTTTGTGTTTCCGATGGAAATTCTAGTAATTATTAATGATATTTTGAAAAGTTTAAAAAGATTAATTAAATTTATTAAATTATTATTGGTTTAGAGATATGAGAAATTGTTCAGTAACAAAAATTGATGCATTTATGATTAAGTATTTATGATTTTCTTAATATGTGTGAAAACTCTAGAAAATACATCTTTGTGAAACAGAGGGAGTACTAAGTGTCTCGCCCGCGCGGACTTCGCGCGGGGACGAATTCGTCGTCCTTTTTTTTTTAATCAATTATCTTCGGTTATTTTCACGTTTACCGTAACCGCGTATTCGTATATTATTGACATATGTCATTTAAGCGGGTCTCTATTACGATTACTCATTTACGTATATCCGTATACTATCAAAATGTTCTCGAAAGGCGTTTGGTATTGAAGAGGAACTCCAAAAGAAGTTTAAGGGGAAGCTTGAAAGGGAACTGAAGGTCCATCTAATCGAGAACCGTCTTCAACATCCCCTCGAGTTTTCCCGCAAATCTCCTCTTGAGTAGTAGGTGGATCTTCAGATCCCTTTCGAGCTGCCCCTTTAACTTCCTATGGAGTTTCCTCTTTGGTAACATGTGCCTTTTGAGAATCTTCTTCCACATTCCATTGAAATTCACCTCGAACCTCCTCTTGAATAATCTGTGGATCTTCATATCCCTTTCGAGCTTCCCCTCGAACTACCTCATGAGTAGTAGGTGGACCTTCAGATCCCTTTTATGCTTCCCCTTTCACTTCTTATGGAGTTCCTGTTCAATAACAAACGTATTTCGAGAACAATTCCCTTCTTACCTCGTCTTGAGTAGTAGATGGATCTTCATAACACCCCGTCGAGCTTCCTCGCAAACCTACTCTTGAGTGGTATGTGGATCTTCAGATCCCTTTCGGGTTTTTTCTTTAACTTTCTATAGAGTTTCCTCTTTAGTAACATGTGTCTTTCGAGACCGTCATCCACATCCCCTTGGGCTTCACCTCGGACCTCCTCTTGAGTAGGAGGTGAATCTTCATATCCCTTTCGAACTTCCTGTTGAACATTCTCTTGAGTAGTAGGTGGATATTCGGATCCTTTTCGAGCTTCCCCTTTAACTATCCTTTAGATATTCTCTTTAACTTCTTATGGAGTTTCCTCTTCATAGTAGATTCCTTTCGAGAATCGTTTTCAACATCCCTCGAGCTTCCCCACAAACTTCCTCTTGGGTAGTAGGTGGATCTTCAGATCCCTTTTGAGGTTTCCTTCTAAACTTCCTTTGAATAGTAGTTGGATATTCAGTTCCCTTTCGAGTTTTCCTTCGAACCTCTTCTTGAACAGTAGTTGAATATTCAAATCCCTTTCGAGCTTCTCCTTTAACTACCCCTTTTAAGTTTCCTTTAATTTCATATGGAGTTTCCTCTTTAATAACAGATGTCTTTCGAGAACCATCTTCAAAAATCCCCTCGAGCTTCCCCGCGAGGGCAGCATTCCCTTTGATTTCCTCTAGAATTTCCTCTCCAATAATATGTGCCTTTCCAGAACCCTCTTCACCATCCCCTCGAACCCCCTCTTGAGTAGTAAGTAGATCTTTAGATGCCTTTCGAGCTTCCTCTTTAACTTCCTCTGGAGTTTCCTCTTTAGTAACTGATAACTTTCAAGAACTATCTTCAACATCCCTCGAACCTCCTCTTGAGTAGTACATGGATATCCTTTTCGAGCTTCCTCTCGAACCATCTTTTGAGTAGTAGGTGGACATGATTTGGGGTGTTACTTGAAATAAAAAATAAACCATGAATGACCATTAAATTCCGATAATCTATAACAACAACAAAAAAAAAACCAAACATAAAAATAACTAAATTCAGTACATTAAAAAATGATTGAAAAAATTAAGAGTTTGGTATCCAAAATATATTAATACATAAGCGATATTCTTAATTATATATGTGAAGACATATATATTAAAAAAAAAATGAAAATATTGGCCAGAGTTCAATACTTTTTACTGCTTCTTCCTTCTTCATGTTATCGTGTCGTCTCGTTTTTCTATAAAAGAAAAATAAAAGATCACATTGTAAACAATATAAATATTGAGAGATAATAATTACCACATCCACTTCTCACGGAGATGAGTGTTTTATCATCATCATCTTAGTCACCGTATATAAATTATTCAAAAACTAATCATGTGTTTGGATCTCCGTAGAAAATCAGTAATCAAATCTCTAAATTTAATTGTAGTTAAACTAAATCGAAACTATATTAAATTATAATGAATGAGATTTGACTTATTTTATAAACTAAAAAAATCAAAGAGACACGAATAAGAAAAGAACTAATGATAAAGGAATTTAACTCGATTCAAGAAGATAAATTCTTATTATGTTATGTCTTTCAAAGCATTTTGTACAATGAAGAAACTCTAAACGTCATGGATATTGAACTGCTCTCCATCATCATTTGTCCCATCTAATCTACCATTCGGGTTGAGATCATTTAAACTCTATATTTGAGTCCAAAGAGATCATAACTTTGAACTTCACTGTCTCGCCGGCAATACCTTGTCTCAAGAACTCCTCTCCCATCAACGTAACTCTTCTTTCTACTCCCCCCCCCTCGTTTGCACTTCCTCTTTACACGTGGTTGTGCGAATACGAAAATAACATTTCTGAGGCTTTTTATATTGGAGAATATAAGACATGTGACTCATCTCTTTCTCTAGAACAAAAATAACAATAAGATTCGTTAAAAGCAATTGGCATATTAAGCAACTATTTTGTCTATTTTGACCGTAATTGGCATATAAATTTTGTCTCACCATATCTAATGAGCATAGTAAGCTATAAACATATGGATTTCAATTGTAAAAGAAAGCAAGAAACTAAGATTTTCAAGATCATGCGAAGCAGTTTTATCTCATGGAGAGTTTTTCTTTTTCCGCTATGGTAATCATCCGTGATCTTATTCTTATCCACCTACATAAAAACGTGAGATACACATAAGCAAAAAGAAACAAAAATGAACCGAAAAACAGATTCAAACCGGAGTATAAACAGACTCGAACATGAGCAAAAGCGGGAGCTATGAAACTTCTTCTTAATCATTTTTTTGATAAGTTCTTCTTCTTAATCAAAGAACTTCCTTTTCTTCTTCAAACCAAAACGTCAAAAGCCAAATTCAAAACCTAACTGTAGAAAGTGTAGAAATTTTAAAACCCTAAACAAAGAAAAATCATAACTAACACAAGTTTTAGGGATAAAAGAAACTTGATATCAAAAATATTGATATTAGAAATAATAAACAACAAAAAAAAAAATCTTCTAAGGTTTAGGTCACAACATTTTGTTTGATAAGTTCTTCTTCTTGATCATAAAACTTCTTTTTCTTCTTCGAACCGAAACGTCAAAACCAAATTCAAAACCTAAATGTCATGTCTTCATGCTGCCGCCTATGTCGAATGCATTATAAACTCCTTCGTCGTGTCAAATTTGGATGCATGTATTTTTTTTTCTTTAACACTTGTGATATACTTATGCAAGTTGATAATATTCTGTTTATGCTATTTTTCCATTGGTAAATCAAGAAGTCGTGATATATAGCTTCCTAAAAGATTACTTTAGATCTAAAAGTTTCTGAATAACAACGCTAGTGACAAAACCAAAGAACATTTTAGAAACACATATTTTTAACTTTTATAATAATGATAGCTTACCATTCTCGAAAACAGAAACTGTGAATCCATCACTATGTGCATTCTTCAAAAACTTGCTTCCCATGCGCAAATGATCATTTCACATCATAATTTTGATGTTTATCTTCGCTGCCATAACGAAAATCTACGATTTCTTCTCCATTCTTTAATTTATTAAGAAGATATGCATATCCCATCATTACACAAGATCTCTTTCTCGTATATTTCTATATGTTCCCATATCATTTCTTTGATTCATTATAAACACCCTAAAAGTTTGATACATATAAAAACACGGCTAATACATATAAAAAATTTGTAATATTTTGATAACATAGTGGACATTAGAAAAAATAACAAATCTAAATAAAAGGTATAAGTCTTGGCAGAAAGATATGACAATTTTCTATTAGTAAGCATTGGGTTGCAATTGAAGCTCCAAATTGTCCAAGAGAAAGTATTCTTTGGCACTGATCTACACAGTAAGCACCATAGATCAGTACGCAGGCCCCAACCAAAGATTATATCATGGGTTGGATTATATGACTTAGGAGTGATTTTGAGAATACATGTATCCCATAATGCTTTAACTTCTGTTTCTTCAACAGAAAAAACAGGAATAAACGCACACACCATAGCTAAAATGATGAATATAGTAGTTATTTGGGTACTAAGTTTAGACATATCTGTTTATATTTTCAAAATATAAGAATTATTTTAGTGTTTTAGGAATTCAAAGAAATATGTTTTATATTTGCTATATAAAAGAAATGGGTAAATAAGTTATATATAGGTGATTAAAGCATAATCGTAACTAGATAAAAATTAAATTAAAATTCAAATATTAATGATAATTTAAATTATTCGTTAATTATCTTTTCGAATTTGAAAACTTAATTTTTTTCTCTATCTACATTAGATTTTTTTATTGACAAAAATAATAATATCTAGTACAAACTGACATTTTGAATTCAATATAACTATAACGAAACAAAGAAAAGAACTAAAAAATAGAATTTACAAATGATATTAAAGTATTTTAAGGTCATAACTGCAATAAATTATACAGTGTCTTCATTTAAAGCCATATGCACACTATCAAATTGATCATTTTTTAAAAAAAATGATCAATATTTTTTGTTGAAAATGTTATATTATTTTTGTGGTACTCCAACAATATATTTTGTTATTTTTAATGATTAAATTCTCTCTTTGATCTCATAATGACTTATATATACAAATTTTTGAAATCAAATAAAATATCCAAAAATTAAATATTTTATTAAATAATTTTAAATTTTTATTAAAAAAATTATATAAATAAATTAGTATTAATTATCATACAAATAGATTATTCATACTCGTAAATTTTTAATGCTTAAACATTTCTTACCACTTATTGTAGGAAATGATCTAACGTTCAAGATAAAGAGATTCTCAATACATTTTTTTTTAATCACATCTCTCACAAAATTGATTTTATCACAATCTTTCCAAGAATTTTGATTTTTTATGTATTGTTTATCCCACATGTATATCATAATGAGATTTCTTGATTGGAAAAGTATATATGTTTTACAAGTTATCAGTTTATAATTTTTAACTTCAAGTTTAAAATATATATCGTAAAAATTTTATCATATATTCTCTTGTCAATTGTAAGAAAAAAAAATCTTATTGTTGGTTTTGGAAAAACTAGTAAAAAATTTGATTGAATGATACAACGAAATTTAATATTAAAACCCGGCACATAAATTGCAAACCTACTAAAATTGTTATATGCAGTTCTTGATGCCTAAGTTTTTATATTTTCTTAATCTCTTAAATGATAATTTTTGATATTCAATAGTGAAAAGGATTAATAAAACTTGTTTTGTTAAAGCACACGTTTCGATTTATTATTAAGAAGACATGTATATATTTGGCGAAGGAAACATGTTAAACATGTTAATAGTGACGTATAAATTCAGTCAATCAAAATAATATAAGCAATACACATCTTAATAAATAGTTTTAGAAATAGAGACACGATGAGTTTACAAATCATCTTTTCTCTTCAAATACTGAGTTTCTTTAGAAGTTAAGATTAGTCTGTCTGAAATATATTTGATGAGCGTATTGTGACACACTTTTCCTTCTTGGACAAGATTATGGCAACATAAACTAGTGATAGTTCCATTTCCAAAGACAACATCGATAATATCCAACGCACACTTAGAAGTGATTCTAAGAAGACATGTATCCCATATTGTTTTAGCTTCCGTTTCTTTAATAGAAAAAACATGAACAAACGCACACACTATAGGTAAAATGATGAATAGAATAATTGTTTGTGTGCAGAGTTTAGACATATTTGTCTATATTTTCAAAATAGAAGAATTATTTTGGTGTTTTAGGAATTGAAGAAAATCTATTTTATATTTGTTATATAAAAGAAATGGGTAGGTAAGCTATATATAAGTGATTAAAACCTAAACGTAATTATAGAAAAAAATTTAAGTTAAAATTAAAATATTAATGACAATATATTTTCAAATTTAGAACTTAGCTTTTTCCTCTATTTATGTTAGGCCTTTTTTTTTTTTTTACAAAAATGTTAATGTCTAATGCCAATTGGCAATTCAATTCAATATAACTAAAACAAAAACCTTGTAAAATCTATTGTGTCTAAAGAATGAAACATGCCACAGAAACAAATTACTAACTTAGTATCATCTAATCTAGGTTTACTATGTTAGTATTAATTTTTGGAATTAATCTAGGTTTACTAGATTTAGAATTATTCATAAATCTATCTAGTAATTATAGTTTGTGTAATTTCCACCTAAGAAAAAATCATAACAATCTTATTAGTCACGAAAATGAAAGTTCGTATATAGCAACTACCAAAACCTTTGTGAGCTCCATAACAAAAAAACTTCAACCTTCTCCCCCAATTCAACCTTCTTGAATTCAGGCTCTTAACTAACTCTTTTTTATTCCTCAAGCACATCAACTTTGTATGGACCTCACACGCTAAGTGAATGGATACATTCAAGAATTCAAGAAACTATTTATCTGGTTCTTCTTATGCCTTTGTTGTATACAGCAAATGCATTAGAGGAAGTAGAAACCTTGAAAACCACTTCACCTTGCGTTTATGAAATCACCCACGTTGGTTGTGCTAGAATATTTCCTTGGTTCCTCTAGTGCCTTTGTTGTATTAAGTAGGAACCTTCTAAATGAGGGGGAGGGTGTCTATTCCTCGCAAAACAGAGTTTATTAGAAAGTAAAAAAAGAAAAAGAAAAAACCTTTAATAGTAGTAGTGAAAATGTTTAACGATGGATTGAGTTTCCGATTGAGACTCTGTACTTGTATTCTGAATTCGTTACGCCATTGGAGTCGCTTTTAAATCTTGATCTCACTTTTCTTCATTACTACTCTAAATCATTGAGAATCCCATATTTAGAGAAAACGTGGAGTGTTATTAATTTAGCTTTTTCAATTTGCCCAATCGGTGCTTCCCAGATTTTGTTTATCTTCTTTCCGTCTTAATATAGCAACAATGGCGGATCTCAAACCCAGAATCGAGATTTCGTTCCTTGAGACTTTCATTTGTAGCGCTTTCGCAGCTTGTTTTGCAGAGGTATCCCAGTGCCAGATGATTTCTGTTTTTGCTTTTCTCATTTTGACTCTAGATTGATTTTACGCACTCGCAGATGGAAAGTTTGACTCGGTGAATTTTCTTTGATTCGATTCATATTTTCATTTGTTAGTTATTTCTTCACCTTTATCACTGTCACTGAAGAACAAGCCAATTTTTTTTTCTGCTAGAGATTTTAATTTCAGATTTAACTGTATTCTGCTGAATCTTCGAAATTGAGCTTCTGTGTAAAGATTTAGAGCTGAAAAGCTTTACGAACGAAATTGGCGATTCCTTTTATATTCCCCTGTGGAAAAAAAAAAAAACAGAAGATATTTATGATAGTCTAGTCTACGACTCTAAGTCCAGTTATTGGGAATTTTAATGATGCTGTTTGTAACTTCGAGCTATGTAGGTCTAGGGGTTTAGTGACTGTGGAAATTTGGCATAAAATTAGGTAGGAATTAGCTACATTTCAACAATTTTTTTTCAATGATATGAGTTTTGGTATGTTTCAATTCTGCTTCACGACCTGTTGCTGTGTCTCTTTGTGTGTTGGCGTCACTCCTTTGAATCTATTGTAGTATTCTGATTCAAATTTTATCGCCTGATGGTGCAGTTATGTACTGTACCGTTGGACACAGCCAAAGTAAGGCTTCAGCTTCAAAGAAAGATCCCCACGGGAGATGGTGAGAATTTACCTAAGTACAGAGGCTCATTGGGAACTCTAACTACTATAGCAAGAGAAGAAGGTATTTCAGGACTTTGGAAAGGTGTAATTGCAGGACTGCATCGCCAATGCATCTATGGTGGCTTAAGAATTGGGTTATATGAGCCAGTGAGTCTCACATTTACTTTCCCTTTTCTTCTGTATGCTCTCTTATATCTGATGAATTTGTTTACTTTTTAATCTGGCCAGGTCAAGACATTTTTGGTTGGAAGTGCCTTTATTGGGGAAATTCCGCTATATCAAAAGATTCTTGCTGCTTTGTTAACTGGTGAGTTCAGTTCTTAATTTTGATAAGTAATCTGAGTGAAAGCTTGACGTAATAATAAAAGAAATCTATTTTGTGAATACAGGAGCTATAGCCATTATAGTAGCTAATCCAACTGATCTTGTTAAAGTTCGGCTTCAATCAGAAGGGAAACTACCAGCTGGGGTCCCTAGGCGTTATGCTGGAGCTGTAGATGCTTATTTCACAATAGTGAAGCTGGTTAGTAAAAAACTAATCTTCAATAAAAAATGTCAAAATTTTTGGTTAACAGAGAGTTAAAAGCCTTTTGATTGATGGAAACAGGAAGGGGTTAGTGCGCTGTGGACAGGGCTTGGGCCTAATATTGCAAGGAACGCTATTGTAAACGCTGCAGAGTTAGCTAGTTATGATCAAATAAAAGAGGTGATATTTTTCTCTCTAAAGATATTTGTTTCTGTTATTATGATAGAAGAATTTTTGGCTTATAATCGGTGTTTGTTTAGTATTTGTTTGGTTCTAATACTTCCATTCATATGCAGACAATTATGAAAATTCCAGGCTTTGGAGACAGTGTTCTGACTCATATGCTAGCTGGTTTAGCTGCGGGTTTTTTCGCTGTCTGTATCGGTTCTCCTATTGATGTGGTAAGTATTCATTTTCTTATTTTCCATAAAACAAGAACAAGATTACAAAGATCCTTTTAGCTATCGTCTCATCATTCTCAGTAGCGGTATATATCTAAATTCACTTTTAAGTGAAGTGAGAGAAAGTGCTAAATGCCTAAATCAATAATCTTATAGGGAACAAATACAAGAGGCTAGTTAATGATTGAGTTCCATTTATAGATTTGTGGTAAAGATTGAATCTTATCATGGAACTTGTATATCTTTGTCTCTTAAAAACAAATACGTGTCCACTACCTTGAAAGTGATGTCATCTCACATGTTGTGTGTCTTCCACAATTATGTTTCTGATCTATTGCTTGGGGATTTGAATGTGGTAAATGCAGCATTATTAGATAATAATGCTCTACCCAAGGAGAGATTAGGTTGTAAGGGAAAAAAAGCAATACAAATATTAACTTGTTACTGAAGGAAGCAAAATGGTTCTTTATATGTGTTGTTGCAGGTGAAATCGCGAATGATGGGAGACTCTACTTACAGAAACACAATCGATTGCTTCGTCAAAACCATGAAAACTGAGGTTGTTATCTTTTTCCCAGTTACTTGTTTCAGAGTTCGCAATTAGCAATTTCTTCTCTTTCGATGCAATCAAATGTATTTTGTTTTTGTATTTTTTACAGGGAATTATGGCATTCTACAAAGGATTTCTCCCGAATTTTACACGACTAGGAACCTGGAACGTCATTATGTTCCTCACATTAGAACAAGTATATTTGAATTCCTCTCTTATTCTTATTTACTTTTTTATTTTTATTTTTTATTTTTATCATGTGATCAGTGTGGGTTTTGGCTCTTGTTCTAATCTGCTTCTCTCTGTTTCACCTTTTACTCTGTGACAGGTAAAGAAAGTGTTTCTAAGAGAAGTATTGTACGATTGATTCTGAGATCCCCTAGTCCAAAAAAAACCATATACCTTCTTAAAAACCTCGAATTGTTAGAGCATTTATGTTTGAGCATATATATCCAACTTGGTTTGATTAAAAACTGTTTATTTTGAACGATTTCTTTATTTCAACGGTCTTTCAAAGCTAAACACAGGACATCACACTAATAATAACCCACACGACAATACTACAAAGAGTGAGGCTCACTAAGCCCTTGGAACCAAGTAAACTCTGGATTTGATGACTGATCCTTTTCCTTGATGGCTAAGCTTGAACCCTGGACAAACAGGAAATCCAACGACCTGACCCGCGGGAACACGGCCATCTGAGAACCTCACCACGCTCTCCATGTACCCAGAATGAAACTCAGCTCCTCTGTTTGCTTCAAAGTGACTCGGTGATGGGTCAAGCGAGAAAGCCAAGAGATGAAGCAACCATACCGCTTTGGCTAACCCCAAGAACTCTCCATAGAACTGACTTCTCGGGTGGTTACCGGCTAAAACCATCTCCCGCTGTTCCGAGTCACCGAACAACGACTCTTCCATTTTGTTGTGAATGATGGAAAGATACTTCTTTGAACAGAACTTACCAAAATGGCAAGTCGGTAAGATCCCTAGCAACTCCATTGGATCCATTGCTTTCATGTCTTTGTACTGCGCAAAGCAATCACGACGGTATTGATCCGGATTGATAAGAGAAGAGAGGCTTCCGTCCATGTAAAATGTTTCGTGATCGAATCCTTGGAAGAGTTTTCGACAGACGTAAGATTCGAGTGCGTATTTCGCGTGCTGGTTCGGGACCGAGGATGATAACGCAGAAGCTGACACTCCATCTGATGAAGCTGAGGCAGCTTCAATGGAGCGAACAGCAGCTGCAATGTCCCAATGTGCAGCTCTCATTAGAGACAGTAGTATCCCTGTGAAAGACTTTGATGCTTCTTTCACCTGAATCATCGTCATCTCGAACAACTCCGGCACCGGATATACAGCAACTGTTCCATGTTCACAAAGTTATTAGAGATATGACTCAAGAAATCCGGATTCGGAATAAAGAAGAGAAGAATGAATGGACCTTGTGTGCTGCAGTTAACTTTCCGGCTTGAAAGCAATCGGTGTTTCTTTCCTCCGTTACCGTTGACGCTCGAATTGGCCATTTTGACTTTCTCCTTGAGATTCTCAATCTCGGTGTCTTTCACCTTCACTTCTTTCTTCAGCTCTTTCACCACGGCTTCGTACGGCGCCACCGCCTCTCTTAGCATTCCTCTTCCGCTGTCGTTTTTCCTCCGGCCACCGCTTCCGGCGCCTCTCATCCTCCTGAATCTTTCCCTAAGCAAGCCGATCCTTCTCAGTTCAGCCACCATAGCCATGTCAGCGTCGTGCATCTTTTCCGGATCCCAAGGCGAATGCGCATCCTGAAGCGACACGTAAGCCTTTTTCAAAGCTGCCGCCGCCGTGAACACTTCGTCCATCACCATCTCCATTTCCTGCAGTGTCTCCACGCTCACCGTCACTGCGCTCTTGCTCTTACTCCTAACTGTCTCCTCTTTACCATTCTCCAATGCGTCTTCGTACTGAATCTCTCCTTCCTCATTCTCATCCTCGTCCTCAGTATCGTACTCTCCCCGACGGTTACCAGTGAGATCTTGCCGGCCGGCGGAGAGTGGATGCAACAAACAAGACGCCGTCACTCGCTGAATCAGATCCGAGAAGTTGGAAACCTTGTTCGCCATTTCTCCTCGCTTCTTCACCTTGGAGAATTCGCCACTCCTAATTCGAACGCCGTCAAATACCAGAAAACGGTAAGGAAAACAATCACAAATAAAACCTCCGGAATCCATGGAGGGAAAGTGAGGAATGCTTACCTGCGGGAATGATGATTGTTAGTCTCCGATCGCAGAGCAAATCTCGGAGGATCTCGATTGAACTGAACTGAGTACCAGTACTCGATGTCCTTAGCCTCGGTATCTAAGCTATCTCGATCACTTTTCTTCTTTTTACTGCACAGTAAAGAAAACGGCCACCGGAATAGTTAGTTTTCCGGCCGACTACCGAAGATGTCTGGTTAGTATTTTATCCTAATCTGTCAGGAGAGCTTGGAGAAGAGCAATAAGAAGTGAATCAAATTACCCAATTACCCCTCACGTTTTGACTCGCAAAAGTTTCCGTCGATTTTGTTCCCTTGGGAAAAGTTTTGGGTCTTTCTACAACTTTCTTATATTCACCCCGCACATGCTCCTCTTTCATTTTTTTTTTGTAAAGCCGATATTTTCTTAATGACTCTTATTTTTCAATATTTTTCCTATGAATTTCACAAAATCGTTCTTAAACAATAAGGTTAATTTTATATTGGTAGAAAATACTCCTATAAAATAGAATTTGTAAATTATAAACAACCCATCCGTTTTCAGTTTTTCCCCTTATTTACATGTCCTTCAGAAAAGTTAAATATATATAGTATGTAGTTTGATTTTTGAGAATTACTTAAATTTTCGTGTTCTCTCTTAAAAGACAAAAATTATGAAAAAAGCCACTATTAAGTGATAATTATCTCACTTGTATTTTTTGTTAATCTCTCTTATGATTAGTCAAAAGTGATCCCATAAAGGCATGACATGGATCTTGTCTTAATCCAAAGCAAAGAGAAAATCTTTTGTCTTTCTTTTGAAAAATACTAGTATGATAATTTGTCGATAATCCTAATCTTATCATTAAAGGACTTTTAAGTAAACAGTTAAAAGTTGCAACATCATGCTGACTTAAAACCAGAAAATATATAAATGAAAAGTGATATTAATGATGAGCGATATTCTAACCTGTGATTCCTGGGGTTAAGTGAGCACAAGAGTATGCCTGGCAACATTTTCTCTATCACACTCTCTAGAAACAAAGAGATGAACTCTAATATATAAAGAAGAAGAGTGAAGTGAAATCAAGGCTTAAAGTTTGGCATATAAATAGAGCACTTAATTGAAGATTTCAAGGAAACAGGCCAAAGAGGAAAAAGGGTTTTGATGTGACAAGTATCAAACATTATTATTAGTTTATTTAATAAAAAAAACGTTACTATTATTATTAAATAATGAATATAATTGACATGGTGGGAATTTTTTCCTTTCTTTTAAGTTTCAACATCTAGCTTTGTTTTGTAGTTTGTTCTTACAAATGTAAAAGTCTGGTTGTAGACCCTTCCAAAATTTGAAAATCACATGAAACTTGAGTCACTTGCTCTAACTATACATGGAAAGTAATTATTTTTATATCATGGTTGAGATAATTATTTCAATGAAGTGTTTCGGCATAAGATTTAATCGAGAAAAAAATAGGGATGTGATGTAAATCTCCAAATATAAAGTGGTTGATTGAAATTCATGTTTACGAAAAAATGGCAATAGTAAAAAAAAGTTTGCATATAATTAAGGAAACTTAAATGTGGTTTAACTTAACTTTGAAATATAAAAGGGAATGAGTAGTGGAAATAATTTGAACGAGTACTAATAGTCAGATTCAAATAAGATTATCAGTCTAGATTATAAAAAATAAAAAATAAAAAAAATTGATCGAATAGTAGTAGTTATGATCTTGTTTAGAAGAGGAATTTAAAAACGAGAGTTAAGGAAACTTTGTTAGACTGAAACGTGGTTTAAAAGGAAATGAGTTGTGAAAATAATTTGAAATCATGATTTGGAATGAGGATAAAAATAAGATCATAATTCTGGATTAAAAAATCTAGAACCAGTGAAATTGAATAGTACGTATCAGCTTGTGTAACAAGTTAACCAACCCTATTGTAGAAAGGAAAAGGAAAAGGGAAAGAAAAAAAAAAAAAAAAAAAAGAAATTACCTGACCTACGTAGTACCCACATTCATCTCTATATATATACATCTCTCTCGTTCTCAATAATCAAAGAAAAAAACCCTAATAAATCAATCTCTCGAGTAGTCAACGTAAGAATACACATCACTACTTGAAGAAGTTGTTTTCTCCTCAAACCTTGAAGATGTCGATGTCGGATTCGGAAGACGACGCTGGAATCCAATTCAATCCAGAGGATGAAGAACTGATAACATATTATCTTATGAAGAAGATAAACAACGAACCGTGTGGAGACGGTGGAGAGTACATAGTGAGCAAGGATGTTTACGCCATGGTTGATGGACCATGAGAACAAGGATAATTATTTCATGGAAAATGAGTGGTTCTATTTTGCGACAAGGACTCAGGTCTCCGAGTTGAAGATCGAACGTGGTAAGAAGACGAAGCGGAAGATTACCGGAGACAACGACGACGACGATCGCGGGGGCTGGAAGGCCAATGATAAGGAAATAGATATCAAAGGCGAAACAGGGAAGACCATTGGAAAAAAGCGAACCCTAACGTTCAAAAAAAAGCACCAACAAGAAGCAGAAGTTAGGAGACAGCAACAACACTAGTACTACTACTTGTGTTCCCGGGAGCGACATCAGCTGGATTATGAAAGAGTATTGTGTCGTGGATGGAGATAAGTTTCAGAAGCTTGTCCTCTGCAAGATTAAAAAGAAAAAGAATAAGTCCATCAAGAAGGATGGAGCCCTAGCAGCTGGAGATCAAGATAACATAGCCCAAGAGAAATTAACTGGATCAGAAAATGATGATTTCGATGACTGGCTGCAAGGTTTGTTGGAGTCGGTTCCTGTTCCATTGATGTTTCCAGAGGAGCCTGTTCCATCTTCTGTTTTGCCCTATACGCCATCGATGTTTCCGGAGGAGCCTGTTCCATCTTCTTACTTTCCCTATACGCCAATATGGATGTCTTAGGTGGAGCCTGTTCCATCTTCTGCCTTGCCCTATACGCCAATATGGATGTCTCAGGTGGAGCCTGTTCCATCTTCTGCCTTGCCCTATACGCCATCAATGTTTCCGGAGGAGCCTGTTCCAGCTTCTTACTTGCCCTATACGCCAATATGGATGTCTCAGGTGGAGCCTGTTCCAGCTTCTTACTTGCCCTATACGCCAATATGAATGTCTCAGGTGGAGCCTGATTCAGCTTCTTCCTCGCAACAGCAGCCTATCGATGAAGCTCAACATTCCGCATACTAACTGATCAAGTTATACGTTTTTATCTCTGGAAGAAATTTGTCATTTAACTATCAAGTTATACATTTTTTAATTAAATAAAAGTAGACATTCTTTCTAAAAACAAAAGGGAACTTATGTTTTGTATTTTTTATGAAGACGTCAAAGTCTTTTCATTGTCTTAAATCATCAAAATTAGCATCGACAAATGCTTAGTAAGTAAATTTTATGTTTCTCTTTCTCTTTGTTTACACCCTGTTACATAATGGATAAATCATAGACATTAGTGACATTGTGTGAGATATCTAGAATCCAGTGATTGGTAAAGACCAGTCCAAACGTATCTCCATTGTTAACAGAAGCCACGTATAATCAATCTCGATTCTTAGTAGAAAACACTTCGAACCAAATTTTAAATAGTGAAAAACTTCAAACGGAATACAATAAACCAGTGATATAAAGATCAGCTCTCTCTCTTTCGCTAACAACATTAGTAAGAGATCTGGTCTCTGAACTCGGAGACAGCGGTGCAGATCACGTGCTCAAACATAAAAGACTGCCCTGTAATTCCAATTTAGTTACACGAAAACTCAAAACCAGAATCCAAGGAACAAAGGAAGAGAAAGAGCAGGTTTGCATATGCCTTGCCATGTCCTGAAAACAGAAAAGAAAGCTCAGATAATCAACAAGTAAATGGATAAGCGTCCAATAGAAAAAGTACTCGAGATTTTAAGTAACTTCATTCTCATAACACTAAATCCTCATAGAAAGCATTACCTGTCATCATCCATCAATTTCTCAACAGAATGAGATCTTAGCATTGTTATTGTCAAATTGAATTTACTTTGTGCATATGATTTTGATAGTTAATAAGAGTTATGTAAGAATCATCACCTTCTTGTACAGAGAGTTCTTGCCAAAGTTAATTTACTATACCAACACAAAAGACTACCTGCAAGAAAAATAAAAGAAAAGAATAAATCAAACCATTGGACGATATGTATCAGCTAAATCGATGAAAGCACTTCAAAGCGATTCAAGAAACCTAAGATAAAATTTATATCTAAACACTGTTTTTGAACTAAAAAAAAGCTATAAATATGTATAAACAATATCAGTCATAAGCCTCAGATACAGCAGCAACCTAATATACACGATATCTATCAACACATAACATTAGAATATAAAAACTGCGTTGACAAGTAATCAAATAGAAAACCAGACAATATCATGTCTTTGAACCAAACAAAACTATAAATTTGTATAAATAATCATTTAAATTAAGAATAATAAAATACGTTTTTGTTAACAACTACATCTAAACTAAAACCATAATCATACTAAACCAAACCAAACTTAACAGGGAAACACACAAAGAGCAATATCAGTCATCAGCCTCATAACATTAGACTACATATAAGAACTGTGTTGACAAGTAATCAATAAAAAGCAACATAAAAGCTGATTTACCTCAAGGATGTTTTAAAGAAAGCATGTCCAGAAAGCTCTTGTCCAATCTCCCATCATACAGCATATTAATGACCAAACTTATTGTCGAAGCATCTGCAAAGAATCCGCAAGTCTTCATTTCTTCGATGAGTTCAGCCGATGCAGCTTTGTCACCGTCTCTGAGCCGTGCCTTAATGAGCGTATTATAGGTACAGTCATTTGGGAGAATCTCGTCTTCTTTCATTTTTTTAAACAAGGCATCTGCATCTTGCTTGAAGCCTTTCCCACAACATCCTGAGATCATTATAGTGTACGTTCTAACATCGGGCTTCACTCCTTTAAGGTTGAGGCTATAAAACAAATCCTGCGCATCTTCCACTTTTCCAGCCTTGCACATCCCTTCAATGATGATATTATATGTGATAATATTAAGTTGTATTTCACAGCTCTTTCGCATATTCTCGAATACCACCAATGCTTTCTCTAGCTTCCCATTATTACAAAGCCCATCTAACAAAATGCTATAGGTCATAAATTTTGGGAGGGACACCATCACAAACCATCTGTTTGAAAACTTTTTGGGCATTCTCACAATCTCCAGCTTGAAAAAAACCTTGGATAAGAGTGGTGTAAGAAACTGTGTCGCCAACCAATCCTCTTCGAGACATCTCGTGAAAGAGTTCCATGCCATCCTCTACCCTTTTACACTTGCAAAATCCATTTATAAGAGTGCTATAAGTCACGACATCCGGGAAACAACCTTTGGTAACCATCAAGTCAAACACCTGCTTGGCGTCATCTAGGCGATCATGCATGCAAAACCCGTTGATCAATGAATTGTAAGTGAAAATATCAGGATCTATAGACCTTTTGATCATTTCCTTGTACAATTTTTCAGCCTCTAAAAACTTTCCCTCTTTCACAAACCCATCGATCAACGCATTGAAGATAACTACGTCGGGTTGATTTGCCTCTTGATCATATCACTTAGTAGTCGAGAGGCATCACTCCATCTTCCGTAGTTACAAAGGGAACTGATGAGAGAGTTGTATGTAACAACACTTGGTCTAATTCCTTTCTTCTCCATTTCATTGAATAAGTTGATTGCATCATTAAAATCTCTGTATTTGCAAAGAGCATCGATGATTGTGCTGTAGATGACAACATTTGGCTCTATTTTCCCTGCTTCCATCTTCTTAAGCAGATTTAGAGCCAACGCAGTATCACCTCTCTTACATATTCCTTTTACTACGACGCTGTAAGTAACCACATCTGGTTGGCAATCTTTACTCACCATTCGGTCAATTAAAGCCACTGCTTCTGAGAATTCGTTGTGTAGGAAAAGTCCATGGATTAGAGTTGTAAATGTAACAGTGTTAGGTTGATATCCCAATTCCACCATTTGATCAACCAAAGATACTGCATCCGAAATCTTGTTACCGTGACAGAAACCGTTGAGCAGTGAGTTAAGTGTGACTAAACTAGGCTCGTAGCCGAGTTTCGTCATCTTGCCAACAAGAGCTAAACCAAGAGAGAGTTGAGAGCGGCGGCAAAAGCAGTTTATCAAAATATTGTATGTATAGTGATTATGCGGAATTTCCAAGTTCTGCATCTTCTCACCCAGAGAGATAACAACATCATACTTCTTCATCTTTGCAATGGCAGTCAGCAATTTACTGTAATCAACAATGGAAGGAAGTGGACGAGACTGAGCCATTTCACTGAAAAAACCAATTGCCTTAACATCCTGTAGAAACCCACTTCTAATTTTCTCTCTGTAACCATAGCTACCACCACCAGAGAAAGCTCGTCCCAAGTAACAGAAACCGCAAAGATTAAACGACGGAGAAGCAGTCCCAGAATTACCTTTGTCGAGAAGACTCTGATAAACGAATCTGTTCGCTGTCGATGAAATCCCCACAGATCTCCTCATCTTCTCGATCGATTTGGCGTCTCAATTTCTCCGACTAATGGTCGTTCTGCAAACTTTCAAGTGGACTTCTTAAACCGGCCGGTTCAAACATTCATAATACGAGAGAAGCTTTATAACATTGATTTAGAGAGCCAGTCTGTTGGTATCGATTAGCTCTCACTAAGACACCAAGAGAAAGAACTCAAGATCACTCTTTTGCATATCGTTTCAAAATCTCATTCATAATCGGCGAAAGAGAAAAGAGCAAAAAGAAGACTCACGAGGAAAAATGATTGACTGCCTGACCCGGTTTAGTTTTTAACTCACTTTTCAGCGCAGCCGTTGGATCAGTTTAGTATTTGACGGTCACGATTTAACCTTAACATAAATCCACTTTAACGAACCGATTGGTTTACTCTTTAGTTCTCTTGTACGGTTTGGTTTTTAATTTATACTCTTAGCAATAGCAGGCAAGGAAGAAGAGATTGCAAACTACAACTATGTATTCATTTTCAAAAATATAAAAGGTCACTAGATCCTAAACATAAGTTAAAACGTTCAGAAATGTCCATAAGTCAAAACCTTGTCCTGTGGTCTTCTTGTCAGCTTTAAATGACTGAAGAGAGTATAAATACATTTCTTCTCTGCTTCTTGTGCCAAGTCAAATATATGATATATCAATTCTCATCTGCAGGGAGACTCCTTCAACTTAAACAAAGAGAAAAAGAAGCAAGCTGGTACATAATTTAAAACAATGCCATCATCATTGAGCAAATCAAAGAACTTATAAACTATACATGCAACTAGCATTTCTTGATTTAGAATATGTTTTTTTTAGAACTTGTTCAAACCAATCCTGCGAATAAGAGATTTATGTGCATGTATGTATAGGATAACCAAGAATATCAAAACTAAAAGCATGAAACTCAACTTAGTTTAGCTTTCTGTCTCGTGTATAAGCCATCAGCTAGGAAGCAACAAGAAAAAGACACAGAACAAGAAAAGAGAGAACATAGAAGTACTCATAAACTGTCTTAGAGGATAAGAATTCCAAATAAAATAACCCACACAACTGTAAGAAAACGTCTAACTATTGACGTAGGCAGTGATGGATAACTTATTCAAAAGGAAAGACCCTTTCTTTGCTTTTCTTGGATAGTGTTTTCCATGTAAATGTCAACTCAGCAGTTGGAAAACACAATTCTCATGGAAAAGAAACTGTAAGAGATTCACAAGCAAAGGCGGGAGAGAAGATCATTGTTGCCCCAGATGGCTGGAGTTTTAGGATCACTGAGTTTCTGGGTATTGATAATTTCTGTCCATGTGATGTCTTTGGTGTTAGCTCAAGACGGAAATCAATTTCTGCACTATAACTTCAGTGAAGCAGACCTGCATCGTGATGGCATGGCAACTATCGATGATGGCCGATTGCAACTGACAAATAATACCACCAAGAGCACCGGTCATGCTTTTTACCAAACCCCCCTGACCTTCACAACCTCGTCTTCCTTTTCAACAGAATTTGTCTTTGCGATGTTGCCACTGCAAAGCTCCGGCTACGGTCAAGGGATGGCTTTCGTGGTATCTCCTACAACAGACCTTACGTATGCCGGCACTGAAACTTCAGGTTTGGGGCTTTTCAATAAAACAAATGATAACAAAACTGAGAACCATATCCTGGCTGTAGAGCTTGACACTAACGATAGCCCTGAAGCAGTTGACAAAAGCGATAACCATGTCGGGATTGATGTTAACAGTATAGTCTCAATCGATTACGCCAATGCTAGTTACTTTGATGATACAGCGGGAAAAAACAAAACCCTGCTGCTAGCGAGTGGAAAAGCTATTCTGATCTGGATAGACTATGACGGAATAGAAAAACGGCTAAATGTAACGCTAGCTCCAGTACCAACTCTAAATCCAGATACGCCTCTCTTGTCCAGTTCCATCAAACCAAGTGTGCCTCTCTTGTCAAGATCCATCAATCTTTCAGAAATTTTCAACGAGACCATGTTTGTAGGCTTCTCTGGATCCACAGGCACAGTCAAAAGTGACCAATATATCCTTGGATGGAGTTTCAAGAAAGGCAGAGGAAAAGCACAAAGTCTTGACCTTTCCAAGATTTTGGATCCCCCTAATCGACCGCCACCACCACCCTCTCCAACACCGCCCTCTTTGCCACCACCACCATCCTCTCCACCGCCGCCCTCTCCAGCACCATCGCCGTCCAATGGCTTTCCATTCGGATGGGTTCTAGGGGCTACTATACCTTCAATTGCTTTGCTAATAATTATGGGAGGATTTGTGTATCGTTACAGGAAAAAGAAGTATGCGGAGGTGCTCGAACAATGGGAAACGGAATATAGTCCCCAAAGGTACTCCTTTAGGAGTCTCTACAAAGCAACCAAGGGCTTCAGGGAGACTCAGCTACTCGGGGCAGGAGGTTTTGGAAAAGTCTATAAAGGAGAACTTCCCACTGGTACTCAGATCGCGGTTAAGAGAGTCTACCATGATGCAGAACAAGGAATGAGACAATACGTCGCAGAGATAGCTAGTATGGGAAGGCTAAGGCACAAGAATTTGGTGCAGCTCCTTGGTTACTGCAGAAGAAAAGGTGAGTTGCTCTTGGTCTATGATTACATGCCAAACGGAAGCCTTGATGACTACTTGTTCACTAAACACAAGCTGAAAGACCTCACTTGGTCTCAGAGATTGAATATAATCAAAGGAGTAGCATCTGCCCTTCTTTATCTTCATGAAGACTGGGAACAAGTTGTGCTACATAGAGATATCAAAGCCAGCAATGTTCTTTTAGATGCAAATCTAAATGGAAGGTTGGGGGATTTCGGGCTTGCAAGATTCCATGATCGTGGCCAGAATCTCGAAGCCACACGTGTGGTAGGAACCATTGGCTATATGGCACCAGAGCTTACTGCAATGGGAGTAGCCACTACTTGGACAGATGTCTATGCTTTCGGAGCTTTCATCCTCGAAGTGGTTTGTGGGAGGAGGCCAGTAGACCCTGATGGACCACGTGAGGAGGTGATTTTACTTAAGTGGGTTGCGAGTTGCGGGAGAAGAGATGCTTTAACGGATACTGTTGACAGTAAACTAATAGACTTTAATGCTGAGGAAGCCAAAATGCTTTTGAAGCTAGGCATGCTCTGTTCACAGAGTGACCCAGAAAACAGGCCTAGTATGAGACAGATATTACAGTATCTGGAAGGAAATGTGAGTGTACCAGGTATATCATTTGACTCTGCTGGATTTGGTATACCCAATATAAGCCATGAAAGGATAACACAAGGAACAACCGCTTCCTCATCAGCTAATTTCTCATTTGAGGATATTACGGTCCTGTTTGGCGGTCGCTGAAGCCTGCATCACAGTCTGCTATAAGTACAAGAAAGTATATTTCTACAAAAACTGTCTTTTAATGTAAATAATTGTATTTGTGATGTGTTGTTTGCAAATCTGTGTTACATATAATTTAACAAAAAACTTCCATATGGAGACCTCAAAGACTTATTGTTTAATCAAGCAAAGTCTAACCTCAGTTGGTCGTAAAGGTTTCACATCATGAAGGGGGAGGGCAAGTGTGTTGATTCCCAGAGACGCTAGATTGGAAGGAAACGGAGAAGATACCGAAGCTTGTGCTACTCTGTTCGCAGTAGAAGCCAGAGGACAGACCTAGGAGGTTTTCTTTCAGATGTCTCCGGACACTCCTGGGGTCTACTGCGTAGAAGAATGGTACTTCTTTCCTCCAGAACCTAAAAATCAACACAACTATTGTCATAAGCCTAGTTACCTTATGTCAATGGAAGAATGACACAGTTTATAACACTTCATAACAGTGTCTCCTCCCTTTGCACCTCACAGTGTATCCGCAACTAATGTGCGCAGTGGAACACTTGCAATTTTCATAGTGTATCAGTTAAAAAGGTATGAGTTTGCCTTTTTAAAATATGTCATCATCGTTGAGCAAGTCAAACCAATACTAAGAGTAAGAGATATTGCACGTATGTAGAATAACCAAGTTTTGCAAAGAATATCCAAACTAGATACATATGACCCTAACTAGTTAAACCTCGTAATTATATATAATATGAAACTCAACATACTTTTTAAATACTTTATCTTGTCACAGACATTGTACCCATAACTTGTCATGAGGACAAGACTACCAAAGACATCAACCGACACCACTCTAAGAAACATCTCAATGATGACGTAGGCAGTGATCTATTACCAATTTAAAGTAATAAACCTTTCCTAGCATTTCTTTAATTGCAAAGGTCAACTCAGGGTTGTCTGCAGTTAGAAAACATTTCTCATGGAAAAGAAAGTGCAGAAAAACCTGAAATTCACAAACTAAGGCGAGAGAGAAGATCATCGTCGTTCCAGATGGCTGAAGTTCTAGGATCAATGAATTTCTGGATAATAATTTCAATCCAAGTGATGTCTTTGGTGTCAGCTCAAGACGGGAATCAATTTCTGCACTATGACTTCAGTGGAGCAGACCTGCATCGTGATGGCATGGCAACAATCGACAATGGCCGGTTGCTTCTTACAAATAATACAACAAAGAGCACAAGTCACGCTTTCCATAAAACCCCTATGAGATTTACAGCGTCTTCGTCTTCCTTTTCAACAGAATTTGTCTTTGCAATGGTGCCATTGCAAGGCGACGGTCAAGGAATGGCTTTTGTGGTATCTCCTACCACAGACCTCAGGTATTCCGGTGCTGCAACTTCAGATTTAGGCATTTTCAATAAAACAAATGATAACAAAACTGAAAACCATATTGTTGCCGTTGAGCTTGACACTAATGACAGCTCTGAGTCATTTGACAAAAGCGGTAACCATGTGGGAATTAATATCAACAGTATAGTCTCCGTCGAATCCGCCAATGCTAGTTACTTTAATGATATAGAGAGGAAGAACATAAGCCTGCCACTTGCTAGTGGGAAAAGTATTCTCATCTGGATAGATTACGACGGAACAGAGCAACGGCTAAATGTAACGCTAGCTCCAGTACCAACTCCAAAGCCAGTTTCGCCTCTCTTTTCAAGATCAATCAAACCAAGCGTGCCGCTCTTGTCAAGATCCATCAATCTTTCTGAAATTTTTAACGAGGCGATGTTTGTAGGTTTCTCCGCATCCACAGGCACAGTCAAAAGTGACCAGTATATCCTTGGATGGAGTTTCAAGAAAGGCGGGAAAACAGAAAGTCTTGACATTTCAAAGATTTTGGATCCCCCTTATCGACCTCCACCACACTCTCAGCCTAGAGACACAAGCAATTATAAACTGATTCTTAGTGCTACTATACCAACAATTGCTCTACTAACAATTCTGGGAGGAATCGTGTATATCTACCAGCAAAAGAAGTATGCGGAGGTTCTTGAACAATGGGAACAGGAATATATCCCCCACAGGTATTCCTTTAAGAAACTCTACATAGCAACCAAAGGTTTCAAGGAGAATCAACTACTTGGGGCTGGAGGTTTTGGAAAAGTCTATAAAGGAGAACTACCTTCTGGTACTCAGATCGCGGTAAAGAGAGTCTACCATGATGCAGAACAAGGAATGAGACAATACGTCGCAGAGATAGCTAGTATGGGAAGGCTAAGGCACAAGAACTTGGTAAAGCTCCTTGGTTACTGCAGAAGGAAAGGTGAATTACTTTTGGTTTATGCCTACATGCCAAATGGAAGCCTTGACGATTACTTGTTCAATGAGAACAAGCTGAGAGGTCTCAGTTGGTCTCAGAGATTGAACATAATCAAGGGAGTGGCATCTGCCCTTCTGTATCTTCATGAGGAGTGGGAACAAGTTGTGCTACATAGAGATATAAAAGCTAGCAACGTTCTTCTGGATGCCGATCTAAACGGAAGGTTGGGAGATTTTGGGCTAGCGAGATTCCATGATCGTGGTGTAAACCTAGAAGCCACACATGTGGTAGGAACCATTGGCTACATGGCACCCGAGCTTACTACAATGGGAGTGGCTACTACTTGGACCGACGTCTATTCTTTTGGAGCTTTCATCCTTGAGGTGGTTTGTGGGAGGAGGCCAGTAGACCCTGAGGAACCACCTGCGCAAATGATTTTACTTAAGTGGGTTGCTACTTGCGGAAGCAGAGATACTCTAATGGATACTGTTGACAGTAAACTAGGAGGAGACTTCAAATCTGAGGAGGTGAAGCTGCTTTTGAAGCTAGGCATGCTCTGTTCACAGAGTAACCCAGAAAACAGGCCTAGCATGAGACAAATAATAAATTATCTAGAAGGAAATGCCAGTCTTCCAGAGATATCCTTTGAGACAACTGGATTTGGCATACCTATTCTAAGCCAGGAAATGTTAACTAAACTGATAACAACCACCTCATCAGTTAATTTCTCATTTGAGGATGTTACAGTCCTATTTTCCGGTCGCTGAAGCCTGGCATCACAGGCTGTTATACGAACAAGAGAGTTTTCTTGGCTACATTGTTGTTTCTTTTTAATGTGAATTATTGTATTTTGATGTGCTGTTGTTTGCAAAATGTGGAAGCAAATATTTCGAGAGATAAATCTGAGAGAGCAATGGTAGTTTACTTACATAAGTCGAAGAGCAGAAGGTATGCTACATCCTTCATTCCCATGCTTGGTCCAGCTCATGAGAATTCTGGCACCTTACAAGGAAATTTTTTTTATCAAGTTTCTTCAATCAAAGAAAATTAAGCATAAATGGATTCACGTAGAACAGATAGAAGGAAATACCTTAATCCTTACATTCCAGCATCTTTCATTGCCATCCCAAACCAAAATTATCCAATTTACTGCTAAAATGAACAAGACAAGGCTTTTCTATATAACATAATTATGTTACAAAGAGTATAGCTCAAACATAAGCTTTTATCTCACCGGATTAAGTATATAACAAACATGTTTTTCAACAATTCACTTCAATATTTTTGATTCAATTTCTTCCAAACTGAGACCCTTGGTCTCTGGAACTACTAGAACTACAAACAACAGTGATACCAGTGCTATAGCCCCAAAGAGTAGGAAAAGATTCTCGGCTCCAAGATATTCCTGCAGAGAGAATGCATGTTTTGATAGGAGTTACTAAAAAACTTCCAAGTGAATTTCGACCAGCAGGAACAGAAAAAGATACCTTTAAGGGGGAAAATGCAAAGGTCACAATAGCATTGGATCCAAAGTTTGTAAGAACTGCAAGACTGATCCCTCTCCCTCTTGTACGAATCGGGAAAATCTCCGACACCATTAGCCAGCTGATGGGTCCGAATGAAATCTAGTTCCCAAGAAAGAAGAGACAATTTGAGGATCTCTTTATTTGTAAGCAAGCTAGAAAAAACCATGTAGCCACATCTAACAGTGAGCTAGTAGAGTAAAAACCTGGTAACAACCAACATAGAGAAGCAGTGCACCAACGGCAACAAGGGGATAACCTCCAAGAAACTTGTAGTACGCTGAGAGTAGAAATAAGGACAACGCCTGGAATTTGAAAGATTTAAAAGATACTTTTCTAAGAAACGTTATATTCAAGAAAACGATAATAGATATAAAACTAGACATAAAGTTTTAGTCATACAATGCCGCTGACACCTCCAATCAGTAATGGTCGCCTCCCGAGATCATCAACTTTCGCAACAGCTACCCATGTCATTAGTAACTGCGAGGTTCACATTGGATAAGTGAAACCTTTTAGCAAACAAAAAAAACTAACTCATCAAATAAGAGAATAGAAAAAGAAATGAGTACCTTGAAAACACCAATGATAACAGAGACTCGAGTGGCATCAGCAGCAGCAGAGAATCCAGCAGTCTTTGAATGGACAAGCGAGCGTAAAGTCTCATGAAATATCCGACTAAGGAGCTAAAATCAGTAAGTAACCTCATCGAGGTTAAGGTAAGCATACCTGAAGAATCGAACCCGCATAATAAAGAACACTTGGCTGTCCAGTTATCTGCTGGAAAAGGACTAAACCTCCACCAATGGTCAAAGCTTTCAAATTAGGGCCTTGGAAAACTTCTAGGAAATTTCCCCCAGATTTCTCATCTTCGTAAGCCGTTTTCACAGATAAATAAGCATCCTCGACTAACTTCTCCGAAATTTTATCACCGGGAGGTCTGCCACGTAATTTGCTGAGGGAAACCATGGCCTTGTCTTTGTATTCTTGTAAAAGGCCTTTACCTTGGACAGCTCTAAGAAGCAACCAGCGAGGAGATGCAGGAAGACTCCACATGCCTAATCCCATCAACAAAGCAACAGGCGTACCGAATCCATACATATATCTCCACCCTCCAACTACATTAATCTCAAAGCTTCCGACAGCAAAACCTAACTACAAAAGACGTAAACGAAAACAAAGATTACTAAGAAAATGAATAGAAAGAAACCATAAATGATAAAGCTCAACATTTTTTACCAGTATTCCTAACACGATGAAGAGTTCTTTCAGAGATATTAGAGTTCCACGGATTTGAGAAGGACATGTCTCAGCAATATAGAGAGGAGCACCGTGCATTGCCTGTCATAGCAAATCAAGTTTAGATTAATAGCGAAAGTTACTGAGAAACGATAAAGCTTTCAGGGGTTTCCAAGCTCACCAAACCAATACCCAAACCATAGAGAAGCCTTCCAAGTAAGAGAATATTTAGATCAGGGGCACAGGAAGTAGTCAAAGAGCCGAGGAGATAGAGAGCAGCAGCTATAATAAGTTCCCGCCTTCTTCCTTCACAAAAGAAAAGGAAAATAAACACCAGAATGAGATACTTGCAACCAAGAAATAAAGAGATGAAAAAACAAGAAAGGCTTACCAAGGAAATCAGCAACGCCATAGACAAGAAGTGAACCAAGAAGAGCTCCATATAA
Organism: Euclidium syriacum; assembly: GCA_900116095.1. NCBI lineage: Eukaryota > Viridiplantae > Streptophyta > Magnoliopsida > Brassicales > Brassicaceae > Euclidium > Euclidium syriacum. The sequence continues at coordinate 9,230,376 of FPAK01000006.1, forward strand.
GGATCCACTAACCTACACGATTAAATGCAGTTAAAAAATGTCATATTCTGCTAAATCTGTGGCTCAGATGTAAGGAATCATCTCCAGATAGCTTACCACAAGTCCGAGCTGAACAGGTGAGAAGTTAAACCATGAAGTTCCACTGAGCGCAGCTGACTGTTCAACATCATATAATATTACGATTTAAGCTTGTAGATCACAGGAAGAAGAAAGAAAACAAGAGTATTTAGGTAAACCTGAAGTGAGAGAGTGGCACCGGAGGTCGCCCCAATATCATACCCGAACAACAACCCTCCCAGTGCCGGGAATACAAACCTTAAGATTAGAGCAAATTACTGTTATATCAGTGCAATGTAAGTGCTAATCTAGCCAAATTTCAAACTAATAGATTAAAACTAAAGGAAGAAATCATTATGTGAGATCACTCAGGAATTGACAAATCAAGAGAGGTTAATTTCCTAAAGTGAAATAGCGAGACGGATCAATACGCACGGGAGTATCACAGACGACCAAGAAAATGACTCCGGTGCATCAGAAGCAGTCGAATCGGCTACTTCCCCACCTTCGGCGAACTCTCCTCCCGTCCCAACTCCGACCTGCCCATGAACCAAATCCGGAACTTTAAACATTTTGAAGAAAACTCAGAAGAAATCAAAATCCGGTTTAAAGAATTTCTCCAAACCTGGAATGTTTGTTTGGAACTGGTGAATAAACCCGGCTTGGAAACCAAGCAAGTGCGTTTTTTGAAACCGAGGTAAGATGAGTCAGGCCTGGGTTTAACACACGAACAGAAAGTACGGGGACTAGGGTTCTTGAAATTGTTTCGTTGTAAGGGTTTGATGGCGAAATGTGACTGAACTGAGACAGCGAAAGCCATGATCGGAGGGAACTGATGATTCTCCCGCTAATTTTGGTTGATATTATCTCATCCTCCTGAATCTGATTCTTCAATTTTTTTATTTTTTTTAAATAATCAATTTTATTGTGTGGCTGTTGTATTTGTATAGCACTTATGTTTCCAATTGCGATACAAAGTAAGGACAGTATTGCCATTGCATGTATCAGTGTTTTTGTATTTGGGCGAGAATCATCCACAATGGGGTATTTATCACAGTTCACTTCTTCCTTGTTCGATTTCTGGCAAAGATAATAATTGAGAGTGTTATGCTAACTTTTCTTTTCTTTTTTTTGACATCGAGAGTGTTATGCAGACTGGAGAACATTGAGAAGTTATATCAGTACATAACGTGACACAAAGACAATTCCTAGTACAACATTAGATATGTAGGTCGAATGTAGTCTCTATCAGTTGAAGGAAATTCATAAGTTAGTACATAACATTTGTAGTTGTCTAATACAAAAACGGTTAAATGAGAGTCAATTGCATAAGGCAAGGAGCTGACATGTAGACATGTGAAGAATATCTCAAGGTAGATTTGAGAGGATCTTGAGTATGAAGACCAATGTATAGATTCTAAAACGAGATGTACTACAAAGTTTCGTATAAAGCGGATACAGTGTGAAGCCTAGGGTAAAGATTTTGAAAGGGGAGGTACTACAAGTTTAATACAAAGCCAATACATAATCTGAAAATCAAGGTGAAGATTCTGAAACGGGAGGTACTACAAGTTTACTACAAAGCCGATACAAAATCTGAAGATCAAGGTGAAGTTACTAAAAGAGGGGAGGGTACTACAAGTTTAGTACAAAGCCGATGTAGAATCTGAAGATCAAGGTGAAGATACTGAAACGGGAGGTACTACAAAGTTTAGTACAAAACCGATACAAATTCTGAAGATCAAGATGCATATTTTGAAACATGAGGTACTAAGGTACAAAACTTATACGGAATTTGGCACATAACATAAAGATTCTTAAATGGGAGGTACTAAGGTACAAAGCTGATACATAATCTAGCACAAAACAAAGAAAAATGAAATATGTGATTGTTTCCTTATTGGTGGAGTTTCCTTTGATTTAGGAAACTCATTACGTGTATCTAGAATCCAAGAGGATGAGAAAATCATGTGGGCTTGAGGATGCTTAGGGTTTTAATCCTTACCTATATAAACCAAGAGACGACCAAATGAAAATGTGGCATCTAGGGTTTATTGGAGAGAGGCACACAAGTGTGTGTGGCGTCGCCCCACCATACAGAAGAAGAGACAAGATTTGTAAGTTATGTTGTAGACTAGAAACGGTGTAACAAAAAATTTATCATTGTTTCTAGTGGATTGATTCTGACATTGGTCCCACAGATTGTTTAGTGGATTGTTTAGGAAGGAATTTGTTGATTTAGGAAGGAATTTGTTGATTTAGGATAAAGGCTGTTGATATTCAGCACGACCGTCTTAAATTTGACTTCTAAAATCTTAGCATTTTCAGAAGAAAAAAAAATTGATTTAGGATGGAAATTGATGATATTTAGGAAGCAAAAGGTCATTTAAAGTACATCCATCCTAAATGATCAGGGCTATAATCGGAATTTAAAGTAGCATATTTTATCACAAATTCCTCGTGGTATTTTTGTCAAAAAAAAAAAAATTATTGTGTCATTTAGTCTTTAATTCATATTTTTTTTGATAAAATGATAAACAAACTTTTTTGAAAAAATAAAAAGGAAATTTTAATTTTATTATTTTTGTAAATAATATAACAACAATATAATTCCTGAAAAAGAGAACACTAATAGGGAAAAAAACAAAGACAAATTTAAGGTTTTTGTCAAGAGAGTTAAGTTGGACAACATAACAAATGACTACTAGTAATCAGATCTAGAGTGGGGAGGATGAGGAAATAAAAACAAACTAAAACATGTTTTTTTGTCTAGAGACTTAAATTGGATCACATGACAAAAGGTTAATAGTAATCAGATCTAGAGTGAGGAGGAAGCGCATGATGATGTTCATATTCAGAGGTGTCTTCTCCCTTGAAACTCAGGTTTTGGTTGTGCTCTGGTCCGTAGTTCACATTGTATTTTGGAACAAATCCCTCTACAATGTTGCTATTACTACTATTTCCAACCGGTAATGCATGATCAGGGAGAATGTTGTAGTTGACAACATTCATGTCCACCATTCTTCTTTGATTAAACTGATCGAAATCAGGGTTCAAAGTATTACCACCATCATTCCCAAAAGCAACGTAGAAATTTTGATGATGACCAGCGGCTTGAAAATATTTGGAAGCTTCGAGTGATACTGTTTTCTTCAAATTTTCAAGGAAACTTTTAAATCCATTAACTTGAGCTATGTCAAGTCCTTCAATTGGGTTTTCGCACCAACTCTCTGGCGTTTTAGAATTTTCTCTTGTTTCTCTTAACTCTTCGATTTTCTTTTTCTCAGATTCTAATTAGTCCAACACCTGTAAATGTTTTTTTTTTTAGTTTAAATATTTAAGTGTAAATACTTTACTTTATATGAAATATAAAATATATGTACAAAACAACAAAATTAATTATTCTCAAAAACTAAACATATATAGGATAATAAAATAATGTACTATACATATCAAAAATCAGAAAATAAAATATTACATATATCTAATTTTTACCAAAAGACTCTTATCAAAAGACTCTAAATAAGATGGAACCGAAATTATATAAAAAATATATGTATATAATATTTAGATATTATTTAAAATTATCTCTCTATATAGATATTAAAAATATCAATTATGTTTTCAATAATTAACACTTTTGACAAGTTTATAAGCATATCACATGCACATATAAAGTTAAATTTATTTTTAAAAAAGATAAAAAAAAATTACCTTTTAGTTATTCATTAACAATTATAGTTATATAGGTACTTAAAACCAAAAAATAGTAATCCAAACAAATGTAATATCTAAATACGCAAAAAACTATAAAATTATTATTTTATATAAGAACATCACTTCATATATATTTGAAAACAATTCAATCAATCATGAAAGAGATTGCACAAATGGTCACAAAATATCAAATAAATTTTAAATCTGGTAGGGTTCAAGTGGTTATGGTGGTCTCAATTAACTTTGCTTCTAAACAGAGGTCGAGAACGATGAAGGTGTGGACATTATGATTATGTTGAGGTATGAGTGTTTATTTGGTTTCTACAAAACCTGTTTTATAATTTGCAATGAAGAAACTAAGTGTCCATCAAATTGATACTCGCAATAGTTTGTAGAATTTTTCCTTGGATGATTTCGGTACGGGTAAGAAGATGGTGAGTTACAAAGTGGTTGCAGTTTGAGGAAATCAAACAAATCATGAGGGAGGAATATAAGAACTTATCGTGTAAATACTAGGTCGTACAATGGGAAACATCATTGTTATGAAGGAATGGATAGTCATCATCATCAATGACCACTAAAAGAGTAATCTTCTCACAAGAGGTATTTTGGTGCAAATAAGGTGGTAGTAAAATCGAAGTTAAAGGATTTATGGTTGTAGGTTCTTCTTCTAACCAGACAGTGATCTCTTGAATTGTTTCTAATGGGTTTTAATGGAATATTGGTTCCAGGTTTAGAAATGGGTTTTTGGTTTCAACACATGTTTTTCTAAGGATGGTGATACAAAACTTTCACAAAAGACTCTTTCTAACAAAGCTCTGGCCAATGAAATTACGGGACTTTTGCAAGCACTAAAGGTGCCTCTCATGTAGGCCCAAAAATTTCTAAAGCATTGTTCATAAACCAATAACTAACATACTATCATTTAGCATTATTAAGCCTCCATTCTACTAGATTTTGAGGTCTTAATTCATCCAATTACTCCCTTATCATACATATATAATAGTAATTTAGCCTAATTTGCACTTAGAAGTCCTAAATGCATTTCCATTGAATTTAGTGCATTTTTTATGTTTGTGGGTGCCAAGATGACCTAGGAACAAGGGAGGAACTAGGATGAACAAATGGGAGAGGCTGGAGGTCAAGAGAAATGAAGAAAGGCCAAAAGATGCGGAAACACGAACTAATATCGACCAACGTTTTGTCGATACTGGTGAAGGAATGTCATGAGGAAGGTATCGATGATATTATCGTCGATACTCAAGACCAGTATCGACGAGAAGGACATCAATTGACAAACACATAACCTGATTAAGATCTACATGACACATATGTATAGACGAGTGTACGATCAATACTCACCCCCAGTAAGGCCAAAATCTACATAATCCATTAAATAGTCATTTTGCCCATATATTATGTGTATAGATAGGAACTCCTATTTTAGGGTTTTGCAAGTTTTGATCTAGGGATAAAAGGAGAGATTTTGTGAGGTTTTAAGGTTGTTATCATGGAGATTTGAAAGCTTGAATTTTCATGATATAGACTGAGACAATCAAAGTCTTCTTTTTTGTCAAGTCAATTTTCATTTCATTTCATCAAAAACTCATTATGTTTCTTTCCATGATCATTAGTGAGTAGATCTTTAAATGGCTTGAGTTAGGGTATGATTATACTGGAATAAGGTTGGGTTATTGTGGTTTAGGATATTTCGTTGAATATGTATCCTAAAAATTGAGTATTTTGCTAGATTAAGACTTGATCAACTTGAATATAGATATAAGGCATTTCATGCACATAAAATATTTGTGAAAATTCTTATATGGTTTTTATGAGCTAATATGGATCATTTGCAAGAGATTGTTAGTGATCTTGTTAGTATTATAGTTTTATAAATATATAATTTTTCATTTTGCTTCTTTTAATGCATAAGATATAGAGTTAAATAAAATTTTCCTCCACTTCTTATTTCAGCCTATATGGTCTTGGAGGGTTGGTGCAAAACCAAAGATCATATTGGATCCTAAAATCTTCCGTAGTCCCTGAATTTCTTTAGACTTATTGTTTCATTAGAGCTTGTGCTTCCCATATTTTTTGTCTGGTATAGGAGGGTCAAGATCCAAGAGAAGTATCAAGCGTACAATTATTATGCTAGTACTTGTTTTAGTATACTCTAGCCAGAAAAAATGTTGGATTCCTACGCGTTAGAAGCTACCTTATCATTTTTTCTTAAAGCATAGAGGACTTTGTGAGCAGCCAATATATTATGTTAGATCATCTTCCCTTTCACAAAAGCTGCTTATGTCTATGAGATTATCTCTGGCAGTAATACCCATTTATTTTATGTTCAACGACATTGAAAATTACTTTATAAGAAAAGTTAGAAAGGCTTATAGGTCTAAATTCTTGTGAGTGTAATGTATCTTTGGGATCAGACATATGTTAGTCTCATTCAACCATGGACCCAGATCAGCAAACTCCCATAATCGGTCACTAGCTGATACTCATCTTCTTCTAGAAGATCCTAGTAAGCTTGATAAAAGGCTCCATAGAGTCCATGTCTTGGACTCTTATCAGCTCCTATACCAAAGGTGGCGTCTAGGGGAGAGAGGCACACAAATGTTTGTGACGTCGCTCCACCATATAGAAGAAAATACAAGATCTGTAAGTTATGTTGGTGGTTATGTTTTAGACTAGAAATGGTGTAACAAAAACCTTATCATTGTTTCTAGTGGATTGATTCTGTACTTGGTTTCGGAGATGTTGGAAAAACCAAACCTCATTAAGAAAATCCTATGTGTTTTTACTTTATGCTCATACATACATGATCATCTCTAGAACACATAGATCTAGCCACGAATATGTTCTTACAATAATAACTTGACAACAGCAATCTTGAAATTTCTTCTACCCATGACGATGTATTAAAAAAAAAAATTATTACACATTTACAGGTATCTCTTATGATCAATCCACAAGTGAGAAAAAAAAAAGCAAGAATAAGTAAAAATAGCATTTTTACTCAAAGCATAGGCATCTGAAAGTTTACCAATAAGAACAAAGTGTTTGGCTTTATCTCCATCTCTAAATCCATCTTGCCGAGGGATATGAAATCCGTCACGCTCTCTCTTCATAGAAATCACAAGGTCATGATATATTTCCAGCATCAGTAATATATCTCCTACTCAATAGTTCTCTTTTTATCCAGATAATTGAAAAAGCATATGAGCAAATAATTGATTTGTGAACTTTCTATCCACTTCTTATGTAGGAGCTATGTAAAGGCAAAAAAAAAAATAAACCCATCAAACCAAAAACTATAATCATCAACAAGAAAATGAGTAATCCCAAGAGAGACTTGTTACTCATCAACATCAAATGACGTGAAAGGTCAGCTCACAAGAGAAGAAGAGAAAACAAAAGAGAAGTATTGGAATATTTATAATCAAGAAAATCCACGTGGCTTAATCAACATTTCGATATTTTTGTCTAATATCTTTAACCGTTGAATATCCTAACGGTTTTAGGATAACGATTAATTGAAATCAATGAGTCAGTAGCTAGGAAACGTCGTCATTAGGTAACCCAGTTAGTTATTTTGCACTGGCATTAACATAAATAGACCCAATAAAATGTCACGAGACATAAGTTCGACTTTTGACCAATAATAAAATATTCACTTATTTTGAATGTAAAACTGTCAAGTGGTCTATTTTAACTTTTAAGTTTTTTTAAATTAAATTTTTTTTATATTATGTAAATATATTGTCTATGTTAAGGAAAGTAACAAAGAAAAAATGATATACATCAGAGGTTCCCACGTGCAAAGTCAAAAAAACTGGAGTCATTTAGGAAGAAGAGAGTTGAATTCCTTTTGTCTAAGTTGGCTAAAATCTTTTCTTCGATGCACTTGCCAATAATCTTAAAAATAGTCTCCATAGAAAGAATAATTTGAGTTGATTCTCTCCAAATTTGATATATTGTTGTTTGAGCTACCAATTTCTTGAGCAAACTCAATGAAACAATGGAAAAAAACAATCAAGTGATGAATGCATGCATAACTACAATTTCCACTAATATCAATATAGAAAGAACCATTTTCTACATAGTTATGTCGTAAGGACACTTAATGAAGATATGTTCACTTTCTCATCTACTCCGTCGTAAAGAAGATAGATGGAAGATGTGGTTATTCTCCAAGAAGAAAGCTTCAATCTTAGTGGGAGCATGTCAAGGTTGGTAACCCATAAATTAAATCCATGTCTTGAGATATGACCTTCAAACCAAATAGCATCAATCCAAGGTTTTTTGTAGTCTTTTATTAAGAATTCACAAGTTAACAATGTAGAGAACTAATCTGAATGGTTAGCCATACTAGAAGAGAATGAGTTCGCCTTGGAGTTCAATAAAGGGGCGGGATGGTTGTTAGGAGGATTCAAAGGTCATCCGTCCAAAGAGACATACAACCTTGAATGTCTCAGATTTCAGCCTTCTCCAATACAAGCTTCATTAAGTAACACTTTATGGGAAACACTGATATGATTTGGACGACTTCCCCAACTGTATAAATAAGATGATCCCAGAGGGTCCAAGCGTCAAATCAAACTCTAATTATGCTTCCATATTCCAATCTATAGACAATAAACTTTTGAGTTAGAGACTTGAGACTGACAATCTGCTTCTAGGTCCAAGATGATGTTCGTGAAGGTTTAGATTCCTAAAAATGAATGTGAGAAATACCCTCTTCGACCAAGCAACCCACAGAGATCCACAAGAAATATTCGTCTAAGGGTTAGAACCTTGTTCCACACCCTTAACTCCCTCATTCACAGGCCAACTTCTTGATTGGATAAGCAAATAGTGTGACACGCTACTTTGATTCCTATTGTTCTTTTGAATCATCCATTCTAAATGAATTGTTTAAATAACTGCTTAATTTCTTTCAAAAAAATTTTGGCAAGAGGAAGATATACATCCGAAAGTTGAGATATCAATATATTATAGAAGAGACCAATTGTAATCTTTAAGAGAAAAAAAGTTCTTCACGGCACTTCCATAGATTTTTTTAGATATGGAGTAAATGAGAGGAATAAAATCCTTAGTCTAAAGCTTCTTAGGATCAGCGGTAGCCAAAGGTATCTCATAAGGAATAAACTCAACTTGAATCCATAATAGAAAATAGTAAGGATTCAAGGCCACTAGGTAGAGGGATGTTTGGTCCCTATTTATTTTAAACCAATTAGTAAATGAAATTTTTTAAATGTAGAAATGAGTCTGCTCCATCGTAAAAGACCATCATGTCATCAGCGAAGCAAATATAGAAAACTTTGAGTTGTTGGACTTTAACCTGAAAGCCAGTACAATTTTACCAATTGATAGAGATTGAGCAGCTAATTGTGGATATGCACTAGCTAATCCATCCGATTATAACTCTAGGGAAGCTAGAAGCTTCCAAGACCATTAAAATAAACTCTTACCTTAAATAAGCCTTTCTAGAGATGTTTTCCTGATTAAAAACTTTAACAAACTCAGAAGCTAGAAAATCATTTCCAATCATCAGCATTGCTTATTTGTTTGTTGTCGACCATATGCGATACAATTGTTGGAATGTCAAGGAAAGGAATTTGAAGACTAATTAATAAACCATATAATTAATAGAGTTCTTACCAATATGTATAGCATAAACTGTAGAAACAATAGATTTAAATATCACAAAACTCGACGCCAAATATTATTTATTTAAATAATATTATTTTTCTTATATACTGTAAGATTTATTGATGTCAACAATAAAACACAAACATCATTTCCAAACATATTAATTATTTAAATAATATTTTTTATTTTATATACTAAGATTTATTGATGTCAAAAAAAAAAAAAAAAACACTATTTTCGAACATATCTAAGAACCAATCATTTCTTTTTAATCTAAACCTATACTATTAACTTTTGATAAATATGGCATGCTATTTAATTAAAAAGTAAGAAATGATTATATTTTGTGAAATCAAAGATGGAATTAAATCACTTTTCCTTCTCGATATTAAAACTTATTTTTCAACTTAATTTTTAATACATATTCGAAAATGAAGCCACCTCCACATCGAATGGACATTTGACGGCAGAGTTTCGACGCGATTGGATTTTAGGTATTCAAAAAATCGAGATGCAGCTGAAAAAATTGACAATTTTTTGTTAAAACAATAGTTTTCTTAGAGTTCCAACATATTTTACAACTAAAGAAACGCTAAATCGAATAAAATTATATTAAAATCGCGTGAAAAAAGGAGATGCAATTAAGATTTTATGCTTTTGGTTTTACACAAGATAGAATACATGAGCATTTTCATCATTCAACCTTTCATTAAAAGGAAATATGATGAAAACAATGCAAAATGTATAGCCAAGGATCCAACTCCCACCCATTATTACTCCACCGGCAGAAGTGAAAAGATTTTGTAATTGTAGCAATTTACCATATATACCAATATTAAAATTTCAAAGTAAACATAAAATTTCTATATTAGAACTCTAGATCCTTGATATGAAAATAATATGTATTACCATAACCATTATCACTGATTATTTATTTTTGCTATAAAAATATAAAAATCTATCTAAAAGAATTAAAAAACTTGAATCTAGATCCTGATTGATTCCACATAATCTCTAATTTTTTCGTTAGAGGTCATATCCAATTGGATTCCCCAACTAGCACCTAATGCTTTTCGAATCTCCATTTTCATAATAACCGATAACAATTCTTCCGTTCTAAAACTCGTATCATCCTAATAGGCCAAGATGACTTGAAGTCTAGATAGACGGAATGCCTATCACGACACGAACTCTTCTTTTCCATACCTTTGTGTTTCTTCCATCAACCATGCCTTTTCATGATTACGAAAATGTGGTTTTAGACATTTTGATTTGTCTAAAATATCGGCCAACACGTGTCATTTGTGATGTGATGGAAAGCATGAGCAACTAAGCTTTTGGTGGGAAATTGAATTCTCTGTTTGTATGTCCCTTTAATTACTCTTATTTTCCCTTTTTTCTTCGGACATTAGTTAAAAATCCAATATCGTTGATTTCAAAATAATTTTGCAAAATGTCAGGTTAGAGAAACACGTGGTGGTCTGGAAAGATAACCTCTTTAAACATTGATTGAGGACAGTTCATATCTTTAATTAAACTAATGGACCTAATTTGTAATGTATATATTTGGCGAATTAAATCAGATGAACAACCACACCAATCTCAACGGTCAAATTGCACATGCTATATTGCTTTCTCAAAGGAATAAAGATATAAAATTCATCATACTAATTTTTAAATGTACGAGGTTAGGAATACTAAACGACTTTTTTTTTTCTTGCTCAAGTTTGTATCAATATACTGAAATAACGGGAACCAAAAAATCAAACTAAAACCGATACAAAATAAGTTGCTTACATTACATTTACCAAACGTACGAGATCGAATAATATAAATGGTTAAAAATAAGATAATAATAATCTTCTTAAAAAAGGTAAAAACGTATAAAGGTTGGTGGAAAATTTCCAACACTACTATGCAATCTGCCGGTCATGCAGACTCGGGAAATTTTTTCCCCGAGAACACACGTGTCTGATTTAAATTCTGTGTTGTTGAAGCTTTCTCCGTTAGTAACTGGAAAAACAAAGAACCTAACGGCCCAAACCGCAACGTGGGACTTGCGTCCGACACGCGTCTCCCTAAGCCTAAAAACTAGACTTTTAGACCAAAAATACAAAACTTTAGTTATGAATTGCCGACACCTGACACGTCATTACTTCCTCGTGGTTGCCAAACTTTATTTCAAACAATTTAATGATTGATGTTATATTATACATGTTGGAATACTAACCTTTTGAGCTTTGACATAGACTTGTGGTGTAGTGATTATTTCAGTAGAGTGTGAATGTCAGTTTGAATTGGATATTACGGGTCTAACTGGTGACTTAAAATTTGTAGAATTTTGTAGAAAAAAATAAAATCCTATAACCCAACACCAGTTGCATCAGTAGAATGTATTTTTGTAGAATTTTACTTTTTGGTGGTCTCCACTATTTCCTCTAATTTTTCATTTAAATTAAAACCAATTCAATTGGTAAAAAATCAAATTTATGTGTATTAATGGTAGAAATGCACTAACTTAAATTTAAAATTATATATTTCTAAATTTTAGAAAACGAGAAATTAAAAAATAAAAAATAAATTATTATTATTATTATTTAGATACTATGTGTTGTTCATTTAATTTTATACATAGATACGTTTAATTAAAAGCATGATGGTTATGTATAAATATGTTTATTATCAGTTTTAGTAGTTGAAAATTTGATTACTGTGGTTCGGTTGTCGGTTATTTGGGTCTCCGAATTTAGGTTCATAAATCTCATTCGGATATTACTAAAACTCGGATCGGGTGAAGTTCGGGTTGTGTCGGGTTTTCGTCAGCTCAAGTATAAGATAAAAACATTAAATCCATGCTGATTCGGTTCCAGTTCGGGATTTTTACACCCAAATCAGCCAAAAACATTAAATCCAGGCGGTTCGGGTTGTGTCGGGTTCGAGTTTAAGATACAAACATTAAATCCATGCGGGTACGGTTTGGGTTCGGGTTTTTTACACCCAAACCAAATAAAAACATTAAGTCCATCTGGATTTGGGTTTGGGTTTAGGTTAAATTTTAAATATTATAAAAAAACCATAAAAAAAAATATTGCAATTTAAATTGCAAAAAAAAAGAGTCATTCAAAAAATTATATTAATATTAATTTATCAATTTGATTTTTCATAATTATGATTTACATGATAATTATATTTGATAATTTAGGTAATTAGATACTAAATGATAACACTAGAGTTATGAAATTTCGGTAAAATTAAAAAAGTTACTACAAAAGTTACAACAATTGTTTGATTAATGTTTTGCATTTTCATTCATTTTTTCATCTAATTCACTAGATTCTGTGAGATTCCTCTGTTACTATATTTTTAATATAATTTCATTTAATTTTCATAAATAAATAACTAATAAATAGTTAATTTTGATAGTTTATGATTTATATGATAATTATATTTGATAGATGTAGTTTATTTAATTATTATTTTGGAAAAAAAATTATAGTCAACTATTTATAAATAAATTTTATTATTTTTATTTATTCTATCAGATTCCTTCACAAAAATAATAATTCTGTTAGAAATATAATAATTATGCGAGAAATATAATAATTATGCTACTGTTATCATTTAACTTTCATTTATTCTACTAGATTCTGCGAAAAGAATAATTATTCTACTAGATTCTACTATATTCAACCGTTATTATTTAAAGTCTACATGTTCAACTTGCGTTTATTTGTAGAACTTGAAACTCACTATATAAAATACTTTTCTATTGCGTTAATCTATTATGAAATCTTAAGTGAATATAATAGTATATGAACAAGGATCAAAATGTTGATATTCTCTTACTAGCTATATCATAATAATCACGATTACCATTTCATAGTAAGCCAACACGTAGCAGAACTTTCATTAGTCAAATTGTGATATATGTTAAAAGAGTTATAAATTTTTTGATACTTGTCGATAAATTATTGTCTTCTATTTTATTTTCTTTTAAATTAATAAAACAAAAGATTTAGCTATGTTATATTTTCCTTTTTTTTTCTCCGATTTTACTTCAAATGTGTAACTTTATTCATTACATCCAAAATAAATTAACCAAAAAAAAAAGAAAAACATATTTGATTACATGTGTGTAAATCTATAACTAAATGCTTGTTTACTATGAATTAAGTAAAACATTAGCAACTACGAGAGAATTATTGAATGTTTTGATTATTTTTTTTCTGAGATATATCTATCGAAAAAGTCTATAATCGCTAATTAGTTTTCGGAAATAAAAACTTAAATTTCTAACTTTTAATTCATAAAATATTTTAACCCCATCACTTGTTTTTTTCCAAAATAAGTCCATATAATTCGTCGTAGTTTAAAAATTTATCAAATATATAGTCTTGAACACACTTTTATAGTTATAAAGATTGTTTACAAAGGTTGTTAATATAGTTTAAGTATCATATCTTCCAAATAGCATATATTATATTCATTTTTAGTTTACGGGTTTGTAGTTCGTAGTTTGTACTAATATTATTACTAAATAACTATTTGAATTCCAACTTGATAGGATGTATGTGTGAGTTGCTGATAAAAAGGAATTATGACTTTCTCGAACCTTCTAAAAGTTATAGCTTAGAACTGAAACAAATGCTAGAAAATACAGTAATACACCTATATATGCTCGATTAGGCAACTACAGTTAAAATAAAAACAATAAAATATATAAACTTAAATCAACATCAAATCATATTTCGGTCGGGCATTGATCATATATAAATAAAAGAAGTTTTGTATTTGTCTATCAGACTAATGTGTGATGTGGAAATTCCAACGAGAAATTGGTAAGATTTCATTTCAAAGTTAAGAACTTAAAAATAAAAGATGGCCTAGTTAATCAAACTTGCGTGCTAGGAAAAAAAACTACCTTGCTAGAACAATTCTCTTTACCGAAAAACTCTCCGACCTCGGACCACCAACTAAAGTAACTAACCATGTTCCAAATACTCTTTTTCTTTTTACTATAATACCATCAATGATAAATATAATATACATATTGGTATCACTACAAAAAAATACAGTAAAAACTATTTCTTTGACTTATCGTGTCTTGATAGTATTTTATTAGATTTGAAAGTGATCGTTGGTACAAAATTCGACGAATGTAGGAAAAATGTTTTTTCTTAACAAAAATAAAAATATATAATATCGTAGATGGAACTAGAACCTTTCACGTGGCGCAATGTACTTGCCTATTGTCACACTCTAGCGGACACGTGACATCTGTTACACACGCGCTTCGTTCTTCCGTTTTAGTTTCTCATCATTTTCATTTTTGTTTTATCTGTAATGTAGGACCCAAAAAATCATCATATACGATATTTTACATCAGCAAACACGTCCTAGACAATTTTCCACAAGAGCTTCTCTTCTTTTTCTTCCAAAACGAAGCTACAAAGATCGGATTATCTTTTAGAACCAGAGGTCTGAACAAAGCCGAAACACTACAAATCTAGCAAATTTAGCAATAGAAATGCAGTTTCATTTTTGGTTCTCCTTGTGAACTTGATATAAAGCTCTATTCCTATCCGTACACAAATTATAAAAAACATTTAATAAATATTTTTTAATTCAAACGAAATAAATTTAGAGAAATTCACTTTCCAAAAAATACAAATATTTTTGTAATAATTTGTTTTTATTGGATGGTTTATACTAATTACTAAACTTATATCGTTTCGTAAATCTTCATATTTCTAATTTTCTTTTATGTATATATTTTTTTTAAATGGTAACTCTAGATGACTATTTCATGGTCATCATTACGTAAATAAAATTGGATAATGGTTAGAGGCTGGGTTTAAAATGCTTTTAAATTTAGGGTTTGATTACTCTATATGGGGTAGTGTTTATGGGTTTGACATGATTTCCATTTTTTATACTTTCTATAATTATTTTCATAAACATGATTATATCTATGAAAATAATTAAATAAAAAAAACAAAAAAATATTTAAATGTTATTTGACATAATTTTGATCATTTTCATTAAAAATGGCATGTATAAAGGACATTATTTTCTTTGTGAGTTTTAGACATCATATAAGTGAGGATCGGTATTCATTAAACACAATATGTGTCATGCAAGAATAAACACGAGATTGGCTATGAAATAAGTAGCATCAATGTCAATACTACAGATAACAGAAGGAGCATCAAGAAATACACTTAACTCGTCATAAACTAAATGAACATATCAACTCGCCAAAGAGAGAATGAATCCATCGAAACTTGGAAGCTGCATCCTAAATTGCTTTTTACTTAGTTTTCACAGATGAACAGGGAATAGTAATTTTTTATTAGATGCCCAAGAAATCGATTGAGATATAGGATACTCATCTAAGCACCAAAAGAAGAGCTAGCTGAGATAATGCAGAGCAATCTTAACAACTTGCCAATGAATATCTTTGGGCCAATACATAAACTGAGACAAAGTTGATATGTAAGTGTTTTAAGCAACGTTTCCTTATGGATTTTAGGCTCTAAATCACTAATTCATCTTGTAAATATGTGTATTTCACTTCGGATTGTAGTATTTTTGTTTTTAGAGATATATATTTGCATTGCATATGCATTATGTGTCTTTTCAGTGAAAGTTTGTGCCAAGGAGTTAGGACAAGGATTTTATGGATCGTTCCAGCTTGATACCTTTTGGGGATGAACATTTGGAAATCAAAGAAAAAAAAATCGTTGCAAGACTAAACATGATTTGGCTTAAAACTGAAGATACTCGAAGACTTGGAAGCTTGGATCGATGAAGACTTTATCAGAAGGTGACCTCATAAAATGATATATTATGCTTGTTAGGGTTTTAGATCCTTTGTTTTTGCATGTTTTGGAGTCTTTTACAGGTTTATTTAGGTGTTAGGAGTATTCTGAGCAACTTGGAACAAGCAGAAGAAAAAATGAGATTTTGCAGTTTTTTCACGAAGAACGAAGTTCTCTTCTGAAGGGCATGTCGGTCGACAGGCATCACTCTGTCGATCGACAGGCTACGCGGACCAAGACTATGCTTTTTTATTTTTCTTTTTGTTCGCGCCTCGGTTTTCATGTCATGAACCCAATTACTTTTAGGTTGTTTCCAATGTTATAAAAAGTGATTTTTCATCTATTGTTTAGGTTAAAATTATTCTAGAGAGAAGACTTGTGCTTGTAAGTTTTGCATCTCGGGGGAGACAATTTCAGACTCTGGCTTTTGGAGGAGAATTTGAACCCCTTTATTCTTATCTTTTAATATGTTTAAAACAAATCTTTTCATTAATCATGTCTGCTATTACTTTCTCTATGTCTGAGTAATTCACCGGTTAGATTTAGGGATTTCAAGAGAATTTTAGATTATTGCTAGGAATGTTTTAATTCAGGGATTATCTTTATTGTTCTTCATTTTATTGTGTTTAACACTTAATTCTGGACTTATCACCTAGTGTTAAATCTTAGGTTAATTATTGAATACAGAAGCAGGATTTAATTAGCTGTTTCATAATCTAGATGAGCAAGTTTGCCTAATCACAAAGGAATTTGGGTTAGGGAACTTGTGAACTTAACAACTTATTAAAATCCATGCTTAATTTTTAAGATTTACAAAGGAACTTGAGTTTCTAATCAGTGGAATTTGGACTTTTATAATCTTAGGATTTGTATTCTAGAACGGTTCTTAAATATTTTCCTAGTACAATTCCTTCATTAATCTAAAATTCCTGAGAATTTTCCTACACCTATCGCTATTTCCCAATAGTCTACAAACAAGTTAATATTTCGTTTACTTCATTGCCTTTTAAATACATTTGATCTTTTGCCTAACTTAATTTAGAACTATAAATTGTTGAGTTTTATTGAGTCTCTGTGAATTTGACCATGATTACTACAACTGCATAACTGTGCATTGCAGTATTTAGGAGTAAAAATTTCTCTACATCATAGAACAAAAAAGGTTCGTGCCATTGTAGATTTATGTTAACCAGATTCAAAAGCAGGTAAAACAAAGCTATACTCGAAGCGAATCAAGATTCAAAACTACATTGTACGAGATATGATCAAATGAAGAATTGAAAAATGCAGAGCCAAACTCATGGCTGCCGTCTTGCCACAAGCCGAAAAATTGCTAAAAACTGCACCTTATGGTAGAAATTGATCTGCAGGTTATCGCCAACCACACCAACATTATCAACTCTTGGTCTGACCTTATTGTATGGACCTCAATCACACGAGTTTCATCGCCGCCTGTCCTTTAGAAGCTTGTGGCTCATGCACTCATTAACACCGTTTGGATGGAAAGGAACAACATATTATACAGTTCTATCAACATCGAACCATTAATCATCTTTAAGGATATTGATTGACAAATTATTAACACAATCAATGCTAGAAGAAGTCTAGAGAAATTCAAAAATCTTATGGGTTTTAATAATGTTTTATCTAATTATACTTTAAACGTGTTTATATATATATATATTAGAATTACTTTACTAAAATGTTAAGACGTGAAATTTTGATGAATATTCTGAATTATGTTAGTACAATAAAGCTATTTTTTCTAATTTATACTTTAACTACTTATAAAATATTAAGGAATTACTTCTTCAAAATGAAAAAAAAACATAAAATTTAAATTCCATGAATAAAAAAAATAGTAGAATCTTATTTTAAAATATATTTGTTTTATCATTATTTATCAAAATACTTGTATATATTAAAACCAAAAACAAATTTATGTATACATTATTTTTTAAATGTTTCATAGTTAAAGAAACTTCTCCGAATTTTTAGATTTTTGTTGTTTTTTTATATTTTTGGATTTTTTTCAAATTCCAATTTATAATTTAAGGTTTTCTTTGAAGTTTTAGATTTTTGGGATTGTTGGGATCTTTTAAAAAATGTTTTTAGGAAAATAAAACATTGCTTTGTTAAAAAAATTTACTGTTATATTAACGAAATTTATTTATGTTTTGATAAAAATTTCGCCGGAGCCCCGAAGATTAAATTTACCATTTGTCGATAAGCTTGTGCTTGTTTGGAAAGAAATTTGCCAAGGTAAGTATTTCTTGTGCGAGTTTAATAGCGTTGATGTATAAAGTGGCACTAGTTATCACATACTTTTTGGAGATTTCCCTTATTTTAAACTATTTTATATGATTATAGGTTTTTGTTATTTTACCTAAATTTATCGAAATCACAATAATATGAATAACGTTTTAGGAAAAACTCGTCGTATGGTTCTATCTTCTAAAAGATACATTTTTCAAAAGAGGAAACTACATAAAGATCATGAAAACACGATGGAGATGTTTTCGAAAGATATTATGACTTTCGATTCGGTAAAAAAAAATAATCACATGGTAGTTAGGTTGGAAACAAGAAATAATAAGAAAATATGAGAAAAATGTTAAGTAACATCGGATCTGAGAGATACTGGTATGTTATATTTCATGTTCATGTTTGTTTTTTTCTTTGGGGGGGGGCTAGTGGTAAAAGAAGCGGAAAATGTGAAGACTTAGAGAGCAAAATGGCTTGAGGGAGGGTGAGACGACTTTTAAAGTCAAATAAACGTTTAGAAGAAAGAAAAAAACATTGTTTCGTTAAGAGAAATTATTGTGCTATTAATGAAATTTATTTATGTTTTGATAAAATTTTCGCAGGCGTCCGAAGGTTAAATTTACCAAATTTGCCAAGTTAAATACTTCTTATAGGAGTTTAATAGCGTTGATGTTTAAAGTGGCATTGGTTGCACATACTTTTTGGGGGATTTTCCTTAATTTAACCTATTATTTGTGATTCTAAGTTTTTGTAGTTTTACCTAAAGTTATCCAAATCATGATGTTTTTCCTATTTCAAATACCATAGAGTTAATATCAATTTTTTTAGTATAAATAATAATATGAAAAACGTTTTAGGAAAAACTCGCCACATGGTTTTATCTTCAAAAAGATATATCTATTTCAAAAGAGGAAACCACATAAAGATCCGGAAAACACGATGAAGATGTTTCAAAGGATTTTCTGACTCTCGATTTGTTTAAAAAAAAAAAATATCACATGACAGTTAGGTTGGAAACAAGAAATAATAAAAAAAATATGAGAAAAATGTTAAGTAAAACCGGACCAAAGTGGGGATGGTATGTTGTGTTTCATGTTTGTTTTGAGAACGATTTTGGTAGTAAAAGAAGCGGAAAAATGTGAAGATTTCGAGGGTGAAATCGCCAGAGGAGAGGGTGAGACGACTCTTAAGATCAAGAAAAAAATGTAAAGATAAAGTTATAAAGACAAAACGAGCGATCCAATGATATAAGTATTCAAGTCTGAGAGAAAATATTTGAGTTATCAGATCCTCTTTTCACTATGTAAAGGGTATTTATAGATTGCTCAAGCTAATATATAATTTACCTAGACGGTGATGTCTATATCACATTGTATGACCTTATGTTATTGCATTTACAGAGTTTTTAGAGTCTTTCGTGTACCTTTTACATCTTGCACCCTTGGAGGTGCATGGATTACATTGCTTTTATCATTTTCTAGCATGTGTGTTAAAAGAAAGTTAACATTAAATTTTCTTGTTTATAGGTACGATAAGTATATATATTTGAATTCTAAAAAAGGATAGCTAACTCCATGGGTGTTTACGAATACTTGGCCCAAGTTTTGATATTAATTTGAAATGTTGATTTCTTTTTTTGAGTTGTTCCATTAACCGTTTCTCTCTCAGTGTCTCTTTTTGCTTGAGTACACGATTGTACAATTAGGTGAGAAAAATATTGGAATGATGGAAAACACTATATATTATTAAGACAATGGCCTTTGTTGTCCCATATGCTTAGTGTATCTAGGTTATTATATTTCATAAATTTGTAAAATGACGTTAAGACTCATCTACATTGTACGTTATTCTTAAATTTCGTTTAAATTATGTTATATGTGTTATTAGGAAATTTGTTATTATATTACTTTTTTTTAAAAGATCAATCTTATTTTTTTTGGTCACTAAAAATAAATGCATTAAATATTTTAAATACTTTTGAACTAGATATTATTTAAGAAAAAGATTTTGCTAAAAAAAGAAAATTTTATTATTTGATTTTTATTTTTGTGCATAACGGGGAATATATCGAAATTTATCCTGTATCCAGTGAAAAAATAAATTATTTTGACCTATTTTGTTGATTTCCATATATCTAATAATAAGTTTTGAGGTTGTAGTTTATAGTAAAACAAATAGAATTGGTAAGGAAAATTTCCATGGAAAAGTTTGGTAAAAATCTGAAAAAATAGATATAGAGATCGCATGCGTGTCATCAAAGGTTCTTTTCACTTTTATGCCCGAGTGTTGTGAGAATCTGATTGGTGCACGTAAGTCTTTCGTATCGCAGTTTAGGAACAGTACGTGTACACGTGGTTATAATTAACGGTCCAGATTTCTTCGTCCAGATAGAGGAGCGATACGTCACGCCATTCAACAAGCTCTCCTCTTGTTCTTCATCTGAGCTTTGAACTGCCCGCTAAAGTCCCGGGCAGCTACCCGTAAATAAAGAGGATTTTAATTATTTATTTATGTATATCCTCCGGTGAAAGAAGTTATTATAAAGCTTCCATGGCTAACCTTGTTTAAGTTTCTCTCCTTCTCTCTCCTGTGCCGTCTGGTCTTTTTTTCCGGGGGGAGAGAGTGATGGAGTGTGAATGTTGAACAATTTCGACGATCGCATGGCTGAGATTTGTTACGAGAAGGAGCCAGCGATGACGAAAACGACAGCTACAGTGGTGAAGAAGACGACGACGACGAAGAGGCGAGAACGGAGTTCGTCTCGAGCGGCGAGGAGACGGAGAATGGAGATCCGGCGGTTTAAGTTTGTCTCCGGCGAACAAGAGGCCGTCTTCATCGACGGAGAGATGCAAAAGCAAAGGAGACGAGATTCTGCGGTTGCTGCTGTCGCCGCAGCCTCCGCTGCGTCTGCTGTTGCTGCTGTCGCCGCAGCCTCCGCCGCGTCTGCTGTATTTTATGAGTTAAAGAATACTGAAACGGAGAAGGAGGTCGTCGTTGTATGCGAGTCTCTGAGTCCTACGGTTGTGGCATTGCCTGATCCGGAGGCTTATCCTAAATACGGCGTTGCTTCTGTTTGTGGAAGAAGACGGGAAATGGAAGACGCCGTAGCTGTACATCCGTTTTTTCTCCGTCAACAGACGGAGTATTACTCTTCCGGATTTCACTACTGCGGCGTTTACGATGGCCATGGCTGCTCCCATGTACGACACCGTTCTATTATAATCTAGCTTGATGACTGTTACGACGTCGTTTTTGATGTTATTTGTATTTTTGTCTTCGTGTAGGTAGCGATAAGATGCAGAGAAAGGCTACACGAGATAGTGCGCGAGGAATTTGAGGCTGATGCTGACTGGGAAAAGTCAATGGCGCGTGGCTTCACGCGCATGGACATGGAGGTTGTGGATTTGGACGCCGATGGATCGGCGAAGTGCCGATGCGAGCTTCAGAGGCCCGACTGCGATGCGGTCGGGTCCACCGCTGTTGTGTCCGTCCTCACACCGGAGAAAATCATCGTGGCAAATTGCGGCGATTCACGTGCTGTTTTATGCCGTAACGGGAAAGCCATTCCTTTATCCTCCGATCATAAGGTTTCCATCTTTCTTTTGTGTTTCCTTATTTGTGTAAACGTTTCAAATTTTATCTTAGATCTACGGTTATAATTCACTCTAGTAATGGAAGCGAGAATTTCGTTACGTGTCGCGTCCAAAACTTAGACATCAATTTCTCGTTGTTTAATGGGGATTGTTTAATGCCACCTTTAAATTTATATCATTATTGTCATTATTATATATTTGGTTTTTAAAAGAAATATGGTCTTGTTTAATGGGCATGGAACATCTGGACGGTGATTAAGAATGTAATATGACTTTTTAGATGAGAAGATCTGTTAGTTTCTGAATTCTAGATTCTTTAATCCGTCATGTCACTGTTAACAATGCTTTTTTTTGTGTTTGTTTATGTGACTCAATCTCTCTCTCTTCTATCGTTTTAAAAGCCGGACCGTCCGGACGAGCTAGACCGGATTCAAGCCGCGGGGGGTCGGGTTATCTACTGGGATGGCCCCCGTGTCCTTGGAGTACTTGCAATGTCACGAGCCATAGGTCAGTAATTGATGACACTTGACGAAACACTCTGGTCCTTGTCCTATTGTTTGTACAAAGTTAATTGTCGTACTTTCAAGTTTCAACAGTAATAATTAAAATGACGTTTCGCCGCGAAATTTGTGTCTTAGGCGATAATTACTTGAAGCCGTACGTCATCAGCAAACCGGAGGTAACCGTAACGGACCGAGTCAACGAAGACGATTTCCTTATACTCGCAAGCGACGGTCTTTGGGACGTTGTCTCGAACGAAACTGCATGTAGCGTGGTTCGAATGTGTTTGAGAGGAAAGGTCAACGGTCAACTATCACCTTCACCGGAAAGCGAAGTGCCCGGAAATGTGGTGAGGGGAGGCGGAGAGATATCTGATAAAGCGTGTGAGGAAGCGTCGCTGTTGCTGACGAGGCTTGCATTGGCTAGACAGAGTTCGGACAACGTAAGTGTCGTGGTGGTTGATCTAAGAAGAGACACGTAGTGTTTCTTGTCTCTTTCGTAGTGTTGTTTTTTTGTCCTGAGTCAACAGACTTTTGGGCTTTCATTTTAACCTGTTTTTGCTCTTCGGTGTAAGACGAAGGGTTTTTAATTAGCTTGACATTGGGTTTAATCTTTTGAGATTTTCACCGGTAGTGAAACGGCAAATGCCGTGAACTTTGGTACAAATGAGTAGACAGAGTTCGGTCTTGGAGTTCCTTTTTACCGTGGTAGAATCTTACTAGAGGCAAATCTGATCATTCGAATAATTAAAACAAACAAAAATATGATATTGAATCATTTGATAAGAAATTTAATAAGATTTTCGTCCATGGCATTTTCTTTAATACAAAATAGTGAAAGATGTTTATGATATTATTCGAAATGTTAGGCTAATATTTTTAATGAAATTTTTTAGTTTATTCCTTTTCTATGTTATTGTAAATAACAAAGCAAACAATTAAATGAGAATATTGTTAGAAAATAAAGTATTTGATTTGATTCAGTTCGAAAACATTCTGTATATTTACTTTTCATGACATTTTTTATTTATTACATATAAAAATTATAAATCAGCAAGTTCAGATTTTTCTTTGGGTTCTTCTTTGTTCTGATCTTGTCTCTATGCGTCTCTCAATTTTATGTTGAATCGTGTTAGGATTTGAATCCCGCGGCTCCTCATATGGGTTTTGGTGAGCTTTGATTTCATCAAATCCAGAGACTGGCGGCATCTTTACCTTATGGGTTTTTGCATACAGCAGAGTTTTTTTCTTGATTGATCGAAGATTATCAAAGGTTAAGATGACATAATTCGTGGTCATTTGCGATATATCAGTGATTTAAATAAAAAAATTTACCTTTCAACGCTAAATGCAACAATTTGAGCTTTGGTTTATGTTGTTCTGGTAGTAAACAGTTCTTTCTTTACCTTTCAATACTATATGCAACACTTTAAGTTTGGTTTATGTTGTTTTGATAGTAAGTAGTTTTTTCTTTGCCAGTTTAATATCTCTCACATTCTAGCAGATCTAGTATATACAAAAGGTGCTCTCATTGGGTTTTTTCTTAACGCGATCTAGTACCTATTACGGTGCTAGAACCTTGAGTATCCTTGTGGTTGCCTAGTCGTAAGACCAAATGAGTAAAATAGAATGCAACAACCTATGCTTGTTGAGCGGTGGAATCAATATTAACTGTGTTCTTTGGTTGGGTGCTTTTGACTCATTACGATGTTGTTAGCCATGGATAAAGCATTGATGGCTATGTTTTGGAAGATGAAGATGTGACTTTTAACAGCAAAACCTTCCACAATACATTTCTTGTGTGAACGATGTGTTGAATCTTATTGGGAGGCTTATGAATATTTCCTGTAATAACATGAAAAATCTCATTTTGGATATGCCAAGGAAGTGGTAGAAGTATGATAAGGTTTGTGGTGGCTCACTATCTAGAAAAGATTTTAATTCTTCTTTAAGAGTGAACACGATTTGCTTGAGGTGCTGGATAAAGGTTTTCACACGTATAATGAGCGGGAATTGGCAGTGGAACGATAGACTAAACATCCTCCTCCAGAATATTTGTAATTCATCAATGTTTAGGTCAATATTAGGAGTATTCCAGTGTGCCATTGCATTGTTCATGCTATCATCTCTTAGGGAGAGCTCATTGGTCAAGTTAAGAAGGTGGCTCTGGATCCAATGAGAACTCAACGAAATTGATATTTAAGAGTTTGATCTATCCAAACCACCGAGACAATATATCAATTTAAAAGGTGGAATTTCAACTAAGGTGCTTGATTTCTACGAAAGGATTTAGAAAACATAATATAAATTTCAACGGTTGACTCATGATAAAGATGTTTTCCCCTTGCTAGTGAAAAAAAGATAAGATCAAGCCATGGTTAGAAGATTGGGTAATCAAATGTCAAAGCTAAAGCAAACTCTCATCATCAAGAAATGTTGTCCTTTGTTTTCATTGTCGAGGAGCAAGTGAGAATAAATCTTTCGAAGGCCAAAAACAGCACCAAATATTTTAGAAGCTATGCAGCAATATCTCAGAGTTATGATGGTGTAAAGAGAAGAATTAGAGAATTTAGGGTCCAAAAATATGTAGGGGATGCCAAGAAGGATCCTATTTAGCTCAATATTTTTCTAAGGCTTGACCACCTTCAGTGATCATATATGATGTTTAGTAAGGCAAATGTTTGGTTATGACACATAGGATTCTTCTACTAAATTTGATGTAGTCGAACCTTAGGTCCAAAAGATTATGAGTGAGAGTGAATTTGTGAATTAGTTTTACATCAATATTGAGTTGAAATTTTCAGGGTTTGGAGCGGCCTCAAGAACTGAAGATTCCTAGACTTGTGGAGACTACAAATAACACAAATGTGTTAGTTGTTCTTCAATTTTTGTTAGGTTATTATCAAGTCTATACGGTTGACCTTGCTGGAACATGTGGTGGGTTGGCTCTATTCCGAAAGAAGGGTGTAGAGGTAGATGTAAAATATGTATATATTATTATTCTTGATGTTGAAATTTAGTATGGTGATCACAATTTCTTTTCTTATCTTGTGTGTATGAAATTTTTGTATTTGAGTTTAGAGCTGAGGTTAGGGAAAGATTAACTAGATTTGGTCTGGAGAGAAAATTTATTTGGTGCATGCTTAGGGATTTCAATGAAATCATTGACAAAGTGGAGAAGATTGGTGGACCAATAAGATTTTCAAAAATCTCTGTTTTAACCTTTGCATCTATGTTCTATGGTATGGTGGAACATCCAAGCTTGGAGAATACCTTCACTTGGGGTGGTAGAAGACACATATTATGGATCCATCAATGATCCAATTTTCCAACCACACCTTTGTATCTCTACCATCTCTTTTACGTTTAAATATTTCTTACTTGATTAAGTATCGACTGAGGAGTAAGTACGCACGAATGACGTCTTCCTATAACACATTTCAAGAGATTCCCATTAGAAAAATAGCGTGATTTAAGTATTCGAGAAATCATGAAATTCAGATTATTTAATAGCGCTAAGCGTGTTTCCCAAAAAAGGCTTAATTAAATCTTTTAATATCATGAAACCCAATATCACATTCATTTTCACAACAACATAAACAAGACCAAACGACACAAGAAATTTTTCTTTTATTGTCTTTGTCGTTCCACCAAAATTCAATACATATATAACGTAGACCAGAAGATTAAGGCCTATAGACTTTGAAATCACTTCTTCACCTCATATGAAATCTTTCTTTCAAGGCCTACATACACCTTCACCTCCCTCCCTCTTGAGAGATACCAAAACTGTTTATGTCAAGTGTTTGTGGTTTTCTAAGGTATTATTTGTTTTGGTTCGCGAGAAGTATCTATCCTCCATCAGTTTTGTATACAAAAAGGTTTCAATGTTTGCCGGATTTGTGTAATTAACAAAATCTACTAGTGAAAAAATAAAATGGTTATCCCGCATTAATATTCACTGGTGAGTTTACTTCCAGGGTTAGAGAGTTGTATCGTTATGGGCCTATTTCCTCTCATAAAAGCCCAAATTTGACATATTTTATGTTGTCGCCGGCGGTGAACCTCATCGTTAAATCGACGTTCGAATTCCCGAGGAGAGGAGAGGCGGGAGCAAATCTTGTGGTGCGGACGTTGCCGGAATCGTACTATGGACTCGCACCACGCGTCTCTAGGACGCCGGACTGTAAGGATTTCCGTTGTCGCCGTTTTCATCTTCGTGTGACGGTGTCTTACATCGGTAATTGCTTTCTGTGATCTTGTAGTTGGAGGAGATTCGTCAAAAGAGAGCGGCTCAAAGGCTTAGCAAAGCTTCTTCAGGGCCAGATCTTAGCGAAATTCCGAATCCTGCCGGTAATTTCCTCTCTTTTGTTTTCGAGATTTTGTTTTGTTTTATAAAAGAAAAAATCGGTGAACTTCTTAATTCGTTGCAGATTTTCCAGGAATCAGAAAATCTGAAAGCGGAAATCGACTTTCTGAGGTAACATTCTTCTGATGCATTTCTGATACGAATGCTGCTTCTTATTTCTGGAGCTTATCAGAATTTAACCAACGTTGATGTGATTGGATCCTTGAGATGAACATGATAACGAGAATGCTTGAGTTGAATTTTCTTCTAGGACATTTGGATGAGTTTGAGTTTGCATATAGTCAGAGAATGGGCTCATCCGACTTTGCTGAGTATTTTTTTCTCATATTCTTCCACAGACAGATGTTGGTGCTTTATATGCCCAGCTCAAAGAATTGCAGAAGAAGAATGTTGAAATGGAGGAGCGCAACAAGACATTGTCCTCGAAGGTATTTTGCTTAAAATTAGTTACTTCCTTTCCTTGCACGAAATCAGATCCCATGTTTTTCTTTTGAATAAATTGTATTGATGATGTTTTTTCTCCATGGGCTTCAGCTTCAGGCAAAGGAAGTTGAGAATGAATCACTTGAGACTCGGTTGAATGTGCTAGTAAGTTACAGTTATGATCTTATTCATTCAGGGTTAGCTGCAGATTGTTTTGTTTGTGTGTCCAAAATGTTTTGTGATTTCTTGATCTGTGTGGTCTTGCTGTTGGCTAACAGGAACAAAACACAGTGCCATCTCTGAGAAAAGCCCTCAAGGAAATTGCAATGGAGAAAGACGCCGCTGTTGTTTTACGAGTAGGGAAAACTCTTGTTTTAATTCTTTTGATGCAAAAATAACCTCTCTCTTGATTGCATTATGATTGGTATAGCTATTGCTTGTAGGAGGATCTTTCAGCTCAAGTTAGGACTCTTAAAAAACGTGTTAAAGAGGCAGAGGAGGAACAATATCGAGTATGCAAACCGTCTTATGCCTACCAAATACTAAATTTCCTTTTCCTCGTCCTCTAAACTCACTATTTCCCACTGTTGATAGGCTGAGGAAGATGCAGCATCGCTCAGAGCAGAGCTTAACTCGATACAACATCAAGCAATGGGCACCTCATTTGTTGGAGTATCTCCAGATCAAGTACCATTACTAGAGAAGGAGATGGCTAACCTAAAACTAGAATTACAGGTTCGAGTGCTTTTTTAAAACAGAAAATATATTTACGTCAGAGTCTTTGTTTCTAGGATAGTAATGTTCTTAACATACACAGAGAGAATCAATGTTGAGGCAGCAAGAACAACAGCGTTTAGCTGAAGAACAAACCCGCGTTGCTTCATTAATGTCTGAAAAGCAGGAACTGGAACAGAAAGTTTCAGTTCTATCCAATGTGGCCACAGGTAATATGTGGCATTATGCAAGTCTTTTTGTTTCAAAACAAGTCGGTATTGCAGCTTTTTCGATCATTAAGTGGTTTGATGCATTAGCTGACGTCTAAATGCTTTTGAGTCATTGGGAAATAGTTTTACCGAATGTGCATTGTTGAATACCTATCAATAACTTTGTTCCTGTGGTATTTGTTATGCAGAGGTATCAGAGTCAGGTCAAAAGGAATTTTCAGTGGTAAGAAATTGTTAATAATTCATTCTCTTCACTTGCCAACTTATAGTCCTCCTTCAACGTCTCCCTTAGTTTTAGGTTTGATGTTTTTCATGTAGGAAGATAAAGAAAAACTCGAGAAACAGTTGCATGATATGGCTGTTGTACTTGAAAGATTGGAGAGTAGTAGACAAAAGCTTCTGATGGAGGTAAGATCTTTCTGCTAGATTATACACAATAGTCAAGGAGTTTGAGTGGAGAAATCAAATACATGCATTATTTTCAGATTGACAACCAGTCATCTGAAATAGAGAAGCTTTTTGAGGAAAACTCGAACCTCTCTGCTTCGTATCAAGAATCAATCGACATATCAAAGCAATGGGAGAATCAAGTAAGTGTCTCACGATGAATTTTTCGAGTGAGAAACATTAACTTGGACTTTATATTGATTTGTAGCGAACTGTATAGGTGAAAGAATGTCTGAAGCAAAATGTAGAACTCCGTGAAGGGCTGGACAAGTTAAGAACAGAACAAGCTGGTGCTCTTTCACGAGTGTCTTCAGAAGTTCAGGCCAATGGGTCACCAGGAACTGAAACTCTTTCCCTCAAGGTTTTGGTCTCTTACGTATATTATAATAGAACTTAATCAGGACCTAATTTTTTTGTTTGTGTGATTAAAAATCCGTGTTGACCTTGTTTCAGAGCGAACTTGCGAAAGAACAGAGCAGAGCGGAATCATTATCTGCTCAAGTACTTCAACTCTCAGCTCAACTCCAGCAAACAACACAAGCATACAATGGGCTTGTGCGCGTGTAAGTTTCAGCTATAGACCTTCTTCAATCCATTGAGATTCTACCGTCTTGTTGAATTTTGTATTACGATTTATTGCAGCTATAAACCTGTGCTTAGAAACATTGAGAGCAGCTTAATCAAACTGAAGCAAGATGGATCGGTTACAGTGGCGCAGTGATTCAAGAGCATACACTTCTGAGTATATTGAATATATTTTTAATACCACAATTTCAAACTACTTTTTGGATTTAAGGGGAGAGTGAAATTAACAAATGAATCCCTTTTTCCTGTACTAAACTATATGATTGAGTTAATTATGGCTTGGAGACACTCTTGTCTTTTGTGTCGATATGGTTTGGTTTCTTCGATTCTCGGTTTGGACGAACCAAGTCCAATCAGATCGGTTTTGAAAGTATATACTGATCCGTTGTAGTTATCTACTACAAAGAAACTGGGCCAATAAGCGTGCGGCGAATAGAGGATTAAGAATGAATCAGGTGACCTTAGTTGGTATTTTAAACGCATGTAGCCATGGAGGGTTTATTGGATATAGGGATTCAGGTTTTTAGTTCAATGTCAGAGAGTTTTCGATATTTAACCGGAGATTGAGCATTATGGATGTATTGTTGATCTTCTTGGTCGAGTAGGACGAGTAGAAGAGGCGTATAGATTCACAGAAAACATGCCTATATAACCGGATCATATTATCTTAGGAGCTCTTTTGAGTGAACATTACAGGAACTGAATCGAATTCTTGGATTCGAAGAGAATCAAGAATAGCCTCTCTGCAATTCGATACAACATTGAAGTTACTAAGTTTAAATCCCACAAGCATATCCAGAATAAATCAACTTTTATGGGATTGTGATACAACTTTAACAAAGAACATTCTCTGTAAAAGAAACAAGGCCAAAATTCGAAATCGGACTGAGACTTTGCTTATGCAGCTCCAGGATCGTTTATGACTCCCAAGAAATCGTCTTTGATGGTACCCACACAAAACTGCATAACCAAAGACAAATTTGCAAGTTTGATCAAATTAAACCCAAAAGCACAATACAAGTAAGCATTGTGAATTAGAGTTATGGAGATGGTGCATACGATCTCAGTGGCATCAACTCTTGTTCCAATAATTTTTAGTCTTACTTCACATTCTTTCTGGATTTTAACCTGAAAGACGCATTGGATTCTTTCTAGATGAAAAACCAATAATACTATTGGAAATGAGAATACAAAGAAAGAAAGGAACACACTGATCCATCTGATGTGGTGTAATTAGGCATGTCTCCAGCCTGAAACTCCATATCATCTGGAATCAACTGTTGTGTTTGAAAAAAAAGAAACAGAGTAAGCATAAATACACAAAGAGCTAGAGGTCAAACTCAACGATGTAAGATCATAAGCTTACATGTTTGGACACAAAGATCTGAACAGGGCCAGCTTCAGCGAAGAAACCCATCTGTGTAGGAGATTCCGTAAGTTTACTGATCTGTCAATGAAGGCATTGTAAACTTCACCAAAATACATATACCTTATTGACTAAAGTGACAACAGCTTCCAAAATCTCGCCTTTGAATGGTCTGAAAACGACGCATTGGTATTTAACTGGAAAGGTGACAAAACCAGTCCCATCTCGGATCAATCCTTTTCCTATGCTTTCTATTCCAGTTATCGCCACCACAAACCCATGACGCCCACTGCCAAAAAAATATGGCATTGCAATGATGAACTCAACATCTTAATCCAATGCAAAGAACTAGCTACAAGCCTCAAAAACAAAATCTTTCTAGATATAAATTTAACAACTTTCTAAACAAAAATTTAGTCATAAGCAATAGCCAAGAAAAATGAGAGTTTCTCTGAATGATTTACACAGCGGAAGATACTCAAACATTCAGTCGATTTTATCAGCTTGCATAAGCTCATAAGCATTTTCCATACCAAACAGAAAACCTAATCAGGCTAATCTAAAGAAAAAAGTTTTCAACTTTAGCATCAAACACCAAAAGAGAAACAGGTTACAGGATCTGAGATTTGCAATGAGGCATCAAAGTAAAGCTGCGATGGGTGAACTTCATATCTTAGTCCTAAGAAATAGACTAACTTGAGACCACAACAAACCAATACACAAATTCTGCGAATTTCGCTGTTTACACAACTGTCGATTTAGACAAACAAGAGCAGAAAAGACTCCAATTGAGCTAAATTCACGATTTTTCTTCGAATTGGTTTCATTCTACGCTGCGGAAAGGACATAACCAACCGAATAATTCCAGAAAACCCAACCAATTACACGAAACGAAGTCTAGGGTTTCGAAAAAGATGCAATTTTTCTTTCAAGGTTCTGTTTGAAAACGAGGCCGAGCCCTAGAAACAAGACGGCGGATTGAAGAAACGGGTTTTCGATTTTGATTTTCATAAATCATTCAATTGGAGAGAACTATTATCCAGTATTGTTGATTTCTACAAGCAGGGAAGAAGAAGGGTTGAGTGAGGTTAAGAAACCTGCAAGTGCCCTCGACATCCTTCATGAGCTTAGAGACGAGATTTTCACGAAGGCTTCGACCAAAGAATCGTGGATGTAATTGCATGTTCCGCTCCAACACTATATGGAAGAACATCTCGACTTCTCTCTGTCACACACAGTCACTCTCTCTCTCTGCCTCTGGGAGACTCGTTAAGGTTTTATTGAGCAATCAGTTCAACAGGGATCGATCAACGCGCTTCTTATAATCAGCCACCAAGGGAGATTTCTTTCGACCGTCAGATTCTGAAAACGATGAACGGCCCAGATTGCTTAAGAAAACTGAAATAAGATTTTCCCTTTTTCTTTGTGGGTGTCCATTATTTAGGAAGGTTCTCTTTTCTCAAAAAAAAAAACTCGTAATTTTCTCTTTACAAGGAGTGAGATGCATACCCTAAGGTGACTGAGCTTCAATAAGATTGTTAAGCTCTAGCAAAGCTCCACCTTCACCACAATGGCATCACCGGTGGTGCGGAGAGTTTGTTAGTATTGATAATTATGTTGGGTTTTGAGTAGTGTTGGAGTAAAATTCGTTTTCTTAGTTTTTTACGAATTATGCAACCACATATAAAATATGATTTGAGTGTATTTATTAGGATCATATTTAATTTAGTTTAGACGAATTTTTTAGCGTCATGTTTAATTAGTTTAAGCGAATCTCTTAACGCCATATTCTAACACTCTAGAATAGATAGGTCTGATTATATGAAGACATTTATATCTTTATAGGTGGAGCCATCCATATCATGTACCCTAGAATTAGATGGTGTGGCCAAAAGGAGATCTGCTCCGTTAACGGTTTCCGTTTAACGCCAAAACGACATCGTTTGCCGTTGTTTTAAATATAACTATAAATGGAAAAATACCAAAAAAAAGAAGAACTATTTAGGAAATGCAAACTAAAAAATCGTACTCTATCATGCTTAAA
The DNA here is from genome assembly GCA_900116095.1 of Euclidium syriacum. NCBI lineage: Eukaryota > Viridiplantae > Streptophyta > Magnoliopsida > Brassicales > Brassicaceae > Euclidium > Euclidium syriacum. Next base: position 9,263,165 of record FPAK01000006.1, read on the forward strand.
TAAAAACTCCATCTTTTGTTAACATCAACGATTTGATCCCAATTTTGTTTCAGCGTTGTTTTAAGTCCAATTAAATACACAAAACAAAGATTCGGATCCACACCTCTTTACTAAAATCGATCTTTTTCTACTGTGCCACAATGTCTTTTTGATAATATGACGAATCTACTGATATATATATATAGTGAAATTAAGTATCAATTTGTAAAATATATGAAAATACGTAAAACATTTATTTGATATGAGACATTTTTGCGAAAATAGACCTCTTTATCATTGTGTCATGATCAGATATTAGTAACTTGACGAGACTACTAATATATAGAGTAAAATTTCTATAAATTAATAATGTCGGCACTAAGATAATTTATTAATTTAAAAAGGATAAATCCATAATATTTCAAACTAAAAAAATAGATAAATTTACCACTAAAAAGACATACTATTTGAATTTGGAGTTATAATTGATAATTTCGATTATATTATGATATTTGTTAGCAGTCTATTTGAATATCTAGATGAAAATAATATATGTTTAAAAGTTCAAGTTTGTTAAAGCATCTCCAAAGTAACCTTATAATTTTATATATGTGTTACGTGTTTTCACACATTTTACAAATCGAGACTCAATTTCGTTATATATATCAATAGGTTCGTCTTATTATCAAAAAGACATTGTGGCATGACAAAAAGATCGATTTTGGCAACGAGGTGTCTTTGTTTTGTGATTTTAATTGGATTTAAGATAATGTCGATATCAAATTGGTGTTATTTAAAAAGATGGAGGTTTTTTTGTACCACGATAGAATACGAGTTTTTTTGGCATTTTTAAAATAGTTGATTCTTTATTTAACATTTTTCATGTTTTTAATTAAATTCAAAAAAACACTAAATCGATGCCGTTTTGGTGTTAAATGAAAACCGTTAATGGAGGTTAATACCTTTAAAAGAGGAGTTAATGGTGAGATCAAATCGGTGTTTGAAAAAAAATGAAATTTTTTTATACTAAAGTAAATTACAATTTTTTTTGACATTTCCACAATAACTTATTTTTTATTTGACATTTTTCCCCTTATCTAACTTTTTTTTCTCATGCTTTTAAACTTGAATTACTTTTTAAAAGAAAACTTTCTTCACTTACACGAGAAATAAAAATACTGAACAATTTATTCTCTATTTGTTCATCACAAGAACAAGAAAAACAGAACACCAGTTATTAATTGAGACAGATACTTAATATTGAGACGAACGCGTCTTTATTTGATTCTGAATAACTATGGATCAGCCGGAGGATACCCACCAGGTGACGGGTACTGTGATGGCGGTGGATACTTATCATGCGACGGCGACGGATACTGAACCGGCGGAGGATATTTCTTGATCGGAGGCGACCGGTAGTGTACTGGCGGACATGGATGTTCCACTGGTGGAGATGGATGTTCTACTGGCGGAGATGGATGTTCTACTGGCGGAGATGGATATTCCACTGGTGGAGATGGATGTTCCACTGGCGGAGGATATTTCTTGATCGGAGGCGACGGGTACTGAACCGGCGGAGATGGATGTTCCACTGGCGGAGATGGATGTTCCACTGGTGGAGATGGATATTCAACTGGTGGAGACGGATGTTCCACTGGCGGAGATGGATGTTCCACTGGCGGAGACGGATGTTCCACTGGTGGAGACGGATGTTCAACTGGTGGAGATGGATGTTCCACTGGCGGAGATGGATGTTCCACCGGCGGAGGATGGTAAGTCTTGTGCGGTGGCGGCGGATACAGTACCGGCGGAGTATATTGTACCGGCGGTGGTGGATACTGTGCCGGTGGAGGATACGTCAAATCCGGAGGCGGAGGATACGTCAAATCCGGCGGCGGAGGATACGTCATTTCCGGCGGAGGAGGGTATGAAGGTGGCGAATATGGATATTGAGGAGGTGAGCGCCATCTAAAAGGAGGCTTCTTCCAGGGACAACCAAACAAATGACAAAGAGAAAGAGAATCTTGAGAAGCAGAGGCCAAACAGAGACGAACAATGCATCCTTGTATCACTAACACTACCACTGCAAAAGTAACTGCAATTGACTCCATTTTTTTTATGTTGCAAGAAAGCAAAAGCTAGAAACGGGTTCAATTAAATAGGAAGTAGAGAGGTATCTCCACACATTGAAGTGATATTGCCACATTGCACTAAAGCTCACAGCTGCTTTTAAACCCCTAAATCCAGGATGAAAAATGACAGAGAAGTTTTGGATCCATTCACGAGCAGAGTTCGACGGTTACAATTTTCATGCAACAAGACACCTTCGATTTTCTCAAAGTAAAGTTTTTGACCTTTAAAGTCAAACAAACGATTAACTTTTATCCACTTTTTAGTTCAAAAGAATCTCTCCATTTCATTAGTCAGAGAAATTTGAAGCTCTAACGAATCCATGGAATGGATCCGAAGATTCCCTAAGTGTGTCTGTTTGTGATACAGAATATAGTAAGCGTATATTCAAGGAGAAATTCGGTTGACGAAAAAAAAATCAAATTTGCAGAATTTTTTTTACTGTCTATATAGAGTCAGGGACGACGAAGATATAAGAACATAAAAGTTTTTTAATAAAAGAAATAATGGCAAGAGTTCAAAATATAAGATGATTATAACATGTAAATTGTGTTTTTTGTTTTGTTTTGCCGTTGCAAAAGGCCTCCAGACTAAGTCTCAAGGAAGCTTCAGACAATAATATCCGTTTCTCCCACTCTTATGTCGCCTTTTTCCTCTTCTTTCCAGCAAAGTTGTTGTCTTAACTGCAAAATGCAAAAGGAATCAAGTCTGGTGAGTGATTTGAATCTGAAATTAGGAGCTCACATTCAAAAAAGTTTAAATCTATAGTATACAATCTGAGATTCTGAAAGACTGAAACAAGAGGAACTTGAACTACCTCTTATTTTCATAAGAAACGGGGTCTCCGATCCGCAGGCTTAAGAATTTGGAAAGAGCACATTAAACTCTCATCAACACTCATCATAGCACCAGCATTATCAAATTCACCACAGTAGTTTGGAGCAGAAAATATAGTCACAAGCTGTCTATCCGCAAAGAACTCATACCCATCCTCTACAACCTGCAACGAAAAGACAACAAAAGAAATTTTCGTTAGAAAATTCCGAAACTTGATTTAGTTAAGACAACAAAACATGAAAATTGTGTAGATCACAAACCTGGTGAGCACGACAAATGAGATCCATATCGTTCTTTATTAGAAATTCCGCAACTTTATCAGGTCCAAACGTGTAAGAGACACCACGGTCATTCATACCCCAGCCTTTGACATCTTTGCTTGGATCAGACCAAAGCAAATCACAGAGCAAACCAGAGTCAGGAACATCGGTTGGTCGCTTGATGTTCTTAATCTGTTCCACATTGGTCAAATCAGGAGATAACCCTCCGTGCATACATAGTATCTTATCATCTATTACAGCAGCCACAGGGAGACAGTTAAAAGAATCTGTAAATACTTTCCAGAGTCTCACACTGAATCGACGTTTACATTCATCATAGAATCCATAGATTCTGTTAATTGAAGCACATTCATGGTTTCCTCTTAGAAGAAAAAAGTTCTCTGGGTATTTGATTTTGTAAGCAAGCAGAAGACAAATCGTCTCCAAGCTTTGCTTTCCACGGTCCACGTAGTCTCCTAAGAATAAGTAGTTAGCTGTAGGTGGGAAGCCTCCATATTCAAATAGCCTCAAGAGATCTGAATACTGTCCATGAATATCACCTGAAAAAATAAACCAAACAAAACCATTACAAATCCATTACAACATAGCAATTCACTTTCTTGCGAGTAGATCTAAACCTCAAGAAACAGATTTCATCCAAACAATCAAAACCATCCTAGGTTACATTGAAGCTATCAATGTCAATGATTTGAACCTTTCATGAGGTCTCACCCAAAATTTAGAGCAATCCAATGATCTTTATGTGTCCTTTAACTTCTCTTTGATTCGAGATCAGCTGCTGCAATCAGATGATGTGGATTAAACATCTCTATCTCTTACCTATTCTACAAATCCTCAAAACCTTGTTTTGCTTTCTTTCAAGACTAATCTATAATTTTGACCAAACACATCTCTGCCTAAAACGTTTCACAAACCTACTCGCGAGAAAAAAGAAATCCTTTTTTTTGGGGGGGCTGATCTAAGAAAAATGCTAACGAAGGTTAAGCTACAAAGGCAATCATGAAGACTTCAGATCCCAAAAACGAAATAACCCAGAAATCAAAAGGAACCCAGAAATCGGGAAAGAGGTTAATTACCGCAGATCTTGATTGGAGCTTCGAGCTCAAGGAGGTTGGGTTGTTGAAGGAAAATCTCTCTGGAGACCATGCAAAGCTGCCGGATCTCAGACTCGTTGAGCATGACCTGCTTCGTTCCAGGCTTAGGGTTTCTGTAATCCAACAAACGCCGAATGATGTCATCGAGAACGGCAGGGTCCATGCTTCCCTGCCCTTGCTGCGCCATTCAAAGCCCACACGATCCAACCACAAAAAAAAAAAATCGATTTATCTACAAAAAGTTTTAATCTTTCGGACAATAATCGATCGCCCAGAAACCAAAATTTATTTCAAAATCTTCTCTCGATCTTTGGACCAAAAAGTTTTCGCCTTTGTTTCCCCAAATTTTCTTTTTTCTTTCCAACGAATTTCTGTGATGGGTGAGTTTATCGAAGGTTAGTGGGTTTTCTCTCCCCTTTGGTTATTTATTTATTTATTATTGTCCAATTTTCTTTTCTTTATTTAAAAATAAAAATAAAATAGTTCCCCCAATAATAATAGCCTAATGCAACTCTCTGCATAATGCTATAATCATCTCTCCGTGTTCTTCCATTTCGGATGGATTTGCTGGTCCCCACTATTCTAGCACATCACTTATGATTATATTAGCAGTAATATCCTTTTTCTACTAAGATTTATTTTATTAACGATTAAGACTTTGCTATATTTGTGTTCGTATGAGATTTCATATTTTCGGAATATATTTGTGTTTGTCATAAAAAATATGTTTTTTTTTTGGAATTATCAGCAAATATAAGAACAAAATATATTCACATACTCTAAAACAAATTTATATCGTTCATATAAACGAAAGGTGAAATTACGAGTTTGATTGAGGAAATTTGTTATTAGGTTGGAGGGATCAATGTGGTTTGGTCGGTCAATCATAATCATTCGGTTCGAGTTATTTGATGAAAGTTAATTTTAGTTATGTCATAACTAAACCCCTATCAAAGTCTTAATTAAAACCTAGACATGCATACAATCTCCATTTGAATGTAGATGATAGTAAATAGGAATATCGAATCAATAAGGAGGCGATAAATTATGTTAATCAAGTTATAGAGATCACTAGAGCCTAAAAAGTTATAATTATAGACGATCTGATTTCTAATAACTAACAACAATGCAATAGATAATAACAAAGCAAAGTAAAATAACTAAAGATACTTGTTGATGATGATTAGAAAAGGAAAATTATGATTAAAAGACAGTGGCAATAGTTAAGATTTGATATCTAAAATTGGGATTGTAATTGAGTTTAGTTGATTAGAGCTTTCCTATCTAATCATCTAGTGGTTTGAGTGTGAATTGAAAACTAAATCATTCTCATTAATCATTACTTAAAACCTATAATTTCTTATGATTAAATAAATCTAATGAACATTTGTCATTTTCACCAATCACTAATCTTAGTAAGATAACAATCAATTACTTGTTTTAACATCTTAGCTAAGTTTCAAAAGTTTTTCAAGAATTTTCACAAACACCTTAAGTGCAAGGAAGACGTAAGACATAAATTTAAGTTGATCATTCCTAGATCTAAACAATTGTAGAAGCATAATTTCTAGAACTAGCTACTCAGATAAGTATAGTTTATGTGGAACACCGTGTTGATAACTCGAAAGGAAAGAAAAAGAAGGTGACGAGTACAACTGACAAGATAATTATTGTCAGCGCTATGGCTTGAGCAATGAATGAACTGTTCGAGAACCAAGAGTCTCAGGTGTGTGATGTAGTTTCAAATAACAAGGACTTCATTCCAACGATAAAGGAGATCAAGAACAAAGAGTTCCATGTGATATGTGGACAAAAACCGTGGTGATACTTCAGAAATCCAAACCGAGTGGACTAATGTTGCGTTTTGGTCGGAGACGGCATATTATGAAGGAGAGGAAGGAGAAAGAAGAGAAAAGAAGTGTGAAGAGCGAGCAGAGCAAGAAGTGTGAGGCTACTTCTTTTGTTTCTTTTGGTTTTGATTTAAACACTTTGATGTCCAACTTCCAAGATATATATTCATTTCTCATACTCAAACCAACATCAATCAACCCTAGATAAGCATTCACTATCATCGCAGGACTGCATCGGTTATAGAAGATTTTGTAAGTTTGGATATTCTCATACTTTTCTATGTTTGAGCTATATATGAAAATAAAATTAAGAATTGAATCTAAGATTTCAATCTCACTACCATCTATCAAAAGTATACATTTTGAAATTATTGAATCCCACTAACATAGTTGTAAAGAACATATTTTTAGTCCTACACCAGTTTAATTCAATTGAGCTAAGGTGAGTCTTTTGGTCTAAGGGAGGAAGGATGAGCGAAATTACGAGTTTAATTAAGGAAATTTGTCGCTAGGTTGGAGGGATCAGTTTTAAGATTGACATATTGACATGGTTTGGTCGGTTGGTCGCAATCAGTGGATTCCAACGATTTGAAGAGAGCTAATCTTAGTTATGTTGTTACGTAATTAATTCTCTATCAAAGTCTTAATTAAAATTTAGGCATGCACACAATCTCCATTTTAATCTAGATCATAACAAATAAGAGTATCAAATCCAACATGAAAGCAAGAAATGTTGTTAATCCTGTTATAGATCACATGAGTCTAAATTATAATCATAACTGATTTGATTTCTAATAGCTAACAACAATGCAATTGATAATAAGAAAACAAGTAAAACAACTAAAGATACTTAATACAACAATGTAATTGATAATAAGAAAGTAAGTAAAACAACTAAATATACTTAATGATGATGATTAGAATGTGTAAATTATGATTAAAAGGCAATAGCAATGATTTCTAAGTTGTGATCAATTAGGTATGGTTGATTATAGTTTTCCCTTCTAGTGGTTTGGGTGTGGATGGAAGACTAAGTCATTCTCATGGTCATTAGTCCATTCATTAATCATTACTTAAAGCCTATGATTTCTTATGGTTAATAACCCTAATGAGCATGTGTTATTTTCACCAAAAACTAATCTTATCAAGATAACCTACGACATTGGATCTGCTTTGCCTTGCTTTGCTACCGGGCTTCTAGCTGCCCTTCCTCCACCGTTAGCTCAGTAGAGTTCTCCTCCACTTAGTTCTTGATACCCGCTCACGAATCCCCACTATTCCTATCCTGCGATTGCATGATAGTGATTATGTCGAGATTGGAAACTCCTCCGATTAAAATTGGAAAAACAATGAAAACCTCGTATCTTTAAGCCGGAGACGCACAACAATCTAAACCGGGATGAGAAGAACAATTGTAAACCAGCTCTAACCGGAACATACCAATTTAAGAGAACAAATGAACGGAGAAGTGTATACTAACAAAGCTTTTTTCTTTTTTTTTTAGCGTATTTTTCCAGAACACAAACCCACTGAAGATGTTAAGAAGTAAATGAAGAGAAGTAATCTACATGGTCTTGCATTGTTACATTTCATCAGCCAAAACTTGAAATGAAAGGAGAAAATAGAGAAGAGAGGATAAGCAAGTGAAAGAAAAAAACGAAAGTTTGAACTTTTTAGTTAAGTAGAGCAGCAACCTCTTTTGGTGGCTCCAGAAGTGTCATCAACATTAATTGTTGTTCCTTGTCCGGGAATCGCGGAATTAGCAGCCGCAGCTTCTTGAGCAGCTAAAGCTTTTTTGCTGATGATATGGTAAATCTCAGTTAACACGGTCTGAAATGCTTTCTCAACATTGGTGGCTTCAAGAGCTGATGTCTCAAGGAAAGAGAGACCTTCTTTCTCAGCAAGAGTCTGACCATCTTCCTCAGCAACAGATCTCAAATGGTTTAGATCAGATTTGTTACCAGCCATCATGATCACAATGTTGGAATCCGCATGGTCTCTAAGTTCACGTAGCCACCTTAAGACATTATCAAAGGTTTGTCTTTTGGTTATGTCATAGACAAGAAGTGCACCTACTGCGCCTCTGTAATAAGCACTTGTGATGGCTCTGTACCGCTCTTGACCTGCTGTGTCCCATATCTGAGCCTTAACAGTCTTTCCTTCAACCTGTAAAACCATAAAACAATCACCAAAACGCAAAATAATGTATATGTATCATGATTCTTTTCTTTAGGAGTTGATTTTTTTAAAAGGTTGACTTTGAGGATAATGATAAGGGACAAGTTGTGGGAAGCCTTTTTGTTCATTGGCCCTCTCCACCATCCATTTCCATTCATAGACATAAAAATTAACAAAAAGTATCGCTCATGACTCACGGACAGCACATTTAAGATTCTCTCTTAATATAAAACTCTCTAAGAAAGCAACATTCAATCAACAACCAAATTCCAAAAGCTGAGAGAACAATGAACCGAATAGTTATACTGTTCTAATCTTGAAAAACCACAGGGACTTTTAAACTTATATGTTACCCAACACACAGCATGTTTCCTAAACTGACCAAAAGGTTTGTAAATGATGCAACTTCAAAAGAAAAAAAAACCGTTTCTACCATTGACCTGAATTCTACAAGATCTTGAAGCTGCTTGCAAACCAAAAGACAATATTGAAGAGAAAGTAAGAACCTCACGGTTTAGGGATAGAAAATTAGTTGGGACAACCACAAATTGCAGATCATAACATATACACAACAGAGAGATCACGTGAAAAATACAGCTTGAAATGAACACATGGCAAGATAACAAGATTTTGTTCAAATTCTTCCTCTGATACTTTATTCTCACTTGTGAATTATCCTTGTGTTCATTCTCCCAACTTTAATACGCATTAAAAACCAGGGAGAAAAATGAAATTCACCTGAAGAGTTCTGGTGGCGAATTCAACACCAATGGTGGACTTTGATTCCAAGCAAAACTCATTCCTTGTGAATCTAGACAAGATGTTTGACTTCCCGACACCGGAATCACCGATCAACACGATCTTGAACAAATAATCGTAATCCTGTTCTACTCTATGCGCCATTTTTATTCTTCGATCTCACAGAAAAAACAACCTATACACATACACATCCCCGAATCAACAAGCGATCTTCGTCTAGATCATCATAAAGTCGACAGATCCATCGAAAATTAACCAAATCAGATACGAAATCAACATACCTTTTTTATCCCTGGAAAAATGGCGGATGGAGAATTTCACTCTCTTCAGATCTGCTTAAGGATGAAATTTCTCTTGAGGAAACAATTTCCAATTTCGAAACTTTTCAGCCAATTGAGGAAATTCTGAGGAACTGTTTTAATTTGTCTTTGGGGTTCTTATTATAAATGTTTCCTTTTTTTAATTTTTACTTAGGAGCAAAACAATAAATAAATATTCGTATAAAATAATAGGCCTCGCTTTTGGGTTAAAACGACAAACAAACAGCGTCGTATTAAAGAAAATGACAAAGCATCTGACGTGGCAGCTAATCATTTAATGGGAGGCTGACAAAAGTAAGAGGATGTTTCAAAGAGTTACCACCTGAGCTGTATTCTTTACAGCAATGACTGTCATGTTACTATGGTAACAAGCCAATTAGTTATAGCCACGACTCTAAATATTATCTTTTCTGTATTCTAATAATTTACATTCTGTCATGTGTTGGTGATGGTCTGTTGATTGATCAACTTGGTCATTAGACTAATATAGACTAAAGATTCCACCATCATCTTTTCCTCGGATTCACGGTACAAATAAAATACAATTAGAAATTGACACTAGGTTTTGTTTTTGTTCGTAATTCCACATCAGCATACAACATGCAGTAGAAAGTCAATAATAGAATGCTAGGCAAGTAGAATCTATGGGTCCGATTGGTGAACAAAAGCGGAACAAAAATTTTAGTTCTCAGTGGAAGTGGTGAGCGATGGAAGAAAATTGTGGGAATAGTGCAAAACTGTGGAAGAAAGCGGTGATAAAAAAGTTGAGAATAAACGTTTTTACTGTAGTTTTTGATAACGTTTTTGTGATTGGTACACTTAAATTTTTTTTAACCCTAAACGTTCCATTTTAGTACTACTAATCAAAGCCTATGTATGTCAAACTTAAACCAAACTCATTTACTCTAGACGATCATTGGATAAGTGCGCCGTATTTAATCCTAGTGGAACATGGGCGAAATTTTGCTTACTATGACGCCAGTGGAAAATATATGGATCCTTGGAGTCGTGAAATGAGTTAAGAAAGGTGATATATGAATGAACCAACTAAAGAGAAATAGAATTTCTTTTTAGCGCCTCTCATGATTTGTTTATGCAATAACTGAAACCATAACACCTGAAAGAGGAAATTTTTTTTTTTTTTGGATTAACTTGGGGGTATCCTGGACCTAAAGATCCAGACTAATCCCCAAGAGGAGGTGCAGACCATGGATGGACCCTCTCTCCGGGTATTCAAATGGGTCGTAAGCAATGGACCCATATCCACGTGGCCACACGATGAAGTGTAGTGGGATGCCTTCGAACCCAGGTTGCTTAGCAACCCAAAGCCCGCCTGCCACTAGACCACCATCACGTGGTTTCACCTGAAAGAGGAATTACGAGATCTCTTGCTCCTTTGTAGCTCTGTCAAGCATATCAAATCCACAACCGGTCCTGCGGCGGGTAACACTAAGTTTTCTCTTAACTTAGCGCGTGAGTTTTGAATTTAAATTTATTTTTATTTATGACACTTGTGCAAAATTTAAAATTGGTACCACACATTTGATAGATTTATCATATCTATCGTGAAAAATAGAATATTGCGGTTTTGAAAATATTATAATTAAAGATTTGTATCGATTTTCTAATTTAGGATCGGGTTATCTTTTGATAATAAAGAAACGAGTGCTAGGAAAAATGATAGTCTTTGCTAGAACAAGAAAAATAATGTTTTAATCAAGAGAAATGTGATACAAAAATTCTAAGAACTCTTATTAAAATGTCTTTTTTTCTTAGAAACAAATGAAGTATGAATCTTAGTTTCATTTTTTCATCTTGCCAACCTTTAAAGCTCTAGTTTTGGTTTTTCATTGGTTTTGATTTTATGTTCACACACAGAGTTTCTTTCGTGTTGAAATATAGCCAATCCTGGATCAAAATATCCTTTTTAGCTCAATTTTCTATTATTTAAATATGATTTCGTTTGTAGATGCTCGAAAAAGAATTAATTAGCTAAGACTTTTGGGATTGATTTCTTTTTTTCCGAATTATTAAAAATTTCGGTTGGATTTTTCTTTCATATTTTGGTAGGACACTTTTGTATCAAGATATATTGCAGCTAAAAAAGCCGAATAGGTAACTTAAGTGGGCTAATATACATCATAATAGGCCTCCTTCCAAACACAGCCCATAAGAGATGGTGATCAACATTGGCCCAATGACTCAGTCCTTAAAGCCACGCGCGGTAGAGAAGAGACAAGAGAGGAAGCCAAAGCCGCGGAGAGAGCGAGAGTCGACGACGGGAAATATGAGAGAAACGGTGAAGTTAATAAGCACGGAGGGTTTCGAGTTCGTCATTGATAGGGAAGCCGCAATGGTTTCTCAGACTATCCGAAGCATGCTCACTTCCCCAGGTTTCTTTTCTTGACTTTGATTTCGGTTTTCCATATTTCATACGGTTGTAGGGTTAGGCTTGTGTGTAATCCGAGATTCTGATTTTGTGATCTTACTTGATTTTGATGTTCAAATTTATCTGATCTGGGTTGAGAATTTACATCAATTTGAGCGTAATCTTGCAAGCCATTTTGCTCAATTGGAAATTCGATTATGTAATTGAATAACTCAATTTCAACGAGGAATCAAGTCCAAATTCCCGTTGTCTAGGGCAATTGAAAAGAAATCTTCTTTCAAATGTTGTAAATGCATAATCGATGGTGATCTGAAGAATAAAATCTGTTGCTTGTTTTTTTGATAGGTGGTTTCTCGGAATCAAAAGATGGCGTTGTTACTTTCCCTGATATTAGTACTACAATTCTAGAGAAGATTTGCCAGTACTTTTACTGGTCTCTTCAGTACTCAAGGTCCATTATCTATCTCACTTTGCACTTATTTGATCTCTAGAGCTTTTGTATCGTAGCCTCTCTTAGTCTTTGTTTAACATTTCTAATCAAGTCGCGGTCTGTAGTTATCTAAGTTTCATTTTAGTGGATAACTCGGCAAGAACCAACCTCCGTTAGAGAAATAGTTTCATCTATTCTCTGCAAAATGTCATTAGTTGTGATTTCGGTATCATGGAAAGTAATCTTGTTTGATCTTGCTCTGTGAATGTAATCTGAAGCTTTCTGTTTCATAGGAGATAGATTATAAAGCATGATATAGATTACTATTCTTTCTTTCACCACTATGCTATTCGCATCTTGCTCCCTTATTCTCTAACTAGTGATATGCAAATGGTTCCTCCTGTTACAGAGGCAAAGAGACCGAGTTCCACATCGAGCCTGAACTGACTCTGGAGCTGATGATGGCTGCTAACTATCTTCACACTTGAAGAGTTACAATGATGATTGCTGTTGAATCTTATTCAAGTAGTATAGTTTCGTCTAGGTCTGGATATAACCCTGGAGCACTTGTGTGGGTTCATATGTTATCTTGCATTGGGTTTCATGATTGAATTGCTCTGAGGGAAAGTCAGTGTATGTCTTTAATAGTATTTAATTTTGACTGCAACATCAAGGTTCTTGTGGCTTTACTTGTTGCTTATACCTTAAACAGTTTTAAGCTATTGTAATAAGCAACAAACATTGCTAATAATGATTGGTTTGTTACGTAATCATGTTGGTTTACGACCGGTTATGATTCGTTTTGTTTTTGAGATTTTAATTGGAACTAGCAAACATTAAAGGCCAAGATATCTATAGCACATGACTGAGTTCACCAAGATTTCAAAAACCAATTCAAAACTTAAACGAAGGTAAATTTGGTACGGTTCAGCTCAGGTTAATAATGCCACGTCACTTTTATTCTTGTTTAACAACTCTGTTTCTGTTCTAATGTTTCAGTAAATTCTACATGCTTTATAATAGATGACTTAGATGAACACAAAGTTTTTCCTACAAACTGCATCCTATTTAACTTTTGACTTCAAAGACTAAATCATCTCGTATAATTGTATATAATACTACTCCCTCCATCATATTTGTTAAACCGTTATCACGTTGTGGATGAACTGTTAATTTTTATACTTTAGCTATAATTTAACTGTTCTGGTTGAAAAGTTTTTACTGATGCTGTCATGAAATTTGCACTTTATAATTTCTCATTTCGATTTGTTTTGTTTCAATTAATGATCGGTGGCCATTGCGGCTTCCAACTCTTGGTTAAGGCCGTTAAGATTAGAAAGAAAAATAGGAGTCCAACTCTGGGAAAATAAGGAAAAAGCAATACTTTAGACTAAGAAAATCGTATTTCTATATGCGTGCTACCATCATTTCTGAGTCGGATCAGTTTTTTAGCTCTTTTCTACGGTTACACCCAACCAAAACGTCTCGCTCTTCTTTTTGGGTATCCACTTATCTTAAAGTCCATCTTATTTCCTTTTCTTTTTTCACTTGATTTTCTATCGATAATACATTAATGAAATTCATTAGAAAACCTTACGAAACCTAGACGAAAAAATATCTTTTTTAATTGAAATGTTAGATTTATTGAATATAAAAAGAGAAAGTATTTACAAATAATGAATGTTTGAGTAGCACTTTAAACAAAAACATGGATCGCAACAAGAGTACAATCGGTTCACAACCTCCAAACTGTGTGATTAAAGAAATTCAACAAATGGTTCGCAATAAACTGAGCGCCACTTATTAAGATCGCGTTATCACATAAGATCGCGTTATCATATTAGAAACTGACTCTATTATGTGTTGGTGGTTCCAATACTTTGAGTGACATAACCTCTTCTAGTTAGCCTCAGTTTACATATTTATGAACAAATTTTGCTCGTGTAAGTAGAATAAGTCCTCTTTGTACAAAAATGTTGAAGTAATAAATTAAATTTAAACTAAAAAAAAAAACAAGAGTACAATTGGTCACTTGAATAATATTATTAGGTTAATGGCGAAACTTGAAACTATTTTTGAAGAAAGTTAGCAAGTTTCACATCCTCATAATACCCGAAGCTAATACGGTTACACATGGTGGGGCCGTGGCCACCATTGTGGTAAAAACTAAAAAGGCGAGAGCCTTACACTTTTTCCATCAAAATCAAAGATTCGACTTACAAATACAGTTACAAACTATAATAAGAAATACAGCTATCTCTTAACTCATTAATTACTTTTTTATGGGTATGAACTTATTAATTACTTTATATTTTAATTTATACTTAAAAATATTACATAACATACGTACATACTTAAGTAAATCTAGAATAATAATAAATTTATATGTATGCTCAAACAATTCAAATGGAATTTTTTTCGAAAAAATAATTGATATGTTGTTTAGCAAAATCTTATCTTCAATATAATTTTTTTAAACACCAAAAAATCAGAATCTTAGAATTTTCTTCTTTATTCAATAAGAGATTCTTTTACTATATTTACCGAATAAACTATTTTATCTTTCGAATAAAATTATATAAACTTGCTTTAGAACTCCGAATATCTAGGCGGAACTGTGATCAACTGCCAGAATCATAGCTGATGTAAATCGAAGAGGTGAAGGGTACCATCGAGCATTGTTAGATTTTAATCTAAAACGGTTTAACCGTCTTTTCTAGATTTAAATTTTAAAGTCCGTTTATTTTTTTGAATTGGAAGGGCTAAACTTGAAACTTGGTCGATGGCTAAATTCATTATGGTTAATCACTCCATAAAAAAGGTTAAATACATTGACTTGGATTAAATTTAGGAAAATTTCAGAAGTAACTTACATGTGGACGATATGTAACGTTAGTCGACCATATCATCTAATTAGAGTGCCTTAAACCTAAATGTATATCATGCCAAAAAACTAGTATGTCTGTTTTTTCTTCTTATAATTTTTTATTTTTTATTTTTTATTTTCTCATTAGTAACTTTAATGAATGAGAAAGATGAATTGTAATGTTTTAGATTTTTCCTTCTAATATTTTTATTTAATTTGCTTTGTTTTCATTTTTAGTAAGAAATTGAACAAGAAGGGTATGCATTTACTGTGATTGAGTTCAAATTAGTTTTGACTAAAGAAACCCGTAGAAATGTTTCCAAAAACATGTCAATATATAATGTTACAATTTAATTAATTGATACAGATATCATTAAAGTTAAGTATGATTTTGACATTTAAAGACATAAAATCAGAGGGATTGAATTAGATTCCTTTTAATTTCTCCTATATATATACATCTCTTTTCATGTTGATCTCCATAGAAAAAAAAAAAAAAGATTACAGTAATAGTTTTATAGAAAAATGGGTAAACTAGCAGATTCATCTTGCCTCCTCTCCAGTCTCCTTGTCTTGTTCTTAAGTTCAGTTTCAGCAGCCGTCACAAATGATTCTCAAGATAAACAGGTATTATCACCAATACTGATTTAATATCACGATCTCTTGTTTCCATATAATGACGACTCACTCTTTAAACATGATGATGATGATCCATGAAGGTGTATATAGTCTACATGGGCTCACTCCCGTCCCGAGCGGAGTACAAACCAATGTCCGATCACATAAGTATTCTTCAAGAGGTCACAGGAGAAAGGTGTGATTTAGTTAACTGATTACTTATAATTCACTTCTATTATTGTTATGAAGATTCTAATCGATATATATATATATACTATAGCTCCGTTGAGGGTCGCTTGGTGAGAAGTTACAAGAGGAGTTTTAACGGGTTTGCGGCTAGGCTCACTGAATCTGAACGAGAAAGAATAGCCGGTGGGGTTTCTTCGATCGTGACACAATTATTATGAAATGATATTAAAGATTTATAACAATTAAACCATTTTATGATTTCCTTACAGATATGGAGGGAGTTGTGTCCGTGTTTCCAAACAAGAAGTTACAACTCCATACGACGTCGTCTTGGGACTTCATGGGGTTAAAGGAAGGAACGAGGACGAAAAGTAACCCTACCGTGGAGAGTAATACCATTATTGGAGTTATCGACAGTGGGATCACTCCCGAATCGGAGAGTTTCTCCGACAAAGGCTTTGGTCCTCCTCCTAAAAAATGGAAAGGTGTTTGTTCCTGTGGCAAAAACCTCACTTGCAACAAGTAAATCTCTAATAATAGATTTCTCTATTTCAAGATATTAGTTTTGGAAATAAAATCGTGTAATAATTACACGTTGATCTGTTTCTCTAATTTTCAGTAAGTTGATTGGGGCAAGAGACTACACAAGCGAAGGTGCTAGAGACAAGAACGGCCACGGTACACACACAGCGTCCACGGCGGCTGGTAACGCAGTCGCGGACACAAGCTTCTTTGGAATCGGCAATGGAACGGCGAGAGGTGGTGTTCCGGCCTCTCGGATCGCCGCTTACAAAGTGTGCGGTGAGGAAGGGTGTATCTCTGATGCTATACTGTCTGCGTTTGATGACGCGATCGCAGACGGCGTCGACCTCATCACCATCTCTCTTGGGGGTGACCGCGCGTATATGTTTGAAGTTGACCCAATCGCGATCGGGGCTTTTCACGCTATGGTTAAAGGGATTCTCACTGTGATTTCATCCGGTAACAACGGTGTTACAGCAACCGTCTCGGCTGTAGCACCGTGGGCTTTAACGGTTGCAGCCAGTACCACGAACCGTGGGTTTGTCACCAAAGTTGCTCTCGGAAACGGCAAGACACTTGTCGTAAGTATCAAGAAACGTTCTTGTTTCTATGATCATTGTAATCTTTCTTTCTTTAGTTACCAAATGACTCTTCTATACTTTCTCCTTAACAGGGGAAATCAGTAAATGCTTTTGATCTCAAAGGAAAGAAGTACCCATTGGCGTACGGAAAAGCTGTTGCTTCAGAAGATTGTGAAAAGGAAACCGCAGAGTAACTTTCTGGCCAAGAAACACCATCTTAGTTGTGATGATGATGACCAGGAATTCTTTTCATATTTCTCATTGTTTTTTTTCAGGAGTTGTGACCCAGAGTGTATACAAGAATCCCTAGTGAAGGGAAAGATCTTAGTGTGTAGTGGTCCACGTGGTCTGAAAATAAGTAATTCAACTGGACATATTGGAATCATATTTAAATCCCCTATAACAGACGTCGCTTTCATTCACCATTTACCCGCTTCTGGTTTATCAGAAACTGACTTTGACTCTCTCGTCTCTTACATTGAGTCCTCAGAGTAATTAAACAACCATCTTCTCCATCTGCTCTGTAATAATTCTCTATGCTTTATCCTGAAATCTTTGTGGCTTTTTTCAGTGCCCCACCACTAGCAGCTATTCTAAAAACTGAAGCAATCTTCAATCGGACATCTCCTGTTATTGCTTCTTTCTCTTCTCGCGGTCCAAACACAATCGCTGTTGATCTTCTAAAGGTATATATACACATTCAGAATATTATTATGATGATCTTGGTTATGTTTATTTCTCCGATCTGAGAAACAATATTGGTTGAATTGCAGCCGGATGTAACAGCACCTGGAGTGGAGATTCTCGCTGCCTTTTCACCTCTTGGTTCACCGTCTGAAGATGATGACAGACATGTAAAGTACTCTATTATGTCCGGAACTTCAATGTCTTGTCCGCATGTTGCAGGCGTGGCTGCTTACATCAAGACGTTTCATCCCGAATGGTCTCTTTCCATGATCCAATCAGCCATCATGACAACCGGTAAAGCTAATATCATATCCAGCTTTTTACTTACTTGTTCATCAAGCAACCTTTGTTGATACTCCATTCTTTGTAGCTTGGCCAGTAAATGCTACTGAAAAAAATATGGTATCGACCGAGTTTGCGTATGGAGCTGGACATGTCGACCCAATCGGCGCTTTAGATCCTGGACTCGTCTATGAATTTGGGAAAGCGGACCACATAGCCTTTCTCTGCGGCTTGAACTACACTTCGAAGACGCTTAAAATTATCTCCGGCGAAAGAGTCTCTTGCTCCGAAGAAAAAAAGATCTCACCAAGAAACCTAAACTATCCTTCAATGTCGGTTTGGTTGTCAAGATCTAATACCTCCTTCACTGTCACTTTCAACAGAACCGTGACCAACGTTGGTATGCCAAACTCTACATACAAATCAAAGGTAGTCACGGGTCACGGATCTAAGCTCAGCGTCAAGGTAATGCCTAGTGTTCTGTCTTTTACGACGGTGAACGAGAAGCAATCTTTCAAGGTGACAGTTACAGGAAATGATGTCAACCCAGACCTTCCTTCTTCTGCAAACCTAATCTGGTCTGACGGTACCCATAACGTGAGAAGTCCCATTGTAGTTTACAATTACGTTTGGTAATTGACGAGACATCATCACTTCACTATCTTCATCATAAATAAATCTTCATTGTTGTTGTTATGTTTCTTTATTCTATGTTTGTTGATGTCTTAGGACATGCAAATGATTTCTTTGAATTATCCAATGAATACCCAAGTTAACAAAAATTCTTGGCCATTATCACCGACGCTTAAGATTTAGTCTCCATTAATAAAGAGATATTCTTGATTCTTGTAGTAACTCAATGATCAATGCTTTCCTTGTAATACACTTTTTTCCTAATTAAAAGATATACGCAAGATCTCAAATCTAATAACAACAAACCGACTAAAAATATTTACACGCCATAATTGGATCGAAATCGAATATACTGTGTCGTCTGATACAACATATATGTTTCCGAGGAAACAGAGCTAAGATTATGACGTCGTCTAATCTTAGTAGAATCCTAACAAGGGATGTCTAAAGATAAATTAAAACCGCATCCCTTTACAGCTATATAAAACAATGACGAGTGTGCCTTTGAAAATCTTTTCTTTATAGCACCACGACCCAAATGAATTCACTACAGAAAAATTTCTGCTAGATCTCCTCAAAGTTCTGGAAAATCGGATGTAAGCGACTCTAAAACCTTCCTCTTAATTCTCTATCAATTTTTTTTAGCATTCAAAATCCCTTCAATTTACAAGAGAGAGCTCTTATTAATTTTCATATGTATAGAGTCTGATTTTATTTGGGTTATACAAATTTTATTTTTTTGTTAAAGGTTTAGGTTGTACAATTTTCGGACCATAAATTGATCTGCATTTAAATATAGATTTCTAAAAATATAAGTTTGTTTATTTTTACCATGTCTTTTTTGGTCAACATTTTACCATGTTATATTAGAAACAGTGCTAGATAAAGAGAAAACATGCTATATTGTTAATTTTCGTTGTCATATTGTTTTATAGAAACAGTATATTTAAGACTTACATTGGCATTAATTATATTTCTAGAAAAATGGCGAAACGAGCAGGCTTCTTTTGCTTCTTCTCCTATCTCATTGTCATGTTCTTATGTTCAGTCGACTCAGCACTCATAGATGATAATCAAGACCAACAGGTATTATTACGTACATCAATTATCTTGATATCTTGTTTCACGTATGATCATCTATGATAAATGATAATTTATGAAGGTGTATGTCGTCTACATGGGCGCCCTTCCGTCTAGCGAGGTCTACACACCAATGTCCGATCACATGAATGTTATTCAAGGAATCACCGGAGAGAGGTGTGAATTAATTATACCATTCTCTAGCCACAACTATAATTAATATGAATTATCGGTATGATGACTATTCTAACAACTCTTACATCTCTAGTTCGAACGAAGGTCGTTTGTTGACAAGTTACAAGAAGAGTTTCAATGGGTTTGCTGCCCGACTCACTCAATCAGAACGAGATAAAATAGCTAGTGAGTGTTCTTCGAGATATACTTTTTTTTTTTTTTCTATTTTTAAAGCGAGGAAGTTTTGAATCGAAATCATACACCAGAGACTCAAACCAACCCTTAAATAATTTATCCATTTCACTGCCACTTAATCATGTGACCTCTTGGATTATCTTAGGGTATTTGAACTTGAACAATGCTATTTAATCTGAATCGATCTGGCTGGTCGGGCTGCAAACCCACAACCCGGTTGGTAATCTAGCCTAGTTGGCAAGTGCTTTAGAGTGGGGGAAAGCCATAAATTTTTTCTAGAGCCCTAAATTTCTTTCTACATGCTTTATAAATATTTTAAAAGTGTATTGTCTTTTTGTTTCCTTTTTCTCAATGTAGAGGGCCAAAAACTAAGTTTTAGATATTGTGACTTGTGAGGATAACTCAAATTCTACCGCCAAAACCTTGAGTTTTAATCTTAACCAATTGGATTCATATTTTAAGAACCCAAATTTACATGATCTGCATAAACAAGACAGAAACAAGTATCCAACAACACAAATATGGTCCGGCCTGTTCTTCTTGGATAAAGCTTTATTTGTTTCCGCCATACAATTTCGGATTTTTTGTTATATTTAAAGCATTCAAGGCAGCCATAATTTATTTTATTAAAGTAATTTTTATATTTATTTATTCTTAGATATGGATGGAGTTGTGTCCGTATTCCCAAACAGGAATCTACAGCTCCAAACGACGACGTCCTGGGACTACTTGGGGTTAAAGCAAGGAAAGGCCACAAGGAGAAATCCGGCCGTGGAGAGTGATACGGTTATTGGGTTCATCGATAGTGGGATCACTCCAGAATCCGAAAGCTTTTCCGACAAAGGCTTTGGTCCTCCTCCAAAAAAATGGAAAGGTGTTTGTTCTGGAGGCAAAAACTTCACTTGTAACAAGTAAATATCTCAAAATCAGTTTGGCTCTTTAAAGATTATTATTACATATGAACCAAGTGATTCACTAGTCCGCTCTTTTTCGGTCAACGTAATATTCACATAAAGTCCAAAAAATGATCATCTAGTGGATTATTTTGCAGCAAGTTGATTGGTGCAAGGGACTACACAAGCGAAGGATCCAGGGATTTTTCTGGTCATGGTACACATACAGCTTCCACAGCGGCAGGAAACGTTGTTGTGGACACAAGCTTTTATGGCCTCGGCAATGGAACAGTTAGAGGTGGCGTTCCGGGCTCAAGAATTGCCGCTTACAAAGTTTGCACGGTCTTAGGATGTAGCTCGGACAAAATATTGTCAGCTTTTGACGATGCAATCGCGGATGGCGTGGACATCATCAGTATATCCGTGGGACTAGGATCCGGCATGCCTTTTGAAGAGGACCCGATTGCTATCGGGGCATTTCACGCTTTGGCCAAAGGGATTCTCACCGTGAATGGAGCGGGTAACAATGGTCCGGAAGCTGGAACGCTCACCAGCCTAGCTCCTTGGATCTTCACTGTTGCCGCCAGCAACACCAACCGTGCATTTGTCACCAAAGTTGTTCTTGGTGACGGCAAAACACTTGTCGTGCGTATCAAGAAACTGTTTTTTTTTTTTTTTTTCTTTCTCTATCATCTTATCCTTTTCTCATCATCTTTTCATTTTCTTAATATAAAACAGGGAAAATCAGTGAATACATTCGATTTGAATGGAAAAATGTATCCTTTGGTTTACGGAAAATCTGCTGCTAATTCGTCTGCTTGCGATGTGGAATCGGCAGAGTAACTTCTTCCACTAGAAACATCATGTTCATGCATAAGACCTAGAAATAGTTCCATATGTCTTAATTGATGACGATGACTTACTTTTTCAGGCGATGTGAAATAGGGTGTCTTCAAGAATCACTTGTGAAGGGAAAATTGGTGGTTTGCAATACAACGAATTCAAACGAAGCTCAATTAAATGGAGCTGTTGCAGTCATTTCTATGAATACTGTACCAGATACTGCCTACGTCACCTCTTTGCCCTTCTCTCCTTTATCACAAATTGACTTTGACTCTCTCATCTCTTACATCAAGTCCGGAAGGTAACGCTTTTCTCTGGATTTAACCATCTATTGTTTTAAACGTAATCCTCAACGTTTACTTGAGAAAGAAAAACACAGTTTAATTGCATTAAAAAAAAATATGTATAATAGATTCTAATTTTCCATTCAAATATTTTTGGAAATTTTAAACGAACACGCCAAAAGCAAACAACATTTCCTTACAATTAAAAAGAGAATTTTGCTTCAAATTCTTCTCGTTGAGGGTTCATTTATGATAACGCGTGAGGTGAGAATTAAGGTGTTGATTGGGTTTTCTACGTTGGTGGACACTAGCAGTTTTTATCGTTTGACAACAATCACGGAAACTACTTTGTACCGCTTCATTGGATCTCATTCCAACAAGCGTTTGCGGTGGCAAATGGTTTACAAAAATATTAAAAAAATATGTTTTAAATGGTGATTATAGTGGAACTCTCTACATTTGTTTTCTCAGTTCTCCGGTAGCTACTATTATGAGAAGTACGACAATATTTAATCAGACAGCTCCTCTCGTTGCTTCCTTCTCTTCTCGTGGTCCAAATGTCATCGCAACTGATATTCTTAAGGTCTATACTAATACTATATACAATCTTTAATGTGCATGCTTAGTACGTTCTCTCTCGTTTTCATGGTTTGAGAGATAATTGTGAATGACTTGCAGCCAGATGTAACAGCACCAGGAGTTGAGATTCTGGCTGCATTTTCACCTGAAGCTTCACCGTCCTCAAGTGTATTTGACAAGAGACGCGTGAAATACTCTGTTATGTCCGGAACTTCGATGGCTTGTCCACATGTTACTGGTGTGGCCGTCTATGTCAAGACGATTCATCCTCAATGGTCTCCTTCCATGATCAAATCTGCCATTATGACAACCGGTATACAACATAACTAAAGCATAAATGTTTTCTTGTTTTACAAGAAACCCATTAACACTTATTTGACACTTCATTCTTCTTTGGTCTCTTAAAATATCTCGCAGCCTGGCCAATGAATGGGACTGGAACTGACGTTGCATCGACCGAGTTTGCTTATGGAGCTGGACATGTAAACCCAATAGCTGCTATTAATCCTGGACTCGTCTATGAATCAACAAAAGAAGATCATATCGCCTTTCTCTGTGGCATGAACTTCAATGCAACTACGGTGAGACTCATATCTGGTGAAGCCGTTACTTGCAAAGATAAAGCCTTGCCAAGAAACCTCAATTATCCTTCAATGTCGGCTAAATTGTTGGGATCTAATAATAGCTCCTTCACCGTCGTTTTCAATAGAACTGTCACCAACGTTGGTGCCCCAAACTCTACATACAGATCAAAAGTTGTCTTAAATCACGGCTCTAAGCTCAACATCAAAGTCTCGCCTAGTGTCCTGTCTTATAGAATGGTGAACGAGAAGAAGTCTTTCATGGTGACTATTTCTGGTAGCATTCTCGAATCAAAACTGCCTTTGTCTGCAAATCTAGTCTGGTCCGATGGCACTCATAATGTGAGAAGCCCCATTGTTGTTTATAAAAGTGATTGAGGATGTGGTGGTAGACTAATCCGGATCGTCTGCAAATCTAATATTGTCAGAAGGAACTTATATTTGACAGATTTTTTGTTTCTTTTTTAAACATCCTAAAATAGGACATGCAGTTTTTTTTTTTTTTTTTTTTTTGGTAAAATCTAAAATATTTGGAGTTTTTATTTCAAATATATTTTAATAAAAAGTTTCTTCCATTATTGTAAATAATACTTATTAACCTTAAATAAATTACAAATAAAATTAAAACATTATGTTTGGGTTCACTTGTTCCAATTTAATATTTCGATTTTCTCAATTAGGAATAAATTTTTATTAATTTGATATTGAATTTGTGTTATTATTGGAAAAAAAAGTTAGTGATAAAAAGTTTGAAACAAAACTTATAAGTGTGATATTCAACATAATTGCCCCTTATTTTTAAAGACTTGCTATTAATTTTGAAACAAACTTACAAGTGTAGTAATTTCTTAAACAAACTTTCTTAGTAGTCTAGTGGTATATAAATTACTAAATTGAACAGTTACCAAATACCTGTAAATCATATGCACAATTTCTAATAACTTGACATTGGGCACATTACAGATAAAATAATGAACAAACTAAAAAACTATGTTTTAGGAAAAAAAACGACAATGGAGCCAAGGGTCGACCCATAAGGATGCCATCAATGCTAGTACCTAATCTTTAAATTTTCACTCATGGTAAGATATATGTTTGTTATTTTTGATTAAAAATCTAATTACTAATGCAAATGACAATTTAAAAGATGCAAAAATGATAGATTATAACCAAAGTAGATATTAAACATAAGAGAATATAATTATTATCTATTAGATGCAATGCAAAAAAGAGAACTAAGTCAAAAGCAAAATATGAAAACTTAATAAAAAATTAACTACAAGAAAAATGTGAAATCAAGATAATTAAGTATGGATCAAGGTAGATGGTATAATTGATTAGGCTAGCTTACAGTTGGACTTGCTATTTACTTAGATCCAATGATTGCACAATTTAGAGATTAAAAATTCCAGGCATAACAATTCACTTCCATGATATTGACCTAATGATCAAAGTTTAAGTCTATGAATTAACATGCTAAACAATCACTGTTAGTCATTGAGTAACATTTTTAACCAATACAAATTCACCTATCCGTCAGCCCTTTGCCAGTCTCTGAATTATCACAAGAAGACTTTGATTCTCTTATCTCTTACATTAAGTCCACAAAGTACGAACGATCTTCTCTCTATTTCCTAGGCTTCACGTTCTCTTTATTCAAACTGATACGTCTATGTTTGTATTCCAAGGTCACCTCGAGCGCGACTGTTCTAAAAACTGAAGGAGTTTATAATCAGAGAATTCTAAAAGTTGCTTCTTTCTCTTCTCGCGGACCAAACACCATCACTGTTGACCTTCTCAAGGTATATATTACATAACATTTTACTGATAATCTTGGTTCTCTTCTTTTTTATCCACGATTTGAGAGACAATGGCGGATAAATTATAGCCAGATATAACAGCACCAGGAGTGGAGATCGTCGCTGCTTAATCACTTAGTGCTTCACCGTCTGATAGTGATAGTGACACCAGACGAGTGAAGTACTCTGTTCTCTCCGGAACTTCAATGTCTTTTCCACACGTTACAGGTGTGGCTGCGTGTATGTTAAGACATTTCATCCTAAATGGTCTCCTTCCATGATCCGTTCTGCCATCATGACACCCGGTAAGCAAAATTACATTTAACTTATTTTCTTGTTTCCCAATAAACCAAAAAAGGCTTTCTTGTCCAGCAAGAAAACATTTACTTATATTAATCTCTATTGCTCTTTGATCTCATAACTCGTAGCTTGGCCAATGAATGCTAGTGGAACGTACTTTACATCAACCGAGTTTGCATATGGAGCTGGCCATGTCGACCCAATAGCTGCTTCTAATCCTGGACTCGTTTATGAATTAAACAAAGCAGACCATATCGCCTTTCTCTGCGGTTTGAACTACACTGCGGCTACACTGAACTCATATCTGGTTAAACCGAAACTTGCCCTAAAGAAAACAAAATCTTACCAAGAAACCTCATCTATCCATCGATGGCCGCTAAAATTTTGGGATCTAATAGATCTTTCACTGTAACTTTCAGCAGAATTGTTACTAACGTTGGTATCCCCAACTCGACATACAAATCGAAGGTAGTCTTCAATCACGGTTCAAAGCTAAATGTCAAGGTCTCGCCTAGTGTTCTGTCTTTTAAGAAGGTGAACGAGAAGCAGTCTTTCTCGGTGACTGTTTCAGGCAGCGATCTCGACCCAAAAATGCCTTCATCTGCAAATTTAATCTGGTCTGATGGCACACATATTGTGAGAAGCCGCATTGTTGTTTATACTGATGGTGATTACTGATGAGAGTACTTTAGCTCACCTATTAGCATCATAAGTTACCTCGATCGAGTAAAGATTTAGTTAAAGCCCTCCATCTATAATGTTATCAGGGTGCCGTTATTTATCTGTACGTTAAATAATAGAACTGGTCAATACTTCGATTTCAAAGAAAATATTAAATGTGAAGCTGATAAAGTCGTAGCTTAGACCGATTTTGTTGCATGCATATGCTTACTTCATTGTCATTATGGATTTAATCTTGAGATCGAGGAAGATTATTATCATTATTATTTTTTTGGGTGAAAAATCAAGATTTTGTTGGGTTAGCAATAATTGTAAACGACGAACATCTTAATTGCATAGACGACATCAGGGGAGGATTTTCTTGGAATGGGTATGGTTGTTGTGCTCTCTAAATATTAGACGACACCGTAGATTTCTCATTTAGTTCGACCTCATATGATTTCACTCTTTTTTCGTTTTTTCTTACTCTTTCCAGTTCCTGACTTCTTAATCTCATGGTCTTTTATATGTTTACTTCAATGTCGGAGATTCATCGAAAAACACATGTTAAGATATTTTCTAAACTATAAAGCATTTCTATTGGCCTAAGAATTCTGGCATAAATATGTTTGAATCTAATGCAATCTACCAAACTAACCCGAATTCCTATTAAGTCAACACCTACGGATTACTTTCTATGTAAAATATTGTATTACTTTATTAACAACCAGAGAAACAGAATCAGAGGAGACTAATTGATTGGGTTTTTAAAGACTCCGCACGTATCTCCTCTATATATGAAAATAAATATGCATATTTATGCCCCACAAATCTTATAAAAAACGAACAAAAATTCAGAGTGATTTTATTCTAGTTATACTAAAATGGCGAAAGTTGCAATATTCTTTTGCCTCTCTTCATTTCTCCTAGTCTTGTTTTTAAGGTCAGTCTCAGCAGTCCAGGATGATCATGAAGATAACCAGGTATTTTTGTAATTACTCATTTGTATAAAAAAATGCTAAATATTATCATTGATTTCTTTTATCTCTGAAACATGATGATAATAACGGTGATGATAATCTATGAAAGGTATATATCATATACATGGGAGCACTTCCGTCTCGAGAGGATTACACTCCAATGTCTGATCACATGAGTATTCTTCAAGAAGTCATCGGAGAGAAGTATCGTTATTATTATTTAAGATCTCATGTTATAAATCTTCACAATTTACACATGATTATTAAAAATGAATTGTATAATCTAGTTCGATTGAGAATCGCTTGGTTAGAAGCTACAAAAGAAGCTTCAACGGCTTTGCAGCACGACTCACCGAATCCGAACGAAAAACATTAGCTGGTATGTGCTATTTGATCGGTTTTTCGTTTTGATTAATCTCTAAAGGCAAATGATACTATTGGTTATTTTGCGATATGTTAATCCAATTATGATTTGGTCTTATTTTTTCTGAAAGCATATTCGGTTTGACCATGTCGTCACAATATGTGTATTATATTATGTATTTTCGAATCTTTTTACATTATGGTATGTTCTTTCTTAGGAATGGAGAGGGTCGTGTCTGTCTTCCCAAGCAGAAAGATGAAACTCCAAACGACGACGTCTTGGAATTTCATGGGTCTCAAAGAAGGCAGCAAAACGAAGCGAAACCCGAGCATTGAGAGCAATACCATTATTGGAGTCATCGACAGTGGAATTTGGCCTGAATCCGACAGCTTTTCCGACCAAGGCTTTGGTCCTCCTCCTAAGAAATGGAAGGGTACTTGTGCCGGCGGAAAAAACTTCACCTGCAACAAGTAAACACACTTTTACTTTCACATGGGGATTTCATCGAACAACTCATCTGCATTTTTAATCTTGAAACCGCAATCTCTCTGTTAATGCAGCAAAATCATTGGGGCAAGAGACTATACAGCCAAATCTAAAGATAAAGAAACGGCGAGGGATTACGAGGGACACGGTACACACACGGCGTCCACGGCAGCCGGAAACGCTGTCGCAAACACCAATTTCTACGGACTCGGTAATGGAACCGCGAGAGGTGGCGTTCCATCCGCCCGAATCGCTGTTTACAAAGTCTGCGACAAAGATTCTTGTGATGGAGAAGCAATGATGTCTGCCTTTGACGACGCAATCGCTGACGGTGTGGACATTATCAGTATCTCCATCGTCCGCGGTGACATTCCACCATTCGAACGGGATCCGATTGCGATTGGTGCTTTTCACGCTATGGCTAAGGGTATTCTCACCTTGAACTCGGCTGGTAACGACGGGCCGAAAACCAGTACGGTCACCAGCAGTGCACCATGGGTGTTTAGCATTGCAGCCAGCGTGACGAACCGTGCCTTTATGACTAAAGTTGTTCTCGGAGACGGCAAGATACTTGTCGTGCGTAACAAGAAACCGTCTTATTTATATCATCATAGCATCTCTGTTCTTTTAATCAATTTTTCTCTTATGTTCTTATAAACCAGGGAAGATCAGTGAATACATATGATCTGAATGGAACCAAGTATCCTCTTGTCTATGGAAAATCTGCTGCTTTGAGTACATGTAGCGAGGATAAGGCTAAGTAAACTTCCGTTACAAGTAACACTAGGTTTTTATTTCTGCTTTACACTAAGTTTTTATATTTTCCTCTTCCAGATTGTGCGAGCCAAAGTGTTTAGACAGAAAACTGGTGAAAGGAAAGATTGTGCTGTGTGATTCTTCGAAAGGTCCAATAGAAGCTCAAAAACTGGGAGCTGTTGGATCCATTGTTGAAAACCCTGAACCAGACCATGCCTATATCCGCTCTTTCCCAGCCTCTTTTCTATCCAAAGATGACTACTATTCTCTCCTCTCTTACATGAAATCCACAAAGTACGTTCTTTTTCTCTGTGTTTATTATACGTTACATACTTCAGATTCTCCATCTTTATTGTTTTTGTGTATGTGTGCAGAGATCCAACAGCCACTGTTCTCAAAAGTGAGGAAACCTTTAACCGGACAGCTCCTCTTGTTGCGTCTTTCTCTTCTCGTGGTCCAAGCACCATCGTTTCAGATATCCTTAAGGTATTATATTTATTTAATGATCTTCGTGCTCTTTATTTGTTAGTCTCTTTTGTTTCCTGGTCTGAGAGAGAAATAGTGGATTGAAAAAATGCAGCCGGATGTAACAGCACCTGGAGTTGAGATCCTTGCTGCCTATTCACCTGACAGTTCTCCAACTGAAAGCGAGTTTGACACAAGACGTGTAAAGTACTCTGTCCTCTCCGGAACTTCAATGTCTTGTCCACACGTTGCAGGTGTGGCTGCATACGTCAAGACATTTCATCCTAAATGGTCTCCTTCCATGATCCAATCTGCTATCATGACAACTGGTAAGTTTAACTTCGGTCCAATGTCACTAAAAAAAGAAACTTACTTGTCCCGCAAGATACCCGTCGATGATATGTGCATGTGCTATAATTTTGCAGCTTGGCCGATGAATGCTTGTGGTCCTGGCTTTGTATCAACTGAGTTTGCTTATGGAGCTGGCCATGTAGACCCAATAGCTGCTATTGATCCTGGACTCGTCTATGAATCGACCAAAGCTGATTACATCGCCTTTCTCTGCGGTTTAAATTACACAAGTGAACACTTAAGAAGCATCTCTGGAGACAACAGTACTTGCACTAAAGAACTTTCCAAGGCATTACCAAGAAACCTCAACTATCCAACGATGTCGGCTAAAGTGCCCGGAACTGGACCGTTCAATGTAACTTTCCACAGAACTGTCACTAACGTTGGTAAACAAAACTCTACATACAAAGCCAAGGTAGTCACAACAAGTTCAGGGTCTAAACTTTCCATCCAAGTGTCGCCTAGTGTTTTACCTATGAAGTCAGTGAATGAGAAGCAATCTTTTACGGTGACTGTTTCAGGCGATAGTCTAGGAACGGAACGACCTATGTCCGCAAATCTAATATGGTCTGATGGCATTCATAATGCGAGAAGCCCCATTGTTGTTTATGCTTTGAGCTAATGAGGCAGTTTATTTGTCATCACAATTGTCAAATGATATATATGCTTAAGGTTGTTTTTACTAGTTCAATACAAAAGTAAGCCCAAAAGTTTGATAAACATGGATCGATACTCGTTGTAGTACACGTGATATTCCCCGTGAAAAAAAATTGCTTAATTATGATTCCGTAAAAGATATCTTTGTCGGATTTATGTTCAAGATAAATCTAGTTGCGCCTCCATTAATGAAGTCCTTTGATTCTGTAAACTTGTGTGGTTGTACAGCCTGGAAGCATATCACGTGTGGGAAGTGTCTCTGACTTTGATCAATCAAGATCTAGAATGTGCTCTGTTTACTGTTACATCACAAGACGACTTGTTGAGTGTTTCTTCTTTTTTATTCTCTTTGTTCTGATTCTTTTCATAATTGTCAGAAGAGGACCACATTCTTTGATTATTACAAAAAAAATTTCTTAAGTTTCAGAACTTTCGACAGTTTTTCTGGCCTCCATTTTTGAAGGGATCTCTTTGTAATTTTACACTATAAGCAATTTGTTCTAGTGAATAATAATTATTAATGTTGTCAACTACCAAAAACGTGAGCGTGCCGGAGTGGTTATCGGGCATGACTCGAAATCATGTGGGCTTTGCCCGCGCAGGTTCGAATCCTGCCGCTCACGCTTTTTGTATTATAACAAAAAACTCTCTTTTCTTTTTTTTTCTTTTTTTTAAAAAAAATCACACAAAATCTATCTTGCGCCAGAAACCACAAAACGTGTATGTGAATGTCGACGTTAACAAAAAAAAAAAAAAAATGGTCAACGTTTACATTCACATAACCGAATCCGCTACAAACTCAACAAAGTATTCTTCTTCATAAGATGGGAGCAGTAGCTGTGACGATGTTTGCGGCATGGGGTGATGAGCTTGACCTGGATTTTTGTTTTCATGGTTATCATCTCTAAATTTAAATGTTAGTGTGTTGTCTAATGTTTCGTTTTTCAAATTTTCACTTTTTACTATTAGTTTTCTGAATTTTTAATATTCATCATTGAGATAGGCGCTGAGTAAAATAATATTTCTAATTTTTTCAAACCTTTTTACGGTCGCTTTTTATTTTATTTTTATTTGTGCAAATTCCCCTACAAATTACATCCTATATTCATACAGTGAGTCTATTTTCGCACTCTAGACCTTTTTTTGGCAAATATTCGAATCGGAAGATATATATGATCTGATCAAATAAGTTATATCCATACTGTATTTTTTTTTTTTTTTTTTTGGTCCTGGAGCCATATTGTATTTAAAATTCCGAAACCCCCCAGTCTAATTAAAAATTGTTTCCTGGATTACCTCGATCGAATATCTCAAGTATTATCCGAACATCTCGGATAATTTTATCATCTAAATGATAAAATAAGATTATATATGCACAATCTTAGCATCTAATCCAAGAGCAAATAGTTGTCTTTGATTCGATCAAAGATATTCAACCCTTTTTCCATTACCATGAACACACTTTAGACAAAAGAATGTTGAATACAGGTCTCAATTTCCGTATGCCGCTCGAAAATTTTGGTATTTTTTTTTATCACATAACGGATTTTTGTTTTTTTATAAAGGCCGTGTTCGTTTGAGAATCGATAACGGCAGCAATAAAACAATCAGCACAACGACCGGCGACATAATGTATTGTTGGATATGGAGTCGCTTTACTTGATCGATGTGTTTTTCATTTCGGAGCCCCTACCACTTGTCGCCATGCTATTCTTTTGACTAGTGTTGCAAACTTTTTTAATTCAAATTTTTAGTTTTTGAATAATGCTATTCTATCATTTTAGATAAAAAAAAATAATATATGAAAATATACATAAATTGTTGAACCTCGAAAAGTTGAATATTTGTGTAAAAGTTCGAAATAGCTAGCAGACGGGTCGGAGATTCTACGATGAGATAAGATAAGTCTGTTTTGTTCGAAAAGTTATAGTTCGGAAAAGATCGATAATACTGAATAATACGTTTAAGTTATTGCCTCGAATATGAGTGGTCGGATTACAAGATTGAATATGAATTAAGATCGGAATCTAAATCTTGGCGACAAAAGCCGAGTATTAAATGCTAAACACGATCTAAGCTATAATCTACTAGTTAATTTCGAAGTGTCTCGAGTGGATTATGTATGTCCCTCTTCATTGAATTTCCAATTTTATTTATAGAGGTGAATTTGCTAAGCGGATTGTTCGTAGTAGGCGAGCACATATTTCGATGGTCATCATTTTCCTTTTTCATCCGTCGAATTAGGTGGGTCGGTTGATTGGTGTATAGGTCATAATTACGCATGTGCTCGAAGTATTCATGGCAGAGAGACAAGTGAACTTCGCTACGTTTGATTACTCCTAGCGTGTTCGTGACGTTCTGTAGATTGACATGTCGATTGGCGGTCATGATTCCTTTAAATGACGTGGCTTTCTCGAGTTTTGAGTCGAGATGGCATTTTGGGTAATTCAGAATCCAGGCCTTATTGCTTAATGAACCAGAAGAAGGAACTTTGGGTCAGACTCGTTGAAGGGGTGTTAACGAAGGGGTGCAGACCCACCTCCAACGTCAATCAAAAAGTTAAATATAAATAACTTTAATTTGATAGAGAAACTTGAATGTAAATCATGAGATGAAGAAGAAGAAAAATTAAAAAGAAATTTTTTTAATTAATTTATAAAGTCGATCTATCGCACATATATGCACGCGGGAGAATCACTTAGTTCCTTTCATATAAAAATAACAAAAATTGAAAAAACTAGCACGGTAAAAGAAAAAGCCATTTGACAAATTCTTTTTCTAGCATAAAAGGAAATAAACATGTTTAATAACTGGCAGCTTAATCTACGCAAAAGTTAAGGGAATAATTTCCAATTTATTCACTAAGATATCATTCCTTTGTTTACCAAAACAGAAGATATGACTCATTTCTTCTTCAATATCTTACTTAAATAGTTCTATATAGAGAACTTATCCCCAACGAATAACGTGTAATCCCACGCAAGCATCACAAATAGCATCTTTCACTGATCCAAATAATTGGCTTGAGTAACTTTTTTACAATAAGTTATTATGAAAATAGGATTACCATGTAATGATATTTAATTGAAGGTGTGTTAGGAAGTTGTTGTGGAGTGATAGGTTTATGTTTTTAAATGTCCTTTTAAGATTATAGAGCAATACGGTGATTGATACGTTAATTCTTCAAATTAAGGTTTAGCTTTCATCCATAATTTTTGCTGTCTCATCAAGTGTTGAGGCGGTAGATGTTTCTAAAACATTTTCTTCATCCATTTTCGGTATCGCTACTGCGTTAGGAAACGCTAACACTATTCTTTCAACTGATCTGCGTCAAACAACTGTACTTGTCTCTTCTCCACCTCTCCCATGCTTGTGATGATGAGTAAGAGAGTGTTTTTGGTGTGACATCTATATAGGATATGAAATGGGAGATTTCTCCATTAGAACTCAAGGAAGAAGGAAAGTAAAACCTACACAAAAATTTTAAGAGTAATGGACCTTAGTAGGTAGGCAAGGTAAAAGAGAATAAGGTGGTCAAGGCGGTCACATACCTCCATCTTAGAAGTTTAAAGATATTTTTTTTACCGTTTTCTTTTACTTTATATTATCTACTTTGTCTCTCTTTCAAAATCTCACACTTCTCTCAAAAAAAAATTGTATGGTTCTAAGTCATAACTACGTGCATTTTAAATTTTTCGTATGTCAATAGCAAGACTTTTATAAAACAAAAAACAAAAAAAGATTATAGAGCACATTTGTGAGGGCACATGTGACTTATCCTTCACGCACGGTGATAGAGTCATCATGCTGATCACGGATTAGTTGAAGAGTGGCAGGGTACACTCGTTACATGTAATTTCTAGTTTTTTCCGTTCTGTTTTCTCCGGGTCGTGATGTTTCCTCGATGAATCGTCGCATCTTAATTTTTCTGGGAAAGCGGAAACTGAACGACCCCATCACGACCGTTCAAGCCGCCTTTAAGGCATTGGTTCATGCCACATCATGGATAAACCTCCTAATTTTTTACCCTCTTTTCTCTTAATTTATCTATTGATATTCAATCTTAAATCATTTTCTATGACTTTAGCTAGTCATTTTCAAGCCTAAATTCATTACACCTTTACGTTCAATCTCATCTATCAGTTAGTATTGGTTAGATCATCTATACCTACGCTAGATACATAGTCTATACAATTCGAAGCTGAAATCATTCATGTGAATTGGCGTTATATAACCACTAACTTACGTTATACTTTAAATTGGTTCTAATCAGTCTGAATCATGTATTTCAATGCATCATCATTTCACTAGATATAACAGCCTAAAACTATCAAGTATATAATCGAGAATAAATAAGGTTTAATAATTACCTTAGCCAAAATAATGCAAATTTGGTTCTCTTTATCCACATTCTATTTTTTTTTGGAATATGTGACTTTGTCTTAGTTTGTCTTAATTGCACCTTTTCACCGTATCCCGCTTGACAGTCATATTTTGGTAAGATTAACCTTATCCTCTGTTACTTATTCATATAGCTAAGTATACGAAAATATTGGGCTTCACTCATTGCTAAACATGGTACGATCCATGATTCGATCAGCCACACATACGAATCTTCCCGATTGTCGAGTTCTGATCCAACCGTTTAGATTCTCTTTTTTCAGAGATTACTTTACCATTGGCATCAGAGTGATACCTATACCACGAAATTTCCTTTATATATATATTTATAGGTCTAGGGTCACATTCCATCCAAAGAAATCTTTCATTCACACCCCATCTTAATGAATCTCCACCATACACTTGAGTTTTACATCAACAAATGGACACCTCTTTTCGCCAATAAACACCTCGTTCACCCATTATACATATCTTTCAAACATCCTAACCGCTTATGACTTCCTTAGTACACCCAACTCAGGTATTATTACTCATACGATCTCACCGAGTTTCCCCTAACTATGATACAAGCTTTCTCCAAAACAAATTGGACTGGTATCGATCCTTCAGCATAGGGATGTTATAAAAACCGTTCTTTTTAATGCGGCCCGTTGGGACTATCATTTATTCTCTATTATTGCAGATAGTTGTCTTCCACGCATTATATTTTTGCCTTAGACGTTTCCACCCCATATCTTTCTTGCTTTTATAAAGGGCTCATTTCCTTCTCCCTAGGATTTATATTTTCTCTAGCTTTCTAAACGTTTATAGGAATCATACTTACCAGAATTTCCTTGTGTTTGTAATGTCTCATTTTGGTATGTTTTTCCCTTGTGTTGGCACAGCTGGTGGTTCCACCTTGGCTTGATGTGGTTGCCTACTTTAGGCCGTCCTTTTGATGAAAATCGTTGGGGTCAAGTTCGGTTCACCGAGTTGAGGTTTTTTTGGTGCATCTTTCTTCTAGTGAGGTGGATCGTCGCCTCCATGAGGCACTTCCTTATTAGAAGCCCGACTCAACAAGGTTTTCACGTTTGGCGTGAAGCAATTCCAAGGGAAAAATCTGGGGTCCGATTTTTTGATACTTGGCTAAGGGTTTCTTGCTTTAGTTGGGGTAATTTTCTTCTCTCTTTAATTCAGTAGAATTTTCTGCTCCTCGGTTTTACCATTGATTATGTCTTCTCACTCTTTGGGATGAACATGCGACTAATTTTCTTTGAGGTTCGTCCTTGTACCCCACACTTATTAGCTAGGTTTTTCGGCGGAGGCTTGTCCTATCACCTCCCCGAAGAACACTCGGTTGATTACATATATATTTTCAAAAAAAGCCTACCAGGCTTCCACCCCCTAACACTTATATACATATGTGATTCTCCTTATTGTAAATACATTTTCATTCTCCGGAGACCCAATTCATAAAAACCCTACAACGAGCTCTCCTTGCAAGCTCTCCAAAAGCATGACCGCGCCGAGCTAGAATAAATCCCAAAACACATGAACTACGAAGGGCTTGGTCCTTTCATTGGGTACGAAGCCTTCCAACAACATAAAGTTATAACAAATAATAAAACTGATGCGTTAATTATTTCACCTAAATTAACTGCAAGTGCACAGTGTACAATTGTAGTATTAAAGGTTATCGATACCACATAAATTATGTCGAGTTTCAATTCTAACTGGAAAGTTTGAGTGAACCTAGGTAGCTAACTAGTGTCTTGTCTTGTAACTTATGAATTAAGGGCGCTGAATCAATGAAAATATCGCAGGAAGTATAGATCACCATAAAATCAATAACCAATAAACTCTCAAACACATAAGGCATAAATATATAGTCCTCAATATCTTGTGTCACTATACCTATGTATTAACTGATATACCATAAATATTGGTTTTCAATCTAAGAGGCTAACACATGTAATAAACATTGATATGCTTGTTTATGACTTTCCAAGTCAAACATTGATTTGAACAAAGACGAAATCACCTAATAAAAACCATGTTATGACCTTGCTAATATAGTGTATGGAATAGAAAAATCTAGAGATCAATATCCTAAGTGATCAAGTCAAAATATTGTATGAAATACCATTAAAGTAGAGAGTCATTACTGATCATATCATATTAAATGCTTTCAAGATATATAAAACCATTTAAAACCCTAGATCCAACAAGTAAACTACTCACACATAGCAAGCAAAACCATAATCAATATCAATAGCTTGCATAAAAGTAGAGAATAAAGTTTAGAGGATAGAACAAGTCGTGACTCTCTCTCTCTGTAAAATTCTTAGTGAGTAGAACTTCAAGGAACCTAAGAAACAAATATAGCTTCTTGAAGCAAAGGGAGTGTTTTTGGTGGCTTGAGTGTCTTGCTTCTTGAGAACTTGAAGGCTTGAGCTAATAATTCTGCTTAAGTGAGTATATATAGCCCAGTAGCCGTGCATGGGTCGGCGAATCCTCAAAACTTTAGGGTTTAGAAAAAAGACCCCTTAAATAATTTTATTTCTTCTGACCGACATAATCGAGTCGGCCAACTTATGTCGTCTTCGATAAATTCTTCATCTTTACTCCAAATCGTCCAAACCTCCAAATGCTCCATCACGTAAAATCTCATGTTTATCCTGATTAAAATGTGAAAAAGACTCCAAAACCATATATAATATACATGTAAAAACCAGTAAAAATATCAGTACATCAAAAACCTAAAGAGCATTCCCCTTCAGTCACCTAGTCAATCTACTGATTCGATCTTTCCCACGAACTGTAGAACTAAAACTGAACATAGAATCTCAATCCTTTTTTTTTTTGTCTATTTACATAGAATGTTAAAACCCTACATCAGTACTCACCTTTGCCTTCTCCTTTGGAAGCAGAGGCTTACGCACTTAAAGAAGTTGTTATTTACACAAGAAGACTAGGCTACATAAAAACGATGTGTCTATTGGTATTTGTAAGACTATTTAGTCTTGCATTTTCCAAAATATGTCATGAAAAGCAACAATGAAAATGGTTGATATTGTCTCGTATGCTCGACATTCAAATTATAGGTTTGATGTTTTGTTAAGACAAAGCAACAAAAAAGTTAATATATTAGCCAAGACTACTAGACAATTGAAATATAATCTTGTTGTAAAATGGTTGTAATGTATTTCTACTCCTCCAAACTCGTTGTTTTTATATAAGAAAGTTTTCTGACAAAATTTTTTTACACTTTGCACATACACTACACACAGTCTTGCATATACATACAAATAAGCATAACCCATGATACACATACATATACACTACAAATATATGTATATATATACATATATACATTGATACATACATGTTATTGACTTTTGTTTAGGAGTAAAACAGGGACCATCGAGAATAATCTCTTAATGAGAATATATCTCTTATCCAAATTGGACAGCAGTTCTTCTTAGTCTTTACATGCTTTTAAATATTGACACTATGCAAGTATATAAACTTACAAATGTCAATACTTGTGTGTATACCCAACGCGTTTATAATATATAAATACATATATATATATACATATAAAAATTGGTATTTTATGATTCCTTTCCTTTGAATTATACGCGAAAGGACCAAAAATACATATATTTACATAAAAATGGGTATTTTATGATTCCATAGAAATATACGCCAAAGGACCATATATGTTTCAATTATCAAGGAAGCTAGAATTTGTTGTTCTCCAATTTGAGATATTGGATCATATTGGTAACTCTGTCTAAAACAAAACGATTACAAAATTCGGATGATTGTAGACAAGACGATTAGAAATAATGGTTGGAAGAGGCAATTTAATAATAAAAAATGTTTGAATATTAAGTTTGATTAGTTGCATATAATGGTTGAATAGTGTATTAAAATGAGTTAATAGAATTTTGATTGAATATATAGTACCTAGACAAAAACGTGTATATTAAATAATATGAAATATTAATAATCATAGATAACAATTATCAATTTTTTAAAAGTATCCGATTTTAAATTATGAGAAAATGAGCCTTAAAAATAATAACATTAAATTTTTTTATTAATCTCAAGAAAAAAAAAAAATTGTTTGTCGTAAACTCAAATATTATTGTGTATCCGTTCCTATACCCATTTTATTGCATGCTTACGAACGTCGTTCCAAACAAGGAAAACAAAATCTAAACGCTCGTTTCAACCGTTCATCTCAAGCATCAGTCCAAACGTTCTTTTACAAACGAATGCTTGATTGATAATCATTGTTGAGCAGTTGTTTCCAAACAACCAATCAAAGCCATACATATTATTATTAATACTATGTGATGAGATATCGTTTGAGTTTTATTCGCCCCAATCGAATCTTTATTTCTAACAATGTGTATCGCCATCACGTGAGACTTAGAGGGTAAGGCATCCATATATATAATGTGTATATACACAAACAAAAACAGTTATAATTTGTTAAAAAATACGTGGATGACTTATTAACTTTCATTTCATTTTATGCTCATGAGCTCATCTAAATATTTTCTACCTAATTACTCGAATCTCTGATAAATAAACCTATGATCTTAAATTTTAGATGGTGAATTTAGAATAAGCTTTAAAAACAAACCTAGATGAAGAATAAACATATAATTCCTAATCTAGTAGATCCGAATTAATAATCCGTTAAAACCCTTTGAAACAACTTAAGCTACAGATCATCATTAATGGAACATAAATTACATATGAATATAATTGCATAAGAAAAAAAATCAAAAGAAATAAAGAGGGTTCATATTTTTTTTTGAGAAGAAATTTTATGACCATCATTTCTGCTTTTGCGAGGAGGTTCCTTGGTTAGAGATTGAAGGTGGCTTAACCAACCGCAGACGAGTGTCCGCGTGTTGGAGATGGGGTCTTAGTGAACATGTCTTATGGCTTTGATTCCTTGCCTTGTTTTGGAATGTGCATCCTCTAACTAACCTATCTTGAGAGCATTGAAGTGGTCTCCTTTCTTACTGGTGTAGAGAGGTGACTTGGGTCTCGGTTCTGAGGTGTGACATAAGCCAGGTCCGGTCACTGTATCTGTTTAGTGGTGTGCCCCTATTAGATTCAGACGGTTTGTCTGGTTATTTGAAAATCAACTCAACTACCAAGGACGAAGAGAGGCTCGGTCTCATTTGGCCGGTGTTAAAACATCGAGTGCCATTTCTTGGCCGGTGCGATATCATTGAGAGCTATTTGACAAAAAAAGACCGAAATTTGGCTACCTCCAGACGGTATGACATACCAGGATGTTCTATTGCCTAATTAAACTCTTTTGTTTTTTATAGTCTTGAGTTTGTGCTTAAAAGGTGTTGTTCACCTTCCTTTTGGATTCCCCGATTATGTTTAAGTTTAGACTTTTAATTTTCTTTTAATTGTGTTTGGGTTCTCCCTTCTAATATTATCATCCAGACGTCAAAAAAAAAAAAAAAAAATTCTTTGAGAAGTTTAAACTAACATTACCTCACCCTTTATATCGAAATAAAATGGTACATAGAAAAATCTAAGCAAGTAGTTTAAATAGAGAAATAAAAGGGTCTAAATGCGATCTAGAACAAAATTTGCAATTTTCAAGACTTGGTTAGCTGTCCAGATTTAGTGTCTGTTGACACCAAGTGTGTGATGATCATTCAGGTAATATCTATTTCATTTCCCACACATAAGATTGGACATATCTTTAATAAAACGACCATACCTTGAATTTCAGATATCGAAATGACCTCAAACCACTTGTAAATGAAAGCTAACTTCCCTTTATCTTGGCACTAGCTTAAATATTTCTAGAAATTTGAAAAGATTCCAAAGAATGTCAACTTTTAAACTCATATATGATTTTTATCTCCTTTTTGTCGATTTTATTCCGCTTCACCTAAAATAAACTAAATATCTAGGTTTAATCACCCGTAAAATACCAAATATATCAATAACATCAAGAAAATCAAGTAGCTTATATGGTGTATTATATATGACTGGACAAGACATGCTTGACACAAAAGAATGGTTGTTTCGCCTTCCCAAGTAGATTAGTTGCTCTTTGGTGCCTTGCACAACTTGTTCGTTAGTAATATACATGTTTGATGTAAGGGTGAGGTAATGAGAGTCCAAAAGCAAGGCTCTCGAAACCTACTAGGAGGGGAGTACATGTCACATTTGAGGTATCCAAAAATATCCCATGTTAGATGACTACTCAGATTTGAGAAAATAGATATTTAAGTCTGAGTTTTATCTAAATTTGAATTCATTGAAAGCTTCATAATACTCTAATTTCTGAAATATGGTAATGCATGAGAAAAGATTAAATAAATTTATTTTATTACATATATCACAAAAGTGCACTTATACCCGTAACATATCTTAATATAACTTCATAATTAAGATAGTTAAGTGTGTTTGAGTTTGAGCGATTTAAAAATGGGTGACATACTAGAAAGTTATTTTCAGTACAAGTGATAACAAAACAAAGTAGCACACCAGTCACAAGAACAAAGCATGGCCCACATGCCAAAATGGGGGTGAGGGCTCACGAACGATGGCGATTAGAGACGTTATAAGTGGTACCATAGTCGAACCTAGACAAGTGTGGAGTCATATGGATTCACACTGTTGGGGGTGAATGTATTGGCATGCAATAATGATGTTGCGATCTGTGAGTGGGGATAATTGTAATATCTCAATTTCTAGAATATAGTGATATATATATTGCAAACTTAAAATAATTGGTTTGACTACCTATATCACCAAAGTGAATTTATATTTTTTCGAAGTACATCTTAAAAAAAATAATTAAACGTGTTTGAATTAGAGTAAATTAAAGATAGGTGATATATTGAAACTCATTTCCACTACAGGGTAAGTAAGGACAAAACACATGAAAAGATAGCGTGGTGATATGCAAGTCCAACTAACAAGTCTTTTGAGTTTCATGGAGTAGCGCACCAGCTGACGAATAAAAGTGTGATCCATGAGTCGAGAATGGGTGTGGAGGTCCACGAATGGTGGTGGTCGACGTGTTACAAACTTTTTTCTTTATCATTATGAAAATGGTGAGTGAAGGAGGTGTAGGAATAAATTGAATTGGAATTTAAAATTATGTTTTAGGTTGTTGGATTAGATCATACTTAACACTTAACTATACTCTTTAGATGAATGGTTGCAAGGGTTTTTTCGAATGTGACTTGATGTTGATAATACCAAGAAAATTAAGTAGTTTATATGATATAACACATATAACTGCCATACATGTTTGGCACAAAAGAATAGTAGTTATGCTTTCCGGAGTTCACATTTTTTCTTAACGATGTAAATTATATTGCAAATTACCTCGCTTCACTTTGGTAAATAATTTATTTACATTAGTAAA
Organism: Euclidium syriacum; assembly: GCA_900116095.1. NCBI lineage: Eukaryota > Viridiplantae > Streptophyta > Magnoliopsida > Brassicales > Brassicaceae > Euclidium > Euclidium syriacum. The sequence continues at coordinate 9,305,049 of FPAK01000006.1, forward strand.
CTTTTTTATTTGTTAAAAAGCGTTCAAGATATTTTTTTCCCGTAGAATTAATGATTTGATTTGTGAACCTTGAAGATAAAGAAGAAGAAAACGAATAGATTTCATCAAGTGGGAAATTTTGTGGACCTCATCTTCTCGTCTTTGATCATATGTTGTTTTTTAAACAAAAATGTAATTGTAGATATAAAGTCACGTAATTAACCAATTTAATACATAGATTTTTGGCATATTACTTTTCTTATTAATAAAAAAAGAAAATAAAGGGCAACTATTTCAGATCTAAAATAACCAATATGAAGAACAACATGCGTGCGATTTAAAGAAGCTCAAGTTCTTCTTCTGGTCTCTTTTTTTTTTCCACTTTGGCTCTATGTGATCAAGAAAGGTCGGCAACTTATCCTAGGAATGACACGTGGCAACAGACAATTGGTTCGACCTGAGATCCGGCGCCGGACTTATCCTCTTAAGATATCTCTTTTGGTTATTAGAAGATGAAGAAGTTAAACATAATCCTTATTGAAGAATCTCACTGTTTGTGTCTTTATACGGATAAGAGAAAGAATCCAAATTTGTCTCTAAGTTTACTACAAAAAACAGAATATAGAGCAAAAACTGAGATTTCGTGTGAAACAAATCTTTCAAGTAAAAAATAAAAGTGAAGAAGCACTCACCAAAAAAAGATAGTGAAGCTTCTAAATTATTCTTACATGGAAAATAAAATAGAAAAACAATCAATAATTCTTTTATAAAAAGAATGAAAAAAAGAAGCAATAGTCTTTTCAGCATCAAGATCCCATAAATAAGCTTCTTTTTTTTTTTCTTGACGGATGATGATGATGATGAGAGATGATAATGATGATGATGGCTCCACTATCTCCATAAACCTCATTATTCCTTGTAGCATTATGTATAAATAGCCCCATTGAGCTCTTCTTATAGAACTATCCTCTTCTTCATTCTACTTCACTACAAAAGAAGAAAAACAAACAGAATCTGTTTCAAAGTGATAAGAGTGAGCTTAAGCAGTTATTTAATGGAAGGCAAAGGACGAGTCGGATCATCATCTTCTTCTTCGTCTTTCACAGCCGAACTCTTCGGCTCCAGAGATCCTTCGCCGCCATCTTCTTCCTCCGGCATCTTCTCCTCCATTTTCCCTCCTCCCTCCAAGGTTTTATTACCTTCCTTTTCTTCAAATTCTGTTCCTTGAGTCATCTGATTGAATTCTTGAAGCTTAATCTTTCCGTTTTGTGATTTGATTTCTCAGGGCGTTGCAAGAGACGGTTCAAGTTCCAAACATGGTTCACAAGGTCAGTGAGAACAAAAAAAAACCTTTGCCACTTATAGTCACAAAACACTCTGTTTTGTTTCTAGAATCAAGAATGGCTCTGTTTTTCTAATGAAGGTGTTTTTCTTAACAGGTCAACGTAGAGAATCTTTAACTTCGCAAGAAGACAGAGTTGATCCATGTCACCTAAGCTCTTCTCTTTACTACGGTAGTCAAGACGTATACGCTCGTTCCACCACCAACCAAACTTACCCTACAGTGAGTCTTAATTTTCTCTTCTTTTTTTAATTGCTTTCAAAAAACAGAGGACTTGACTGATAAAAAAAACGTTATTCAGGCTAAAAACGAACGTGGAAGACGTGGAGAAGACGATGCTAATGGACACAACTCGCAGGATGTTTCAAGAGGAAACTGGTGGCAAGGTTCTCTTTATTACTAGAAAACTAAAAAAAAAACCACTTCCATTAGTTTCCTTGTAAATCTCTTCAGAAAACACATGAACCTCAAGAATATCTACTGAACCAAGACTTTGTATAAGTAAAGTTTAGGAGAAAAGAAAAATTATTAGGAGATTTCTAAGTATAAGAAATAAAATCAAGAAATCTCCTAGTAAAAGTGTCTCCAGTAGATTTTTCTACTACTTGTATCAACTGTATCAATATTTACTCTGTTTTTCTGTGTCTCACGTCCAACCAAAATCAAAAGCTGTTTTACCAAACGCAAACGCGAAACCAAACTCTACAATTTTTGTTATTCTTAGCTTTTTACCAAACACAAAAGGGCGATGAAACCAAACTAGTTATGGAACAAAACAGTCCAAACCATTAATTAGTTTTAACTTAATTAGTATTGTAGCTCAAATGTTTTTAAGCTTGTATCGTACAATAGCTTTTATCCGATATGCAAAGAAACAATCTTTCATACGCATCAGCCATTTTAGACGCCGTGAAAAGCCGCAATGACCGTTCACGTGCTTCCTTCCCTTTCCTTTGCAATTCCTCTGTTCCGTCATTAACAACCCGTGAAATCGCTTCCGTGAGAGACTCAACGTTCGGTGAGAAAGTATAACCCAAATGTGGACCGACGACTACAGAGCCAGTGATACTCGCTAGCCTCGTGGCTAACACCGGTTTCCCTGAAACCATGGCTTCTAGTAGAGTGTGATCGAGCCCTTGAGCTCGAAGCGTTGGATTCACAAACACATCGATCGCGTTGTAGAATCCAGCTAGATTCTCTTGATCCAACGGTCCAAGAACGATCACATTATTAGACCCGAGATCTCTATATCTGTCTCCCCATGGACCATCTCCTGCTACTAAAACGACTACGTTTTCGCGTGCTTTTTTGTTTTCTTCAAACACTCGTTTCAAAGCTGAGAACATCAAAGGATGACCTTTATCTTTCACTAACCTCCCTGCAATTCCAAGAACCACCAGTGGAGTTTTTTTGTTCTTGCCACTTCTAACGCCGAATTTCTCTCTGAATCTCTCGCGTTTTGATAAGTCCGGTTTGAAAACGTTCTCGTCGATGCCGTTAAGGATGATGTGAACGCGTTCCTCCGGTATCATGTAGATCCTCTTGAGTACGTCGCCACAATGATCGCTAGTTGCGACGTGGTAAGCGTAACGTTGGAAGAATTTGACTTCTTCGACGACTCGCTTGGCTCTTTCCGTCAGAGCTGGAGACGATGGTGGTGGCTTTTCTCCTTCGGCTGCGGCGGCGTCTGCTTGACGGAGGAGCTCCTGGATGATGTCGGAGTGAAAAGTCTCGTAAGCGATTCCGTGCCACGACGCGACCACATTTAGAAGGTTCTTGGCTCTTGTATGGAGAAGCCCGACGCTCTCTGTGTGCACCACGTCAAATGGTCTTCCACTTGCGTTCTGCGTCTGCGGTTTCGAAACAAATTGCGTGAATTTCGTTGACTTTAGTACACATTGACTATTGGCTAATGACAATGTGAGACTTGGCCCAAACAAAGTCGTTGGGGAATGGTTGACTAAAATAGCAATTGAGTTTGACAAAATTACGACGAGAAACTATAAAAGTGACGGCGTCTAAACCGGCAAACGCAGTGCGATCGCAGAAACATTAAAAATCGTTGTTTACCTGAAGCTGTTGCGAGATAGAAGCTTGATCGAGATAACCAGAGGCGGTGGGATCAGAGAGATGGAACTGGAGAGTTTTCAGTCCATATTCAGGGAACGACGGAGCAGCGGCGGTGAAGACATGGACCTCGTGGCCGCGATTAGCAAGAGCAAGGTGCAACGTAAGCGCGTGTCGCTCGAGCCCACCAGCTTGCGATTTCCGCGGCCATTTCTTGACAACCACAGCGATTTTGAGAGTCTTTTTCGGTTTAGACGGGAAAGTGAGATGGTTCCAAGCGGAAGATAAGCGAAGAAGATCGATGGTTTCGTTGTTATGGTGCTGGTGATCGAATGTGTGAGCGTTGAGATTATGATCGTACGGACAAGAACAGAGTGTGGTGTTGTGTCTGAGAAGAAAAGAGACGAATGAGAGGAGAGAAAGAAGGAGAGCAAAGTGACAGAGATATCTGAAACTGAAGGAGAAGCTCATCAATGGGTTTTCTCTAGCCATTGAAGTTGATTGAACGAATCTGAAAACTCAAATTTCATCTACTAAGACAAAAAAAATAAAAAAGGTAATTAATTTGCAGTGGATTGAATCTGGAGAAATGGTTTGACCAAGAGACTTGATTAGATTTAGATAGATTAAAATCGTGTTCTTTAAGTCATATGCACATGCTCTTTAAGATTTGTTGAATTAACGTAGTAATGTCACACGCCTGCGTAATCGGCGGCGGAGGAATCGGGCACAGAACACTGTGCAGCAGAAGTTCGGCTGCGCCGCGGCGCCGGCGATTGATTTCAGAAAAATTAACCAATCAAAGTTTACAGAAATTAATTATATTGTTTTTTTGTTGTAAAAGAAGGCTGAAACTGAGATTGTGTGGCGTCGAGTAATGGAATGCGTGCCGTTTCAAGAGAGGGAAAACGCCAAGATGAATAACCTTGTTGTGGTTTTGCTAAAAACGACGACGTCTACTGAAAGGAAAGAAAACGAAAAACTATTCGCCGTTGCCGGGGATCGAACCCGGGTCACCCGCGTGACAGGCGGGAATACTTACCACTATACTACAACGACTTGGTTGAATTCTTGGACAATAAGTTAGTATATAAATAGTAAAACTTATGGAATGTCACGGACAGATGCTTGCTTATACGACAATTCATGTATTTTTCTACGGCTGTGCCTACAAGCAGTTATAATACAAAGTATTTTCTTGATTTCCTTCATAATAATATGTCAGCGTTAGAAGTTTGATTATCCCATACTCAAAGACCTAAAAAATATATGGTTAATGGTTGTTAGATAAAGGCTTTCTCATAAAGGGATATTAGACCTACTTTCTTGGAATAAAAACAATTAATGGCGGGTAAAACGTTGCAAATTGGAAAAAGAAATCAATACTTTTTCTCAATCAAATGTGAAATCTAAAAGTAATTAGTGGTGTAGGAACCATTTATAGTATTTAACGGTTATGCGAAGAAAAAGTGTGCATATTTTATATTTGGTCAAATTTTAAATAGTAAACCTAACCTTCCCTCTTAACAGTTGTTACTTCAGAACATCGCATATAAGGATAAATATTTTTATATTTTATTTTTTCATAAAAAGGATAAATATATGCTTGTCTCCGAATCACTCATCTCAAGCGTTTGTTGACTTAATCCACATTAATCTCAAATAAATCACCTAAACCAATATAGTATATAAACATTTTCTCAATAGGGTTTATGTTTCTAGTTTAATCTTTTTATGAGGGAGATTTACATATTTGCAAACACTTTTATAAAATGTTTATACAATGGAAGCTTAAATTGGTTTGGATCTGGTTATGGTTAATAACTCCTCATTAATTGTTAGACGAAGTAGCGTAGTTTATGTTTTAGCTACCAGAATTTTAGGGAAACACACATAGCTTAAGTTAAAAGTATATTTTTTGTTAAAGAAGTTAGAAGTATATTGGTCTACTATTTTTGAAAATTCCTTCTTTAATATTTCATCTTACTTTTCACAAGAAAATATTTTATATAAATTCTTCACCAAAACCATACCTCGACTTTAACACATAATATCCTCCACAAAACCATACCTCAGCTCAAGCTCAAGATCAGACTCTTCGAACCCGTTTACACAACAACACCGAATCATGAAAGGGAAAGTGAAAGAGCCAGGGGACGAAAACGGCCAGAGACAAAAAATTTGAGGCCGGTGAACCAACCACTTAGAGAAAAGTTAGTTCGATACCAGAAAAAAAAATGACAAAATAGCGACAAAACCAAGACTAACAATTTGACCAAAATCGAATGCATGTACCCGAATTTCGACCCAAATCAGAACCACCATCTTCAAGATCTAATCCATCATGTTAGTCAACCAAGAGCGAAATCGTCAATGATACTTGACGAGAACTTCACCAGGTATTCGAGGGAAAAATGCCGCGAACACTCACTTCAAAAATCTCACCTCCAATCCCACATAAGAAAAAAATCTAAAGAAAACAAAAAGAAAGAGTAACAGAGGGAACCCTGACTCCAATGCTAAGAGAGAGCTACCGGAATTGGAAAACGAAAACTAGTAGCAGATAGATTTAACTTGGTGACATGTGTAATGTATATAAGAAATCCATGTTAAAACACACACAACAACAATAACAAAAAAAAATATATCAAGAAACGAAATAGCTTGTTAGCAACAATTAATTGACAAAATGCAATAATAAAACCGTAAAAAGACGAAAATAACGTGAATTTAAAATTTTTATTTATCATTTAATGCTTTAGACCATTGTGAGACGTTTAAAATTTGTAAAAGTTTATTTATACATCGACTTAGGAGGATGTACTAAAATATGAATTTTAAAAGACTTGTAGATTTTTTAAAGTCTATTGTTATTCAATTAAAAATTTTAAAATAAAAATTGAAAATGAGATTTATTTAAAATTACTTGAAATCATTAAAAATATTCAATTATTCAAACAACAATATATTAAAATCATATCAAATCCATTGTTACTAAAAATATTTTAAATATTAAAATTTTAATAATTAGAAAAAATTAGGAAATTTTATGAGACTTTCTTAATTAAAATATAAAGATTCAAATCTCATAATTTTAAATAATATTATAAAAAAATTCAATACAAAATCATAACAAACTTCTAAAAATCACCTAAAACCACTAAAATCAACTAAATTTTTAGTTAATGGCAAATACACCCCATAAATAACAGTATTACTTTCCAAAAATGACACATAGGTAATGTATCAAATTAAAAATGGTTGAGAAGACTTTAGGTAGAAAACATTGTTTTAGACTTTTTAGGAGAAAAAATCTAGAACATTCACCTAAAAAAGGCTCATCATAAATAAAGACATTCATCTTCTAAAAAAGAGGAAAAATGAAAATTACATCTGTAACTTTTTTTAATTATTATTATAACTTTCCTTAATCCTTAATCTCTCGTGAATCGCAACTCACAACAATTGGCAGGAGAAATTGTCGTAACGTCTTTAGCTAAAGCTGTCTATATGTACGGTCTCCTTCCTCCTTCTCCCTCTTTTTCTTTATATATCTTAACGATTCACCACTAACACAACCCTTCTCTCCTCTCTTCTCTCTGTTCCCAGTTTCCTCTGTCTCACTCTGTCTCTCCCTGTTCCGGATTTCCTCTGTCTCTCCCTGTTCCGGATTTCCTCTGTCTTACTCTGTTTCTCTCTGTTCTGGTTTTTGTTCTGTTTCACTCTGTTCTTGATTCTCTCTGCCTGGTTTACTTTGGCTTTTACTGTCTCTATCTGCCCAAATATCTCTGTTTTTCTAGAAAAGAGCAATCAAATGGAATCTACTGAGCTACAAGACACAGATTTCATTTCAAATCCCTTTAGCTCATTTTCCGAATCAAGTTTCTTCACTCCAACCACAAACTCGCTCCAACCTGACTCCGAATCCGACGACCCGGATTCACAAAAGGCACAAAACGAAGACGAACAAGACGAGTACGTCGCCGAGTTGACTCGTCAGATGACAAACTATATGCTTCAAGACGATGAAAAGCATCAAAAGGTACCAACTTTTATTTTCACTCATCAGATTCGATTCTCTCTTACAAAAAAAAATCTCTAGTTCTTAAGAAAACTTTCTTCTGTTGATTAAGTCTTGTGGTGGTTGCTCTGGTTCGCCGCAATCGACTCTTTGGTCACCATTCGCTTCCGGTTACAGCAGCCCAATCGGTCCTTCCCGTGAACCATCGCCGCCGCTAACTCCGGCGACAACGGCCGTCGATAAAATCATGCCGAAGATCGATACGAAACCTGTTGGGATCCCTTTCCAATCAAAACAAGCTCTCATCGATGACCAGATCCGATCCGTTCAGGCTAACGTGAGCTCATGTTTTATCATTTTTTAATCACTCAATAATTTTTTACAAAAAAATCTCGTCGGTTATAATATCGACGGTTCAGATCAGCCTTTTCGTTTCCAACGTTGGATATTTTTTGATAAATTCAATGTTGATTTTTCTGTATAGTTCCAGAAGATCAAAAAGGAGAAAGAGAAGCAACAACGAAACGATAAGGTTTTGGGAAACAAAGCAAGGAACTACTACCAGCAGCAGCAGCAGAGACCTAGGTCAGGCGTGAAGGCGGTGTTCGTTGACGGGTCGGGTTCGAAAACCGGGTCAGGTGGAACGGGAGTGTTCTTGCCACGTAGCCATGGTGCTGTTGTGGAGTCACGCAAGAAATCAGGTTAGAACCAGTTGTACTAATAATTTTGTATTTAATTAATCATTACTACTCTTTCTTCCGTTACAAATTTTAAAAATTTGTTGGTTTTAATTAAGGTTGACAAACAAGATTGTGTATTTTAAATAAATAAAGAAAAATATTGAATGACGTATACAAACATTTTATCAATATACTTTGAGATTCCAATTTGTATTTTTTTTGGGGGGGGGGGGTTTGACAAAAAAGGGAATCTTGTTAAGACGTGTCGTAAATAATTTCATATACTTATATCCCCTTAATATAACAAATAAACCACTGAATATATTCAATTTAGAGCTCGTTTTAGATGAAGTTGTTAGACATAAATGTTATGCTTAAGTATAGAGTTTGCAATTTTTGTTTTGTGTTGGACTAGATGGATAAGATTTCATATTCATACACTTTCATAAATTTAGAATCGACTTTTCATGTTGGACAAATTCGGTTCTCTCTTTAATTGATAATCTTCTTATCATTTACCCAAAAGGGTTTTGGTTTCTCAATTTAACTGAAGGGAAGTGTTGTGAGATAAATACTTTTAATTGGAATGGTTAGTAGTTACTATTAATTAAGATTAGAATGGGTTATTTTAGTTGATTGAGTATCAATCATCTCAAGCTCAAAACTCAATTATTGTACAAGTAATATAAAAATAAGAATCTTTCTTTGCATTATTACATTGTTTGACTGAGTAGATTCCAGAGATTCCTTGTCACGATTTTTTTTTTGAAAAGGATTTTGTGTGGCTATAGTTTTGACAGATATGCCCTCCTTAATTAGAATCTTGCACTGCTACTTGGTCCCCATTTTTACTCCCTCTCATTTTCAACAAAATAAACCAATTTAGATCCAAAAAATTATTAGTATTAATTTATTATTTCTTTAAAGACGCCACTTCTTTCATTCAACAAGTGGATTACAATCTAAGATAGTCTAGAGATATTTATTAGTATCGTGATTCTTTTTTCTCTCACCGTTCGATCATCCCATGGCTATAACCGAACCACCTAGTATAAAGTTTGTTTCTTTCTAAATATAGATAGATAGATACTTCAAAATCTCATAGTCACATTTAATACTAACAATGTTTTTTTCTTTCAAATGCTCTTTAGACACAAAAAAAATGTATACATTAAGATTTTTTTGAATATTTCATTTTACAACACTTAATCGTTTCCCAATCTAGGAGTCGGTGAGTTTGTCAACAAAATATCACCTATCTTTCTTTTTAGAAAAAATATTCTATTTCTTTCTTTTTTCATCATATATGATTTGACGTGGCTTAGAGGTATTGGTGGGTGGGTGGTGGTGACAAAATACTATTTATTGTACTGGTTGGTATTAAGATATGTTGTCGTCCTATGAAACTGATGTCTCAACCAAATAGCTATTCTGAAGTTATTACTTCGAAACACAGAGACTGGTTTAGTTTGGTTTGAGTTAGATGGTGTAAAGAGATTTGGTTTGGTTTTGACTTATTTTGTTGTGAAATTGGTTGCAGGATGTTCAACAGTAATCATACCAGCAAGAGTAGTTGAAGCCTTGAAAGTTCACTTTGACAAATTGGGTGTTCCTTCTACATTCTCTTCTGATATCCCTCCTTTTCATGGTACCTACCCACCTTTCTTTTTTTCCCCTTATTCAATTTCCTTTTTCTTTTCTTTATTCTTTGAGTAAAGTTATGATTTACAAGAATTAGTTATATATATATGCAACTAAATAACACATATATAGTATTAGACACATATAGGATTAACTAATATACATAAAACATATAGTGTGCGTGGTCTTTTTTAGAATGTTGGGTTTTGAGTGTTATCGTTTGATACGATTCTTGTATTTTATTACCATATAGATGCTTTGCTGGTGTCCATGAAGAACAAAAACAACAAAAGTAACAAAAATAGTACTTCGTCATCTCGGGTACAAAGTGGACAACCGTCCACGGTGGAAATGTCGGCCGAGAACCACCAAGAACCACCGGCAGATTTGCCACAGGAATGGACGTATTAATCAAACATTGGCACATGCTCTTGGTTGCTGCAGTTATAGGTTTGAATATCACCTAGTGGGGACAAAATAATATTAAAAAAATAAAAATAAAATTCAAAATAAGCATTCAAATACCATTATTATTTTTAATTGGAAATATATAGATTTTAAAAGTTTGTGAATTTGTTCTTTTATTGTTGCTAGATCCTTAAGGTGGTTCAAGTAGAATCAATCATTCTTGTGATAAAAGAATAATAAAACATGCATATATATGTTCATATATATTGCATGTCTATTGTCATAAAGGAGTTGTTTCTATGTAGGGTTTCCTTGTAATAAACGCATTATGCATCTCACCAGTGTAATAAAAAGAAAATTATTTGTTTACTACGTCTATCTAATAGTCATCTAAGAGAATTAGTAATCTTAAGTCTTAACTCTCCTATGTTTTACAAATTACGCTTCTAGTCATGTTTTCTCGAATACCTAATAATTAATTTGGTATTTTGCAACTTTCATCTATTGAATTATATTACAAATCTCTTCTCGATATATATTGATGTATATCACAAGTTGATTTTTTCCATCGAGCTATTATTAAAGAAGAGGTTGATGTTTTAAGTAAAACTGCATTTTCTGTCTATCTAATATTATATGAAAAGCATAATTTTAATTTGTACAACCAGTTATATTTTTTTGATAAGTACAATACAACCAGTTTAATTTATCGGTAAGAAATCAGAAAACACATAAAAATTGAATAACTAACGAAAACAAAGAAGAATATTATTATACTGACTACATAAAATAATAGGGAGAGCTACTCAAATGAGAAATAAAAGACAACAAATATATATCTCCCATACAAGATCTAAAAACGTTAAAGTTTTGATTGACAACTTCTGTTGTTTCTGTTTCTAGACACGTAGGAGCTTGCTACATTTAATATTTATCACCGAAATGAAAAAAAATATATTGTAATATTGAAAATGGAAGGGTTAGATGGATGTAAATATGAAAAGATATGACATGCTCGTGGCCTCGTGGGTGGTCTTAAATCCGCCGACTTCTCTTACAGTGCATTTTGACTTATTCTCACACTTTTCACTTTATAAGGTTCATGTGCACTCACGTTTTGTCATTTACTCATATTAGTTGTGAGCGAGTGATGGTGTCCATTGCTCCACTTTTCTCATGTGACTTCTCTTTTTACTTGCACCGACGAATTATGACGGCTCTAGGTTAACACAAAACCTTCGAGCGACATCCAAACTTATCACAATTATTTTTGAAATCGGGAAAGTATTTTTATTTTATTTTGTGCATAAAACTAAAATTTTTATTTAAGTTTCATGGACTATCAACTCAAATCAATTGTTTTTACATAACTTAGTTCATATTTTTTATACACTATTTAATATTCCTTCCAACTAGTTATTATTCCTTAATATATCCCTCGAAATAATAAATTTGATCTTGATATGTCGGACTTAGATCAATAACACAAATTTCGGATTAGGTTGTTGATTGAACTAATTTTGAGTCGAATTGTTTGGATAGTAGGGATCGCGTTATGATATATTCAAATTCATGTCTTTGAAATTTAAAATCAGTTCACAATAAGTAAATGAATCAAACTGTTTTAAAAACTAGTTTAAATTCGGATGCAAAACTTTATTCAACATTTCTTTTAAGACAAAATTAGGACTGAAACACTTTAATAGTGGACATTTGAAAAACTAGACATCAACAGGATGGCAAATGCTAATTTGATTTGGTCTATAAATCACACCAAGGAAACTATGTCAATTAAAAAATGATATTTAGTTTGTTGCAAACAAGTTTTTTTATTTTTCTGTGAAAAAAGAACTTGGTAAAATGATTACAAAAGGTTTAATTTTATGATTCTAGTAGATCCAAACATTTATTGAAACTCCAAACCCATGTTTTGAGTTTGAAACTCCAAACCCATGTTTTGTGAATCTTGACAGCAACTCAACGTTGTGCATATGCGCGAATATTGAAACGGTATGGAACCACATATTTTAAAAATACAAAACAATTTATTTATGACTTCGACATCCACGAAATTAACGTTTTTTCACTTTTGCTTTTGATTTTGGCAGAAGAGCAAAAGGAGACAATGTTGACGACCCAGACCATCTTTATAACCCTATAGGCCCAATGATATCTTTCTGGCTTCGATGGACCTAAATATCTGCTTATATATACGATCTGATATAATCAAAACAACGCAATCCCTCCAAAACCGATAACAAAGAGGAAGAAATGCTTAATTTAATTTATCACGCAAAGACTGGTAGAATTTTCTGCGGATCCTCCTAACAGATATGATTGTGCGGATCAACGTATGCTTTACTACTTAACTGAATTGATCTACCGTAAACAAGAAAACTTGGTAAATAAGAAAATAAAATGAAATAAAGAAGTTTTAAGACTCTAATTCAATCCAAAATACATGATACACTTTATTCTTATCATTATTTTTTAGGCGGAAAAAAAGATACTACGATCAGGACCAGAAGCAACTGATGTAAACAATCAACAATGGCACTGAACCTCGGTGTGATTGTTAGTGCTACCAGTCTCCTTAAAAGTCCTACTTCCAAAAAGCATAAACCCTAATCCAAAACCAGCCATCGCAGCCAAGAAGACTCCTCCGTTGAATGACATAACAGCCAACATAACCAAGTAAGATATACCAGCCCTCACGGTGTAAACCAACGACTGGACTAACCCGCCGCTAAAGCTAGCCGGACCGGATTTCATTATTCTGCACCGCGAAAGACACTCAGAGGCGGCCGATAGGAGAAACATGGCGGCTAGGCAGAGCCAATACTGTGTCGAATTAGTCCCGGGCCAACCGTCGAACAGAACCTCCGTGTTCTTCCCCCAAAAGAAAGTCATATGCATCATTCCACCATGATGACGGCGGCGATGTTGGAAAAATGACGACGGTGAAGGTGCTGGAGCCGCCGCAGAAGATCCGCTCATGCCGTTCATTGTTTGTAGATATATTCTTAACGTACCAAGTGAAGTATCTGTTGTTGTGTTTGAGTACTTATATGGGTTTTGTTTTTGGGTAGGGGTTTGGTGTGTAGTACAATGTACATTTCTGAAACTGTAATGGCGATATTTGTGTTTTTTATTTGGATATAAAAAGTGGTACTTTAAAGATATTTAGTTGAGATTATATATATATATTTTTTTTAAGTTTAATTTTAAAAGTTTGAAAAGCAAAATCTAAAGATGCGGAAATCTAGAATATTTAGTTGTTCTTGGAGATTTAGTCTAAGATAATTTGGTTTTGTTAAAAAAAATAAATTGTGTAGAATTAAGGGATTATAAACCGTGAAACAGTTCAAAAAAAGAAAAAAAAACCGTGAAAGTTATATAATTTAGAAAACCTTTCAATAGTTAAAAAAAAAAAAATTTCCATATCTTATTATATATATATTAAAGCTCTATCTCACTATTAACACGATGATGAGACGTATAAGCTATTCAATTAGATTTTGACATTTTATTATATAGAATTCTGTCTCAAACTTTATAATTAACACAATCATAACACGTATCAGTCATTCGATTAGAATATGACATGTATTTAATCTCAAACAGATATAAGAATGACTAAACCTAATTCAAATAGTAATATGAAAAAACAATCTCTTCAATGCTCAACATATATTGTTACCACACTTGAGGCACTGATTTAATTCAAAAGCTATATCGTGCAATGATTTGATTTTTTGTGTATGATTATTCTGATTTTTGTAGCTAGATTTTCACTCTCATATATTTTTATTACGACATGACTATATTTCAATTTATTACTCTCATGAAGTTCATCATTCATATTATTATTCTTTGATCTTTTATTAACCAATCCCGATATCATGGATTCTCCTCAGTTACAAGGAGAATGCACACATGACCTTAGTGTATACCACATATTACTCGGAGTTAGAAATTTCGGGAATAAACTATATAATATTTAAATAGAAAGAGTTTCAAAATCACCTTAAATTTATTTTTAAATTTACATTTTCTAGAAAAAAGAAACATGTTTAACTCATAATCATTATGAAGCTGTATGCCCGGTAATAGTTAAAGGCTTAAAAGCCAATGTTTTAGGCACCAAAAATATTATAATAAGGGATGTAATGGAAGTTTGGTGGTGTAGACACTAAACTGTCTAGTGCTGGTATCTTCTTCTTGTGAGTGACTTAGAAGAGGTACCAGCCTATTTTTAGTATTTATGGGGCATCAATATTTATTTTTTGCTTTAGGCTCCGAAAAGGCTTGGGCCGGCCCTTATACTACAAATTAGATTTCTCGAAGTTTGTAAATAGTTAATGCCAATAACCAAAACGGTACTGAGACGTCATCGTCCACCTCATGAGTTTCGTCAACCGTAATGTCTACAATGCATTAATGGAATGTCCATATTTATACGTCTCTTTTATTGAGATCATCATCATACTATCTTAAATTTTAATATGTCTATTTTTTTTTATTAACCACTTAGCTCAATCCGGTATAATAAACACCAAAATTGATATAGCAAATTTTGAGAATTACATAAATGGTAACTTGTTTCCCTAAATTACTATGATAATTGGAAATTGAGAACCTAATATAGTAATTAATTAAATCGAAAATTAGGAGCATATCAATCTCTCGATTATTTTCTAAATATTACCTTTCTGTACGACCAAGAGTTTGACAAGTAAAAAAAAAAGCTGTACTGTACTACAATATATCGATACTATTATCTCCACACAAACCAAAAAGAAAAATCTCAATAAATGCCAATAGATACCAAACTACTCTTTCCTTACATTTATTATTTCTCTCCTCCCAAACAACACCGAACAAAAGAAAAGACCCAAGAACAAAGAAAGCATGGATCATGGTCACATGCATGACATGCCTCCACCATCATCATCATCATCATCATCATCATCCATGATGAACAATGGATCCATGGCCGGAGGAGGAGGACATCACCACATGATGATGATGCACATGACTTTCTTCTGGGGCAAGAACACGGAGGTTCTCTTCTCCGGTTGGCCAGGAACAAGCTCCGGCATGTATGCTCTTTGTCTCATATTCGTCTTCTTCCTGGCCATCCTCACCGAATGGCTTTCCCACTCCTCTCTCCTCCGTGGTGGCACCACCGGAGATTCGGCTAGTCCCGCCGCCGGACTCGTCCAAACCGCCGTGTACACCCTCCGTACCGGCCTCGCGTATCTTGTCATGCTTGCCGTCATGTCATTTAACGCCGGCGTGTTTCTCGCCGCTCTTGCCGGTCATGCCATCGGTTTCATGTTGTTCGGAAGCCGAACTTTCCGGAAACCCCCCGGTGACCGGAAAACTAACGATCCTCCTCTCACAGGCTGTGCTTGTTGACGATGATATTATCATGTTTGATTGATCCATGCTTGTGTTTAAAATTAAAGATCTAGGGGGTTGTAGTTTTCTTCATTGGTTTGTGGATTGTTCTTGAGGTTCACATGTGCGAGTGTGAGGAGGAGGAATATTTGATATTTTTATTTATTTTCTTTATCTTTTCCTACTACTTTTGGACATCGATTTGGTTTTCTCTCAGATTTCGTTCATATTTTATTTTTAACCTATTAATACAAAACTATCTGTCTATTTTTTCGGAAAAAAATCTGGATGTATTAATAAGTGTGGGTTACGCATACAGTTACAACAAGTCCAAGAAGCGTGGTTAATCTAAAGCAACCAAATACTAGTAAAATAAATTTTCGCAGGACAGAACAAAAACATAAAATGAGAAGGCTAAAAACAAGAATCTCGAAAGATGGAGGAGCGGAGCTGAATTAGAACGACTTAAGTGGAATTCCAAACCGAAGACAAGTCAAGATTCCCTCAACTCGACTCTCCTTTATCACACTTTAGACGGAAGTTTAAACTATGGCATTTTGTTCACGGATGGGACCAAACCAAAACAAGCCAATAGTCTTCACGGCCCGTGATACCATTGTCGTTATCAAATCTAAGGTTGTAAAATGATAAGAACAAACCGGAGCAGAAAACACCTAATCTGGTGGAAAACACATTTCCCTGTTAAGTTTGGTTCAATTACAGAAAAATAATTCGGTTTAGTTGGGTACTCAGTTTATGAACAAAACTTCAGGGACTCATCTTGGTTTGGTTCAAATTCAGACTCTTTTTGTTTGTCTGTCCCTAAGACCACTTCCAATGGAAAAAAAAAGAGGTTGTTAGCACAAGAGCCAAAAAAAAAAAATAATTAAAAAGAGATGGCTCCACGTCAAACACAAGAACCGCTCCTTGCAGACCTTGTTTAAGGATTCGTTTCTTGACTGTAAAAGTCATGTGGTGCGTGTTGATTCGTCCATGTTTTTCTTTTATTTAAAAAAAGCGAAAATAGTGGACCCCACTAGAAAAAAAAGAATAAAAAATTCTTAAGAAACCTTTCCAAAAAATCCTGCGTTGGTGATGCTCTAAGACAATTATATCATGTGTATCATTGTTTCAAATATAACGAATTATCTAATTTAGAATTTGATTATTTTTTGTTAGTGAAGAGAGAGAGTTGATATCTTTATATCACTGTGTTAGTGCAGTGAGGTAATATTAGTTGCAAAAAATAAATAAGACACAAGATTTTTTAACGAGGTTCGTTTTTTGTTCCTACTCCCTGGGACCACGTCCATATTCGAATTCACTAGAACAAGAAAGCAAATACAACTTATTCGCAAACGCATAAATCAAGTCCAACCCTCTTGACTTACTGTTCCGTTCTAACCCGTGAACTCTTTAGGATAAACTAACCCTGAGCTAAACTCTCCCCGAGCCTAGACTTGAAACCTTGCGGAACTCCGCAACCCGAAATCTGTAACACAGTATTGTTAACACCAAACTGCTCACAAACTCACCACAAGCCTCACCAAAGTATTGTATCAAAACAATAAGAAACACACTCAAAATGAAGACTCTCACACACACCCAAATATGATTTATCTTTCTCTCAAAAGTCTTACCTTCTCACAAGGCTTTTCTCTCCTTTATATAATGATGGAAACACACTCATAAAACCTAGCTGCAATCACGTGGATCCTCTCCAATAAATAAATGATCTTCACAAATAAGGGAACAATCAAATATTTCCTTATTTCGATAAGGAAAGTTGGAAATTACTTTAATCCTTGATTTCCTTGAATCCATGATTAATAGATTCTTGATCCCATTCAAATCCTTGATTGCTGTCAATCCTTGATCTCCATAATCTTCAAATAATATCACACCTTGATCTCCAAGAATCTTCTCACTCGTACTAGCTACTTCTTCTGGTGTAGTACTTCGTGTGGCATCCATCTGGCTCACGAACTGCTTCACGGAAGCTTCTCTTCATACTGATGTAAAACTCATTCACAACTAACACTCTCACACTGGACAATGGTTACTATATTTCGTTAGAAGTTTTCCATTTTTTAAAAATTTGGTCGAAGTGTTTTCTATTATGAAAAGAATAGAGATTGATTATATTTGGCTTCTGTTAACAAAGGAGATACGTTTCGACTGGTCTTTACGAATTGGAAACTAAAAGTACGAAATCATTGATTTACCAATCACTGGATTCAAGATATCTCACACACTGTCACTAAAGTCAATAATTTATCTAATCTAACAGAGTGTAAACAAAGAGAAAGAGAAACATAAATTTACTTACTTCCCAAGCATCCGTTGATACTAACTTTGACGATTTAAGACAATGAGAAGACTTTTACCTCTTCATCAGAAATACTTTAACAACTTTCCTTTTGTTTTTAGAAAGAATGTCTACTTTTATTTATTAAAAAAAATGTGCAACTTGATAAACAAACGACAAACTTCTCCGAGAGCTAAAAACGCATAACTTGATCAGTTAGTATGTGCGGAATGATAAGCTTCATCGATAGGCTGCTGTTGCGAGGAAGAAGCTGAATCTGTCTCCACCTGAAACATCCATGGCGTATAGGGCAATGAAAAAGATGGAACAGGCTCCTCCAACATCCATGGCGTATATGGCAAGGAAGAAGATGGAACAGGTTCATTCTGAAACATCCATGGCGTATAGGGCAAGGAAGAAGACGAAACATGCTCATTCTGAAACATCAATGGCGTATATGGACATGCTTTCTTTAAAACATCCATGAGGTAAATCAGCTTTTTATGTTTCTTTTTATTGATTATTTGTCAACACAGTTCTTACATGTAGCCTAATGTTATGAGGCTGATGACTGATATTGCTCTTTGTGCATTTCCCTGTTAAGTTTGGTTTGGTTTGGTTTAGTATGATTATAGTTTTAGTTTAGATGTAGTTGTTAACAAAAACGTATCTTATTATTCGTAATTTAAATGATTCTTTATACAAATTTATAGTTCTGTTTGGTTTAAAGACATGATATTGTCTGGTTTTCTATTTGATTACTTGTCAGCGCAGTTCTTATATTCTAATGTTATGTGTTGATAGATATCGTGTATATTAGGTTAGTGCTATCTGAGGGCTGATATTTTTTATACAAATTTTTCGTTTTTTTTAGTTCAAAAACGTAACAGTGTTTAGATATAAATTCCATCTTAGGTTTCTTGAATCGCTTTGAAGTGCTTTCATCGATTTAGCTGATACATATCGTCCAAGGGTTTGATTTATTCTTTTCTTTTAGTTTTCTTGCAGGTAGTCTTTTGTGTTATAGTAAATTAACTTTGGCAAGAACTCTGTCTACAAGAAGGTGATGATTCTTACTTCACTCTTATGAACTATCAAAATCATATGCAAAAAGTAAATTCAATTTGAAAATAACAATGCTAAGATCTCATTCTGTTGATAAATTGATGGATGATGACAGGTGATGCTTTCTATGAGGATTTAGTGTTATGAGAATAAAGTTACTTAAAATCTCGAGTACTTTTTCTATTGGATGCTTATCCATTTACTTGTTGATTATCTGAGCTTTCTTTTCTGTTTTCAGGACATGGCAAGGCATATACATACCTGCTCTTTCTCTTCCTTTGTTCCTTGGATTCTGGTTTTGAGTTTTCGTGTAACTAAATTGGAATTACAGGGCAGTCTTTTATGTTTGAGCACGTGATCTGCACCGCTGTCTCCGACGTTATTAATTTATAGAGGTTTTACTGTATGTTGAAACTGGTCTTTACCAATCACTGGATTCTAGATATCTCACACAATGTCACTAATGTCTATGATCTATCCATTATGTAACAGGGTGTAAACAAAGAGAAAGAGAAACATAAAATTTACTTACTAAGCATTCGTCGATGCTAACTTTGACGATTTAAGACAATGAAAAGACTTTGACGTCTTCATAAAAACATACAAAACATAAGTTCCCTTTTATTTTTAGAAAGAATGTCTACTTTTATTCAATTAAAAAATGTATAACTTGATAATTAAATGACAAACTTCTCCCAGAGCTAAAAACGTATAATTAACTTGATCAGCTAGTATGCGGAATGTTGAGCTTCATCGATCGGCTGCTGTTGCGAGGAAGAAGCTGAATCAGGTTCCCTCTGAAACATCCATATTGGCGTATAGGGCAAGGCAGAAGATGGAACAGGCTCCACCTGAGACATCCATATTGGCGTATAGGGCAAGGCAGAAGATGGAACAGGCTCCACCTAAGACATCCATATTGGCGTATAGGGAAAGTAAGAAGATGGAACAGGCTCCTCCGGAAACATCGATGGCGTATAGGGCAAAACAGAAGATGGAACAGGCTCCTCTGGAAACATCAATGGAACAGGAACCGACTCCAACAAACCTTGCAGCCAGTCATCGAAATCATCATTTTCTGATCCAGTTAATTTCTCTTGGGCTATGTTATCTTGATCTCCAGCTGCTAGGGCTCCATCCTTCTTGATGGACTTATTCTTTTTCTTTTTAATCTTGCAGAGGACAAGCTTCTGAAACTTATCTCCATCCACGACACAATACTCTTTCATAATCCAGCTGATGTCGCTTCCCGGAACACAAGTAGTAGTAGTACTAGTGTTGTTGCTGTCTCCTAACTTCTGCTTCTTGTTGGTGCCTTTTTTTGAACGTTAGGGTTTGCTTTTTCCCAATGGTCTTCCCTGTTTCGTCCTTGATATCTATTTCCTTATCATTGGCCTTCCAGCCCCCGCGGTCGTCGTCGTCGTTGTCTCCGGTAATCTTCCGCTTCGTCTTCTTACCACGTTCGATCTTCAACTCGGAGACCTGAGTCCTTGTCGCAAAATAGAACCACTCATTTTCCATGAAATAATTATCCTTGTTCTCATGGTCCATCAACCATGGCGTAAACATCCTTGCTCACTATGTACTCTCCACCGTCTCCACACGGTTCGTTGTTTATCTTCTTCATAAGATAATCTGTTATCAGTTCTTCATCCTCTGGATTGAACTGGATTCCAGCGTCGTCTTCCGAGTCTAACATCGACATCTTCAAGGTTTGAGGAGAAAACAACTTCTTCAGGTAGTGATGTGTATTCTTACGTTGACTACTCGAGAGATTGATTTATTAGGGTTTTTTTCTTTGATTATTGAGAACGAGAGATGTATATATGTATAGAGATGAATGTGGGTACTACGTAGGTCAGGTAATTTCCTTTTTTTTTTTTTTTTTTTTCTTTTCCTTTCTACAATAGGGTTGGTTAACTTGTACACAAGCTGATACGTACTATTCAATTTCACTGGTTCTAGATTTTTTAATCCAGAATTATGATCTTATTTTTATTCTCATTCTGAATCATGATTTCAAATTATTTCCACAACTCATTTCCTTTTAAGCCACGTTTCAGTCCAACAAAGTTTCCTTAACTCTCGTCTTTGAATTCCTCTTCTAAACGGGATCATAACTACTACTATTCGATCAATTTTTTTTATTTTTTATTTTTTATAATCCAGACTGATGATCTTATTTGAATCTGACTATTAGTAATCGTTCAAATTATTTCCACTACTCATTCCCTTTTATATTTCAAAGTTAAGTTAAACCACATTTCAACCCAATAAATATGTGGCCTTCCATTCACCGGCGAATTCCTTTTTTTTTCTTCGTTTCAATTAAACCACATTTCTTCGTTCGCATAGAAGAAAAAAAAAAAAAAAATTCAAACTAGGGGAAACCGTCTCTATGTGTTTAATTTTTTTTTAATTATAAAAATTAGATGGTATTTTGATTGGCTTTAGTTTTTCCCAAAGCGGTGGCCGCAAGTCTTATTCCTTTTTTAAATCTATTGTCAAGTTTCCTTTTTTTTTTCTATAATAGAGTTGGTTAACAGTTTTTTTAAGTTTCCTCTGCTTCATAGTTCATTACCAATAAAATATTGCTACAAGGACTAAGGTCCATTTGTAAGATAAATTCATCGCCCAAATTACTAATAAGATAAATAAATAAAGAAATAATGACACAAGTAATATTCATTTGTATATTAATTATGAATATACTAATTACTAATCTAACATTTTTAAAATCAAGTTTACTAGAATAACACTAATTTTTTGGTAAAAGACAATTTAATCTTTAATTACAAAAAAACAGAAAAACTCTAATAAAACTAAAATTAAAAATTAAAAAATAAAATATATATTAAAAACTCTGCAGATTTTTAAAAATTAAAAAAATCGAAAAAATAAAAAAGTACTAAATATATAAAAAAATCATAAAATATTTTAAAAAATTATCGGAAAAAATAAAAAAAAATCGAAAAAAATCTAGGAGAACTTTAATTTTGAAACAATAAAATCAAAAAATTATATAAAAGTTTTAAAAATCTAAATGTCAATATATTTTAGAGATAATGACAAAAAAAAATAAGTAGTATGATAATTACTTGATCCATGTTCTTCAAGGAGCTTTTTTCATGGAGCTTGTTTAAAGGATCCGTGATACTGAAAAAAAATTTTCGAATAAATGAATTTGAGAATTTACAGAATTAATGAAAAAATCCACAATAAATCTTAATTAGGTAAATAAGGTAAAAAAATAAGTTAATAAAAAATAAATAATTAAAATTTGTAATTAAATAAGGAAAATAACGTTTAAATTTATTTTTTTCCTTTCTTACTGGAACTAAATGAGAAAAACACATTAATTAAAAAAATTAATTAAGGAAACATCAATAATTGACAAAATCAAATAACCTCAGTACAATAACAAATAAATCTGTTATAACATGAATATAAAAACCTGTCATGAAAAACCTGCTATAAAAAACCTACCACAACGTGATTACATTAGAAAGAGTCAATCTAGTAAGAAATAAATATGTCCTAACATGACTATAAAAATCTGCCACTATATGACCTAAAAATGACTGCAAAAGTTAAATCTATTGTAACGTAAAATAAATCTGTTGTAACGTAACCGTCAATATAATAATTAAAAAATTCGATAGATTTATTTAAAATACCAATAAATCTACCATCACATTAAAAAACTCTGCTGTTTAAGAAAAGTATGTTACAACATGAAACTAGGAAAAATTGAAAAATCTAAAATTTAAAAATTAAATCTATCGTAACTGAGTTAAAATACCTACGGGGTTTACTAAATCTATCACTTAAAATAAATCTATCGTTCAAAAAATTAAATCTGTCGTTCCAAAATTAAACCTGTCATTCATAACTTAAGTCTACCGTACACGATTAAATCTGCTGTGTCATGTAATAAAAAATCTGTGCTATTTAAATAAAATTGTTGAAAAAAATCTGTCACACATTATAAATCTGCCAACAAAATAAATATGTCGCTTCGTAAGAAACAAGTTTATTTTAACGATTTTTATCCAATTTTTTAATTGTGGTAAAAATTTTGTTTTTTTATATTTTAAATAATGACAATATGCGTAATTAGGTTTTTTCTTAAAAAAAAATACTTTATATAAAAACAATATAATAATTAAAAAAAATTAAAATCAATTTAGTAATATCAAACTAACTAATTTTATGTTAGTTTAGTAACTCTCCCAAAATTGATTAAGAAATATTTTCATACAGAATTAAATAATAATTAGTATAACTTGTAAGGATTATTTTTTCAATCGGCTTCCGCTTACACGATTAAACCCAAAGGTCTATAGCTTACCCCGCAAGTCAAAAGTCAAAACCTCTCTGCCCCGTCCGCCATGACCGCCTTCGCCGTCAACGGCCAGCTTATAGCGGCGGCGAAAATTTCTTCCACTACCTCTGATTTCTCTACTCGGCGAAAATTTTCTCCCCTTTCTTCCTCTCGCGAACTCCGATTCAACCCACCGTCCCCTCGCTTTCCATCCCTTAACCTCAACTGCAGCAGCTCACCTATTCGGAAGACGGAGCCTTCGTCCAACGATAACTTATTAAAATCACTGGCGAAATCTCTCGTTGTCGCCTCTGTTTCTTCCGCCGCTTTCCTAGCTCTTCCCCGCTTCTCGTCTCTTCCATCGACTCTAAGCAGCGGCGGTGGAGGAGGAGGAGGGGGAGATCGGAATTTCGGTGGGTTTGGTGGAGGTGGAGATGGTGGATTTTGGAGGGATTTGTTTTCTATTCCAGTACCAGTGGCCGTGGCGGACGAGGAAAAATCACCGGATTGGGATTCTCACGGGTTACCGGCAAACATTGTGGTGCAGTTGAAAAAGCTTAGTGGTTTCAAAAGGTATAAAATTTCTGATATCCTCTTTTTCGACCGGCTTACACAAACCACCGTCTCCGCGGAGGATTTCTTACTCGAGATGGTATCAATTCGGCCAGAGGAAGTCTACACGAAAGCCCAATTGAAGAAGGAGCTAGAAATTCTAGCTACTTGTGGAAGTTTCGATAAAGTCGATTTGGAAGGGAAGACGAAACCTGACGGAAGCCTAGGTCTTACAATCTCCTTCGCGGAGAAAACGTGGGAAGCCGCCGAGAGATTCCGATGCATCAATGTAGGGCTTATGACTCAACCGAAGCCGATAGAAATCGATCGTGACATGACAGAAAAAGAGACGATTGAGTACTTGAGGAATCAGGAGAAGGATTACAAACGGAAGATCGACAAGGCAAGGGCCGTGTTTGCTTCCCGGACCGATTCAGCGAGAGATGATGCTTATGCTAAGAGATCAAAGGAATGTAAGTGCTAGGGTTTTGCAGAGGATTAGGGACCGAGTTGAGAAATGGTACAAAGACCAAGGGTATGCCTTTGCTGGAATTGTGAATTTTGGGAGCTTGAACAGTAAGGAACTTATCTATGAAGTTGTAGAAGGAGACATAACGCAGTTGGTTATTCAGTTTCAAGATAAGCTTGGTAATGCAATTGAAGGAAACACAAAGATTCCTGTCTTGCACAGAGAAATTCCAAAACAGGTTTCATTTCTTTGCCATAGATAACTTCATTCAACTATTGCCATATCTGTTTTTGATTAAAAGTATCTTGGTTTAACAGCTCCGTCCAGGTTATGTGCTCAACATGGAAGCTGCGAGACAAGCTGTGAAGAACATTGACTCTTTAGGTTTATTCTCTAAAATCGAGATCAATCCACGTTGTGATGAGAAAAACGAAGGAGGTGTTATTGTTGAGATCAATCTTACAGAGGCAAATCAGAAATCAGCAGAAGTCAATACAGAATGGAGTATTGTCCCTGGACGCGAAGGCTCTCTTTCATTGGTATCCACATTGTCTTATAAAAATTTGAACTTTTTCTGCTTTAATTTTCATCTGATGTCCATTGTTTATCTTGTTAGGCTTCACTCCAACCAGGCGGGTCTGTTACTTTCGAACATCGAAACATCAAAGGTCTTAATCGATCTCTTATGGGTTCAGTGACCACTAGCAATCTCTTGAATCCTGAGGATGGTCTTTCGTTTAAGCTTGATTATGTACATCCATATCTAGACGGTGTTTACGATCCTAGAAACCGTACCTTCAAAACAAGCTTCTTCAGTAGTAGTAAAATTAGTCCAGTATTCACTGGAGGACCCGGCTGTGAGGAAGAAGTGCCTCCAATTTTGGTGGATCGAATTGGTATGAAAGCTAATATAACTGAGAACTTCACACGTCAGAGTAAGTTCACATATGGACTTGTGCTAGAAGAGATAACAACACGAGATGAAAACAGTCAAATCGCTGCAAATGGGCTCAGGGTTTCACCTAATGGTGGTATCAGTATTGATGGACCTCCAACAACTCTCAGTGGTAATGGTATTGATCGCGTAGCCTTTCTACAAGCTAACATAACCCGAGACACCACAAAGTTTGTGAACGGAGCTATTGTTGGAGAGAGGAATATCTTTCAGGTAATTCTATAAATCTACTTTGATGGTTGGTATTCAAAATTAGAGCTTTCACTTTGTAACACATGCATAATATACAAATTGCAGGTGGATCAAGGCTTGGGTATAGGAAGTAAGTTCCCGCTCTTTAACCGTCACCAAGTAACATTAACAAGATTCTTTCAGCTGAAGGAAGTAGAAGAAGGATCCGGTAAACCACAACCACCAGTTCTGGTTCTCCATGGGCATTACGGTTCCTGCATAGGCGATCTTCCAAGCTATGATGCTTTTGTTCTTGGTGGACCTTACTCAGTAAGAGGCTACAACATGGGAGAGCTCGGTGCAGCTAGAAGCATTCTTGAGGTAAGCAACAAAACTCCCTTGAAACCCGGGATATCATAAAAATCTGATGGTGTTTTTGTTGTTATAATTGTAGCTTGGTGCTGAGATTAAAATACCAGTGAAGAACACACATGTGTTTGCTTTTGCTGAGCATGGAGACGATTTGGGAACGTCAAAGGATGTGAAGGGAATCCTACGGGGGTTTATCGGAGAATGGGACATGGTTCATCCTACGGTTTGGGTGTTAAACTTGGTCAGGTACGAGCTGAATATGCTATAGATCACAATTCTGGAACCGGCACTCTATTTCTCCGGTTTGGAGAAAGATATTAAAGGTTACAAAAGTGAAATGTGTAAGTTGATCTAATAAACCTTGGGTTTTGCAGATTTTTGCTTCTTTTTTTTTGTTGTTGTTGTTGATCTGTTAGATAATGGTTATGTAAATAATTTGATTGCGGATGCTGAATTAGGTAATGATTAGAGAATTTCGAAATTGTTAATTGTTTCTTTTGCTGCTACTCCTCTTTGTTAAATTAGCTTTTTGATGTTGATTAAAACAATTTCTTTATGATCTAATTACATTACCTTGACTTGACGACAAAAAAAAAAGAATTTTGATAGAAATATGATAACTTTTAGAAATAAAATTATTTGAACTGTAACATTAAAAATCAATAAAAAATGAAAAGATAAGTTTATGGCTTGCAATAATGTGTGTTTGGAGTTTGGTTTGTTCGAATTGAATTTAGATCATTGCACTAACAATTTAATTGAGAAACTTTTTCTACTAAAAAACTTAAACAAATGAACCATCCAAAAATCCAACACTTAATAGAGAACCAGCATCAACTAATTTGAGACAAGCCAACAAGACAAGTAAATTTAAAAAACTGAGTCCAAGATGGCCGCAATGTTGCTTCCACGAGACCTACGCAAGAGAGGAAGAAAAGGCATGAGCTTTTGCACCAGTCCCTCAAATAGACCAGACCCAATAAACTTCATCTGCTGTGTGACTCTCAGTGCCTTGCTAACCACAAAATTCCCAAACTCACTCCTCGCCAGCCTCAGCAAAATATCTCCCTTGCACTTCAAAAGCTCCATAACCACCGGAACCACCGACACCTGTGCCTCCAAAAGCCGCTCCACTATGTAACTCCCCTGTTTCCGAAACGACAGCTCAACGCAATGGCCAATTAGTCCAATCAAGATGGTTTGCGTGCAACGCAAGTCCTTCAATTTAAGCACGTGTTGGATCACAAAGTTCCCATAAGGATCGTGGCTTAGCCAAAGAGCGTCGTGTGCGACTATGGCTAGGAGCCTGTTTCTGTAGTCAGGATTGTCCGCGTCAGTTATGACCTCGTTGAGTGAGATGCAGCCGTGTTTGTCAGTCGCTAGGTCAAGCGCGTAGTAGAGCGTGAGACCGTACATTCCCTGTTTCATCTCCGGGTCGAAAACACGCAATGCCGTCACCGCCACGTAGGATGCGAACTTGTGGGTCATGATTTCGTAGAAGTGGCGCACGATAACGCCGGAGAAGAACTTGTCCACGTCATACGATTTCCCGAGAAGTATCTGAATGCGTTTGGATCCGTATTTGTCTCTGGCGATGTCCATGAAGTAGTTTGAGTCAAAAGTCAGAAACGAAGCCATCCTCTCAAGCGCTTCTCGGTCTAAGTTTGAGATGATAAACTTAAACTGAGCCAAACCACCTTCGCTACTGTTAGTCATTAGGTTTAACACCCGTTGCAAACGGAACTCATGTTCTTGAGGAGTTGAGACGGCGTAGAGTCCGTAGCGGAATAGATGGATGAGAGATTGAATCGTCTCTTTCTTAATATCGGTTTCTCTTGCGGTGGCAGAACGGACTTGTGGTAAAGCATTGAGCATCGTCGACATTGAAAAGGGATTGGGGTCTGTCATTGTTGTTATACAGAATTTTACTCTCGATATTTCGTGAATTTGGAGGATGAGTGATGTACAATTTATATAAGTGAGAGATTCTGTATTCCTAGTTACAATGCAAGTAACACTTGTCCAAAAAGGAAATATCTCGCTAATATTTCCTTTTTCTTTTCGATTTTCTTTTCTTTTAAAATAGTTTCCTTATTCTATTCGGATTGGTTTTTGTATGTTTTGAATACTTGTAAAAACTCATATTAAAAATTCAATAATCACCATATTTTCATATTTAAAATATCTTTCGATTGATTTAGTGTACTAATTACGGGTTTTTTTTTTCATCAAAACAAATTTCATTAATCAGAAAGTGTGTCAAAATACAATTCATTCCATATTTCAAAAGGAGGAATAGAATCACCTCCATCAAAAGATACATTTTCAGATAAAATATGAACTAAATTATGAACTATATGATTACAAGAACGATTAACAAATTGAAATTCACATCAATGAAATTTACTTTTCCATAAGAGGATATCTTTGACTAGATTTATTATTGCCTTATCAGTATAAAAACCATTTAAGATCCTAACGAGAAGTTGATTATCTCCTTCAAAGGTGATCGAAGTAAAACCGAAAGACCAAGTTTGTTGTAAGGCGATAAGTAATGCTTTTGCTTCCGCTTTAATAATACTAGCAGTTGTTTGTAGATGAGCATGACCCCAAATTAACGTATTTCCTTCACTATTTCTAACAATCCAACCAGCTGTTACCATCCTCGTGTGAGGGTTAAAAGTTGCATCATGATTGCATTTGAATAACCCGAGATCCGGTTTCCTCCATCGATTGATGATTGTAGAAGTAGTGTTTAATATAGTTGGTAATGTATTATCAACACTATTTAAATTTTCATCATCAATCGAAACCGCATTTATCCACTTTGTTACATCCGCTATAGCATAATGGATGTCACGTTTGTAATTGATTCTTTGTTTGTCAAAGATTAATTTATTTCGTTATTTTCATATATGCCATAAAATCCTAAAGGGAAGGAAACGATGTTTAGTTGTTAGTCTTGTGTCTTCAGATAAATCTAGGAAAAATTTCATCATCTCTTCAACATTGGTATTTACTGAAAACTGTAGAGTATAAGGTAATTGAGCATAACGCCAAGTTGATAATGAAATAGGATATTCGAAGAGAAGATGTGAAATCGTTTCATCATCATTGCAGCATCATTGACAAGTTGGATCTATTTATATTCGTCTGGAATTTAATCTTGTTGTTGTAGTTAACGCCTGAGATAAGATCTTTCAACAAGAAATGCTTTATTTTTGGTATGATCTTGAGTTTCCAAATTCTCTTTTTTAATTCAGGATCTCCATGAGGTATGTCGATGATTTCATTTCCTTCTTGAGTAGCAGCTAAGGCATACCCTGATTTAACAGAATAATGTCCCGAGATTGTATATTCCCAAATTGAACAATCACTCTCATTTTCTCGGGATAGATATATGGTATTTACAAGGTCTATATCCTCTTGAGATAGATGAGTATGGAGAGCATCTTAGTTCCATGATCTAAATTGTGAAACCTGATTCATCAAATCGGAAACCAAGAGATTAGGATTTATTATCGAGGATGCAGTAGTAAGAACCGGTCTTGGAGGATTGGTGGGGATCCAGTTAGTTGTCAATAAAAACTCTAGTTGATTTGCCATCAGAAATGTTAAAACGAACTCCTTTCTTAATGATTTTAAGTCCATGAAGAATGGATTTCCAGCCAAAAGATGATTTTTCTTCTTAGTTGTTTGGAGCACACTTTCATCTTTATAGTAACGAGCCTTGAAAATACTAATTACGGTTTAAAAATAATAATTCCATCAAAAATAAAGTGAAAATTTCATTAAAGCCGCAAAACAAATAACCATTACCAAAATATATTGAAGAAAATAAAAAACAGAGTCGTTCCTCATAAAAAAAACTTCCCAACTTATTTCATTCAGTAACATATGAAACCAAACCACCACTGTGTATAATAACTCAAAAGCTGTTGTAAATCCAAAAACGCGTCTGCGTTTGCGTTTTTTAGTTTTTGGGGACGTTAAGCCTTAGTCGGAAATCTTCTTCCATGAGAGGAAGTCCTTCTCTGAGCTTCACCTTAGGTTCCCAACCCAACACTTCTTTAGCCTTACTAATGTCTGGCTTCCTCTGTCTTGGATCATCTGGTGTGTTCTCCACCATCTTTATCTCTATGCTCGGGTTGATAAGCTCCTTAACCGTCTCGGCCAGTTCCACCATTGTGAATTCACCTGAGAAAAACAGAGAGAAGATTCATCAGACACAAGCGATTGCGGTTTAGGGTTTAGTGTAAATGTTAAAAGAGAGGAAAGGCGGACCGGACCTGGGTTACCGATGTTGATAGGGCCAGTATCATTGCCTTCCATGAGACGGATAAGTCCATCAACCATATCGGAGACATAACAGAAACTACGGGTCTGTGTTCCCGGTTTCTGAACTGTCAATGCCTCACCTCTACAAAACACATTCATTAATAAGCAGAAGCGAAATAAAGCGAGGTTTCAAATGGAGTTGAGAGAGAGAGGCAAAAGAACTTTTACCTGAGTGCTTGTGCAATGAAGTTGCTCACAACACGGCCGTCATCAATGTTCATTCGTGGACCATAAGTGTTGAAGATTCTAGCAATACGGATCTCTATAAATAGAAAATGTGATCCCAATGAGAAACTTAACACGAATCAAGGTATAAAGAAAAAGTTGAGCTCAGGGAACTGACCAATGCCGTGTTGTCTGTGGTAGTCAAACATCAAAGTCTCTGCGACACGCTTGCCTTCGTCATAGCAACTACGAACCCCAATGGGATTGACGTTTCCCCAGTAGCTCTCAGGTTGAGGGTGGATGAGAGGATCTCCATAGACTTCCGAGGTTGAGGTAAGCAAAATTCTGTTTATTGAAAAAGGAAACAAATGTTTAGTTGGAAAGTTATGAAGCAAGTGATTAAGAAGTAGCGAGTGTTACCTTGCTCCAACACGCTTGGCGAGACCGAGCATGTTTAGTGTACCGATCACATTGGTCTTGATTGTCTGTAAAGATACAGATTTACATATCAGATAACTAAAGCTTCCGAATCATAAAGAAAGACAAACATATCTAGGCACAAACCTTAACGGGGTTGTACTTGTAGAAGATAGGAGATGCAGGACAAGCAAGATGGTAAATCCGATCCACCTCAATCAACAAAGGCTCCGTAACATCTATTTAAATCACAAGAACCAAAAAGAGATAAATAAGAAGACTTATCCCTGAAGAACAATCTGTGAGAGGGAGTCTTGAGACCATACCGTGACGGATAAGCTCAAATCTAGGGTGACCGATCCACTTCTTGAGGTTTTCTTTTGATCCAGTGAAATAGTTATCAGCAACAATTACCTATAGGATGAAATCAACATTCAAAATTGACAAACATTAAGCATCTTAGTTTTGTTGAGCGTAGAGAGTAAACAAACCTCGTTCTTCTCATTCTCCATAAGCTTATCAACCAAGTGAGAGCCGATGAATCCAGCTCCTCCAGATATCAAGATCCTCATATTCGACTACACAAACAACAACAAGAAGATCCTTATATCAGAAATCTTCAATCACAGCTAATAACAGATGAAACTAATAAACCTCCAAGATCTGATTGGGTAAATGCTCCATAAACTACAATGATACAAAGTTCTCACACAATGTAGCCAGCAAAAACTGTTGATCGAACTCTTTACAAAAGATTGTGATAAAGATCAGATCTAAGTAGCATAACCAGGACTCAATTTCAAGGATTTATAAACAATGGCAAAGAGATCAAGTAAAAAATTACATAAGATCCTCGTGACTTAACGGAGCGTTTCACCACTCTAATCAATGCGTCGGATAACAAAGAGTGGATCAGAAAACGAGATTAAAGGTGGAACAACACTAGTTTTCTGGGTTAAAAGGCAGAATTTTTCAAATGAGAAACGAGATTCACGATCACATCTTAATATCAAATGGGTATAATTGAAAATCGAATCGAATTCAGGTGAAGAGATTGTAAAATTTCACCTGAAAAAACTTGGAATTGCGAAGAGGAGAAGGCGAAGGTGGGGGCTTGGTGCTGTTATGTGTCTCACTTGTCGCCGCCATTGCTGAGATCTCAATCCTGGGTTTTTAACAAAAAAGCATTAAATGGGATTTGATATATTGATTGACCCACAACAACAACAATAAAAAAAAAAGTCTGAAATTTCTGTAAAATAAGTGATTGGTAATTCCGATCAGATAGAAGAGGATTTATTACCAGAAGCTTCGGAGTCGATTTAAGAGAGAAAGCTAAACCAAATCGTTGATCTGATGAGAACAAGAGACACCGAGCGATCGTCTTACTTATAGTCCCATGTGTCTCAACTTCCTCTATCAAAATATCGAAAAGGATTTTTTTCCTTTTTCAATTTAATTAAACTCCACATATATTTTATTTTATAATTTATCTAGAATGATTAATAATTTTTAATATTATGGGTTTAGAAAAGCTAGAGACTTCAAAAACACGAAATGCGGAAATAACTAATAGAAAATGACGTCAACTACTAAATTACGACAACGTTTGACCTAACAGAAATCTGACGTGGCAATTTGTTTTTATAATTTGAAGAATTATATTTTCTATTAATTAAACTTTTGCTGCTTTTATTTTCGAATTTCCAGTCTTTTAACAGTTTTACAGCTTCCAGCTAATTTTTCTTTTTGTCATTTCTTCCACTGACACGTATCGATTACAAAGGATAAAGAGATAATTACATGACGTGGACGTACCTTGGCATATTTATCTTTATATCTATTAACAGAAAAATGTTACATATATGAAAAGTTTTTTTATCTACGTCTAATTGACAACCAAGTTTATATTTCTTTTCGTATATGAAAAGTTTACATCTACGTCTAATTGACCAACAAGAGTCTGTGTGTTCTAAAATAAACAAATTTTTTTGGTAGTTAACTTATTGAAAAGTTGTGAACGTGAAAATTAAAAATGAAAACAGAAACAATCGGTTTATGTTTTCATGTTTGAGTTCGCAATATGTGAAAATGTTTTATAAACAAAAACTGATATTTGAAATAATTATTTCTTTTTGGAAGGATGTAAAACGTTGGACAATTGCATTAAACTTTTTCTCCGACATGAACAATCACATTAAACATCTCAAAGATCTGAAAAAAGAAAAGATATTACGGATCTATTAAATTGTTATAGCTAGACATAAGAAAATTAGAAGACATCAAATAATTATAATTGAAGACATCTTGAACAAACTCATTTATCCGCTTGAGTAAGACTTACTTCTGGTTAACACCAACCAAAATAGAGTATGACTTACGTTTATCGACACAAAGCAAATGATTTCAGTTTTACAACTCACAATCGGTTCATAATTAACGACATTTGTTGGCACCATCTCAAGAAAAAGAAAATAGTTCACTGTCGACATTTGGATGCAAGTTTTTTAACATCTCGGCCAGCTTTAGTTTTTGTTCGTGGGCTGGTCAACATTAATCTCTTGGTTACGTTTGACTGCTCATAATCCGACGTATACCATTTGTGGCATGAGCGTAACAACCATTTTTATAACAACTCTTGTGATCTAGCCTAGGTGGTATTCAGGCATATAGATCCAGAAAAGCTTTTGCAATCTGCTATGCAAGTGGGTTGTCATCAATAATTTCGTTTGTTGTGATTATACTTCTCGACGCTCCTCTTTTTGCGAGTCTTTGGAAGATTTTGCTATGTCAAGTTATGTATCAAAAGTAAGCGTGGACGCGGAGTGGAGATCCGGTAAAAGTTTAGTATTTGTGATTTGCTTTGCTGGTAACTGATACTAAATTTTACTATTTGTTTTGCTTCAGAAATTTGCGGATATCCAGAATTTCAGATATCCGGTTTTTTTTTTTCATATTTGCGGATATCCGGACTTGATTCGTTTAAAACAATTTTTTTTAAAAAAAAAATATTTTTAATATTTTTATTCAATATTTAAATTATAAATATATGAAACCATTTAATTTTATTCAAAAAGATAGATAAAAATGAAAAGGAAAAGTTAAAATTATGAAAAAGATGTATTTTATTAAAATTAAAAAAATATTAAAATTCTAGTGTTAAATTTTATATATTAATATATATTAATTAAAAACTTTGTATATGTTTCGTGTCAAACCATTTTTATGTGTTTTAAACTTATAAAAATTATAAATATATGATATAATATGAGTATATATGTACTATACGGATCCGAACGTATATCCGGATTTTTAATATTGATATTTGTGATTTGCTCCGGTCTTGAAGGATATTAGATTTTACTATTTGTTTTGCTTTGGTTCTTTACGGTTATCCGGATTTTTCGGATCGAATCGAAGTAAATATCGAATCGGAGCAGATCTAACGGATAATTTGCCCAAGGCTAATCAAAAGTTCAAAACCATCGTTCCTTTTAAAAACTTATCGAACTCACATTCATATAAAAATAGAAAATGTAAAAAGAATAACTTCTCGCGGAAATGGATCGAAAATTTGATTTTAAAGCAAAACAAAACCAGTTTTTTTACAAAAGAAAATACTTGTGCAAAAAGCAACATAAACCATAGTGAGAATAGACTTCAACATAAAATATCTAAAATCTTAAGGAATATTCTTAACAAAAGCGATTCACTCCACATTTCAGCAATCTTCCACTAATAGATACTGATCACAACCATTCGATCTCTAGTCTAGAATTTCAATTCAAGTTACACAACTTCTATTGTACTTGACCACGATAATTTACATGTATGTTGGATCTATAGTTATAATGGTCTCATGGGGAGAGCTTGTTTTAGGGGGTTTCCCTGTTTTTTCCTTTGTGAGAGATTGAGTGGAAGTCCGATGAGCTTTCTTTGAGTTTTGGGAAATGTTTTTTGTTTAGTTGGATTTTTATGGACTTTTTAGCCGAACAGGCATGAGGCCGAGCTAAAATTTAAAATTGGATGGGTCGATGATTTCTATCAAGGTCGAACTATTTATGGAAGGACGAAGTCTACCATCAACAATTATGCTTTTCGAGGGCTTCCCAATCACCATTCTCCATCTTCCAAGCTGATAACTGATATGATGAGGTGATACCATAGTTTTACATGCTTTTTTTGTTTAAGTATGGTAAACAAGGTTCTTTTCTAAACCAATGAAACTCTAGCTATCGTATTACCACACACTTACCTCACAATCCTAATCCAACTCTTGCAAAAATGGTTGAGTCTTGTGACCACATCATCTCCTTTATTTTTTTCTTCACAGCAACACACTCAGTTTCATCTCTTCATAGAGTGCAATCGTATGAGACGTTGAAACATAAAAAAAAATGTTATCACCAAATGTGTAAAATACACATATGTTTTCTTCCACCTACCAACATTACCATGTTGTCAATCTTACACTTATTGAAAAAAGGTAGTGAGCTTAGGTTACCCTTCAAATAAAAACCACCAAGAGCCTCCCAATGTGCATTTTGGGTTGCTTTTACCAACTAATCATTCTCACTACATGTGAAATGTGTAGATTTTCTCCCACTATTGGCAGTTATCAACACAAAGGAAAAATATCATATAAGAGTCTTCGAGCCTCTTAAAATAGCAGAAATAATCAGCCTCACATTTCAATAAATCAATTTTCCTTATAAAGAGGTCAAAGTTTTTATACTTGGAGCTTGTCTTAACTCATACAAACTCTTCTGAATTTTGTTTTTCCCCTTTAAGAACCTCCATGTAGATTTTAGGCATCATCAAGCGCATAAAAAGAAAAGACAGTTCAGCATTCAAAACAGAAAATAAGAGAGGACATCATCCCCAACATTGTTCCAAGCAACAAAGCATTCAACGAATGAAATTTATCCTTTTAAATGCCAGTTTCTCATGAGCAACAACACTTTTTCCCAACCAAAACACTTTTTCAGAACGCTCTAGTCTTTGAACGCGACAAAAAAAGATGTAAAAAGGGTTATAACAAGTAGGCTAAGCTAAAAACACTCCAGCGATCTCAGGTGGTGTGTAGTATGAAGTTGATCACAACATTTCTTGTGACTTTCTGACGCAGCGGCTCACTTTCTTCTTGAACTCGTCTCTCTTCTCTCGCCATTCTTTCTGTGAAAGAGAAAAACACACAAAAACTCATGAGCAAGATCTGCTCTTAGTTATGCATTTGCTATATTCAAGAGCTAATAAACTGAAATACTCACAGCAGCTTCAACATTTGCTGGAGACTCATCGTTGGGACCAGAGAGCATAGATATGATACTCAACATAATACTTTCAACCTGAAACACCACAATTTGTTTCATCATGGAATGAGAATGAAAGAAATGAAAAGCACCCTAGAGACTGTGTGAAGTATGTAAGCAAGCAAACATCGAATCTACTACTCGGAAGCAGAACACTGATATAATCTAAGATTAACAATCTGAGATCATTCTAACATACTGTATGAACAGGGGTCCAGCGTTCGCTTGCAAGCTCATAACCGCTTGGATCATCACCAGGAGGATGAAGAATAGATATGCAAACACGGCCATCAGAATAAACTGCATGAGAAAGGAGAAACCATTGGAGCAAAGAACTGAGAAGAGTAAATGTGTTCAATTCATGTTCCGAGAGAGCCAAACTAACCGTTAGGATGCCACATATCGGAAGTAAACCTCACGGTTGGTGGGCTATTAGGGTAATCTTGAGGGAAGGTCATAACGGCGTTGAAGAATCCTCCTTCACTGCATTTACCAAGTTATATAACCAAATTTTGCACAAGAATCTTTGGCAACAATACTATACAATAAGAGCATTGAGACAAATGGAAGCAAATTCCATTCTCTTTTAACAAAGGAACACGAAAAGAATCCGTTGCAATGTAATCCAATGAGAGCAATTCGATTTCAAATATCAAGAGATGTCACTATTCTAAACAGAACCTAAAATGAGAATCAAATCCAAATATGAACCAGATGAAGTATACAAAATCCCACAATTATGTGATCTACGATGTTCAATTTCAAGCAATCGGAAACGCATATTCAGGCTGAAAAGGCACTATTCCATATGAACCAACGAATCCGAAAACAGTGACGATAGCTAAAATCTCTATGAAAGAATTAAACAAAGTTAAGAGCGATGAAGGGAGCGTACTAGAGAGTATCTGGAGGTCCGATAATGGTAACGCTCCATTCGAATATATTCTTCTCATCAACGAGGCCAGCAGAGAATCCATCAACTGGATTCTTACAGAGATCTGAAACAAACAAAAAAAAAGACAAAATCGAATTGAGAAAACGAATAATCAGAGAACCGATTGATTGTGGCAAGGGAAGATTCGAGGGATTTCGCGTGCCTTTGAGTTGTTTCTGAAGGAGAAGGCTAGCTTGCGAGGCCATGGGGTATCGAGCTGGAACCTTCAAGAGATTTGAGAGAGAGAGAGATAGAGAGAATCGATAGAAGAAGGTTCCGAAAATCGAACTGAGAATTTTCAGGAATCGATGTTCCTTCATGAGAACACATGGGAAGCTTGGATCAGCTACGGCCACTCCCTACTCTACTTAATCATTTTAACCAATAGAGACTTCTCTATTTTGAAAATAGTATTTTCCGTCAAAATCTCTAATTCTAACGCTTGCAAAGTATACCGGTTTTTATTTGGTTCGATAGATTTTCGGTTCAGCTTCGGTTTAGTCAGATTGCAAGAAAAATTAACAAATAATTGTTGTGGGTTTGTTGACCCAAAGACAAAACCACTCTGATCTCGTTTGACCTAGCTTCCTCAACTCTTAAGTTTTAGAGAAACTTAAGCAATAATTTATATAATTGTACTTTATATTCTCAAATTTCTTTATCAAACACCTAAAAACCTAAAACCTAATGAATTATAATTAAGAGAACTCAACGTACCTAACATGTGGTATTATAGCATTGGGTGTAGAACATGTGGAGAATAAATAAGAAAAAGGTTAGTGCAAGTTTATCACAAGAAGTTTTAAGAAAAATAGGAATCTTCAAATTCTTTTAAAATTTGTTTCGAAGAACATGAATTTATCTTAGAGTGCGTAAAATAGATTAAGATGATGGATGTTATTAGTGGAAGGTTTGATGTGGATAAATTTGATAAAGGTATGAATTTTTGTTGTTTTTTTATTTATTTCAAAGATATGGATTTCGTATTATGGAAATACCATTTTTCTCGGGATTATAAAGTTGTAAGGACTTGAAGGGTGATTGAATGAGCTAGTTGCTCCAACAAAACCTCTAGAAAAGTCACCCATGTTAAAGGTAGTGTCATACTAGTTTTAGAAGATCCATTGAAAACATCAAAGAAAAAGAAAGTAAGAATTTTTTAGCTGTGAGTCTGGCTGTCCCAATTCTTAGAAAAATCATGGATGAGCTAAACTGCTTTAGGCATGTGGCACACTTATTACAATCATTAACCAAGCAAATATTGAATTAGCACTCATTAACTAAGCTAAGACCAAATTAAATACTCTTAAAAACTTGGCATCTTCATCTTCTTTGGCTATGAGATTTTGTGGATCAATAATTGACTTATGAATAAGTGTATGTGTTTGCTTCGTTAAAAACCTCGCTTGAAAAATCCATTGTAACGAAACTAAACTGAGGGAAAAAGAGTATAAGTCCACACACCTCCATTGCTAATAGTTTAAGTGGTTTGAATCACAACCAATGTAGTCAGATAAGCACACTCAAAACTACCTTGAACTTGGGGTAGAAGGTTGTGTGGATAGCTTGGTTAAATTACTTTTTGGTTTTGGCTCTTATCATTAGACCAATTGGAACTTGCAATACTTCATCTTCTTTCTCTTAATTTTCCACGGCTATAAGCTGATCTTTAGCTCCATTATCTTATGCTTCAAGCTGCTTCATAACTTTAAGTTCCACACTCTTCATGATCACATCAGAGATGTAACACTCGTGACAAAAAAAAAAAAGATGTAACAACTTTGAAATTGATTTTTAAACAAATCTGCTTTAATGGTGTTATAATGTTTTAAGATATTTTGTTTCATATAATTACATGTGTAAAATAAATAGAAATTTTTGGCCCTTAATTTGATATTAATGGCCAGTTTTTTCAATAAAAATTGTAAAAAAAATCAAATTAATTATCAGCACTAGATCCAATAGTGATTTAATAACTATAATTGAAGTTATTTATTATTGTAGAACATCAATAAACTAATATTTAGTAAATTAATAAATATGATAAATAATAAATTTCTCATGTTTCAAGTTGGACTAATGTAA
This sequence comes from Euclidium syriacum, assembly GCA_900116095.1. Lineage (NCBI taxonomy): Eukaryota > Viridiplantae > Streptophyta > Magnoliopsida > Brassicales > Brassicaceae > Euclidium > Euclidium syriacum. The sequence continues at coordinate 9,344,057 of FPAK01000006.1, forward strand.
AACTTGACAAAATTATATATGATAATGAGATAATAGTATTTTTGGAAATTCCAATACAATTATATGGTCTCAATAATATCATAAATTGATAATTATGTATATAATTTATCTATACACATAAAATTTAGTGATTATAACTCTAATGTTGTTGTTGCCTACTCAAGCAACTAAGAAGGATTTTAGACTAGACAAATTTGTTGTCTACTCAAACAACATCATAAATTTAAGAAACATTTTAAACAAGACAAATTTCCTTACGTGTAAGAGCATGTACAACAGTGAATTTTGACACAGATTCATAGAAAAAATAATATAAAAAAATATTTTTTTAAACAATTAAGTATCCGACTCTTAAAGTCTTTTGTCTACGAACCGGCTCTTAGAGTCTTCTGTTGACGTGTCAAAACGTCATTGATTCTTTTTTTTCTTTTTTTTTTTCTAGAAATTTTTTAAAAAACAAAAAAATATATTAAAAAAAAAAATTAAGAACCCTAAAAAGGAGTTCTCAGATGTACTTGCTCTAACTGTTTCCAAATGTACTACAATGTCATCTTCAATTTCATTATCAAAGTTAATGATTGTAGTCATAATTTTTTATAAACTTTGAATATCGAAACATATATCATTTTCGCATAAATAAACTAGTGGTATATATGATTAATGATATTTTATGAAAAAAAAAAAAAAAAAGTGGTATTCTTGGTGTTTTGGAGTATTTCTAATTTTAAAATGAATAAATTATTTATTTTACTGAATTATTAATTTATCGAGGTTTTACTGTATTTACTTAACATAAGCCATAGAAAAATTATAGTGATACATATAAATCTTTCTTCCATTTGATAATTGTTTAGACAAAATCAAGTTGCCATCATGAGTGATCCAGATTTTCTGTATAAAGTTCCATGACCAAAGAAACTTAATCATTTTCATATTGTCGTGACCCTTATGACAAAACCACATTGAAATAAAAACGTTAATCTAAGTTATAAGGACTAGGATCGTCTCGTTGACATCATTTTCATTACACTTTGCCAAATCAATCACGGGACACCCACACCCAAATCATCCAAGTAGTTTCGAACAAACAATTTAGAAGATTAGGTTTTCGAGATTTTTGGTTCAATTGTTTAAGGTGTAGTTAGATCGTAAAATCGAGTGCTTCTATTCAATTCAAAAGCCGATTTAAGAAAATGGTTTTAAAACATGGCAATAATAATATAATGGTAATCGGGTCCGGGTCCACAAAAAGAAGACCGACAAGCTTTGCAGGTGAAAAACAAAAAACCATAAGAGAGAAATGGAAATGAGGCGATAAAAGAAATAATAATATTGAAGAAACAGAGTAAACACACATTATAAATATCGTGATGGTTATAATGATGAAACCAAAATGATTGACATAGAAAAAGTTAACTGAATTTGAAATGGAAGGCCGCAATATTTGGCCGACGTATAGTATTACTGAGATACGTACTCTACAAGTCACCATTCATAGTCTTTGGAAGGAACACCACGCCTCAACGCCTCGTTAATCAATTCAGTTTTGTTCGAAGCTCTAATCGGAAGCATGAGGATTGCTTACGATGTTAGTTTCAAACACGGTAGATAGTATTATATTGATTCGTTTTGATTTATAAAAATGTTACAGTACTAGTTGTACAAAAGTTTTTTGAGGTTGAATAAATTTTACATTCAATTTTTTTTTTTAAACTGCTAGGATTGAATTGGTCCACAATATGAATGAGACAATGTAATTATAGTATATATATGTAAGCAATTCGTTAGATAAACAAATTCTAGATACCAACAAAATGTCAGACTAAGATCTATAATCCAGATCTAAAAGGCAATACTAAGTTCTACTCAATGGTTGCTGAACATCGGTATTTTGGTTTCGACATACCTTAATCTAAAGTAAGTTGAAAGACCGAAACCATACAAGTATTGAACAATAGTAAGGTAATATGAAAGAAGTAATTCAGAAAAAATAATAATCAAAAGGCATTTAAATTTCTAAGTGGAAATGTTATTGCATAGGATTCCAAGAAATGATATTTAACCAGAAAATCTTACCTGGTTTCTTCAAGCTAAATAATCATTACGGTTCTCCAAGGAGAGTACCAACTAGATGTGACAAAAAAAATGTACTATATATTATGCTTGTTATAAAATTCATATATATATATCCTCCTATATGTAAACCACAAGCTATCTCTACCTAGCAAACCATAATCAGAGACTTGACAAGTGCAATTAAGATGAAAAGAGATGTTATCATCATGAAGCTACTCCTTCTCATCACCTGCGTCTTTTTTGGTAGAATCATGACTCGGGAATGCCAAGAAGGTAATCACATTAATGCCTTAAATTCGAGGGGCATAATTCTTTGGCACTCTTACATACTAATCTCTGTCTTTTTTCCATGTATCAGTCCATTTCAAGGTTGAACCTACAAAGATCAGCGCAAAAGCGGATTACGAAAGAGTGATACCAACTTGGGTAAGGGGATCAAACTGAACTGCAAACATTTATGAACAGAGATAATAAGCTTATTACATGTATCTTATGGCAATAGGTGGAAGAGAAAAAGTGGCATAAGCACCCATCAGGACCTAACCCAACAGGAAATCGCCACCCACCGGCCAAACCCTGAGTCGACGACATCAGTACGTTGGAAAAAGAATCTGATTTATTGTTGTAGTGTACAATAAGGAGTGAAGCAGCATGTAAGATGGAGAGTAGTTAAGTTACGGATTTCAATTTGTGTGTGAGGCATATGTATCGTTTCTGCAGAGGAATTGCAGCTTATTGCTAAATTTATCCAAACTGAGTCCTAATTAAGGTATAACGTAGGCTCACCTTTTCTAAGTTTCTACAGCACAGCCTGAGTTTTTATCTTAACTTGTCCTGCAAGCAAATGGTCTAGTCAACACAAATCATCTGAAATAACTAGTTGAGACTGAAGAGATTGTTGGTCACGATAGACTTTACAACAACTGTGTGGCATATCAAATTAGCTTTCAGTAGTGACCTTGTAAGATCAAGCATTTAAAATTATTATTCACGCCAAAACTTCAAGCTTAGTATATTTATATAGCCAATAGTCATCCATGATTATTGGTTATCATCCATGATTATTGGTTATCTATAACACTTCAGTATATATGATTATTAAGGCGTTGGAGAAAATCTAAAATAAGGATTCATTAAGATACTCTTATCATATCTTAAACATGTTAAGATACAACATTAAAAAGCAAAAGATTACAAAGCCACATAGAAACTAGGGCATGCTGAGAACAACGTACATAGACGTTTTTATTTAATTTTACTGATGCTAAACCATACACTCTAGGCAAATGATGGCATAATAAGGTCCCATTTCACTTGATGCTGCAACGATACAAACGATTAAGAGTATAAATTACAATGTTAGAAAAGATTAATCTCATGGTATTAAAAAACGAGAGAAAATGAGAAATATTGCAAAAAAAAAAAAAAAAAAACTCACTTGTTACAGTTGGTGCTCATGGAGATAGGGTAGGGAATGCTAACACCGCACTTTCCAGGAAGGCCAGAAGCAAAACTTGGGTTGAGACCAGCAATGCCCTTCGCAGCAGACTGTAGGCAGTGGCATGCTTGCTGTCGGTCCGGTGTGGTTTGAGCCATACTGTTCAAATTTTTGACTCCGGCACAGCACGGAGGCGGTACCATCCCACCTTTTGAAAGGTAGTTGGCACAAGGAGCCAAACTACTTGCCACTGTACCACATGAGATTGCTGCATCTACTGATGCAACGATGAACACCGTAAAAACGAGGCATGTGAAGAACTTAAGAGCAAATGCCATTGTGTTTGCTATTTGTTTTTGGAGATTTGGCTGAGTTTTGTTTTGTAAGCTTGTGTTTCTGTGTTGGGTGTGAGAAATGTGGGAACTGATGATGTGTTTAAATAGAGATTTGTATGGGGAAAAATAAGTGATGACTAAGTAGAATTTGTTAGTAGTTGGATTTGCATTTATTTCTTTTGTCCCTTCCTGTTTCTGCTACAATCAAGAAGAATTACTTTCTTCAGTCATATATATGTGAATAGACGTATCACATTTGTTTCATATGTCTACGATAAATTTTTTAAAGACAAACTACTTTTAAGGAAATTTTAAACTTATGTATCGTTTGTATTTTATTATTTTAAAATATCAAATTTCGAGCGTTGTTCTAAGATTCTAACATAGTATATAACTTGGCATAGAAGAAAAAAGAAAAGTTTGTTTAGCAAAATAGGATCGTCGTTGTACAAAATTAAATAAAATATAAGCCATTATGTAAATTAATAAGAATAAGACCGTCCAAATTAATGATATTTGTAACTGTGTGACGTGTATCCAAACCAAACATCTCCCAACTAGACCCATCACATTCTCCAATTACATTGGACCACTATGTTTTTGATATTAATTAACTATGGATTTTATGAAGTTTAGCCGGTAGATTTAGGACAATTTTTTAAACTCAAATGCCCTCAAAACCATGGAAATTTTAATTGATATGTATATTAGTATATATATTTATGGCAATGCCACATCAATTCTTTCATAGAACTAAAATCACGTCTTTAAAAGAAAAAAAGAATAAATTGTCTAGTGAACAAAATAAAGTCTTTTAGTATAAAGTATAAACCATGAACTAAAGATGGTCTCAAACGAAATATAAATCATGCGGATTTGATGATGCTTCTTCGATGTTTCAGAGAGCTTTTCAGTAAAGGTTTGATTTATCATGTTGGATACTATCAGCCAAGAACCGTCAAGGAACATATCGTACAAGATTGATAAATCTCCCCATGTATAGTAGTTGAAAGTCGCAATTTCAGTACAAAACGCTTTGCCGACACTATTTAATGGAAACATTTTTTCACGTTATTTTGTTTCTTGTTTCTAAGGTTAACATTAACACAACACTTAGTATTGTAAATCTTGTACCATATCAATTGTTTAATGAAAAATTGCCAAGACTGAAGTGAGATCCAAACTCAAACTCTAACATGCATGTTGTGAAAGAAAGAGCTCTAGACCCAATAAAAAGATTGGCCCAAGCCCGATCTATGTATAAAGAGGGAGCGAGATGGGGAATGTGAGAGAGAAAGCGGCATCAAAGCTCTGCCCGAATACCGCCATGAGCCGACGAGTTTACATCTGTTGTATTTTTCTGACGATTTTCCGGAATATGTCGCATATAAGGAAAGATATTCCGACGATTTGAAAAAGTTAAGCAATTTTGTCGTTCTCTATCAAAATAAGTTAAATAACGCCGGATATTTCCGTAAGCCAAAAAAATCTGTTGGAAAGTTCGTCGAAAAACTTGTCCGCGTATTTTCTTATATTGTCTTAATATATATATATATATATATATATATATAGTCCTCCATTTTTAATGGTTATAAACTACTTCACTTAAAGAAGTTTGTGTTTAATTTACTACAATGGTTTTAACTAGCGAACACATAGCTACAGTTTTTCTAAATGGTTATTGTCCTCCATTTTTAATGGTTATAAACTGCATCACTAGAAGAAGTTTGTGTTAAATTTACTACAATAGTTTTAAGTTTTAACTGGCGAACACATAGTTACGGTTTTTTAAAATGTTACAAATCTTTCTCAAATTAGAATTTTGCTACCAAATTTCTATCTGTAGCTATAGAAAACTTTGTATGGTCTTGACTTAGGGGATGTACAGACCATGGCCTAGAACCTCCTAATAATTTAACACAAAAAAACTCTATAGGTTTGCTTTTTTTGTAGTGATTTAAATTGTGGAGAATATCGAACAAAAGGATTCATGATGGTACTCTCATATGATATCTTAAACATGTGGAGATACAACATATATAAGAAAGCAAAAGATTACAAACAAAACTACAAACTAGAGCATGCTGAGATCAGCGTACATAGACGTTTTATTTTATTATAATGGTGCTAAACCACATACTTGAGGCAAATGATGACATAAGCTCCCATTTCACTTGATGCTGCAGCAATACAAATGAATAAGAGGATAAGTTACAAGGTTAGAATAAATAGTCATGGTATAGAAAATAAAATAGTCAAGAATACGATGCAGTGCACAAAAAGAAGAAGAAAACAACTAACTTGTTGCAGTTGGTGGTCATGGAGATGGGGTAGGGAATGCTAACACCACACTTTCCAGGAAGTCCAGAGGCAAAACTTGGGTTGAGACCAGAAATGCCCTTCGCAGCGGATTGTAGGCATTGGCATGCTTGTTGTCGGTCAGGTGTGGTTTGAGCCATATTGTTCAAATTTTTGACTCCGGCACAGCACGGAGGCGGTACCATCCCACCTTTTGAAAGGTAGTTGGCACAAGGAGCCAAACTACTTGCCACTGTACCGCATGAGATTGCTGCATCTACTGATGCAACTATGCACACCGTCAAAACGAGGCATGTGAAGAACCTAAGAGCAAATGCCATCGTGTATTTGCTTGTTTGTTTTTAGGTGATTTGGTTGAGTTTTGTTTTGTAAGCTTGTGTTTCGATGTTGGATGTGAGAAATGTGGGAGGTGATAGATGGTTTAAATAGGGATTTGTATGGGAAAAAAAAAAGTGATGACTAAGTAGAGTTTGTTAGTCGTTGGATTTGCATTTATTTCTTTTTTCTTCGAGTTTCTTCTACAATCATGAAGAATTACTTTCTTCAGTCATATGTAAACAATAGTATCACATTGTTTAGTAAGTATAATACGTTATAAATTACAAAGACACAAACTACTTTTATTTCTATTCTAATTTGAAAAGGGTATTCTAAATACAAAATACTTTTACAGAAGCTTAAAATTTCTAATCTTTTATATTTTGTTATTTAAAGATATCATATTTCAAGCGGTGTTTTGAAATACCAACAATAATTAATGTATAGTTTGGCATAGAAGAAAAGGAAAAGAAAAGTTCGTTCAGCAAAATCGGATCTTCCTTGTACAAAATCAAATATAAGAATAAGGCAGTCCAATTAATGATATTTTTAATTGAGTGACACGTGTGTTAAACACCAACCATCTCCCAACTAGACTCATCACATCCTCCAATTAAATTGGACCACTATGTTTTTGCTATTAATCAACTATGGATTTTTCTGAGGTTTGGCCAGTAGATTTAGCACAGATTTTCAAACTTAAATCCTCCTCAAAATTATGAAATTTCAGTTGTTAACTTTTTCACGAATACATTATTTTATTGATCTAATAAATTCATTGTATGTATTATCAAATCAATTAAGAATTTACATGCTAACAAATTAAAGATTGTGTTTCTGAGCCTAATTTGATGAGATAACATAGCTAGATTGACATTCTTTCTCCGAGTCGGGGTAAATGAAAAAAAATACGGCTTGATGGGATCCGATTGAGGAAAACCTGAGTTCGAGATGAAATAATAGGAATTCGGTCTTGAGATTAGATGAACCAAGTTTCAGGATCAGTCAGTCGTGGTTACTACCAATTAAGAAAAGTTCAAATGTAGCTGGTCGAGATTCGTTTAAGGAATGGACAGATTCTCGGACAAATGGCAAAATAGCAAACTCAAAGACTCGAGAATAAATTAAGGATGTTTTAATAAACCGCTATTTCGAAATTCGAATCCAGTTCAGACATGTTCGGTAAAGACGAGTATTCGAAATCTAGATTTTGCAGCATGTGCCCATAGGTGTGGGTTTGGTATTTAGGCTGACTCTCTACTCCACGCACTCTGTGACCGGTCGCATATGAGGTTGGGTGGTCAGCAGTTTATACCCATCGATTTGGGACTACTCTTCTTCGAATCTCCCATAAATCTTCCCTTGATCATATCTTGTAACTCGTAACTCCGTTTGGTGATCCGCTTCTTGGTACGACTTTGTCTTTCCAAGATTTTGAGTTTGAATGTAAGAGATCAATGATTGCATTGGACATCTTTCCTCATACCACCATAGACTCCATTTAGCTCCATTCACACCTATTTACCCTCAAAAGGTACCAATATGAAAATGTATTCAAACCTAAGACTATAAAAGTTAATCTAGTGCGGATGATGGGAACTACAATTCAGATTAGTGCCGCCTTATAATTTAGTAGAAATTCTATAAATTAATACTCGATAAATTAATAAAAAATTTCGGTCCCGAGTTGGGCCAATGTAAAATTTTACAAAACTCGATAAGATAATAAGATAATATTTTTTTCAAAAAACCTCATGTAAATATATGGTCCCAATAATATCATAAATTAAAAATTATGTATATAAATTTATGCATACATAGTTAAGTTAAATCAATTTAGTTAAATATGACTTTAGCGTTGTTTGTTTTGTTTTGAAATTAAAATATTACTAGAGTTCATCTCTAATTTTCTTATTGCATCAAGAATTTTTGGTGTCGTCTTCTCGAATCACATAAAAGAATTGTGAAAACCTGTAGACGCGATAATTGTTTTCTTACGTGTAACTATTTCTAAAGGTATTGTAATATCATCTTAAGTCTCATCATTAATTATTAATGATTGTAGTCACAATTTCTTTTTATAACTTGAAATATAGATTTATCCTTTAAAATTAATAAATCTATAAATTAATAACTTTATAAATTAATAAAATATTGTTGTCCTGACATTATTAATTTGTAGAGTTTCTACTCTAGTTAGAAAATAAGGCCTAAGAACACTAAATTACAACTATATTGGTAACATCCACACCTAAAGTACTTGGATCATCAACTATTCTTAGAACCTCACTGACATTTTCATCCATCCCTTTAGGTTCCACCGTCTTATAGGTATAGAACCTTAGTGTTGATAGATTTAAAACGATTTTCTATTGGTCTTTTTTACGTCTTTTAGTGATCATGTTTTGAGTCATTTTTGTTTATTGGACACATTTTTATCGAAATAGATACTTTGAATACCCTCTCTAAGGCAGACCTATCACCCAAAAAGATTGTCTTTGTCCCTTTGCTCACACACAGACCTTCTCTCACACATAGAAAGTTCTGCTTACGAAGTTTCAAACTTCACGTGGTCTGTTTTTTTGTTTTTGTTTTTTTTTTTTTTTTTTTTTTTTTTTTTGTGTTGGGTACCAAACTTCTGGTCTGAGTTCCTATAATCAAACTTGATGAAATTGTAGATTGATCACCCAATTTTATTAATTAGGTTGTTCATGCGTAAGTCAGTGTCATCATCGTAAATATTAATTATGCTTTTTTTTTGGTTAATTATGCTTCGACGAGAGAAACTAATTTATAAATTTCTTCTACGTATTTTTTTAAAAAAATTGGGTTTACATACTCCCTCTATGATTGTTGGTTATAGAACACTATATATGATTTATTATGTACAAATTGGAGAAAATATATAATAAATGAAAGGTACCCTTATCATATCTTGAAAATATTAAGATATAACATAAGAAAGCAAAAAAGATTACAAAGATTGCAAACTAGCTAGAACGTGCTAAGATCAGCGTACATAGACATTTTTATTTTATTTTGTTGATGCTAAACCATACTCTTTCAGAAAAATGATGGCCTAAGTTCCCATTTCACTTGATGCTGCAACAATACAAAATGATTAAGAGTATACGTAATAATGCCAGTAAAAAAAATATGGTATCTATATGTACATAAATCGAAAAAATTGCCAAGTACAAAAAATGGAGAATATGAGAGAATACGAGCATTGTACAACAAAGAAAGAAGAAAAAAACTTACTCGTCGCAGTTGGTGTTCATGGAGATCGGATAAGGAATGCTGACACTACATTTTCCCAGAAGGCCAGAGGCTAGACTTGGGTTTATCCCAGGAATGCTCTTTGTGATGGTTTGTAGGCATCGGCATGCTTGTTGACGGATGTAATAAGAAAAACAAAGTTTGATAATTAAGATTGTGGGGATGTTATTTTGACAATATGGGTATTTTTTTTACAAGAATTTTAAATTTATTCAAAACAAAAAAACATTTTTACATCGAGGATGTGAGCAGAGTTTAGACTTTAATAAATAAACTTTTAGAAACAACAGAGCATATAAATCCTTCAGTCTCAAGCTTGTGTGATGGCCGATCGTGAAGCTAGCCAAAACTGGATCCCTTCCTCAAGCTTGCGAATAGAGTTGAAACGGTTGTGCATTGCTTTATCAATGATTTGAATCAGACGACGGGGAGAAGACAATATGGGTAAATTTGAAAGTGGCAAAGTAAAATATAAAGACATAATATTAACAAAAATACATAGATGAATTAGGAAAGATGATTTGCAGAGTCGAGACGAGTCTTCTCCGACATTCTAGTGTTACAGTTGAACGGCTTTCTGAATTCCATGACGCAACTACATTACTCTTCTATCTCGCACCACTCATGATCAGATATGGTTAAACACTTTTGACCATGCTTAACTCTCACAGACTAGGAAAAAAAATAGAGAAAAAGAATATGAAAGTCTTTTCGAATGGCTGCGGGATTTAACGTGATTTTTATGATAATTTTGCATTTTGCGCATCAAGGTAGATTTACAAAGAAATTTCAAAAAGAATTAAGATTTTTTTTGTAATTTTTCGTTCGAATAAAAAGTATACGTTTTAACAAAAAAAAAAAAAAAAAAAAGGTTTTGAGGAGACTGTAGAAAAAAGAAGATCAAACAGATGTAACAAGGCTCGGGGTACGTTACTATAGAAGGTTAGTGTCCACTGTCCATAATGCAAACTGCAGAATTTTATATCATAAAAGCACAATGGAAACACAAAGACCAATTCATAAAAGTATGACTTCTCTCGACGCATTACTCTTCTCTTCTCTTGTTTTTTTCCTCGTCTTCCCAACCTTCACGTTTTCAACTTTGTTGTTTCAGGTTCGTCCTACATAAGCATCTGTGTATATACAATCATTTATTTGTGTTACCGATCGAATCAGGTTTTTGTGAAAATTGTGACAGGGTTTCGATTGGGAATCATGGAAAAAGGAAGGAGGATTCTATAATTCACTCCACAACTCCATCAACGACATTAGCGAAGCTGGAATCACTCATATTTGGCTTCCTCCTCCTTCTCAATCCGCTGATTCCGAAGGTTTCTTCCACTTTTACTTCCTTCACCGAATTCACAAACACTAATCTCACCCATCTTCAATCTCAGGGTACTTACCGGGAAAGCTATACGATTTAAACAGCTCCAAATACGGTTCAGAGACGGAATTGAAATCCCTAATCGAAGCACTGAATCGAAAAGGAATAAAATCTGTGGCTGATATCGTGATTAACCACAGAACAGCAGAGAGAAAAGACGATAAATGTGGCTACTGTTATTTCGAAGGTGGTACTGTCGATGATCGTCTAGATTGGGATCCATCCTTCATCTGCCGCGGCGATTTTAGCTTTTCCGGTACCGGAAACCTAGACACCGGGGAAGATTTTAAGCCGGCGCCTGATATCGACCATCTTAACCCTAGGGTTCAAAAAGAGCTCTCGGAATGGATGAATTGGCTCAAATCGGAAATCGGATTCCATGGTTGGAGATTCGATTTCGTTCGAGGTTATGCACCTTCCATCACCAAATCATACGTTCAGGTCAGATATACCAATAACCACCATTTTCACGTTTTTAATTAATTCCTCTCTGATTAAATTAAAATCCAAATACACAGAATACTTCGCCGGATTTTGCCGTCGGTGAGAAATGGGACGATCTCAAGTACGGAGGAGACGGTAAACCGGAGTATGATCAGAACGAGCATCGGTCAAGTCTCAAACGGTGGATTGAGGAAGCAGGTGGTGGTGTGTTGACAGCTTTTGATTTCACGACCAAAGGGATATTACAATCTGCAGTTAAAGGTGAGCTTTGGAGATTAAAGGACTCGCAAGGAAAGCCGCCAGGTCTGATCGGAGTCATGCCCGGAAATGCAGTCACCTTCATAGATAACCACGACACTTACAGACCCAATTCTTGGCCTTTCCCTTCTGATAAAGTCTTGCTTGGATATGTTTATATTCTTACTCATCCTGGTACTCCTTGTATTGTAAGTACAGTGGAGATTTTGGTTTATTCTTTTATCTAAACCGGATTATTTATTAATCCGGTTTATTGTTGTTTGTTGCAGTTTTATGATCATTACATGGAAAGGGGTCTAAAGGAGAGCATCACGAAGTTGGTGGCGATCAGGAAGAGGAATGGCATTAGTAGCACAAGCTCTGTTACGATCAAAGCGGCAGAGTCGGATCTCTACTTGGCTATTATTGACGACAAGGTTATTATGAAGATTGGGCCGAAGTTGGATTTGGGAACTCTCGTTCCTTCTAATTTTGCTTTAGCTTATTCAGGCTTTGACTTTGCGGTCTGGGAGAAGCAGTGACACACATTACTCAATTTCTCTATAAGGATTTGAAAAAAAGTAACTGAATGTATCTTATTGATTGTTAATTAATTACATTGGTAATCGTTAAGACTGTGTCTGTGTATTCTATAATGTAATAATTAATAGTTTTCGACTTTTCGTCTTTTTAATATTCTTTCTGTAAATCAAAACTTAAACCTAAGTTTTTACCATCTTCTTTAGCATTCCGCATGTTTTTTATTATTTTAAAATATTTGTAGAAAACTATATGAACGTCATCCCGCAATTCTCCTAGGGGTTGGAAAAAAAATGTTAAACTAAAGAGGATTAATTAAAGTACTATTACCATTATCTTAAACATGTGAAAATACAACATAACAAAGCAAAAGATTACAAAGCAACAAGACGAACTAGAAAATACTGAGATTAGCGCATACATATACGCTTTTTATTTTACTTCTGATGAACCATACACTTCATCCAAATGATGATATTAGCTTGTATTTCACTTGACGCTGCAAAAAATACAATAGGACATTTAATCATGGAATCTAGATCGAATAATTAGCCAAGTAAAAGAAAGAGAGATGAGAGATGAACACTGCACAAAAAAAAGAAAGAATAAGAAGCAAACACTTACGTGTTGCAGTTAGTGCTTTTGGAGATGGGATAGGGAATGCTAACACCGCACTTTCCAGGAAGACCAGAGGCTAGACTTGGGTTAACGCCCCCTGCAGCGGACTGTAGGCAACGACATGCTTGTTGTCGGTCTGGTGTGGTCTTAGCCATATTGTTCAAATTTTTGACTCCGGCACAGCACGGAGGCGGTACCACCCCGCCTTTTGAAAGGTAGCTAACACAAGGAGCCAAACTACTTACCACTGTGCCACATGAGATTGCTGCGTCTACTGATGCAACTATGCACACCGTCAAAACCAAGCATGTGAAGAACTTAAGAGCAAATGCCATTGTTTTTGCTTTTTATTTTTGAGAAAGATAACAAATTTGGAGACTTGGATGAATTTTTTTTTTCTAAGGTTGTGTTTTGTTGTGGGATGTGAGAAAAATGGGAGGTGATGATGGGTTTAAATAGAGATTTTAGATGGGAAAAAACGATGACTAAGTAGATAATTTGTTAGTAGTTGGATTTGCATTTACTTCATTCATTTATTCCTTCTAGTTTCTTCTACTATCAAGAAGAAATGAGAATTACTTTCTTCTGTCATATTTAAACATAGTATCACACTGTTTGGTAGGTATGTATGTTACTGTACAAAGACTGAAACATCAATGTATCCAGTATTGGAAAATATTAAGCTTTAAATATGGTTATTTAAAGATATCATGTTTTTGATCGATTGATCTATAGATAACTCAAATAAAAAATTAACACTCACGCAGATTTTTGTTTATTTTTAACAAAGCATATATGAACTTCAATAATTTATCAGTTATGCCTCTTCTATATGTAAATTAAACTCAATTACGTTTAGTTTAATACAATGTGTATATCAGTTATATCAGTAAAGCATTGTCTTTATTGTAAACAGATTCTCTTAAAAAGTTTACAGTTGGATGGTCGAAGTTGTGGTTTATAATCAAATCACTTAACGACTAAAAACTCGTACTAGCTTGAAGTTCAATACCGTCTAATTAATGCAATCTGTAACTAAGGGACACGTGTATCCAAACATCAAACATCACAAATCTCCCAACTACTAGTTTAATCACGTTTATCACTAACAAATCTCCCAACTAGTTTAATCACTTTTATTACTAGCAACAATTAATATGCATTCATAGTGCCGCTGGAATAGTCAATTGGATAGTACTAGGTTTAAACGTTGCTATTTCTCATTATTTCCAGTACATGTTAAAATTGTACTTCGTTTTTCGGGTTTTCCGCAATTTATGTAGTTAAAAAAAGTGTACATTGAATTCCACATATGACTTGAACGAATTAACATTTTCCAATCAAAGCCTTTTTCTTTTGCACAACGACATTCTTAGGCTTTACTCTTCATTATATGTGGTACAGTCAGAGTTTGCAACTCTTTACCAACATGATATTACTGCATTTCCACATAGTTCAATCCGAAATCTAAGTATGAAGCAACGAATTTTCATTATTTCATTCTAAAATTCACAACCCCAAACTTCTTAAAACTGTTAGACTTTGTCTCATATTTCTTAAAACTGTTAGACTTTGTCTTATATTCTATTTTAAGATAAAACCTCTCATTACTATAACAAAAATTATAAATTCTTTTGAAACCCAAGATAAGTCATGCTTGGGTTTCGACCTTTTAAACTTAAATCTTAAATGGGATCACAAAGGCCATGAATATGGCTAACGGAAACTATGTTTGTCAGGTGGGTCTTTAGCACGAGATACCCCGAAAAAAGCACTTTAGGATTCATGTAAAGTAAGGTTGGGGTTGCATGTGACCCATAAAGGTAAGTTAAAACCGGGTCCTTACCAAGTCCTCATAGAAGGTAGTAAAGTCTCACATTCTTATGCTTTCTAGAATATTCACATTGAACCTTACAGATAGGGTACAAGTAACTAACACACCCAGAGGGAGTTGACCAAATCTCGGACTTCAATATATCACCCCGAGCTAAGCATTTACTCACTTTATTTACATATAGTAAACATGATAAACTAATCTCTTCAACATAAACATGCTGGTAAGGTATGGTACCATATGCGTCTCGATAGCACCAAAAGCACGCCGAATGACTCTATCAACATGAAACAAACAGTAGAAAAACGCCACTCATACCCGTCTGAAATGGACCATAGTCATCTCGAGATTGATGATACGCAAGCTGGCCAATATGACAAAAGCACTCGAGTTCATAGTACGACCCGACCCAACTGTTGATTGGAGCATCCAACAACACACGACCGACTAAACTGAACCATCCAATTACTCAGTATACTAACCCAAGTCAGGTATACTCTATAAATATGATCTTATTTCGCAACGAAAGAGAGTCGGTTCTTCACTTACTTAAATTTTAGGTAAGTTCTTTGTTTTCATCGTTTTCCTTTGTTTTTTTAAAAGAAGTTACTTTTGTCTTGACTTGGTTTTAACTCGTTTTATAACTCGGCTTTACCACTGAGTTATGGATGCTTTTGTTGAGTTTTTCTCCAGAGCGGTTGTAACCCTATGCAACTAGAGTTAAGATCTTGTGGTAAATGCTATGAATTTCTCTAGTGTAAAGCATTGAAGTTTCTTCAAAAAGGCCTCAATGGACTGTTCTTTCCGTAAAAGACTTGGCATTTGAGGAGAATTTGGTACAAGACCATCATTTTAAAATCTTATGGCTTCGGAGAATCGTTCTTCCTCCACGATAAAATCCTTTATGGTAACATTTGACCTCGTCCGACGCATATTATCTTATTTTCTTATTTCCACCATAAACAACTCCATAAATCATAGATAGCTATTATACCGTTTTTCTTTTGGACTAGAGTTGAACAAACCTATTTTTTTTTTAACAATAATCTTTCTTATTCCCAACCTCGGTCTCATGGTCACTACTAACTTGGGCATCAAAGAATCTTTGGGTATCATGTTTTTTGGGAGACTTCATGTGGTCTTTTTGTTGTAGGAGACTTGCTCCCCAACAGGTTGAACTCCGCTTCACAAACTATTCCAACATTACCCCAAAGAGGCCTAGGTCCATCCTGAGGTGGGTCCTGAAGCGGCTTGGAGTTTACACTTCTCTCTCTTCGAATTGCTTACAGACCTGAGGCTTTGAAAGCAGTAGATCCCAGAGTTCACTCCCTGGTGAACTTAGAAGCGGATCCCGTGAGCATCCTCGAAATCCTAATTCCCGGGCCCAACTTATTTAAGGTCCAAGAAGTACTAGATCCGGAGGACATAGCAGGCTCAACGTTTTTCAACATAAACATTTCATCACTAACATTTCCCTTTGACCAACTCTACGAAGTCACCTTCCGGCCGATCATAAGCTTTCGGTGGAAAGTACTTAGTCTATAACTCATCACAAAAAAAATTTCCATGAGCAGTTAGTGTACCCCAATCGTCCAGTCACTACTCTCCACCAAGTGCGTGCATCGCCTTCAAGTTTCTAGATTGTAATATACTTTTTGTAATGAATCGTACAATGGATGAAATTTTAGTTTCTTCCGGTGTATTTTTTTTTATTAATATGCCTCTATAAGGTTAGTACCACAAGAGAAAAACTTAGTAACCATATTTTGCTTATTTTTCATCACATTCAGGTAAGTTGGGACCACTGGTAGTGTATTCTCATGCTCAATACTAACAATTGGTGGTGCCATTGGTGCTACAATAGGTGGAGGCATCATCAAAACATCTGCAACACCCAAAAATCTTACCATACCTGAGCCACCATCCCCAACATTGCCTCCAATCACAGAAACATCAACACTTACTCCAATTGCATCATAGGGGCCGCAACAGCAACAACAACATCAACATCAACATTCGCGGCAACATTATCAACAACATTGGAAGCATCAGTAGCTTCCTTATTAGCAGCATTATTCACGTTTTGAGCAACCCCATCATTAGCTGCAATTTCTTCATTTTGAATCCCAACATTCTCATGTTTCTTTTCTCACCAACGTACCTTATCAACTACAATGAACATATCAAATCACTAACTTAGTCCCAACAAAAATCTAATCACACTTAAACCTCATTTTAGTCTTAGTATCTTTTCTTAATTAAATTCATAATAGTAAACTATATCTGTTGGGTTCGATTCCTTAATCATTATAACGAGTAGTGGCTCAAAAACACCTCATATCATTTACTCAGTAAAATGATTATCCCAATCAATCCCATATTCAATTACATAACATATACTCATAGAAATAGTTACATGTACACTAAAATCAAACATATACATTCATTAACAACATTAGCACTTAACAAACATAAAATCAAACAATGGTAATTTTCCTCCTTGACGATAATGTGTTTCAGGAGGCTCACATGTCTTTTCTTACGAACCAACATTAACCAAATATGGCTCATCAAACATGGTTTGGCCAAAACAAATGCATACATCATTATCATACTTTCACATCATATCCAAACAACACATAATATCATCTCATCATAAATTAACATCTTTGAACGAAATCCAAGATAATGTGAATGAAAATGAAACGCCCAAATGAAGGATTTCAATCCACATATCAAGCCATCACCTTAATTTTATGAAAGTTTTGATTATGTTCTTATACCCATGTCCTTCAATTGCATCAATAAAGGCTTACATATGAACTTCTGCGGTATAACCGTCTTTCACTATACTGATTGGACTAGCGCAATACATCACAAAATTGAGATTTCATCTTCATTCAATCTAGCATTTGTATTGGTTTCAGGCATGTGACACTTCCCCTAAATCAAAAGAAAATATGTTCTTTCCTTTTACACAATCAAACTCCCTACCATTCTCATGGCATAAAACTTAATTCTAGTTAATTTCTTTCTTTATTTTAGCTTATGAACGTTGTCTAGAGCCTTTATAAGCTATGTCCTTTCATTTGTTTTAGTCACCTTTGATTTACCAACAACTTTGAGTTTTACTCTTTCTTAATAAAGTATTAGTTTGTTCACTGAAACTTGTCTTTATTTTTGTTTTTGGATTACAATAAGGTCTTGTTGTATCAATAGCCTTGTCAGTGCTATTTTGGTGCCTTCATCCCATCTTACCTATCCAGATTCCCAAGAAGAAGTCTTTAGCCTTCAAAGGAATTCACCTCTCAAATTGATTTTTATAATCCGTAGGGTCTAGGCTTATATCAAATAAAGTGGATGTGGATTGATAATCGCCACAAAAGAGTGTGAAAGTTCTCTTGAAAAGATCAAAAATGACGCCTATATGATTCCACACAATAGACTATGATCCACACTTGTATTCTAGAATGACTCCACAAACTAAAATAAACAAGAAAAAACAAAGCATAAAATTTTCAAAGAGATTAACTCAAGTTTTCATTCATAAAATGGTGTTTTTCTACCATACAATGAAATGAGCTTTTGTAGGCTCGACCCTACGATATTTAAGAAAATATAATTATTAAAATAATTTAACTTAAATGAAAATAAATCAAAATAAATGATAAATCAATCATTTTTGATTGATTTGGCCTTTATTACTCGAGTGGGAGGTTCATTGTATTTGGACAGCTTGGATATGTAATGATCCATCTTTGGGAGTCTCTTGGTGATGTAGAAGCTCTCCAATTTGTTCCCAATCAATATTTTAAAGAACCATCGTGACTTGGTTCCTTCTGGGTCCATAAATGGCAAGTTGGGTCTTAGACTTTTTTTCCTTAGGTCTTCCTTAGTATGGCATCTTGATAGGCTGGTAAATACATTCAAAGATGTCTTGGAGAGTAGATGATCCATCTTAGCCTCGTGGATTTCATATTTCGTTCTGATGACTGCATCAAACACTTAAACTTTTCAACCTCACACCACAACATACCTCTTGTATCTTCTTTCATTAGGTCCCAATGCAAAAAATGACTTTGAATTCAAGCCAATTAAAAAAAAAATCAAGCATCATATTTGAAGATACATTCTAAATATTCATTAGAAATGTAACAAAGATTCGGAAACCAACAAAATAAATTCAATGTCTTAATCAGAAGCACATAAAACAACTAACCTTGTTCTACTCTAAGTTTTAGACAATTGCACTAAGTTTTTACCACTTCAGTCTAGCTTGTCTTCATATGTCTCCAATTCAAAGGTCTCTTTCCACCTCGTATTTTGAAAATGGGTTTCCCTTGTCACTTAGATCATCGCACTACATGGTTTCTCTTGTGTCACTTATGTTTCGCTGCTCATCTTCTATTTCAACCCACTACATAGCTTCTCTTGACTCGGTTACGGTTAGCATCACCTTCTACATTTCCATAAATTATGCACATGAGGCATCCCTCTGCATGAGATAAGCATGTATGGTCTCATCATGCTCAACTACCTCACCCATGGTCTTAGTGACTAGACCCTTGAACTCCACTTTAACCTTTATGTGCATTCTTTTCTAGTTGCAATATATTATGCTCAACTCAACTTTTGAATTTTGGAGGATCTCACTCTTCCACACGAGCTTACTGTGATGTTCATGTAACATCTAATGTTTCTAACTTACATCAATGGTGTTGAAATTTCATTATAATGGCACCTCTACTAGCACATACTCATCGATATTCGTTTTTTTTTTTCATTCTTTAGTCCATTTCTACATTGTAATTAAACATCCTCCGACTTCTGAAAATTTACCGGTCATTCTTGTACTACTTTTAAACACCCGAATTCGACAATCTTTCCTTGTTCGATTTTTTTTTATGCGATATTGATTACATGATGCTAAGATCATAACTAGCACCACTCTTGAAGCAATTTAGACGAATTCCTTTTGAAATTGTTACAAAATGAAAATTTGCTAGATCGAAAGTCCATAGTTCCACAAAAGTCCATAGTTAGTAAATGTGGTGGGGATAGTTTGGAAAGTTCTGATGTTTGGTGTTGGATACACGTGTCCTCCAATTACACATTGCGTTTAATTGGACGGTACTCATATTTAATTTACATAGTATGACTAATAGTATCCTATTTTCCTAAACGACATATTTTTCTTCTATGCTATACTAATATGAAAACAACCAAATATCAAAGATAAATAAATTATAAATATCTACAACAGTATGTTTCAGCCCTTGTACAGAAACATACTTACCTACTAAACAATGTGATACTATTGTTACATATGAACGAAGAAAGTAATTCATATTTACAGTAGAATACACTAGTTAGATTTAATGAAATAAATGCAAATCCAACTAGAAACAAATTCTACTTCGTCATCACTTCGTTTGTCCCATAGAACTCCCTATTTAAACCCATCACCATCTTCCATTTTTTTCACATCCAACAAAAGAAACACAAGCTTAGAAAAAAAACCTTAACTAAATTTCCATCTTCTCAAAAACAAAAAGCAAACACAATGGCATTTGCTCTAAGGTTCTTCACATGCCTTGTTTTGACGGTGTGCATAGTTGTATCAGTAGACGCAGCAATCTCATGTGGCACAGTGGCAAGTAGTTTGGTTCCTTGTGCTAACTACCTTTCAAAAGGTGGGGTGGTGCCACCTTCGTGCTGTGCCGGAGTCAAAAATTTGAACAGTATGGCTCAAACCACACCGGATAGACAACAAGCATGCCGATGCCTACAGTCCGCTGCAAAGGGCATCAACCCAAGTCTAGCCTCTGGCCTTCCTGGAAAGTGCGGTGTTAGCATTCCCTACCCCATCTCCATGAACACCAACTGCAACAAGTGAGTTTTTTTTGGTGCAATATTGCTCATTTTCTCTCTTTAGTTTTCTTTTTCTTTTACTTGGCATACTATTCAATCTACGTAGATGATTTTTTATCTAACTTTTTGAACTTATAATCGTTTCTAATTGTTGCAGCGTCAAGTGAAATGGGACCTCATGTCATCATCTAGATGAAGAGTATGGTTTAGCATAAGTAAAATAAAAAACGTATGTCTATGTACGTTGATCTCATGATTCTCATCATATCCTAGTTGTATTGTTACTTTGTAATCTCTTCCTTTCTTATGTTGTATCTTCACATGTTTAAGATACGGTAATAGTAACCTCGTCCTCTTCTGTTATATCTACTTTTTCCCAACACGGAATGATGTTCGATTCTGCAAATATTTAATCAATAAATAAAAAATGCGGGTGCTAAAAAAATGAAAAAATGAAATTTTTTTGACTTTTCTATTAAAAAAAAAACAAGCAAATAAGTGGATATGTTTTCTAAAAAAAACTCTAGTGGATATTTAATTAGTAGCTTATTTCATGTGGTTAAACATATTTTTAAGTATTTCACCAATGCGAAAAATACAGCTATAGATGAGGAAACAATGAAAACAACACAAAAAAAAATATCTTCTCTGATGAATATTAAAGCCGTTTTAATCGTCATTTTTGTGTGTTTTGGTGATCAAAAAAAAAAAAAATAGTCACCAATCATACTGAAAATGATACCAAAAAAAAACAATACCATGCCAACATTGAATTAACAACACTCCACAATTTGATTGTAGGCTTCTTAATCCTCCTTCTAATTTTCAATTTTTTCGTAAGACATTCCGCACATGACTCGTTTTCTCCTTTCAATTGAAAAGTTGTAATTAGATTTTCTGAGCCATCTGGATGATGAACGAAAAAGGTGAGAGCATCGCCTTCTCCATTTTTGTTATGTGTCTTGGCCGCTTTCTGCAAGAGCCATCTCTTCTTCTTCTTTTCTTCTCTCTTGAACTTAACAGTCTTTCTTTTAACAAACAAAAAAAAAACTTAATAGTCTTTGTTATGTCAATCTGAAGTGTTTATCATTTTTTTAAAGGATTAGGTCAAGATTTGTTCCGCTCTGATATCAAGTTTAACAATGGAGAGAAAAATAGAACAATGTGATTTTTACATTAGGCCTTAACCAAATTTTATATACAAAATATCAACGAAACCCTAACTATATTACCAATAATTACATAAACATATCACAAGGTATTTTATATACAAAATACTTCCTAATAAAAAGTCATATGCCCCGATACCACTTGTAGAATTTATGCAGCCTTTAACTAGATCTAACTCCGATCTAGATTCTCTAATCAAAGCTTGAAACATGACACTAACAACGCAGTCGCTAACGAGTTCCCTACGAACCCAAGGTCTCGTGAGTGTACTTTTTGATCCTCAGACTTCCACTAGGATTGGGTTGGATTACAAGCTTGATTTGGTTGGTTTGCTCCTTTTATAGGTGATGAAAATAAAGAAGGGGCTCACTTGAAAAGAAAAACAAGAACACTTAGAGAAGAACAAGTCGAAAAAGCCAAGGGTATGCGAAAGTATCTCAAGAACTCTGGAGGAAGATGAAGACTCAATCTCTGCGTTTATCTCTGTTTTGCAATTATAACGATTCTAACCGTTTCCAAAACTTGACAGCAAGTGGGCCTGAGCGCACGTGCAATCCAGTTTAACCCAACCTCATTCTCTCTCTCTTTTTTTGTTATGGGCCTGAGCGCACGTGCTTAACCGGAACAAGCATGGACCAATCAATATCTGATTGTAACCGAATCTGGTTTAGTCCAATAATTAACCAGGTATAACCGAAAAGTTTGGTTTAGCGGAAGATGGAAGGATCAAAGGAGGGAAGTTCTGTAAAAAACATTGTTTGCGTTTGACCAAGTTTGCTAAACGCAAAGTTTACTTAGTTGATGTGACAAAAAAAAAAGAAAGAATTAGTGTGATTGTTATTCGTATTTTAGAAGTGAAATTCAATATTCTTAGATTCGATCAAAAAGGCAACATTTGGTTTTCTTTAAGAAGTAGAAAGAAAATAAAATACTTATTTTTCATTGAACAGCATCGTTACAACGTATTCCTCTACCACTCTTAATTATCGAACCTGTTAGAACCACCAGAGAAGAAATCAATAAACGGCTGCTCTTGTCCGCCGCCATCGCCCAAAAAAGCCACCGGAGAATCATGACCAGGGGCAAAACTGGAATTTCCCACAACATAGTCATTTCTCGCATCCAAAGGCTGGAGTGGAAAAAGAGGAAGCGTCTCCCGTCCATGGGAATTGACGTTAACGCCCTCTCCGTAACGACCGTGATCACGAAAGTTAAATCGGTCAAATCTATGTGAACTCGAAGACTTTGGCATTCTTGCTGTTGTTGTTGTGGCTATGTCTGCAAGTTGTTTCTTGTGATCTGTGATTGTCCGTTTCTCGTAGCCACCAGTTGGAATCATCACATTGTTATTGTTAAGAATATTTTTTGTGTATACACTTCCATGTTGATTATGATGATCACCTAATTGCTGTAAATAGTACGGACTAACACAACCCACTTCATAACAACAGCAACAACAAAAAATTTCAATCTCATTTAGTAATATTTCAATTGAAAATAATTAAAGAAAACTGCTAGTCCAGTAATCAATATTTGCCAAAAGACATCACACAATGTTTCAAATGATAATATATTTTTTTTTTTGATAAACGTTTCAAATGATAATATTTCTTTTGTAGGTTTTAGATTTTCTATGTGTTGAATATCTCACACGATTTATTTGAATATATTATACGGAAAAAATAAAACTTAATAAACAAGAAACTGATTATATAGGCTTATGTTCTAGATAGTTTTTTAAATTAGATTACGTGATGAAGAAAGTACGTAAAAAGTAAGGAGGGTGGAGAACTACGTGCCGTTTGAGCAAGGAGGAGGGTAGAAGAAACGGGAGGTTTTGTGGAGGAGACGGTTGAAGTAAGCGATGCGCTCCTGTTTCTGCTTTTGGCGTTGTCTAGCCTTATGGTTCTGGAACCAGTAAAAGACGTTTTTGCCCTCGATATGGCCGTATGCACGGAGCCTACCGGTGATCTGCTGTATCTGATCGGCGCTTGGAGTTCGTATCCCTTGCTTGTAAAGATTCTCAAGCAGCGTTATCTGTTCTTTCGTTGGGTTCCACCTTGAATTGCTTGCCGTTCCTGCGTTCCCTTCGTTTTCCATTTATCTTTAGGGTTTTAATTAAGACGATTTTTGCATGTGGGTTTTGGGGTTTGAAAGATGCATGAAATTCATGGAGAGGCTCTTGTATTTATATAGCGGTTTAGTGAGAGAGTGGAACAGAGTCAAATGAAAAAGAAAGAGAGAGAGAGTGACATGCGTGTCGTTTCTTGTGCTGGAGACTCTGAAAACATGGCGTGGAGCGGCTGAAATGGTAAAAAAGAGGTTACTTTTTATGAGAAGAGAAATAAATAGAACAATTTGGATCTATTCTGGTTTTTTTTTGTTTTTGTAAAAATCAATCATTATAGTTTAAGATTAAAAATTCTTGTTAATTAATTTATTATAAACTTACAACTAATAAGAGTACAAAATAACATACTAGTAGTAGTTTCAAAGTCAAAGTGTCTAAAATATTTTCTATGTGAATTTTAATATACATAAATGTTCGTTGTGTGATTTTTAAATTGTTTTTTACTTATTCTTTCTGGGGATTACGGATGTTTTTTGAAAGTGTTTTAATGAAGGAGAGCCACAAGTCTTGGAAATGAAAGAGACAGTAAGGATAAATACAAACGTTAATAAAATAGGGCGGCAAAAGATAGCTGGTTGGATTGTGTTCTTTGTAGGTTATGAGAAGCCTACATATCTAGCCTTGCTTCGGAAATTGACATAACTTATAGTAGTATTATATTATATTATTTTCTATATTTTCCTTAAATTTATATAACACGACAATTTGAAGTCGAGTCGCTTGGCTCTTCGATTTCTTAACGATCAAAAAGTATTTCAAAAAGTTCGAGCAAAGAAACAAATTCTTACTTAGATTTAGTAAACCGTCAAAATAGAAAACTCTAGTGGCTTTAGTTGTTCCGCGTCCTGGTCTCATTTCTTTACTCCGGGGTCGATCTTATTTTGCTTACTATATAGAAGGTGAAGACGAAATGGCGAGTCCAAATATGATCCGTCATTTTCTTTTCTGGTTGAATGTTACTGTTTTATGACACGTCTCATGACTTTTATCCCCTAAATGTATATAGATGACCCGCAATATTGAACAACGATGAAATGAAATACCAAAACAATGATTTGAATAGTTTAAACTTTGAAAGGACTGAACGCGGCTAAGCTATTTGATTTTTTTTCCATTTTTGGAACGGCTAAAAGTCCTTTCTGTACGATTTTTTCAACGAAAATGGACTACAATAGATAAAACATTTTTTTTTGTTACTTTTATACTATTACGAATCAAAGTTTATAAATAGTATAAATGCTTATGTTGGAAAATATTGATATTCTCGCTCCTTTATTGAAGTTTCGATTCTTGCTCCGTTTTGAATTCAACAAAAATGGACAACAATAGATAAAACTTTTTTTTTCTTTTATTTACTAATACGAACCGAAATTTTTAAATAGTAGTAGAAGGATCGGTTTTATTATTTCACTACTACTCACATCGTGTTTATGTTCTTCAATTAATTTCAATAGGTTTGAGTAACCGTACCAACTCCATCGCTTGAGTTCCCGCTACAGAAATCTGGCATTAATTCCATCTACTCAAGATATGGTGAAAGCATGGTAGAAAAGTTTAATGAAGATATGGTCACTCAATTTGCAAAGAAACATATGGAAGCTATGTACACTTTCCAAATGTAAGAGTTTTTTTTGTTGATTCTCCATTTAATACCTTAACTCGTTGGTGCTGACATATGTTATAACCGTTTTGTTTGCACTAGGTTTTAGGTATTCTTAAGTTCAAAGAAAGTTTTTTCCTCGATTAGATTTATTAGGATTTTCTTTATTCGTGTTGGGTTTGTGTTGGGGTCGGGATGTTATTAGGACCAACAGTCCATTTTAGGTATGGGAAAAAAACTGGAATCGAAGAATTGAAAAAATCGGTTATGATTCTACCCACAATATCTGATGGTTCCTATGATGAGGAACCGTGGGTATCGGGTAGAACTGGAACCGAACCGAGAACCAAAGAAAAGAACCAAATAAAGTGGCTCCTCCTCCATTGCTGCTACCGGACCTCTCCTTCCGTAGTAGCGTCGTATGTTACATTCACCACTAGAAGTTTCCTTCTCCAGCAAACTACATATATAGCTTCTCAAAAAAATCATAAGTCTCTCATTTGTCTCAATTTCTCTCAATTATTACGATTTGGATCCGTAAGATCCAATTTCTTGATCGATTTTGTGACATCCGTCGAGAAATTCGAACCTATCCCACTCACCATGTATATAACTCCTTTGCAAGCTCCAATGACGCACCACCGTCTCGACGATTCTATTGGTGGACCGGAAATTTAGGTAGATGAGGTGGGATCAAAATTTAGATTGCGAGAGATCGCAGGAGATAGTTCTCGATTACTCCTGGCGATGAGAACAAGTATTCCGGCGGCAGAGACGCACATAATCGATAAAGGAGAACGACAGATGACGGTAAAGAATCATGTAAAGAGGTTGTTCGGTGAAGATTTTCTCTTTCTTTAATGGATACCCGAAACCGAACTGGAATTTACCAGTTCCTATCCGATACCGAACCGGAAATTGTAAAATACCTATTACGTAACAAATCTTAGGAACTGAAGAATCGAAATTGATCAGTTCCAAATAGGAACCGAATCGAATATCCGAACGTCCAAACCTAATACACGTGATAAAATATTCAAAATCAAGCATAAATCCTAAATATAAACACAAAAATAGAATACATAGATAATAATTTTACTACATAAAATAATGCGAACCTAAAATATGTCAAAATGATGATAAGATAAAAAAATAAATTGGTTATGTGTTTGTATGTGCAAGTTGAAAAGAAAAGCGAGAGCATAAGAAAATATTAAGTAATACTCTATGTTAGTATAAACTTATAAAAAAAATGGCATGACTAAAAGAGGAAAAGACTATAAGAAGAAGAAGAAGCAATTTTGAAAAAATTCACCACATTTCATTTATGAATATATGTATATATATATAAAAAAAATTGATTTAGTAGATTAGTTTTTTAGTCTTTATGTATAAATAAAAAAAACATAAAAAACTAAGTAGATGAAATTCTTTTTTTTCTTAATTAAAGGGACCATTGGGTTTAGGTATAATGGACTTTTAGATGCCAAACAGTGGAGTGGAATAGTGTCTTGAGCATCCATTTAATTTTGAAGAAAACCATGGATATAGAATCTAAATATCCATAATCAAACTTGTGAAATCCACATAATTATTTATAATTGTTTCGATTTTTAAACTATACAGACCCCGCATTAACTACGTCTTTTACAACTTAGCTTCATTGCTTCAAAACTGAAATCCACACTAGTCAAAGAAAAAGTCGGAATTAATTTTCCCACAGTTCTGACTAACAGTAGGGTGCTATTGTAATTGTATCACTATCATTGTGTTGCGCCACGAAGTTTTGATAGAAGCAAATATGTATATACATATATATGTGCATATATACATTTTTGTAAGGTTTTTTGAGAAGTTGGCATGGGGAATGACAAATTGTGAAGGCAAAAGACATGCATTGCTTCAGTTTGAGTCTTTTAGGCACCTACGAGTCTATAGGAGCAGAGATTTGCCGAGAGAGAGAGAGAGAGCTATGTCACTCCCCAATCTCTTCATTGATTATTTCCATGTTTTAAAGAACTTTTGAGCAATTTGATTTCGTTAAATCCAGATAAGAATGATAACAATTTGAGTTATTGTGAAATGCAATTCCTTTAAATGAAAATAGTATTTAATATACTTACAACAAAATTTTAATACGGTTATTAAAAAAAATTAATCTATACTTTTCTAAAAGACTACTGTAGAAATTAATTGCAAATCGATGTTTAAAATTGATAAACTATTTCTATATGATATGTTCTATTTAGTTTTAATTTTTTGCTAAATTTTGTATAGCTAATTAAATCATACTATTATTTTAATTAACTTTACCCCAAAATATCCGCGAGTATTGATAAATCTGGATACATGTAATAGTTTTTGAATCCGATGAATCCCGATATGGATCTAGGTTCTCTGAAATTTTTTAAGTATTTGATCCGTACCTACTGCTAATTCAATGTAATTCGTTCTTTCATATTTTTTAAGTATGTGTTATGTATATAATAGATGCATAACTGCCGTAAAAGGCAATTTTGTCTCCTCTTTGTGGTGTCGTTGGGTGTAGCAGACACTTGTAGCCAAACTTATACACGTACTTATATATTCACACTCTACATTTTATACACGTATTGAATACAACTCTTTTGTACGTACATATTTTCTTCGTGTGCTATCTTTACTATTTTTAGTATTTAGCCCGTTCGTTTCGTGGCCTTTGTTCCTTTAGATTCCGAAGGTATTATCTAAACTCTAAAGTAGGAATGGAAAATCATATAGTGTTAAAATGTGGACAATATTGTTCCGAAAAGGTACAATGAGACTTTTTGGAAGAGGTAGAGTCAGTCCTAGGATTTAGGAGGTCTCAACTCTCAGAGCTACCAAGAATATATGTAAGATATTATTTTTTGTTGTTTGATTAAGTTTGTTAGTTCAAAACGTCGGAAAGCAAATAAGAACTCTTCACCAGTAATTTTCAGAAGTCTCAAAAGAAAAAACTCAGCTTTTTATATACGGTCGTAGTATTGCTTTGAGGCTTTGGGACGTGAAAGTGAATATGATCATTTAGTTTAAAACATTCTAAGTATGTTATATATGTTCAATAGGTTTAACTAGTTGAATCAAAGATATCTAATATCTTCTGACTCTCATAAAAATCTCTAGAATAATATTTTTTTTCTTTTGTTAAAAAATTAAAAGTATGAGATCAGACATTATTTCTAGAATAATATAATCAGTTGATTATGCTAATCTAACGATTAAGAACACATAGAATAAGATCCATGAGTATTTTTTCCTTTATATCCACTGAGAAAAAAAAGAAAAAGAAAACTTAATTTAACATGAGGTCCCTTAAAACCTAATCTCAATGATAGAATCATATGATTAAAGTAAAAAAAACTTTACCTAGTTACCAGAGCTTTGAAACTTCTTATCCTTCTTGAAGAATGAGAACCAAAAATTAAAGAAACCAGTTAAGATTATAGAGAAAACTTAACTGAGTTCTTGGAGAGATTGAAGTCAAAATATGATTATTCCTAAGGCTATACAATGGTATATATAACTGAAAGGGACTAGGTAAATCGAATAAAAACCCTAAAATTCTTGTTAAGTGGTCGTCAAGTCTTGATTCGAACATATCACTTATTAGTACGATCGTACCATTCCTTGGTTCGATCGAACCAAGCATATTTTTTTATACAAGTCGCGTGGTTTGATCATACCACTTGGTGGTATGATCGAACTAACACTTTGATGTGTTTTCATTCTTTTTGTTGGTTTCGAACCAATCTTGGTTTGACCGTACCAAGTACTTCCCTCAAAATATTTGATAATCTTTACATCAAGTTGCATATCTCGAGTTTTACAATTCATAATGACTTAATTTAAGTTGGAGATGAAGGTTAATTATGTTATCTATCTTGTGGTACAAATATCATTTCAAGAATATATCTTAAAGGTCTTTATTGAATGCCAAGATTTTGATCATCAATTATGCCTCGCCAATGGATTGTGTTACCACAAATTTTGATCAATCCTCTAGACCAAATTGAATCTTTGAACGTGAAAAACTTCATGCATATTTGATGATTGATATTTTACTCATTTTTATTCACTTTTTGTTTCTATTTTTTGCATTTTTATCTAAGTTTAGAGCAACTCCAACCTTAACACCAAATTTGGTGTTTTGGTGTTCTAATTTACTTTTCATCTCCAACCACAACACTAAATCTAACACCAAAAAAAATATTCGCTATTATTATAATAGTAAATTTTATATTATATTAATTTTTTAATAGTTTTAATGAATACTAATTATTTTTTATAACTGATTAATTACAATTAAAATAAAAGATTAAAATAGTTAATTCAAAAAAAAATAATGCATAAATTTAAATAAACATAAATTATATTACATTTTTTATAGTTTTGATACTAATTATTAAATGATAAAAAATAATTAAAATATAAGATTAAAATCCGTCATGAAAAAACAATGTAAAAATTATAAATAAACGAAAATTACACCACACTAATTCTCAGAAATAGTATATTCATACCACTAATCATCAGAATTAGTATATTGAGACCACAAATGTTCAATTAAAGCATTACGAAATTCAATATGTGCTTCTCGGTCCTTTATTTTCCTGTGTCGAGCTAAGAATTCTTGAAACCGGGCATCATCATCACCAGCCATCTCAACTTCTGGAGCTGGGACTTCCGTTCGTTCTTCAATTGTTGCATCAACATCACGTTCATCCTCTATGATCATATTATGCATTATGATACAAGTTGTCATTATATCATGTAACACTTTCTTACTCCAAAAGCGTGCTGGTCCGGCCACAATTGCAAATCTCGACTGTAATACTCCAAATGCACGTTCGACGTCTTTTCTACAACCTTCTTGCCTCTTTGCAAAATATTGCTTTTTCGGACCACGTGGATCGTGAATTGTTTGAACAAGAGTGGACCACTTTGGATATATCCCATCAGCTAAATAATAACCCATAATAACATAGTTAGCTGGTGGAGCGGTTCCTTCAGCTAGATTAGCGAAAAGATGAGACGCCTCTAGCACATTAATATCATTGTTAGATCCTGGTAGCCCAAAATACGCATGCCAAATCCAAAGATCATAATCAGCTACGGCCTCTAGAATAATAGTAGGAGATCTACTACGACCAGCATATTGTCCTCCCCAAGTTGTTGGGCAGTTTTTCCATTTCCAATGCATACAATCTAAACTACCCAACATACCTGGAAATCCTCGGCGTTCACCAATTTGGAGTAGCCGTGCAACATCGTTAGCATTAGGTGATCGAAGGTAACGGCTGCCAAACAGCACGACAAAATCGCTTCATACTTTCTATAGCCGTCGACTCTCCTATTTTAATATACTCATCGGTGGAATCCGTCGGTACACCGTACGCCAACATTCGAAATACAGCAGTTATTTTTTGCAAACCAGACATCCCAAGTTTGCCGACACCATCTCTTCGTTGGACAAAGTAATTGTCATGTCTTTGTATAGCGTCATATATACGTAGAAACAAAGGACGTCTCATCCGGAATCTTCGCCGGAACATCGTCTCGGGAAACAGAGGATTATCTAAAAAATAATCGTTGAAGAGATTGCGAGAAGCATTTTCCCGATCACGGTTGATTAACTCTGTGACCCGGGATAGATCCACCATGGGAACCCTCCGAGTTAAATAGGTTACGGGTGATGAGAAAATTGTTGTTAGCAGTAATTTGATCTACAACCTGCTTTTCTATATCCTCATAATAATCATCATCTGAAAAAGAAGATGATGATGAAGAAGAAGGTGGTATATAAGACGAACTTCTGTAATTGAAATCCATCTTTTATAAGAATTAGTAGAAGATGATGGTGGTTTTCATCTTATTTTCCGGACATGATACCCATTTTATAGTGTAAGCAAATCGATCTTACCCATTGAATTTTGTCGACCAAAATCTAACCGTTGCATTGATTTGTCACATCCGTCTATATCAATTATCACAATCACATAACAATACAAATCGATCTTAGCCGTTGAATTTTTTCGACCAGGATCTAACCGTTGCATTGACTTGTCACATCCGTCTATATCAATTATCACAATCTCAGAACAATACAAATCGATCTTAGCCGATGAATTTTGTCGACCAAGATCTAACCGTTGCATTGACTTGTCACATCCGTCTATATCAATTATCACAATCTCAGAACAATACAAATCGATCTTAGCCGTTGAATTTTGTCGACCAAGATCTAACCGTTGCATTGATTTGTCACATCCGTCTATATCAATTATCACAATCTCAGAACAATACAAATCGATCTTAGCCATTGAAATTAAGTGGCCAAGATTTAACCATTTCTTGTGCCTTTACTTCTCTATAAAATGTGTACTTCTTGTTGAATGATCACATATCTCCACATCATTTTCTGACTACAAATATCCCTTCTAAAATGGCCACAGTTCGTTCTAAGTCATTTTCTGTTGAAGAAGATCAACACTTATGCCATGTGTATCTTGACGTTTCTCAAAATCCAATCATAGGGATAAACCAATCAGGAGATCAGTTTTGGGCAAGAGTTCACATTGAGTACGACAAATCTAAGACTTCTCCTCAGTCAAGGCCACCAAGATCTTTGCAAACTCGAATGACGAATATTCTTACCTCAGTCTCAAAGCTGAGGGGATGCGTTAACCAAATCGAAAATAAGAATCCTAGCGGTGCTTCTGAGCAAGACATTGTAAGTGTATATATATAGCTAGATTGTTTGTAGTTTCTATATCTTTATTGTTTTTTGTGTTTGCTAACTTATTTTATATTTTTCTCTCTATCAATATTAAATCAGTTAAATGAAGCAAAGATGTTATTAACACAAGAACCCAAATACCATAAAGGATTCAGATTCGATCACGTTTGGCATATCCTTAAAGATATTGTGAAATTTTCAAATAGCCACAGTAATAGAGCCGTTGCATTCCCAGAAGAAAATCATAATGTTAGATCATCTTCATCGATCCAAGATGAGTCATCGCCATCCCCTGGTATGAATTCATTCGATCTAAATATAAATAGTGAAGAATCTGCTGGTAACTTATCAAACAGGCCTATGGGTGTGAAAAAAGCAAAGAGACAACAATATTCTGATGCGCAATTTAAACAAATTATGGAGCAAAATGATAAGCTTCTCAAAGCTGTGGTTAAAGGTAATTCTGAAATAAACGAAATAAACAAACAGAAAATAGAGCTCGCAAGAAAGAAACACGAGCGTAAAATGTTACTCGTAGATTTGAGTTCTATAAATGATCCAGCAAAACGTGTTTATATTGAAGAAGAAAGAGCGGATATTCTTAGAAGAAGAGCACAAACAAACCAATATGAAGAAGAGGGGGAAGGTTCTCGAAGCCAATATCACGGATCTCAATATAGAGTATTTCGTTATCGAGGAGATCAAACTCAAGGAAATCAAGTTCAAGGACAACAAATTCAAGAAAATCAAGTTCAAGAAAACCAAGTTCAAGGACAACAACATCAAGATGAAGACCCAAGATCACCAAGTGTGCAACCAGAGTTTACCCCGTACTGTGATTTTCTTAGCGGAGACGGAAATGGTTTTCCCGATTTTCCCGGTTTTCCAGGGTACAATTAAATTATAGTTTAAATTTCTATTATATGTCTTTAAATTTACCTTGTTGCATTTCCTTTTTATGTGTGTTTGGTTTTAGTTATGTAATTTTAAAATGTGTGTACGATTTTAATTATGAATTTTTATGATTTAAGTATTTTAATTGATCTTTAATATGTTATTTATTTTATATTATTAGAAAAAACTTTTAATCATTTCAAAAAAAGCAATTTATTCATATTAGTACAGTATAATCAATTGATAAATATAAATTTAATACATATTCTAAATGAAAAATTAAAATAAAAAAAAAAAAATTTTGGTGTTTTGTGAAGAGTGTCACACCAAATTTGGTGTGACACTGTTCACAAAACACCAAATATTTTTTTTGCCGTCCGAGATACCGTTCGATTGGAGAGTAATATACTCCAAATTTGAGGTTTTGGTGCAACGTTGGAGTTGCCTTTAGGCTTCCATAAGCTTTAGATCTCTAGGACATTAGCATTTGCATTTGGTACTCTTTGAAGTTATTTTTAGGTGCTTGAGGATTCTATGGGAATGGACTAAGGCATGGAGAGGCAACAAGGAAGTTTGAGATCAAGAAGATGTGCCAAAGTTGAAGAAAGAAGCAAAAGATGAAGTTTTTAAGCAATTTCCGTCAATGCTAACGATAATGGGAGCCATAGCAGACCATAGAGCATTGCCGGTCTTGACTGACGAAAATGCCATGACAATTGTGTCCATAAATGATCATAAGACGGTTTTCGACCCTGAACGGCAACAATACATCCATAATTGACTGAATCAGTACTTGATCAACTTTGATCATGAGACACACCCACTTTTGCTATAAAGTTCGTGTAAACATTTAGGGTTTGATAACATTTCTTATCTTAAGTTTTCCTTCTATGTATTTTTCTATTTTTTTGAAAATTATTGATGATAGAATGATTTGAAGTTTAATGTTTGTTTTCTATTTTATTTACAATTCATTTGCTATTCCCTATTTATTTTTCTTTCTTATTTTCACATGAACATCACCATGAATCTCCATAAAACCATGGGTGAGTAGTTCATAGAAATGAAAACTCAAAACCTATTTCACCTTCATCACCTATTGGAATGAGGATTGGCATGATTAAGATGAAATTGGTTATGAGTTTTCATTTCTAAATAACAAGGATCTATCTTTTGGATTGGGTTTAAATGTTCGATTAGGGAGTAGTTAACCCAAGTCAAGATCTAACCTCCCCAAAAGGTGTTTGTTGAGATGCAACGAAGTTAAACATTCCTAACTAAAACATCATGCTCGGGAACTAATAATGTCAATGAATCGAAAAAGGTTGACATTGTTTAGAAGGACAAGACGTGAAAATTAACGAAACTAATACTGAAACCAAATGATAAATTTTTGACGGTATGGGATAAATAGTGTGAAAATTACTTGAACAATATGAACAACTTAAGACAAGTGAAAGAAAAAGGGTTAAAGAGGGAGACCAAATATATTGAGTTATGTTTTCAAAATCTTCAAGTGACATATAAGTGTCTAGGTGTCACATATGTTTCATGCATACCACCTATTGCAGTGTAGATTAGGCTTAATTAATTACTACTAAACTTACGTGCAACGAACAACTAAAAAGACTCATGTTATCTCTTAATGTTAGTTCTTGCTTAATATCTCTTAAGTTGATTTAAAACCATAAACAAGGAAAACTATTTAAATAAATCAAATATATCTCATAAATCCTTTATATTACAATTATAATGTGTAACAACTATTTGCAATCCCCCATACCCAAAAAAAAAAACATTACATAAAAGTTCGTTTTTAATACCTAAAATGACTTGAAAAACAAAATTTATATTACAAAATGAATATTTAGGGATTTCATTTTCTTAAAATAGAGATATAAAATTTGTAAAGTAATTTAGAACTTCTTAACCAGTTTCATATGGTTTTCGTTAGCCGATATCATCGGTTAAATCATTTTTAGGAATTGAAACTATCATGGTTCCTGACTTCCCGCCAAAATTGAATGATACCATGTGTGTAACTTTTTTTTTAAAAAAAAGGTGGTGATTCAAGGACCATATTCTTTTGTAAATTTTTATATCTTCTTATATATACATGACATGTGAAACCTTTACTTTAATACAAAACATAAAAATTCATAAGCTCTGTTATAAACTGATGGCAATATCATATATGTAT
The DNA here is from genome assembly GCA_900116095.1 of Euclidium syriacum. NCBI lineage: Eukaryota > Viridiplantae > Streptophyta > Magnoliopsida > Brassicales > Brassicaceae > Euclidium > Euclidium syriacum. Next base: position 9,379,505 of record FPAK01000006.1, read on the forward strand.
ATGATTTTTCCTATGGGTTAGAAAGATGACTTTGGGTTAAAAGTTGTGTTCTAGCGACAATATGCTATGCAAAACATATTTTTATGCTAACCTGCATATATAAAACATGCAAGAACCATTGTATCTTTTCTTATTTTTTGTAATCATAAATGATCAAGGTCATCAATAAATTTGTTAGGCCCATTGTAAGAAATCTAATAATATTAGAAATTCATTCGTAGTCTACTTGGTCGTGTCTGACACGGGCGGAGCTGATACTATAGATGTTATAAGCGAAAAAAACGGGGTCTTCGATGGTTTTTATTTATTCGACTTTCACTTTTATTTATCGGGTTACAAATCTTTATATTTTCTATTACTAAATTAAGTTATGTAAAAAAACAATTAGTCTTTCTTTTTTTTGTCGTGGATTTTTTAACAAAAAATTTATTATTTGATTTTTAGCTATATTTTTTAGTTGATTATGCTTTATTTTTGAATTTACTTATGTTACCTTTGTAAAAACTCTACTAACAGTTTCTCATTCCTTCTCATATATTTTGTATTCATCAATTTATTTTTATTTAATATATATCATAGTTTAGAGAAAAATTGACACGAAATCGCAAACGCTACCACTACTATAATCGTAAACGGGGCCCTTTAAAAATTGGGAGTTCTAGACCAATGTTTAAAAATATCTGCAGATAGATTGACTGGAGCTATTTTTGAGAGATATGCTGCTACTGAAGCAACGTTGGGTAAGTTCATTCCAGACTGTATTTTCAGATGTGTTTGACGGCCCATTTAGAAATAATGGCTTTGATGGGTTAAGCTCGTTATGCTCCCACAGCAATATATAAAAACGATTCTCAAAAATGTCAATTCCCAACAGTAACATAAATTCAAAATAAAAATGAACCAAAACTTAATCCTAGAGGAAGAAATCTAAATCCTAAACTAAAAATAATGAACATTAACGTGATGTTTTAATTTAATTTCTAGTTTTTAGGGTAAAAAATATTTTTCACACAAGAATTTGTGGTATCATTGTAAAGAAAAACTTATCATTGTATTTGGAATAAAAACTTAAAATTATGGCATTTTAAACTACTTACTAATTATTTTTATTTTGTTTGGTAATCACTTAATAATTATATATGCCACTAGAAATTGGATATATATGTCATTTTAAATTACGTTGAAATAAAATATATGTTTAATTTTAAATTAGGATTCGTTTAAATAATATAAATACATGATACATGTTTAATTTTAAATTAGGATTCGTTTAAATAATATATATACATGATATAAAAATTGATGAATGTTCTTGTGACGTCTGTTATAATTTTAATATTTTTTTTTTGTCATCATAGAACACAAATATTTTTATTTTATTGAATAAAGATTGTATATTTTATTTTATTTTTAAAATCACATTTCTTATTGCATTAAACCTAGTTGAGGCCAAACTATCCGATTAAGAATACAACTATAATTTCATTTTGTTTAGGGATATACTGGACATATCAGGATGACTTAATTGGAGATGCATTATTAACCTAGTAAAAATAGTAAAAATATGTATTCTAGCATTTCTTTTCAATTTTAAAAGTGATAAGTCGAAATCAAATGCATGATCCGTCATCCAAATTGAACTGAGACATTACCAGGAGGGTGTGGATTATAAATTAAATTACGTGAAACTAATTTAGGTTTAGTTGATTGAGTAGTCAACTGTGTTGCCATTACTTTGTTATAATTAGGTCTGGGGTTCAAATATTAACTTGAAATATCTTATAAATTTTAATATAATAGAAGTTTTGTTTTCCAATAATTTTCATCATTTCACTTAATTATTGATCTCATCAAAATTGTATCAAAATTGTAGAGAGTTTTGAGAAATTTCGATGGAAACCTAGTGGAATATTTGTTAAGTTACATAAGTTTTCATATCAATTGGTTATAAGTAGATTAATTCATATCCACTTATATAGCAGTTAATATCACTTTTAACATCTCATGTGGGATATCAATACTTAAATACGTCTCTTCAAGATGATTTTGGGTCGGATCGGGTTATATAGTGTGGATCGGATTCTGATATCATACTTAGTTACATAGGTTTCCAACTCACAACCAATTAAATGTAAATACTTTGTTCCATGTCATTTTATATATTAATTAGAATATTTTTCAATTTCTAATGTGGGACACCAATTCGCCCTAATAATGTCAAATTTATTTTTGTCTAAACTTTAGAGTTATGTTCTAAAATATAAATTTCGTTAAATCTTTATATTCATTGAATTTATGTTTACTTTTGAATCTCAGAAAATTTTGTTCACTCGAAACATATGTGTTAGAAAGAATGAGATTGAAATTTCCTAAGCATTTGAGTTTGTGATGGTTAATGTTTAGTTCAACAGTAGATGATACAAATTTTAAATATATGTATATATATATATACACATATATGTGGAATGCAAGAAACATAACGAAACAAGAAACAATTCGTAAAGAGTAACTAAAATACACACTTTTAATGTTTAAAATAATATAAAATCACCGTTGATAACAAAATCGAAACAAAAGGGAAGAAATAAACAACTATGATGAGTTTGTGGGCGACGGTTGTCTAACCTTTGTTTTTTGTCTATTTATTATCTTATCCAATCATATTTTTTGGGTTCCCCTCGTGGCTTCTCCAATTATTACTCCTCACAACCTCTTCCCCCCCCCCCCCCCCCCCCCCCCCCCCCCTTCAATTTTAATATTTTGTTATATTGGCTCTCGTTCTGCTAATATATTCTACCACCAACACTAAAGTCTCAGGTAGTCCATCCACAACCACTCTGAAATGTAGTGTTGGTGTTTTGCTCACGGTATTTCTAGATTTTTGTGTCACGAGCTCACAGTGCCCTTATCGAGGTTTGTTTTACGGATTGATCGAGATCGTAATCAGTTCAAAACCTTCATACTATTTTTTACTTTACTTTCTATAAAAATACATACTCCAATTAGTTTGTTCAATTATTTAACTAAGAGAAGAGATGAGATCAGAGTTTGTATCCTATTAATTTATATCACATACCCGACCAAAGGTATTTTAATTATGCCAATCCACAATGTTATTATTTTGGACAACTGTCTAAACATTTTAGAATATTGCAATAGAACAAATACTCAAATAATTTATGTTCAATTAACCGATATGATCCATATCAAAATGGCTGTGTTACTTAACAATTAACAAATGCCATCTGGGTTCAATGGTGTCTTCTGCCACAATTTACTAACTTGAGCTTCCCTTTAGTTTATCAAAAATATATTGTGCATCCCTATATTTTAATTTAGATATAATTTTAGATCTTAATTTATTTATTTTGCTAAATTACATTAACATTTAAATCGAAATGTATATAAGCAAATGTATACGTATTGTTGTGGAAGACACACGAAGAAGAATCTTCACTTGTATTGACACAAAATAGGGAATCCTGCGTCTATGTTTGCTTCTTCACTGTAAAAAGCAAAGAAATCCTTTTTAAGAGCGTACCTATTCTTTGCTTCCAAGTTTCAATAAAGAGAAAGGTTGTCCTAAAAAGTAGTTATTTGAAAGAAAGTTGTAAATTGCACAAAAGCTCAATAAATTAAACTATTAAAGAAAGCAAAAAAAAATTATTTTAAGGTGTTTGTATTGTGTATATAGCACTACATTATAACCCGAATCCGGTTAAGATATTATATATTTCTATATTCATTTTATAATATATTAAAATTTACTTATTTTATATAAAATCAATAGTTAATTTATGATATATTATTTTAAAAATATTTACTTATGAGATACAAAAAATGTTTTGTAACAATTACATAAAATTAAATGAAAATAAGATTGTCTAAAAAGTTGATTTCAATCATGCTTTAATTTGTTGAAATTTCTCACAAAGTATTTTTTTATAAGGTTGATTAATAATTTATTAAGAAAACTAAATGTCAAAAGGTTTATAAAAACTTAAAATGGGGATTCACCGATCCTTAGTAAATAATTGATATTTTTGTATGTAATGACATAAAGATTTTTTAGATGAATGTTCCATTTTTGTTTTTGACTTGATAAATTTCCACTAAAATGATCTTCATTAAAATCTAAAATATCTATTAACGTTTCATCTGAATTGACTACAATTTTCATTATTTTTCATTGCTCTACTAGAAACCATTAAGATGAGATAACTCTTTATATTGTTCTATTAATAATAAAAGAGCCACTAAAATCACCGTTCTAACCAGTTATTTAATTAAGAATTTTTATTTCATGTCGGTTTAAGAAGTAACCGTGGTTTGCGATGAAAAATCCATAAACCTTGCATGAATAACCGTCAACAATTAAATAAAGAGCTGTTGCCACCATCCGCTTTAAGTTTGCCAATTACCTCTTCAAAACGATTCAACTAAATCAGAGTTTTTATCTTTCCAAATCCATTGTAAAATCTAACAAAAATGATAAACTTTTTTGTTATATCTAAAAGAAATCGAATAAAACTAACAAATACAGCAAAAGAAACCAACTAAACTCATGTCGAAGCTATCGAAGTCTCCGGTCATCTGCTTGATTCTACCTAGTGCACACGGTTACATTGTAATCTAATCAATTTAAATTTATATTGTTATAGCTTAAATTCAAAAAATAAGCGTTTGGTAAAGTAAAATTGTCCAAAAAGTTGTTCTCAATTATACCTACTTATTTATAATTACTGATAAAGTTTACTGCCAATGTAAAATGCTAATGTAAGAAGTGCACCCTAAATTTTCTTATCTTTTCCTTTTTTTTTTTATCAATATGTTTGAGTTAAAGGCACCAAAGACTTGCCCTTTTGTGCTAAGACAAGGACTCCAACTTGTGAACCTAAATTGCTGTGGAAGAGAAGTTTTTCTATCCTAAAAATCTATTTTTCTCTTTCAATCTTAATTTCTGCTCATCAAGGCAAGTTTTCATCTTTTGCTCCTTTTAAAATTTCAATTGCTACTAAAAAAATCTCTTACTTCCAGAAGTTTTACACATTCAGGTTTATCTCAATCGTTGAAAACAAAGTACCCCAAATTAGGGTTTTTTTTTTTTTTTTTTCTGTTTCTTTCCATGTGATGTGAGAATTTGGGTGAGAAAGATGAAGACTATTATTAGTGGGTTAGGGATTGGGTTGAGTTTAGTGTTTGGGTTTCTTCTGTTAGCACTTGCGGCAGAAGTCTATTACCTTCTGAGATGGAAGACGCACAAGACGAGAATCATTAGCCAAGAGAGTGAAGAAGAGAAAGACGAAGAACAACAACAGATTGGCTACGCTAAGGAACTTATCCAGCTCTTCTGCTTCAGAAAGCCCCAATCTTTACAGTCTAACAATGGCGAGGAAAACTCGAGGAATCAAGATGGGAATCCAGATTTAGAGCTTGGGTTGATGAAACATTTGAGTGGAGGAGATCTAGGGTTTGAAGCAGAGCTCATGAAGCTTCATAACCAGAGGTTTCTCTTCACAATCATTGAGGAGACGAAGGCGGATTTGGAATCTGATGATGGGAAATCGAGATTAGGTTCAAGATCGAGAACAAGAAGCTTGAGTGATCTTCCAATTGACTGTAATACCCCTGGGTTCACTCCATTGGCCTCTCCTACACTAAAGTCATCTCCTTTGGAGTCTTACCCACACCATGGATTCAATCCTCTGTTCGAATCGGATGGCGAGCTCGAGTTTAACAAGTTTTTCAGGTCGGCTTCTTCTCCTCCACCGAAATTTAAGTTCATGAGAGACGCCGAAGAGAAGCTGAGGAAGAGATTGATTGAAGAGGCCAAAAGGAGAGACCCAAAATCGGACCTTTCGGCTGTCTCAGAGGGTTCGTTTCTGAAGTTCATGAATTCCTCTGCGATGAACAGTCAGAAAAAACAGAGTCTTCAAGAATCTGATGAAACGGTGTCGTTTTCTCCTTCTTCTTCATCAGGTACAAATCTTAGGACGTTAGACCAGAAATCCACACTGGTTGTTTAGTGTTAGATATCTTCTGTACTACTCCTTTGTTTTATTTTATTTTTGTTGAAATTTTTTATAAGAATTTCAATTTTATTGTGTGAATTATTTCTTTTCCCTCATTCTTATTATTTCCTGGGAATGGTTTCTTCTGTACGTATCAATCTGAAAAACCTGCAGATGCTTGTTTTAATTTCGTTTAAGGAATTATATTTGTTCTCTAACTAAAAACATAATTTCATTTTGTTTAAAATAACTTAAAGTAAAACTGTGTTAGGTTTGAAGTTGGCGTTAATAATTCAAATCTTTACGGCGCCACAAGTTGAATTTTTCAGCCTCCTTAACTCTTTTTAAAATCTACCAGAATAAAATATTAGTATAAGTGAATTAAAGCCCGCAAATTATGGCACAGTATAACATGAATAAATGTGTCTTTTTTTACACACTTGTAATTATTACTGTACTTAATAATATTGATGCTTTATATTTTCAAGTGAAAGAAAAACATAACATCGGATATATTTAGACTATTTGAATAAAAACTTGTAAGAAAATAAAAATATATACTTTTTGTGTTGTCTTAACAAGAAAAATTCATGGCATCACGCGATTGAACGCCGAAAGGTTTTGTTTTTATTTCACGTACCTTTTCCACCATTTGCTTTTAGGAATATACCTACTAACACGTCACACCTATGTCTGTTTGGTTCGGTTCGAAGCAACCAAAAAACCAAGATAACTACCTGCGGTTTCTGCACAAAAATCAATAAAAAAAATTGAAATTGAAGTACATCTTTAGCAAGAAAATTTGATATAAAATTCGAAATGATAGTCTAAAGATGGTTGAACTCAACTTATTAATATGTCTGCACAAAGGTCTCAATGGACCTTAACATTGGAAAAACCACCAAAGTAATTAGAATACTTTGTTGGAAGCGAATTAGCCGCATTTTCTATTCATAAAATATCTATTTTATTTAAATTACCTATAATTAGGATAACAAGTGTTTAGTACTGATATGGTTCTTTCTTATGTTTGGAAATGTAGAAGTGGTGATTAAAATCTACGCCTTAAAGCACTTTATGGCTATTCAATATGAAGACAAACAATTATCTAAAGTTTTAACTTTACATATTTTTATGTGTTTGAACTTTGAAATATATCGACTCACCACATCTAAGAAAAAGTTCGAGAAAGTTAGGTTTTGTTTTCTCTTTTGTCATGTATTTACGGATTATAGAACTTAAGAATCATGGAATTGCGAAGTATTTTTACATCACTATAAGAATGGATTTGGCTCATTTGTAACAACGTATATTTCAAATAATCTTTCGAGATTAGAAAATCCATAGAGTTAGTCATGCTCTAGATTCATATTTCTTTTTCGTTTGCTATGTTCGAATTTTTGTTTTGATTTCTTATAATTTTTTATTTTGAATCTCATTTGTCTTTTGTATACAAATTTTAATTTTAATTGGTAACCTTTAATCGTTGTGGTTAAAAGTTTATTGTTTTTGTTATTGAAAATCACAAAAACTTTACCAAAAACTATAATAAAAACGATTACTCTCATCTTCTTCTTTTTTTACCGTTTTTATTTACAGTTTTCTCACACAGTTTTACACTATTTCTTAACCGCTTCTAATAACGGCTAAAATACTCATTCCGTTTTTGTTCACCAATCGAATATTTCATCTCTAGATAAATCTTGGTTTATGTTTTCGAGTATATTACATATATATTGGCTTTATATCCTCTATGATGAATGTTGCAATTATGGTGATAAAACAAACAGATTTTCTTATGGATGGATCATGTCGTACTGGTTCGATCACCAAGTCATATTTTATAAAACAATATTCTTTTTCTTTATATTTAAGTATAAAAGAATTAAGACTAGACAGTGCAGCAAAAATCCACAAGAAATGTACATTACTCATGCCACCATACCCTATATGAAAAAATAAAATAAAGAAGATATTATCAATGGGTTTTGTGCAAAAAAATCATGGATATTATTTTTTTTGCAGGTCAAACCCTCATTTCGCAAATGTGCAAGTCAAGTATATCACCTGAAGAAAATTCTGCAATACAGCCAACACGTATATCGTCGACTTGGCCTAATAAGACGGTGTTAAATTACTAACGGAGATATTAGAACGACGTCGTGTATGAAGATTAAACGGAAGATTAAATTACACACTAAAAATATCATCTTCCTCCTTCCACCGCACTTCGTCTCTCTCGAATGGATTCCAGAGAAATCTCACCACCACCATCGCTCCAACAGCTTCAACGAGTACCGGAAATGTTGATGAGTCATTATTATTATAATCTTAACACAATGAAGCCACACAAAACATATAACTTATACCACCGATCTAAAAAGTTTGCAAGTTCCTAACATTGAAAATACGAGAAATTGAGGAAGATTGGAACATTGAAAGCAGCAACAAAGAATTATAAATACAAGAAATTGAGAATTATAAATATATTCTCCACAACAGAACTCTTGATTGGGACTAACATTTCTACTAATTGAGAAAATTGAGAAATTTTAGCTATTTCTTTAGACAGTACCGCACCACATATTCTTTTCTTTGCAATCACATACCCTATTTCTCTTTCTTTCTTCTTCCTCGATTTCGTATAGTCACTGATAAAACGGGCCGGATCGGAAACCAGAAGCCGGTGACGAGAGAGGAGAGGGAGAGGGTGGATCTAATTTCGATCCGCTGCGGCAACAAAGGGAGATTCCTAAGACTGCGGCGGCAAGGGTTAGTGTAGCGGCATATTTGAACTGGTAAGAGGTGGAGAAAGAGGTGGAAGACATCGGAGAAGGTGAGCCGCCGGGAGGTTTGACGGAGAAATCCATGGATTTGGTGGCCGATGAGGTAAAGAAGAAGATGATGAGAAATAAGTATTTTAGTTTTCATCTAATTATTATGGTAGAGATTGAGGGTTCGATTCTACAATGTTACAATTTTTTATTTAATTTTATTTTATTAAAACAGCGTCGTTTTGTTTTCTGTGAAAAAAAATAACAAAACCGTTAAGTGCCACGTAGGTGATATAAGAACGGACTGTATTGTGGGGTTTTCTTTAGGTGGTATTCTTGACTTGTACATTTACGAGGTGAGGACTTCACCTGCAAAAAAAATAATGTCCATGATTTTTTTTAACAAAACCCCATTATCAATATATTGTTAAAGGGTATAATGTGCGCATACGGCTTACTTGTTATATGTACGTATATATGTACATTACTCATACCACAATACGTAGATATGTACGTATTAGATGACAAATGGGAACATGGAGGCACGTGAAAGAACCAAACTCAAAGAGACAGGAAAAGGAAAAGGTCCCAAAAACACACGTCAACCTCGTGGGTCCTAGCTTAAATTTATTTTCAAAATCTCCCTTTGGACACTAGTGCTTTTGCAAAAATCCACAATTAATTATGATTTGTATTGATAATCCTTGTATAATTATGATTTGTTTGATAATCCTTGTATAATTATGATTTGTTTGATAAAATTATGGGACTATAGTGGGACAGGAAAAGAAATCATTATAACATATCATGTGTTATAACGTCATCTAAAGTTATAATGTTCTGTCATAATAAATAAATTAATACACAAACAAGAATAAGTATATTAAAAGATGCCAATTTCAAGAATCAATCTTTTTAAAATACACCAATACCAGTTCAAAACCTTTTAATGTTTGATGTCAGTGACCAAGCCTCATCTCCACCGTTGACACGTCGAGACAAAATTTCAACTTATTTCAAATTTATATTATCAAACAAGCAAATACTATCCACATTAATGCATGTTCCTAGAACGAATAATACTCTTTTTTTTCCTTCAATAATTTAGATTCAAATGAGTCAATAACCCATTCGTCGCATGCAAACTATTAAGTTACGCTTAAAATATCTGCAGTAACCACATCGTCATATCATATTGATCATATTGTTAAAGGTAAACGCTCTCGTCACATAAAAGCAGCCTACACAAAAGTTAATTATTGATAATGATTATCTTTTTCTTCAATGGGTAGAAAATGATTATTAGACAGTAGACACTGTTACAATGTTTTTTGCGGCAGAAAAGGCTTAGGTAATGTTTTTGAATGTGATTCCTAATGAGCTCTGTTTTTCTTCGTTGATTATGCTCTGATAAGGGAATCATTTTGTTTTCCCTCTGTTTTTCTTTAAACTGTTACTTTAACAGCTTGTATATATTCATATCATAGATCAATAAAATTTGAATTTTAGCAACAAAAAAAAAAGGCTTAGGTAGAATTTGAACAACTCGTGACAGAATAGTAACAAAAGTACATTTTTGGTTACCGTTGCTATTTTATTTCGCATATACAGTTTTCCCTTGGTTTGCGTTAGTAAAAAGTAAAAACTTATAAGCACAAGGAAATCAAACAATCAACATTTATTTCAGACTTTTGTTGACATTACAAAACTCAAACTTGCAAAATCTGAAAATGTCCTTCAAAAAAAATAATCGAAAATGTCTAAAGCTTCTTACTTTTTTTTTTTGATAAAAGGGCAAAAAGCTTCTTACTTTCTAGCTCTGTTTATCAAATCAACGATGGCTTTGTAGTTAAAAATATACTGGTAAATTGATCGTTGAGTTCTGCAATGGAGTATATCATAAATATTTTTTTGATAATTAGAAATTAGAATCTCTAATCTGTTAAACTTTACTTTTTAAAAAGGCTATATTAATTACTATAGTCGTGCTATATTAATTACGAAAGTCAGTAAAATTCGGATTCATATATGTATTAGTGTTTTTAATTTTTTTTTGGATGATGGTTAATTATTACCTACAAACAAAAAAGAAAATCATTTGAACTTTAATACTCTCTACTTATGATGGATGATGCTATGCATATGAAGAGTACCAAACTAAACAATTGTAGTTTTGTGGTTTGTCTAGCTTCACTTGGATTAACTTATTTAGCCATTGTAAAAGAGATCCAAGATGGGATTTATCTTTGTAGTTGACAGTGGCACTAGAGCATGTTTCTTAAAGTTGTTAAGGGTTGAGTAAGATAGTACAAAAGTGAAAATGAGTAACAAATAAAGGATGTTAAGTATTCCAAAGTTTGATGGTGATTAAGAACTTGGGCGATGTTTATGGAGAATATGTTGAAATCTAAGGAATGGTGGGATTATAATGAGACTAGAGTCACGCATCAAGAGAACAACGTGAAATTGACTGGCCTATTTGTAGTGTCACTTCTAGTTTTTAAGATTTTGTGTATGTGGACTATGTTTCTTCGGTTTAGTTAACCAATTCCATTTGATTATTATATTATGAATATTGACAAAAAAAAACACAAATAGTTAATAAAATTTAAAATAAATTAATAAAATTTATAATAAATTAATAAAATGAACATAAAGTATATACTAAAAACTGTAAAATAGGTATAGTAAAGACTACTAATCTTTACATTCATAATAAACTACCTAAAAATTCCGATGTCATTTATTATCCAATAGATCAATTAAAAGATTATTACAAAATCTATCATTATTTTTTAACAAGTGACTAGGGCCGATGTATGGGCCTTAATGGTCATTCAAAATACTGCTTTATTCTAATATTTGGGCCAGGACCGAAGTATTGTGCTACTTGGAGTTGGAGCACGGAACCTCTAAAGAGAGCAACAAAAAGCAGACAACACAAACTTCCATTAAAACATGAGTGAACATGCTTTTATATTGTAAACCTTTCGTCGTCGTTTTCAAACACGGTGATACTGATATATATTGAATCTTGTATTTTACAGAAAAGCTAACGACCCACCATTGTGGCCATTGAAATTTGATTTTGAGAATCCATCTGGGAAGGAAAGTTGTGAATACAAAAAATCCAGGAGGAGAAGCTTGGACAACTTACCTTTTCGTTACAAAATCATACGATGTTTTTCCCTCTATATTTTCGTCCTATTGCAATGACATCATCCCTAATTCGAGAATCTTGTTCGAAATTGTTCATTTCTCTCTTCCATCGTTGTTTGATTTACATATTTTGTCTCTTAGATAGTTTTAAGCAATCTGTTTCAAAGATAAATGTTTGTTTCTATGTTGTGATGAAAAACTGCATTCCAACTGTTTGATAAAATGCTTGAGAGAAACTAGTGAACCTGTAAACAACATTGCAGGGATTTGCTATGAACCTGTTTTGAAAATTACGCTGATGTTGTTGTTTTTCTACGTTGTCCATATAATCAATCTACTAGTCTTCTTCTACAAAATTCCTCTTTTGGATAAATAAAGGTAACACCTGAGTTTCTGTGAGATTTGATAAAAAATGTAGTGAGAGTAATGTGCGAGCATATGATTGGTAAATTGGGTGTTGGGGTATAGGAATCAGAAGAAGTAGCCTCAACTGCTTTAGCTTCCATGAACAATCAGGTTTGTGCACTAAACCAATCACATTCTTACCAAAACCTTGCTAACTCATTTCTACGGTTTACAATAATGTGTTAAAATACACCACAAGAGGAATGATTTTCATTTCGATTTTTGAGCGATTTGGTTCTTATCTTCACTGGGCAGAGTACGAAGATCTTAATACCGATTTTGCTAACTCATCAACTAGTTTGTTGTTTAACTTTGGTAAACAGACGAAGATTAGAGTGCTAAAAGATGCGGGCAATGACAAAATGTCTTGGACGAGTCCAAAAATCTCTGTTGGTGGTTTCTTGGAATTGATCGCCTTGATCACATTTACTGAGTCTGAGGCCAGTCATATTTTACTTATGTTTGCCACTTTAGCCGCTTCTAGAGCTTCGAGAATGGCTGATGCCTCCGCCTTGAGAAATGATTTTATGAATCGAGCAGTTTTTGCATTTCTTTAAACCTCTCTGTTTTCGTTGTTCCTTATATTAGCTACTACTAAATTTTAGCACATTTTAATTTTTAAGGTAATTTACGGCGGCGGTTTGTAACCCTTTTGTAGGACCGCGAAAATCCGGATCGAAATCACAACAAAATATAAACGATAATCTTTAAGAAAAGACGACTAAATACGCGATGGAAACCGATTGAAAAATAAAGACGAACACGGAGTCGAGATTTGCGATTTTTGAATCCCAAGATAAAACCGTGATAGACTGTTTTGGAACACCCAAAACAGAATCTGCGAACTGAATTTAAACGCTATAACTCTCGAGACAACTACTTGGATGAGGGACGAAAGAAGGATCTTCTGAATGAACTCTTTAGCTTTTGTTGTGTGTGTTCTGATGATTCAGGATGAAGAATGAGAGAAAAGGAGGCGTCTATTTATATATGGGAAGATTGACTTGATCTCCAAGAGATAAGCCTTGGTGAAAAGGAATATTCTGTAGATATTCTCTCTTTTCCCGCAAGTAAAATGATACATAAATCTTCTGTAATTGTAATTATCAGGACGCAATCTCTTAATTAATTTGGATTTATCCTTTCATTATGCAAAAAATATTCCTAAAGGATAATGACAACCGACCGACCCACGACACACACTCATATAGAATCCAAGAGCCAACTAAAAATGCAATGAGCAATGAGTCCGATCCCGCGGCGACACACGCGTATGTGATTTTGCATAATGCCTTTATACTTCCACAAGGCTTTTGAACCTTGTTGTAGAGACACCCATATATAAACAAGAACTTTTCTTTTGTTCTAACCAATGTGAGATTTTTACATTTACATACAAAGAAATTATAGCCAATAAGAACATTTCATTTCAAAAGCTAAGACTCAAACCTCAAATGAATTTATAAGGTCTATTTACTTATTATACTTCATTTCTCATTCACATTTGAATTTAATATTACAAAATTAAATATTTATTAATAATTGAGTAAAATTTGAGTTCCAATACTTTGGTAAAAAGTGACGAGATAATTTGTTACTATTGTGTATCAAATTTCCTTTAGTTTGTTACAATAGACAGTTTGGGACAATTGTATAAATATAAAAAAATTATTGTAACAAAACTGTACCAAAATTGGATTTACTATTTTTTTTTCTATCACAACAACAAATATTTCAATAGCTATACTGTTAGCTACAAGCTCTTGTAGTTAAGTTCGTCTGTGCTGGAATTTTTTTTAAGGTACTGTTTTGGATTTTCTTGTAAGGTACTGTTTTTTATTGCAAAATTTATGAATGAACATGGAATCTTTGATGTAAATAAATAGTATATATAACTTAGCATAATAAATGATTTTATATATATCAACTGCCATTTTTAATAGTATTTATAATAGTATTATATAAACTATAAAGCGTGATTTATCTCGAGAGGGGAATATTTTCGAGAGAATAAGATAAGTGTGGGGATGATCAACACGGACGCATGTTTGCTTTTGTGGAGGGGACAAAAGTCAAATTACACTGAAAATCTCCAGATTCAAATCTTTTAAGTTCCCTAACCCCTAAGACATTCAAAAAGTCAACTTCTTGATTGAGATAGATTAACCATATGCATGGTTTTGTGAACATTTAGCTTAGGATGCTCCATTTGTTTTTAAATATAAAAAACAGAAAAAAGTTGAAAACGTGGTGGGGCAAACATAGATCTTCTTTTTTCTTGATAAAATACAAACACATATCTTACTCCTTCTGCGTGATGTTTATTGACAATTTATAAGTTTTGCGCATTCTTTCTAGTTTTAAAATTTGTGTTGAATGATGACCAACAAACAAAAATTTCCTGTTAATTTAGACTTAAAAAATTACGAGTAAACTAGGAAATAAAAATAAATTTTGCATAGAAAAGGGTAAATAAATTTTTGTTTTCTTAAACCTTTTAACAAAAAAAATGAGTAAAAAAATTGTCTTGAAAAATCTAAAATAATATGAGAGAGTATACAGTTTATGACAACTGAGTTTCATTTTACTTTCAAAATCCTGTTTGGTCGACTTTTTCAGTGATAAATTCATGTGTATTTAACTTATATATTTACATGTTAATTCAACATATATAAAACACTACGGTAAAAGTTAAGATTGTGTTCTTATAAGATTGATTTGAGAATGTAAATTCTGTAAGCGTTCGAGTTTTACGTACAAATTTATTCAAAGATGTTTTATAACTAAAAGTTATCGCAAGTTGAGTAAGCGACGTTAAATACCGTTCAAAAGTAATAGTTGAATCCAGTTATAAAAATATAAAAACTACTTTCAAAAAGAAACTTACTCCAGCGTATATTACAGTGTATATGTTGTAGTGATGCAAAGTAAAAACTATTGTATGTGAATGCGCGTATTTAGATAGATGACGTGGATATACAAGACTTTAATCGCTAAATGAAGATATATGTATATATAAAAAAAACTCATATATGCAGATGGCTCAATTAATCTAAAATAACAAGGCATTGTCATAACTCACAAGTCGCCACTCGTTATTACACAAATTACTAGCATTTATTTACATGTAAAATCTGTTTTATATGTTTAAAAATAAATAAGTGTATTTTTTTTTTCATCGAACATATTGTAAAGTTCAAACACAATTTTTTTTTTTCTTACCGTTTGAGATTGAGCCTACGCTTACAATCTATAAATAAATCGTTTAAACACAACAATCAAAGCTAGCCGAGGAAATTCGAGTATGTAATGAGAAAATATAACAAAGTAGCAGATTTTTCAGCTAAAGTTGCATTACTTGCATTCAACACCTCTATGGTACAATATTGTGATCATTGAGATAAATGAAATTCAGATAAAGATATATTTTTTTATTGATTAATAATTCATTTGAAAGAAAACAAACTACAATAACATGTACAACTATAACCAAACATTTAAATCCAAAATAATAAGGAAAACAATGATTCAAATTGTGCATATATACAAGCGTTTAGAAAGTAAACCTTTAGCAAAATAATAATATATATACATGCGTATAGAACATGGATCAAAATCAAACTACTTCAGTAATTATCGAAATCTTCAACAAATAAAAACGGAATTAAAAGTTTCATATAAGTTTGCTTTAGCAGGAAAAAAACACTAAACTTTTGTTTTCTTTAATACAAACACACTAATATATATAGCGTATAAACTTATACGTGACGCAAACAGGAAAAAAAGAACCCAGAAAATCAAGCCTATGAATTATATATGTGTCTAGAAAATTGATCAAGATCTAGCTTTCTTGATTTTTTTGCCAAAATCTTGCAGAACAGACGGAGGAAACATGGATTCAACCTCTCTAGCTACATCCAGAAAGACCACCGATCTCTTTACCCACAATGCTCTCCGTTTAATCGCCGGATCAGGTTTAGGCTTCCGCGGTGGCCGAGGCGGACAATAACTCCTAGTGTTTGAATCCCTCGGCGTCTCTACACGAGAAGCTTCATCATCGCAATATTCCGATTTTCGTTTTCTTCTCGATCCATCTTGGAGCTTTTCTTGTTCCTGTTCTTGATCTCGTTCTTGTTCTTGTCCCTTTTCTTCGTTTTGTTCTTGATCTTGTTGTTGGAGATTTCGACGTGGAGATGACGATGAATCTTGAGAACTGGGTATTGATGGAACTAGGAAACTCTTGGATTGCTGCATGGCTGCGAAATCTTTGTTATCAGGCGATAAAAGAAAAATCTTAATGTTTGGCATCTTATCACAAACAGGAGAGCAACAGGAAAAATAAGAAGAGAATATCGAAAACTAAAGAAAAATTAATAACTTTGATATCAGAAACAGGACAGCAATAAGATCTCGATTTATATGTATATGTACATCTGTACTAAAGTATACGCGTTTGTGAGCTCGTTTGTATGGTTGTCTATATATATATGTGTGTGTGTATCGGAAGAAGCACAGAAATTGAATTTAAGATGTTTGTGTGAGTGTATGTTTGATAAATAGCGAAGAGTGACATCTCCAAATCGACAAGGGAGAGAGGCATGCAGACCGTAAAAAGAGGGAGGGGAAGGGATTTTATTCATTATAATATTTATAGAATTGCAAAAAAATAAGAAGAAAAACTCACCCACTCTCACTTAAGAGTAGGTGATATTATTGTGTCTATAAGAAGGATATATGGATTTCAACCCTGCAAATTTTTGGACAAAAGACTTAATGAGTGTAGCATCTTAATATTTCTAATTTAATATATATATATATATATATATATAGTTTTAAGATTTGGTTAAAACTTTTAATCTTATTTAATCTAATTAAAATTAATTTAAATCTAGAACACTGAATTTGTTCCTGTGTTATTTGTGTCCATCGACACGATATAATTCAGACTGCGATACACCTGTGATATATATACCTGACGTTAAGTGTATATGAATATTTTTACATTTATATTTGTGTCTATATATACCATGCATACTTTCTTATAAGTACGCAAGTGAAGTGTATATTCTGCAATCAATGCAATGTTATAGTATATAGTTCTGTACAATTTCATATAAAATTATGTGGGTCCTGAAACAGGTGAATTGAAATGAAATCCCACTTTGTGCGAGGGATCCAATGCAAAAACATATATACGTATATCTTTCTGCGTATAATGAGTATTTTACTCATGTGCATATAAGTAGTAGCGGATCTAAAATTTAGTTTTACCCAAATCATGATAAGACTTTCTTGTTTCCTAAATAATACTTTTTTTGCAAATCCTTTTAACAAAAAAAAAAAAATAATACATTTCATCTATAAAGAAAAAATACAACATATATCCCAAGAGCATACACAAAATACCCAAGAAAGGGAAAGAATAGAATGGAAAAGCCTATTTCTACCGAAAAATAGGCTAAAGAGAAGAAGAAAAAACAAGCCAATGCTTAAGATTAGCTTAAGTTTCTGCATTCGTCTTCAGAAAGAGTCTTTAACCAAATCGAAGATCCATCATCCATGTTTATTAACACTCTATGCCATCAAATAGACATCCATGTTTGTACAATAGTCTTCTTTCACTATTTTTCAGAAGGTCCGACCATTTCATAAAATTTCATAAAGCAAACAAAACATTTGCTCCACAAAATTTAGTCATAAATTTAAGGCACATTTTAAGAAGTGTTAATTTGATCTTGTCATGTACTTCACAATAGATTTTCTCTCCAATGTTTGAATAAAGCTTTAGTCATGTTTTCTCTTTTTTTTTTTTTTTTAAAAAACTAGGATAAATCTCAGATTTATGAAAAGGCAAAAACTAATCTTTAAGGAAGGTGCAACCCACAGATAAGACCCACTCTTCGGGTATTTAAATAAGTTGAAATCAAAAGCTCACATCTGTGTGAGTGTCCAAGGAAATATGTATTAGTTTCGCATAACAGGTAGATCGAACTTAAAACGTGTTGATGCCTCAATCCCGTCTCCTTACCACTTGACCACAAGGCCCCAGATCTCTATTTTTTCCTACCAAATCTTATTCTTACGTCTCATATCTCTCTTTTTTTGGAAACTTGTACCTCTTCTTAGTTTCCTTGGACAAAATTTGTTCTGACTTAATTTTTAGTAATAACAAAATTAATTATTTTATACAAACAAAACTGAAATAAAACTGAAATAATTGTATTGGTTCTTCACAAAGCTAATAATAGTTTTATCACCAAAATTTATATAGAAGGACTACATATTTTGAAATATGCTTTAGGCCACCCCAAGTTAAGAGCCAGTCCTTCTTACCAATCAAGGCCTGATTGGTACCTAAATGAAGACCAAACATAGGCTTATTAGAAAATTCTCAGCTCCAAATATCACCTTTGAAATTCTTAGGCTTTGCACTCCTTTAATAGACCATCTCCAACTATTTATATTTGTAGTTTCTCTAGATTGAAGATTATCATAGGATTGTCTCCTATACAATATAATATTACCTCTCTTAATCATTTAAACCCAAGAGACTCATTCCAACCGGGTCCTTTATTCCATAATGTTGCATTTTACTTGAAAATCTATTGGAGGAGACCACTTTTTATAAATACGTTATAAGTCAATTAAGTTATGTAACTAGCTTTTTCTTCAATTTCTTGAGCATTGAACCATTGTAATATGTCATCTTTAATCTTGGTAATGATCTCATTCATCAAATACTTGACACCTTCGAAGATAAATGAATTTCTATTCTTTCATATTCTCCAAAAATATTCATGAGTGAAATTTTCTAATTTCCTCACGAAAAGAGCTAATTTCAGCAGTAGATAAATGTAATAAATTTTGGAGAGATCAAAGATTCATAGAAATCATTCTATAGGGTTGGGAAACTCATAAGAGTCCAAACTTGTATACAAAATGTGCACACATTGAGAATATGATCGGCATACTCACCTTGGAAACCACATAGTTGGCATTGACTATCCACATACATCATTCTCTTTAGGATCTTACTAGGTACTAGAATTGCATCACTAAGATACTAACAACTTTACACATATAAGCTTGAATCATTGGTTGATGTCCTAAGCTTTCAAATTTTCTCTTTGATGGAAGTCAACATAGTAGCTTCTCTAATTATTTCATTATCCATCTCTTGATATGTCAGTATTTTAGTGGTATTAAGCCTCACTTTATCTGAGGTATTAACCCACTCTTATACATTATTATCATGCATTTTCATTTTAAATATGATTTTTTTTTTTTTTTTTGCATTTAGAGTCCTACAATTGCACACATTCGCATTTGGTGTCTTTAGAGATAAATAGGTGGCTAAAGAGCTTTGACGGAAAGCCTAAGAGGCGTTCTAGCTTGAGATATCTTGGGAATGAGTTTAGAACAAAAAGAAGAAGAATGGCCGAAAAAGATTCAATGTGATTCGGGCTAAAACGAAAATACTTGAAGCTTGACCAAATGGACATCATTGCGGCTCAAGCTTTTAGTGACCAAGCCAAGCCATTGAAAAATGATTGAACCAATTGATATAAAACCTGGACCAAGCTCAAGACCTTGGAAAGGAGAAGTCGTGATCTTTTAGGGATAAAGAAACATAGCAACAGTTAGCGAGTTTTCGTCGAGCGAGAAATCAAAGGATATTGGACCACATTGGTGGGTGTACATGTCGACCACCAGTCCAAACCGATTAGGTCTTCACGCAGCTCCTTGGTGGTTTGAATGGCGGTCTTTTTACGACTAGACTGTCGACCGCCAGTCCATGAGACATCGGCTCATCACATTATCAGAATAGATTGTAAGGCATGTTAGTGATCTGGTTGACTGTCGTACTAGTGGGTGAAGCGTTGACCGCCAGTTCCTGTCTGCCGATTTTTGTGCATGATCGGATCCGACTGGCAACCTTGCATGGCGGTTAGATTGGCTATTGTCAGCCTCCGAACTGACAATTTAACATCTTCATAACATCCTTGACGACCGAAATGGCGGTTTGGCTGGAGACCGAAATGGCGGTTTGGCTGGCGACCGACTACGTGAGCCTTCCAATTTTTCGCAATCTATTTTCGACTTGGATCGGAACCGAATGGATCCGAGTTGACTTGGTTCAGTTTGATAACCTCTATAAATAATTTAACTTCCTAAAATACCCTAAGTTAAGTTTTGTATTGAGTTTTGAGAGATCAAGGAAAGATCTTGAGTTTTTCTTATTGATCCTTCAACTGTAACTATAGCATGGAGATTTGGTGCTAAGATCAGGTCATAACTATAGCATGGAGATTTGGTGCTAAGATCAGGTCAACCTACTTTTATGTTTGTCAACTGGCTCTGCCTAATTCATTCACTGATGTCATTCTCTCGTGACCTGCAACAAATGCGAGAAAAGTTGGTAGTCCAATATGTGGTTTATGATATATGGCGAGAGAGGAATTCTCATACTCATAACAATGCTGATGTACCTTCCTTGCTCATATACAAAAATATAGGCCGGTGTATGAATGGTAAGCGTTAAGGAAACGAAGGGAATAAAAGATTCCGTACTCTTCTCTCCTTTTGGTTCAAATATGATTAAAATAACATTTTCAACAAAGGATAATATACTTACATGTTCATAAGAAAACTTTGATATATATATAGTTTAGAGTTTTAGTTTATTCATAATAAGGCTGTGAGCCTGTGACTCGTAGTTTTAGTTTTGTGTCTTTGATGCATCAAGATCAAGTCACGTGATATATACAACTAAGATTTGCTGCATCTTTCGTGGAATCTATTCTCTTTTTAGCTTTATACCCACTTTTTCCATCCTCAACCTTGTTAAGTACATAAGCTTTCATGTGATCCCGACGTCACTATGTAATTACAACATAATTCACATTTATGTGTTACATGTAAATCCAATATTCATACACAAGAATTGTTAACAAGCATCGATCGTATTCATGAGTTTTAAATATGTAAATAAATCAACGTAAATATAGTAATTATACTATAACAACTATCAGAAATCAAATTATTATTATTATTTTATCAAAAATAAAAAATCAAATTATTGCCTAATTTTTTTTAGAAATTGCAATTTTATTTTTGAACGGCCATACATACATCGTTGCACGTAGTCTAAGGTATTTGGTAAGTCGTAAGACTGATTCCTAGGATCCCTTCATTGGTACGCTATGGTCTCGGAGAGGTTGTAGATTTGGTAAGTCTTTTTTTTTTGTCATTTACTCTTTCTTTCTTTGTCAACTCATTTACTCATTTTTAATAACAATGTCTCTCTTTTTTTATATTAAGTTTAGCATTCCCTTTTTTTCATTTTTACCATTCCTTTTTTTTTCTTGTCAATAACTCTTGTACAGATATGAAATATCATAACATATTTTTAATTTATAAATCTTGTAGGAAAAATTCTAAAAAACTCTAAAAATATGGTAAATATTTAGGAGATACTTTCATGATCCATCACATAACACATGAAGGGAATATTCATTGGAGAAATTCAAAGTTGATGAGTTTTGGTGAGTACATATAGGCATTTTGACCACAAACGAATGTACACAACTGCATTTGGGTGGGAGATGGCAGGACCGATGGAAAGGATTATATGCAGGTGGAACTGAAACCAAAGGACGATCAAGATTGTTCCTAGAAGGCAAAAAAAAACAAAATGAGAGTTTATTTGTCTAAAAATTTTCTGACGTTATGCGAATGGTTAGAAGACCAAGTAATTGGAGGAGATTTTTTTATGTTTAGTTTTGCATCTCAGTGAGATGTAATATGGGGCCAACCAAATATTTATTAGCTTCTAAAAGGTTGAAAGGATGAGAAATGTCTCTCCAAATGGAGACTAAAGAGTCGTTGGAATATTGTGCGGTTAAGTATACTTGGTAAGATTTTCGTTGAGGATAAATAAAAAAGAGGTTATAGCTCTGGCAAATGGTCAAATAATTTGCTTGCAATAAGCACATATGTTTAGTGTTCATACACGATTTTGTGACGAAGAAATAATATAGGTTAAAAGAAACCTAAGATTTAGATTGAAAATTGGTTTAACTCAAAACCTTCACCAGTTCACGAGTTCATCCATTGTGACTGCCATTTTTCATCGGAAATAGTGGAAGATAGTCAGTTGTGCCACTCATAGACTCTAAGTAGCCTTCTGTCATATCCTTTCAGCGAGATGAAGATAGATCATTGCTTTGGTACGACTAGATGGCTTTAGTATAATGTGTTGCATTTTCAAAGAAACATATTTAACCAAAATGAAGTGAATGCGTTTTTTTTATATGAATGCATTAAAAGGAGTGTCATCTCGTGGTTAGTTAATGTTTAACGTAAAAAAAAATTTGTTATGTCATCTTAGAGATAGAAGAGTGATATTCAACTATTACAGTACAAGCACTTTTTTTCAAATTTGATGCCCCTTTAATTCTTAATAGAATGTGTTGCCTAAAACACCAATTTACTAGACTTTACTTCAGGTCGGTTCCTGATTAAAAGTTTGGTCAGGTTTCATGCACACTACAAACTGAATTAATTGTTGACAGTTTGACATTATATAGGTAGAGCTTCCGGGACATCATGAAAGTGTGTTATCTGTTTAGCAAGGCTGTTTCCGATTGACAACTTTAAATTCACTCCAGTATACATCCGTATAATATATAGCGCATCCCAATTTCACTATGGTACGTAAATAATTAATGAAGCAGAGGTCCCAGTTGGCTTATAATAATAATTTGGACATAGAACTTTTTTTTTTTTTTTTTTTTTTCTAAATTACTTTTTTCCATTTTTCCATCTGGATATAGAACTTCATTGATACCCAATTAAATTTTTGTACTGAACGGACATAACTATTTAGGATTTTTTTCTTCGTAAAACATTTAATGGAAATAATAATTTGGAAAATGTCAATATGTCTTCCATATGTCTCCACGCCGGGGTATGCGGGGACCATTTGAGATTGCTTGGGTTTCACCGCATCCTAAACTTTCTTATTTTTGATATTTGTTCCAGAAGCCCTATTTTTCACTTTAGTTCAAATCCAACCCCATGATTTATGATGCGAGTCTAAGAGAACATAAAAAAGGGGAGTTTCATAAACTAAACAAAGTCAAACTATTAAAAATAAAAATATAAGTACTTGCATTTTTATGTTAATATTTTAATTTACAGCATTCTTTCGCTGCAAATATTTTAACTTTTTTTTTTGATGTAACTTTGATTAGTGTCTTATTAAAAATAGTTAAATACATACCACTATTTTACCACTATTTTGTAACCGATCCTCATAGTAGTAAAAAAATGGTGATACAACTAATATATATATAAGATATATATGATGCAAAAAGATTTAAGGATTTCATTTTCTATGGATAAGCGAACCAGTTTTAACGAAAACAAAAAATGGTATTAATTATTTGAAACAAACATATTATGAAAAAATTAAATTTATTATTTATCTATTTTTAAATAGGATAATTTGTAAAAATATTAAAATTTTGAATTTTTTTTCCAAACCAAACATTAATTAAAATACCACATTTTTAGTGTCTAAACAATAAAAATAAAATTTATATATATATGATTAATTGAAAAATAGAATTCTAGAAAACCGAACCTAACAATCGACGTTATTAATATTACAAACTTCTGAGTTCTTATTCCATTCTAAACAGATTAATATCAATGAATATTCATCCTCCAAACAGAAACTAATACATTCACGGAAAAGATATTTTGATTTCAGATCTTAGTAGTAAAATTTACGTTCCATATACGGATACCAAAAACAGAACACATACTCTCATACCAAATAATTACACATCATGCTCATGCTTAATTATGCTGCTTCCCCACATCCTATCATCATTACGCCATTTTCTCAAACTTCGCCCACCTTTTTCAGCAAATA